>OW028733.1:4212210-5616280 GCA_932294355.1 Aporophyla lueneburgensis
AAATTTACACATACATGGAGGTTTCAGCTCCCGACCCTCAATTTCAGGTTTTTTTTAGCTACAGTTGAATGATAGGGAGAACCTTTCAGCCTTGCAATTTTAGCAGCAACTCTTTTCAATTTAGTCACGTTTTTAACTTTCTTTCTTGTGTTAGATTTTGAAGGGGCTGCTATGACGATCTGATGTATGTCTTCATTATTTCTTATTTGTCTGTCATCTGGTATATAAATATTCCCATTCGTATCTGCGATCAGAATTCCGTTAGAGTTAATTGTATCTTCATTCATAGTAGCATCAGCAATATTAACATTTTCATCAAAATGCGGTACAATTAAAAAGCCTGTAGTATGGTCTCTGTCTATTAAATTACGGTTTCCGAGGTGATCAATCTTAACAGCAGATGTACTCGCCCGTACTTGAATCATCATCATATTATTGGAATTCGCACTTTTAGGACTACCTTGATCAAATGCCGAAGATTCATTAAAGTCATCCACCGAAGAATAAACAGGGATTATTTGCGGAGTCATTGCAGCAAAAAAACGGTCGTGTTCTTTAGGACTTTCTCTAAAATCTGTAGTTGCAGACTTAATTTTTTTTCGTGGACTTAGAAGATCGTCTAAAGTGATTAAATTAATATCTTCATTATTTGCCACATTAGCTTGCCTTTCTGGTGATTTTTCCGAAAAAGAAAGCTTTCTTTTCACCTTTAAAGACCTTGATATAACGTAGACTTTATCTGGCGAATCACTGACGTAGCTGCCATCCGAAAGATCTTTATGTGGTTCGTAAGTCTTGTCTTTAACGCTATCATCACTATCATAATCGGAAATTTCTCGGCCAGGATCTGTAACATAATGTTTTTGTACGTAAGCTCAATCAATATTTTCAACATAAATTAGGTTTAAAAATAAAGTAAATATTATTTTTTATTCCTGTAAGGATAATGTAAGCAGGTACAGTTAGTTATATACTGCATTTTTAGGGTTCCGTTGCCAAATGGCAAAAAACGGAACCCTTATAGATTCGTCATGTCTGTCTGTCTGTCTGTCGGTCTGTCTGTCTGTCTGTCTGTCTGTCTGTCTGTCCGTTTATGTCACAGCCACTTTTCTCCGAAACTATAAGAGATATGTTGTTGAAACTTGGTAAGTAGATGTATTCTGTATACCGCATTAAGATTTTTACACAACAATAGAAAAAAAACAATAAATTTTGGGGTTCCCCATACACAGAACTGAAACTCAAAAAAATTTTTTTCATCAAACCCATACGTGTAGGGTATCTATGAATAGGTCTTTAAAAATGGTATTGAGGTTTCTAACATCATTTCTTTCTAAACTGAATAGTTTGCGCGAGAGACACTTCCAAAGTGGTAAAATGTGTGTCCCCCCCCCGTAACTTCTAAAGTAAGAGAATGATAAAACTAAAAAAAATATATGATGTACATAACCATGTAAACTTCCAACGAAAATTGGTTTGAACGAAATCCAGTAAGTAGTTTTTTTTTAATACGTCATAAATCGTAAATCGCAATTTACCTTCCATTCAATCAACTCAAATATAAAAAAAAAAAATTAATTTCATAAACATAAACCTTACGCATAAACCGAGGATACCTACAGGTTTGTACGGAACCCTCGGTGCGCGAGTCCGACTCGCACTTGGCCGGTTTTTATATATTACTACCGGGGCTTCACTCGCATCTAGTATAAAAATACAGCATGTCCTTCACGGGTCCTAAAGTCCTTGCACAAAATTTCGTGACAATCCGTTCAACCGTTCAATCCGTTACCCCATTAAAGAATTACAAACAGACAGACCAACACAGACCCTTCTAATTTATAATAGGTATATTACTATGGATATGGATTTTAAACATACGGTTACATTCATAGAACAACAAGTAGATAAGTAAGTATTTACCTAAACAAGCACTTTCAAATATACGCGCATCGACTTCATGTCTTGTCTTCTCATGACAATAACTTGGCCCTGCTATTGGATCTTCGTATAGATCTCGTATGCCGTCGTCTATTAAACCAAAAATAAAACAATTTTAATATAATTTATTTACCTACTTAGGTACATAAACTGATTTGCTTCTAAAACGAGTAGGAATGTAAGAAATTAACTTACCGGCGACTAAAGTACCTGTTTCGCCAGCTTTAGCTTGGTCACTGCGGGACTGAATCAAATTTCGAAGATTGGCTAGTTTGCGTCTTTTATTGAGTAATTAGGTGAATATAACATTCTGCAAAAAAAAAAAAACAAAGTAAATACACCTAAGTACACGTCTGGGCACGTTTCTGGATGACAGCGGTCAGCGATGCGGACGAGTACTTCGACGACTAAGTGTCCTTTGTATATTTATTTATTTGTATAGTGTTAGTTAGTCACTTATGTAAGTTCACAACATGTTTAAATACTATAACCGATAAAATTACTAACCCACACCACACGATTTTACAATATAAAACCTATTAACTACTTATTTTTTAAGTTGTGTACTCACCTGATCTTCGTCATCCATTGTAGTAGGTATATTAAATTTTAATACTTATAAAATCCTTCAATAATCACCACTAGTTCACCCACAAGCAATTAAATAAATCAGAAGTAATGAAATTCGCTATTAATTCGACACGCAGGACTATCTACTCGCGCGCGAATAACGTCTTTCATGTAAACAAAACAAACGCACGCGACACGCGCTCGGTGCAGTGCGCTGATAGGTCAAGCCGTCGTCGTGGCGCCGAAAACGGCCGAGTGACCGGCGATAAGGTCCGATGCCACTCTACCGCGTCGGTGTGCGGACACGAAGTCAATGGAATAGTGTTTCTTTTTCACATGTGTATTTCTGTACAACGATAAAGTAGCACTTTTTATAGACATAAGGACTACTAATGTTTGTAGACCATAACCGAACAAACAAAATTTTCGAGGCATAACAGTATATCTCAAGGCACGACATCTGATTATTTAATTTCAAGAGGCATAAAGTTCTATCTGACGATACGTATTATTTTTACCAACAATCCTTGTAGATTAAAGTCGAATGACAAAATAGTCCCTGCCTTACGCGTAAAATAATTTAAAAGCATGAAAGCTGAAGTCAATGTTCGACCTTCTAATTAAACCAAAATTTTAAGCATAAATACTGTAGTTGCTATCAAGCCATATTCCACGATATAAATTAAAAACTCGACAGATTCGACCTAATGCATTTGTATATCCATCAGGAAAAAAAAGAGATAGAATTATGATTGTTGTATGGTTAGAAAGAGCGCGAGATACCGGTTTCAGCTGACTATTAAAGCTATTTTGCTCCGATCTCGAGATTCGACCTTATGCGTCTCAGGTCGAGATATGTAATGGGAATTTTGAATTGAAATTGCACGACCAGTCAAAATGACTGGTCTGGTAAATCTAGTGTTAAATCTGTCACTACACGGATACCAGTGTGTTCACCTTGACTTATCATGAACCAGTCGAAGTGTTGGTGCTTGGGGGAGCCCATGGTCCAACAGTCGACGTCTTGCGGCTAGTCCGTGATCATTTAGATTTGGTGAAACTTTTTAGCAGAGTCAATTATAGTAAAGCGGATCGCAGACAATGATGTTGTTTTAAACACTACATAATTTTAAAACGTTATGAGTACGTGAATATTTGTGTGCGAATTTCACCAAACTGAACCAGATAAATAAATCTAAACGGAGTTCCAGGTGCCAGTGTCAATATTCTACAACAATTACGACACTGACAGTGTTTAAACGCAGTTAAGATGTTTAGTCGCAGTTTCATTAGTGAAATTTGCCTTTAATAACTGGGAAACTGTCACAAAATCCTCATCGGAAATCGTCGCCAAGTGCATCGGTTTCGTTGTCTACTTTGCACTATACAAGATTTAATTTCAAATATTAGGTATAAATTGTAGTTCTACTGCTTCAGTTATACTTTGTTTGTGAATTATTTATTGGATAATCAATTAGTAAGTCCTAAGTTTGGTGTGGGCCGTGAAGTGGAAGTACCGTTATGATTAATCCTACAATTATATTTTTTTTATCAAAAGAAACATTCTACTATTTTGAAGTTGTTTAAAATCTGCATTAAATATAATTTCAAAACCATATGCGAAAAAATTACATCCTGTATTTTTATGGTTGAAATCATTAGGTCAATCCTGTGGAGTAGTTATAAGAATATATGTTACATAAACATTTCATCTTAAATTGAAGGACAATCCTCCCCTAAGAAGCAGTAACATCAAGTCTAATAAAACGCGTAAATAGTTCGGTGAATAAAACATTTTTAAGTGTTATATTTCGGAAAACATTTAGGTCAAACACATAATTGTTTTTTATGCTATTCTAGCCCAAATTGCGCGTTGTAATCTCGACCTGATTTGTCGTAAAAAGTTTTAAAACCGTTACTGCGTTAGCACGCGTAACTTTCCGTCGCGTATTTACCGTCAGTGTGTCGGCGGACCACAGTATTCCCGAAAATATACTTGTAATGTGTTGATTCAACAACTCACGAGACACTCATAAGCCACGGCTCTCAAAAGGGTGAAGGAAAATATCGTGAGGAAACCGGAATGGCTTCTAAGAACCATGTCAAAGACTTGAGACATCTACCAACCCGCACTCGGCCCGCGTGGTGGATTTGGGCCTAAGCTCACTCATTGAGAGGACGCCAGTGTTCCAGCATAGACAATGTTATATGACGCTGATATGTGTGATGACGTGACCAGCATAATGTAGGCGCGTGGCCAACATCAGAAATAACGTCTCTATCTTGTTTTTTGAATACATTTCAAGGTACATTTCACAAAACTTTATCAACGTCATTTGAGGGTTACAGTTTACGTTATAAACAGTCGTAATTTGTTTATTTTAATAAAGATAAATTAATCTTTTCAGGACAAGGACAACCATCTTGTTTGCGTCGGAAAAGTTCTTGATACTATCTTATTTTCGTTTCAAAGTCAAAGTCAAAATCAAAACCGTTTATTGCAAAAGAGCTTGTAAGGCAAGATATGTATTAATATTTATACTTATCGGCGTCTTTTTTAAGTCATGCTGAGTGGCCCGAACACATGAACAATTCCCGTACGTGACAACATTCGCATTTGTTATAACATTAAAAATGCCAAAAGACTAATCCTTTTATAAACGCTCGTTTCACAAAAATAGGACGAAACTAAGACAAGTCTTCAATATCTGAGGAAACCGAACCTAGACAAAGTGATAGCGATAGCTGAATTGGTAAACGTACATATATGGGACTGCCATTAGCTAACGAAAAGCTTAATGTCAATCCAGCGAGTGAATGTTATACAATGTACAACCTCCATTATGTTAAGTATGTTGACAAACAAACGAAATTTTCAAACATGTGAAATAATTGATTAATGGTTTCTTTCTGAATTGTGAAAGAAATTGTGTTACGCAATTGGTGTGCTATTTGAAAGCCGTGACAAAAATACGAAAGACTTTAAAACCGGTGGCCACTTATATAACCCTCTGATTTCTCCTGCGGGTCTTTATCCAATAGGTCAAGAGTTAAATTCTCATACTTTCAATCTTTGTTGGAGATTATTCATGAACAGGTTGAAAGTGTCGATTTAATTAAACCAACAAACGACTATACATTTCTTGCTTCCATTTTTGTTACTCTTTTTTAGGGTTCCGTTGCCAAATGGCAAAAAACGGAACCCTTATAGATTCGTCATGTCTGTCTGTCTGTCTGTCTGTCTGTCCGTCCGTATGTCACAGCCATTTTATTCCGAAACTATAAGAGCTATGCTGTTGAAACTTGGTAAGTAGACGTATTCTGTGAACCGCATTAAGATTTTCACACTAAAATAGGAAAAAAAACAATAAATTTTGGGGTCCCCATACATAGAACTGAAACTCAAAAATGTTTTTTTTCATCAAACCCATACGTATGGGGTATCTATGAATAGGTCTTCAAGAATGGTAATGAGGTTTCTAATATCATTTTTTTCTAAACTGAATAGTTTGCGCGAGAGACAGTTCCAAAGTGGTAAAATGTGTGCCCCCCCCCCCCCCCTTAACTTCTAAAATAAGAGAATGATAAAACTAAAAAAAATATATGATGTACATTACCATGTAAACTACCACCGAAAATTGGTTTGAACGAGATCGAGTAAGTAGTTTTTTTTTAAAACGTCATAAATCGTAAACCGCAATTTACCTTACATTCAATCAACTGAAATATAAAAATTAAAAAAAATATATATTTTTAAACCGAGAATACCTACAGGTTTGTACGGAACCCTCGGTGCGCGAGTCCGACTCGCACTTGGCCGGTTTTTTTACACTGCAGTTACAGCTTTAAAATCAACTACTTATACAATTGTAATTTAATTTTACAAAACTGTACATTTTTCTAATATGTGGCGTTCCGCGCATAAAGGTACCAGCAGGGAGGTCTTGAGTTAAGGCCGGATTTAGAATCTAGAAGAGTCCTTTTATTATGCTGATTACAAAAAAAACCTAATACATACTTTTTTTGTAACAGACATCCAAAGTTGAAATTCTGAAAAAAACTAGTTTCTACTCTCGCCAATTCCTGGCTTACGCCCAACACATTATATGCATCAATGTATCACTAAAATAACCAGTACTGTACTGTCAATATACAAATAGTATTAAAATTCAAAAACTCAACATAATAATTATGAAAATATCGACATTTTATAAGACTTACCGACATCTGGTACCATTTTTACTAAATATTACGTTTTAAAAAAATGTGCTTAGAAATGTTGTCTGTAGATGTTAATTGTATCAAATTATAGCAAATTTTTTGCAGAACAATAAACAGTAAAAATCACAAAATGCCATATTTTCACCCGATTTTACAAAAACGCAAATAACTCGCAAACTAAATGCCGACATCCGTAGTACCATTATGCGCGGAACGCCACATATTATTTAACCTTCTAATAGGCCTCCCTACCAGCAGCATCACGTTTGTACGTACCTATTGATCAATTATTTTCTTGTTGTCCATTTATATACTTATATCTGTGCTCATTATCTACCTAGCCTTTTCCTAACCATGTCGGGGTTGGCTTCCAATCAAACCGGATGCAACTGACTAGTATTTACGATAATATGGAGTGACTGCCTATCCGAACTCCACAAAGCCAGTCACTGGGTAATACGATACCCCTTCGTCAGACTTTCGTGCTTCTCCCGAGCCGTAACGGCTAACAACGTGTGTTAACGTGTTATCTGAGGCACAAAGGGGTATCGATATATGAAGATAGTCCATCCGCGGAACAACCACCGACGATGCTATAACCTTCCTCCAGGAGAGTAGCAAGCTCACGAGCATGCTCAAAATACACCGACACAGACCGCCATCCTTCCGTCTCCGCCGCTGAGGCCCGCCATCGAGGCCCGCCGCAAGATCTCGATCCATATCCGCACCGACCTTTGCCAGAGCCAGCCGGCGTTGCGCCTAATTATTTTCGCCGTGCATTTCGATCCAGCCCGTCTCTTGCTGCCCTTCGACGACGACGCCCTAAGCCAAGGTCAGTACCCCAAAGGGCTTTATCATGTAATCGCTTAAAAGTTTTTAAACCTTGACTAAAGACCAAAATTTATTAAGGTTATCACTAGCAAGTCCGGTTAAGCCACCGACAACCTCCTAGGTTGACCCGCGAGATGACATTTAAAAATAAACCCACGGACTAATCGCAGCAACTAGCAAGCGTAGCTTAATCTTGATTGATCGACCCGCGCGGCCGTTATTACTTAGCCATAAACAAAAAAAAGCATAAAAACCTAGCCTATAAATAACGTTTTTAACACAGCACAGAACAGACAACGATTCGGACCAGATACAACTGCTTATCGCCCACTTCACTGAAAAGCTTTCAACCCCTTGAAACTGGGAAACTACCACTAAGGCTTTCAGGCTTTAATAGGTGCCAAAATACCCCTAAGTAGACGTTTAAGTACCCACACGATGAAAGGCTGAAGAGACTATTATCTGGGAAAATGACGGTAAATAATTAGCAAAGAGATAGTGGAAGATAGGCTGCACCAGATGAGGAGGGGTGGGAACAAGTACAGTTTTTAGAGCGTGATTTTTCAGCCGTCGGGTTTAGGTGTTAGAACTTACTTTTAAAGTGCCAACTAAACCCTTACGTTTGAGACCCTCCAAGCCATAGTTAACGTTGTTTTTTTAGGGTTCCGTTGCCAAATGGCAAAAAACGGAACCCTTATAGATTCGTCATGTCTGTCTGTCTGTTTGTCTGTCCGTGTATGTCACAGCCATTTTTTTCCGAAACTATAAGAGCTATGTTGTTGAAACTTGGTAAGTAGATGTATTCTGTAAACCGCATTAAGATTTTCATGGAAAAAAAATGGAAAAAAAACAATAAATTTTGGGGTTCCCCATACATAGAACTGAAACTCAAAAATTTTTTTTTCATCATACCCATACGTGTGGGGTATCTATGGATAGGTCTTTAAAAATGATATTGAGGTTTCTAACATCATTTTTTTCTAAACTGTATAGTTTGCGCGAGAGACACTCCCAAAGTGGTAAAATGTGTGTCCCCCCCCCCCCTGTAACTTCTAAAATAAGAGAATGATAAAACTAAAAAAAATATATGATGTACATTGTTATATAAACTTCCAACGAAAATTGGTTTGAACAAGATCTAGTAAGTCATTTATATTTTATAGGCAGCTCTATATTTAATTTAATATGACGCCACATGACATAACCAGCGTGCAATCAAGCCGCTTCCAACGGTACCACATTTCACATACCGGTGAAATCATAACCCTCCGTTTTTCTTCGCCGTAGTCGGGTAAAAGAAACGTATATCTTACGAGTTTAAGAAATATCCTAAATATAGCGTCATGAGAACACCTGTCTTAAGATAATTAATTTGGAACTGTTAAAAACAATGTCACATTTGGATTCATTTTGAGGAGATTGGAAATGCCAGAACAACTTAATGTGAAAGTGCCCATGGACTTGTCCATAGTCCATTTGCTCTATTATGTATCACAACAGACATTCTCCAAAAGACTACAAAGATACTAAAGACCATAATGATTGTGATAGCTACCTGTGCCCAAATAAATGCCCTATTTTAGGCAAACAACTAATCCTCCGGTCGGAGAAAGTCTATGCGTCTTATTTTCATAATTATTGATATAAAAAACAATAGGTTCGTCGTGTGACTTTAAGATTATTGTAATAGCAAACTAATTTCTTTGTAGATAGGTACTACAAAGAAATTAGTTTAATGTGGCAATGTCTTAAGAACCTATAGATTCAATCCTAGGTACCGACTATAAAAATAAACTGCTCCGTCTTGAAATAAATGTTAAAGGCATTTCCGTGCTGGACCAAAATTTTAAATCGAGTAAATAATATGAGTATTCTCCGAATATCTGGCCATTTACAAAACATGGTAAGGTTTCTTTGTTGGCCAATGACAGCTGTCAGTGCGGGAGGCTCTATTTCCGTTGAAAAAGTGAACGAAATTCCATCCCATTCTCGCTATCATGTTTTCAATGGGACTGCATGCTGTACTATCAATGACAATGGAGCTAGATTATAATTTTGAGCGAAATAGTTTTTTTTTTATCCAGGCAACGATTCTTTTGCGTCTACGGTGTACAAAGAATTTCTGGTCTGCTACAGAACAGAGCACGCACTGGCCGCGCCTGCCTTCAGCATCCAGCAACGCCAAATAGTCACAAAAAAAAGAGATAAGTAACCACAGTCGTCGAATATACTTCAAGTTTTGTAAAACATCGATAGTCAAAGTCAAAACATTCATGTCAAAATGGCACATAAAAGGCAGTTTTTAACGTACATTAAAATAGAATTTATTCTAGTCGCCCCTTCCAAAAGGTAGTTTCGTATGGAAAAGAATGGGCATGAAACTCCACCGCTACACTTATATCTTATATCTTTAGTTCTTGTATATATATATATAATCTGAATCTCGGAAACGGCTCCAACGATTTTCATGAAATTTTCAGGTTTCAGGTGCGATAAATCAATCTAGCTAGGATTCATTTTTATAAAACGTCGTTTTATTCGTGTTTTCAATGACCAACTTTATCGAAAATCAACTTGAACATAAACTTATTATTTTAAACACAATTTACCAAAAAATACCGAGCAAAGCTCGGTCAACCAGATATTATTCATTAAATGTGAAAATGATGCACCTAGAAAAAAAATACTATACTACTAGGTCATTCATCGGCAGCCTATCCAATTCCCACTGCTGGGACCCAGGCCTCCTCTCGGTGAGAGAGAGTGGCCCATAATCGACCACGCAGGCCCAGTGCGGGTTGGTAGATGTCACTTGTCTTCGAATTTTTGGTTCTAAGACATGCCGGTTTCCTCACGATGTTTTTCTTCACCGTTTTGAGAGCAGTGGTGATGAAATAATTAACATAAAGTAAAGCGCCTGCTACCACTAGGTAAAACGAATGAAACAAGGGCAGATAAATTAATTATATGGTAGGAGTAAACGATGGATGCGTTCGAATAAAATTGATTTGAAAAAAACCAACTATTTGTTCTCTATTAATTAAATTACATCTTATTTGATAACATTCATCCGTTTTTTCAACTATATCCTACGAACCTGATTACTTATCACTTTTGGTGACCATAACTGCTAATAATGTTCATGGCGGTGAATGTGAGTTGAGAATGCAATCTTTTTTACGTACCGCCATTGAATGCAGTCAGTTTCTATATGTCAGTTTTATCGTTGTATACGCTTACTTTGTACTGAAAGTGTTGACAATGGCGCCCCCAGTAGCGGCTGCCGAGGCTCTACTTTATCAAGGTATGCATTGTTTGTGATAATTTTTCGTTTATCACTTTCATTGACTTGTTATCTCTTTTGATGGAATAAAGAGTGCGTCGCGAATAGTCCGTCGTTATAGAGGCTTGCATGTAGGGCTTTACTACAACATGCATACAAATTACAACATGTTAACAGCCATATGGCTGTTAACATATGGCTGTTAACATGTTGACAGCCAAAAAATATTATTCGCGAAAGTAACTAATATTAGTTACTTTCGCGAATAATATTTTAATCAACATTAAATCTAACACTAACTTGCAAAAACCGTAAAAAGACAAATCTTATGTATCTTATGGAGGATAACTTAAGGTAGGTATCCCGCAAAATTTGAATTCTTTAAGCCCTTAAATTAACATGTAGGCAGGTATTGTCTACTCCTTCGATACGTATCCAAAAATTCAAATGATTTTATTTTATGTAGAAAAAGATAGTTGATGTTTATCAAAATTAATTTATTTAAGCTTCAAATTCATCTCATAGTATCTAATGTGTTGCGAAACTGTTCGTTTTCTATTAAGATTAAATACTGCACATCACATAATTCTTGTAAACATTCAATAAATAGGTAGCATAACCCACAGGTTGACTAGTAGCGAATGTCATGTGTCATTAACTGCACCTATGCACTACTACCGTAGCGTGATGAAGTTTCTACAAATTGAAAAACTATACATGGTATCGCTAACGGCTTTTTCGTTTTTATCAGCAAATAACGCCAAAATATAAATATATTTTACTTAACTTGAAAAACAACTTGTTACGAAGGCTACAAACTGATGTGAAAGCAACAATGACTTTTATCACGTCATCCGCCATCGACATAGCATATTCCCAACTTCATAGGTTCGGTTTCCAATCTAACCGAAAACAGCTGAATAACATTATTCTATATGGAACCTTCTGACCTCCACAACCCAGTTACTGGGTAATACAATTTCCTTGTTAAGACTGGTTATCTTTCGGGCTTCTGATGACACATAACGACTGTCAAAGATGGTCGCATGACAGCCGGGACCAGTGGCTTAACGTGGAGTCCTGGTATGTAAAAATGACCACCCATCCACGAACCAACCACGGCAAGCGTAGCTTAACCTGCTTGATCGACCCTTGTGGCTGGTAATACACAAGCCCCTCTCCAAAGGTTTATCTCACGAAGCTACTCAAAATAAACTTACTTTCTGCCTAAAATCACTAACGAAGTCGAAAGTCAGAAGTCATCTACACATAACAATAGGTATGCTAAATTCAGCTTGTGCAATAACACCTGGGCTTTACAGATACCTACTAAGTAATTCTTTGAAGTAACGTATTACAATGTTACTAATAGAACAAAACTCTTGCTTCATAATAGGCCTATACGTAACAGATACGGTACGAGTTGCTAGATATCTTACGCCCTCTTTTTATTTACCTCTCAATTCATAGGATTTTTATAGATATAAGAGAACGTTGACTGAAAAGGCACCCGTCGCTGTAAGACGCTGCCCAAACGCTCAGACTGTATCGCACAGATATTCGTTTTCGTACTGGTAAATGAAAAATGATTTGATTTCTGTAAGTAGGTTTGTACACACAGATTTACACGACAATCATATTTTAAAACTAGATGAGGTTCCTTTCTGACTACTCTGAGAAGAAAGGAGGAAACAAACTTTGAGGTCATGGTTTTTAGGGTTCCGTTGCCAAATGGCAAAAAACGGAACCCTTATAGATTCGTCATGTCTGTCTGTCTGTCTGTCCGTCCGTCCGTATGTCACAGCCACTTTTTTCCGAAACTATAAGAGCTATGCTGTTGAAACTTGGTAAGTAGATGTATTCTGTGAACCGCATTAAGATTTTCACACTAAAATAGAAAAAAAAAACAATACATTTTGGGGTTCCCTATACATAGAACTGAAACTCAAAAATGTTTTTTTTTCATCAAACCCATACGTGTGGGGTATCTATGAATAGGTCTTCAAAAATGGTAATGAGGTTTCTAATATCATTTTTTTTCTAAACTGAATAGTTTGCGGGAGAGACACTTCCAAAGTGGTAAAATGTGTGTCCCCCCCGCCGTAACTTCTAAAATAAGAGAATGATAAAACTTAAAAAAATATATGATGTACATTACCATGTAAACTACCACCAAAAATTGGTTTGAACGAGATCGAGTGAGTAGTTTTTTTTTAAAACGTCATAAATCGTAAACCGCAATTTACCTTACATTCAATCAACTGAAATATAAAAATTAAAAAAAAAAACATTTATTTTTACACCGAGAATACCTACAGGTTTGTACGGAACCCTCGGTGCGCGATTCCGACTCGCACTTGGCCGGTTTTTTTTTAAAGTCTACACTTAATAGAAGCCAGGAAATGTTTAAAAAAAAAGTATTATAAAACAATCGTAAAAGAGAGCCAATAAGATATTTTTCATCTCTTATTTTGTAAAATTTTGAGCGTAATTTCTCTGAATTCCTTAACGGTAAACTGTTATATTTTATCCTAATGATAATAATAGGAATTCAATCAACTTAAGTAATCTATACTAATATTATAAAGCTGAAGAGTTTGTTTTATTGTTTGGTTGAATGCGCTAATCTCAGAAAGGACAGAAATTAATTTAAAATTAATTTTAGTATTTTGTAGCCCATTTATCTAAAAAGGCTATAAATTTATTTATAATTACAATAGGATCCTTAGGAGCCACGTAAAAAGAACTAAAGTCACGAACCGAAGACGTCGTACGGGCAGACGATTCGATACGGCGGGGAAGATCTGGAGAGCAAGAAATTTTACGCGGATGAAGTCGCGGCTAGTATCTAATAATTATTGTACTGAACTATTCATTTATTTTATTAAAACTGCAAAATTACTTTTGTTTTGGTGGTCATTGGATTCAACCTCCATCAAGCGCGTTGCTGATTGAAGCTGTTTATTTGTTACAATGCGCTATTGTCAGCCATAATGTTCCCACTACTGGGACACCGGCCTCCCGTCGGTGACAGGGAGTGGGCCGTAATTCTCCACGCGGGCCCGGTGAGGGTTGGGTAGATGTCACATGTTCTACCCTTCCTCACGAAGTTTTCCTTTACCATTTCGAGAGCAGTGGTGATAAAATAATTCACACAAAGTATAATGCCTGTCTGGGTTCGAACCCACGACTTACAACTCGTAAGTGGCGGCCACTCCACTGTACATAGAAAGATATTTTTGATTCTTCATCACGACATTGAAATTATTTTATGTTCAAAAGGCACAAACCGAATGATTATTAGGTATCTATGATCAAAAGCGTAAATTATACATAGGTACTTTATGCACTTTGTAGGTACGAGTTTACATTAAAATAAATGTGAAGTCTGGTAAAACTCCTTATTATCGGTAAACGGGTAAACGGTTTCTTTTTGGTTTTAATAAAGTTTACGCCGAACGGCAGCTGTAATTACTTGGCTACTGTAAGTTCTTTTTTGGTGGTTTTGAATGCTACAAGTATTTTTTAATACTATCTGGATCATTAAAATTTATTTCACGACTTTTACAACGAGTAATAAATTTAATATTTCAGAAGACCACCTAGGGACTTACAGAAAGATAGAAATACACTTCAAATGGAATTTAAATGTCTGAAGTGTAACCAAACCCATAAAAAATAATTTCTATAATTTGGAGCAAGTTCTGAATTTGTTTCTCACATTTACACACAATTTAGAGTTCAATTCCAAGAAGAACAACTTTCAGCTTATTTTGTAGCTTTTAAATATTAAATTGCTACTACTATCTTTTCTTTATATAATAGTTTCTTTATATAATTTTCTTTATATAATAATTAATAGCTTTTCTTTATATAATCATTAAGAATGAGCTGATTAAAACTAAAATAATGAAGTTAAGGTCTCAGTCTAGTTAGAATCTGAGTTCTTATTAGCCTGAACACAAATTCCCATAAATTTACGACCGACAAGACAACCTCGCGACGAACTTTTACAACCATTCACTCTTTCCGCTGTACTTACGAACTTTTGACCCAAACCTTTACCAAACCACACAACACTTCACGTGTCACTGCACAACACACAAGAAAATATTATAAAAAAACAAAGACAAGATAAAATATTCACCCGCAAATAACATAGAGAAGTTGGTGAAAGTGCCCGACCGACTCAGATAGTCGGCGGAGCTTTTGATATCGAGCATGATTCACGCGGTCCACATGTTCGTGCGTACGGCGCGGCCTACGACTTACTCTGTGACTCCAAGAGTCCGCAGGGGGCGGTGACTCACACGACCACGCCCACACACGCCCCCTCTCACCTCAACACACCACCCCGCCAATAGCAAAACACTCCGGCTAATCCATATCTGAGAAAAATAAACACGGTGGGCGGTAGATAATGACGTGCAGAGCGGCGATAATCAGGCTTTGTGGCACCCAACGCCCCGCGCCGTCACACGGTTTGGAGAAAATTGAACCGTTCGATCCTTTTTACAAAGCGCATAGAACGTTTTTATTAAAAGCCTACTGCCTATCGAAGTTGGCACTCGTTTCGGCTTGTTTGTCAGTCGCATATTGTGTTTTTTTATTAATTCGCGCGCTCCAATTTCGGCCCTGAACAATGGTCGCCTTTGTGCCCGCTTTTGTATTATTTTTATAAATTGCCTGCCTTTTCCTATCTCGATAATTGTCCATATAATTGGCTGGGTTTAGGCATATTGTGTTCTGAATTTTGGCACAATGCTTTTCAGGTGTTGTTGCGCATAAACATTTGTTTAAGCATGGTCCCCGCTTTGGGTTTCAATACCTCATTTTTGACAACGGCAACAATGAAAAAATAATTTACTGATGGAAGAGTATAAACATGAAAAGTGAAAATACATTTTTCTGATTCATGAAAATGTTGACGAATAATTATTTGTATGGAACGGCGATTTTTTGAAACTTTGCCTAGTAATGACAAAAAATCTAATTACCATATATCATAGATACCTAGGGAACGTATTAGCTGAAAAATTGAACTAGAAAGTCTTATCTAAATGTCTAGCCAGGTAGCCACGATAGCCACGATAAACAACGATAGGCTCACGGTAACATAGTCATGCCAGAAATCGATTTATTATAATTTATGCCGCCGAGGTTACGGTCGCGACCCGTGGTCGGCCGCCACCCAACAGGATAAAAACACAACGAATTACCTTTATATCAAACATTTTCTTAGAGTTTTGGGTTCACAAGTATTTTACCGACTTCAAAAGGGAGCAGGTTCTCAATTCATGTGTATATTTTTTTCTTGTTTTGTATATTCCGCGATATCGCCGGCAATTGTGGATGGATTTAGGAAATTCTATTTTAGTGGATAGGGTATACTTCAGTGGTGGTCCCATATAAATTGTATTTAGTTTACTTTCGGCAGTACGCTCGATAATACGTTTTAATGCACTTTGTATATCTAAACGACATTCTACTGTTTTCTGTTACTGTTGATTACTTATCAAGTAGATAAATGAATTGATGTAGGGTAGCATCAACAAAAAAATTAAAATTAAAAAAATTTCTAAAAATACTGGTTTTTCGGAAGTCGCTTGCTTTTTTATTCAGATATAGTTGTATTTACATACATAAACCGCACCTGTTTCGCCTGAGAGTGGGCAGAAGCATCATAACACCACTTACTACGATCCTTACATAATCCTTGTGTCTGCACGACAGTTGCGGGTACTACGTATCTGACCATTTTAAAGAACATCTCCATACAGGACAGGACATGTTCTTCCATATTTTGGAACAAAAATGCTGCAATATGCAATTTTTACCAGTTTAGTTCTAACTGGTAAAAATTGTCGCATGACGAAAACCCGTATTTCCATCTATTTATAAGAAAGAGAGAAGAGAATTCTTTTTCAAGATTTTGGAGGGTGCTTTAACCGATACTGACATCAACATGTAAATTTAAGATGGCGCCGGCGAAATTTTGTAAGTAATTTAAGTATGGAAGTTGCTTTCATAATTTTTGAGGGTGCCAAAGCTGGTAGTGAGGTCAAGAGGTCAAAATAAAAATCCAAGATGGTGAATGTGAACATTTTCAAATTATTCTTCATGGGTGTCTTTTTTAGTTTTCGAGGGTGCTGAAGCCAATATGCACACTATATTATTTATATATAATGAAAATCTGTGATGGTTAAAAATTTATGAAAACTTAAAAAAAATACTTGATGGCTTTGTACCAAAAACGCGTATTAAATTCACATTCTATTTAGCAATAGTGTGTGTGCGTGCAAGGATCGCACGTATGTCAGTTACGTTTACGTGTTTTATCATTGAATTACTTACTTTATGGACCAGCCAGAAATTAGTTACGAAAATTGTAAAATCATTTAAAATAAAATAACCTTTTATGTACGCGAGAACGTGCTGATAAGGCAAAGAAGAGGCAGACATTTTAGCGTTCATTCCGAAATCACTCAACCGTCTAGACGGTAAGATCTAGTCCTAATGCCTCACAATAGAACGGTATCGCAGCTCGCTACGACTGCTACGAAGCGTAGCAAGACGGCTACGAAAAGAAAGGCTACAGTGCTATACCGTAGCACAATAGTTTGCCAGCATTATTTTTATGTTACGCCTTGTACACACTTATACCATTTAGGTGATTCAGGTCTGGTAACATTATCGCTAGTTCATACGGAATGTTCGCGTCTAAACTTTAACTATACATAAAATGAAACAAGTGTGGTGGACAGGGAAATATATCGTAGTCATTATTACAATTAAATAGAATATTTAAATATGGAATATTTAAAATACTGCATTCACGTATAGTATTGACTACACGTGAATGCAATATTTTAAATATTCTTCTAGAACTGTTGAAAACAAAATACCTTTCAATTTATTTAGATACAAATTGGACCGATGACCTGGTGAAGGCCGTAGGAATACTTTGGACGCAAGAAGCGCAGAACAGGTCGAAGTGGCGGTGCTTGGGGGAGGCCTATGTCCAGCAGTGGACGTCTTTCGGCTGAAATTATGATGATGAGATAAAAATTATAGGGTTTACAAATATATCAGGGGCGTGGATGGTTAGACCTGCAAACCAACCTACGGTTGACAAGTAAAGTTACTCAGTTTGATCGAAAGTGTGAAGTTGAAATACAATAGTCTCTTTCAACGCTCGACCAACACAGTTACGCCAGTATGAAATTGTGTGAGAATCTGTTGTTCTCACAATACAAAGTTAGTTTGAACGAAAAGATACTGAAACTCTTACAGCACCTCCATTGCGTCACTCACGTCTAAATATAATATGAAGGATTTTGATCGTTATTGCTAGTCCATAGCTTAGTATGTTTGGGAAATTCTTGTAGGCTTCATCATCATCATTTCAGCCGAAATACGTCCACTGCTGGACATAGCCCTCCACAATTTTTTGCCATAATCGCCACGCTTGGCAAGCGGGTTGGCGATCGCAGTATGGTGGTAAAATGCATAGAGAACGCTGCTGCCCATTCTCTAGTTAGTCCCTTAGTCGCCTTTTACGACACCCACGGGAACAAATGAGGTGGTGCTATTCTTTACGTCCGGCATCACACGGTACAACACGGTACGTTCAGCATAAATTCTTTAGTCACACATTATCATTGCTTCTGGAAAACATCCTATGTTAATTTATTGAAATATTATAAATTAACTACTTTAAAGAATAGACGCATTTTTTTGGAAAGTAAATTTCTCTATGACCTGTGTAATAACAAACATGACTGCGTTGAGAGTTGACAAACAAATTGTGCTATATAGTACTTAAAACTTTTATGCGGCGTAGAGTACGAGGACGCCCGCCATTTGCAGTATCCTCTAGTCGCAATAACGCGGGTGTTCGCGCACCTCTACGACGTGTAGCAAAATATTATAATACTCTTTTTTCATCTCATCTCTTGTAGGCTTGTGATTCAGTAATAACAGCCGCATGGATCGATCGAACACGTTAAGCTTCGCTTCCCCCCGTTGGTTCGTGGATTGGTGATAAATGTTTATATACCAAGAATTCTCCGTACCTCAGAAAGCATGTTAACCCGTTAGTCCCAACTGTCGTTTATAAATCTTTGACAGTCGTTACGGGTTGTCAGAAGCCCGAAAGTCTGACAACCAGTCTTACCAAGGGTAGGTATCGTATTACAGAAAAACTGGGTTGTGGAGGCAGTCGCTCTATATAAAATAGCCAGCAAGTCGTCATTACCCGTATAATCGCTTTAATTGTATAAGAAAGAAAGTCTAAAATAAAACAGGCTGATGTAAAAATATTCCGGTTGGACCTTTTTAGGGCACTGGCTCTTCGACGCAATCTCTTAGCGCCTAGAGTTCATAATCGAACAGTGTGTTTGTCGGACGCGCTGGAATGTACTCTATGGGATTCTCAACGCACAGTTCAACAACGAAAGTTGCAAATCCATTGCACGTTAAAATTCCTTTGTGATATTATTGCGTCTATAAGACCGTGGTCGAGTGCAGTGGTGGCCCAGTGGTAACGGTCGCGACTTACGAATAGTAATAGGTCGTGAGTTCAAACCCAAGCAGGCAAATTACTTTGTGTAAATTATTTCATCGCCACTGCTCTCAAAACGGTGAAGGAAAACATCCTGAAGAAACCGACATGTCTTAGAACCAAAAATTCGAAGACATGTGACATCTACCAACCCGCACTGCACTGGGCCCGCGTGGTGGATTATGGCCCACTTCCTCTCACCTAGAAGTGGCCTGTGTCCCAGTAGTGGGAACATTATTGGCTGATGATGTGTAGAACATCGTCTTACTGTGTGATGGACTCGCACGCTCTTTATCTGAAAAAACGGGAGACAGACAAAACACATTCGCTCTTACAAACATAGTTTTAAATTACCCCTCTTTTGTTCACCTTATTTCTTTCCCCGTAAAGTTATGAAGCTAATTGAGTGGGGTTCTATATTCAAGTGGCATTAATGGATGTTGCTCTATACGGAGCGCCATTATCTTCACCATAGATCACCCTTTGTCCCCTACTGTGCGATATAACCGACGCCTTGTTCTGTGTCTACTTTGTATTGTCGATAGATATTAGAAAGTAAAGTGCGGGTAGGTACTGTACAGGTTCGCTTGGCTTTAGCAACCGACCGTTGCTAATCTGTACTAATCTACATATCTATCAATATCTACTACTAATAATAAACCTGAAGAGTCTGTTTGTTTGTTTGAACGCACTTATCTCTAGATCGGTAGATTAAATTTGAAAAAATCTTCTTGCTTTTGATCGTTCAAATCTTGAAGAAGTTAGAAGGGTATTAAATATTACGCTACGACTCTTAGGAGCCGAACGAAAAGATATATAGTAGTATTTTATAAGTTGATGGCATGTATAATGGCATAAACAATGATGTTATCTATATTTCGTAATATGGGGTATAAAGCTTTAGCTTCACGTATTTTAGAAGACCATTCAACAGCTTTGTATGTAAAAACATAAAATTAAAATTTGTATCCAATTTTACGAAAATAACGCGTACGGAATAGTATGATATGTGGCACACTTAAAGTTTGTACGGAGACAAACTGCAGGAAGCCAAAATAGGTATTATTTTCTTTTGTTATAATTTCGTTACGTTATTATAAATACGTCTTTAATTGATGCTCCTGATACGTGTGATGACGCACGGTCGCTTTTATAACATCTCCATCATCGTGATCATCATCATTTCAGCCCAAATACGTCCACTGCTGGACATAGGCCTCCCCCAATTTGGGGGGGTTTTGCCATAATCGCCACACTTGGCAGGCGGGTTGGCGATCGCAGTATGGTGGTATAATCATAGAGAACGCTGCTGCCCATTTTCTAGTAAGTCCCATAGTCGCCTTTTACGATACCTACGGGAAGAAATGGGGTAGTTCTATTCTTTAAGTCTGGCACCTCGCGGTACACATTTCCATATCCAAATGAAAAAAAAAACGGAACTCTCTTATGATTTCATCCGTCCGTCCTGATGAGTCAAAGCCATTTTACTCCGAGACTATTGGCAATATATCGATAAACATTGGAAAGAAGGTATTCTGTGTATTAAAACAGGAAAAACATATTAAGGGTGGCGTTCTACAGGCCAACTTACATACAAAATGTGACCGAGGGATAAAATATTGTTGAATCTTAAGATTAAAAAGATTATGATGTTTCCAAGTGAATTGACAATTTAAGTCATAGAGTTTTTTAAATATAGGATATTCTCAGTTCCAATCGCAGAAACAATTTTAGCTTTCATAGTTTTTGCGTGAAGTACTGTGATATTGTCGGTTTTTCATTTCCTATAATACACTACCTATAATACTCTTTATGGATGTTCGACGCCAGGCCAGGGCCTCACCATAGGATTTAATTATTATGTGGAAGCGCGATGATGGGCCCTGGGTCAAGAGTGGCGTAGCGAAACTGTCCGCCGTGCGCGGAGCTGATCAATACAATATTCAAAAGAGTCACCTGGTTGAAGAACACCTGCTCTGGAGCCTACCTGGATTTATGTATGTAAATGAGTGTATATTGTATTGTGTAGTGTCGCTGTAAGTGGGCATTCCAGGATAAAAGCCGCTGCAATACGCCAGATGTTTTCTCCAGCACGCGTTCAATCACTGTCACTTAACCTCAAACTATTTCAACCAAAGTTCAAACTAAAACCCGTTCTATTTCGTCAAAAGGGGTTATTTGCAATCAAACAATTGGATCACGACAAATTGTCCACAAACGGATCGATTCCAAAGGATTACTTTCAAAAGGTCGCGTATGGTCCAAATGGCGACGGACATTTTTCAAGACCAAACCAAAAGAGAAACGTCAAACTGACAACTACCAGTTCTCACTCTGTACACGTTTAGAAATGTAGGCGCACAGAGTAAACAATTCAAACGGGACGGAACAATGGATGTTTTTTTTTTTTTTTGAGGGCCCACAGTGTGGCAACCATCTCATTATCAACTTGGTAAAGGAGCCTTTCATACACACTGTATTTTTAATAAAGGTGATTTAAAAGCGGGCAATGTGGTCGTATTGTACATAGTGCACACTCTACATAGCAACATGTATTATAATTAAAAAATAAACTATAATTAATCCACTGCTTCGTAGGTCAACTTGCAAGAACTACCTCCTGCTGAGCTTGAGATCCTGGGTTCAATGCCCGGGAATAGTGTTATTGCGTTTCCTCATTTCAAATTTCTCAGGAGTAGTCCGGGGTCTGAATTTGTGCCCAATTGATATCAATAAGCCCGGACCCAATCACATGGGGCTTAACCATAACTGATGAAATGGGTTGGGACAACCCATTCATTAAATGCACACAGCACACAGACGATACGGTGAAATAGTGTTAACAATAGTAGTTTATTTATTTCATTTCTAAAAGATCGCAATATTATTAGTGTATGAAATAAGGCACTCCTCTGCCTAACCCATCATGTAATACAAGCGTTATGTTTTGTAACAAAAAAGGAGGATCAATAAGGTTATACAAACATTTGCTCCGAGCGGAAATCGAACCAACGACACGTAACACGGAAGCCAACCAGTCTGCCAACTGTGAAGTCCAATATATACAAACTGATTTGATTGTCAGTGTCAATAAATTTATTATATGCTCAATGAGTCAGCGATTATGTAATTAGTGGAGTTAAAGTTTATATAGGGGAGACTAGGCATGAACGTCACAATTTGTAATTTTCTCGTGATAAATACACAGAAGTTCTATGAAATGAAAATCTAAACTTTACACACCATAGATTGGTCTTTACTAAATGAAATTATTTTTACAGATTTTGGAAAAGTGACCAAATAAAAAACTAGGTATGTTACAACAATCTCTACCTCGAGGGTTGGTTATAACAGTGTAAGAGGGTGATAGGAAAATTGTAAATAAAAACAGAGTTTACAATGAACAAGTTACTTTCATAATCACCACATTTATTAAAAACTAGCTTCTGCCCGCGACTTCGTACGCGGATCCTGTTGCTTATGCCAGCGACAACGGGATCGTCAAAATCGAAGATCTGAAACGTCTGATGTACAATTCTAAGGCCCGGGGACGGGAAAACAACGGGATGAGTGAGACGATTGGAGTCGTTCCAGATCTTTCATTTTTGTATGTCAATAGGTTGCCCAAGAAATGTGTTGACTGTGGATGGTCACCGATTAGCAGTGATCTTAATATTTCTGGAGGATTTTGTAATATTTCAATATGTACTTTCCCACCTGAGCAACACATACCGTTTGTTTCTTTTTTCCATTTAACAGCTTCACAAAATGTACAATTTTGAACCACACCTCCGATGGTGGAATATGTGGCGTAGTCAATCATAGGAGTGAACGTAAATGCACTCCGTTCCTTATCAACCCAAGGAAGGTCGCCTTGCCCTACGGCGATATCTTGAGACACGTCCGATTCTTCAGATGATATCGACATTCTGTTCAGAGAATGTCGAAGGCGATCAGAATTCAAACGTTCGTTGCGCTCTTCTTCTGTCTCTTCATGCCGTACTCCAGCAATTCTTTCTCTCTCACTTTCTAACTGATTATGAATATTTTGTTGTGTGCGTGTTCGGGACAATGTATGATAATCTCGATCAGCAGTTAGTCGCGCATCACGTTCATCACTCGCTTCGAAAGACCTGTTAGTAGATGTGCGAATTTACTGAGAACTCAAGCGCAATTCTCTATCAGTGAACGTCTCCGACTCGAGAGACAATGCGTGACGTTCACGATCAGCGGACAGTCGCGCATCATGTTCCGCACTTGTCTCTAGAGACCTAACAGCAGATGCGTAGATACGATGAGAACTCAAGCGCAATTCTCTATCAGTGAACGTCTCCAACTCGAGAGACAATGCGTGACGTTCACGATCAGCGGACAGTCGCGCATCATGTTCCGCACTTGTCTCTAGAGACCTAGCAGCAGATTCGTAGATACGCTGAGAACTCAAGCGCAATTCTCTATTAGTGAACGTCTCCGACTCGAGAGACAATGCGTGACGTTCACGAGCAGCGGACAGTCGCGCATCATGTTCCGCACTTGTCTCTAGAGACCTAGCAGCAGATGCGTAGTTACGCTGAGAACTCAAGCGCAATTCTCTATTAGTGAACGTCTCCGACTCGCGAGACAATGCATGACGTTCACGATCAGCGGACAGTCGCGCATCGTATTCTTCACTGGTCTCTAGACACCTGGATGTAGATGCATAAATACGCTGAGAACGCAAGCGAGCTTCACGATCCGAAGATGTTTCTACGGAGCGAGTTGCAGCCTGATGTTCTCGAACAGCATCAAGTCTATCCTGACGCTCTTCGGTAGATTCTTGGGATCTTATGATCCTCAATCTTTTAGCTCCTTTGGAACGTTGGAAAAGATTTGACCGAAATCCTGGCATGGTTATAGTTTTATTCTGAAGATACCTGATCAATTAAAATCTAAGTAACTGCTCCCCTGCGTTACCGGGTAGGCTACCGTGTCACGAAGATAAATGGAAAAGGAAATTAAACACTCAAATACCATAAGCCCGAAGGCATATTTCTTCGATAAAATAAAATAATAAATGAGAGTGAGAGAGTGCTTATCAGGTTGAACAACTCTTGCTAAGACGTCATTCCTATATATGTTATAGTGTAGCTTGGCTCTTAGAGTTCCACATCAGCTGTTCCAATCTTCAAATTTTATACGACAACCGAGAGTGCTCATCAAGCTGAACAACTCTTGCTAAGACGTCATTCCTATATATGTAATAGTGTAGCTGTGCTGTTGGAGTTCCACATCAGCTATTCCAGATCTTCAAATTTTATACGACAACAGAGATTGCTCATCAGGTTGAACAATTCTTGCTAAGAAGTCATTCCTATATATGTTATAGTGTAGCTGGGCTCTTGGAGTTCCACATCAGCTGTTCCAGATCTTCAAATTTTATACGACACCAGAGAATGCTCATCAGGTTGAACAACTCTTGCTAAGACGTCATTCCTATATTTGTTATAGTGTAGCTGGGCTCTTGGAGTTCCACATCAGCTGTTCCAGATCTTCAAATTTTATACGACAACAGAGATTGCTCATCAGGTTGAACAATTATTGCTAAGAAGTCATTCCTATATATGTTATAGTGTAGCTGGGCTCTTGGAGTTCCACATCAGCTGTTCCAGATCTTCAAATTTTATACGACAACAGAGAATGCTCATCAGGTTGAACAACTCTTGCTAAGACGTCATTCCTATATTTGTTATAGTGTAGCTGGGCTCTTGGAGTTCCACATCAGCTGTTTCAGATCTTAAAATTTTATACGACAACAGAGAGTGCTCATCAAGTTGAACAACTCTTGCTAAGACGTCATTCCTATATATGTTATAGTGTAGCTGGGCTGTTGGAATTCCACATCAGGTGTTCCAGATCTTCAAATTTATTCTCTTAGCAGAAAATACTCATCGTGATGAGCATTTTCTGCTACTAAAATGGTACTATAGCAATAATTGTTTCACGTGTGAAACAATTATTGTACCATTTTTGTATCTCTTATAGTTTAGCTGGTCTGTTGCGGTTCTGCATCAGGTGTTCAAGTTTCCAAGATAAATTATAGCCTATATGTTGCCCAGACTTAATACCTATACAACAAAAAAAAAATCATTCAAATCCGTTCAGTAGCTCCGAAGATTAGCGTGTACAAACAAACAGACAAACAGACACATTTTTTTTTTGGTTTCGTGCTCTATTACTGTTTCTAAACCCCCCTCAATTATTTTTTTTTAAATATATTCAATGTACAGACTCAGTTTTTTTACTGTTTTATTATATGTATAGATCAACGCTCTCTACTCAGACATTTAAAATAGTTTCACAATTGTGAAAACAAAAATAACATTTCTGGCAAAACTAACAGACATTTAAAATAATCAGCATAATTTAAAAATAATAGTTAAAAAAAAAAGCGTGGGGTGCCTGATCAATAAAAAAATACCTTAAACAGCACCCCACGCTTTTTTTCCATTATTTTCTTATTTTTAGTTTGGTTTTCTATGTAAGCGGGTTTTTTAGTTTTTTTTAAACTATTATTTATTTTCTATTTATAAGGTGTTTCCAATTTTAAGACGTATGTCAGCGTAGTTTGTGACGTATGTCAGCGTAGTTTTAGAAGACAGTTTTTTTGCTGTCCTGGTAACCCTGGCAAGGATATTGGCATAAATTTATGAAATGATTGCATTGTCATCGGTCTTTGGCAGGTGTGCAAAGTTTAAATGAAATCTGGTCGTTTAAAGTGGGTCAAAGTCGCGCTATAAGGAGTCGGTTACAAACAAACATGCTAACATACAAGTGAAACTAATATAAAGCGTGTAAAAATGAGATCTGAACATAATATTGCTATGGATCTCAATCAGGTAAATTATTATTATGCCACACATATATCGTTGCTAGTACAGTCTACATGAACAACTGACAGACAAGATATTGTACCCATTTTTCATTTCACTTGCTGTTCAAGATCATAATCGGAATCAAAGTTACAAGTTGTTACATTCATTCCTATTTTAAATTTTACCGAATATGCTAAACGCACGCCTGTAACTTAAAATAAACCGTTGGAAAAAAAAACAATTCGAACGCCAAAATAAAAGACAAATAGCTTTGCTAATTTGCTAACCTTGCGGGCCAACCGCAAGCAACAGGGCAGCGCCAGAAGCGCAACTGACCACGGTACCCTTAGTTGCTCATGAGATACCGTGACCCTGGCACATGGGCAACTGAAGGAACACGGGTGGGTTTTAGTCAGTAAAAGTCTGACACGCCCTCCCGCTCCGCCCAGAGCGGGAGAATTCATTTCATGATTTCCCATCCAAAAAAAAACCACGGTACCCTCACCTGAAGAGAGGTTCAAAATGTCGTATATCGACGGTATAACCAACAGGGCAGTGAACATTAACAGTTCAGAAACTCATTTGTTACATTTGTTGTTCATTTCGTGTTACTTTTAGACCTGATCTCCTCTCATCAAGTTCGCAAACAGGCATTGGTTTAATTGTGAACGTAGTTATTGTTGTTTTGAAAATGGTACCTCATTAGCTGTAAAAACATGATGCTACGTCATGAGTCCCTCTTACATATTCAGCTTATATTGTTCCCACTGTTAGGACACAGGTCACCTCGGCATGAGAGAGTAAACCCACCATAGTCCATCACGAGTTGGTAGATGTCACATGTCTTCGAATTTTTTGATCTAGGACATGTCCATTTCCTCACGAAATTTGCCTTCACCGATTTGAGAGCAATGTGATGAAATTATTTATAAAAAGAAAAACGCCTGTCCGGGTTTAAACCCACGTACAACGTAATTAAATTAATTGAGATTCTAAAAATCTGTCATTCTAATCTTCATTATGAAACTTTTGTTGCATATAAAACGTGCCAGTTGCCTAATACGAATTTCTTTAGCCTGCAAGTAAATTAAATTCGACTAATAAGCCAAAAAACCTGCTGCTCGCACGAAGTATGTGTGTATATAGTTTGTTTATGCTAGCTCATGAAAGAATAAGAGTGTATAGCTGCGTTGAAACACGCATGACAAAGGACTGGTCTGAAAACGCATCTCAGTTGAGAATACGGAGAAAATATACACTGTTGTTCAGGATATTTCATTGTACTGTGGCCATGTACGTTTTTTATTTTCTTTTTTTGTTGATAAATACATCCAGCGTGACCGGTGGTCCAGTATTGGGAATGCATTAGTTTATAATGCATTAGTGATGTAATGCTGTCCGGCCAGCATTCTTAGTATTTTTTTTTTTGTGACTGAGACAGTATGAGTTTTGTACATGATTTATGTCTCTAAATTAAAAATAGTATCTATAAAAAAATATAATATTAGAAATGGTTAATTTTATATTTTTTTATGGATAGCCAATTTTGGCACTGCTTAGTCTTGGCGGACTAAACATAAAGCAAACCAGTAAGGCTCTCCCTGATAAAATACGCAATAGATCCTTAGATAGTTTCCCGTATTGAAATCGAATTTTCCCAATACTGTAAAAAATACTGCATAAAAGGCGATGACTAAAAGGCAGATCTGAGTGGAAACGCCGGTAGAGGACGCTCTAGGAGGAGATGATGAAATATAGTGACTTTATTGGTAATATTCTTCAGAAAGATCAGAAGCGTAGTACCAGAAACCAGCTACGTGTGTCATACAACAAGCAACCTTATTGCGTTGCAGGACATAGCTAATCCACTGATTCATATGTAAAAATAGTTGAGAGCTCAAAAAAGTAAATAACGAAATGAATGTTTTTTAATTGTCAAAATCAAAGCAATTTCGTAATTGGACCGTGGATGGGCGAGCATCTTTACATACCATGGATCATGGTATATAAAGGGATCATGATCCCTCCGTGCCTCGGAGTCTTATGAAGGGCTATTGTATTACCCAGTTTTTAGGTTGTGGAGGTCAGATGAACTGTCGCTTCATGTTAAATACTGGTATGCAACTGCATCCGGTTAGTCTGAAAGGCGACCTCAACATAGGAGCGAAAAGGCGAGGTAGATTATAACTGTGTTACCCAAACACCCCTCAGATGTATGAAAGAAAACGAGGCCAAAGGAATATGTAATGATTTTAGGAGGTCGCATTCTTTAGTTTCTACCTACTCCCATAGGAAAAAGGCGTAAGTTTATTTAAAAAACACTCAAAATCAACAATAACAAAAGATTGTACACTCAGTATTGGTAGTAGAAAAATAATGGATTTAACAGATTTAGAAAAAAATAGTAGAATCTGACATGTACTTTCAAACTCAAAATGATCACTAAGCTAAATAAATCTTCGAAAACAACATCACATAATGTAAAAATCATAACATTCATAACTAAAAGTAAACACAAATCATACACCATCTTATTATTTGCTCAAATCTTATCTCGTATCTATTTCACCCCATATATAAGGGAGGGTAAAAAAAAATAATTTAAACAACAACCAAACACCTCAAGGCTCTGAGAGAACGCGTGCTTGTGTGTGTCCAGTGTCTGTGTGTGCAAGCTTGTGTGTGTCTACAGCCATGATCGATGCCGGTGCGGCGTTGCCGCTCCGCGCACTTCCGGTTGCGACGCCGCCAGCCCTCGCTAGGCTGCGTAAAACTGAAATTGTGGATTAAAGCCTACCTTTTTTATGCGTTTTGCTATTGTCATCCCAGTTTTTAGTAGAATGGACTATATTGGACTGAGATTTTTTGAATCACTAACAATCTGCGCGTATAAATTAAAATACGTTTTCATATATCTTGAATCATTAATTATTTTATTAGAAGCTACTTAACATTAATAGTTACCGACGTTAGGTGCTAGAAAGGAAATTATTGAAAAGAAAATGGGTTTAAATCTTGTTACTAGATAATTTTAGCATAGATTCTCAAGACGTTCCAGGACTGTGCCACGAGAATGAATGAATTATAAAATAGGTATTAAATAAACAGGCGCACTTGTCCCAAAATTTATCATTAGAAAAACAAATGAAGAAGAACCGCGTATCTAGATTATGTGGAAAACAAAAGTGTATATCCTGTTTTCAATCCACGTGTTCAAGCATTCAAATGAAAGCTTTGCACTGATCGGAAATTGAAAAAGGCGGATGCTCGCGAATCACATCGCTAGTTCCTCGTGTTGCAGCAATTAAATCAAAATGTCATTTAGTAGGGTTAGTCTAAACGACACTACTTTTGGACAACAAAAAAAAAATGTAAGTTGATTTTTTTACCAAACGGTATAGAAACAGATTTGTGGAAGTTAGGCAGTCCTTCCACGTGAAATACCGGTCATCAGTTGTCCAGTCAGACCGAAAACTGACCCCAACACAGTCCGCGAAAGGCATAATGACGATGATGAGAAATCGCAATAACTTTCGCAGTTGTCAAGCAAGTCGTCTTGATGGTCGAAAGGTAATATTACTATTTGACTTATAAACCGACGTGGTGGTCTATCGTTAATTGCCTCATGGCTATAATTATGAGTCCCAAGGCCAGGTTACTACCCCATTAAGTTGTAGTAAACATTTATAAGTAATTAAGATTTGCCTTATACTAAAATTTTGTTGAAAAATCTGTTAATTTGCAGAATCAAAGATATCTGACTTGCCTTGGTGTAACTTAGTTGCCAAGAATTAAGGCAAGCGGAAAGTGAATTATTGTGGCGGAACTAAGAAGATAACCTTGGTTTGTAGACCTATACTATAGGGCTGCGATGGGCTGAGTCGAACGGATAAGATTGGTTGATAAGGTTTCGTTAAAAGGAATCGTTAATCCAATGAACAGTGTAGTACTACCCGCAGAAAAATCTCGAACACTTAATTTTTTTATAACTTTTTATGGTTGATCTGTGGGTTAATTTCGTAAAACACTTGCACTGACAATTAATATTGCCAATCAACCACATTCATTGCGTTATTAACGTCATCAAGCAGACATTTTTTTCAAATTCGGCAAGCAATGGGTTAGGAATTCCTTCAGGTTGTGATTGTAAGTGTTTTACGCTTTATTGGTGCTGGATTCTGACCCCACACTGCTGGTTGACCTAGTTTCCGTAATGCTAACTCAATTGTACATCAATCTGATATGTACTTAATTACCTGTGACCACATTATTGATTGTGCTTCGAAGCTATGTCGACCTTCGAAGTTAAGGGGAAAGAGCTGATGTAGTCTGCAATATTAATTATTTTCTTTAATGTTTTTTTTTGTTAGTCCAAGTCATCGTTTATGAACAACAAAATGAGATTCGCTACCGTTGGATACGGTAGCGAATCTCCTGTGTGTAATGTGCTCTTACAGAAATATATTTTTTGAAATCATCAATATAACGAATTAACTTAAAATTGATCTAAAATCTCATCTATACTTTATAATATTATGAAGCTGAAGACTTTGTTTGTTTGAACTCGCGTATCTCAGGAACTATTGTACTAGTAACTAACTATTCGAATGGATAAATTATGTTACTCTTGGATAGCCCATTATTCGAGGAAGGCTATTTGTTACATCACGTTAGGACCCTCAATAGCCTCCTATTTATATAACATCACGCTAGGATACTTAGGAGCCGAGCAAAAAGAAAAAAGTCACTAACACGAACTACTCGAGCGGGCAGGTGATTCGATGCGACGGGGTGGGTCGGCCCGGATGAAGTCGCGGGCAGAAGCTAGTTATTTTATAAAATTATGTCTTCTTTTTATTGGTGATATTCTTTAGAAAGGTCAGGTGCGTAGTACTCGCAACCGGCGTGTGTGTATGACCAATTGTATGAACCTAAACGAGGCAAAAGGAGTGTGTAGAGATCGTAGCAGGTGGCGTTCCATGGTTTCTGCCTACCCCCATTGGAAAAAAGCGTGATTGTATGTGTATATCTTCTTTATTTCATAACACTCAGAGAAGTAAATTGTAAAACACAGATAATTTAAAAAACGTGGACCACATTGGCGCGTTCGCCTTAAGTATAACTTAACTCCATATCTGAATACATGGCTAAGCAATAAGCTATGTTACCATGTACATCTAAATCTGTATCCATCCATACATATTATTATCTGAAGTCGTTTTTCGTGTCTGCTGGTGTGACTATGTTAGTCTTCTTAACTAAGCAACGACTTTTGATATGGTCTTTATTATTTATAGTATAGAGTACTTTATTCCCAGTAGGGGGCGGGTCAGGGTGAATCAATTTCGTTGTAACTGGAATGTTCTAATTATAAACCGAGTTAATAATTGACTATCTTTTATATTCATCGAAAATAAGAACAGGTGTATTGTTGTGACGTTATAGGCATTTACCAAAATACTTTTTAACAAAAAATTAAACCGCCGAAAAAACTGAAAAGCATAAAATAATAAACCTTAAAATTTTGAGTCGGCGCTGAAAAATCAATGAACAAGAATAAACAATGAGTGATCTTTGTTCATTGATTTTTATAATTTTTTGTGACTTTAATATATTAATAATACTTGGCAAGGTATAACCTATCCAATAAAAAAATAATTATCAAATACGGACTACTCCGTATAAAGTAATGCGTGGTTATACATTACAATCAGTGAGTGAAAAATCAATCATCTCCTGTTTTCCGACCCTTAGGGTTCGATTATGTTTACATTCGGAGTATACCCTTTCTAACAAAAGAAGAATTATCACAATCGGACTAATAAGTAAAAAGTTATGCGTGGTCATACATAAAAATAAATATATATAGGGTCGAATTGATAACCTCCTCCGATTTTTTTCGTCGGTTGAAAAATAAAAAGATCATGATTAATTCCAAAAGTTTTGTCAAGTCATAAAAACTCTGCAAAGCAGCGGGCTTTAATTTTGACAATTAAACAAAATTCATTGCGTCATTTACGTTGTTCAGCAGACTACTATTTAGAACTTAAGAAGCAGTGAATTAGCAATATCCTTCAAAATGATTCAGTCTCTGATTGATTGACAATACGCATTTAGGGTGCAGGGAGGTCGTTGTCACGAAACTGAAACAATTTACCAACAGTCGATTGGTCCATGAACCGTTGGTCAACATTATCTTTAAACCATTAACTTTTCATCCAAAGGACTTTTCATCCGCGAACGTTTGGTCAGCATAACTCTACGACAGTGAATGCTTAACCAACAGAATGTTTTGACCAATAACTTTTCACCCAAAGAACAATTGGCCCATGGACTGTTCCCCAACAAAACGGTACGTATGATATTCAATGAATGACTCATATTACAAACGTTGTTTTATGAGATAAAATCGTTTCTGCCACTCGCCGGCCGCTGCCGCGGCACCGCTCGCTTCGCTCGCTCGGCTCGTGCGTAGGAGGTCACAGTTTTAACCTAACCTCCCCAAACCATGTCGGATTTGCCCCGAAGGGTATTTCAAGGTATTATTGCTTCTAGAGGTTAACACTCACTGACGTACCGTTCCATTGGGGAACAGTCCATGGGCCAATTGTTCTTTGGGTGAAAAGTCATTGGTCAAAACATTCTGTTGGTTAAGCATTCACTGACGTAGAGTTATGCTGGCGAAACTTCGTGGATGAAAAGTCCTTTGGATGAAAAGTTAATGGTTTAAAGATTATTTTAACCAACGATTCTTGGACCAATCGACTGTTGGTAAACAGTTTTAGTTTACGTTGTTACTTGATAGCATATTTTTTTCATTTTTTTTCTGAGCGTCAATAGATTTTAAGAATAACACGGTAAGCATATTTAATTGTAAGTTTTTTTTAAGTGCTCTTTTGTCTTTCCCTACGGCGCAAGTGGCCATAAAATAATGAATTATTAGAATCTGCCATGCTGACTTTACTCTCGGCCAATTTATAACCGCAGATGAGCAATCAAACATCTAAATGTAAGAAAATACTAGAGGCCAAACCCGGCTTCGAAGCGTACGTAAGGCGACAAATTAACCTATACATTTCCAGTATAAGTTGACTTCTCATTGTACAAAAAGCTTATACATTGCGACGACAGCTAAAACTGAAAATGTAAAAATGATATGAGAACAGTGTTTTTTTTTTGGATGGGAAATCATCATATTATGACTTCTCCCGCTCTGGGCGGAGCGGGAGGGCGTGTCAGACTTTTACTGACTATAACCCACCCGTGTTCCTTCAGTTGCCCATGTGCCAGGGTCACGGTATCTCTTTCGAACAATCTCGAGACCCCGGCAGGCATCGGTCCTAGCCGACCACTTCAGTGTAGCCCAGTGGTATCGGCCCCAACTTACGAGTGTAGGTCGTGAGTTCAAACCCAAGCAGGCGTTTTACTTTTTGCAAACAATTTATCACCACCGCTCTCAAAACGGTGAAGATAAAGCATCGTGAGGAAACCGGCATGTCTTAGAACCAAAAATTCGAAGACATGTGACATCTACCAACCCACAATAGGCGCTTGTGGTAGATTACGGCCCACTCCCTTTCACCGAGATGAGGTCTGTGTGCCAGCAGTGGGAACAAGATAGGCTGATTATGATTTGATGATAGCTTGATAGGTAGCCGTGTGTACATTCACAGTGTATGCGTATTGTAGAGAAAAGAAGTAAGCGGTGGCTGGTAAGCTAGTAAGTGGTGACTGGCGAAAACAACGACTTCATTTTATACTTTTCAGAGATTAGAGATTCTCTACTATAAATTATGCATGCATCATACTTATAAACCCTTTAGAAGATATTCTCTAAATTATAGTGAAACAGTATCCGTGATGGTTTAGAAGAAGTAAGCGGACAAACGGATACGTAACAGGACTTAATACTATTTAGAGATAGCCCATACCTGCCCATATATCTGGTGAAAGTGATAGGTAAACATATGCCTTGTTTTAGTGGTCGCAAGGTCGCTACTACAAAACATCTTCTAAGGTCGATTCCCGGGTCAGGTAAAGTGTTATTGGATGTTTCTATTAGGAAATTTATTAGTAGCAGCCTGGATTCTGGATTCGTGCCCAGTTGATGACAATAGGCCGCCCTACTTCATAATAATTAAACATTGCTGGCAAAATGTGGGAGTACTTTAAGCACATCTCTGTCTATACCTTCGTGAAATATAGGCCTGATGTTATGTCTGGTTTCTCGAAATAGAATATTGTGGGGTACTACCCACAATATTCTATTATCATTTCAGTTCATTCGATATCTGGTAGGTAACAATTTGTTTTGCGGTTTTAATTACGTGTAGCAATATAGCGCATGTCCGTCCTAAAATGGACTTACAATAGAATTAGAGGCAAGCTTATACCAATTCTGTTACTACAGACATTTGGCCATTGTTATTGCTCCTAGTGTAGGTAGGAACTTTATACAGGATTCGTTTTTATCCAGTGCGCAAACCGTAAGCATGAATTCAGCATATCATTCTAGACCCCAATGTAGAAAATTTTCGTCGGTTATACAAAAAACAAAACAGCTTTGACAGCAACATTTTGACTCCGTAGGTATTGCATGTTTCTATGAAACAGCAGATTTTTTTTTGTAAAACTGACGAAAAATTTCTGCGCTGGGGGGTCTAGAATGATATGTTGAATTCATGGTTACAATTTACGCGCTGGATAAAAACTTATCCTGTATATGCCCGCGTCTTCTGGACGTTCGTGGATGCCAGAAATTTAATCCACTGGAACGTACTAACGATATAAAAAGTAGCCTTTATGTTAATCTAGTTTAGCTAAACTTTTTGTGTGCCAATTTTCATCCAAACTCATTTAATTATGATATTTATATAGGTACTTATCAAATTGTTGGTCGTTGCAATACAAATGTTCGCGCATATGTTTGCAAAGCAAAACCTCGAGTAGGTGAGTACCGTTATTCGCAGTGGCGTGCATTGCATATATGCACATAAGCAGTGCCTAACTCGGAAAATACCAAAATTATTTAGAAACTAAATTATCATACCTAAAAGATATCTACCCGCGATTGTCTGCCTAGACAAGAACAGGCAGCCTAGCACCAGCCTACACAGAAAAGCAATGCACGCCACGTCATTCAAGAATTTATTAATGTTCGTTGTATAAAGGTCGCTCAACGGATGTTTGCAAAAGAAATCCATGAAGCGATGTGGCAGTGAACACGGTCCCTTATAGAGGTACATAGATTTTTGTTTACATCACCGGATCGACGCGACGAGGAGCTCTATCTGTGTTTAATTTAAAATTAATACAACCAGCCGGTACACAGGAAATGAGCTTAGAGTTGGAGGGGGTTTAGGGGGATAGGGGGGGCAAATGGCGGGGAGACGGGTAGCCCGACCTCCGAATTAGACGGAGCCGACGCTATAATTTGATAACCATTGCTTATGTCGCACAAAATACTCACTCTCTGACGTGATTTTTGTGCTTCGGAATACGATAGAATTAGATACAATACTTCGATTAACCAATGAACGACTATATGAAAGATGTCATGATTATATGCAAATTATATATTGGAAAACAGACCTATGACTAAAGGACTCACGCACCATAATTGAGTGACACACTTTCAGTCACAGTCTGAATAATTGTAAATGATATTGCTTATCCATTGCTTCATATATTCGAAAATTCTGTCTGTTCAACATCGTAAAAATCACAATGAATGTTTTTGGACTGTCAAAATGAAAGTGACTGTTTATGTTAGGGCCGGTTTTTGATCCTAAGTCAAACGTATAACAGTTTCTTAAATAAGGTTTAAAGAAACTTTATTCGCAATAAAAACATAACATGTCGCTTACTTGAGAACAATAACTATTACTTAAACTATGACTAATATTAGGTTCGACTACATCCGTCACAAACAAATTAAAAACTACACGAAACTCGACTCACGCAACGCATTCATTTTCAAGTAATGTCTGGTTTGTTATTAGATATAGGCTGAGCTGAATGCATTGAATGAGTGTAGGTTTCCTATGCGTGAGGGTAGCTTATTGTATAGCTATGCTCCTTCAAATATAAGCTGCCTGGTTTTTGGTAGAACTAATAAACTTACAAAATCAAGTCAACTGGTCAACGAATGGTTTAAGTTTTGCAATATCTATTTTAACTTAATACGAACATTGACAATTGCCTGTGTAATGAAATTTAAATAACTATGATTTGTTGACGTTAATATTTTAAGGTGACAACACTACGTCTTTTTTCCGAGTCTAAATGCCAACTTTGCGAACTGCATTAAAGAAACAACACAAGATTGAAATCAAGAAAACACGCAACAACCAAACAAGTAATAAAATATCATTGCACAAAACATTTTCTGAAGCAATACAACAACTTGTACAAAACAACACAGAACTTGTGCTGGAGTTAATCATTCGTCATACTGTTAGCTCTCTAACTTTGTGTGTTACTATTTTAACCATTGCTTTTGTACGGATAGAAAAACCGGGCTTTGTTATGTAACGCAATTACCCTGGCTGATGCCTATTTTTTTTTTAAATTTTATTTTATTATTTATCATGGGACAATAAACAGCTGCAATATAAAATGTTTACATATTACAATAACACAGGCTCATAATTAGTATTAACAATATTGTAGCCCAATACATTATCCGCATGTTTACTTAATTCAAATATGGTAAAAAAGTGCCACTAGAGTAGCATAACTATGGTATATAAAATAAAAAAAGATTGATTATTAAAATACAATACAGTTGAATAATGACAAAAAAATTAAAAAGCGTAAATTACAAATATATGAATTTTTGATAATGTATTAAAAATATATGGGATTGGATTCTTATTATCACAAATACAGATTTAGATTATTACAAAAAAAAAAGGAAATGATAGTATAAAAACTACAATTAATTATTAAAAATAATAAATGAAACAGTTAAAAATTGTGGACTCTTACTATTTCTTATTATCATTAGATAAGATTTTAAAAACATTGGACTTAAATTTCGATTTAGAACATATAAAGATATCAATTTCAATGAAATTAGCCTGCACTGTCCCACTGCAGAGCAAAAGCCTCCTCCAAATCCCTCCAGGTATCCTTTAACAGGGCCACCTCAATACAACCCTTGGAGTACGCATCTAGGTCGTCTCGCCACCTCTTTTGGCCCTGATGCCTCTTAGCCAGGGTAAATTGACAACTATCACCCAGGGAAATGGACAGTAAATGAACAACTCTCCAAGCAATCTGATACACGTAAGTTAGTACTGTTTGTCAAACAAAACACTTCGTTATTATTGTGATGAATACAGTCAAAGGGGGCTTGTTCCACACGGTCACGATAAAGATATCTATACAGTAGTCTATCTTCATACAAACGCTCGGAACCCAAGTCATACCTACGCGCCTCGAGTCTGGTACACTCCGAGTACATACGCAGTCGCGTACGTGCACCGCTTTGATAAACGGATGGCGGGCGGTGTTATTAATGGTTTTGTTTGTGAGCAGTAAGCGTGCGATTTGTGGATATTTAATAACAAATCAGTGCAAGATGATTACTTAATATGGCAAATAGAACTTATAAACTATATTTTAGTGTTTCTGGTTGCTTGAATTCTTGTATAATGCACCCAGAGATACATTTTTTAAATTACCCTGGAAACTTCGAAAGGAAAGACAAGATTTTTTTATATACCTTCTAGTACGAAATTTGTTTCATTTTTAATAGGTAGGTATTTTGCTTTTTACATCAAGTAAAATACCAGGATTATTAAAAAAGTAAGTGGATAGGGGAAAAAAGTGACAAACGAGAGACCTAACTACGCTCGTAGTAGTAGCAGGTAGTTTTCCAGCCTGGGGTGCCCGATCTATTGATTTGGATCGATCATTTCGATCGTTTATCATTGAATCGATAAACGATCTTAATCGCAGAATTTGAATCGGTCCAGCAAAGATCGTATCGTAATTAAAAATAAATAAAAGTTGATATAATTTACATCTTCCACCTTTATCACATGTTTTTTTTTAATAAAAATATAATATTTACAATCAAAGAAACTCAAGTAGGTAGATGAAGTCAAAATACTTTTTGCGGGCAGCCCTACCGCGTCTACCGCGTGTTTACGTACCGCGCGTGCTGTAGGTAATTATTTCTAGGATAGGGCCGAGTCAAAATACTGTATAGATTATCTTTACTGTGACACGGTTCTCGCTCGGCTCGGTTATCTTTGCACACTCGAAAAGCACGGTAAGTCGTTGGGCCGGTCGTGGATCTTTGACTGCTGTTACAGATCCGACAACCAGTTTTACCAAGGGATATTGTATTACGCAGTAACCGCGTTGGCACTTGCTCCATGTTCTCATAAATACTGATATTCAACTTCATCCGTTTATACTGAGAGCCGACCCCAACCTAGTTGGGAAAACGCTAGGATGACAGTAAAAGGTAGTAGTGCGATTTTTACTGAATATCTTATCTGAAATGTGTTCCAGAGTGAGTTTTTATAGTAGGTATAGCAAACCTTACAGGGATTATGTAGTCCCAGTAAATAAAATACAGACAATAAGTATTTATGTAATCTCATTTGGCTAACTAAACATTTTATAGATTACGCTGATTTACTTGATTTTACAGACGTGCTTTTACATTTAAATTCCTCTATTGTATTTAGTTTTAATGCACAACAAAATAAAATACACACACACACACAAAACAATAAAATATTGTATCAGTTAATATCTAATGAATGAGCTTCTTATTTTTTATCTAGAATTGAAATGCAAGATTTAAGATATTTTGAAAGTAGTAAGATAGTTAGGTACTGTCAATTCTTTTAATTTTTCGGAAAATGGGTTGAACTTAAACTGAAGTTTACTTCTGATGTTTTATTTTATAAATTAGAGTTCTGAGTAGCAGAATTCAATTCGATCACAACGATCATTGCCCATTTTCTTTATAATTTGATCATGTTAAATATTTTTTACTATAATTTTTAATATGAAAGTAGTAAAAATTAATTCTGATATTGTATAGATGACTTTAACTAACACATTTAAATTTTTACTTACCGTGTAGTCGTTACAAAAATTCGTAAATTTATATTATTCTCAACCTCTTACGTTATAATTCTCAAATAATCTTTCGTGAATTGCCGACATTCTTTGAACATGTGCAAGGCATTTCTTTTGATATCTCATTTATTTTAATTTTTCATACAAAAATATTTTATGTTACGATTATAATGTAAAACATTCTTACGTAAATATGATAACATCGCATTTTCTAAGCTTTAAATTTCCATGATTGGACTGAATGATTTACTCGTACTTATCAATGAAATTTACACCCGTTTTCAAAAACAAAAAAAAAAAAACACCACTTTTTTTATAATCATATGCCAGTTGATTCTTTGACATGGACATCTCATTACTGCTCTAGACCTATGGGATATCAATAGGAACACGTTATGTATATTTTATTTTTAATCATTTGTATGCTGAAGAATAACTCGCTATTTTAATTGGACCTAAAAATGAAGCATGTCTAACAAAGCAGGCGTTCTCTTGTATAATGTGTCCATTGACCAATGAGGAAATCCGATAGACACTGAAGCTCCAGCGGATATAATTAGCCCTAACATTAAGCTTTCACAATGACGGACGAAGAAGCGAGAGATTTAGTAAATGAAAGCACGTAATAATTCGTCTATTTCGTCTTTAATTTTCGATTGTGTGGTGCCGGGTTAAAACAACAGCACCACCCCTTTTCTTCTCGTGGGTGTCGTACCCAAATGCCTTAAAAACATTTATCGTTCAGCCGCTTTAAAAAAAAAAAACAATGTGCAATAAGCAACTACAGGCCAATAGCCTTAATTCCTGATTTCTCCAAAGTCATAGAAAAGATAACTTATAATTCAGTTGATAAGTTTTTAAATAAACATAATATTCTATGTGATGAACTTAAGGGTTCAAACTAATTATATTCACCATACTAAGTACACTTTATTTACAAACAGAAATAGATTGTCATCATGTTATAGTAGTCAACATCTCAACACCTTACTTAAAGGAAAGAAAAAATGTATGTAACTTCTGCTGTTGCAAACTAGATGCGAAAAACTTTATATCAAGTTTATATTGACTTTAAGCACTATGCAAGCCGAACTGCAATTATTCGACAAACGGTTTTTGAAAATAACTATTCGCAGGCATAAGTAGATAAAATATCGCACCAAGATTTATTTATTTGTTACTGTGACTTAGGCTGCGTGCTCAAATAAAGTTGTCGTGTGCCTAAACCATGTGACATTTTATCAGCGATAAAAAGGCCGCGAGTCCGAATTACGGCCATGGCGGCCAATCTCTGAAGAGACATCTACGCGGGAGATATTATAATTATTATAGAGCAGAAGAATATCACACTCTATCTCTGTCAGACACAAAATGCTTTCACTCTTCCCTCATTCTCAGAGTCCCACAGGACCGCAATCGGATCGGAGACAGATCAGCTGCAAGACTTAACGTGCTTTCCGAGCCACGGCGCTTAAAATCGATAAATTTAAAATTACGGCCTGTTATTAAAACAATCCTAACGAATAAATCCAATGCCCAACCTGGGAATCGGAACCCAGGACTTCGCTATCAGCGATAACGATGATGGTAAAGTCAAATATGTATGGGACAGAAATCAAAAGAATTAGCATAAAAATATTACTAAAATCTCGATTACGATTACAAATGCAATTCTTGATCATTTCCGAGCATCAGTTAGCATTACACTGATAGCTCACTCTACGCTCATTTCACATAAGCATACACGGCTGAAACCTCACTTGAACCTGAACCTAACTTTAATTTGCTAGTCTTGCTTTACGGCTAAAATACTTTAGATGAAACAGAAAATTTTCTATTGTCATCTGAAATATAATCGAACAGATGTTGAATGTTTTGAAACGAACTTTACGAAGCAATTTCAGAAAATAATAACATTGAACAAATAAACAGTCTTAACACTGCTCTGCACAGATAAATCAGTTTTGTCCGTCCAAGATAAGTTTTCTCTTTATAATAGAAGTCACCCATCGTCTTCGGATATGAATTCACTACTGAAGTTCCGACTAGTAGTAGTAGTTTGTCTCGTGTACACCTGTCCTTTCCCAAAGTCATATTGAGATCGGTTTCCAGTCCCACCTGATGCATCTGAATATCAGTATTTCACAAGGAGTGACAGCCTATCTGAATTCCACAACCCAGTTTCGCAATGCAATGTTATTTAAGTACGTAAGACAACTGATATATAGTCACATAATTTTATACAATATCTGCCAACGTCACTAAATTTCAATCTGATCTTGCTGCCATAACTCTATTAACATCAGATATAAAAGTCGAGCTTAATTCTCTCCGATTTGACCACTCAAACTTGGAGAAGCGAGTCCGATTTAGACGCCAACCAAAGGGCTGCAATAGAAGACATATTGCATTTAAAAGTCTCAGTACAGAATGCTGCTGTCGATCAGGCAGAGTTGAAAGGCGAAATTGCTTCTATTCGCACTCAAACAATGCAAGCTGATATTATAAACAATGCACTGACTGAATGACGCTCTATCATCTGTAAAAATAATCAATAGTCTGAAAGTGATATGTCACAATTAATAATATGATTTCTAAAACTTTTTATTTTGTTAATGTTTTATACAGCAGGCTTTTCGGAAGTAGATAATGCGTGTGTTTATTAATTTAAAATATAATTTTTTAAATCAGGATTTTTCTCATGCTAGATAACTATTCGTCGACGTCTATTATCAGAACTGTAGGGGAATACGAACGCCATATATAATACCAGCTTCTGCCCGCGACTTCGTCCGCGTCAAATTTTTGCTCCCCTGACCCTTCCCGTCGCATCGATTTGCCTGCTAGTTTTCGTCCATTTTTTGTTGCTGCTCGCACCTTTTGAGTTATAGTGAGTCAACCTTAAAAGATAGACATATGCTCTCGCGGACTTTTTTTTAGGACTTTTTAAAAGGAACATTTCCGTCATACATGATTTTTGCGTTACTTTAACCGTTTACGCAGCGCACGCAACGGAAACTCTCAAAAGGAATACATTTTCCCCGTTTTTGCAACATTTTTCATTACTGCTCCGCTCCTCTTATTTGTAGCGTGATGTTATATAGCCTATAGCCTCCCTCGATAAATAGGCTACCTAACACAAAAAGAATTTTTCAATTCGGACCAGTAGTGCCTGAGATTAGCGCGTTCAATCAAACAAACAAACAAACAAACAAACAAACAAAAAATAAACAAACTCTTCAGCTTTATAATATTATTATAAGTATAGAAGATAGATTGAGTGGCTATCTTGTGAAAATGACACATCTGAAGCATTATTCTGTAATGGCAGCTCATATATTTGTAGATATTTAGATAATTTTATGTCAGTACTTAATGCTTTCCATTTTAATAACATGAAAAATGCTAAAGGACGTATTCTAGATTTATTCATTAGTAAAAACGATTGCCATGTATACCCACCATCCTCCATATTACTACCAATAGATAATCATCACCCCCCTTTTTGTTCAAATTTTATCAATAAATCTAAATTAACATTTACACGAGCGAAAATATCTAAATATAATTTTTATATAGCTGACTACGAATTAATTAATAAGGACTTGAGTAAAATAGATTGGATCAGTGCTGTAAACCACATGTCAGCAGAAGACCCTGTTAATTTTTTCTACGATATTATCTACCGAACTATAAAAGACCATACACCTATAGCAACCACGCGGTCGTCAGAATTCCCCATTTAGTTCTCCAGGTTTTTAATACGTATTTTCAGGAACAAGAATAGAGCTTGGATAAAATGGAAGGTATATGGTAACATTTCAGACTATGAACAATTTTCTTTCATAAGGGTAAGATTTCAAATAGAGTGTAAGATCTGTTACAATAAGTATATTGATACGGTTGAAGAAAATATTGGTAAAAATGTTAAATTCTTATGGAGTTACATCTCTATAGCAGATACTAGCATTCCTTCAACAATGTATCAAAAAAATCGTAGCTCGAGTAATTCCACTGATATTTGAAATTTATTCTCTGATTTTTTTCATTCAGTTTACGAAGCTTCTACCTTTGATATAAATAACTGGTTAGCTCCGCAAGAGTACAGTGAAAATAGTATTTATCAACAGTGTTACTTTTATTTATGGAAAAAGTCTTAAAGCATTAAAATCACTTGATACTACAAAAAGTCCGGGGCCCGACGGTATATCGCCGCATTTTATCAAAAAACTGCAGATATTATATGCACACCCCTCCATATCATATACAATAAATGTATTTCAGGAGGTGTATTTCCTGAATTATGGAAAAGTGCCAACATTACGTACTGAGAACTACCGTCCCATCTCTATTTTATCCACCTTGTCAAAACTTTTTGAGACACTGGTCACAACGAGCTTTATCCTATGTTACACGAGTTACACAATTAAATAATTAAGCAGCAGCATGAATTTGTTCAAAAAAGGTCCACAACCACAAATCTATTAGGCTTTAAAGATTTTTGTTCAATAACATGGACCATCAATTGCAAGTAGATGCTGTTTATACGGATTCCCAGAAAGCCTTTGACAAGGTGGATCACGAACTGCTTTTGACAAAATTACATTTCAACGGTATACGAGGTGATTTACTACGCTGGTTTGCATCATATGTCACTAATATAACTCAGAAAGTAGTTATCAAAGGCTTTGAATTCAAATCCATACATGTTACATCAGGGGTACCCCAAGGTTCAATTTTAGGCCCTCTCCTATTTGTTATTTTTATTAATGACTTGAATCAATGTTTCAGGTATTCAAAATTTCTACTCTATGCCGATGACCTTAATTTTTTTAGAATAATTAAAAGTAAAAGTGATTGTCTTTTATTCCAAGACGATTTGGAAAGATTCTTGGTATATTGTATCAAAAATAAGTTAAGATTAAATATCCTAAAGTGCTCTTCTATAACATTCACTAAAAATAAAAATATTATGACTCATACATAACACCTCATTGCACAGAGTAACTGTAATCAGAGACCTTGGGGTACTTTTGGATAGTAAACTTCACCTAGATCAACACATTGACAACATTATTAGTAACGCGTTTCGCATATATGGATTTGTGATGAGATGCATGACTGATTTTAAACGTATTTGCACTTACATTCATTAATAAAAATCTTTGGTTAGATCACAGTTGCAGTATGCTGTAATGGTATGAAACCCCTTGTACAAAAAATACACAGATAATCTTGAAATCGTTCAACATAAATTCTTTAAAGTCGCACATTATTATTGCTTCTGAAAAACATCCTATGTTAATTTATTGAAATGTTATATTATAAATGAACTACTTTAAAGAATAGACGCATTTTTTGGAAACTAAATTTCTTTATGACCTGTGTAATAACAAACATAACTGCTCAGAGTTGACAAACAAATTGTGATATACAGTACCTAGAACTGTTATGCGTGGAGTGCGAGGACGCCGTTATTTGCAGTATCCTCTAGTCGCACCAACGCGGGTGTTCGCGCACCTCTACGACGTGTAGCAAAAAATAATAATACGCTTTTTTCAGAGATAGATTTATTTTCTTTGTCAGCTAACAAAATTCGCATTGATCTACCTAAAATGATCGAAAAAACAGAAGATTAACCGTATCTTATATCTTTAAACGAGCAATTCTTGTATTTAACGGCTCCAACGATTTTCATGAAATTTAGTATACAGAGGGTTTCGGGGCGATAAATAGATCTAGCTAGGATTTTTATAAAATGTCGTTTTATTCGTGTTTTCAATGATCAACTTTATCGATAATAAAGTTGAACATAAACTTATTATTTTAAACACAATTTACCAAAAAATACCGAGCAAAGCTCGGTCATCCAGATATTTATAAATTATGTGTACAAATGTTAGTATTATAAGAAAAATTATTATTAATTTGCATTATTTTACATTAATTAGTAGTGTTGTACTAGTGCTCTCCATTCCCTTCCAATATGTAACATGTGGATAACGTAATTAGTTACGCACTGATATGCCTATTATAAGCTATTGTAACCATGTATAGTGTGTAATTTTTGGTTTTCCCTAACAAATAAAATAATTTTCACAGAATATAATCACGCTGCTTTACCGTTGCGTTTCGCGTCGGGGAGTTTGACATAGCAGACGTTACATCCACCTTCAAGCAACCGAACAACCAATTCATATTACAGTGTCATCAACACGGCAGATATGTTCAATCAAGACCAACAAATCATTTCCTAAGACCGGTAGTGACTTATCGAGCAGTTGCGATCATTGGCAAGGTGCAGTAGGCTTTCAGTAATATCCACCTGAATATTGAATACATTCCGGTGCGATCTATTCAGTTTGAAGCAATCGATACTGCCGTTGCATAATATGGATTTGTAAGGGATGCAATGTGCTTATACATTATAGGTATATATATTGTGCAAATCAATTCATATCGAGGACAGTTATATACGTAACCTTTGTCATGATGCTCTTTAGGAAAGTAAGAGTTGCATTGCTAAATATTACCTATATTATGGACTGAAAATAATCTTATGAGAGAAGTATAATATTATTATGTTAATAGCAGTAAACGTGAGGACTCTGTGGTTGTCGTTTTTTTTGTCTCTTTCTCGTTTCTAGTTGTCTCTTTTTAGTTTCAATGGTAATCTGACAATTTAGAACTATATGCGGCTTACCGAAATGTGTTTTCTTTGGTATTGTTCGTTAAATCGTTGAGCTCCTAATGTTTTAATGAGCTGCACGATTACTGACAAATGCATGCTCTAACTAAACATGTTCACTGAATCTGTGTGGTTTTATCTTCAAAAGATCGGACACCAAGCTGCTCGGTTTTTACATAATCTGACCAATATTGACGTTTATAAGTGTTTGTACAAATATAATTTAAAAATTATAAATTACTAGCTTTTGCCAGCGGCCCGCGTGGAACTAGGAAATTATCCCGCGGGAACATACTACCGGGATAAAAAGTAGCCTATGTCTTTCTCAGGCTCTAAACTATCTGTGTACCAAATTTCATTTAAATCGGGTCAGTAGTTTTAGGAAAGCAAGACAGACAGTCAGACAGACAGACAGACCGACAGACAGACAGAGTTACTTTTGCATTTATAATATTAGTAAGTAAGTATGGATTTAAAATATAGCTAGTTTCTACCTTTCGTCCTTTATTTTGTTTACAGAGCATACACTGCATACATGATCTTAAATACTGACATGATAACCTTAACCACGGCTGATTTAACTAGAAGTAGACAGTATACTAGTATTGTACTCCAGTAGCAGAGAAATTCACTTGATTTTATACGCCTTCTTTTTCCAATTACAGTAATATTGCCATGTGTTCCAATTTAAGACCCATTGCCTTCAATCCTGATTGTAGCACTTCATTGGTGAGTACATTTCATAAGTCCCCAGGATACGTAGTTGTGTTTGATTCTTGAACGGACATCCCTATTAGCTATTGTATCCGAGACATTCCATACATAGTCGTTTGCATAACTGTACCTGGCCATCCAATTTAATCATCCATTCTATGACTCAATGATCCTGCTCACGGGACAGTATGACGACGGTTTCTGCTGGATATCCGTTGAAAATTGGCAACCGGATAATGACTAATACACCAGTAATGCTATTCTGTACAAATCTCACCGTGATAACTTGGGTGAAGTGAGCTTAAAGTGAGCTGTGATTACTGTCAATTCTTAGCATTAGATGGAATGACAGCTCATTTTGAGGCCACTTCACATAAGTCCTCACGGTGAGATTTCAAACACAATAGATCGGCAGTCACTGTAGACACAGAAATTGCGTTACATCGCTAAAATTGTTCCTTACTAATAATGATTTCTTGAATTATGTTAGAATAAACAGTAACGGTCTGATTACAAATATAACTTTATTTCTAACCCAAAATAGTGAGCCACTTCTTGCATTTTCAACCTTATTTCGGTTTAGATAAAGTTCTTGATAAAAAAAATGACAACTCAGCACTGGAGTAACTTATCAGTTTTGTAAAAGGAACTACATCTTGAATGTTGTTAGGATGAACACTAAGCGCCTTATTACAACATAACTTTATTTCTAGCTTAAAGCAGCGAGCGTGTTATTGCATTTCCTACTTTATTTCAATGTGTGCAAAGTTCTTAATACAAAAATGACAACACAGTACCGGAGTAAATTACCAGTTTTTCTAAAGATAACTGTATTTCTATACTCATTGGGTTCTTAATTTAATAACTGGCTTTTAATTAAAAAAGCTTAATAGTGTGATACCAAGTGTGCAGCTTCGAAATATCAGTGTAAATCCGTGTTGCTTCAGTTGTTTATTTTACAATGTATAAGTATACATTGTAAAATAAACATATTTAATGAATAAACTGTGCTTATGTATAAGAAAACAAAATTATGATTAAAAAAATGAACAAATTCAGCTACAATTTTTTAAGCATTTTGAAAAATGTTCCAGTTTTGAAGTGCAGTGTATTTTAAGGTCTATTGGACCCACAGAAGTAAGGCTGCGCATTCCACAGAATTAGTACTACCGTGCATTTTTTACGACCTAAGATGTTTTAAATTACTGGACTATAGCAGATGGCGGTCATCACAAAAGTGTAGGGTGGTTTATGCATGCTCATTATCATACATACATGTAGTATTTATTGATTGGTAGTAGCAATGGAGTCTCACTATTTACAATCATCATCATCTATCTGCCCAGCCTTTTCCGAGTCTGTTTCCAGTACTTTACATGGAGGGACTACCTATCTGACCTACACAACCATTTTGCGAGGTAATACGTTACCCCTTGTTAAGACTATATATCAAATTCATTTTTTCCAATAATAATAGATATAATATCTCTATTCTCCCCAATTACGTAACGACTGGTGAATGTATTACGTAATCCGAGACAAAAGCATTCACGTAGGGTTCTCATCGGATGAAGTCACCCTCCCTGATAAACCTGCTAGCTCCACACGGCTCCCAATTAGCTGAAAACCTATATTTCTGCAGGTGCATGTACAACGGGGATAAACGGAGGGGGGTTATAAAAAGAGCAAAACTGTCTGGTAGCTCACAGACAAAGGCACTGCCTCTATTGAAAAAGTTGGAGTTACGAAAACTTAAATTAGTTTACCCAGCGACGCCAGTGCCTTCGGTTAGTACAACTTGGACTGAGCGTGGCGCTGCAGGGCTTATAACTTTTATCAAAGGCATTCCGGATCAAGCCTCGAATTGGTTTTAGTTCGGTATTCATTGTTTTATGACTCTAGAGTTAATTTTATTAGCAGCCGTACTTATCTACATCTTTTACACTAATTATAAAGAGGTAAACTTTGTAAGTTAAAGTCGTGAGTTTGCTTCTAGGAAGTAATCTCTGAAACTACTAAACTAGTTTTTCACTACATTATTCCTGAGTGACTTACGCTATATGATTATGTTTCATTATATTTTTCAATGTGAAAGATAATTTCATCAGCAGTAAAAATGTTTGACATCAGCCAAGTAAGGGCACGGGACATGTAGTTATGAATATATTATACTAGCTTCTGCCCGCGACTTCACCCGCGTCAAATTTTTGCTCCCCAGACCCTTCCCGTCGCATCGAATTGCCTGCCAGTTTCCGTACATTTTTCGTTGCTGTACCGCTCCTTTTGATTGTAGCGTGATGTTATGTAGCGTATTGTAAAGTATCCTATGTCCGTCTCCTGATTCTAAGCTACCTCCCCACCAATTTTCAGCCAAATCGATTCAGCCGTTCTTGAGTTATAAATAGTGTAACTAACACAACTTTCTTTTATATATATAGATAATTAGTGTGTGTATTTATTTCCACTCTTATGTGTACCTTTGTTTATTTATTTAGTACAAGTTAGAGGACACAAATTTACAGAAACGAAGATGATAAAACAATTTTTTTATTAATTTTGACATCTGAAATAGAATGCTCAATAAAGTAAGAAATAAATCATCATCGTCATTTGGCCTGAAGCTTATGATCGCGTGCTACTGTTAGAATGTATAGTGTAGGTGGCATATGACCACGGTTTTCAGATGACAATATTTTCCTGTACCCTAATTGCGAAACTCACTATTTATTAGAATCTGAATGGGATGAACAATTATTTCTAAATCATTGCATCATTTGGTCGAATAAATTGTCGGCTCAGCAAGGTAAATAACGCAATGAATGTTGTTTAACTATCAATATGAAACCAATTCCTACCCCTCTGTTTCATACTTTTTATAGCGTAATTTTTCAGTAGTCGAGTTTTAGTTTTTGAACTTACTTTGTATTTAAATTAGGGTATATAGCTCTGAATATATATATATATATATGTATTGTTCTACTTCAGCTCTTTCATTTGATACCTAACACGGCATTATTTTTTAAAAGTCTATTTCTCTACGAGCTCTAGAGAGCGCCATGTAATATTTATCATAACCACAGCTTAACCACCGGTCGATCGAGATGCTTCCAATGATACTTCATTTATTTTGTCAAATTATGAAAAGGAGTTTAGATGTTATGAGGGAATAGATAAACCCACGCATACCCACATCTATACAGTCAGGATTATAACCCTCTTTTTTACATCCCCGTAGTCGTGTAAAAACTCTAGTACCACCTTACACCCGGTGCCTTTTCTGATTCACTGGTTGTCACCATCTAACCACTATTGGTACAAGTATGTATGTGGCATAGAATGGCTTGTATTTACAATTCGACCGACATTTTAAAATCCAACATAGGTAGGCATGTACCAAATAGACAAAGGTTTTTTTTTATCTTAGCGTGTCGATAGCTATCTAAATTGAATCAGACCTATGTACATATCTAGCGCGTCGAGAAAAGTATTTCATCCTTAGATACTGTTTTACAACGCAACGAGTCGATATCAGTCCGTCCGTTAGTGTGCTTGTAACTCAAAATCCACATATCAATCACATTTTTTTACTAGCCTAAGGTTCTGATGGAGCCTATCCAGCTCAACCCGTCATATCCTACGTGTTCTGCCGCGACCCCACCTCACTGCCTCAGTGCACCACTATCACAAATAATAAAAACTAGTTCCTACTTGCGACCTCGTTCGCATTAAATTGTCGCCCCCACCCCCTCGTCGCGTCGTATTCCATCATCAGCCCGTGCTATTTCTGCGTTTACCCTCAGTGTTGTTTCCGATTGAGATTGCTATTGGTGGAGATTTTTTCCAATTTGATCGACTTCTAAATGTTGTAGCGTGTATAATTCTTGAGGAAGCTTATAGGCTAATTCACATGAATTAGCCTATAAGCTTCCTCAAGAATTGGGCTATCAAATGTAAAAAGTTTTTTTTTAATTCAACGGTAGTTAAAAAAATGTATTCCTACTAACAAACTCACATCCTCTTTTTAACATGACCATACAAACTTTCATCCACTACTATAACCTCTTAGTGCCCTATTTTACAACAAAAGATACTTATATCCTTTCCAAAGGCCTAGTCTATTTTTGTAGCAAATTTCATCGGAATCATTTCAGCGTGTAGGAGTGAAAGCGTAACAGACAGATAGCCAAAGTTACTTTCGCATTTATAATATAACTAGCTTTTGCCAGCGGCTTCGCCCGCGTGGAGGTCGGAAAATATCCCGCGGGAACGTACTACCGGGACAAAAAGTAGCCTATGTGTTAATCCAGATCAAAAACTAACTGTGTTCCAAATTTCATCCAAATCCGTTCAGTAGTTTTTGCGTGAAAGAGTAACAAACATCCACACATCCATACATAATATTTATAATATTATAGTAGGATATAATAGGGCAGTAAGGATAATCTTATAATGCTTTTCTGCGACTATCCGAGAACAGGTCAAGGCATAGCGTGACGACAATTATTGTATGTTGAATCCCTCCTCATGAATTCCCAAATAATAATTATCTCTAGATGTTTACTTAGACACAACCATCACCAGACACAATCATTATTTCCACCTAATTTTTATCATGGATATCTTTTTACTAAATATATTTTGTCATAAGAGGCATAACATTTAAAAAATTATATACAATTTCTAGCAAAAACAAAACATAAATTCCGTCCCGTAAAAAGAAGCTCACAAAACGAGCCGCGGATGCTCAAACACCCAAACGATTAACATATGAAGGGAGTACAAAGAGCCTAATCATATTATCAGCTCCTAGATTAGCGGTAGGAAGATATAAAGGGTCCATTGTAGTACGGCAGAGTCGGAACCTCCTCGCTCTCCTCGCCTTTCCGCGCCTCTCCTCGCCTCTCCTCGCCCCGGTGCGCGGAAATGGCGGCGGAGAACGGAGACAGCGACATCCGGCGAGGTGAAGCTAGCGGTACCCGGTTCAGTGTAAACCCGGGTATTATCGGACGAACACCCACCTACGACACACTTTTGGAAATAACCGTTATTATCCGCCACTCTGACGGATTACGGCGTCTTTTTGGACTCCATTGACAATTTATGATTTTACATTGATTTTTTCAGTATTATTTGTTCAAAGACTGGACATTGTAGCCAATTTCTTTGTGTATATCAAAATGGTATTTATTTAGCTAATAAATTAATTTCTTTAGCTTTTACTAAACCTATGCTAGTTTGACATGCCCCGTTATGAAATCTGTTGATGATAATTTCAACTACAATATGTATTGTTAAGTAGGGAGTTGGAATACCTAATAGCAAAAATATACTTCATATTCACGACGTTTCGAACATTGAATGTTCGAAACGTCGTGAATATGAATTGACTAGGATGTTTGAAAACATTAGACGGTTATTGTGATTATTTGTCTAAATATTTACTATGTTTTGTTTTAACGTTAATTACATGTCTGTCCACATGGCCACATAGTTGTGTTCATTTTCAGTCATGATAATCTAAAATATAATCTAAGCTAACATAAAATATCTACTCGGGTCTTATTAATATAAAATTCACTGACATACAACGCACAGCCTATACTGAGTTCTTTAAATAACGAAAAAGAGTACTAAAGAAGGTTTTCTTAGAATTTCGTCACTTGACGGTGGGAAATTATCTGATCGGGCCTGTAGTTAACTAAAATTGTCCAAGGCTTCTATGCACTATTCTAATACTTGAGAAAACGCCATCTCTCGAGGAATTCCCACTTTACTTACAAAGGCAGTTACTTCTCACGAGGGTGAAACGCCCTCTATGTTAGCGATAACGAACTAACGATACAGAGGGGTTACAAAGCACACGCGAAACCCCCGCCATAAGTCATTCGTCCTTATGTGTCATTTTTTAAGGGTAGATGGGGTGGCATCAAAATGCTACAAAATACTACTTTTGGAAATAAAAGTTGATTAGTGGAAGATTTTTCCATCGGTTATCATTTTAAATGGATTTTGAGTAATACTTATTACAATTTTTCGTTACTAAAACTGCAAAACGACAATAATATTCTACGGATAAAAAATAAACATGTATTTGTACGATCACGGATATCAAAAAAGAAACGGTATGAAGTAGGTATATTGGGGCTAAGTAATAACAGCCGCACGGCTACATCAGTTGGGTAAAGCTTAGCTTGCGGTTGGCCCGTGCAAGGAGGACCATGCTTACATAACAAGCGTCCATGTAAAATACTAGTAAAGGTTGGCAAAAAAGAGTCTGTCGTGGTAACCATTGGAACTAAAATATTTTTTTGGTGGCAGCACTGCTTTGTTTGTCATCAACAAGTAGCTAATCTGTCATTGTGTTATGTTCCCAGTTGTATTTTACTTATTTCTAATTAACTATCAATTATTAATGCTTTTGAACATATAAAAAATGAATAAAACAATAAGGAGTAGTGGTGTGAGCTGTGATATACTAAGTTTTCGTAAGAAATTTGGCGGAATCTGAAGCGGAACAAATTTTGTCTCCGATTGACAATGTTTACGAAAGAATTTATCTTTTATTCAATGTCAGTCATTGTTTTTCCTTTCTAATACTAAGTTTTATCGGTATTATAAGTTTCAAGCCATTTTATTGTTTTGTTTACTAATAGATTATTGAGGTTATGTTTTCTAGTTTAACAAACCGCGTGTACGTTAATTCTTGATGTTTGATACTTGAAATTGAAAAATGTACCTACATGGAATTAATATGATTGTCTTTATATTTTTTTCAAGGTAAATCTCACAGTACAATTAGAGAAATTGTTAATGAAGGAGAAAACAATTAAGGAATTTTCTACACCTGGAGGAACAGCAAAACAGTTGGCGGAAGAAAGAATTAGACGATTTTGATCTGTGTGCAATTAGACAAAAAGTTCAACACTATAACGAAACAACCAAGTATTTTTTTTTTTGTTAATGCTATTATCGCATACCACAGTAAAAAAAGTATAATTAATATTTATTATTTTTCAGGTGCCTATTCTACGTAATATATTACCTATAGTTTGAGGAGACGGGTTGTAATGGGAGCCGTAAACGTGTAAGAAAGATTTTTACACTATTTTCATAAATAAGAAATGTAAAACTGACACATTAGTGTTAATGGAATAAATCTATCATAGCACCGAAAAGGAATACAAGAATTATGTTACGTCACGTTTTTATTTTTAAATAAATTCTAAACTTTAGCGTGTTATTTCATTTTCATTGTCATGTGAATAGTGATAATGTTATGTACCCCGCATAGACATACCTGACGCCTTCATTAATCAACTGTTCAAGTTTATTCAATATTGCCCGTACCTTTCGAATGCGACATGCTATAGGTACTCTCTGACTTCCGAGTAGTTTCCGACAGTAAGCAGCTGTAAGTCGCCTTCTTGTCGACTATAAACTGTCAGCATTAACAGGATTCGTTCAGTATCATTCATGTCAAATTTGATACAGGCATACCAACCATCGAATGGTTGTGAATACCCTAGATGGTGGCCGCAAATGCGATTGCTGAACATTATGTCTTGTGTATCGGGTTCAATCGGCAATCCCTGAGTGTAATTTAATTAATTTTTAAACTGAATAAGTTTGCATTATGTTATTATGATGGCACTCTTAGATAAAAAGTTATTCCAGCGAAATAATGCGCAATCTACTAAATACATTAAAAGTAAAAGACTGTGTGCCTATCAAGTCTTGAAATCTTGACTGATGAGAATTTCCGGGATCTCGTGTTTGTGGATTAATACAACAAGTATCTTATCACTTTTAGTCCTAGTATACAGGGTGGCCATACCTGCTAAGCAGGCGCCCTCATTTTTTCCAGACTCTTTTTTGCCAAGCTGTAGATATTTAGCTGCTTCCGGTTTGACTGGAAGCCAACCACAATATAGAAAAGTGGCTAGGTAGTTGATGATTGGGTCGTTTTAGTTTAAATCAACTTATCTGTAATTTTTCAGCAAAAAAAAATCTTTAAAATTTATTGCGATATTACGCAATAAATTGTAAACATGTTTTTTTTTAACGGGTTGGTAGGAAAGATACGCAAGCGAAGGTGAAGCCGCAAAATAAAACATATGACTTACTAAAAAAATGCATAATAAAACAAGTTTCAAATAATTCGAATTTATTGTTCGCGCACCACTACTAAATGACAACCAAAAATATATTCCAACGACGACGCTACCCGTTTTTGTAGAAACAATTTAATGTATCATTTCTTCTTCTTGTCCGCTTTTAATTTGAGCACATACTGCGAGTCCAACATAATCATATACTCCAGCAACTTTTGCCCCCAACGCGTGTAAGACAAGTACCACGTTCTATACATCTCGTTTTCAATTTGACCCATGCATGTGACAGTTTCATCTTCTAATACGCTTGACAGAATTTCCGAGGGATGAAGAGGCTTATAATAAAGCTCGGACAACCGTTTACTAGTCATCACCTTTTTAACAGCATCTTTAATAGCGCTTACACTGTAACCTCTTAAAATTTGGGCTGTGGAATTGACATCAAACTCACGATTGACACCGTGAAACTTCATGAGCATATGTGTCAGAATGTAAGAAATACTACCGTAATCACTAATAGGAATCATTATAGTTGATGGAAACGCTTTGGACATGAGACTAGTTTTTGAAAGCCACGGTTCTGTCGCTGTTCCAATTACCATTATTCTATCGTTCCTCCCAAGTGGTTTGATTATTTCTTTGTACAAATCTTTTGACAAGCGCGTTGGATCAAACATCCTCTCCTCTTTTGGCACCTTCTTATAATATAATTTATCTGCATTGTCAACAAGTATTACTGTCGGTTGCATTAATCGACTTATTTTGTTTACATATGTAAACATGTTTCTTTGATTTTTTGGGCCCATAAATTTATTACATATATTGAATGGTGAGAGATCAATTAGAAGGGAGTTTGTTTCTGTAGCGATGGCGTACGCTAAGGTTTTCTTTCCGGCGCCTTTTGGGCCAACTATTAGTTGTGATCTTTGCGCATCTGGACAAGAAGATCCAAGAGTCAAAAGGCATCGAATCCTAACCTGCTCTTTTACATCACCTATACATGCCGGTGGAAACATCGGTGTCCAAAGTATGGCTCTGCAATCAGCAGCAGCATAGTTCCTGTCACCCCAGTAGTCATCGAGGGTCACACGAGGATATTTTTTAATAATACCGTTATCAGCTAACTGTTGGAACATAACTGCGGGTGTTAATCTATCAGGTTTAGGAGGCTTTTTCTTTTTAGGTTTTTTTCTCTTTTTGGTCATTGGTACTTTCGCTTCAAAGTTATCGTAGTCAAGCTTTAGAGCATTCTTTAAAATGTTTAGTTCTAATCTCATAATTTCATCTGCAATTGGGCGTAGATCTAGTTGTATGTTCTTATATGCGTCTTCTGTAATAAGCTGCATGATATGACCTTTTATTGCATCTAGGTGCGCATCGGGTGTATCTATGCTATTCCATCCAATTTCATAATCGTACCAATTAAATTTTAAATTATCGTGGTGTTTTCCAATTAAAATGTAAATACCAGGATCACTATCGGGATTCAGTCGTGACTTCCTATATTCGTTAAGCCTTTTTTGTTCTCTCATTTTAGCTTCGGCAGCAAGTCTTTTTTTTTCTTCACGTGCCGCTATTTTTTCAGCTTTTATCTGATCTGCAGATTTTGGACTTCCACCTTCAGCTTTTAACCTCTTCTCTTCAGCTTCACGCCATTCAATGTATTCTTCAATTGTGAATGTTTCACCTTTTACAATTAAAATGGATCCACCTTCGTCAGGCCAAGGAAATTCATCGAACACACGAACTTCTTGAAACCATTCCTCAAACCACTGCCTAATTTCATCTGTTATATCGTCCATTATGTCTCCTTCTCTCAATTTAAGTACGCGTGTTTTTTCTTTTATGTTTTGTTTTAAAAATTCTTCGTAATATTTACGTCTAAATTTTCGCCTGGCTTCTTTTACCTTTTCTAATTGAACTTTTGCTGATGGCGGTTGATAAGAAGATATAACCATACCAATCTTTTCTTTCAGTTTAATCTCTCGCACATGTTTGCGTTTTAACTCCATAAACTTTCTACAAATTTTTTGTATGAGTAAAGCAGCTGCTTTCCTGATTTCAATGGGTCGTTGTGGTTTTTTCAGTCCAGATAATTCTAAGTACAAGTTTCTATCTTTAGCAGCCTTTTGTGCAAGCCCTTGTATTACAAATCGCGATCTTTCCATTCTTTGAATAGTAAACGCATAACTGTTGAGGATACCCAAAAGTCTTTTAGTTTCTGCTTCTGCTGGTGTTAGAAATACTGTTTTTTCATTGTCATCGCTATACATTTTGGCAGCTTCTTCTTTTTGTTTTACCAATATTTCCTGTTCTTCCAGTTTCTTTGCTTCCAATTCTTCTAGTTGTTCCTCTGTGAGAGGCGGGTCTCCTAATCGATTGCCGGCTAATATTTGGTCCATTATATACTGCATTTCAGCTTCACGTATTTCGAATGGATAGAAGAATGGACAAAGTATTTCAACATCTTGAGGTTGTATTAGCAGTTGTTGGAACGCGTTATCGGGATATGTGAATTCGAAGACTTCCACCTCTTCTAATGTTTGTTTTAGTTCAATAATTCGACATGTGATGCTATCTATAATTTTCTTTATGCATGGTCTTCTTTGAACTTGCTCCATTTGGTCATAGCAATCGCATAATTTGTTATACATTTCACAATATTTACTATAAACTCTACCTACTAATTCAACGGCAGTCGCCTGAGGCTTGATACCAACAAAGTTGATTGCCAATTCTTGTAAGCGCGCATCCTCTGCTAGTGCTATTCTGAATTCGTCTTTAAGATCAAGCCATCGCTTATAGTAGTCTGTATTTGACATTTTGAATACTAAATGATTTTCGGTGCATTTGAGTAATAAAAGTAATATATTTTTTTAAATAAAAATCTATAAAATCATTTCACACTTTTCATTCATTGAACATGACAAATGAAATTTGACGTGCCCCATAAATGTAAGATTTTTTTATTTGCTTTTTTTTAATACATAGACAAAACATTCGAGCAAAGAGTATTTATGAGCTAAAGCTGTGTATGCTATCTTAACAAGTTACGTCTATTCCATCCGGTGAGCGAGAAAAAGGTCAAACGCAAGCCTATCTTACATAAACTCACGCTTTCTACGCAGAAATTATAAAACTTCACATACTAGAATCCAATTTAAATTGTTTGATCATGTTGAGAGGATGGATGAAAGTTGGCTAACGAATTGTTTGTAAGCAAAATATGTGAGTGGAAACGCCGGGAGGGGACGCCTTAGAAGTACATTATAGTGACATTATACGTGATGCTCTTCCGTATTTAAGCTTAGTAAGCCCTGGCTAGAGGCCCTTATTTATTGAGGCACCCACGGCAAGCCCGGTTAAACCGCCGACAATCTCATAGGTTGAACTACGAGATGCCTCTGACAAAAAAAAAAAAAAAAAACATTGTCATTGACCGGCTTGCTTACTATGCATACCGTTCACAAACAATAATTTAAAAAAAGAAAAAAGGAATAGCAAGGCTTTAGAACCGACAATATCTACGTTAGAGGCTGAATTGATGGTAACAGTTTGCGTACTGGTTTAAATTTCATCCCATGTAAATGTTCCAAAACTTCCAAGTTTTGGAACTTGGAAGATATGGCATTTTTAGTCGAACAACCTTAGGGGTGGTTTAACAATGGGTTGTAACAGTAAAAATGTTTTAAGTGTGCCTCCGTACGTTCCATTGATCATTTGAATAGTGTGCGCACGCGCTTCACTCGTCACCTACATCCGGCGCGTGACGCGTGGCTAGGGGGTGGGCTGAGAGATAAGCGACAACGGGGCTGTTTAAACTGATAGAAAATAATTGTAGGTACATTTTGTGGACTTCGACAACCAAGTACTCGATACATGGCTGAAATTTCCTACGGTCAAGTGTAAATCAGTTGTCTCATTTTAACATTTTTATGACCTAACAGTAAGGGTCATTTTCATAGAGAAAGTGTACCACCATTGTGCAGTTGACTATACAGGGTAATATATTTTTTGACCATATTCTAAAACCTAGATATAGATAAAATGTTAAGGATTTTATAAAATCTCGAACCACAGTTATTTCGATCAGACAGAGCGTAGAGGCATTTTTACAAAAAACTAGCTGATGCGAAAGATATAGGACTATCTAAACAATAGTGGCGCAAAACACTATTTAATCAATAAAAATAAAAAAAGCCAATTTTAACTAAAACTATTTACCAAAAAAATACCAATAAATACCAAATTACCTACCATGTTGTATCGTAATACTTCTCTGGCCGGGAAAAAAACTAGCCCTTGGGTCACGGGAAGTGTCAAAAAGTAGAAACAAAAATCTCATTATTAAAAACATATCCCTTCCTTGACAGTCGGCTATAAAAAGGAACGTTCAATTTTTCTTGGATGTGTAATTTTTCTGTTTTTTTTTTTTAGTCTTCTTACCCTAAGACCTTATTACTACCGTAACAAACATTTAATGAAATAAAAATAGCCCAAACCATCCAGCACGATGCATCGCATTCGATGAAAACCAACGAATAGTATTTAATTTTACCATTACAGATAGGTGTAAATATGCTGTGTGCATATAATCTATTCTCCATTCCCGCTGTGTTCTCTGTCTTGCCCCATCACCCTACAGCCCGCTTTCTCCCTTATCTTGAGCCTATAGCATCCCGAAAATGCAACGTAACTGTGATTTATTCTGCAACCCTCGCTGTATTCATTACTGGTGTAGAAATTTAAGCCATTTATTTTGTTAACTCTGTCCCGGGCAATAAAGTAGGCAGAGGGAGCAATTTTAAGGGATAAGTGTAAATGTAGTTTATAATCTTAATGTTTCTATTTAATATTGTTTCAATATTTATATTATTCTTTAGTGATGGAATGATGATACTGTTTAGTCCACTTAGTCTTACTGTTTTTTTTTATGTTTAAAACAAGTTCCAGTAAATGAATATGAATAGAAAGAACTCAAACTTAATAATACTTTTCTTTTTAACTTTTTTGACTTGATCGCCCCGTAGGCTTTTGACTAATTTGTTCGTGTGCATTATTTATTAAATTTTTATAATGTGCAGAACAAACATGTTTTCTTTCTTTTCACTTTTCTATTAGCCGCCATCTGTATTTTTTAACTACCACTACTACTACTTTTGTTAACTGTTTTATTGACTGTAAAATTTACTGATGAGAGGTAAAATTACCTCTGACATCATCAATCTAATAGCAATCTTATTGTAATAAAAATAAAGATCACTTTGATTTGACAATGCCGCAAAATCAGAGGTAAATTAAATGTGAACGGACTGGCTATACAATTTACTGATGACGACGGATATAGAAGTACCTACAGAGACAAAACATAATGCGCTGACTCCGAATAAAAGCTCTCGCAGGCCGGTGAGACGACAATGCGAGGTGACTCTAGTAGATCCATTTCCATTAAGTTTTCATAGAGATTGCAGTAATTGTTATTTTTGTGTTATTAAATAATCGTAATTATCGTAACGCAGATCTATTTGTATTGTATTTGGTCAGTAGCCCTGAAATTAACAAGCAATGGACAAACTTGCAAAAAAATTTTCTTACTTGAATCCGGGGCTACCTTGTACGTGTGCATTTTTTTTTTTGTATGTATTTTATTTTATTTTTCACTATGTGCGTTTTGTTTGTGCAGAATAAACAAATGTTCTTTCTTTCTTCTTTCTAATATATTAAAGACGCATCGCACCAGTTGAATAGATGAATATAGAAAACTTACTTAAAATAACTATAATGTTGGACGACTTTTTTGTAACAAATTTTTCGTTTTATACTAAAATAAAAGTAGCTTTACAATATAAATCTTTTATAATTGTAATCGCCTCACTATTTGAGCCCCATCTAGTTTCTCACGGGGTTACATCTATATTATGGAGTATGGATAATCCAGAAATTAGTGACGCCAGGGCATCGCTCCACCCATACATTTACGGCCCGCCACCGGAACTGAACGGCACAATGATTGACTGGGAAATAGACTTGTGCAGGGGTGAAACCGATTTATTTATCTTTGCGCTGTAGATAAATATTGGATGCCAAAGTGTTTGTTTATTTTGTGCGGTTATTAATTGCTTATTGATTTTATTACCTTGTTTATTGACAACTGAAGGCTTTCACAGCCGCGAAACGCGTCAAAGCGACGTGTCTCTTTTAGATACATTTCCAAAAAGTTTTATAGAAAATTGTTCTATTTAACTCACCTCTCGCTGCCGCGTAGTACGTCTGTAGGAGCCTCAATATGGATGTTTAAGGTAAGGCTGGTCAAGTACTTAGTTACCCTCCGTGCCGCGCAAAGCACGTGTCATTCGTGGATGTCTGACAGTCGTTACGGGTCGCCAGAAGGCCTAAAGTCTGATCACCAGTCTTACCAAGGGGTTATCATCGTGTTACCCAGTAATTCGGTTGTGGAGATCAGATAAACAGTCGGTGCATGTAAAATACCGGTACTTTATGATCATGATAGATTTTTAAATCTATTTGCTTAAACACATTTGTAATAAACTCATAATTGTATTTACAAACCCGTTAGTTAATTTAATTTAGTAATTAAAAATAAGTAACTATACTAGGGCCATAACGGTTTGCCAATTTGCAAATAGAAACAGAAACCCTATACTTACGCACACTCACTTAATTATAACACAAAATAGTTCTCAAAATAAACATAATAATGATAATTCAAGTAATGACTGTCACAATTACAGTATCAACTCAACCCTAAAATAAAGCTCCGCGGTCTTTTGTACCGATGAGAAAAAAAAAACTATGCAATGCACGGTTGTCACCGCAGATTTCTAATCGACGATCCGACGATCGCAAGGATAACCCGCACGCGCGTTTATTCGATATGCTTAGTGGGGTCTGTCAGACCCCTCAATTTAGTACTCGAAAGGTTTCAGAAAACTTACTCGAATGGACCGTGAAAATTCTCCTTTGATACGTTATTTTATATTGGAATAGCAATTATTTCTGATTGCGTGGTGGGCTAATCAAGACAAAGGATTTAAAATAAGGAAAAATTCAATAACAAAACACGAGCAAAAAATCTGAAGAACCGACATTTTTTTTACAGATTTTCATGTTGAAACAAATCACAGTACTAGAGAAAATGATGGAATAAATAAAAAGAGATAACTAGCGATTAATATTATCAAGCTGACAGTTGACGCGTCCACGCTCCGCATAGAACAATAACAGCAAATGAACACACGCCTTATCGATTTTAATCGACAAGCTAGTATCAATGAATAGGAACGGTATCGAATCGCGGCATACAAAGCGGTCGAAAGGACGGCGAGAAGCTCTTAATTAATAGCGTAACATGTTTCGGCACGTGGCGTGTTAGTCACAGTACTAGTACGCATTGTATTTAGAGTACCCGTACTTACAATATTGCTCATTTAAGCCGTTTTTCGACCCTGTAAACTATGCGTGCGTTCCGTGATTCAAAGGTATTGTTATAAAAATGAGCTAGGGGATTCTGAGGTATATTTCCGCAAATTACGTTATTTAGCACTATTTAAAAAAAAAACAACGTGAAACTAAAAAACAATTCTTAAGGTTAAAAACATTAAGAACGTTTTTTTTTTGTTTAATTTGCAATTTCGGCTTATAGTCGATTTGCACTTATTGAATTTAATCACAATAAAGTCATAGCAGTTTAATTTTCTACCATGATCTAGTGAGATAAAAAACAATATTTTTCTAATCTACATTGCGAAATATTCAAAACGTGTCAATTGCGTATTACTGGAGTTGTCGATTCGCCCACAAAGAAATAAACTTCTTGCGGACCGCCTACAAAAAATAATTCTTACATAATTTATTTAAACTGTTGATTCTCCCGTTTCGGGCCTGTAACTTCATGCGAGGCGGCTAAAACGTTATTATTATTTGGATAAATCAATTTACCGTACCAAAAGTTGGGTTTAAATTCTCAGCCTTAACTTTTTTCAGTTTCTACTCAATCCACAGAGCATTTATTGCAGAAGAGCAGTTATCTTCGCTCATTACCGATGCAGATAAAGCTATCGCCCTCACCACAATCATTTTACCGCTTTACCGAGCGTTATGAGTACCGCTTTGATGGCAAAGCGGTAACTTTTAATTGCAGCTCTCCAGCGCCCTCGGTGGCCATCCTTTGAACTTACGCCTCGTCTGACATTGCTACTGTCAGGAGTTAAATTGTTCAGAATTTAAAAAGAGTTCTGTCTCTTGGTTGTTAGTCATGCAGGTCGTCAAAGATATTGTGTATTTATTATGCTCAGACGGGCGAACCCCCTTTTGATAGATTAAAAACTTTTTAAATTAATTTTGTGTATTTTTTCTTGAAATCAATTCCGAAAAATTATTAGCTTGATTCATCAGGATTTATTAAACCTAAAAACAATGTTGTTGTATTTGTAGGGTTAACATTTAAGAGTAGGTACTATTTTTGTTTATGTTCTGTAAAAATATTTTCAAAAATATATTATTTGTAATAACGAAGCGCAGACTAAATAAGAGGACAGAAGGCAGGATTTACTAATGAAACTGATCAGTGTCATCCTACAATTTTCATTTACACAAGTAAGCGTACAGCCTATGAGATAAGAGTCATCAGTTACCTCGGTCCCACCTGCTCCTTTTGCTTTACCACCAGACATGGTTAAAAAGTCGCATGAGATAATTAATATTTTATGGGTTAAAAAAGTTAGTTAGCTAAAGTAAAAAAAGTAAGCATGCGCTTTATGCATCTTCAAATCCGTTAGTCCAACTGTAGTATGCGAATTCGAATTCTGCTTGTGCACTCCTAGTGTAGATGCAGCTTTGGTATGGGGGCAAATAATTAGCCCATAATGTTCTCACTGCTGGGACAAAGGCCTCACGACGCGGGCCCAGTGCATAAAAAAAATATTACCTTCGGTTGTACAAAAACACTTATCTAAATAAATACTGTGCAGCGTTGCAACTAAGGAATGAGTTTTTTCGATGAACTCTGGCACCCAATGTAAGATTTAACTTGTGTTTAGGGTGCCAGCGTCCTCGCCTTAAATATTAACACATATCAGTAGTTGTAAGACAAGCACAACGTAAATATTAATATTAAGACTACTATTGACTAATAATAAATGCATTTATGATGTGGCCTATTAATGTGCATGTTGGTGAATGTCACATTTCCTCGCACTTTAGTTTCTAGGACATGCTGGTTTACTTACAATGTTTTGATTTACCATACCGTGATGATGATTAACACAAAATAAATCGTATGGGTTCGAACCAGTGACTGTGCCTCGTGCTAGGCCAATACTGATCGCACTCATCTAAGATACGCTGTACTTTACTTTTTTTTTTTTTGGGGAGTTTGTTCCGCCACTTCTTCTTCCCAGCTAAAGCACTAGGAAGTGTCGAAGGGCGGGCGTTTTGGGGGGACTGTCGTGTGTAACTTTGACGTTCAAAAAGTGCTGACTCTCAGCCTAGTTTGAATAAATGACTTTTGATTTTATTTCCCCCTGTCAAAGCCTAACAGGCGTTTTGCAGGCCAACCGCCAAAAGCCAGTATCGTTATCGTAACATTTACGCAATGTTTATTGTCTTGTTACCTGGTCCTGACATCAAGCAGTGGATAAAGTGAGAAACTTTAAATTGCTGAATACGAGTCTTTTTGACTAAGTATGTGCGTTTTTTTTTTTGTATTGCGTGTTTTTTTTTGTTTGGAGAATTCACGATTATTTTGTTGTTCTTCTAGTAATATAATTTATCCGATTCTATCAATGCCGCTCCGCTACACTACTAATATGTAGGTGCAACGGGTAATATGTGGTTTAAACATGCGCTTTGTACTTAGCGTCGTGAAACCCTATTCCACCAGAGCTGAGCTAAGCCAAACCACACAATAGATATCAAACGATCCCATTGATTATTTAATATAGCACACATCTATCGCTACGCGGTTTAGCTCATCTTTGGCGGCAAGCGTAACGTAGATTAGCTGATCTATTCAGTAAAAATGTCGCCGTGAAAAGATAAAGTGAGTTTGTAGTGAGTTTCAATAGTATCAATCCCTAGCACTGAAGGAATGACAACTCATTTCAAACCTACTTCTCCTAAGTTTTCACGGTAAGATTTTTGCAGAATATTCGCTGTTCTCGCAGAGTGTGAGAAGAGACATACCTGAACATTTTGTAGCCCGTAGCGAGTCGGACAGGGTAGGTGTCGAGTAGCCTTTACCGATCCCACCAGACAGCTTATCTGAACCTGTCGCGTCCAAAATTACAAAACAATTACCAAACAATAAGGGATCTTACTAAAAATCAAAAGGGTTTTCTATTTGGGAATGAACAATTTTATGAAGCGTTGCTAACTGAGAAAAACAAAATAGTTCTAACTAGTTGTTTTTTCAGTTTATCTAATTCAATTGTTTTATTTATTGTTATTTGAAATGCTTCATGCTATATTACTACTAACACAATCATTATTAAATCATTCGAATGTTGTTTTGAAGAAGCCGAGACGTTAGGGGATTACAACATACAACATACAACAATCAATCACGCCTTTTTCCCATGGGGGTAGGCAGAAACCACGGAACGCCACCTGCTACGATCTCTACACACTCCTTTTGCCTCTTTAAGGTTCATACAATTGGTCACGTTAGGGGATTGTAAATTTAAAATGGTAAATAACCTAATTGCATAGCTTTATATAGAGAACTCAGTTATCAAATAATTTAGGTAAGTAGTTGAGTAAAAATTAACTTTGAGTTTTAGTAAAAAAAATCTGAAGTCGTTACAAACTTCAATAAAAATAAAAACACAAGCTTTACAACGAACCCGATATACAAAAAAAAATCTCTGCTCTCCCACGCTAAAAGTCAAACGTATCAAATTGCCGAACACAATATGTTTTGAACAATTTATTTGTTGAAAATAACGCTGGGGTGAGGTCGCGTGGTCACGGCATATCCATAAATCCAAAAAAAAATGGGGTGGTATCATCATTACTGGTATCTGTCGCACAATTAAGCTCACATTGTCTCGGCCATGGTTCCCATGAAATGGTAAGCAACATTGACTGGGCCCTGGAAACAGCGGGTAACCGTTTTCTTAATGGTAAATAGTTATTCGTTTTATAAGATAGTAAATTGTAGTACACATATGTTAATAGCGGAATAGAAGGTAGGTGACAGAAAAAAACCCAGTGAGTCAGCCCAAAAACAGGGTCCTCATATTCAAAGAAAACCCCATATTGAGAACAAATGTTATAGTTTTACTTTCGCAGCAATATACTTGAAAGTAACAAAATGCACTTATAATATAATTCCCGCTTTGCTGTACTTTCCGCTTATTTAGAGCCCACGGCGTGTTTACGAGATGCGCGGGCGCGCGTCGGCCGTGCGCCATCTATTGTCACGAGCGGCGAACTAAAAGCGATGTCACTCTGCGTAACGCGACCCATTATCACTGATTTATAATATTCGCGCGCGAATGGCCATTGATTGTGCAATAATTGTTTGTTTGGTACTACTTGGGATCACCCCATGGGACTGGGAATTTGGCTTATTGGCTTAATGTGAAGTGTTTGGGTAGCTCGAGAGGGTTAGTGGCTTTACAGAATGATTATCGAATTTGAAACTGCGAATTAGAATTGTGATGTATCTATTATTTAATTTAACGTTCTTTTTTTGATCTCAGAGACTAGGCTGACATTTCAAGTGTTTGTTTTTTTGTACAAGAGTGTGACATTCTACCTGCCAGATTAGTACCTTGATTTAAAAAACGAACTAAAATATTATAGAAATAAATAAGTATTCATTGTGTCATTAATACCTACAATTTAAATGATGGAGGATGAAATGAAAATATTTACGTGCTTGTCATTTCGTTATACCTACCTGATGTCTGAAAGATGCTTGCATTAATTAAAAGAAAGAACATTTATTTTTAGTAGGACTATAGAACGAACGTGACGCATTGCAAACGTCAAAACATTTCAATATACAAGATCGTATTGCTATAACAAAAATGAAGAAAAATTATTTTACAACCATATTGCTATAACTAAACCAAAATGCACACAAAAAAATTAACCTAACCACCCTTATATTATCAGTTTCGTTTCAACAAACATCCATGAGTCAGATTATAATAATACAATAAAGTTTACTAATTAAAAGGCAAACCGTTTGGGGCCGAGGGACTATTAAACATAATAAAGCCGGTGCAGACAGCAGGGCGCCCCGTGATGAGTCACTTTTCACACTCATTACACCGTTTTACGATTCTCTACTTTGTAGATTATCTGTACTATGCTATTAAGGTGCTTGCCTGCACGCCGTACTTACGAGGATACATTTGTAGGTACCTATTAAATTTTATACAACAGGAAAGAAAGAAATGGTACTTATTGGGACCCGCACAGGACGATCGCAAGCTAAATTAAACATACAGTGAATCGTGGAGCAGCTATTTCAGTTAACCAGTACTTAAAATACAGGATCAGAAAAGATAGTAATTATTTTCAGCACTCTGCGGGCAGACACAAAAATGAAAATCCTACTAATATTATAAATGTGAAACTTTGTTTGTATGGATGTTTACTCTTTCACTCAAAAACTACTGATCGGAATTAGATGAAATTCGGTACACAGATATTCCGGTAATACGTTCCCGCGGGATAATTTCTGACCTGCACGCGGGCGACGCCGCTGGCAAAAGCTAGTCAATAATATATTGAGTTGGCATAAGTTGCATAGGTACCGAAAACTCTATAAATCTTTTTGAAAATTCTCATTCTCTTTTTTACAGCATTTAAAGCGATTGCCGCTTGTCTAGGCTGGTCTCTAGCTGCAGTTCCTATTACCTTTCTTTAATACATTTTTTTCATGTAACTGTTGACGTTCAAAATTGCCTTTTTTGGGCTTATTTGAAATAAATGCTTTGAGTTTAACATTGATAATCGGAAAAGCTTTTAGTGAGAGGATTACGTCAGCGTGTTCTGGATGGATTAAACGTCATACTGAAAGCAGTTCTACCAAATACGATACCATATTTCGAGAGGATTCCAATCTCTGGAGCCTTGAAACCGGTTACCTGAGAGCCAGGGCTGCAAAGAGGGGAGCGTAGCTAGATAATCAAAAGACATTTTAGACTTTTCCATCACATTTCCATGTTACAGAATGTCACTTACTGCTAAGTAATAACAATACATCAATCAAGTTAAGTTACGTTTGCCGTAGTTGGTCCATGGATCAAGTTAACATGCCTAAACTCGTCCGTGCCTCAGAAAGCACGATAAGCCATTGGTCCTGGCTATCAATTGTTGATTTTTGAGAGGTCAGAAGAGCGTAAGTCTGACAACCAATCTTACGCAAAGGTATCGTATTACCCAGTAACTGAGTTGTGGAGGTCAGATAGGCAGTCGCTACAAGTAAAATACTGATATTCAGCTTCTGGTTTAACTGGCGGTCGACCCAACATAGTGTGGTAAATTCTAAGCAAAAAGATGATAAGAATGTTACTTTGCCCTTATGAACGCACTTTCCCAATTACAAAACAAAAGAGTTTCTAAATGCTCTGATTTAACCTATTCTGTGCTCATAATCTATGTTCGCCTCACACCGACCCCCGTCCGTAATGAATATAAATCGAGAAACAACAACCCTAGCCCTTTGGCAATATACATTTAAAAAAATCAATAAACTCATATCAGAGCAGTTGGAGCATGATTTATTGATATATATTTTATCGCGATACGATCTAAAGTGTGGCCTCATAATTGATGACATTTGTACCGAACTGATCCCGGGGAACGATAGCTATGTAAAATACTAGCAACTGGTATTTGGGGCGTTCTGCAATCATTTTCGTGTTAACAACTCTTTACGCGATCGTTGGAGGGTTCTTTTTAATACATTTCTCTTAATGACTAAGATTAAGCGGTGGTGGCGCGTGGATTTTTGCACTTATTTGAATATTATGTAAATACTCGAGCATTGCTTCGTATTTTTGGCTCGGCTCGTGTGTTTATCAAAGCCGTCGGGTAATGGATGTTGCTGCAAGCCGTTTAACACGGCAACTTTGTCTTGGATGTGATCAAAAAGTAATTTGTTTGTAAATATTTTTTAACGAGACTCTTTGTTTTGAATTTGGGATTTATACTGTTTTAAGCCTTCATTTCAGTTATTGTGACAAATGGATTTGATAGTTTCGTAGCTTCACAACTGCACTGGTGACTCTTGAACATGATTGAGATCACTTCCTAATTTAGTTACATTAAGAAAGCAATATAATCCTACAGACGTCCACAAAGATTGCATATTCTGTAAAACTCTCACCGTGAAAACTTATGTGTAGTCACAGGTGAAGTAACTTTGAAGTGAACTTAATATCATTCCAGCGCTTATGTTAGAATTAACACGATCGACAGCCCACTTAAGCAAAAAATCACAGTGAGATGTTTACCGAATATATCGGTTGGTCATATTTCTAAAGTATACGAACAAACAGACAGACACGAATTTTCATAAACACTAAATCAAACTTTAAGAACTCCAACGACATTAAAATTAAAAAATCCTACGAAAAATACCTCCCGAAATGCAAGAGTTTCCATCTAGTTAACGAAAGCGGAAACGCCCGATCTCCTCTCGGCAGCGCGCAGCCAAGACAATGGCCGCTCGCTTCGAATTTACATTTTTTTTATGAATTGCGCTACTTTTTTTAATGGCAAAAACTTTTATTGTCTTTTCGAGAGCAGCTCCTTTGTTACAGTGCTTTTGTGACGACCTCTGGCGGGTACAAAGGACTTTTGTAACAATTGGAATATGTTTGTCCTCTGCGTGGTCTTGTAGGTCTAATGTTGCTTTATTGAGGGATTTTTCACTTGTCTGTACCTGTAGCCGGGACTAGCTTTTCACGAAACGCATAGGCAGACTTAAAGCAATCTTTTTGATAAATACTATATGCATTACGAGGGTTGTGGGATCATACAACATTAAAATGATTATGATTGGTTGTTCTGACGAATGGTTTTAAACAAAAATCTAATACAAAAAGGAAAAATAAAAAAGGATTCTTCATCTGCTCTATTTGAATGCCAGAGTAACCATTTTTTTGCAATACATAAGATCGTCTTTAGTAGACAAACTTTACAATATGGTAACGGGAGCTATATAGTTGTGATACTGAGTAATTTATAAGTAAATAATGTATTATCATTGGTAAGTAGGTAAATTTCATCATTTCAGCCGAAAGACGTCCACTGCTGGACATAGGCCTCCCCCAAACACCGTCACTTCGACCGGTTGTATGCTTCTCGATCCAGTGGATTCCTGCGACTTTCACCAGGTCATTGGTCCACCTTGTTTCATTCCAACGCTAAGTTTTTCAGTAAGCGGACGCCAATCCAGAACCTTCCGGCCCTATCGGCCATCTGTTGTTCCCTACTCTGTGCCACTTAAGTTTGACAATTCTTCGGGCTATGTCGGTTATTTTGGTTCCCCTATGGATCTCTTCATTTCTGATCCGATCGCTTAGGAAAACTCCAAGCATAGCCTTCTCCATTGCCCTTTAGGTGACTTTCAGCCTTCTTATGGTGGCCTTCTCAAAGTACTTTAGGAACATAAAATAGAGAAGTTATTATATATGTCTAAAAAATGCTGATTTAAAAGCACTTACTGCTTTGTTAATTCGATAGAAAAGTGATCATGCGATATCGATGGTACAAATGTACTTACCTACTACACTACCGTTGACTACGTGGGTTAGCTGAGTACCTAAGTAGCACCGAAAAACTGTACATACCCATGAACTAAATACCTCATATACGTAAGTAGAATCATGGTATTTTTTTTCTGTACCATTTACTTATAATAAAACTCACAAACTGTTTGTGTAAATAAACCTCATAGTAGACGGACGTTAATTCAAAAATAATAAAACTGAAAACAAAAGCTCTATTGGCAACGTCTTTAATCGCGCCAAAAATTCTTTTAACAAACGACAGTGCACGAAAAATGCAACAGAATTTGTTATTATTCTACCCTCGTTAATGGAAAAAAGCGTCGGCTAACATCCACAATAATGAACGGTGGGATAATAAAAATTTATTTTCGCCACTATTTACCGAGCGCGCGATGATCGCGGGGCGTTAAGGGGCGGGCGCGTCTCTATAGCAACCATGGGGATGAAATCCTGTACGCCCCTCTCCCTTGATTGTTATCTGAAGATGCCTCCCCACCAAGCCTCTTCTACCTACATCAAAGTAATCTAAAAGGGTTTAGTTACACGCGAAATGTGATCGTGCTTTGTTATCTTAAGGGTGAGTTTACCCTGTCATCATGACCAATCGATATTCAGCCGTGGCTGTCTACCAGAGTGTTATCGTCGCGAGGTTAAGGCATATGACAATAGACCTTAAATTCTGATATGAATGTAAAATGGTTGGTGTAAAAGTTTACGTTTTGGTGTTGAATTTTATCATCTTGACGTAGTGCAGTTTATTATGTTTGGTAGATAATGTTGACGTGAGCCGAAGGCGGCGAAACGAAGGGCGACTGTGTTTTCACTTGGGTAGGTATATAAAATGTGTTTCATAGTGCAACGCACAGTTGTATTGTTACCTACAATGATACTGAACTATTAAATAGCTGGTATGGACATAAAGGTGTTATTAACCTTTTGAATGTCTTAAGTTACACAGTTCGACATAAGCAATTGTCTTTCTATTGTGTCTCTAATTACGGCATTCAATGTGTTAAACCCGTTAGTGCATCGAGAGAATTTATGTTATCAATTGGGTAAAATAAAAGGAAACAAAAAATAATACTTACCAATACTTTTGCTTTTATCCATAGCTCCGAGCATTGAGTCGTCGGTCCTCGTCGTCCTTCCGAATCCGAGCGTGGGGCTGGAGGCATCCTGACCCAGCTGCCCTCCATAGAAATCACCGAAGGCCGTCGCAGTCCCCAGGAGACCTGACCTGTCCTGTAAGGCCGCTTTGGCTTTCTCCACACTCTGCTTCAGTTGCTCGAAAGTGGACTGGTGGAGTCGGTATGGGGGCCATTCTGCTGCAGGCCATGGTTCCTCCTTTAATGCGCTTCTCTTTAATTCTAAGGCTCCGGCGTAGGAGCAGCTGCTTTCGTACATTGCAGCTTTGAGGCCAGCGCGAAGTGCAGATGCACACTTTATACTGCGAAGATCGACCCTGGGGACAAGGAAACACCGATATAGAAGGTTTTGGGATGTATTCTGAAAACTTTAGGCTATTATAACTATTAAAAAGAGTAAGTAAAAAATTGAGCAAAAAAATATTGCTGGGATATAAAAAAATATTGATACGTTTTGGTGTAAAAAAGCCGGCGGCGGCGGTGCCGCTCACTGTTACATACAAATTACTGTACTTTTGGGTGCATGCAACGATACAGAACTAGTGCTAATACGTAAAGTATGTATTAATTGAAAAAAATTGAAATACGTGTTTCTGTGACAAAAAAAAATATTGGAACTGTGCCCTTCATTATATCCGGAACCAGAAGCCTCAGAGGAACGTACCTGGCCCAGTACTAAAAAAACCGGCCAAGTGCGAGTCGGACTCGCGCACCGAGGGTTCCGTACAAATCTGTAGGTATTCTCGGTTTAAAAATATATATTTATTTTAATTTTTATATTTCAGTTGATTGAATGTAAGGTAAATTGCGGTTTACGATTTATGACGTTTTCACTCGATCTCGTTCAAACCAATTTTCGTTGGTAGTTTACATGATAATGTACATCATATATTTTTTTTTTAGTTTTATCATTTTCTTATTTTAGAAGTTACGGGGGGGGGGACACACATTTTACCACTTTGGAAGTGTCTCTCGCGCAAACTATTCAGTTTAGAAAAAAATGATATTTGAAACCTCATTACCATTTTTGAAGACCTATTCATAGATACCCCACACGTATGGGTTTGATGAAAAAAAAACATTTTTGAGTTTCAGTTCTATGTATGGGGAACCCCAAAATTTATTGTATTTTTTTCTATTTTAGTGTGAAAATCTTAATGCGGTTCACAGAATACATCTACTTACCAAGTTTCAACAGCATAGCTCTTATAGTTTCGGAAAAAAGTGGCTGCGACATACGGACGGACGGACAGACAGACAGACAGACAGACAGACATGACGAATCTATAAGGGTTCCGTTTTTTGCCATTTGGCAACGGAACCCTAAAAACATCATAATGACGTGGTGTACAAGTCATTCATGCTTTTGTTTAGCGTCTTTCTGCACTCGATATAATAATAACATCGCATTAGGCATCCAAACCCTGGCAAGCTAAGCAGAGATGTACGAAGTGTCCGACCAAAACACGATTTTCAAACTGTTACCAAAACGGTAACACGAACCCTGGCTCCTCTTCTAGTTTTAGCCTAAACTAATGAACTTAACATAAAAATTAGCTCATTAAATTGCATTATTTTCGGAGACCCATCGTTTATTTTCGTAGACTTAATAAATACAATTTGTTTGGGTAAGAGCTGATTTTACAATCATCAGATTTAATAGTTGAGTTTCTTGCCGGCTCTTCTCCATAGGAATCTACAATTTGGAACCGTGCACCTAGCTTCTGACGTTTCATAAGTGTCCATGTAGGTTTATGTGAAATAAAAATATTTTGATTTGATTTGAATAAAAAAACAAAAACAAAAAACCCTAAAAGAAAAAAAAAACCTTTTCATCCCCCCATCTCGGAAAGAGTATTTTTGCCCTTCGATATCTGAGTGCAAAAGCCGTTTTTATCCGCTAGGGGATAAAGTAAATTGAATTTAGAACATCGTGTGCACTAAGTTTGTAAATTCAAAACATCATTAAACCTATTTACTTCTACCTCCATGGTGCCGAATTTATCATACAACCTTTTTGTAATTTGTTAAAAACTCAGACTCGGAACCTTATTGGTGTACTTTTTTAATTTACTTTGCGCGCCCCAATTTCTTTTCACGTCACTAACAAAAATATTACACTCTACTTAGGCAGCTGTAGCAACTTTACTTTCAATTTTTCTTAATTATACCTAAGTATTATTTGAAATAATTTAAAGATAATTCTGTAATACTTACCTATCATAATGTAGTACCTAATAAATATTAATACCTAAACTGAAATAAAAGTATCTTGTGATTGTAAATGCTTTTTTTGCATTTAGTCATTTCCTCGCTGAGGTGGGATGAAAAGTTACGTGTTGGACTCGAGTGCAAAGATTTTTCACCTCGTGCTCTTTTGATTCCCTCGCTAATGCTCAGGATTCTAATTTTTGAATCACTCGCTGCGCTCGTGATTCAATTTTAGAATCCTTCGCTTGCTCGGTCATCAAAATTTAACACGCGGTTAAAAAGCAACTTTGCACTCTTGTATAACAAATAACTATTATCGTACTGTGCCTGATGAATAGTTCCAGACGAGTAGATTTTTATTTTCACCTCTGAATTTCCCCCCTCAAGACTATGCATAGTTCGACCATACATATATGTATTCTTAATAAATTTATACATACATAATCAGCCAATAATGTTCCCACTGCTGGGACACAGGTCTCCTCTCTGTTGGAGGGAGTGGGCCGTAATCTACTACGCGGGCCATTGCGGGTAGGTAAATGTCACATGCTTTCAATTTTTTTTGTTGCAGTACATGCCGGTTTCCTAACGCTGTTTTTTATCACAATTTTGAAAGCTTAGAGAGATTTTTCGACTGATTCGCGAAACTCGTCTTATAAAAAAGGTTTGTCTAGTTCTGCTTTATAAAACATTAGCTTCTGCCCGCGAGTTAATCCACGTGATTTGGACCGCCGCATGTTATTCCATAGTCCGCCCGCGCTATGTTCGGTGGCTCGTCAGAGTCATAGCGTGATGTAAATTAGCCTATAAACTTCCTCAAGTATTGGCAAAAAAATTTTTGAGAGTAGTTCCAGAAATTTACCCCTACTTACAAACCTACAAAGAAATTTTAGCTTTTATTTATATTAATACGTATTGCACAGTTTAATTTTATTTGAATCGATGGTTTTCCAATTAATCTGAACCTTTTGAAGATCGGAATATCTGAGCTGCTAGAAATTTGTTTGATGTTGGTTTCTAATTTTGGCTAATACTGGATTACCAAAGTTGTAAAAAAAAACTTATTATAGGACAAAAATCGCGTGCACATTGCTGCCGTTTTAATAAAAAAGGGCACAACTAACATTTTTCATGAAATTGAGTTATATATATAAACGGAATCAGGAAAAAAAAGCCACTATGCCAATTTTTTTTTTATTTTTAGCAAAAAAATTAACAGAGATACCTATAAGCTTAAAGGGCACAACTGCAACATTTTTAAAGTTTTTAACCAGGAATAGGGCACATTGTGAGATATGCCTTTTATTTCACCTTTATATTTTTTATATATTTAATTGAAAAGGCGTAATTGGCTTACGTCAAATATAAAAGGCTTATGTGGCAATTGTGCTTATTTTTTTTTATACCAACACCCTAGCAATAATTGAAGAAGAAAAGTCACAACTAGCAATTATGTCTTTATTATTTACCCTAAGCCTTAATTTTATATTAAAAAAGGCACACTGGCGGTTATGCCGTTATTTACACGTCCCACTGCAGGGACACAAGAAAGTGCACAATAAGATTGTTTTATTCATCAAGATGTATAAAATATAACATATTCTAATATTTTACTGTATGTATCTATTTTAATAATAACCAGTAAAAAGGCACAACTGAATAAAAGTGCCTTTTTAATGTAACATTTTAAAATTTTACATTGAAAAGGCACATTTGGTAGTATATATGCCTTTTAACTGTAATATTGCTCCTGTTATATAATTTTATATACTAAGTTGAAAAAAAAATAGCTGATTATTTATTATATGCATTAAAAATAATAAAAAATATTGCTATAGTCTTATATGTCCTATATTTATGCAACTATTTCAATTCACACAATTTCGAAAAACATAGTTTAGTCGTGTTTTTTTTTTAACAAAAATTTTCAAATATTTTAACATCGATTTTCTCAACATTTACAAAATGCTAGTTGTGCCTTTTTTAATAATGACGGCAGATTGGGTAGTAAAGTGCACGTGAATGTACAAACGCAAAATGATAAGCAATTACCAACCAGAAGTGAGTTGTTACGTTTATATAGGAAACTCCAGCACCGCAGTGATTATTTAATCTGGCCATCTATTCAAACAGACTTATTAAATAATGACTGCATGGTTGATGGCTTGACATGCAGCTAAGGGACCTTGCACACGACAGGCCAAGTGCACGACCACTTTTCATACAGTTCATGGAACATAATATAAAACGTTATGTCATTTTCGTATGTACAGGAATAAGGGACTCTAAAGGCCGGCTGAGTAATAATATCGATCATAACAAATATGGTTTTACAGAAATAAAATTATTAAATTCATCAATAAAACCCCCTAACTTTATACAATCTCATTGCATGACTTTTTACGAAATAGTAGTAACACTGATCTGCAAATTACAATAGGGTGACCTATGTGAATGCTGTGGCTGTTTCTAAAGCATGACCTCGTTGATAGAGTTTTCTAAGATCATAAACCTGCACTTTTGAGCCTCATATAAGCCACTGATGCTACTATAAACGTGGCCACATATCCGACCCAACTGATCTTAAACAGACCAGTCATAAACTCAAAATGAAGAAGAAGAATCTTAACTTAACCCTCTAGGAAATAAACTTTATAGCACTCTGTGACTTAAACCTGTACTTAAGTCACGCTTTTCTGTGACTTAAGTAGTCCATATTTACACAGAAAAACGTGACTTAAGTATGGATTTAGGTCACACGTGCTCTCAAATCTTACCTATATGGTACGTGTGACTTAAATATTCCATTATGACACGTTTTTTCATGCCTAACAATAATGTAACATAATTTACTATTATTTAGTGTAAGAAGAATCATATTTAAAAAATCGGGTTATTCCCCGAGTACCCCGTTCCCCGAGGCCCCCGTCCCGGAGAACCCCAAATACGATAATTATGATGATTATGATATACTTTCAACTTGTACGGTCGAAATAAAAAGTGCTTAAATGTATGTGTTTGAAACACATAAGACGAAAGTAGTTTATTTGAATTTTTTTACATTGTCGAATCATAGTTACTAAAACTATGATTCGACATTGTGAAAAATGTAGAGGTAACAGTTTGATTAGAATGTATCAAAAATATGAACTAAATATTATCAGATCATCCTGAACAAATATAATATGTTTAATGGTATTTCTGATACTACTCGTGGAATAACCCAAAAAATCAGGTCTCATTTTTATTGCTGGACCCAGTACATAACATTGTTTGGAGGTCGCAATAGTGCCAATCACACGTCTAGACACATTCTAATCCACATCGTTTGTTGCTAACTGAACGGTTTTGTCTCGCTCTTACTGCTCTCACCTCATGTCCGAAACTCGTTTCCTTTTCGTTCGCTTTTTGTCTTTCCCGTCCTTTTCCGTCGTGATTGCTGTCTTGTGGTATCACATGTCAGTGATACCACTCGCGTCGATGAAAATCAGTCCGCAGACTAGCACTTTTTTAATAAACTGATGAGAATATTTTCTATCACTGTCCCACAAAACGAATGATCCCATGAGGAGACATTTTCGAAAATAATAATTTATTTACCACTGTCCATCAAAAAACAAAGTCCACAACGAAAAACTCACAAACACAATTATTTGAAAATCTTTCCAACAATTTTTTTTTTCTAAATCAGGTGAGCATCGTTTCGTAGATTGGTGTTTATCGATCTTAGTTCAACACATCGGTATCTCGTTTCCAAGGATCGATACCAAGGTGAGAGTGGCGGAACGGTCGGTCGCGAACTGTTCGTCGCCTGCGCACTCCACTGATGTCAATTGAATGCATCCGGCTTCAAGGAAATATGTCCTACAATCAATTTAAATGTTCCACTCGATTTGACCACGTTCGTGAAATTACGGTGTAAACGCGTTTTAGTTAGTCGTTCTAATTTATTTTAGTATCCAGTGGATTTTTTTTGGAATTTCCATTACGATTCCTAGAGGTTTGATATGACCACAGAAATAGTGGAAGACTATAATTATGCTGCTTTACTTTTATTTTTCTGATATCTTTTGTGCTTGCTATTCCACCGGAACCGTTGAATATATTAAAACAATGTTGTTTGGATGCACACATTTCAAAATATATCTCTCTAACCGGCCTAGTATTAACTCAAAAAGAACATCATCTGAATCTAATAGCCCGTCCGCACTACCGCCTAACCCCACCAACCGTCAAATGAACATATACAATTGACGCGCGCATGTGGGCGCGAGGACCGGCGCGCGCGCCACTTAGCCGCAGGAAGTCTATACATTACCTTATTATATCCCGTAAAAGTGTCATCCGCTTGTCGGCCAAACAGGTGGCGGCCTTCACAAGAGACAATTGATCTATATAAAATAAACGAGTGTATTTTAGATAAAAATAATCGTTATTTATTTACTTAGCTTTGGTCCTAAATTAATATTGTCATCGAGAAAATAATTTAAATCAACTTTATACGTCTCTTTGAGAGGGAGTGGTACATAATCTACACCGCGGACCCAGTGCAGGCGGGATTTAATTAGTCTTCGATTTTTTGGTTGTAGGTCATGCCTGTTAAATCACGATGATTTCCTTCCTTCCTCCGTTTGTGAGTAATAAAATAAATTATATACAATTGAATTGCTGTCTGGGTTCGAACCCACGACCACGGGACACGTAAATCGGGGCAGTTACCAGTAGGTCAGCAATATTTTCAAGAAAATTATTTAGCAAAATATACTTATACTAGCTGACCGTACAGACGTTGCTGTTTCCTAAAACTCGATAGCAGTGCCACCTCCGGGTCCAATAGTGAATCTAAACCATTCAGGGTGCCACCCACAGACATACAAAAAATTCATTCAAATCGGTTCAGCCGTTTAGGAGGAGTTCAGTGACATACACACGTGCAGTAGAATTATATATAAAGTTACTTTATTTCATTTGAAAAATACTCGGGGTTGATTGTTGTAACAGCCGCTACAGAAACAATTAGATCAGGTGGGTTATCATCGACCCTTCCCAAACTTAGTGCCAGCATGGCGCTTATCACCTTCTCTCCTGCCATTATACACACCTGCACCATACAGGATCTGAACAAATCCCATGACTGAGTTGTCGAAGTGGCCGTTGCTGAACGAATACTGGTCAGACAACATATGAATATGTAATCGACACAAAAAGGAGATAAATACAATACTGCCAACTCTATCAGTATCTGTTGGTTAGTCACAAACCTCCTAATCTCTGGACTAATTCTACTATTTTTAATGACTTGACCAGTCATTAAAAATAGTAGAATTAGTATAGTCTGTTGGTTAGTGACAAACCTCCTAATCTCTGGACTAATTCTACTATTTTAATGACTGGTCATTATTTACTTATTTTGGTTAACCAACAACTGTATATTATACCCGTACAATTACCTATAAAAATGTTTGTCTATTAACTAAGATTGGTATTACAGTATATTAGTTGTTAGCTCCGAAGGCTCCATAACAGTAAGAATCAATACAAATTTGCACTAAAACTGCTATAAAATCAAAATCAAAATACATTTTAAGAACCTATTCATAAACATTACATCATTATGACAACTATACCAAGACAATGCTATTACTTACTATTGTATTTTTTCATAATCTCCTAGATTCATAATGGTAAAAAAAAATTGATAAAATAATAGCAAATTAGAACTTGTGTACGAGATTACCAAATACAAACTATTTTTCCAATGGCACGTGGCACGCCATCGGACAATCTTAATGACACGTTTCAATTAGCAGATTACTAAAACTGTCGAAATCAATGACCGGCCATACTGACATAATTACGTTGGCAAACTTGGCGCCTTTAAAACCCACTAGTGCCCAACAAAACAAACTCTCACTCTAAAAACAGACTACAGTCGAAAGAAACAATCAAAGAGGATCGAAAGACTACATCTTTGCAAGCCTGTTAGCAGTAAGATTGTTCCAAGATTAGATTAGTGCACCAATGTAGGACGAGAATTGAAATAGCCTCTTGACCAAGGAGCCTTGGAACAGTTGGAACCCATCTTTCATAACTAGCGACACGCAAATGTCAGTCATCGTTGTGTGCGCAAAATCTTTCACGAACGTGCATGGAAAAGACGCATTTGCACCATTTTTTTTCACTGTTTGTAATAATAATAGTGAAAATAATTTGAAGAAAATTGTTTGGGATTTATTATAAAAAGTGGCGTTTTGAAATAACCCAAGTAATAACGGCAAATCGCCAATTTACGCGAGCCGTTTTCCGCATTTCTTTATAAGGTAAATCAAATAATATATTTTATAGTATATATATAGGTATATTTTAGAAAGCTTAGGTAGACGGTTAGAATACAGGCTGGCAGAGACTTTGACGCGGAAAGTGTAACTATGAATTTAGGACATTATTGTAGCGCACTAGTTTTTCGTTAGTTATCAAACAAAAAATTGTTTGTTTCATAGAAAGCTGCAAAACCTACGCGGTCAAAATGTTTGGAACAAAATTTATGTTTTATTCATCTACAAAAGTTTCAACGCAGTTGAGTTCAGAATCATGTACGGAATCAACGGTAACAGTTTGAGCTGCTATGTCCCCTGCCACACTATACACTCTTAGCCACGAATTTCTTTGGCATACGTTACTAAAATAGCAGACACAGTGATTCCCCTTACCCTGTAGGACCAACGGCTACTTATCACGGGCCTAATCGACCGAGAAATCGGCCAAACTTCGCATTCAATACAGCACATACATATAGTGCTTCATCTATTTTTGTAGGCATTCGAACTCGTCATCCCCTCTGAATCTGTTTTTACTGGAAAACAAGTAGTGTATTGATTTTCAAAGGGCTGGCTGGGCCGCTGTCTGAAGGCTATGACGACATAGTCGTAATCTGTAGGTAAGTTCTTACACAAAACAATCGGACGAGTTTCAGACACAATTTTATAGAGGTCCTGTATGGTCAGCTAGAATGTACGAATTGCAAAAAAATACGTAGTTAGTACCTACTGCCCGCGGCTTCGTCCTTGTGGAGGACGGAAACTATACCACGGGATCATACTACCGATATAAAAGTACGATGACCAAGCGTGTGCATTCCTTAATTTTCTCTATCATCGATTATGGTGCTGTGTGCTGAACTGAATGCAGATCTCCTCGAAAAACCTGATCGTCTACTCAATAACTGTATTCGATTCGTTTTCAAAGTGCACTAATATGATCATGTGTCTCAGCATCGGTCACTTCTATAGTGGTTGCCCATACGCCAGCACGGAAAGCAAAGAACACTGACCACCTTGCTTTAATTGCTTGATTCTCCTTCTCTTCCCTTAATTATCTAGCCTGCCAGTTTCAGTACATTTACCTAATAACAATAGAAATGTAAGTGTATCGCACAATCGTGTTCATCAATGTACCAATCACCGCAAAGACAACATTCATTCGTCTTCCTTTCTTCAGTCTTCAAAATGCCTATGGCATTAAGACCATCTCTGTATATTTGTGTGATTCGTTTTAGAAAAATTAATAAAAAGTATTCAATGTCCTTACTCACGTCACGGTCTGCCTCATTCATCATCATCATTTCAGCCGAAATACGTCCACTGTTGGACATAGGCCTCCCCCGATTTGGGAGGGTGTGCTATAATCGCCACGCTTGGCAAGCGGGTTGGCAATCGCAGTATGGTGGTATAATCATAGAGAACGCTGCTGCCCATTTTCTAGTAAGTCCCTTAGTTGCCTCTTACGACACCCACAGGAAGAAATGGGGTAGTGCTATTCTTTACGTCCGGCACCACACGGTATCCGGCACCACACGGTCTGCCTCATGCAAATTCTTCTTGCCATAAATATGTGAAAAGGTATCAGCAAGCCAATTCTCGTAATTAAAAAACGTTAAACAAAACAAAAACAAAATCTAGTCGTAATCTCAGCTCGGCAACAATCATATGTCAAAAACGTGTTAAGTATGGATACCCGAGTTACTTTTGACTGATACAGACTAAGACCAAACTGTGAACGTCCTAAAAATTTCGAGAATAGCCCTCAGAGTTAGGTACTTTCGCATTTATAATGACAATATTGATTCGTACGCTCACATCCTGCAGACATAAATAACAACACTTCGTCATACACTACGATTCATACACGTGAAATTAATATTCAAACACGCAACAGGAAAGCTCTCGAAAAACGTGCTTGTTAGCCAGTTAAAGAACAATTTGTGGTTGCACCGGAGTAGCGAATACTGCCGACATCTGTTGAGCACCCCGCAAGCAAGAAAAAACTACATTATTTTCAGAACATAGGTATTATAAATCTGGCGTAATATAAATCATCCCTGCTTAACCCTTAACGGGAAAAACAGGCGTGATTGTATGTTAGCGCGTAATTTTCATAAAAAACTACTTCATGTATTAATAACATATAGAACACTACACATTTAATATAAAAAACCTTTTTAGAATCTTATTGTGTATTGTGATAAAATTTCAATTTTCCCGAAAATAGTTTTGCCTCCACGTTCACCTATCAGTTACATTGCTGACCGCGAGGTAAACGGTCCGACTGGAAAATATTTTTCCTCGAAAATCGTTCATGAGAGAAGCTAGACTCAGTGATGTTAAGTCTTCCCAACGGGTATCGTATTGCCCAGTTACTGGGCTGTGGAGGTCAAATAGGCAGTCGGCAGTCGGTCGGTATTCAGCTGTCTTCGGGTAGACTAGAAGCCGACGCCAATAAAGCTGCGACAAAAATAGGCCAGTTATGAACTGCGGGCTTACTGCAAAAAATATACACACGATACGAAATGGTGATTCGGCTAAGCAGCAGATGACTCAAAACACAATAACTTTGATTAGGTTTCAACCTTTGTCATACGGCGGCAGGTCATACGCGGCGGGTGACTAAAATCGACCGGGAAGGTGCTTCACAGGCAAAATTTGCCCATAATATTAAGGTCGACATTTTGAAGCAAAACGAACTAACCACCTGCGATTTTTATCGACAACGTTTTACCGATAAATCCAACAAAATATGAAGGATATAACAGTGTTAATCACTAGTATCAGGTAGAATGACAACATACGTAGTATCTAGTAGTCTGTGATGGCAACTCACTTCAAGCTGATTTCAGCTAAGTTTTCACGGTGAGACGTTTACAGAAAAGACCAGCAGATGGCAGGTCCTGCATACTTTACGATTGCAAATCGAATAAGATCCATAAGAAGCTTCACAAGGAACGCTAGAGGATGTTAGTATCTCTTGAAAAGAGATGAACTTAACATCATAAACAAGCCTAATCTTCCTCACCCCACACGGAGCACAGTCAGAAGCAATAATTAATTCCCATGTGATTTATGCGAATATTATGCGAGCACATACATGTACAGTTGGCCCCAACTCCGAGTGTCTACCGCGCGTTAGATTTATGCATCTATGTTAATACATGCTGATGTAACAAGGAATACATTTGCGTTTATAAATAAAAACGGTACAACGTTATCTTTGGTAAGTGGATTTTAAAATTCTTCGTTTTCAGGTGCATTTTTATTTTTGTGATTTATTTACGTACTTGATTATTAGTGTTGTAACTTCGTGTTTCAACTGCACAGTGTAGATAACTCTATGTTTTATGCAGAATGTAGATAAAAATATAATGGTTACAGGCTCTGAAAATAAAAATGATTGCCACATTGTTACTCCAAGAGATTTAAAATCACTGGCCAAACTCAAATAATTGTGACTAAAAATAATTTAGTGTTTTGCCCATTTATTGCTTGTTACTCCGTACTGATAGCATTCAGTTCTTAATCTCCAAGATGGTTACGTGAGATACAAATGAATTAGGGTTGATTTTAAATCTTCAGGTAACTTTATCTGAAGTATAATTGGGGTGGTTATGTAATCTGACGATTGAAAAATTAATGCACTAAAGGTATAAACTTATGACCGTAAAATAAGGTCTGGTAGTCCCGGGCTCCAAAAGGATGCAACCGGTATAACGAAAAGATGATGATGTTGAATCATAAGTTTAAGAGGAAGTATATATTACAATTAACCAGTCACGAGAACTCCTATAACTAGCAGAAGAAAAAAGCCTAAAAAAACGTAACAGACCAAGGTACAATGTCTTATTAATCCTTTAACAATGATAACACTTTAGCATCGCAAACGGCAGACGGATATGCCAGGTAAGGGCCAGTCTTAAAGCCACGACTTACGATTTGTAAGTCATAAGTTCGAACCCTGACAAGACAACTATTTCACCACCACAGCTTTCAAAACGGTGAACGAAAACCTTCGTGAAGAAACCGGCAAGCCCTAGAACTAAAAATTCGAAGACATGTGACAACTACCAACCCACACTAGGCCCGCGTGGTGGATTATGATCCCACTCCTTTCACCGACATGTGTGTGTGCCAACTGTGCGTGGCAAATTGTGGAATATCCTAAACGACAGACTTTATCAAATCAAATCAAATCATTTATTCGTAAAAACAGGTGATAATTATATAGAAAATCTTAAAGATTAGGTAGTGCGCTATGTTTTGCCAATTGACACACAAAATATTAAAATTAAAAAAAAAATTATACTATTAAATTGAAATATAAATTCGTCATGATTATGCAAGCAAGTAAAATTACAATATTCATAATCAATTTCATTTCATGCCAAAATTTATAGTTATATCAGAAGATAAATTTAAAAATAAAATAAGTAAAAAAATATATTAAAATGTCAAGTATAAGCAAAAATTTCAATATTATAAAGTTACAGAGATTCGTCATTATGAAATTGACCTAGAGTATAATAAAAATATTCAAGAAGTAACCCATTAAGCGTTTTTTTAAACTTCTGCACTGGCATACATTTTAAATCTACCCCGTTCGGAAGTATGAAGAACATGCGTGTCCTATAGTATTTTAACCATTGTAGTTTAAATCGAAGCCTGGGTAATTTAAAATTCTCAAGTTACTATTATGGGTCCGACTCAAGAAACTTCTTCATGAATCAATTTAAAAATGATGAAGTACCTGCATAAGCACACAATTTTTTCGAGATTCCTGTAACTTGTTATACATGCGACGGCTGCCTCGCGTGCCATTCATGTGCCATTCATTCAGTTTCCAGGGAGTGTGCCAAACCGGCCATATTACTGGTGAAAACACAGCTACTGGCATGCTAATAACATACTTAACTTATTTGTTGCACACACTAAGTGCTTGCTTCAGTATTAATATATTTTTGTTTTGTTTTGAAGTCTATTTAAATAATAAGCTGAAGTTTCCACCTTTTTTTGCAAGTATTATGCTTTCTGAAAAATTTCTCCTCGTGTCTAGGACGAGGGACTATGTCATTATTTTCTCCAGACTGTAGGCAATCTGGAGAAAATAGTACTCCGTCGGCTAGGCGGTGATTAGCCGGGTAACCTCTGAAGAACCTCGTCACAATGCGTACCGTGTCTAAAACGACCGCCTCCTGTATCTCTAACCCAGTGGTTTAGTGACAGCTTCTCTAGTATAGGTACCGTAGTTTATGCACTACTCAATGTTACAGAAATGATCTCCAACATCATCATATTTACATTTGTCCACTCAATCATTCACTCCTTTTTATTTCATAGTATCCCTCACATCTCACTTCCATATTTTCTTTGGTCTTTAGAAAGTTTTCAGAGAGAATTTACATACAAAAAAACAAAAAAGCCATGCAATGACAAATTGACTTGGTTCACCTTGCCGACTCATTAGGATGTTGACTCCACTCCATCTGCTACTCGGGAGGATTCTCAAGTAGGTGTCAAATAAACTGACTTGGTAGGAATAGCTCAAGATATTTAGAACTCAAGTGTGGCACAACAGAGACGGATAGCTGTCACGGTTGCATCGACTGGAATACAAGTTCGCAATTTCTTATACCTTTGACTGAGTTTCGGGAGCCGTTATTACGTCGTAGCTTAATTTGTAAATTGGATCAATTTCAATTGAACATCACTGACCTTGGCTTGTAAACATCGAGGAAATCTGGACTTATCTATACTAATATTATAAAGCTGAAGAGTTTGTTTGTATGTTTGTTTGTTTGGTTGAACGCGCTAATCTCAGGAACGACTGGTCCGAATTAAAAAAAAAATTATGTGATGGTTAGCCTATTTACCGAGAAAGACTATAGGTTATATTACAGGCGTATTCTGCCTCGCACGGGCTTGTTTATAATGTTAAGAAGTGCGAATACATTGTCTTTAAGGCCGGCAGTGAATGCCCAGATACTATACCTGATATTACCCTAAACGGCTTGAACGTCAAAAGAGTGACAAAATTTAAATATCTAGGGCATTTTCTCGCTGACGACCTTAAGGACAATGATGATATCGAAAGGGAGCGTAGGGCATTGGCGGTCCGAGGTAACTTGTTGGCCCGAAGATTCGCTCGGTGTAGCAAGCTAGTTAAGATAACACTTTTTAAGGCATATTGCCAGTGCTTTTACACGGGGAATCTTTGGGTCAACTATAATAATATTTTTAGGATGCTGTTGGGACTGCCACGGTGGTGCAGCGCGTCCACGATGTTTGCGCAAAACCGAACTGACGGCTTCCACGCCGTCATTCGCAAGAAAATCGCGTCGCTGTTATCAAGGTTGCGGGCGAGTGGCAACAGCATTTTAAAAACTATGTCGAAGAGTATTGACTCATCAATTATTAAAAGTTTTGTGAGAAGGACAATCACTAAACATTAATTTGCGGATGTCCTTTTCACAGTACTATTTATTTATTTATTCTATGTCATTCTCTATTTTATTTTACCTACTAACACTAGTATTAAGTTGTATTAATGTTTACTAACACCTTGGATCATTGTTGTCCGATAATTAAGAATATAATAATTATAATATAACATCACGCTACAATCAAAAAGAGCGGAATAGCGATGAAAAATGGTCGAAATCTTGCAGGCAATTTGATGCGACGGGCAGGGTCAGGGGAGCAAAAATTTGACGCGGACGAAGTCACGGGCAGAAGCTATAGTCTATACTAATATTATAACGCTGAAGAGTATGTTTGTTTGGTTGAAAGCGTTAATCTCAGGAACTACTAGTTCGAATTGAAAAATTCTTTAAGTATTGAGTAGCTTATGTATCGAGAAAGGCTATAAGTTACATAGACACTTCAACCCAAAGAAGCTGACCAACAATGATAAATGTTGCAAAAACCGGGATAATGTATTTCTTTTGAGAGCTTCCATTGCGTGCGCTGCGTAAACGGTTAAAATAACGCAACATTTATGTACCTACGACAGAATTATTCCTCTTAAAAAATCTCTAATAGCATGTGTATATACACATGCTATTAGAGATTTTTTAGAACATCTAAGGTTGACTCACAATAACGTTTTTGAGTGTAGGTAATCAAATCTAAATATTATAAAGCTGAAGAGTTTGTTTCGTTGAACGTACTAATCTCACTAACTAAATTTAGTGTTGTATGGCCTATTTATCAAGTAAGGTATAACGTCACGAGAAGACACTCAGGCAGGAGCCCAAAAAAAATCACGAGTACGAAGACCTCACACGGGCAGACGATTCGGTGGGCCGGGGGAGCAAGAAACTTGATTAAATCGATATATCCATACTAATATTATCCATACTAATATTATCCATACTAATATTATCCATACTAATATTATCCATACTAATATTATAAATGGGAAAGTGTGTGTGTCTGTTTGTCCGTCTTTCACGGCAAAACGGAGCGACGAATTGACGTGATTTTTTAAGTGGAGATAGTTGAAGGGATGGAGAGTGACATAGGCTACTTTTGGTCTCTTTCTAACCCCCCACTTTCCTAAAATGGGGGGTGGAACGCGCTAATCTCAGGAACTACTGGTTCGAACTGAAAAAATCTTTTTAAGTCGGGTAGCTTTTTGAGTCGGGTAGACGTTGGTCCTGGTTTTCATTCCTGTGGTGGAACATGGAATATACAGGCGTGACGAAAATACCAGACTATAACCATCCCACATCAGAGCAAAGACCTATTCGCATACAAAAAGGCATTTTCCAAGGTACAGCAACCGAGATAATCCATATTAACATGCTAGCTCAAGGTATAATGTCAATTTCAGACATCATCATCATAGTACACAGCCCAACTTCACTCACTGCTGGGCATAAGCTTCTGTTTTCTTGTACCAATCCCCACGCTTCTGTGTCAGCTTTCAGATTTTGCGATGGCAACAATGTCGTCTGCCCATCTCGCCGCCGTACCGACATCTCGTCTTCTAGTCCTTCATCACCTCTCTGTCACAGCCTTACTTCAGCAGTAATCAGTGCCTTGCCAGGTGTCCGGCAAACTCAACACACACATTTGAGTTCCATAATACGTTTTCTGATATCGCAGACCTATATATTATTTACTAGCTTCTGCCCGCGACTTCGTCCGCGTCAAATATTTGCTCCCCTGACCCTTCCCGTCGCATCGCAGCCTGCCAGTTATCGTCCATTTTTTTGTTACTGCTCCGCTCCTTTTGATCGTAGCGTGATTTTATATAACCTTCCTCGATAAATAGGCTACCCTAAAAATAATTTTTCCATTCCAACCAGTAGTTCCTGAGATTAGCGCGTTCCACCTCCCATTTTAGGGAAGTGGGGGGTTAGAAAGAGACAAAAAGTAGCCTATGTCACTCTCCATCCCTTCAACTATCTCCACTTAAAAAATCACGTCAATTTGTTGCTCCGTTTTGCCGTGAAAGACGGACAAATAGACACACACACTTACCCTTTCCCACTTTGATATGAGAACATAAGTGTGACTTGAGGCATCCGCTAAATATGAGGACACGGGAGCAATCTTTGTAGCGACGCTTGGAGTTCCTCATGCGTCACCATAGCGACCGGTCCTGTCCACTGCTGTATTTAAGCATATGAAGCCTTCGCTTATGTCCAGCAGTGGACGTCTTTCGCTAGAAATTATGATGATTATAATCTGAGTTTTATGAACCCTCCCGGTATGTTGCACAAATATCAACATATAAGCTACTTCGATATTGAACATTTTATACAATTTTAATACTTAAATCATCATCATCATCATCATTTCAGCCATAAGACGTCCACTGCTGGACTTAGGCCTTCCCCAATTTGGGGGGCTTTGCCATAATCGCCACGCTTGGCAGGCGGGTTGGCGATCGCAGTATGGTGGTAAAATGCATAGAGAACGCTGCTGCCCATTCTCTAGTAAGTCCCTTAGTCGCCTTTTACGACACCCACGGGAAGAAATGGGGCTACTATACTTACATGGCATCAATTAATTCCTCGAGGCCAACAGTTTCAAAAATAAAATTAGCTTAGCTCTGTGTACATTCTGTTTTGTGGCTCACTCCTGAAAGTATCTAACAAACTGTTGGATTCCCGCGAAACGTAGTTTTGTACTTCTACTACTTACCGTGTGGTGCCGGACGTAAAGAATAACACCACCCTATTTCTTCCCGTGGGTGTCGTAAAAGGCGACCAAGGGACTTACTAGAGAATGGGCAGCAGCGTTCTCTATGCATTTTACCACCATACTGCGATCGCCAACCCGCCTGCCAAGCGTGGCGATTATGGCAAAGCCCCCCAAATTGGGGGAGGCCTAAGTCCAGCAGTGGACGTCTTACGGCTGAAGTGATGATGGTGATTTAGTTTTGTACCACGTTCAATGGTTTTAGTATTTTTTAGGTACTTGTACCGGAGTAGTGCAATTATAGTAAAGTATTGTAGCGCATCTAAAGAACATCAACAGCAATTTTATTTTACAATGTATCTAACGGAAATAACTATTTATATTATGTAATATATGTTATGAACCTCACAAATACTCTAAATTTTAATAATTTTAATTGTTATTAGGTATAAATTATTCACGCAATAAATATTTTAATTATAATAAATAACTGCACACCTACCCAGGTAGGATAGTGGTTCATAAGTTTTGATATAGTATTACGCATGGTAAATAAATTATTTTATTTTATCTATATATATAAAAATGAATCCCTATTTCCCTTGGTCACGCCATCACGCGTGAACGGCTGGACCGATTTCACTTTTTTCTTTTTTGTTGTGTTTGTTATTATCAGGAGAAGGTTCTTATGAAAGAAAAACAACAAAAAAAAAAAGTGAAATCGGTCCAGCCGTCCACGCGTGATGGCGTGACCAAGGGAAATAGGGATTCATTTTTATATATATAGATAGATACCAATTCGAATTAAATAGTTATCGTTAAGACAGGACAACGTCTGTCGGGTCAGCTAGTTAAATTATAAATATGAACAAAAATGTTTAAAAAATACTTCGGGTAGGTCGATGATAAAATCTGATGGTTCCGTTAATTTAATAAATTCGGGCAGTTAACACTTAATAGGATGGGATTGTTGTGATTATAACGGAGATTTACCAATTACTTCCTTAGAAATTCTCATCAACACGCACTTTGGTAAACCCAGATATGTAAAGCCTGCCTCAGAGGACGAATCATCATGCAGGACATCCCGAGGAGACCATTGTCCACTCACCTTTATTCAACAGCCTCCATCTCCGCCACAGACGCTGGCGCACCTACACCGGACACAGTTCATCGCTAACACTCCGACGGCACCGGCGACGCGCCGGACGCAACACGGACACGACACGGCACTCGGAAGGGACAAGTCTGACCTATTTGTCTTGTTAAAAAAATAAACAAATCGATAGACCGGAGCAAAGCGAGCGTCCACCGACAGGAAACCGGGATAAAAGCGAGGTGCCTCGTCCGGTCCTCGGAGACGAAGGGAGGGTTGCGGGGGTGGCTGCCGGAAGGTGAAGCTCCGCCCCGGGGCGGGGCCTGGGCTCGCCTGCGCGGGTTATCCCGGGTCGGCTCAATGGTAGTAGAGCAGAGACGTACCGCTTACGGACTGGTATCAGGCACCAACTTTTTGGACTCTTTGTACTCTTACATAGACATTGTGTGCTATCTTTTGAAGGTGAAACTAATACACTTGAAAGTTATACCTTTTATTTATGTCTTCGTCGCCGATAACATCCCTAAATCTTTATATTTTCATTTTCGCATACCTATTTAGTTTTTTTAAAGCTTCTCGTAATGTTTCCCAATGGTAAGTGATTTACCTAGATAGGTACCTACTATTTTTGATAATAACGCACATTTGCACAGCAGTTCGCATAAAATCCCTACCCGTAACTAGAAAATTCTTACAGCATATTTTCACAGTCGCGGGGTAGAGAGCCGCTCGTTCGACCCGCGTTCAAGCTTCACGAGTTCATCGCATCAAACAAAATTTCCATCAGATGTTTCAATTGACTACAATAATTACCCTTAGTGCTATACGAAATAAAGAAACTTTCATTAGTTTAAAATCAACATATGTATGTATACCTTTTAAGATTGACTCCCTACAACTTTTTAATTAAAATCAAATCTAAATAATGTATCGATATCAAAAAACTGAAGAGTTTGTTTGGTTGAACGTAGATACTAATCTACTACCTACGTATATGTTGGATAGCCCATTTATCGAAAGAGGCTATCCACACTAATATTATAAATGCAAAAGTAACTCTGTCTGTCTATCTGTCTCGCTTTCCTGCTAAAACTCCTAAACCGATTTTAATGAAATTTGGTACACAGATAGTTTAGAGCCTAAGAAAGGACATAGGCTACTTTTTCAAATCAAATCAAATCAAATCAAATATTTTATTTGTAGAACATAGGTAAACAAAAGTACAGATGTCAGAAATAATATTTAGAACGCTATGTCTTGCCATCAATGGCGTACAAATGTTGTTATCAATAAATAATCAACTAATAGTAAAAAATTCAAAATCAATTAACAAAACTCATGTGGTAAATCAAAATGAACAAATAAATCACAAATTGAACGAAATAAATTAGGGTACAATATAATAAAACAATTATTAGATTAATTACAAATTGAAAATGTCAATAGATATGTGTCTTCCAAAAATAAAATTATAAGAAACATTCATAATTAATAATCAAAGCTCAGAATCTAGTTTCATTAGTCATTTATATTATAATTACAATAAATTGAACGTCAAAGGAGAAAAATAGAATAAATAGTACGAATGTCAATAAATTACAATTTGTCTTCCAGGTACTCATTGACTGTGTAGTAGCTTTTTTCAGCTAATAGATTAAAAAGAGCCTTTTTGAAATGGTGTACGCTGTCAAGATCTTTTATCATATTTGGTAATTTATTAAATAGCTTTGGCGCCATCCCTAAAAAGCTTTTTGAGTAGAGCGCAGTCTTGTGTGGAATAGCACATATATCTCTATTGCGTCGTTTTGATCTCAATGTCTGAAACAGATGTAAGTTTGACTTTACGAATACTGCTGTCTCGTAGATGTACATGCAGGGCAAAGTAAGCAGTTTATATTTCATAAATAGTGGTTTACAGCTATCAGTCTTTTTTAGTTTAAACATAGCACGTACACACTTCTTTTGAGCTCTGAAAGCAATTTGTTTGTCGGTGGAATTTCCCCAATACATTATTCCAAAACGTAATGTTGACGACACATATGCTTTGTACGCTATCAGAACCACAGACTGATTTGCAATTTTCCCAAGAATATATAGAGCATACGAATACTGATTTAGTTTTTTACATACACTTTCTACATGACATTTCCAGTTTAAATGGCTATCCAAGTAAAGTCCCAGAAATTTGGCACTGCTAGTTTCAGGTATTTTTTGGTCTGCGTATTTTATATTTAAATTTTCTTTCTTTGTCCTTTGTTGGAACGTCATGACCTGAGTTTTTTCCAAGTTTATTTTAAGTTTATTCTTGTGTAACCAGCTTATAATGTAATGAATGGAATTATTTATTTCATTTTCATACATCTCTAAGTTTTTACAAGGCAAAATCAGTGTACTATCATCAGCAAACAAGATGGTTTGACAGTCTGTGCATTTTGGCAAATCATTTATAAATATGAGAAAAAGCAAGGGCCCGAGGACACTTCCTTGGGGCACGCCGCACGTTGTATACCTAATGGACGACTTGTGAGTAACTTCTATCTTAGCATTAGGACAAATTTTATTTAGAACCGTGATTTGTTTCCTTCCATTTAAATACGTTTTGATCAAGTTCAATATATTTCCTCGGACGCCATAACGTTCTAGTTTACCGAGTAATATTGTGTGATCCACGTGATCAAACGCCTTAGACATGTCCATGAGCACTACGGCAATAGGATTTTGTTTGTCAACATTACTAACAAGTTTAGCAACTAACTCATATACTGCTTTGTTAATATTTCTATTTTTCCTAAAACCAAATTGTTCTTTAGCAAATATGTCGTTTGTTTCAAAAAACGAGTTAAGAGAGTTATAAATTACTTTTTCAAATATTTTTGATAATACCGGAATTAATGCTATTGGACGATAATTAGAAATGTTTGCTTTGTCACCTTTCTTATAAAGTGGTTTAATTATAGTAGTTTTTAATAAGTTCGGAAAGTGACCATGCTCTATGCATAAGTTAATTATAAAACTAAGTACGGGTGCAATGACATGTGACACCTGTTTTAAAATGTTTGTAGATATTTCGTCAAATCCCGTGCTATTAGTATTCTTTAGCGAATTTATTATTTTGAAAATGTCCATAGCATCTGTCGGTGACATAAAAAGGGTTTTCGGATGGTGATGTATAAGAGATACAGCATTAATGTCAACTTTATTTAAAAGATGTACCGAATCTATGAAAAAATCATTGAAGGCTGTAGCTATGTCTTTAGGATCGGTTATTTGCTTATCACCAATACGAATTTGCTTTACAGATTCTGGGGGAAAATTAGATTTACACCTATTGATTAGTTTCCATGTGGCTTTGGTTTTATTTTCTGCACTATTTATAATATGACTGTTTTGAGACTTTTGTGTCAAATGTATTACTTTTTTTAAACGTCTCGAATATTGTTTAAGCAATTGTTTGTTTTCAGTATTTGGTGATCGCCTGTATAACCACAACATCTTTCTTTTCCGTTTACTACAGTTTTGGATGCCTTTAGAAATCCACCGTGGAGTTTTTCGAGTGGAAATCTTTTTCCTCACTGTAGGAAAGCACAGATCATAAAAAAGTTTAAAAATTTCATAAAACAAATTAAAAGCTATTTCAGGGTGTGTGCTATTGAATACTTCAGCAAAGCTTAAACTACTAATGGCTTCAACGAACTTCGATATATTCTCAGTGCTATAATCTCGACGCAATACATACCAGTGATCAATTGAACATGATTTTCTAACTGGACATTTAAAAATTTGAGCGGTGTGATCAGATAGGGCTAACTCCAAAACTTCGCCAGTACCACCTCTAATATTATGCATAATATTGTCAATACAGGTTCCACTAGATATACGTGTGGCCTTTTTTATGCTCGGCTTAAGATTGTAGTTCAGTAGTAGATGTTGAAATTCATTAGATATCCTTGTGCTTTGCAGAATGTCGATGTTAAAGTCACCGCAAAGTATTACCCCTCTTCCCAAGTTTCTTCCGGAGCAGTTTAAAATATGCTCAAGTTTTTCGAAGAAAATAGAAGTAGCATCTCTAGTATATTTTGGAGGTCTATAGATGCATATGATAATTAACTTGTGAGCTGTCAGTTCAACAGCGCAACACTCTATAAAACTAGGAACACCAAATTCTTTCATGTCTATGACCTTAAACTGATGTCTATGTCCAATAAGAATACATGTACCACCGTTCCTGGTGTTTCTTGAAGAGTATGTTGCAAGTTTATATCCAGGTATATATAACTGAATGGTGTCATCATCTTTCATATTGTGTTCTGTAATGCACATAACATCAACAGCTTTTCCTTCGCTTAACAGATCATTTATACTAATGCTTAACAAATCTGATTTTCCTATTAAACCGTTAATATTTTGATGTAAAATATTTAATTCATTATAAACGAAAAAAAAAATTTTTATTCCGTGACTTTGTTTGCGTTCGTGATAACTGACATTTACGCAGACGAAGTCCGGGCAGAAGCTAGTATTCTATATAACATCACGCTAGGACCCTTAGAAGCCGACCAAAAAGTTACGACTACGAAGACCCCGCACGGGCCGGCGATTCGATACGACGCGTTGGGTCGGGGGAGCGTAAAATTTAACGCGGACGAGGTCGTGGGCAGAAGCTAGTATAGCATAAAATAATAACACAGGCCTGATCTTTTCAAGAAGGAGTGGAGTGTAATCTACCACGCGGGTTTAATGCGGGTTGGTAGATGTCATATGTCATCGAATTTTCGGTTATAGGTCTTTTCGGTTTTGTCACGATGACCTTTGCCGTTTTGAGTGTTGTGGTGATGAAATTATTTACACAAAGTAAAGTGCCTGTAGGGGTTCGAACCTTAGACCTACAACTCTTCAGTTGCGGATACCCCACTGTACGAAGAACGAAATTTTTAATTCTTCTACAACAATGCAATGCCACCAAAATTTGTTAAATATTGACAAGAGAAAATTACAAATAACACCAAAGTCAAAGCATTTATTTCAAATAGGCCCAAAAAGGCACTTTTGAACGTCAACAGTTATATGCAAATAGAATTGATTCTAGTTGCCCCTTCCAAAAGGTAGATTCGTATGGAGAAAAATGGGCAAGAAACTCCACCGTTACTCTTTGAAAATGTTTTCAATATTTATATATTAATACGTGAAGCGAAAACTTTGGATCCCTTTTTACGAAAATTGGGCAGACGGAGGAGTATGAAATTTCGCACACTTATAGTTTATACAGAGGAGAAGTGACGAATGCTAATATTTTTTTTTAAATTATGCGTTAAAATACATTATTTTCAATAAATAACACGCTACACACACTACTGTTCATTACCGTGTATCTAATACACACATGCATAGATATTCTTTTGTTTATGGTCGAAATCTGTCTTTATTATTTTGTGCAGTGTTACCAACACCCAGAAATATTTACCCCTAAAGCTTAAGTTAAAAACCCCTAAAATTGCCACAATTATTAAAAAATCCGCTAAAAAATTATAATGAAAATAACCAACGAATGTTCAGTAATCATAGACCGGCACACAGTAGTAATATTTGTCTATATTTATTACGCGACATTTGTTAATCATTAAATCTGCATTCTTAGTATCGAGGAACCGTACTAGAAGTCGCTAATACGTTTATTGTAATCAAAAACACAATGAGAAATGTAAGATGGCAAAAAATCCCTATGAATACCCCTAAAAATGGAACGCCCCTAAAAAATCTCAATCCTCTTATTTACCCACTAAATTTGGGAAAACCCCTAATTTGGTAAGCCTAATTTTGTGTCTTTAGTCTTACTGAACGTCAAGTATTACCATAGGTAATAAATTAATTTTTAACCTATTTCATTTTTAAAATCTATGATCATATTGAGAATATTTATCTTTAATATTATTTGTATTAGCGACGATAGGAATTTAGTTTAGTTAAAAAAGAAATATTTTTTTTGTGGTTTTATGGGGAGTGTCAAGTATGGCATTAGTAAGTTTCCCATACAAAACTTAGTGTCGTGTGCAAACTGTAGAGGTTGTATGCCTCACGATTGTACAGGCTGGTTATAATTATAACATTTGGAACCGTCATAATTAATTAAAAATAATAGGGAAAATTCTATAAAAACGGAACAAATTTCTGTGATAATTCATTCCATATTGTTTCATATTCAGCAGTTAAGAAGTATTAAGAAAATAAAAAAGAGAGTCCTGAAGAAGTATTCTTTACTCATTACACCTACGTCCTGGTCCTGCCCATCACCATCCCGCCAGCGAACCCTCTCCACAGTAGTACAGCGTCAACAATTTGTCTATAGTGTTACTGAATGTCAAATATAACCATATTATTTTTTTATATTTATTATTATCTATATTTTTTCATTTAATAATGTATTTCTATTCAAATGAAGTACGGTCGAATTTCGACCAATGGGCGATCACTAGTTTATATAATTAGGTATATGTGAAGACGATGCACCTAAAATAAAATTACCATACCACAACAGGTAAAAAATTTTAAAAGAAGCAAAGAGAGAGAAATTAATTATATGATAGATACATGGTGCCCACATACTTACAAACATTTCAAAGGCAAGAATATACGATTCAACTCGTTATTTTTAGCTTGCCGACTGCCCATCGTACATATGTTCCTGTCGGTTGTACGAAGTACGGTCACCTAAAAAGATAAGTAAGTAACCAAGGTCGTCGGATATAGTTGAAATTTAGCAAGAAACGGATGGATGTTTACGAATAAAAATTAATGTAATAAACAGAAAACAGACAGTTTATTTATCTAATTAAGTTTCATTAGAAAAATCCATCGGTTACTACGTGGACTCTTTATGTCAATTTGCCGAGTTATGCCATTCCATACAACAACAACTGTTAAAGACAAAAACATATAAAGGTATCTCGTAGCACACCGGTTATTTTGGGAATTTTCAATTATGTACCGGTTTATTTTTAGGGGTACGTACGCTGTTTTGGATTTAAATTTCTTTAATTTAGTAGTCAACTTGACTAACAAATTATTTCCTTGACTATGCTAAATCTTAACTTAGGTCTAGTCAAGTTGATAGCGCTGCATCGGCGCCCCAAACAGGCTGGCTTCTCAAACCTATCCACGCTTTGATAACATGACAAGTTATGTATCTACTAGGTGCTCCCACTATACGTCTTCTTAGCGTGTTGATGCCAAAATTAACACTGAAAATTATGCAAGTATAGTTTTCAAAAATTCAGTAACGCGAATACCGTTCGCTGACGCAGCCATTAGGTCGTCACGTGGGACAGGGCATGCGGTGCATGAGGGTAAATGAGCCATGGTCTGTGAAAAGACGCCGTACATTTATATATAAACCAGAGGTCAGAGCCATCCATGAACCCCCACTAAAGTGTTGAAGAGGTGTATGAATCGCGTTGTTGCGTTGACATGAGAACTGCAGAGCTGCATTAAAATACTTTTTGATTTCATTTGCTTTTCCCATCTAAGTAGGAGTTGACTTCCATTCTGACCTGATGCAGCATAATACCAGTGTATTACATGCAGCCTTCAGATCCTTTTTTTTTGTGGGTGGAAAATCATCAAATGTCGTCTCCCGCTCTGGGCGGAGCGGGAGGGCGTGTCAGACTTTACTGACTAAAACTCATCCCTGTTCCTTCAGTTGCCTCTATGCCAGGGCCACGGTATCTCTTTCGAAAAAATCTCGCGACCCTGACAGGAATTACCGATCCTGACCTACACATCCCTAATGACTAGGTATCACGCGATGTCTTCTTCTTGGAAAGACTGGTCGTCAGACTTTAGGGCTTGTAAATAACCGTAATAACTGTCAAAGATCTACAAATGACATCTGGTATCATCGGTTTAACCCCAGGGTACATCATAATTATCATCTGAGAGGCCGCCAGCAGTCGTTTCTTTAGTATATAAGCATTGCGCGTACACATCGTGTTGTACAGACGCTAGCACATCGAGCCACTACAATCTGTCAAATTTCTTTAATAGATTTTCAACTTTATATCTAAAGCATTAGGTTCAAGGTTAATTGAGATAATTTTACAGTTTCGGGTACCTTGATGTGTGTCTGTACGTTTGTCCAAACTCAGGGTAACCGACAACTCGTTAGAGGGTGGCTAGAGGCGTCCGGCGCACTTACACTGTTCCCGAGATATTGACTGCGCGATCCCGTCGCGTCGGCATTACATTACGTAGTACAGTCAAGAGTAATAATATGTATACACATAGCCAAATTCAAAACGATTTTCTCTTTAAATAACGCCTGCAACTTTGAGATAAGGCAAACTTGGTAATAGTGTGGGATTCAAAATACTATGTTCGGAATAAAATAAAATTACAATTAATACAATAGGAGAAAATCCTTTTTAAAAGTTGGTAAGTGTATACATATTCATGCTCGTGACTGTACATCTTGACGGAACATTTGTAGGTTTTTTTTCCCTTGAGCTGTTTTAATTATTTGGTATAAATCTGTGAGTGCACAACCATGCACTCACAGATTTATAGTTATCTATACTAGTGTTCGCCCATTGGTCGAAATTCGACCGTACTTCATTTCTGGCGGGATGGTGATGGCCAGGACCAGGACGTAGGTGTAATGAGTAAAGAATACTTCTTCAGGACTCTCTTCTTTATTTTCTTAATACTTCTTAACTGCTGGATATGGAATGAATTATCACAGAAAGCTCTGTTTTTATAGAATTTTCCCTATTATTTTAAATTAATTATGACAGTTCAAAATGTCATAATTATAACCAGCCTGTACTATGACTAGCCTGTACAATCGTGAGGCATACAACCTCTACAGTTTGCACACGACACTAAGTTTTGTATGGGAAACTTACTAATGCCATACTTGATACACCCCATAAAACCACACAAAATATTTCTTATAAATCTAAACTAAATTCCCACAGTCGCTAATACAAATAATATTAAAGACAAATATTCTCGATATGATCATAGATTTTAAAAATGAAATAGGATATATATCTATAAAATTCATTTATTACCTATGGTTATACTTGACATTCAGTAAGACTATAGACCGTAGCTATAGACACAAAATCAGGCTTACCAACTTAGGGGTTTTCCCAAATTTAGGGGGTAAATAAGAGGATTGGGATTTTTTAGGGGCGTTCCATTTTTAGGGGTATTCTTAGGGATTTTTTGCCATCTTATATTTCTCATTGTGTTTTTGATTACAATAAAAGTATTAGCGACTTCTAGTAATATTACTATACTGTGTGCCGGTCTATGATTACTGAACATTCGTTAGTTATTTTCATTATAATTTTTTAGGGGATTTTTTTTAGTAATTGTGATAATTTTAGGGGTTCTTAACTTAAGCTTTAGGGGTAAATATTTTTGGGTGTTGGTAACACTGCACAAAATATTAAAGACAGATTTGGACCATAAACAAAAGAATATCTATGCATGTGTGTATTAGATACACGGTAATGAATAGTAGTGTGTGTAACGTGTTATTTATTGAAAATAATGTATTTTAACCCATAATTTAAAAAAAATATTAGCATTCGTCACTTCTTCTCTATATAAACTATAAGTGTGCGAAATTTCATTCTCCTGCGTCCGCCCAATTTTCGTAAAAAGGGATCCAAAGTTTTCGCTTCACGTATTAATATATAGATATATAAAAGCGATAGATCACTCATTGAGACATTCATTCAATCACTGATTAATCACGAAATCGTATTAATTATTGGATCTGCCAAGTTGAAATTTGGCACATAGGAGACGCCAGCTAAGAAAGAGAGGGTGGAACTTTGTATGAAAGTCAGACAGTTTTGAAGCTAAGTTCTTCAAATTTTGTTTGCAAGCTGATGATCAAAAGTGTATTTAGAGTTGAAAAACGGGATAAAGTTGTGTGTGGAAAGTCCTTCATTTTCAAAGTAAATATCATTAGATTTATTATATAGGCATAACATAAATAGTTGAATTGTAACGCAACATCCGATATCCGCTTGGACGAAGCCACGGGCAATAGCTAGTTTAATATATAACTTGCCTGTTATTTCGGTAACGTATGCTTCAGTATATTGTTTTTATTAATTTATAAAATTGTGCCTACAATTTTTTTTTTTTTTTTTTTTGTCTAAATCATTTAAAACCGTAAAACAGACAATGGTATTGTCGCCGGGGAAAGGAGTCTACGTATCGCCGACGATGTTGTCCTTTTGTCTTCCTTAGCAGCTAAGCTAGGCCAAATGCTCGAACAACTGAGCCACGCCAGTCTTCAAGTCAGACTTACGACGAACATGTAAAAAAAAAAACAAGGCTAGTGACGAACAACACCGAACGCAACGTAGAATATTCATGAGTACATTTACCTCTACCAAACAATATCCTTGCAGGCAAGACAAGACAAAGAAGTTGTTCGACGCACAGAAAATGCTTAGAAAGAAATATTCACATCTCATTAAAGGACCTCTCTCGCTTTCACTAAAACGAAAGCTCATGGACAGGTGTATTCTTTCCACCCTTAAGTACGGAGCACAAACATAACTTCTAACATAGCGTCAAAATTCCGCAGTTGTAGTCTGTCAACGGACTATGAAACGAAGTATACTTGTTATAGAACTCTTTTCTGCTTTCAAAAACACAAATAGCGGACGTTGGCCGCACAGCTGCTGGACTAAAGTGGGTCTAGACTGGCCACATATGTCGCATGTCGGGACAGCAATATGTCAATTCCACTACTATGACTATTACCTACTCACTCTGGCTTGCCTATTAGCCAGCTGTGCGCGTAAGCACTAGCGAGGAACAGAGCCTAAAACTTTTTCTTGACCCTACTGACGGCTTGGCTGACCATTTGCTAGAGCAAACGTGCTAAATATAGGAAGGGAGTATTCTATTACGATGCTGACAAGTATCATGAGCGTACTTCCGGGATTAACCTGATAGTCATGGAATACCTCTTTTCAGGCTGACGCTCTCCTCTTATGAGGACCATAAAAACCTTAGGGCATGTTGTCCTCTTGTCACTACGAGACTATGTGCTAGCGTCCGTTTTCGGGGGTACGTTATTGAGTATGCAAGTCACTCTCTGCCAATTTATCTGTGTATTGTACACGAAATATTGTTCGGCCATACAATATTGTCCTGATCGTAGTCTTTCCACAATTCTAGATAACCAGTCCATTTCAGCCACCCAGTCTGATGGTACCTCATCTCAATAAAAACGTTGAACGGGCTAGTAGGTACGTTTTTAGTCCCTCGTACGCTTTCTAAAGGTCTGGGACAACAAGGTCTCCAAAAAATATCACAGTCACAAAAGAAAAACTAATTTGTTTTCCAGGCGGTAGATAATTACTAATAAGTCGTAATAAAATAAGATTAGTATTCTAGGGTTACTACTACTTACGTACTTTCCGAGGCACGGACAAGTCTTAGTATATACTAACCCTAGAATATTATTCTTCATTCTAGCCACATGCAGCTGAATCTCAGTATTTTATATGGAGCGCATGCCTATCTGCCCTCGACTCCCCAGTTACTGGATAATACGATAGGAAAATCCACCATTCGTAGGTAATTAGCAATGCTCAATGAACGGCCGGTAATCGCGGGGGACGCTCGGGGCGGGTCGGGTCACCCTCTTTAACGCCTCTGGGCGATAACAACGAATGCTCAACGTTTTTTAAATACTTATTATTCACACGGCGACGTTTCTCGTTCGGGGCTTCAACCGCGTAAGAATATTTAGTATTACTGAATCAATGCAGGAGTTTTACCTTGATTTACGTATTTTACGTCTAGTTAAGTATCATTTAAAACGTTAGAGGTGTAACATCACACCTTGTTATGGCTCTATCTACCTAAACTAAACCTACAACAACGACCCCTCCCTTCTATAAACTGTTAAGACTGAATATAAATATTTTTACGCTAAAGGTACACAAGTATCTGAGGCCAGCGATGATGCAGTTGGCAATAACTGCAAACAACAGTACGCTGCGTTTTTAATTCCCAACGCGACGTCACAACTTCTATAGCAGCGGCGCTTCTTTTCTTTATTTTCAGGAAATACACTTTTCAAATTAAAAAGCCGTCATATCGCTCTGTTAGTGGCATGCACTGTTCGTAATTTGAGGGTTGAATCGCTGTCGTCAGACGGGGTGATGACGACAATACTGGCGCCACTCGACCACAGCAGTAGGTGGCATTATCGCCATCTACGGAAGCGTTTTCGAAAGTTTGGGGAAGTATATTAAAATTCTAAAGAATACAAAGTATTTATGTATTTAAGTATGTACATACATTTTTTGTATGAAAATCGCACGCTAGGATTCGTCAACAAAATTCGTTAAAGATACAATATTTTTCGGATTTCAGCGATTAAATTCGAGCATTAGTCTTACCAAACCTAGGTACGTTTCTAAGCATATTCAGTCAGTGATTAGTTAATGACTGACTAAGTAGGTTTGGCAGACGAATTCGTAATCGGTGGATCGCAGTACCTACTGTTGTCCACTGCTTTTTTTTTTTTCAAAATATAAAATATTTTTAGTCATGCCGGATGACTTAGGCAGTCGTTACGGGTCAGAAGCCCGAAAGTCTGACAACCAGTCTTACCAAGGGGTATCGTATTAACCAGTAACTGGGTTGTGGTGGTCAGATAGGCAGTCGCTCCATGTGAAATACTATATATGGAACCGGTACCTACCTGAAATCGGTACCTACGTCTTGTCCGTGGTTCGGCAGCGTTAATACTAAGTCGCTTCGGTCGGTCCGGACAGCTTTTCCTTGTTTTTATATCGCCACGTTTCGGCTCCACACCGTCCACATTCTTATGCCGTCCAATATGCAGCGACGGTCAAAATAATATAATATGACCGGCTCCCAAAATGCCGACCCTACATCTTGTCTTCAGCTGGAAAGAGAAAGTGATGCAACAAACTTCCGAGCAGCATATTTAAAACACATACTTATGTTAAGTTAGAAGAACTTGTCTCTATCCAATATTATGCAAATACATGTACATAATTAACATAGTTAAGAAAAGAAACAGAAACAAAAATAAACGTCGTGTACCGTAGTTCATGCTAACTAAGGAACCTTTTATCTCAAGAACAAACTTTGAAATTTACCTATTAATGTCTAGAAAATTTGCCGAGTCTACAGTTCAAGCACCTCTTTATCTTAGAGGGGTCCACCCTTTATGGCAGATTTTCTTTCGTCATAATATTATTTTGCATAACAGCGGATAGCATTAACTTCATCATCATCATCATTTCAGCTGTAAGACGTCCACTGCTGGACATGGGCCTCCCCCAATTTGGGAGGTTTTGCCATAATCGCCACGCCTGGCAAGCGGGTTGGCGATCGCAGAATGGTGGTAAAATGCATAGAGAACGCTGCTGCCCATTCTCTAGTAAGTTCCTTAGTTGCCTTTTACGACACCCACGGGAAGAAATGGGGCATAAACTTCATTTCGAAGAAAATCGTTTGGCATAAGTACACTCATTTATTATACACTAGCTTCTGTCCGCGACTTTGTCCGCGTTAAATTTCGTGTTCCCCTGACCCTTCCCGTCGCGTTAATTTTTAATTCGTAATCACCGACTTTGAAAACCCCTGTACCTCAAGACTTCTCTGTATTTCAATGTATTTGCTATCAGTATGATACATTAATATGCTAAAAATATGACTTTTTGAGGTTATACTGAAAACTGTAAAATAATGAAGTCTTGAATGAAAAATCTGGCTCGACAGATCGATGGGAAAGGACAATGCTCAAGGATGTATGGAATCCCGTACCATGTTGCATCAAAATCAAACTTTGTTTTTTATAAATACTACATTGATCATATTAACTCCAACAAAAGTTATTTTTGAAAAATAAACCCGGGTTTCAGAGTTATTTAGTAAAATCAAAATAACCTAAAAACTAGGTCTGTTTGGGTCGACGCTGCCAACGACTTGTTTTATATCTACTTAGACACGTTATACACGGACGAATATTATTGTTCTAAAAACAGCGTAATACTACGTGTATTATATAAGTTAGGAAGATTTACGAGTTATAGCAACGTCTAGCCCCGCCACAGGGTTCGTGACTGAAACTCGTTTTTCTTTAATACGTTGAGTCTCACAGTTACCTCCTGGATACAAGTCACTATCTGCTTAACCAGTCTTCCCGGTGGAGACTAAACTATAGCCTCCAGCCAGGCACATGTGACACTCGGTGATTTGACCGACCCTTATATTATCAACAGTGTGAACCGGTAACGTGGGTATAATTCTTGCCAAACTTCTTGGCCGCCCTGAAGTTGGCTACAATGGCTGCGCAGTCGTAAATCTAATAAAAAAACAGCAGCCTATAATGTTCCCACTGTTGGGACACAGGCCTCCTCTCAGTGAGAGGGAGCCGTAATCCACCACGCGGGCCCAGTGCGGGTTGGTAGATGTGAAATGGCTTCAATTTTTTGGTTTTAAGACATGCCGGTTTACTCATGATGTTTTCGTTCACCGTTTTGCGAGCTGTGGTGATGATATAATTAACACAAAGTATAGCGCCTGTTTGGGTTTGAACTCACGACATACTACTCGTAAGTCGCGGCCGCTACCACTGGGCCGCTGCTACCACTGGGCCACCACTACTCACCAATACCAATAAATTAGGGTGACCAGTCAGATTGATAGGTAAGTGATAGAAAAATGAAACAAACAAGTTCATTTGGGTTTTTAATAGGGATCAAAGTCAAAAACTGTTACATAAATCATACATCATACTCCTGAAAATCATTTAAATCCGTTGCTGGCGAAGTTATGTCATTATACCGTCCCCAGCTCAAATACTATACTATCGTCATAACATGAGCACAGCAGCCCACTGTTCGCTTACCGACGAGGCGACTGCAGCAATAACCTACTATGGTTTCTAATGTGTTGGCCACAGCATCATCTCTGCTAATCAATAAATACATGTGATAAGTACAACTGTTGACATGTCTCGAATTAATCCTACCTCTTAAGAGGTAATTATTAAGCCCTAAAATCCAAGGTACATCATCATCAATAGAATTATTCACCTCAACTGAATAAATACCAGTCCGACGGATGTGTTCCCCATAATAAGATCTAGCCTGTTTGAGTTGGTAGGTCTCAAGAGCTAACCGTTTTAAATATGTTGTTGTCAATCATAGTAAGCCATCTAAACGTGAATTATGGCTTAGGAATATTGAGATCTCCACATGGTCCAGCATCTGGCAGACCTGGGCAATTGGAGTTGTGCACATCACGACGTTGAACTTCTCTTGTAGCTGACCTCCAGCAAGCAGCACATACTCTTTCCAATCTTGATATCTATAAAAATAACATGATTATACATGTAATACAAAACATTTCTCAATGGGTAATAGATTTGATAAAAGTATTACTGTAATGTGATGTAACTAGGAATACATGATAATGATCAGGCAGTAATTGTGTCAAAATAGATAATAATTAGGCTTCATTTTTATGTTGCAACATAAATAAAAATATTTACCAAATGGAGCGGAATATTTCTAACTAAAATGTTTCTCTCTTGTCGATCTTGTCTTACAGAGTTACAGGAGTCTAGTTGCACGTAGAATAGAATTGCGATAAGAACAACATAATTTTCTATGACCAAAAGCAGGCAAAGATAAACTTCCTTCACTGATTGTGTTTGCTCGATCTTGAAGCAGTCTCAAACACTCTGTACAAAGCACACATTCTGAAGATATCTGCAATTAAAACCATGAGTGAAAAAGTGTGCTTTTACCCTTTATGACGTTATCTATCGTCTGTAACATATTCAAAGAAATTACACCTACAAGTGATTAAGATTAAAGCGTTTTTTGGCCTCAAACAGGTTCGTTTTTTTTTTTGTTATTTATTTGTTGGATATTTCCTGTGCGAGTCCAAAAATGTTTTCATTCATTCTATAAAATTAATGTTTTGTAAGCTGGTACATTCATTAAAAGATTAGTCAGGAAATAGGTGCCTGACATTCATAAGTACCTACTATGCGATTCAAATGAGAATAGGATCGACTTTGCGCCATATTGTGACGTCATAGCTATCAATTCTAACCAGTTAGGTAGGGTGAGCAAAAAAAGATATTTTTTAAAATAAATTTTATTTACAAAGTTTTAGTGAAAAATATTAATATTAATTTATCCCCGTAGCCAAATGACCTCGCTCGGCGACTTCTCTTGCTTTTTGCTGTGTTTGCAAAATGGTAGCGTACATTTTACGAGTCAAACATGATGAGATGAGTATACTTCCTCCATTGTTGCATCAGTTCTAATGTTTGCTCTCAAACTATTTATCTACACAGCGCCTCGTTTACTCATTTTCGAGCAAAATGAGTAAGACAATAACAAAAACTAATAACAACAATAACAAAAAAATAACAATGTAACAAACACAATTAAAGAAACATTATCAGTCCACAAGCACATGCACTTTTTGGCATGGCTACTGGGCCTTTGCGCCAACAATGAAAATAAAAAAGGTTATGGTATGGGTTTAAAAAACGAATTATGACTTTAAATAATTAAATATTATATTAAGACGATTTACTATTATTTAACCTTTTTATCAAAATTATTTTTGCAAACCGTACTTTTCAAGTGAAATTTGACAGGTAGAGGTTATTGACATTCCTATTCTTATTTGGATCGCATAGTATATATTCAAAGAGTAAAATAAGATCTGCTTACCTGTGTAGGAGTTATCCAAGACTGTAACAAGTTAATCATTGGAGTAGACGCTTGTTCTAATGATATGTGGGTAGGTTTCTGGGTATCAAAAATGGACTATTGATAATACATCGCCGGTTTTGTCACAAAAAAAGTTCACAAAATACAAACAAGTTCTACTTTTCAAAACAATTCAATAATTATTCAATCTCAATCTCAAAAACACAGACGGTACTCGCTACTCGCTAGCGCAAACCAAAGACTACAGACTACATGCGCAAAATGTCAGATGCACAGATAAATCTATTCTGTTGCATTCTACATCTTTTTTACCAGTTGGGAACGGGTAATTAACCATAATAAAACCAGGTAAAATAATGATAATCTTTTAAATATATATTCTATTCTAGTTTTTTTTTTAATGAATGTAGAATCGGCAGAGTATTATTTTTACAGTGAGCATGGCACTTTAAAAAATCAAGGTTATGTTAATCATTTATCACGTGAAGTGAAACGGAACGTCATTCATAGGAAGTAAAACAATATCCATACTTTTATACTTAAAAATAAATTCACTGTTCAAAAACGAAATCCCCGTAAAAAAATATGAAACTTTTTGTTTGTTTGAAGACTTTTTGGTACCACTTTTGAGCATTCTCCTTTGATGACATAAATTTAAAAAGAAAAAATCTTGTTATAGGATAAGAATTGACTTTGGAAAGTGCATTTGAATGAAAAAACTTCACCTATGTCCCACTGTGCGGCGGTCCCACGCGAGCTCATCGTCGCAGATGGTTTTACGCTCATCAAAATCGGCTTCTCCTAAACTCACGGGCCACCTCGCCCCTCCGCGCCTACGCGGGCTTAAATTATACTCTAGGGGTAGGGCAGACAAGACTACGTGGAGTCGGTTCTGCAGCGATTTGTTTCTGTCAATAACTTTTGTAGCACAACATAATATTGACTTTTTGGGACACAATTTTAATTTTAATTTAAGGTTAAAATGCTATTTTTTTTAAATGACAATATGCCTAACAAAATTATTCTAAATGAAATTCTGCCATCTTCATAGGATGCCAAGTGAAATTGTACCAAATCGTCGCTCTGAATAAATGTTATGCCAAACGAAATTATGCGGAATTTTAAGTCTGTCAAAGTAAATTATGCTAAATAAAATGTTCGTATTAATTGTTTAAATAGCATGTTTAAGTTTACCGTTACTTGTCATGTCGTCTCTTTCTGTAATTACTACCAGTATACACATGATCTTCCAATCAATCACACATCTGCATTTGCTAACACTAGACACTACACCAAACATCGATATTTGGATCCTCACAACACTAATTATTCATTTGCCTATTACATCCACATCACACGCCTTTTTTTTAAGAAGAAAATGCATCTAAAGCAGCTGATACAGCATTCCCAACAAGCTCTAATATTTGCGTCCCATTACTTTGCAAATATACTATATTTTTTCAATGGCTAACCACGTCATGAATACACTTGAACTTGAATTGGATGCTTATCATGTGTCAAAATCTTATAAAATTCCGCTAGGTGAATGCTTAAGTAAAATACAAGCACAGTCTCCACAAAGGCACTTAACAATATTACATCTCAACATTACGCAGTCTCAACAAAAATTTTGACAGCTTTTTAGCTTTTTTACGTCTCATTAAAATAGACTGTGATATAATAGTATTGACAGAGTGCTGGCTAAGAATTGCAGTCATTCCAAGTCTAAATGGCTATAATGTTCACTATACAAAAAACACAAAAAACCAAAATGATGGGATTGTTATGTTTACAAAGTCTTCATTACATTGCACTGTTCTGGAACCTGAAATAGTAGACTCAAACTGCCTGCTTTGCAAAGTGGATAATAGTGTTGCTATTGTGGCCCTGTATAGATCCCCCTCATATAATTACATTGATAACTTCCTTAACAGTTTGGATACGATGTTATTACCCTTAACTAAATTCCACCATGTTGCGTTGGTTGGTGATATCAACATGGATATTAAACCCAACAATAAAGACAGGCACTCACATGAATACCTCACATTTGCGGCCTCTCATGGACTAGTACCAAGACACTTATATCCTACAAGAGTAAATAACTGTTTAGACCACGTCCTTCTAAAAACTAAGCAACCAGGCACAACCATAGTGATAGACACACCTATAACTGACCACCTAACTGTATTTTTGAGCATCAATTTAAATCTGCCAATGCTCAAACCTTCACACACCACTAAAATTATCGACATTTCAAGCATTCAAAAAGATATTGAAAGCACTGATTTCTCTCCAATCCTTCTTGCAAATGATGCTATTGTGGTGGCTGATACCTTGACGTCCTTACTGAGCCATATAATTGAAAAACACACTCGATAGTCCAAAATCCAAAAAAAGAATAGAAACATCAAGCCATGGATCACAGCCGGCTTACTTCGCTGCATCCGGAACAGGAATAAAATGCATTTGGCTTTAATCTCTAAGTCCCTGAGATACCACATTTGGTATGTAAACAATCGTTTTTTAATTGTGTCTGTAATTACGGTAATTGACCGGTTAACAGCACAAACAGAAAATGCCATATTAAAAATAACATATTCTGGATATCGTAACTTCTGCAATTCTTTGTTGCGAAAATTGAAGATACATTATTTGAAAAACTTTTTAACAAAAAATTAAACCACCGAAAAACTCAATCAACTCAGCCTATTGCAGTCCACTGCTGGACATAGGCCTCTCCCATGCTGCGCCACAAATCTTGTCCTCCGCCTTCCGCATCCAGTCTGTCCCAGACACCTTTTTGAGGTCGTCGGTCCATCTAGCTGGGGGGCGTCCTACACTACGTTTGCCGATACGCGGTCTCCACTCCAGGACTCGTCTGCTCCATCGGCCATCGGTCCTTCGACAGACATGACCAGCCCACTGCCACTTTAGCCTGCTTACTCTGCAAGCTATGTCGGTAACTCCAGTTCTTTTCCGGATAACTTCATTCCTGATTTTATCCTTCAAAGAAACTCCGAGCATAGCCCGCTCCATAGCCCGCTGAGCGACCTTAAATTTGTGGACTAGCCCCACTGTCAGTGTCCACGTTTCGGCACCGTATGTCATAACGGGTAGGACGCATTGGTTGAAAACCTTGGTCTTCAAACATTGCGGTATCGGCGACGAGAAGACTTGACTAAGTTTTCCAAACGCTGCCCAACCCAACTGGATCCTCCTATCAGCTTCTTTCTCGAATTTGTGTCTACCAAGCTGGATGACTTGCCCTAGGTAGACATACTCCTTCACAACCTCGAGAAGCGACCCTTCGATGCGGATTGGACTCGGAAAGACATGCGAATTATACATGACTTTCGTCTTGTCCAAGTTCATGCCGAGGCCTACCCGCCGAGAGGCTCCATTTAGGCTATGCAGCATCTGGTCTAACTGTCCCAGCGTCTCTGCCATTATGACGATGTCGTCGGCAAAACGAAGGTGTGAGATGTACTCGCCGTTTACGTTGATCTCCTGTCCAGTCCAGTCCAGCGTCTTAAATACGTCCTCCAGCGCATTGGTGAACAGTTTCGGGGATATCACATCCCCCTGTCTCACCCCCCTGAGCAGTTGGATTGGGCTGGCCGAAAAACTGAAAAGCATAAAATAATAAACCTTAAAATTATGAGTCGGCGCTTTGAGTGATCTTTGTTCATTGATTTTTCAGCGCCGACTCAAAATTTTAAGGTTTATTATTTTATGCTTTTCAGTTTTTCGGCGGTTTAATTTTTTGTTAAAAAGTTTTTATTTCATATTTTTGTGGCTTTAATATACTAATAATACTTGGCAAGGTATACCCTATCCAACACAAAAAGAATTATCAAAATCGGACTACTCTGTATAAAGTTATGCGTGTTTATACATTACAATCAGTGAGTGAACAATCAATCATCCCCTATTTTCCGACCCTTAGGGTTCGATTTTGTTTTCCAAATTTATATGGGACCAACTTCGGGGTAAATCCTTTGCAATAAAAAAATAATTATCACAATCGGATTATATAAAAAGTTATGCGTGGTCGTTAAGGATTTCCCTCAACTGTCTATGGTCTCCATCATCAGACCTGTAATGGCACTTATAACCCATATGGGTGCAAAATTCTCATCAATAGAAATGAATTAATAATAACAATAATAAAAAAACGTTTATTTTCTTCACTACATAATGATAAATAATCACAACCACCTTGGGAGTATACCCTTTCCAATAGAAGAAGAATCGTCACAATCGAACCACTATGTAAAAAGTTATGCGTGGTCAAACATAAAAAAAAAATCTACGCTTCGAATTGAGAACCTCCTCCGTTTTTTTTCGTCGGTTGAAAATAGAATTTAAGAAAAGGAAAAACAATTCTAAAGCTACCTGGGATCTAATAAAAACTATAACATATACCAAGTCTGTACCATCGCCACCAAATGAACTGCTACACATAGATACTGATGAAATCATATCAGCAAATATGGTCAACAGCTACTTTGTGGGCCTGGGAAAAAACTTGGTCACAAAAATACAACAGCGAGTTATAAACGTATTAACTCACTCTAGTCTGGAAAAAACTCGTAACTCTATTTGTATTTTGGAGGCTGACAATTCCGAATTAGAGGGAATCATAAGCAATTGTTCCGTCCCGTTTATTACTCTATGCGCCTACGTTTCTAAACGTGTAACAGAGTGAGAACTGTCAGTTGTCAGTTTTGACTTTGACACTTGGTTTGATCATGAAAAAGTCCGTCGCCGTTTTGGGACCTCGCGACGCTTTTGGTAAATTAATCCTTGAGAATCGGTCGTTTTGGTGGACAATAAGTCATGACCCAATTGTTTTGTGTTTAATAACCCCATTTGACGAAATAATACGGGTTTAGTTTGTTGAAATTGAATAGTTTGAAGTGACGCTATTGAACCGCGTGCTGGAACCAATTTCTGGCGTGTTGCAGTGGATGGTATCCTGGAGAATACTCATAACGTCACTACACAATACAATATACACTCACTTACATACATAAATCCAGGTAGGCTCCAGAGCAGGTGTTCGTCTACCACCAGGTGAGTTCTTTAAATATATTATAGATTAGCTCCGCGCACGGCGGACAAGTTCGTACGCCACTCTTGACCCAGGGCCCACCACAACTTCCACTGCGCTATTAAAAATCCTTATGGTGAGGCCTGGTCTGGCGGCGAACATTCTTGGTAGCAGAACGTGGTTATAAGCCATATAACCAACAAATTGGTAATTTACAGTAGGCTAATTACTTGGCAGTCTCTATAAGGGAAGTAGTAATTCGCTGTAAATGTTTGTTAACTGTGATTGCTTGTTTATTTGAAATAATTTGTTTTAAATTGTTGAGACGGGTAAACTGAAGTTACCATAGTCGGCCGGGTTGCATATGCTAGTAGAGTTGAATGGATTGGGCTATGTTACAACCCCTTGTTTGTGTCTGACCTGTGTTGTATTGAATGTCAGGAAGACATTAAAATATTGAGTTTGTGCCATTGACATGGTTGTTTGTGAAAATTAATATTTGAGATTGGCATTTTTAGCATTAACATTGTTTTAAATTGGAATAAAGGTTTATTATTGTTGTACCATTGATATAGTGGTTTGTGAAATTAACATTTGAATATTTGAATTGAATTTGAAGTAGAATTTTTTGAACGTTGACATTGGTTTTGAATTAAAATAAAAGTTTGTTGTTGAATTGAATTGAAACCAATATTTTGTTATTTCTTGAGTTGCTGACTAACAGTTTGGTAGTTTGATTGTTTGCTTTGGTTTTATTTTGTTATTGATTGTTTGAACTTTGTTATTTGATTATTTAATTATTTGGTTTATTTGAATTGTATTGTTTGTGCAATGGCATACAAAGCGGTGAGAGAGGCAATCAGTGGATTGACCACACAGCTACGGTGGTTCACTTCAGCTGCAGCGACCGCTGAGCGCCAGGATCTTGAAGGGATCGCGCTTGCTCGGTTCGAGCAGTTGAACTTGAGACTCGGCAACGTTGATGCTCTGCTCACCCGCTACAACGAGTACATTTGTGAAGTGGATCTGGAAGTGCTGGACCAGGCAGCACGTGATAAGGTCCTTGCCGACTACGACCAGATCTTGGACCTGGGGGATGTTATTGGTCAACGTGCTCGGGAAATATTGCAGAGCCGGACACCAGTCCAGGTCGAACCGGAGACCTCGGTTGTTTCAGGTCCCGGACTATTTAGTAGATTGCCTACTTTGGAACTGCCACACATTGACGGTCGCTTGGACCATTGGTTGGGTTTCCAAAACCTGTTTGAAAGTTTAGTTGATGCACGCTCGGACCTCAGATCCGCCCAAAAGTTGGCCTATTTGTTGTCTGTCCTGGAAGGTGAGGCCCGAGCCTTGGTACAGCATCTGTCGTTGACTGACTCAGCCTACCCTACCGCTTTGGAACTACTCACCCGGCGGTACCAAAATAAATGTTGTTTGGCTGACGTTCATATTGAATTGATTTTGGGGTTACCGGTCATTACTAGTTTGTCAGCATTGCGTACTGATCTGTTGAACCCATTGGCCATCGACCAACGCTTTAAAGCGATTGGAGTTGCCGGTGGACCATTGGTCTTACCTTTTGGTGCATGTTGTGCTGCAACGGCTTCCTGCCGATTTGAGGGCTCGTTTCGAGCAAAAGTATTGTGGGGATAGTGTCACACATCTCCCCCCATTTGGTAACCTCGTCCAATTTTTGGAGGATGAGTGTCGGTTTGTGGACAACTCTGGCGTTGCCACTGAGTCATGCCAGCCGTCTTCCCGGCCACGAGACCAGGGACGGACTAGGGCTCGCGGGCCTGTTGATGGTCGCCCCGCCGCTCGTTTTGCTGGCACCCAGAGTCGTCCCAGTCGTGAGTTTTGTAGGGACACGGGGCATGGCATGGCAACTTGCGCGGCCTTTTTGAAATTGCACGTGAGTGCCCGCCGCCGAATTGCCAATGCACGCCGCATGTGCTTCTCTTGTTTGGGGGCTCACTTCCATCGGGACTGCCCCAACCCCCGCCCTTGTAGATTTTGTAGGGGGTCCCATTTGGACATTTTGTGCGCTAACGCGAACCACGCTGGCAGACCAGCCTCTGATGAAGGTTCGCGCACGGGGGTGTACCATGGAGTTGGTCACCGGGCTTCTGGCTCGCCGGTTCAGAACCGGGGAGAGGCCCGCAATTTTGAGCGCCGCACTCCACCCCCGCGCAAGTTGATCGGGAGCCGCGCGACCGCCATTTGTTCTCCCCGCGTAAAGGCGATTACGCAGTTGTTGCTAGGCAGCGCTGGCCAGACCAGCACCGCCTTCCCTCCCCTCCATTGGCGGAACGTCCCCGGTTGGAGTCACGCCCCCCGCCATTCAGGCATCCGGTGGGATATGCCCTTCCAGCCATGGCGCGTGGCTCGGGACACCGCGCCACGCGCAAAGCCACTTGTCGCCCTGCCGGAGCACCCTTTTGTCGATGTGAGCCAAAATTGGCTATCGCGGTTTCAGTTGGTGCAGCAGCTCGCTCAGAGTTTTTGGAAGCGTTGGAGCTTGGAGTATTTGCACATCCTCCAGCAGCGCGTCAAGTGGACTGATAAAACGCAACCTTGTCAAGATTGCCAAGTGATTAGCGGACGGGAAGGCCCGTCCGGGGGCGATAGATGTTCCGTCCCGTTTATAAACGTGTAACAGAGTGAGAACTGTCAGTTGTCAGTTTTGACTTTGACACTTGGTTTGATCATGAAAAAGGTCCGTCACCGTTTTGGGACCTCGCGACGCTTTTGGTAAATTAATTCTTGAGAATCGGTTGTTTTGGTGGACAATAAGTCATGACCCAATTGTTTTGTGTTTAATAACCCCATTTGACGAAATAATACGGGTTTAGTTTGTTGAAATTGAATAGTTTGAAGTGACGCTATTGAACTGCGTGCTGGAACCAATTTCTGGCGTGTTGCAGTGGATGGTATCCTGGAGAATACTCATAACGTCACTACACAATACAATATACACTCACTTACATACATAAATCCAGGTAGGCTCCAGAGCAGATGTTCGTCTACCACCAGGTGAGTTCTTTAAATATATTATAGATTAGCTCCGCGCACGGCGGACAAGTTCGTACGCCACTCTTGACCCAGGGCCCACCATAACTTCCACTGCGCTATTAAAAATCCTTATGGTGAGGCCTGGCCTGGCGGCGAACAGCAATCTTAAACCAAGCTCTACAGCAGGAATTGACGGCATTTCTGGAAACATCTTGAAATTAACACGCCATGTCTTTTTGTTTTTTTTTTTTTTTCAGGATGGGAAATCATCAAATGACTTCTCCCGCTCTGGGTGGAGCGGGAGGGCGTGTCAGACTATTACTGACTAAAACCCACCCGTGTTCCATCAGTTGCCCATGTGCCAGGGTCACGGTATCTCTTTCGGACAATCACGCGACCCCGGCAGGCATCGGTCCTAGTAGACCCCTACACTGCTGCTGACATCTCTTTGAGGCGCGCGTGGAACACTGCGCGCCGTCGACCCGAGCCTGGTCCTTACCGGGCGGCGAGCTACCCATTGCTCGCCACCCGCAAGCTCGCACCTACGGTGGCCGGGAGTCCGCAATCGACTCCCGGCGCCCGGGGCGTCTCCTCCTGCGGCGGCTAGGGGCGTGAGGGCGCAGAGACTGCCACTCCCTCACGCGCCCCGCCTCCTCCTTCGCGAGCATTACTGCTTCGCAGAAGGAGGTGACGGCTTCCCATTCCCTCTCGCTCCGTACCATGGCTCGCACCAGGGCCGGACGCGAGAGGTCGCCGCCGCCGATCGCCTCCACGACGACACGGTGGTGCTCCGCCCAGGCAGGGCACACCTCCACCGTATGCTCCACCGTGTCCTCCAGACGATCCTCGCAATGGAAACACCCGGACGTATCCTCCCGCTTTATCCTGAACAGGAACCCACCGAAGCACCCATGCCCGGTGAGAACCTGCGTCAGGCGGAAGGTGAGGACGCCGTGACACCTCTCTATCCACTGCTCAAAGAGGGGACTTACCGCCGCAATTGTGGTGTGCCCAACACGCCATGTCTTAGTTCCCTACATCACGTACATCTGCAATCTCGTAATATCCACAGGTGTTTTCCCAGATGCTTTCAAGACGGCTTTAGTTCACCCTATTCACAAGTGTCGGCAACTATAGACCCATTTCTATACTACCTACTATCTCAAAAATTTTAGAGAAAATATTGAACAACCGTCTGCTGTCTTACCTCCAAGCAAATAACCTTTTATCCGGAAACCAATACGGTTTCAAAGCTGGAATCGCTACAGAAGATGCGGTTATTGCGTTCTCTGAAAAGGTGACAAAACTTATGGATAGCAAACGGAAATGTCTTGGTATATTTTTAGATATATCGAAAGCGTTCGACACTGCCTCTGCGCCCATACTCTTATCAAAACTGGAAGGCATGGGAATACGTGGTATCGCAGTGGATATTTTCTCAAGTTATCTGGATAACCGACACCAGCATGTTAAAATAGGTGAGGTAATAAGTGACAAAGCTAAATTTGAATATGGTGTTCCACAAGGTAGCATTCTAGGCCCGACTTTATTCCTCATTTATATAAACGACCTGTGTTCGCTTTCTCTAACTGCTTGGTGTTTACTTACGCTGATGATACAGCTCTACTTATTAACGGTAAAGATTGGAGTGAAACAAAAAAAAAATGCTCAGATTGTACTAAACGCTGTTATGGATTGGCTAACGAAAAACCTGTTGACCTTTAAGATGTTGACCTATTTCCTTCTCTTTAAGAAATCAATCTCAGCCAAGCACATCACTCACTATACAAGCCCATACCAGTCATGGGTGTCAAATACATTCTTCTTGTTTGAGTCCTCTTTTAACAATCACACCAAACATCAAATACCTAGGAGTGCTGATTGACAAACATCTCAATTGGTATAGTCACATTGATAACCTGATAGGCCGAACGCGTAAACTCATATCAATCTTCAAAAAACTTCGCTGTTCAGCAGACACAGACACACTTAAGTTGGTGTATTTTTCACTATGCCAATCTCTCCTCTTATATCGCTTGCCAGCATGGGATGGTACTTGCAAATCACACTTTTTAAAATAAGAAAGGGCCCAGAGGGCTGTTCTCAAAGTTATGTTTTGCAAACCCTTCAGATACTCTACAATGGAACTATATAGGGATAGCAAAGTATTGTCAGTGAGAAGACTATATGTGTTACAGTGTGTACTAAGAAGTCATCGACTGCCATTACAAATAAGTACCTTTCTCCAGGTTTACAAATTGAATTAGTATCAATGTAAAATTACGGTGAAGGTGTGGCTTATGGAACGGTCTTATGATGAAACAGAAAAATTGCTTCTCACCCAATCCTAAGTAACTTGAGACACATATATACGCCACATATCCTCACATACCCTCAGACACACTCACACACACACATAATTATACACACACACACACACACACACACACACACACACAAATTTCTCTTCTCCTATCTTATAATAGATCTTTACCTATGAAAATGCCGTTTTGTATGAAAAAAATTAAACTATATTTCTGCATCAAAAATCAATGCATCTTTGCCAACGCAGTGGCAGTTTATTGATGCCCTTCTTAAAAAAATCAGCTGGACGGGAGGCAACAAATTCTTCAAAGGCATTTTGTACTGCCTCTCGGGTACTGAATTTTTTTCCCGCCAAGAAGTTATCCAAATTCTGGAAAAAGTAGTAGTCTGTAGGCGCAAGGTCTGGTGAGTAGGGCGGATGACGGAGAGCTTCCAACCCCAGTTCTTGCAACTTGGTGACCGTCTGCTGTGCAGTATGAGGTCGCGCGTTGTCGTGCAGGAGCAGCGGAGACGAGCGATTGACCAATGCTGGTTGGAGATGTGCCAGCTTCTCCATCATTGAGTTCAGTTCTTCACAGTACACATCTGCAGTAATGCTCACCCCGTTTGGTAAGAAGCTGTGATGAATCACACCGGCGCTAGACCACCAAACAGTGACCATCACTTTTCTAGGGGTAAGTTTTCGTTTAGGTCATTGTTTAGGTGCTGAACCAGGATCCAACCAACTTGCTGAGCGCTTGCGGTTATCAAACAGAATCCATTTTTCATCGCAGGTAACAATGCGGTTCAAAATTCCTTCATTTGTGTGTCTGTTGAGCAGTGCAAGGCACGTCTCGACGCGTACTTCGCGCTGGCGATCATTGAGTTCGTGGGGCACCCATTTGTCAAGCTTTTTTACCTTGCCAATTTGACGCAAATGGACCAATATTGTTTTGACGCTAACGTCGAAAGCTGCTGCTAATTCAGCCGTAGATTGTGTTTCATCAGCTTCCACAATCGCCTTTAATTCGTCATTGTCGACCAAAGTCTTCGGACGACCGCGAGGTTCATTTTTCAGGTCGAAATTTCCAGGACGGAAGCGACCAAACCAATAACAGGTGGTGCGTTGGTTTCTAGTGTTAGCTCCGTAAACGTCGTTGATGTTGCGTGCCGCTTGTGCCGCGTTGCTGCCAAGACGGTACTCATATTCCATAATTACTCGAATTTTTAACGTATCCATGATGACGAAAAAGATTGAAATGCGATGAAAATGTAACACTAATCAATAAACAAGTGACTACTTTTGGAAAAAGAATTCCATGTTCTTAAAATAAAATTAATTTGAAATTAGAATTCTTAGACAAACAAAAATTATTTTGATTTGAAATGGCCAGTACTGCAGAACGGCAATTTCATAGGTAAAGACCTAATTATTTCCTAATGATTTTGTAAATTAGTTAGTATGTAACCATAACTATTTAAGAAGTCTATCGCTGTATTGTACGTAGTTTATGTTAGCATAAGTTTTTGGAATCACTGACTCCCAAGTCACAGACAATAAACCTAGTTCGGGAGCCAGTAGATAAATTTGTTTCACATCTCTGTACCAAATTATTATACAATTGATTTGTCACCATATTATAGATAATAAAGCATTATTATTATTATATTATTATTAATTCTGCCATCTTAAAAGCATGCATACATATTTCATGGATTGCTATGGAAATGTGGGAGTCGCGGATTGTTCTCGTGACCTGCCACAAATTCATACATCCTACGTACTTCGTCATCGTAAGCTTTCGTCATCATCATCATCAGCAGCCTATAATGTTCCCACTGCTGGGACGCTGGCCTCCTCTCGGTGAGAAGGAGTGGGCCATAATCCACCACGCGAGCCCAGTGTGATTGGTAGATGGCACATGTCTTCGAATTTTGTGTTATGTTTCTTACAATGTTTTCCTTCACTGTTTTGAGAGCAGTGGTGGTGAAATGATTTACACAAAGTGAAACGCCTGCCTAGGTTCGAACCCTCTGCGGCCTAAAATACGTAAGTCGGGGCCTAAACCACTGGGCCACCATTACTACCGTTTGTTACCATTTCGAATTTAGTGACAAACATTATTTCGTTTCACCATAAACCCCGTTTTTATCAAGCATTTTTTCCCATTGTAAACATAGAAAATTTAACCAAAGACTTACTAACGTTCTTGTTACAAATAAAAACAAAAGACCGACCGACTACTATAATTAATTGACGTCTGATACATCAACACATTGATTTTGGAACACACGACACCTGGCCGTTTTAGGGTTGGGTGTGGCCAAACACCCGACAACCATTTAAGTTGTGCCTTTATACCTGAATTTCTTCTTCGCAATAAGAGGTCTTTTTAACTGGACGCTCTAGCGAAGCCGCCAGTGTATTAACTGACCTCCATGGCGCGTACTAAGATCGAAAAAGCTGAAGGATTATCAGGGTTCTAAATAAAATTGACGTTCGTATAGAATCGATAGCTTGTAGATAAACAAAAGGTTACGTTGCGTGCGTTAGTCAATATTTGGGTGCCAATAATGCCAAAATATTTGTCCTGTAGATTAAATTTTCATTATTTTATTATTTCTTCCTTGACGTATATTTTTTTTCCTGTCCAGCGTTGCCGGCCATTTTAAAGGGTAGTTTTAAGGGGACTTATTTCAATAAAAGATTTCAGTAACAGGTAGGTAAGTACATCGATATGGTGAAAACACAAAGCCGTTTATTCAATTGATTGTTCAATATTTTGTTAACGCGGGGATGAATAAAAGTGTGGACTGTTGGCAATGGTTTGCCTACCGTCGCGCTTATTTCAAATTATAACTTTGAGAGGAAAATCGTCCGTCACGATGGAGTCAAAAGACGCAAGTGGTCGTCGGGCCGACCCATATTATCGCCGCGCCGAGCTTCAGCGTGCTGACGACAAGTTGATCATACCTGCATGCGTAGCATGACCACCGTAGAAAGGGGTTTTGTCGACGGAAGAATAGACAAAGTAACGTTTCGGGTACACAGTACGACGACAGCAAAGTAGAAAGAGTCAACTGCACTTTTTATAAAATTCACTCTGCGACATGATTTTACTCAGAATTATTTTTAACCGACTTCAATTCTGCCGTTTTAATAAAAAAGGGCACAACTAACATTTTTCATGAAATTGAGTTATATATATCACCGGAATCAGGAAAAAAAAGCCTATATGCCTAATTTTTTTTTTAATTTTTTGTAAAAAAATAACAGAGATACCATAAGCTTAAAGGGCACAAATGCAACATTTTTAAAGATTTTAACCAGGAAAAGGGCACATTGTGAGATATGCCTTTTATTTCACCTTTATATTTTTAATTTATTTAATTGAAAAGGCGTAATTGGCTTACGTCAAATATAAAAGGCCTATGTGGCAATTGTGCTTATTTTTTTCATACCAACACCCTAGCAGTTATTGAAGAAGAAAAGTCACAACTAGCAGTTATGTCTTTACTATTTACCCTATGCCTTATTTTTTTATAAATAAAGCGTTTAAAAAAAGGCACACTGGCGTTTATGCCTTTACTACTAAACATCTATGAACGAAGATGAAGTGGTGGGCCAAGGTTATTTACACGTCCCACTCTAGAAACACAAGAAAGTGCACAATAAGATTGTTTTTATTCATCAAGAAGTATAAAATATAATATATTCTAATATTTTACTGTATGTATACTATTTTAATAATATGTAAAAAGGCACAATTGAATAAAAGTGCCTTTTCAATGTAACATTTTAAAATTTTACATTGAAAAGGCACATTTGGTTGTATATGCCTTTTAACTGTAATATTGCTCCTGTTATGTAATTTTTTATGTTAAGTTGAAAAAAAATAAGCTAATTATTTATTATATACATTAATAATAATAAAAAATATTGCTATAGTATTATATGTACTATATATATACAACTATTTAAATTCACACAATTTCGAAAAACATAGTTAAGTCGTGTTTTTTTTAACATAATTCAAAAAATATTTTAACATCGATTTTCTCAACATTTACAAAATGCTAGTTGTGCCCTTTTTAATAATGACGGCAGAATTCGACTCAGAATTGTTTTTGTAAATTTATTGTGTATGTCTAATTTTATAACTGATTGTTTTTTAAATGTGTATTATTTTATTTTAATTTATATTTTTAATTTCAATTAATTTAAATGTAATCTTTATGTGTACCTATATGTAATTTTATTTATTGGTGATTATTTTAATGTTATGTGTTCTATTGGATTTTATTTTTGTAATTTTAATGAATTTATAACTTAGAATTACTTATGGACTATGTCTGAAACAAATAAATGAATTTGAATTTGAAAATTCAAAACAAGGAGCAGGTTCTCAATTCGACTGTATTTTTTTCAAATGTTTGTTACCTCATAACTTTCGACTGGGTGAACAGATTTTGATGATTTTTTTTTATTTGAAAGCTGGTGCTTCCCTTGTGGTCTCGTTTTAATTAGGTTCAGTTTTGACAATGACATCCATAGAAAACCATATAAGTCTTAATTATCACCTGGCCAGTAGTGGTATAGGAATTAGTGCGGGTAGATATCATAACTAAAAAGTTAAAAATAAAATCTTTTTCCAAAAAAAAAAAGAACCGACTTTCTCAAAAACAATACAAAGTGAAAAAAAAATACTCTAATTTCGGAAGTCGGTGGCAAAAAACTTACCTAAATACAGATCCTAAGACACGATTGTCGAAGTAGGTATCGACCTTTACATCTATTCTAAAATAGTAAGAAAAAAAAATAGCATGTTCTTCAGAAAGGTCAGGTGCGTAGTACTCGCAACCGGCGTGTGTGTGTGACCAATCGTATGAACCTAACCGAGGCAAAAGGAGTGTGTAGAGATCATAGTAGGTGGCGTTCCGTGGTTTCTGCCTACCCCCATGGGAAAAAGGCGTGATTGTATGTGTATGTATAAAAAAAAAATTAAACTTGGCAAATTCGTTGAAGTTTTGTTATTTTAAGCACTTTTTTTAAACTTTCATTACAAAATAAACTGTTAAGCGTTTTATGCACCTTTTTATTTGACTTGCTATTTTTTTCTTACTATTTTAGAATCGATGTAAAGGTCGATACCTAAACTTCCCATAAACACAATAACATGACGTCAATAAATACTTTGAATGTTCATGGCTATGATAGGCGATAAATGTTCCAAACTTTACCCACCTCCTTTGGATGAATAACTACCATTTTGTGTATTAGGGGAGAATAGGGTAATGGGAGTCAGCGGGTAATGTGAGTCACCCTCACATCAACGAAACAGTACGTGTGAGCGACGCGTTAACGTCATTCCTACCCCCGCTCTGGCCCCCCCGCGCCACCTGGAACGGCTCGCGCCAGTAAGCGCCCGCGCCTTTGAGATACGCCCATGTTTTGTTTTTGTGCTCTGCTGATGTAATTTTACGTCAATGCAAATTAGAAGGTAAGTGTCGAATATCTTGCAGTATGCGGTAAAGACTTTTACACGGACTTAGTTAGACATTCACAATTATGATTGGCAGTTCAGATTATGTCAGTGATTTAAAGATTTTTTTTATTTTATTATTTTTCTCATTAGTGTAATTGTGGGAAATGAGAGTCACCTGACTCCCATTATCCGCAAATGGCCACTATTACCCGCAACTGTGCATGTTGAATTACGCCAATTTTATTTTTTTCTAGATGCCGAAAGTCCGAGTCAGGACAACTAAAAAAGCTTCCTGGTCTTCTGATAGCCTGGAAAAAGCTATAAGACTTGTTGATGGAGGTTTTTCTATAAGAAATGCTGCTAAGGTAATGGGGATCCCATTTTCAAGCCTTCAAAAGAGGATAAAAAAAGGTTCTACCTTAGGACCACATCTAGGAAGGTGAATCTTCTTGTCTTTGGTGCTGAGACAGAAGTCGAGCTAGCAAACTTAGTGAAGAAAATGGCAAATATTTTTTATGGTTGCACTGCTAATCAAATAAGAAAAGTGGCTTTCGAATATGCTGAAAGATTGAATTTAAAGCACAATTTTAATAGGACGTCAGAAATGGCTGGACGTGATTGGTTGCTTGCATTTATGACTAGACATAACATTTATATTAGGAAACCGGAGGCGACCAGCATAAACAGAATAACAGCTTTTAATAAAACCGTAAACAAGTAGGCCCACTTGATTCTGAACCAGATATTGTATCACCTGGCATGTCAAACCAACTTAGTGTTAATTTGCATGATTTGATCAAGTTGCCAGAGAAAACACCTGTTATAAATACAAGAAAGGGCCGTAAGATGCAACACGCTACCATTTAACTTCAACGCCAATCAAAGAAAACCTGATTGAAAAAGAAAAAAAGAAAATGAGGAAAACAGGAGGTGAAGAAAAGGAAAAGAGATGGAAAGGTAAAAGTCAGGGAACAAAAGACTACAATACAGAAGACGGGTCCTGAAAAGGCAAAGCGACAAGTACTACAAGAAATAAATGAAACTTCTGTATCAAATGTTGGCACTGACGACTTATGCCAGGACGATGAGGATGACGACGTAGAAGATGCTGGAAACAGATGTCTAGTATGCAACGGGATGTAGTTCAGATGCACCTCATGTGGGCTATGGGCTCACGTGGAATGCACTGGGTGGAATTCGGCTGTAGGTTATGTCTGCGACATGTGCTAGATTTTCTTTGACTCCCATTGCCCCCAGGGTGACCACCATTATCCCCATGTTGGTGAAATGGGAGTCAAATCTGTTTTTTTTTTAAACTTTTATAATAACCAAAGTTGATTGCCAAAGTGACTGAAAATTATTTCTAATGATAGTTAATTAAGTAAATTATGTTTAAAGGCGGTTGCAATACTTGCAATAAATAGTTTGTTTCTGATTAAAATTTTATTTGAGTTCTCGCTTAAGTGACCCCCATTTCCCCCTTTTCCCCTATTGATATTTTCCCAGTACTTTCTTGACAGATTAGTATGTAGATAAGAAGCGAAGAATTTGCATTAACAGATAGATAATTTAGAGGCACGACACAAACTGTTGTCTTGAGTTCGAACAATATTAATATTGTCTTTCATTCAACCACGATATATATACCTACCATACTTAAATATGGCACAAACCTTTTTGTTTTTTGGGTGGGAAATCATCAAATGACGTTCCACCCAGAGCGGGAGCGCTCTGGGTGGAGCGGAAGGGCGTGACAGACTTTTACTGACTAAAACCCCGGGTGGGTTTTGTGTTCCTTCAGTTGCCCATGAGCCAGGGCCACCATGGGCGTACCCACGGGGGGAGGGGGGGGCGAGGGGGGCGGCTGCCCCCCCTGGAGTTTGTTAACGTCCCTACTAACTATCCACTTTTGTCGATAAAAATTGAGAAAAATAACTTTTTGCTATTTGCACAATATACAACTTTTAAAATAGTTTATATAAGCAAGCGTTTTTTTTTTTGTTTTTGTAAACTATTATTTCCTTTCAATTTTTTAGTGTTTCGAATTTTTTGACGTATGTCAGCGTAGTTTTCGAAGATGGTTTATTTTGCTCTATCCTGGTAACCCCTGCAAGGATAATGGCACAAATTTATAAAATTATTGTATTGTCATCAGTCCTTGACAAGTATGCCAAATTTCGAGTTAATCGAGGAGGTGACGGCTTCCCATGCCCTCTAGCTCCGTACCATGGCTAGCTCCAGGGCCGGATGCGAGAGGTCGCCGTCGCTGATCGCCTCCACGAGGATACGGTGGTGCTCCGCCCAGGCAGGGCACACCTCCACCGTATGCTCCACCGTATGCTCCGTGTCCTCCAGACGATCCACGCAGTGATAACACGAGGGCGTTTCCTCTCACCATATCGGAGCAAGAACCTCCCGAAACAGCCGTGTCGGGGAGGACCCGGTTGGTGAGAACACCTTAGCGCCACTCTAACCACTACCCAAAGAAGGGACTACCCTCCGCAATAGTGGCGTGCCCAAGTCTAAAATGCTGGACATAATAAAATGTGCAGAACACAGGCGTCCCGCGGAAGAAGGGATTGAAAATTTGATCGATTCAGCTGATGAAATTGCTGCGGCTTTGAACCTTGAGCTGCGTTGACCTAAGACAGCAAGCCGCAAATAACAGAGGGCAATTCAACCAGCTGCCTACTGTAGCGAGCCCCTTCGGGATTATTCTGGTCGCTCGATATGCGTGCATTAGTTATCATCTCCATTAGAGGCGAGATTCAGAAAAAACCATTCACCAGCATTTACTATTTCATTGCCGCACCCTGCTCAGATAATCAAAATTACAGTTCCAAAATTACAAAAATGGAGGAAGTATCAAAATTTTATGAAATAGATGGGATCATATCAGATGCATCCAATAAGTGCGCCATAGTTCGCTATGGTGCCCTTTTTGGATGAATAAGCAGCAGCAGGCCTTTGAAAGTATTGGAATAACAGAGCTAATAACGGAGTAGCAGAATCGTTTTACACGAAAGTACAGCCCTTGAAATACAGACAATTAAGGCCTTATTCCACCGTTGCATTTGAAAGGTCATTCAGCACCATCAGACTCTTAAAAACGTAGCTAGGATCGACTATAATTGAAGCATAGTATATTTGTTAACGCTATGGGCAATTCTTTCACGAAAGACGTCATAAACTGTTCCGCTGAAGACCCTCGAAAGCTACTTTTAAAATAGCTAATCTATATATATAAAAATGAATCCCTATTTCCCTTGGTCACGCCATCACGCCTGAACGGCTGGACCGATTTCACTTTTTTTTTTGTTGTGTTTCTTATGAAAGAAAAAAAAATAAAAAATTGCGCGAAAAATTAGAAAATTTAAGAACACTTATTTAAGAATACAAAGTCACCTACCTAAAATGGGTGTTTGATAGCTAGAAAACGCTTATGTCTTCGAAGTACCAGGTTAGCATAACTTGGTAGGAGCTCAACTAACATGGGTGTGTGGTAGCTAGAAAATGCTTTATGTCTTCGAAGTACCAAGTTGGCATAACTTGGTAGGAGCTCACCTAACATGGGGGTGTGGTAGCTAGAAAACGCTTTATGTCTTCGAAGTACTAGGTTGGCATAATTTTGTAGGAGCTCACCTATCATGGGTGTGTGGTAGCTAGAAAACGCTTTATGCCTTCAAAGTACCAGTTTTTCAAAACTTGGTCTAACATGGGTATATGATACTTGGTGCTCTTTGCTTTGTGTTGGTGGGATCTGATAAGTTAACACAACATTTTTTGATTCTGAGGCGGCACGAAGTTCGCTGGGTCAGCCAGTGTATAATATATTTAAGAATTTAAATAAATTTATAGTTTAAAAACTCTAGAAAAACACGCTTTTATAAATGCACGTAAAAACCAAAAACTTAATCGTGTTCAAAGTTCATTACAAGACCTTTCTAACAAGTGCAAACACGGCTATGATACGATATTCCATCATGGAAAGCCAGTGCCTATCTTTCGGCTTCATCATCAGACCTTGAAACCTAATCGTGGCCAAAGTTCATTACAAGGCTTTTCTAACAAGTCCAAACACAGCTATGATACGATGTTCCATCATGAAGTTCCGGTTCATATCTTCCGGCTCCATCATCAAATTAGTTTGACAGTACCATATTATTGTATTGTCACCAGAACTACATACAGCTGCCAATTTTCATGACGCTGCGATCCTTAGAAGATGGATAAATTAGTTATCTTAGATTCCATTACATAGTTAGTTACATACAGGACGACCTAATAAAAGCGTGTTAAAAAAAAACCTATTTTAATTTATCTTTATTTATTTGACTAAGTGCTTATGAAAAATCTGATTTGCCTCCCCCTGGCCCAGAACCTAGGTACGCCCATGAGGGCCACGGTATCTCTTTCGAACAAGTCTGGCAACCCTGGCAGGCATCGGTCCTAGCAGACCCCTTCAGTACTGCTGACATCTCTTTGCGGCGCGCGTGGAACACTATGCGCCGTCGACGCGGGCCTGGTCCTTACCGGGCGGTGAGCTACCCATTGCTCGCCGCCCGCAAGCCCACGCCTAAGGTGGCTGGGAGTCGGCGAGCGACTCCCGACGCCCAGGGCGTCTCCTCCTGCGGCGGCTAGGGACGTGAGGGCGCAGAGACTGCCCCTCCCTCACGCGCCCTGCCTCCTCCTTCGCGAGCATTACTGCTTCGCAGAAGGATGCGACGGCTTCCCATGCCCTCTCGCTCCGTACCATGGCTCGCACCAGGGCCGGATGCGAGAGGTCGCCGCCGTCGATCGCCTCCACGGGGACACGGTGGTGCTCCGCCCAGGCAGGGCACGCCTCCATCGTATGCTCCACCGAGTCCTCCAAACGATCTTCGCAATGGAAACACCCGGGCGTTTCCTCCCGGTTTATCCTGAACAGGAATCTCCCAAAGCACACATGCCCGGTGAGGACCTGCGTTGAGCGGAAGGTGAGGACGCCGTGGCGCCTCTCTATCCACTCCTTAAAGAGGGGACTTACCACCGCAATTGTGGCGTGCCCAGCACTGGGTTGCGACAATCGTACCTGCCATGTCGCCATGAGATCACACTGGAGCTCTGTCCGCTGTTTCACCTCCTCGCGCCACTCCCACGTACGCGAGGACATGGCACAAACTTTGAGCGAACGTTTTACCTGACATACACGCATAATATGACTGGTCTCACTGGAATTTATAAAGCTACATTGAGTGACTATTTCTGTCGATTTCTTACCAATTTTAGGACCTACTCAGACTAGACCAATTCCTCAGCTTCAAACGACATATAGAGGTTCTGGTTACGAGATTGCGCTAACCCATGTCCATATTCAAGACTCTAAGATAGGTAGCCGACCTTACGAATTACATCAAGTACTGTGCATTTATAAATTATTGTTTCTTTATGATTGTTTATGTTTATTTATATACTAGCTGACCCAGCGAACTTCGTACCGCCTCAGAATCAATAAATGTTGTGTTAACTTATCAGATCCCACCAACACAAAGCAAAGAGCACAAAGTACCATATACCCATGTTAGACCAAGTTATGACAAACTGGTACTTTGAAGGCATAAAGCGTTTTCTAGTTACCACACACCCATGATAGGTGAGCTCCTATCAAATTATGCCAACCTAGTACTTCCAAGACATAAATCGTTTTCTAGCTAGCGGCGGCGGCGCGGCGGCGCAGGACGCTTGCGTGAATGTTCGTGTGTTTTTATGTTACAGCGTGCCACGCGCATCCATGGATGGCTCGACCGTCTGTGTAGTTGCCGTCGTCGAAATTATGGATAGAAGTTGATTTTTCTGAGAGATAAACTTTTTAATGTAATATAAATTGTCATGTTTGTGTACGATAGCGCAATAAATAAATATTGTATTCTATCACATAAATGATAGTAATTTTATACTGATAATTAAAGTTAAAATTATTTCCTAACCATTCCAAAATATAAAAAAAATAATAAAAAAAAACAATTTTGCACTGATTAATACTTGCAGAGGTTATATACTTAGTAAATGCACAGGTATATTTACGTAGAGACTGACGCAGAGCGTAGTACTAAGACTTGCACTGAGATTTTACTGAGACTATCATTTTCCGGGAGATAGTATTAATTCACTCGTTTAAAAAGGAACTAAACTGCGGTGACACTCGGCGCCAGTATTTATACCTGAACCTTGTATTTCCCGAACGTTCTAGTTCGCATGCTTCGAGAAGAATCGACTGATCGATTGTTCGAAATAGTGGGTCTCGATGGTTCGAGAGGGAGCTTTGTTTACGCTCAGAGGAGGTCTAGAGAACGAATGAAATACCAAAGCTTTGGACATTCAAACCAGAGATGGCGACTCGGTAGAATTTGATGGTCAGATCTTGAAACTTTGATTAAAATTTGGCGCCAAGACTTTAATAATTCTATAACAAAAATAGTACATTTTTTTTTTGTTATTAATGGTAGTAATATTGTAAAACAATACGCAGTATAATTTTAAAAATAACAGTCACAAACCATTAAAATAATACGGTTATATCGTGAACATAAATAAATATTACGTGAAATAAAGTAATAGAATTTATATTCTAAGAAACAGAACACAGCGCCATCTATTGGGTGTATTTGCAACCTAGATGTCAAACAATATTGAAGAATAAAAAAATTATTGATGAATCAACGTACACCGCCATCTATGAGAACTTCATAAAACTAAACAGTAAATAAACGCTTAAGAAACAATTAATTGATACATTTTATTCGCTTACATTCACGACATAAGCAAATAATTGAGATGATAACTATCCTATCCAGTAAGTTAGACCAAAATACGGGTACATGTGAAATTTGATTGAAATCGGTTTAGTAGTTTTGGAGTTTATTGGCAACATACATCGTGACACAAGATTTTTATATATATACGATATATATATATAAGGTGTATCTATTCATACACGAAATATTTTAAGAGGTACATCTGTAGGTGGTAAAGAAGCTATAGCAGCAAAAAGAAAGTTATTAACTAAGTGTTTTTGAATTTTCGTAATTATTATCATTTTAAAACTGCTTGAGACGTTTTGCATAAAATCTTTACCCCAAATTCTATGAATGGCCCGCCTGACGCCGCGAGGGCGGTGACCGGACGGCACGAGCATAGCCGCGGTGTCTCGTGCCGTAAAAAATAAGGAGTCAGTATTTCTATGTGCGTCAAAAAAATTACAAATATTAAATTTTGAAAAAAAATACATTTAGAATTTTTTTTTTTTTTGTTGCTGTAGCTTCTATACCACAGGTGTACCTCTTAAAATATTTCGTGTATGAATAGATACACCTTATATATAGATTTTAGTTTTGTTTTTATTTAAGTACCTATATGTTAATTTCTTGCATATATGTATACCTAAGTACATTTTAAGACTTCACATATTCATATTTTCTTTCTTGTTTTCACACACTATTGTCTACAATCCATTTTTTTGTCCATTTTCATTTTGAAGGCCTTGTGGCTAAGTATTAACAGCTGCACGGGTTGATCGCTCAGGTTAAGCTACGCTTGCCGTGGTTGGTCCGTGGATGGGTGACCATCTTTACATACCAAGAACCTTCCGTGACTCGGAAAGCACGTTAAGCCTTTGCCCCGGCTGTCTTTCGTAGATCTTAGACAGTCGATACGGGTCGTCAGAAGCCCGAAAGTCAGACAACCAGTCTTACCAACGGGTATCGAATTACCCAGTACCTGGGTTGTGGAGGTCAGATAGGCAGTCGCTCCATGTAAAATACTGGTACTCAGCTGCATCCGGTTAGACTGGAAGCCAACCCCACCATAATTGAGAAAAGGCTAGGCAGTTCATGATGATGTCTACATTACATTTTCATTTCTCCTTTCGCAGTTCTGCTGGAAGAAGAAGTAAGCAGTACCTTTGTACTCAACTGTTTAACTAAGCTATATCACAACTACATGTGTGTAATAAAATAAATAAAATCTAGACAGTTTATTCTGCTTAGTGTCAGTCGCTTATTGACTACTACGTTGTCTGCTGGGGAGATGTTTCTAAAAACTACTTGATAGTGGCGGAAAGAGCTCAACACCCCATACTTAGGGTTTGCTGCGGGTCTTCCCTTCTGCTTTCCTACAGTTGACTCATTTAAAAAGTGGGATATGGTGCTGTGTGGTGGGCTGTGTGTGTGAATGCTAGGTTAAGGGTCAAAATATTTATCCATCACACAAACCTAGTTGTGTGCGTTACGCCAGCGGAATGTTGTCGCTTTTCAGGATTTCGGCTTGACAGATAATCAGTACCCCATCTCGTGTAAATGTGCCCGTGACTTAGAATTTGTGCGTCCAGCCGATCCAAAGATATTCACGAAAAACAGATTCCGGTGGAGTAGCGTTACCCCAGCGGCATGTTTTTTAACCGGTGGTCGTAGCTGAGTACAAACTAGCTACTTAGATCAAAGTGCCATATTGTGCCCAAAAAATGAAATTTGTGCGTCTTGAGGTTTCAGAGTTATTCAAGATGCCGGTGGGGTAACGTTTAGCGAATTGTTGTACCTACCTCTCAAACGGTGTGACATACAACAACGGGGTAACAACGGCGGGGTGACATACAACAACGGGGTTAATGGGGTACTAATTATCTGTCAAGCCGAAATCCTGAAAAGCGACAACATTCCGCTGGCGTAACGCACACAACCTAGTTGTATCCAAAAAGTAACCGATTCCTAGTAGACTCTCCTATGAGGACATTGATAAACTGATAGCTCAATTTAAAAACACTTGTTTTTTAATTATCACCTACACTTTTACCTTCACATATACCACAATTCATTTGACTGCTTCTGTTGTTATTTTAATTTTTCTTTCAATTACGACTAAAGACTAGTACAATTATTTTGTTTTGATTGCTTAAGTAAAAATACATGTTACCTGCCTGTTCATTTGTATGATACCAACAAGTTACGGGATCGTAACTAATCGCCGAGGCGTACTATGTTTATACGTCCCCATCGGCTGTTGGTGAAGGCAAGCCGTATTGAGTAAGCGGGTACCCTTCTATACAGCTTGGCAAAAAAGATTCGGGAAAAAATGAGGGCGCCTGCTTAGCAGGTATGGCCACCCAGTATACCAGGACTAAAAGTGATAAGATACTTGGTGTTTTAATTAACAAACACGAGATCCCGGGAATTCTCAACAGTAAAAATTTCAAGACTTGATAGACACACAGGCTTTTACTTTTATTGTATTTAGCAGATTGCGCATTATTTCGTTATAATAATCTTTTATCTAAGAGACGCGAGTGCCATCATGATAACATAATGAAAACTTATTCAGAATTAAAAAATAATTCATTCATACTCCGGGATTGTCCATTGAACCCGACACCCAAGAAATAATGTTCAACAATCGCATTTGCGGCCACCATCTAGAAAGAATGATGATGAATGAATCCTGTTAATGCTGAGAGTCTATAGTGGACAAGAAAGCTATTAATTGGAAGTCGAAGATTACCTATAACATGTCGCATTCGAAAGGTACGGGCCATATCAAATAAACTTGAACAGATGAATAATGAAGTCGTCAGGTATGTCTATGTGGGGTACATACCACTGTCACTATCTACATGACAATGAAAATGAAAGGACACGCTAAAATGTAGGTTTTAATTAAAAAGAAAAGCGTGACATAACATCATTCGTGTATTCCTTTTTGCCGCCATAACAGATTGTTCCATCAGATTTCTTATTTATGAAACTTAAAGAGTGTAAAATCTTTCTTAGAGGTTCACGGGTCCCATTATAACCCGTCGTCTTAAACTAAAGGTTTAATTACGTAAAGTAGACACATGAAAAATAAAAAGTGTTAATTATACTTTTTTCACTGTGGTATGTGATAAAGAAACAGACAAGTATTTTTTTTTTTTTTTTTTTTGTGAATGGTACCATTTATAAACAGGCAAGTAATTATTTTTTTCGTAAATGATAACATTTACAAAAAAAAATACTTGTCTGTTTCTTTACAGTGTAGAAAAAGTTAATTCAAGTATCAGCCATGAAGAATCAACGTACACGCGATTTATCAAACTAGTTAACATAACCTCGATAATCTATTAGTACCTAAATAAAACAATAAGATGATTTGAAACGTAATAGTACCGATAAAACTAAGTATTAGAAAGGATAAGCAATGACTAGCATTGACTAAAAGATAAACTTGGCTAAATACCTGTCATATCGGGAGTTCTTTCGAAAACATTGGCAATCGAAGAAAAAATTTGTTCCGCTTCCGATTCCGCCAAATTTCTTACGAAAACTTGTCATATCACAGCTGATACCACTAATCCTTAATGTTTTATTCATTTTGAATTTATGTATGTATAAAAGCAATAATAACTAGTCTTTAGTCATATAGTCGATAGTTAATTAGAAATAAGTGAAAAACAACTGGGAACATAACACAATGACAGAGAAGCTACTTGTTTATTTATTTATATATGCTTTATTGTACACCAGAAAATACATCACAACAAGAACATTTAACAAAAAAAAACATACAATGGGCCTTATCGCTTTCTGCGATCTCTTGGCAACCTTGGTATGGACAGTGATTGCGTGGACATAAAAATGGGGTTGTCACTGGTGTAAAATACAGATACAATTAGAAACAAAGCAGTGTTGCCATAAACAATATATTTTAGTTCCAATTCTCACCACGACAGACTCTTTTTTGTCAAGCTGTACCTACTCCGTATGCAGAATTAGGTAAATTGAGTTAAGGGTAAATATGAGAAATAACTCCACTAATTAAGAGACATACAGCTTGGCAAAAAAGAGTCTGGAAAAAATGAGGGCGCCTGCTTAGCAGGTATGGCCACCCTGTATACTAGGACTAAAAGTGATAAGATACTTGTTGTTTTAGTCCACAAACACGAGATCCCGGAAATTCTCATCAGTCAAGATTTCAAGAATTGATAGGCACACAGTCTTTTACTTTCATTGTATTTTGTAGATTGTGCATTATTTTGCTGGAATAACCTTTTATCTAAGAGTGCCATCATAATAACATAATTAAAACTTATTCAGTTTAAAAATTAATTAAATTACACTCAGGGATTGCCGATTGAACCCGATACACAAGACATAATGTTCAGAAATCGCATTTGCCGCCACCATCTAGGATATTCACATCCATTCGATGGTTGGCATGCCTGTATCAAATTTGACATGAATGATACTGAACTGAAGGCGACTTACAGCTGCTTACTGTCGGAAACTAATCGGAAGTCAGAGAGTACCTATAACATGTCGCATTCGAAAGGTACGGGTAATATCGAATAAACTTGATCAGTTAACTAATGAAGGCGTCAGGTATGTCTATGTGGGGTACATAACATTATCACTATGTGAATAGTGATAATGTTATGTAGCCCACAAATGACAATGAAAATGAAATAACACGCTAAAATTTATATTTTATTTAAAAAGAAAAACGTAATATAACATCATTCGTGTATTCCTTTTCGGTGCTATGATAGATTTTTTCCATTAACACTGATGTGTCAGTTTAACTGTAGACGTTCAAAAGTGCCTTTTTGGGCCGATGTGAAATAAATGCTTTGACTTTGACTTTACATTTCTTATTTATGAAATCTAAATAGTGTAAAAATCTTTCTAAGACGTTTACGGCTCCCATTATAACCCGTCTCGTCAAACTATAGGTAATATATAACGTAGAATAGGCACCTGAAAAATAATAAATATAAATTATACTTTTTTACTGTGGTATGCGATAATAGTATTAACGAAAAAAAAAATACTTGCCTGTTTATTTATGGTGTTAAACTTTTTGTCTAATTGCACACAGATCAAAATCGTCTAATTCTTTATTCCGCCAACTGTTTTGGTGTTTCTCCAGGTGTAGAAAAATTAATTTCTTTCACCTTCATTAACAATTTATCTAATTGTACTGTGAGATTTACCTTGAAAAAAATATAAAGACAATCATATTAATTCCATGTTGGTACATTTTTCAATTTCAAGTATCAAACAACAAGAGTCAACGTACACGCGATTTGTCAAACTAGAAAACATAACCTCAATAATCTATTAGTAAATAAAACAATAAAATGGCTTGAAACTTATAATACCGATAAAACTTACTATTAGAAAGGAAAAACAATGACTGGCAAATTTACTAAAAGATAAATTTCTTCGATAAATACCTGTCGTGTCGGCAGTTCTTTCGAAAACATTGTCAATCGGTGACAAAATTTGTTCTGCTTCAGATTCCGCCAAATTTCTTACGAAAACTTGGCATATCACAGCTCACACGACTACTCCTAATTGTTTTATTCATTTTTTATATGTATAAAAGCATTAATAATTTATAGTTAACTAGAAATAAGTAAAATACAACTGGGAACATAACACAATGACAGATTAGCTACTTGTTGATGATAAACAAAGCAGTGTTGCCACTAAAAATATATTTTAGTTCCAATGGTTACCACGACAGACTCTTTTTGCCAAGCTATACTTATAACTATGTCTTGAATAGCCAACAACGATCTATTATTACAGTTTTCACGGACTCGGTCTGATATTTTAAGACTTTTTTGCCGTTGATGTATTAAAAAATCTTCAGCATACTATTCTTGGTGTTTTTGCCACAACTGCCCAGCATCCGCTAATCTACAAAAGGTCAGTACCTAAGATGGCAAACAAATGACGCAAGTGATAAGTACTATCGCTGACGCATGCCTCGGCTAAATTATCATCTTAATGTTCATGTCCATCTAATAAATGACGTGCGCGGCAAGTACCCTGGTATGTGGGATATTCAATATCATCCACTTTACGGAGCTCCGAAAGGAGGTAGGCCCTCGCGCCACGTGCAGAAGGATGCGTAAATAATAACACTCTGCATTATTTGGGTGCACAGTGTACACTTGCTCCAAATACGTGTTCCTTGAAACCGCCTGACGGTTAAAAACACCTTGCTGCTTGTTGTACGTGTTATTACACGTACAACAAGCAGCAAGGTGTTTTTAACCGTCGTATAGATACCTAACGAAGTTCCATCCTATTGGATGGAACTTCGTTAGGTATCTATACTTATAATAAAACTGTAGAGAGGTCAATTCTGTACATTGAATATTCATTCAAAATTAATATTGGAGGATGAATGGTGATCGATACTGATCCCAAAAATGCAATCAGTAATTTTTTTGTCTGTCTGTCTGTATGCGCACGCATGGGTCAAAAACTACTGAAGGGATTTTAACCAAACTTAGTACGATTGTGGTCCATACTCCTGGGCAGATTATAAGCTATATAACATAATGCTAAAACACATAGGAGCTGAGCAGTGACGATAAATTTGAAGGAAATCAGATGAAAATGCGCTTTCGAGCTCTTATCCTCGCAAACGTTGATCATACACCAAAAGTAAGTTCCCGCAGGATATTTTCCGACCTTCATGCGGGCGAAGCCGCTGGCAAAAGCTAGTATAAAATAGTTTTGGCGTAATTATCTGTTTGGCAGGGTTCATCCTAGTTTGATAGAACAACGTTTGATATAATATTATTAAATCGAATTTTAGTTGCAATAAAGTCATTTCGAAGAATTATTCATTTGACCGAATAATTCATTGGTAAATTTTTATTTAGCGTAATTATTTATTTGAACTAATTTCATTTGAACTAATTTCATGTCGCCGAATTTTCAAATGCACAAATTTTATTTAAACTAATGTTTCACTACACTAATAATGATTTAGTCGAAAGATCGTATCGAATATTTAGTTCATTAATAATTTGTTTCTTTCATCGTCTATAAACTAATATTGTTCTTCACCTATCGAATTAATGCATTGACATTAATTGCTACAAAAGTTTGCTTTTATGCGTGAGGTGGGTAGACTGTATAAATATTATTTTTCTTACTGTCATACAGTTACAGCAAAATTATTCGTTGTGTGGCTATTCTGCCGTCCTTACGAAAAGTGCAATAACTCGAGTTTTGGCGCGAATTGAGATAAGTACATATTCGTAATTTGCAGAACAAGATCTATATATTCTTTTTAGACACTTTTTACGTATCTATGACGTAGCCGGTTTTAATACTAAGCCTAATTCGTATTTTAGATACAAACAAAACAGAAATAAAATCTTTACATGCGTTTTTCTCGAAATCAGGTTTAACCTAGTTATTGCACTTTTCGTAAGGACGGCAGTATTGCAATCTCGATATTTGTTTTAGTTATTAAAATTACTAGTATAAATTGCAGTACATTCAAAAGTTCTTAAGGTGGACTAAAACTTTCTGTAAATGGATACATTTATAACAAAAACAGGGAAGTGAAGAATAAAGTTTATTGGATTTGTGAACGACGTGGAGAAAAATGTATGTGTCGTGCCATAACAACAATAAACATGGAGATGCAGTTACATACAGTGATTAAATGTGATGAGATCCACAACCATGACCCGGAACCAGCATGGTTAGCGGTGGCATTTATAATTGATAAAATCTGAAATAAGATGTAATATTTATGTTATGATTAAATAAATATTGTATTAAATTTTTTTTTCTTCACTTTATACCCCATACACCTGCCACCCTCAACTATTGTTACCAGGAGAAACTGGATGCAATCTGGACTTTAGGGCACCCCGACTCGGATAGGTTAGGTTAGAAGGGGATGGCGGGGTCGTGTGAGCGAGCGAAGCGAGCGAATAGACCCCGCCATCCCCTTCGTGGTTATTTTTTTATAAACCACCCAGAAGTAGGAGCCCCGCGAAGCGGGGCTCCGTCGACCAAGCCCACCCTCGACCATGCATAGAATATTTTTCAAATATTTACTTTTTTTTTTTCTGCATTACATTACACCAATTGAATATTCGATAAAATACATGGTTATACCATCTGAACATTACATCAAATGAACATTATACCTTTTGATCATTAGCGCAAATGTTGTTATAGCAAATAAATATTCGATGAACTGAAAATTCTGTCAAACGATATTATACAAAGTGATGATTTTCTTAAACGTTGTTCGATTTAGTAATATTATATCAAACGTTGTTCTATCAAACAAGGGTGAACCGTTTGGCAGAGGTAAGAGAATGCCATTAAGGTGGTTTGTCTCGGTTGTCCACCCTTTCTGTGACATTTTCAGATTGAAAATACACTCGTTGCCCGCCCGCGAGGTGTACCTACCTACATGGAGATGGATGACCGGCGGATGTCTCTCATGTATTGGGAAACTTAAAATACGCCAAACTGCCTCCGAGCAGCTTATATATCGGCCAGATTGATATTTGTGACTTCGTCATATCCTTTGCGATTTCTCAGCGCGATCGTAGCTTGGTCACTACCTTTATTCACATATTTACAAATATATTTAATGGACTCTACGCTATTGCACATTTCAACATTTATGTGAGCTTGAAAAGTTTTAGATAATACTGGTGAATATGGCACCAACCATCTATTATCTAAAATAATTTCTTGCCCACGGAACATGATCGAAGCTGTGAAACCGCCTTGCGAGGGTGACCTGCGCCGATACAACGGATACCCATTTTCACCCGACATAGTTTAGCTAGCTAGGATTGCTCTAGGGTATTTTTTTAGAACAGTGACCATCTTGCATGCATGGTGATTCTCTGTTTAAAACACATGTTCCGTGAACCATAAGGTGACGTAGCGAGATAAACGTGCTTTTTCTTTTTAGCGTACCTTTCTTATCGTATGACATCCGTACTTAATCTTTTAGTGTATGTTTTTTGACTATATGATCTAGTATCCTGTAAAAGGAATACACGATACGATGAAATTTTCTCGATTCAAAAAAATCGCAAAATTCTATCTATGATTGTGATTTTTTTAGCCTCAACGCGCGATTTGTATGTATTATTAAACATAGTTTACTTTAAAACATTGATTATAATTGTATCTAAGTTTTTGTAAAAGAGTTTTCGTTTTAATAATACTTTTCATTCATAAAAAACGGCGATTCGTTTTGGCACATACATACGTTATTTTATTCCAAGCGCACACACATTATCGCCATCTCTTCTTTTGCCTATCATAAGTAGTGTCATCACTCTCGTTCGTTCATAAATCAGTCGCCCAGTAGGGCTCATCGACGACGAACCTATGTCACTTTTTTACAAATCGGTGCGATTAAAATTACGTTTTTTAAATATTTGTATTCACAGAAAAAGGTAGTAGTTAAGCATTTTGCTGTAATGATTTAATATAATAAGTGTTGGCTTTCCAAATAACTTTGTATTTCGAATGTATATGTGTCTATTTTTGTGACTGTGAACAAAATAACATTATTTTTCTATTACCATTTAGAGACGACCTAAATTATGTATGAAAATGGGAAGAACCATAAACCAAAACTGAACAGTACCTTCAAGGTTAGGAGTGCCTGCACAGGGCAATTAATTTTTTCATTTTGCAAGAATGAAATACCAATAAGATGATCATAACAGTAAATCGAATTCACCACCTTCACTAAGGCGTTACAGCAACAATCTATTCTCACTTTGTAAAGTAATATTGAGTAAACACCTAATTTTCTAGAGAAGAACGTCTGTTTTATCCCAAAAACTTATAATAATCATGCATTTAGAAATAAAATAAAATATATAATTTGTTTTTAGGTTTGAAGTATGTCAACAATATATCTATATGTGAAGTACTGTCATTTCAAATACAGCACAACGAATGAATGGAGTAGCATTAGAATTGTAAAAAAGGTGAGGTTTTACTTGACAGCAGCTCAAAGAAGGGTAATGATTTAAACAGGCTGTGTCAAACACCGAACTAGTTTAAAAAAATATCATTGGCATGTAAAAGTGTTTGTACAAACCTACTTACAGAAATAAAATCATTAATTATTTATAGCAGATGTGAAGTTTTATATAAATTTTAATTTCATGTATCAATCAATCAATCAAATCAGTTTATTTCGAGCTACAAAGACCCAAATCATAATACCATACAGAGTATCATACATACAAAAAAACCACGTAAACATAACTATTGTACACGAAGTGACGGCGACGTGTTGCGCTGCGCAGTATCGCGTAGCCTTCCACGGAATCGCCGATACACGACACCCTTCGGCCAAAACTCTTCCTTGAGGAAGGTCTCGATTTGATGAGTTGGAACTCGGACCACGAATGACTTGAAGTTTGTGTTGTGGCACGGTTCCAACTTCTCGACCCTCAAGGTCCAGTTGGAATTAACACGTACAAACTCCACGATCTCCTCAACCTTCGTGGTGTAATGTTGACGGGACACATAGAGCTGCGTCGTTAGTGTAGCTGGACGCAGCAGCATACTGAGTCCTGCTAGCGCGGTCCCACACTGGTTCCGACTACGAAGCTTCTTCCTCTCTACCTTCATGAAGCCATCCTTGTCAGGCACGTGGCCTGAAGCCGAGCCTAGCTGTTTCGAACCCTATATGTACCGTGTTTGATACCTAATCATTAGCAGCCTATAACGTTCCCACTGCTGGGACACAGGCCTCCTCTCGGTGAGAGAGAGTGGGACATAATCCACCACGCGGGCCCAGTGCGGGTTGGTAGATGTCACATGTCTTCGATTTTTTAGTTCTAAGACATGTTTACTCACGATGTTTTCCTTCACAGTTTTGAGAGCAGTGGTGTTGAAATAATTTACACAGAGTAAAGCGTCTGCTCGGGTTCGAACTCGTAAGTAGTAGCCGTTGCCACTGAGCCACCGCTGCTTCTCGATATCTAATTGATATCTAATCAAAGCACTCTTGTAGACAAGAGTGCTTTCTGAAAACATATTGGCTATTTATAATTTTTCATTCCTACAAGATTTTATGGATGATCAAAACAATGGTGTTTTACTCTGTTTTGAATAACACTAAACATACTTCTATAACCTTATGAAGACTGTTTAGCAAAATATTTGTGTACTCCATCTCTGAATTACCCCTAACCCCAAAATAACTATAATGAAAAATAAAATTAATAAAAGAACAAACATACATACGAGTTAATAGGCTGATAAACACATTGGCCTCTGCAGTCGGGTAAAACACCCAAATAAAAAGATATAATCTAGACATAGTTACAAAATATCGGCAATAATATCGGTTTTGATTTTCTAACCGCAGTCACACGTAATTACTAAAATATGTATGTATAAGTCAAGTAATTTTAACATTTATCATACACATTGCCATACGAAATTGACCTTGAAGGAAATAAGGTGAAAAAATACTCATAACTAGTATTTCGTAATGGACGAAGTCTATGTAAAATATTGTAATTGTCATTTACCAAATAAATGTATAGGAATCGGTGAAATGAAATTGTTATTAATCTCTTAAACACCATCATATATTTTATTCATAGACCTCTAGAAGATTAATTCGTTATTTTTAATTTCATGTTGTAAATCTATATATTAATACGTGAAGCGAAAATTTTGGAACCCTTTTTACGAAAATTGGGTGGACGGAGGAGTATGAAATTTCGCACACATATAGTTTATACAGAGAAGAAGTGACGAATGCTAATTTTTTTTTTAATTTTGCGTAAAAATACATTATTTTCAATATTAATACCATATTATTTTTTATATTCTTTTATTGCATTGTACAAACATATAAATTATATTTTTAAATATTAAACATTAAACAAAAATTATAAAAACATTTAAAAATATAAAAAATAGTAGCCCACCGGTATCGGGAACAGGGTCCAAGCTACCGCCGGTCAGGGCTCCAGAGAGAGGAACCTCCTGACAATACGAGCCGTATCCAGAAGTACCGCTTTCTGAATCAAGCCCTTGATCCAGCTGCCTAACGAGAGCCTCCTTAGATGTTGGTCGAGGCTCTTGGCTATCAAGCCGTTGACTATCGGCACAATGATCGCTGAATCCACATCCCACATGTCAACAACCTCGCGAGCTAAGTCAAGATACTTGATCTGTTTATCTTTCTCAGCTTTCACGAGGTCCTCGTCATGTGGGACCGTTATGTCAACAATCATTGTGCGCCGCTCTACTCGATCCACCACCACTATATCAGGCTTATTTGCAACAATAGTCCTGTCAGTGATGATGGATCGATCCCAGTACAATGTGATATTTCCATTTTCGAGAACTGGGTCGGGCACATACCTGTAGTACGGCACCTCTGATTCCACAAGACTGTATTTCAGAGCAAGTTGCTGGTGGATAATCCTAGCTACTAGGTTGTGCCTATGCAAGTATTCTTCGTTAGCTAGTCGAGCACACCCAGAAATTATGTGTCTAATTGATTCTCCTGGACGGTGGCATACCCGACAGATGTCAACCGTGCCATCTTTCACAATAAATCTCCGGTAGTTGTTCGTCATCATAACTTCGTCCATAATTGCACAGACAAAACCTTCGGTTTCCCCAAAGAAGTGACTGAAACGCAGCCAGGCTACGGACGCTAGTAGATCTACATCGGATCCATGTAAGGCCCGAAAATAGCGTCCGTGGAGCTCCTTACTCTGCCATACCTTCATGCGGTCATTAGTGTCGAGTATTACAGGTTTACGCCAGTTCTCGTTAGCCATGGAGAGCGAGGTGAGGCCCTTGTCAACCGCGACCACATCTCGATGCATCCCCACGTCGGTTTCTAGGAAATATTCCCTGAGGCTGCATATCTCGCGATTGTGGAGAGTCTTAGCGTTTAAAAAACCTCGACATCCACACTTTCGCGGGATATACAGTCTCATTACCGATGACCGTGGGTGATGCATTCGATATGCAGTCAACAGCGTACGGATCCTCCTGTCCAGGGCGTTGAGTTCGGTTTGAGTCCATTTGAGTATGTCGACAGAGTACATCAAAACCGGCATGACCCAACCGTTGAAGGGGCGCACCTTGTTTCCACTTGATAGAAGACTATTAAAAACTTTCTTCAGGTGGCCAAAGAAGCGCTCCTTCAACGATTGCTTCATGTCAGTAACATTGATGCCCAACGCTTCCGACATACCCAAATACTTATAGGTTTTGGCTGCGGAGAGGGCTCGGAGGTTTATGGAATCCGAGAGTTGGGTTCCCACGGATTCCTTAATCTCCCCTCGCTTTACATGCATGACCGCACATTTGTCCACACCAAATTCCATTCTGATGGCGCTACTGAAGGTTTCAACTACTTTCAGTAGCTCCATCAGTTGAAAATTGTTGGGGGCAAAGAGTTTTAAAATCATCCATGTAAAGGAGGTGGGATATAACCTGACCACCTCTCCTCATCCGATAGCCTATGCGTGAATCCTCCAGCAGTGTGCTTAGAGGATTCAGGGCTAAACAGAACCAAAGCGGACTCAAACTATCACCCTGAAATATGCCTCGCTCGATCCTTATCGGTTCGCTGTTCCCTTGGATATTTCAACATCCTGGATAGCGAAGGACCGTCTTCCTCTGCCTCATACATGAAATCAGGAAGGTGCGAAGAGATGCATCGACTTTATACAACTCCAGCACCCTCATGAGCCATGTATGTGGCACCGAGTCATAGGCCTTCTTATAGTCTATCCAACATGTCGACAGATCCTTTCGGGAACGACGAACTTGTTGGCTTATGGTCATATCAATGAGGAGCAGCTCCTTAGTACCTTATATACTTATTATTATTACCTCCTTTATATTTATTATTATATTATTTTTTTCACTTAATAATGTATTTCTATTGAAATGAAGCACGGTCGAATTTCGACCAATGGGCGATGACTAGTAATAAATACTTAAATTTTTTATTATATATTTTTAATTATTTTGAGTTAAACAATCTCGTATTACCCAACATCGGTACATAAATATTAGCTAGCTTTTTCCCGCGACTTCGTCTGCGTAAATCTTACGTTACGCGGACGCAGGTGAAGTCGCGGAATTAATAGGGTTAATGGGTAACGAATAAGGTTTAGTCGTGAAAGCGTGACAGACAGACAGAATTAGTTTCGCATTTATAATATTACGTATAGATAAAGAAGATAATTTATTGCTGTAAGATAGTTTTATTGCTTATAATTAAATATTTGTATTATTTGTCTACTCCATAGCACGCTATGTGCAAAAATTTCATAGACCGACTAAATTTATGCTATAGGTTGGCAAAAAAGAGTCTGTCGTGGTAACCATTGGAACTAAAATATTTTTTTGGTGGCAGCACTGCTTTGTTTATCATCAACAAGTAGCTAATCTGTCATTGTGTTATGTTCCCAGTTGTATTTTACTTATTTCTAATTAACTATCAAATTAATGCTTTTGAACATATAAAAAATGAATAAAACAATAAGGAGTAGTGGTGTGAGCTGTGATATATTAAGTTTTCGTAAGAAATTTGGCGGAATCTGAAGCGGAACAAATTTTGTCTCCGATCGACAATGTTTACGAAAGAACTGCCGACACGAAAGGTATTTATCCAAGAAATTTATCTTTTATTCAATGCCAGTCATTGTTTTTCCTTTCTAATACTAAGTTTTATCGGTATTATAAGTTTCAAGCCATTTTATTGTTTTATTTACTAATAGATTATTGAGGTTATGTTTTCTAGTTTGAGAAATCGCGTGTACGTTAACTCTTGATGTTTGATACTTGAAATTGAAAAATGTACCTACATGGAATTAATATGATTGTCTTTATGTTTTTTTCAAGGTAAATCTCACAGTACAATTAGAGAAATTGTTAATGAAGGTGAAAAAAATTAAGGATTTTTTCTACACCTGGAGGAACACCAAAACAGTTGGCGGAAGAAAGAATTAGACGATTTTGATCTGTGTGCAATTAGACAAAAAGTTCAACACTATAACGAAACCGGCAAGTATTTTTTTTTTTTTTGTTAATCGCATACCACAGTAATAAAAGTATAATTTATATTTATTATTTTTCAGGTGCCTATTCTACGTAATATATTACTATAGTTTGAGGAGACAGGTTGTAATGGAAGCCGCAAACGTGTAAGAAAGATTTTTACACTATTTAGATTTCATAAATAAGAAATGTAAAACTGACACATCAGTGTTAATGGAAAACATCTATCATAGCACTGAAAAGGAATACAAGAATGATGTTATGTCACGTTTTTCTTTTTAAATAAAATCTAAATTTTAGCGTGTTATTTCATTTTCATTGTCATGTGAATAGTGATAATGTTATGTACCCCACATAGACATACCTGACGCCTTCATTAGTCAACTGTTCAAGTTTATTCGATATTGCCCGTACCTTTCGAATGCGACATGTTATAGGTACTCTCTGACTTCCGATTAGTTTCCGACAGTAAGCAGCTGTAAGTCGCCTTCTTGTCGACTATAAACTGTCAGCATTAAAAGGACTCGTTCAGTATCATTCATGTCAAATTTGATACAGGCATACCAACCATCGAATGGTTGTGAATACCCTAGATGGTGGCCGCAAATGCGATTGCTGAACATTATCACCCATATTCTAAGTCAAAACCTCATGTTTTCCTCGACTCGACTCAACCTCACTGAGGTAGTTTGATATTCATAGTTGCAACTTTACTCCTCGTCTCAAACAATTTCCTCAGTCGAGACTGATGAGAATTTCCGGGATCTCATGTTTGTGGATTAAAACAACAAGTATCATATCACTTTTAGTCCTAGTATACAGGGTGGCCATACCTGCTAAGCAAGCGCCCTTATTTTTTCCAGACTCTTTTTTGCCAAGCTGTACTTTCACGTACTTTTTTCTAAGATGTTTCCATCTCTACCTTGCTATTGTAGTTTGACAGATGTGCAACAGTGACAGGAATAGTGCTTACAAGGCTATGCTAAATTAGTAACGGTTTTTTATTTCGAGACATTTTCTGTCATTAGTTCAACTTTTGGCCGCTGGTTTTCCTATTCTCTATAAACGGTTCAGATATAAGTTTGTGGCAACCGGCCACTTTAGGTTGACCCGTCATAAACCACGCCCATCCTACTATCATTCACTTTGAAGGTGGGCCCTTAATGATATCATGCAAACTTGGATCTTCATTTTGGTCAGGAAATTCAGCCCTTATGACATTGTCAACAGCGTCAGGACGAATTTTTTTTCCAGCCAAAAGAGGATGTGTGCGTCAGGTAAACCACGCTTTTGCCACTCGACGCTGTACATAAAACAAAGAGCTGGACCGAATAGTTTGTCTTTGGTGAGGAGATTAATCATTACTTTGAGCTTCAAATGAAAAATCCTTGCAATTATGTCATGCCTATCATATGACGCCTGTCCTGAGAGAAGTTTCTGACAAATCTCGGTCCACTTGGGATTTGTTGTGAACGTTATGAAAAGGTCCGAACGGCCGTACCTACGGACGTAGCAAAAAGCATCTTGTATTTTTTCGTGCATGTATCGCGGACCATCTGTAAAACTGGAAGGCAAGATAACCAATCGCCCCAAGTTTTCAACTTTATTATCTGTTTGCATCCCGTCCCGCAAATGCACGTATTCTGCAGCACGTAAACGACGTTGATTAGCGCGAATGTAAGCGTTCCGTTTCAATTTTTGCATACATATTCACAACAAATTGGCTAAACAAACCCCGAAATAAAAAAAAAAGAAATAAAAATAAAAAAGTTTATTACATATCATTTTAGCTTACATTGCATATCGAGGAGTCTCCATTTAGGCATAGAAATACCTGTAGTTGAAGGCTCCGCTCTTCCCTTGCATTATAAATATGTATACAAACAACAAAAGAGAAAAAAAAAAGTAAGAAAGAAAATACGATCTTTTGTACATATACGTGAGTGTGATTGTATGTGTGTGTGAGTGTGATGGATTGTCTAAGTATGTGTGTGTATGTGTGTGTGTGTGCGTGTGCATGTGTGTGTGTGTGTGAGAGAGAGAAGGAGATTTTGAGTGTACATGTGTGACTAAATAAGCTAATAGCATCACTACATATATAATTTATTATTCAGCCTATGAATGTAGAACTGAACTTAGGTTTCCTAATAAACTGGCTATAAAAAATAATAGTTTAAAAAAACTAAAAAACAGGCCTTCATAGAAAACCAAACTAAAACGTAGAAAATAATTGAAAAAAGCGTAGGGTGCTTTTTAAGTATTTTTAATTGATATGCGCCTGCCAAGCGTGGCGATTATGGCAAAGCCGCCCAAATTCGGGGAGGCCTAAGTCCAGCAGTGGACGTCTTACGGCTGTAATGATGATGATGATGAATTGATATCAAACATCAGATGAAAGCCAGTTTTTCAGTTTTTAAACTATTATTTATTTTATTTTTATAGTTTGTTTAGCTACAAAAGCGGGTTTTCGTATTTTTTATCCCGACCAGGATATTAGCACAACTTTATGAATTTTTTTTAGTGTCATCGGTTCTTGAGAAGTTGTGCTAAGTTTCAAATTAATCCGACGTTTTGAAGGCGTGAAAATCACGTTCATACATTCCGTTACATACATATATATATACATAACAAGCTAATAAAAGCGGGTTAAAACTGTAATAGGAGACATAGTCATAGGCAGATATATTGTTGGTTGTTTTTAAAGTTTCTTTTGGAGCGTCACCGACATGTTGTTGACTGCGTCACCGTTTTAATTTCTATCGGCATCGGCAGTCCAGTCCAATCTGCCATTTTTTTAAAACAAGCAGAATAACCCAGTTGATAGTGTTCACGGCCTTCAGTAGACATCTACAGAGGAGCGGCAGAGCTCGGTTCTACAAGAGACAAAGCTGAAAGGTACCTATCATTCCTCAAACTAGAATACTGTTTTTTTTTACACTAATCATGTTGCTTCAATGTCGTATCTCAAAACCGAAGAGGGAAAAAATTTTCAGAAAAAAATAATTTCGAGTTAATTTTCACTTTGTGTTGTTTTTTTTTGGACGTCTGCTTTTTTTGCCAGAAACTTTTTATTTTTCACTTTTTAATGGTATTTATCCCGCACTAATACGCATACGACTACTGGCCAGGTCAATAGCAGTGAGAGGAAAAAAAATCGAAGAAACATAGGCCCTCCTTCTTGTTTGAAGTCGGTTAAACATGTAACTTCAAACTCGCAGAGTGGGGCTACCTCCACAATATGGCAACAGGATGGTGAGCTGTGGCGCTAGCTTGCACGAAATAAAGTCCTTGTCTGGGATCGAACTTACAACCACTACTACCGCCGCTGCTGGAATTTTATCAAGCAACTTCTAATAACATAGAAACAATTTACAAAAAACATGTGGGAGTCGTTATCAAGTTATCATATACATATATCACATTATATTTGTATAGTTTTTCAGTAATATTTGCTTATCCTTTCGACCTACAGCCGTTTGGCGACCTTTGGCGTACTATTTGTTAAATATAATTGTGTATTTGTTTTAACAAAGTATAACAGAATTGCTATGAATCAACCTTTTGTTGTTTTTCATACAGCAGCTATTGTTAGCGCTATTTATCACATTTATTTTGTTTAATTTTGTAGATGTTTAAAAGGACACGATCATCTTTAATAGTCTAAAAAATGCGTTTTATTTTTTGTCTATGAATTACGACGAAACAAGAACTGATAGATAAAACTGAGTTCGTTGAGAAATGACTTCTGAATTTAGTAAGTACCATTAGCGTGTGGTCCTTGTGCCCTGGCTTATGAGAGTATGTCACTCAAATGCTCACTCAAATGTCTTGCTGGTGGTGGTGTGTGTGTTGGATTTTGAAGTTCCCTTCTAAATGGTTGAGCTGAATGGTGCTAATCTATATGCAAAATTTCAACCACCAATATTTTAAAAGAGTATTTTGCCCGTGCTTCTCCAGGTAGGTACCGATTATGCTTTGGAATGGGTAATAGCCTGAATTGGTTTATTTGACATAAAAGATTTGAGTCTGAACTGGAAAACGAGATGTCGGTTGTTTGGTGGCGAGATTGACGGATGACATCGCGGACAAACCCTGGATGAGCCAGGCACAGGAGCGTGGGGATTGGCCCAAGAAAAGAGAGGCCTAGCAGTGGGTGAAGTCGAACTATGGATGATGATGATGTTAAGGTACTATAGGTACACCTCTGCCTAACCCTGCGAGGGTTGGGGGGACCTATGTGATCTTCACAACCCAGTTACTGGTTAATACGATACTCTTTGGTATAAGACTGGTTTTTTAGACTTTCGGGCTTCCGACGACCAGTAACCACTGCCAAAGATCTACGAATGACAGCTGGGACTATGTAAACATGGGCACCCATCCACAGACGAACCGCGGCAAGGGTAGCTTAACCTGATCAACCGACCCGTGCGGCTCTTATCACTTAGCCGCAAACCCCTAAAAAGGTAAAAGGATTCTATAGCGTTGACCATCAGCCAACCTACATAAATTTTACCAACATGCGCAGTTAAAAGAGTGTGTACCACATTCGACCTAGAACACCACCATAAAACTGAACATTATCTCATTGATCTTACTTTTATAGTTGTCATACCAGCAACTGAGTGCCCTAACCCTTTATTACATCACAGTAATTGCAACTGTCGTGGCAGCCTAATTTCAAATGATTATATCTCCGGCGTTACGAAGAGTGCATTCACACTTCGCTGTTTTTTAAACGAGCTTACGCGCGTTTCGAAACTTAAATGCAAAACAAACTAGCAACTTGTATTCCTTTGCAGGCGCTAACAAATTCAGTTCTACGTTAGTATCAACACAAACGGTTAATATTAACACTCATAATTATTACAATCAGGCTATATTTTTATCTCTTTTGGGACACAGGCCTCCTCCGGGCCGTCAGTCACCACGCGGGCCTAGTACGGGTTGGTACATACTACATGGCTTCGGATTTTTGATTCTAGGACATGACGATTTCGTCACGGCATATTCCTTTTCCGTTTTGAGAGCAGTGGTGATGAAATATACTACACAAAGTAAAGCACTGGGTCTGGGTTCGGATCTACAACCTACAACTCGTAAGTAGCGATTGTTACCACTGAGTTACCATTGCTCATTACTCGCTTACACCTCACACACACACACACACACACACACACACACAAACTCTACGTGCGCGCTTTTTTTTCTGAAAACTGACAGCGTCAGGTTATGTGGACGCAGCAAGGTGAGCCGTCGAAAGTCACCCGTTGTAAAAGTAACTCTGTATCATCATAATTTAAATTGTGTAACCATGTTGTTAAATCTTTTTTACTTTGAATTTTCTTTTTATCATATATGTATATAAGTTTATTTACTTTGTTGTATAAAAAGGCTGAACGTTTTTCATACTGTCTGCTGGCAAATTCTGTTTTAGTTGAGGGAACATTTACTATGCAGTGCTTTTTTCTCTTTTCTAGTATTTTAGGATCATATGGCGTCTCTTTGTGCGTTTTAAGGATGATAAGAAGGATGTACAATTTTCTCACTGACAGCAGATTACATAATTTATAGAGCTTTTCAGTGGAGAATATTCTTTTTTTGAAGTACATCACTTTAAGTATCGCTCTTTGAGTGCGTTCCAACTCTAGAAAACTAGATTTTGTTGCTCCACCCCATACAGTTATGCAATAAACTAAAACAGACTGGACCAAAGATACATAAATTTCATTTAATAGATTCCTTTGATTGTCTTTATTTTTATTTACATTTATTGTCCTTGGTACAACATATCTCAGCTCTTTAAATATCCAGATCAGTTTTCGTACTCTACTCATGACTTTTTCCAGTTGAGGATACCAGGAAAGACGCTGGTCAAAAATCACTCCCAGATATTTTGCTTGGGTAACTTGTTGAATAGTAGGGCAATTGCAGCAAGTTCCAACGGTAGTAATGTCGCACGTGTGGATTCTTAAATTAAATTCTTTATCAGGTTGAAACTGATTATAAATATTAAAGCAAATGAAGTTGGTTTCACTTGTATTCAGGGTAAGCAGATTCTTTTTTAACCACGTTGCAACAAGAGCTAGTCCTTCTTCTGCACTGTTCTTAACATCATTCCATGATTTTCCTGAGAAGACGACAGCTGTATCATCGGCGTACGAGAATACTTTAGCATTGTTAATGCTCATGCTGCAGAGGTCATTTATGTAAATTAGGAAGAGCGTAGGTCCTAGTACACTTCCTTGTGGTACGCCGTATGATACATCTACGCCCTCACTAACAATTTGTCCAATTTTCACTTTTTGTGTTCTACCAGAAAGATAATCTTTAAAGAGTGTCAGTGGTATTCCACGAATTCCAATAGTCTCAAGCTTGTGTAAAAGAATGGGAGTAGAGACGGTGTCAAAGGCTTTTCTTAGATCCAGAAACGCAGCCATACATTTATTTCCTTTATCGAGTTGTTCGGATACTAAAGAACTTAGTGCTATGACAGCATCTTCAGTTGACTTTTTTTGCCTAAATCCATATTGAGAAGGGGACAGAATATCAAATCTATTTAGATACTGCAAGAGGCGAGAATTTAACAGTTTTTCTATAATTTTTGAAATCGCAGTTAAGACGGAAATAGGTCGATAATTATTCACATCGTCTCTATCACCACCCTTATACACAGGTGTAATAATAGATTTTTTTAATGGGGCAGGGAACGTACCTTTTTGAAAACATAGATTGGCAAGATGCGTGATAATTGGCACAACTTCATTTTTAGCAAGTTTTAAGAAGCAAGTGGGTATATTGTCCCATCCGGGGGCTCTTTCAGATCGTAGATTCATAAGTGTCGTACAAACGTCATGTTGATCAATATCTAGAAGTACCATTGAGCTTATGTGTGATGGTTTATTACTAAGGAGTTTGCTAAAATGAGTATCAGTTGTTATGTTTTGGGCCAGATCTCTGCCTATACTTGCAAAATATTTATTAATAAAGTTAGCAGATTCTGTGGGAGATGATTTAACCTGCAATAATTCTGAGTTTTCTGTTCGTGTTAGTGATATTTTTTATATTTTTCCAAAGAAGTCTATTGTTTTTGATAGCATTAGTAATTTGTACCCTATTATATTTTCTTTTTAACTTTTTTATAAGATTATTGCAATAGTTTCTATACCGCGTATACGTCATTTTGGCAATTTCATTGTGAGGATCATTTCGTGCCTTTTTCTGTAACGCATTACGATTCCGAATACATCTCAGAATACCCTGAGTAATCCAGGGTTTTAATAAACTTTTATTGCTTGGTATGGTAATAGTGTGTGTATTAGTAGTCAAAGATTCACAAATTTTTTCTATTAAAGAGATTGTAACCACATTTGGATCATCAATAAATAGAAGTTCAGCTAAATTTTTATTTTGCAAATATAAGAGAGCACTGTCAAAATCTATAGTTGTTTTAGTCTTATCTGGAGCGATTCGGTCTTTTATTTTTGCCAAAGAAAGGAAGGTGGTATAGTGGTCTGTAGTGGTAGTGCGTAAGATAGCTATAAATGCAGAGTTTTTTTTCGGATTAATTTTTAGCATAAAATGATCGAGACAATTCATTTCTCTAGTGGGTAGTGTATGCCCGGCCAGAATTCCGTAAGACGATAACATAGTTAGGTAATTTATTCTATTTTTATGTTCATAGTATTGTTCAGTTTCCCTGGGCCTCAAGTTAATATTAATATCCCCTGTGATCACAATGTTTCTTTTTTGTACATTTAGTGATTCCAAATGTAAGCTTAATGAGTCGATAAAATTATCTGCACTTAAATTTGCTGATCTCTATACATCTATATATATAAAAGAAAGTCGTGTTAGTTACTTCACTTATAACTCAAGAACGGCTGAACCGATTTAGCTGAAAATTGGCAGGGAGGTAGTTTAGAGCCAGGAGAAGGACATAGGATACTTTTTTTTTTTTTTTTTACTTTTTACCATAATCATTTATTTATTCCGTTCGACCGCGTTCCCGTGAGACGTCACATAAAACGTCAAAGAGAATACAAGTCACTATAAACGTTGCCTTCGAAGTACCAGGTTATCATAACTTGACAGGAGCTTACCAAACAAAGGAGTGTCAGCTAGAAAACGCTTTATGCCTTCGAAGTACCAGGTCATCATAACTGGGTAGGAGCTAACCTAACATATGAGTGTCAGCTAGAAAACGCTTACCAGATCACCACCGCGTACCAGGTTGTCAAACTTGGTACGTCTGGGTCAACTAATTATCTATACTAATATTATAAAGCTGAAGAGTTTGTTTGTTTGATTGAACGCGCTAATCTCCGAATCGAATCCGGTCCGAATTGAAAAATTCTTTTTGTGTTAGGTAGCCTATTTATCGAGGGAGGCTATAGGCTATATAACATCACGCTACACCTCAGAGGAGCGGAACAGTAATGAAAAATGTTGCAAAAACGGGGAAAATTTATTCCTTCTGAGAGTTTCCGTTGCGTGCGCTGCGTAAACGGTTAAAGTAACGCAAAAATCATGTATGACGGGATTGTTATTTTTAAAAAGTTCAAAAAAAAAGTCCCAAGAGCATATGTCTATCTTTTAAGGTTGACTCACTATAACTCAAGGAGCGAAAATGGACGAATTCACGTTCCCGTTCCAATTCTCGATTAAATGCGTCATTCATTTCACGATATGGTGCTGGCATTCCTAACCTGATTAATAAATTACCGCACATGAGGTAACACATATCTTCGATCAAGAGTAAAGCACGATTATGTATCTCCTCATTCATCTCAATATCGTGATTTCTGGAACTGACACGAATTTGATGTAAAATATCTTCTGACATATTATCCTAGCAGGCAAATCGATGCGACGGGAAGGGTAAGGGGAGCAAAAATTTGACGCGGACGAAGTCGCGGGCAGAAGCTAGTCTATATATATTTATGAGGTAGCGATTTTTGTTAAAACGAACAAACATCTGTTTGCAAAACCGCAATCTGTTAGGAATGCTTTAAAGATTTCTTCGCTACCTCACAGAACTGCCCTTTTTGACAAGAGTTTTTTTAGTATGTCAACAAGAATATATAATAAACTACCAATAAAAATTTTGAAGACAGGAGATTTACAAGATTTTAAGAAAAAAATTGCAAGTATTTTTATTAGATAAGGCTTATTATACTATGTCAGAATATCTAGATGATAACATTAAATAATTTAGTTGATAAAGTAGAACAGAGTTTAATAATTATAATTTAAGATTAATGTTTTTCGCGTGTACGTACACTATACTTAAACCTAATATTTGTACGCTTTACTAGCAGGACATAGTGATACATTTATTAATATTAAGCACCAACTTTGTTAACCTATGACCACAAATAAAAGACTGAGTTTGAGTTTGAGTTTGAGTTTGAGTCTGTATACTCCTTAGACAATACTGCAGTACTTTATGTTAGGCACCAATTTTAGTGATTTTCTACTTATTTTACAGTCCTGTAATTTAAGTAGATACATGATATTTATAGGCAAAAGATAGACAGATTGCATTAGATTGTTTTAAGAATGATGTCTAGGAAAGAAGTGATTTTGAATAGTATGCCACCATTTTTACAAAGGTTTCCTTTGGTTTAACCGGTCAATTACCATAATTACAGACACAATTAAAAAACGATTGTTTACATACCAAATGTGGTATCTCAGGGACTTAGAGGTCAAGCCTTTTTTTTTTAAGAAGTATGGAAGGAAATGATTTGCTGTACCAGCCCTAAACTCCATTGAAATAGGTATCTAATTTAAAATATTTTATGTCATGTGAACCTTTATGTGCACATGTGAAATGTCAGTTAGGAGCACAGTTCCAATTTGTTGATAATGAACTAGAGAGAACCAAATAGAGGTTATTATTAGCTTTCAGAAATAATTTACAACCCAACTCATTAAATCAGGAATCAAATTAAAGAGTAAGTCACTGTAAATAATACTAACAGAATTGATAGCATTCATTCAAGTAACATGTTGTTTCCATCTATAGTCGTATTTCTGTATTACTAAAACAAAAAATAATAATAAGTAAAATGTCCAGCAATACCATTTTTACTAATATTTTAATGGTTCTGCTTCTTATACCTGATTTTCTATTGATCTTGAAAGCTCTGTGAAAGACTTATATACAGCTGGTACAACTCTAAGACACATTCAAGTTCGTATAACTTGAACAGCCCTCGGAGGGACTTTAGGTGTCCACATACTGTTTCATGAATTTGAAACAAAATGTTTGTATGATTCTTTTAAGATTTACCTTCTATGAATGTTTCTGGGGTTTAGCATACGGTTGTATTGGACTCCGGAGGGTGTCATAACGGCCCCTAATGGAAGTTGGCGCAAGGTTTCTTCCATTGATGAGGCAAAAGCCAAGTATCCTAAAAAGCCCGACGCGAATCCATCAACAAGTCTGAGCCTCAGCCAGGAGCCTGAAAAATACATAACATAATTATGGTACAAGTTTACAATAAATTTCTTATTGTTGTTTCATATTGATCTTTACTTACCGTTGTGTAGCCAACAGACCAGGAGACATAACCAAGGGCGGTGGGCTGATTGGAGTTAACACCAACGGCCGCCATGGCCCACACACAATGGTCCACTCAAAGGACTAATTGCGGAAACCCAACCCCTATAACATGGAACATACATAGAACCGTTGTGTAGCTGTCCGGTCTCATTCATTCATTTGTTTTCTGTTATTAAGGTTTATTAGTTTCTTGGCAGCCTAATCAGTGTTTATCAAAGGATATACTCTGTGTTTGTTTTTCCACCTCAACTCATTGTGAATTGTCATGACAATATATTAAATTGACGTTGACATTCCATGTTCTGAAATAACTGGCTACATAAATGCTGTTTGCGAACAACTGGCTTCATGAGAACCACCTCAACAGCAGCCAAGGACAAAGCCTTAGAGTTCCTCTTGAGCTGTACTTACAGCGGGATACCATAAACACCAGTAAGTCAATATTTGGCAATTTTGATAAAAATACACTTGTACACTGGGACTCTGATGTATTAACTTTTTTAAACAATAGTATAATTGGGAAATAATTTATACCTAAGTATTCATTTATATTATTTTTTTTTATTTTTTTTAAACATCTAGCTGTACCTTTTCCTTATAAGTTGTAATAATGACAATTTGACATTTCTTTCCGAGCTTTAAAAGCAGTACCTAACACTAGAAATATTCACTAAATCTTCGATAAAGTTTTCAAAGTCAGTTACTGTATAGCTTGGCAAAAAAGAGTCTGTCGTGGTAACCATTGGAACTACAATATATTTTTGGTGGTAACACTGCTTTGTTTGTCATCAACAAGTAGCTAATCTGTCATTGTGTTATGTTCCCAGTTGTATTTTACTTATTTCTAATTAACTATCAATTATTAATGCTTTTGTACATAGAAAAAATGAATAAAACAATAAGGAGTAGTGTTGTGAGCTGTGATATACCAAGTTTTCGTAAGAAATTTGGCAAAATCTGAAGCGGAACAAATTTTGTCTCCGATTGACAATGTTTTCGAAATAACTGCCGACACGACAGGTATTTATCCAAGAAATTTATCTTTTAGTCAATGCCAGTCATTGTTTTACCTTTTTAATACTAAGTTTTATCGGTATTATAAGTTTCAAGCCATTTTATTGTTTTACTAGCTTCTGCCCGCGACTTCGTCCGCGTCAAATTTTGCTCCCCTGACCCTTCCCGTCGCATCGATTTGCCTTCTAGTTTTCGTCCACTTTTCGTTGCTCGCTCCTTTTGAGTTATAGTGAGTCAACCTTAAAAGATAGACATATGCTCTCGCGGACTTTTTTTTAGAACTTTTTAAAAGAAACAATTCCGTGATACATGATTTTTGCGTTACTTTAACCGTTTACGCAGCGCACGCACCGGAAACTCTCAAAAGGAATAAATTTTCCCCGTTTTTGCAACATTTTTCATTACTGCTCCGCTCCTCTTAGTTGTAGCGTGATGTTATATAGCCTATAGCCTCCCTCGATAAATAAGCTACCCAACACAAAAAGAATTTTTCAATTCGGACCAGTAGTTCCTGAGATTAGAGCGTTCAATCAAACAAACAAACAAACAAACAAACTCTTCAGCTTTATAATATTATTAGTATATTAGTATTAGTATTAGTATATTAGTATATAGATTTACTAATAGATTATTGAGGTTACGTTTTCTAGTTTGACAAATCGCGTGTACGTTGACTCTTGATGTATGATACTTGAAATTGAAGACATGAGTGGATGAAGGGGATATGTCGCAGTTTCAGATTTTCGCTGTTCTATGCATGAATGATGGTATTATGTGCATACAAACAATTTCAAACCTTAAAACAACCATGTTTGTGGCTATTTTAGAAATTCACTACTTGATAAAAGTTTTATGTACACTAAGATTTTAAATCAATATTGTATGAATGTGGTATGGGCACTTAACATTTTTATAGATACCTAAAAAGTAAAAAGTTAACTTTATGCAGTGGATGAAGGAGCTATGTGGCATTGCACTGCACTTTCAGTGAATGAACGGGTTAATTGCTGCACATATCACTTTCACTTAAATGGATATTTTAAAATCACAGACCACAAATTTCCCAAATTGGGACATTAATATTTGTATTCGGATCGGGATTTTGGGAGAATCGAATAAGTGCTTCCAAAAATGATACAATCTATGCACCTGAACCATACCGAACCATTATAAGCAAAACTTCACGAAACAATTTAGGTACCTAATTATTGATATAAGTAACTGACCAATTAAGGAAAATAAACGATTCGCAAATGAATTTAAATTTGATTAACAGGAAAAAAAATACAAATATGGAAAAAATAGTTTTAGGGATGGCGTGAAATGGATCAGAATTGATGAATACGGTTCATATTTAAAGAGTCATACGACGAAATGACACCATTCCAGAAAGTGGACATTTAAAAAAAGGGTCAAATTAATGCAAATTTTGAGGTGCCACGTGTGGATGGAAAATATAGTACTATCAGTTGAAAAAAAAGCTAATATTAACACTAGAAGCGCTGAACATACCGACACCCCTAGAAGCGCGGATGGGTCAATTTTGGCCATTTTATTTTTGCTACAGTAATGTAAAGCGTATACAAATAAAAAAACTTTTAATTAGAATATAATGTTTTTATTAAATACTAGCTTCTGTCCGGGACTTCCTCTGCGTCAAATTTTGCTCCCGTAACCCATACCGTCGTGCCGGGGTCGCGTGATTGTTCGAAAGAGATACCGTGACCCTGGCACATGGGCAATTGAAGGAACACGGGTGGGTTTTAGTCAGTACCCATACCGTCGCATTGAATTGCCTGCCAGTTTTCGTCCATTTTTCCTTGCTGCTCCGCTCCTTTAGTTTGTAGTGTGATGTTATATAGCCTATAGCCTTCCTCAATAAATAAGCTACCCAACACAAAAAGGATTTTTCAATTCAGACGAGTAGTTCCTGAGATTAGCGTGTTCAACCAAACAAACAAAAAAACTCTTCAGCTTTATAATATTAGTATAGATAACAAATATTTTTGGTTTACTTTGGCTTAAAATAGAAATCACAATCACAAATATTAAAGATAAAATCAACCCTGGAAAGGCTGTGCGACAGGGAGCTGAGGGACAGCGCTCTGAAAACGCTACCGTTGCACGGTGACCAACATACATACAGCTCGGGTAAGTCCACCGAATAGGCACTTCATCTGGTAGTTAGCAAGATAGAAGAAGTGATCCATCAGAAAGGGACCTGCCTGGGTATCTTCATAGACATCGAAGGAGCCTTCAACAAAACAGCATCAGCAGCACTCTCCAGACGTGGAGTAGAACAGGCACTCATAGACTGGATCCCACACATGCTAAGCAAGCGCATGGTTCGCCTCGAGGATGAGCAGCAGATGGCCATGATTGCCAGAAGCTGCCCACAGGGAGGGGTGCTGTCACCCCTTCTAGTGAATTTGGTGATCAACGAACTAATCGCCAGACTCAATGCCAATCACTACTATACAATAGGTTATGCGGACAACCTCGCAATCCTTATCTCAGGGAAGGTTACGGGTACATTCGGTGCAGTTATTTCTGTTTCCAAGGGAATTTCTTTCAGAGAATTGTATGTATCATGTAAACGAAGTAACGGCTGACTCCGGCCTCGGCCTTGTCTTCGACTGCGTGATCCACCACGATTTCTGGTTCTTCCACGCCCTCTGCATTGTCTAGCCGTATTTTCTTCGTCAGAAGTTGCGGCTGATATTTCTTCACCTAAAAATAATTATTTATTATTGATTAGACAAAATAGTTATTACGATAATCCACACTATATTTATATATTTATTATTTATCCATACTTCCATACTAATATTATAAATGCAAAAGTAACTCTGTCTGTCTGTCTGTCTTTCTGTCTGTCTGTCTCGCTTTCATGCTGAAACTACTGAACCGATTTAAATGAAATTTGGTACACTGATAGTTTAGAGCCTGAGAAAGGACATAGACTACGTTTTATCCCGGTAGTATGTTTCCGCGGGATAATTTCCGACCTCCACGCGGGTAAAGCCGCTGGCAAAAGCTAGTTTGAAATATTTTTACTGACTCCTGTATAATATAAATAAGTTTATTATAGTGAATAAGAATATTTACCCGGCCGATGTTTAGTACCTACATTGGCACCAATCAACAATATTTTGGTTAACTTAGAAGAAAGATAAACTTCCATGGCTGGGTCAAAATTGACCCAACCGCGCTTTGAGGTAAATTTGGATAAAAAATTATGTATATTGCATTTACGTGGTTGAAGTCTCGTATAAATAATAATCATCATATTTCATGAAAAGTCATAAAAAGTTACGATTATATGCATCATAAAATATTCATTAGAGCAGGAAGAATATCGAAATCGGTCAAATTTGGGACGCCCGCATTTCTAGTGTTAAGGATCAACTAAAATTTGTTAAACCGGAATATCGATATTATTATCAGTCCATTCTCGGAGAAGAATAATCGTTTTTCGTTTAGGTTTTGTTTTTTTTTCAATTTCTTAAGTAACTTGTCTCCTTCGGGCATATAAGTTTTCTCAAATTGTTTAAAATTTTCTTTGCGGAAGAAGGTTCAGTTTTTTGTAAAATAAAGTAGTAAAAAATATTTTATTCTTTAATTTCTCTCCTATTTTAAAAATATTAAACGGTTTGCGCCGCCAGACACCCTTACTGGATAAATACATTTAAGGCATTTTGTAATATCCTAAAATGTTTATGCGAAACTTTGAACTCAATTTTCTCGAAATTAGAATTTTGCGACATATCCCCTTCATCCACTCATGTCTTCAATTGAAAAATGTACCTACATGGAATTAATATGATTGTCTTTATATTTTTTTCAAGGTAAATCACACAGTACCTACAATGAGAGAAATTGTTAATGAAGGTGAAAAAAATTTAGGATTTTTTCTACACTTGGAGAAACACCGAAACAGTTGGCGGAAGAAAGAATTAGACGATTTTGATCTGTGTGCAATTAGACAAAAAGTTTAACACTAAAGAAACAGGCAAGTATATTTTTTTTGTTAATGCTTTTATCGCATACCACAGTAAAAAAGGTATAATTTATATTTAATTTTTCAGGTGCCTATTCTACGTAATATATTACCTATAGTTTGAGGAGATGGGTTGTAATGGGAGCCGTAAACGTATAAGAAAGATTTTTACACTATTTCGATTTCATAAATATGAAATGTAAAACTGACACATCAGTGTTAATGGAAAAAATCTATCATAGCACCGAAAAGGAATACACGAATGATGTTATATCACGTTTTTCTTTCGAAATAAAATCTAAATTTTAGCGTGTTATTTCATTATCATTGTCATGTGAATAGTGATAATGTTATATCCCCACATAGACATACCTGACGCCTTCATTAGTCAACTGTTCAAGTTTATTCGATATTGCCCGTACCTTTCGAATGCGACACGTTATAGGTACTCTCTGACTTACGATTAGTTTCCGACAGTAAGCAGTTGTAAGTTGCCTTCTTGTCGACTATAAACTGTCAGCATTAACAGGATTCTTTCAGTATCATTCATGTCAAATTTGATACAGGCATACCAATCATCGAATGGTTGTGAATACCCTAGATGGTAGCCGCAAATGCGATTGCTGAACATTATGTCTTGTGTATCGGGTTCAATCGGCAATCCTTGAGTGTAATTTAATTAATTTTTAAACTGAAAAGTTTTCATTATGTTATTATGATGGCACTCATAAATAAAAGGTTATTCCAGCGAAATAATGTGCAATCTACTAAATACAATGAAATTAAAAGACTGTGTGCCTATCAAGTCTTGAAATCTTGACTGATGAGAATTTCCGGGATCTCGTGTTTGTGGATGAAAACAATAAGTATCTTATCACTTTTAGTCCTAGTATACAGGGTGGCCATACCTGCTAAGCAGGCGCCCTAATTTTTTCCAGACTCTTTTTTGCCAAGCTGTACCTTAGTCATAAGATCCTCTTCCATTTTGTTAAATATCAGCACTTTAGGAACACTTTCATAAAACCCAGTAAAAGTAAACAGTAGTATTTTTTTGTTTCTTTGGTTACTGAGCTGGTGTCGACTATTTTGCCACTGTCAAGTAGTGACGGAAATCCAGTAAGACGAGCCATCGGACTTTTCACTCCGTAGTAGTTATTTAGTATTAAGTTAGTAGCTGAAAGGACAAGAACAATTTTGTTAGTAAACATAGTATCTTTTTAAAATAATTTATGCAAAGAGAACATCACAAATCTACTTAAAATATTTATAAAGTTATTATTAATACCCACCAAACTACATTTTGATATTTTATGATATCAAATTGTAGATTTAGACTTTTAAAATCTTGATAAAATTTGGATGACTAGAGGTAAAGTTATTCAAGACGGAATGGAAGTAAAGATGGGGGATTTTAAGTTTGGGGAGAGTACGATACAAGTCAAAGGATTGAAAATTTAAAACACAATAGAAAAGATGTGATCCCGAGTTTCATCATCAAGACCGCATTCGCAGAGGGAACAGTTGTGAACACTAATCAGACTAATCTTATTCACCGGTTGAATGTACCAAGTGACTTGTGTAATTTTGTCCTATTTTATATTGTGTTTCTCTACAATGCTTATGCGCAATCGCAAGGGGTTTCTGCGTCGTTTCGTGATCTTCGACGACACACAGATCCACTGTACCAATGAACAGTCGAAACAGTGTACTTCACCCAGTGAACGTGATCCGAAGAAGGCGAACACGAAACGGTGGCTATCACCTTTCCGACGGATAGGACACCATCGGCTGGAAAGGTGATGGCCACCGTTTTCTGGGATTCACAAGGTGTGATTTGGACTACCTGGAGTAGGGCAAAACGATCGCAGAGCCGTACTATGCCGAATTATTGGGCCAATTCGACGCCGATTTGCAGAAAAAATGGCCCCATATGGCGAAGAAAAAGTGCTCTTCCGCCATGACAACGCAACCGGTTCACACCTCCGCCATCGCCACGGCCAAATTGGTCGAATTAGGCTACGAACTGCTGCCCCATCCACTCTATTTGCCAGATTTGGACCCGTGCGACTTCCTTTTGTTTCCAAACCTGAAGAAGTCCCTCGCCTGTCAGAAATTTGAGTCGAATGAGGAGATTATCGCCGCCACGGACGCCCACTTTTCAGACTCCCCGAAAACGTATTTTCTTTTCAGACGGGTTAAAGAACTTGGAGAAACGCTGGGTAAAGTTTATTGAACTAAAAGGAGACTACGTTGAGAAGTAAATAGCAACTTTTCCAAAATTGACGTTTTTTTTTTGTAGGCCAAGTATTAATCGGACCACCCTCGTATAAGGGAAAAGGCTCACGGCAAGAGTGTAAAAACTACCGCGGCTTTAGTCTTTTGAAGGTTATTGGCAAACTGTATGCGAAGGTTTTAATAAATATAGTGATAGGAGGGACTGGTGAAAAAATATCAGATGTACAGGCGGGATTTAGAGAGGGGATGGGCTGTATGGATCAGATTTTCTCCCTAAGGTGCATAGCCAAAAACCATCTGGCAAAGCAAAAGAAAGTCTACCGTGCTTTCGTTGACTTGGAGAAGGCAGTGTGTGCAGAGAAGAACTGTGGCGAACACTATCCACGTACGGTGTGGACTGGCGCTTGGTACCGGCACTAACATCTTTATTTATGGATTCCATTGCTTGTGTTAGGATAAACGCGGCATAGGAACACGAACTGGTTCTGCATCTCCAGGGGTATTAGACAGGGCTGTGTAGCGTCACCTTAGCTGCTCAACTTGTACCTACATGGATAGTTGTCTGGATTTGAAAGAGGGTGAGTGTAGATTGAAGAGTGTTGCATGTCAAATGCCTTCTCATCATTGTTCACTGTACGAACATAATTACACGCCCCGTAAGCGCGTACTATGTGTAACTGAAAATAGACGCAATACAATGTTTAGGGCTTGCAATGAAATTATAAATCGGCCGGTCCCTTACGCGCGCCGTGCTGTATATGTATGTCGCTGTGTGCAAGTACATACTAATTTTAGTGTTTGATTTACGACTTTCAAATTTTGGAAGGTTGGCAATTCTGATCGATCAATATTCCCTTCCTTTTAGAGATGGGTAACTAGCCGAATTTTCAGTAGCTTAGCTAGCCGGCTATTTTTGGTTGAATAACCAGCTAGCTAGCCAGCTATTTTGGCTTCTTGGCTATTGAATAAATGCTTCAATAGCGACTATCGCTAGCCGCGGCGGCCGGCGGCATAGCTGGCCGATCCGAGTTCGATCCTCGCCGCGTCGCGGCAACGAGTTTAGATAGTTGATAAAATTAATGTCATGTTTTCGTTTTTTTATTACTTTATTTTATACTGTTATGTAAAGAAATGACTTCCCCTCGTAGGTCATACGTATTAATAATAAAAACATCGAAAATCTACAATAGCGTCATCTCTTTTTTTTGGATATGAACTAAAAAACTTTCACAGGGTACATCGACTCAACCTACAGATGTCGCGCTGCCCTGGATAATTAAAACGATTTAAACCCAACTACACACTAAATTAGGTTTAAAATCATAAAGTTAACAATTACGACAAACGACATGCACTTGCATTTCACTCGCACGGGTGATTGAAAGTCAGTACGCCTAATTTGAATTTGACAACAGACGAATGTCGCGAACTTTTGTTTGTTTATTCAACATTTCAACGCGTTTCGATATTTTTCTGTTTATTTATGACGTTTTCAGTGTGTGAGTTGTACGTACTTTGTAAATATTGTAAATAATAAGTGTAAGTAAATGTAAATAATAGGTAATTTCTTGAACTTAGTGTTATAATTTTGATATAAACATGCCAGACAGTGTTTGGACTTATTTTGAAAAAAATAATGTTAGTAAAAAAGGACAATGTAAAATATGTAAAAGTTTATTTAGTTACAAAAGCTCTACAGGCAATCTTGTAGCTCATTTAAAATCAAAACACGTATCTGCGTACGTTGAATTAAAAAATCTTAATAATTCAGCACCTATACCACCAGACTCTTTGCAACTTCAGAATCCATCTAATAATATGTGCGTGGATGATGCCGTTCCATCTACGAGCACACAAAATCAACTTCCACCTGCTGCACCATCCAACACCTCTCCTCCGGCGAAGAGGCAACATCAAATGGATGCGTACATACCCAAAAAAATCTCTGCAGAACAGAAAAAAACTCATTGATGCCGATCTGATGGATCTTTTTATTGATGCTTTCCATCCGTTTAGCTTAGTGGAAGAAAGATCATTCAGAAAGTATTCAAGGTGGATCCCAGGGTATGTTTTACCGACACGCAAAACGATCAGTAACACCTTGCTTCCGGAAATCTACCACAAGTGCAAAATGAGTATACATAACAAAGTAGCTGTAGAAGCCGAAACTATTTGTATAACTACCGACTTGTGGACATCCACCTCTGCGGACAGCTATATAGCTGTTACAGGGCACTACATTTAATGACTTAGAAATTAAAAACGTGTTGCTGGACTGTTGCAAATTTTTTGGAAACCATACTTCTGAAAATAGTGCAGCTGAGATAAAACGTATCTGTGAAGAATGGGGCATTTTTAGAAAAATTAACTTTTCCGTTACTGATAACGCGTCGTCCATGTTAAAGGCAATGAGAGACATTTTACAGTTAAAGCACTACGGATGTTACGTACATACATTAAACCTTATAGTGCAAGATAGGCTGAAATCGCTGGAGTCATCGATTACCAAGGTAAAGGTGATAGTGCGTTTCTTTAAGCAGAGCACTACCGCTGCGGATAAATTAGCGAAATATCTGGTGGACCACGGACTCCCGCCGAAACGGTTGAAGCAAGAATGCCAAACCAGGTGGAACTCCATATTTTTTATGTTAGAGAGATTTGTAGAACTGGAAGAACCGCTGCGTGCTACCATGGCAATAATGAATAAAGATCTTCCGATAATATCTCTCGAAGAATGGAAGGCATTTAGAGAAGTGTGCCTAGTTTTGCGACCATTCGAGGAAATTCCACGCACTGTGAGTGGTGAACATTATATCACAGCCGGTTCAGTGGTCGTATACACAAGATGTTTGGCTGAAAGCCTCAATTTATTGATGCGTGATAGTGTCCTTTGTGATGCTGTCTTCTTGGTAGCGGTTAATTTAAAGAAAGGACTAGAAGAAAGATTTAAAAATATCGAGAAGAGTGGATTATTTTCACTCTGCCTTCTCTTGGATCCAAGGTTTAAATTAAAGGCTTTTGAAGATCAGTCAACGGCTGCTTCGACAAAAAGTAAATTAATAGAAATGGTGCAATCTCAAATATATAAAAACACCGCGACTCTTCAACCACTTCCTCCAGTAGAAACAACAGCGGGAAGGGACAAATACTCGCCGTTTAACATTTTAGACAGTATTATTGTCACTAACCACACCATTGGAACTCCTTTTTCGAAGGCTGTCAAGGAAGTTGATATGTATCTTAATGATGATCCACTTCCCATTAAAGCACCATCTGGAGAATTAAACGATCCACTTAGGTGGTGGAAAATTCATCGCCAAATTTATCCGAATTTAGCATGGATTGTTAAAACCCATTGCAACATAGTCGCCACCTCAGTTCCCTGTGAAAGGATGTTTTCGAAATCAGGGTTAATCCTAACCGATCGGCAAACGAGACTTACGACCCTTTTTTTTTTTTTTTTTTTTTTTTTTCCAGGATGGGAAATCATCAAATGACTTCTCCCGCTCTGGGCGGAGCGGGAGGGTGTGTCAGACTTTTACTGACTAAAACCCACCCGTGTTCCATCAGTTGCCCATGTGCCAGGGTCACGGTATCTCTTTCGAACAATCACGCGACCCCGGCAGGCATCGGTCCTAGCAGACCCCTACACTGCTGCTGACATCTCTTTGAGGCGCGCGTGGAACACTACGCGCCGTCGACCCGAGCTTGGTCCCTACCGGGCGGCGAGCTACCCATTGCTCGCCACCCGCAAGCTCGCGCCTACGGTGGCCGGGAGTCCGCAATCGACTCCCGACGCCCGGGGCGTCTCCTCCTGCGGCGGCTAGGGACGTGAGGGCGCAGAGACTGCCACTCCCTCACGCGCCCCGCCTCCTCCTTCGCGAGCATTACTGCTTCGCAGAAGGAGGTGACGGCTTCCCATTCCCTCTCGCTCCGTACCATGGCTCGCACCAGGGCCGGACGCGAGAGGTCGCCGCAGACTTACGACCCTTAAAGTGCAGAAGTTAATGTTTTTAAATGTCAACATGGATCCAGAACGCTTTAAATGGTAATCGCGTAACGTGTAAAGAATAAAATATACATACCTATGATAACAAGTAACTACATATAAATAAGTGTAAAGAAAGATTACCTAATTTATTTAATACCTAACTGTATAGTGTATAATATAAAAAAAAATAAGTGTAAATATAAATTCCAAATTTGTACATAAAATCAAATGAACCTTTAAATACGCCGATGTAATATTTTGTATGTTAGCGTGTATGGTTTGGTAGGTACTCAATGTTTCATCGTGAGTCCTAAGCCTGAAGAAAGTATGAAGGGAAGTTCATTTCATTTTAAAGTCATTGAAATAAAAAGGCAAAAAGTCATTTTATACATACAATAATTATCAAATATTTATTTATTTTGTTTACCTTTACATCTGACAAACTATTTTAATTCTAACTAGATACTTTAAACTATCGTATTTCGTAAATTCGTCTAAACGAAATTACTAAGTATAATGACCTCTCTTTCTCTCTATATTGTGACTATTGTGAGAAAGAGATATGCGATGCGAATGAAGTTTACACTCGCGACTCTTCCTTCCTACTCATGAGTCAGTCGCAGCGCGCGCACACAGTAGACATGCGCAAAACAGTGCCTTTTAAAGTAATGTCATATGGCATGACATTTCGTCCCGAGTAATGTTTCATTACACCATGACTCCAAACATGACGCGAGTTGACGCACCATGCGCGATGGTTTTTGTATAATGAAATGCCGCGTTATAAAAGATATACATCATTACATGAGATATCGCATTGCCTATATTGTGATGTGATGTGACATGGGTCAAACGCAATGCGCCCTCGCTTCGCCGGAACGTACATTTGATTTTGTTTCATATTCATATAAGTAGTCGATTTCCTTTCATATTTAGCCCCCAATATAAGGAATTATTGAATTAAAACGATAGACATGAATTGCAATAGTGATTATTGACCATGACTCGAACTGTCATAGTGTCATACAGTTCGAGTCATGATTTGAAACATCACGTAGGCAGTCCGCGGTTTCAATAAAACGTAAACCTTATTTCAATAACAATACGGTTCTAGATAATAGTTAACTTATCTCGCAGCCAACCGACTGGAGCATGTTCCTTCTTGCTTGCACACACAGCAAAGATTACAGAGATATTACGAACACCGAACAGCGCGCCGCAGCCCGCGCGTCATGTTTTAGTGTCATGTGCCATGGTTGATTGAGTCGAGTCATGTGTAATGCTACAGTACGCGGCCGAGATATATGACGCGCAATGCATCACTCGCATTACTTACACAAGTCTAGAGCTCAGTAGACATGCGCAAAACAGTGCCTTTTAAAGTAATGTCATATGGCATGACATTTCGTCCCGAGTAATGTTTCATTACACCATGACTCCAAACATGACGCGAGATGACGCACCACGCGCGATGGTTTTTGTAATGAAATGCCGCGTTGTAAAAGATATACATCATTACATGAGACATCGCATTACCTATATTGTGATGTGATGTGACATGGGTCAAACGCAATGCGCCCTCGCTTCGCCGGAACGTACATTTGATTTTGTTTCATATTCATAAAGTCGATTTTCTTTCATATTTAGCCCCCAATATAAGGAATTATTGAATTAAAACGATAGACATGAATTACAATAGTGATTATTGACCATGACTCGAACTGTCATAGTGTCATACAGTTCGAGTCATGATTTGAAACATCACGTAGGCAGTCCGCGGTTTCAATAAAACGTAAACCTTATTTCAATAATAATACGGTTCTAGATAATAGTTCACTTATCTCGCAGCCAACCGACTGGAGCATGTTCCTTCTCGCTTGCACACACAGCAAAGATTACAAAGATATTACGAACACCGAACAGCACGCCGCTGCCCGCGCATCATGTTTTAGTGTCATGTGCCATGGTTGATTGAGTCGAGTCATGTGTAATGCTACAGTACGCGGCCGAGATATATGACGCGCAATGCATCACTCGCATTACTTACACAAGTCTAGCACACAGTCACACACAGCTATTACAGCTATCGCCATCTATCGCCGCTATCGGTATCGGTTTACGTACGGCTAGCTAGTCATAGTCTAGCTAGCCGTAGCCGGAGTAGCGGAGTAGCCAATAGCCAGTCGTGAGTCGGCTACCCAGACGGCTGAACGAAATAGTTATAACTTGTCAGTTGTCGAGTTTGCCAGTAGCCAATAGCTAGCTATCGTGTTGAAGGATACCATAGCCGTGGCTATTTTTTAAGTAGCCGCTATTTGGCTAGTTACTAGAATAGCTACCCATCTCTACTTCCTTTCTACTTTCGAAGCTTCGTTGGTGGTCGCAAGAACCGAGTTATCTACAATTAATTAAACAATTCATTAATATTCGTGTGAACTGTACTCTGGTGAGTCCCAAAATTTTACCTATTTATATTTGGAACCCGACCATAACGTTTTTACTCAAAAAGGAAAAGTGAAATGTGGATTGCATTAATATTTCATTTTCAATGGCGACTAGGTACGCAATACCCATTGGTTTCCATCCTTGTTGAGCCTAATTATCCGCATAGAATTAGCACTATTTGCGTTTTATGCTGATAATCTCTTAACTCACACGGTTTTTTTAATGTTATTTTATGTTTGAATGGTGTATTTTGTTTTTATTTGCAGTACCTACTCTGGACAAAGAACGTGCTCGCCATTTTTACGTCGTACTCACTGAACCAATCTTAATTTATAGATTCGAAATTAAAGATTAAATCTTATTTTTTATTTATTTGTCATATTTGGTAACTATATCTATGTGTGAATGGAGGTACTTGCCTGTTCTTTCCATAGGTACCTACTAAGGTTGGGGCAAGTTCGGCACTGAGTTAAGGCCGTACGAATACGTTTATAATTATTAGGTTAAGTATTATTATTATTTTGTTTGGTTTTGATGGACGGGGCGGATAAAAATGGCGCAGAACACAATAATGTCAGTATTCAAAATAATCAATATATCAATTTAGCCGAGAAATGAATTTGTACGGTCTTATACCTGCACCGAGCTTACCCCAACATACCTTATGCTTTGGAATGGGCTAGGAAACAAGTTTCATATTTTTATCTGACTATATCCTAGAGCCGGCCGTTCCTGCCTAGGCATAATAAGTTTCCTTGGTATGCTGGCAGCTGGTTGCCCATTGCTAGTTCAGCTGCATTGTTATTAGGGATGTTATGGATATGAAATTTCGGATACGGATTGGTTACGGATGTTGGAATGTATATTATACCGGATACGGATACGGATATGAAATTATATCGGATTATCCGTTAGTTTCGGATAATTTCGGTTATGGATATTAAACTTTTAAGGAATTTCAAAAATAAATGATAAATGATAAATGACTTTATTTTTGCAAGTAGGTTTGTACAAACACTTTTACACGTCAATCAATTTTTTTTTAAACTAGATGAGTTCGGCATTTCCTATCTGACTACTCTGAGAAGAAACGCCGAAACAAACTCAGAGGTCACAGTCTCTTTTAAAGTCCAGACATAATCTTGATCAGATCATGTGAAGACCATGTGGATTGGTGTCTGAAGTGGTCTTTTAAGGAAAGAACACACAGCTTGAGTGGACCTGTCCAATCAGTGCACGCATTTGTCAGTAATCATGCAGCCCTACTCAGAACTTAAGGAGGTCAATGATTCGACGAACAATACCAAAGAAAGGACATTTGTGAAGGTCGCACAAATTACTCAAACTGCCAGACAATGTAAAAAATTAAATTAGAAGAAAAGGAAACCAAAAAAAAAAAGAACACCCACTTCGTCTTCACATTTACAATAGGTAATTAAAACAATATAATACTTAAAAGTAAATATTCATGTCATTGTATAAGTAAAATTAATCAATGTCAATGCGTATATAAAATCAGGAAATAGTCCCGGTCTGATCATTTGAGGACCATGTACATGGGGGTGTCTGAAATGGTCTTTTGAGGAAAGAACCATACAGATTGAGTGGACCTGTCCAGTCAATGCACGCATTTGTCAGTAATCTTGCAGCTCAACTCAGAACATAAGGAGCACAAAGATTCGACGAACAATACCAGAGAATGGACATTTTGGTAGGCCGCATTAAGTACTCAAACTGCCAGATTATCATTAAAATGGAATGAGTATGACAGATATAAAAAAAAAAAAAACTAACATCACCTACATAGTCCTCACATTCAAAATCACTTAAATAATAATAATAATATTATACTTCTGAAAGTATATATTCATGTCATAGTGTAAACAATAATCAAATGTCAAAGTGTATAAGCAATAATCAAAATGTCAAAGTGTATAAGCAATAATCAAAATGTCAAAGTGTATAAGCAATAATCAAAATGTCAAAGTGTATATTCCCAATAAAAAAGTAATAAAAAAAGGAAAGTAATTAATAATAAAAATAAAAATAAAAAAATACAAATAGCTAATAAAATGGTTTTATTTATATGTAACTCTTTGGTAGGAATTACAATCAGTGTGTGAGTAATTATTACAGCTATTTAAAATAAAAATAATTATAAATATATATTGAGTGTTAACTAAAAAATTTACCTAAAATAAAAATGTAGTAACAAATCCGATATTATCCGAAACTTTTATTTCGGATTCGGTTACGGTATCGGATAATTTTTTATATCGGATATCCGATAGTTTCGGTTACGGTTACGGAGATCTCTAACATCCCTGATTGTTATTTATCTCAGCGGAAGCCTATGCTCAGCAATCTATCTCTTTCAGCTGGAATGAAGACGATGATTGTTGCCTTGTGGCCTACTGTGTTGTTTAATCCATTGGGCTTGTTCATCCACATTCCAATACATAGCAGCACATTAGCATCGCATTCGCATTTCACACATTAGTTTCGTATTTTTCGCATTTCGCATTTTTAGCAGTGCATTCTAGTATTAGTTATCAGAGTTAAATATTTCCCAAAGAATTGGCCAACTGAGGCCATGCATATTATGTGGATCCATACCACTTGTATTGTCAGTTAGATGATGTTGAACATTCCTAGTCAATTAAATGAATACATTGTAAGTTCTAGAGTTTTACAACACCTCGAAACGAAACTCGATCCAAGCCTGAAACAACAGCAGCATTATAAGAACTATCTGTCTTAATTATGAGTTCTGTTAATATGAATAAACAAAACTCAGTACTTACAGTCAGTCATCATACTCATTAAGTATTCAAATATTGATGTTAAAGTTCCGGCTTTCTCTTTGATCCCTTTGATGATACTCAAAGTTCTTTTGGACCTGAATAATTCGAATACTACATTTTCATGCAAGTTAACTGACTGAAAAAGTTCTGAATTTAATCCATTAATATTAGAAATAGTTCTGAATAAAATACATGATTACTCATTTTTACTTTTATTTAGTGTTGAAACAAGTAAGGTGACGTGTTGAGTAAAACTTGCTTATTCTTTTTAGCGTACCTTTCTTACCGTATGACATCCGTCCTTAATCTTTTAGTGTATGTTTTTTTACTATATGATCTAGTAGCCTGTAAAAGGAATACACGATGCGATGAAATTTTCTCGATACAAAAATATCGCAAAGTTCTATCTATGATTATGATTTTTTTAGCCTCAAGGCTCGATGCGTATGTATTATTAAACATAGTTTACTTTAAAACATTGATTATAATTGTATCTAAGTTTTTGTAAAACAGTTTTCGTTTTAATAATACTTTTCATTCATAAAAAACGGCAATTCGTTTTGGCACATACGTTAATTATTCCAAGCGCACACACATTATCTCCATCTCTTCTTTTGCCTATCATAAGTAGTGTCATCACTCTCGTTCGTTCATAAATCAGTCGCCCAGTAGGGCTCATCGACGACGAACCTATGTCACTTTTTTACAAATCGGTGCGATCAAAATTACGTTTTTTAAATATTTGTGTTCACAGAAAAAGGTAGTAGTTAAGCATTTTGCTGTAATTATTTATTATAAAAAGTGTTGGCTTTCCATATAACTTTGTATTTCGACTGTATATGTGTCTATTTTTGTGACTGTGAACAATATAACATTCTTTTTCTATTACCATTTAGAGACGACCTAAATTATGTATGAAAATGGGAAGAACCATAAACCAAAACTGAACGGTACCTTCAAGGTTAGGAGTGCCTGCACAGGGCAATTAATTTATTCATTTTGCAAGAATGAAATACCAATAAGATGATGATAACTTAACAATAAATCGAATTCACCACCTTCACTAAAGCATTACAGCAACAATTTGTTCTCACTTTGTAAAATAATATTGAGTAAACACATTATTTTCTAGAGACGAACGTCTGTTTTATCCCAAAAACTTATAATAATCATTCATTTAGAAATAAAATAAAATATATAATTTGTTTGTAGGTTTGAAGTATGTCAACAATATATCTATACGTCAAGTACTGTCACTTCAAATGCAAGAGCACAACGAATGAATGGAGTAGCATTAGAATTGTAAAAAAGGTGAGGTTTTACTTGACAGCAGCCCAAAGAAGGGTAATGATTTAAACAGGCTGTGTCAAACGCTGAACTATTAAAAAAAATATCATTGGCATGTATAAGTGTTTGTACAAACCTACTTACAGGAATAAAATCATTTATCATTTATAGCAGATGTGAAGTTTTATTGAAAATTTAAATTTAAATTTCATATATCAATCAATCAAATCAGTTTATTTCGGGCTACAAAGACCCAAATCATAATACCATACAGACTATCATACATACAAATAAAAACCACGTAAACATAACTATTGTACATGAAGTGACGGCGACGTGTTGCGCTGTGTATTATCGCGTAGCCTTCCGCGGAATCGCCGATACACGACACCCTTCGGCCAAAACTCTTCCTTGAGGAAGGTCTCGATTTGATGAGTTGGAACTCGCACCACGAATGACTTGAAGTTCGTGTTGTGGCACGGTTCCAACTTTTCGACCCTCAAGGTTCAGTTGGACTTAACACGTGCAAACTCCACGATCTCCTCAACCTTCGTGGTGTAATGTCGACGGGACACATAGAGCTGCGTCGTTAGTGTAGCTGAACGCAGCAGCATATTGAGTCCTGCTAGCGCGGTCCAACACTGGTTGCGACTACGAAGCTTCTTCCTCTTTTTCCTCTCTTGAAGTCATCCATGTCAGGCACGTTGCCTGAAGCCGGGCCTAGCTGTTTCGAACCCTATATGTACCGTGTTTGATACCTAATCATTAGCAGTCTATAACGTTCCCACTGCTGGGACACAGGCCTCCTCTCGGTGAGAGAGAGTGGGACATAATCCACCACGAGGGCCCAGTGCGGGTTGGTAGATGTTACATGTCTTCGATTTTTTGTTTCTAAGACAAGCCTGTTTACTCACTTTGTTTTCTTTCACAGTTTTGAGAGCAGTGGTGTTGAAATAATTTACACAGAGTAAAGCGCCTGCTCGGGTTCGAACTCGTAAGTAGTAGCCGTTGCCACTGAGCAACCACTGCTTCTCGATATCTAATCGATATCTTATCAAAGGTCTACAAGAGTGCTTTCTGAAAACATATTGGCTATTTATAATTTTTCTTATAGATTTTATGGATGATCAAAACAATGGTGTTTTACTCTGTTTTGAATAACACTAAACATACTTCTATAATCTTATGAAGACGGTTTAGTAAATTATTTGTGTACTCCATCTCTGAATTACCCCTAACCCCAAAATAACTGTAATGAAAAATAAAGTCAATAAAAGAACAAACATACATACGAGTTAATAGGCTGATAAACACATTGCCCTCTGCAGTCGGGTAAAACACCCAAATAAAAAGATATAATCTAGACATAGTTACAAAATATCCGCAATAATATCGCTTTTGGTTTTCCAGGTGAAAAATATACTCATAACTAGTATTACGTAATGGACGAAGTCTATGTAAAATATAGTAATTGGCATTTACCAAATAAATGTATAGTAATCGGTGAAACGAAATTGAGGTTTATTAATCTCTTAAACACCGTCATATATTTTATTTATAGACCTCTAGAAGATTAATTCGTTATTTTTAATTTCATGTTGTAAATCTATATATTAATACGTGAAGCGAAAACTTTGGATCTCTTTTTACGAAAATTGGGCGGACGGAGGAGTATGAAATTTCGCACACGTATAGTTTATACAGAGAAAGTGACGAATGCTAATATTTATTTTAAATTATGCGTAAAAATACATTATTTTCAATAAATAACACGTTACACACACTACTATTCATTACCGTGTATTTAATAATACACACATGCATAGATATTCTTTTGTTTATATGTAGTCCAAATCTGTGGTATATAGGCTTACTGAATTTCAAGTATAACCATAGGTAATAAATTAATTTTTTAGATATATAACCTATTTCATTTTTTAAATCTATGATCATATCGAGAATATTTGTTTTTAATATAATCTGTATATAGTGTTACTGAATATCAAATTTAACCATATTATTTTTTATATTTTGTTATAATATTTTTTTTTTCACTTAATAATGTATTTCTATTCAAATGAAGCACGGTCGAATTTCGACCAATGGGCGATCACTAGTAATTAATATTAGGTCATCCCACTTCCAGTGTCATATTTTTTATTTCCAATATTTATGTATTGCGCAATGTTATGCAATAGTTAATACATGTGTTGTCTTGTACAATCATGTTAGTTTAATTTGGTGTGTTGTATTGTCAAGACGCGCATTGATTTAAAATGGAAGATTTAAAAAAATCTATTAATGTAGTGGAGCAACGTATATTTCTAAAGTTTTGTGCTTTACTCAACTACTCTGGAGGACTTGCGCATGACTTACTGGTAAAGTGTGTTGGTCGTAACGCCTTAAATAAAAGAAACGTACAGCGATGGCTTGAAATGTACAAACAAGGAAGAACCACAGCTGAAGATGAGCCGCGAGCACCTCGATCATTATCATCGACTAGATTAGAAGCAAGGGACAAAATCGAAGAAGCACTTCGTCAGTCACATAGGGTCAGTGTCAGTGATCTCTCCACTCAACTTAACATTCCTCATTCCACTGTACATAGAGTACTCACGGAGGATTTATGTCTGGTTAATAAAAGTGCAGTGTGGGTGCCCCACACTCTAAACACGGATCAGAAGGAGTTTCGTTATGAAACTGCGCGTAGCCATTTATCGTGGTATCGCCGTAAAAAAATATACTTAATAGATTCATATGCCTTGATGAAACTTGGGTCGAATTTTATACTCCTCGTCAAAGACATCAGTCACGATTTTGGGTGGAACCGGGCACTTCAGGTGCAGAGCTACATGAACGAAAAATACTACTAATAGTAGCTATGGATGTCAGAGGCATTGCTTTTTGGAGAACTTATGATGAAATACAACTATGACTGGAGAGCGATATATGTCATTTTTACAAGAAAATATTCCTATTTGGGCAGACGAGGATCATATAACGAGTCCTATAATTTTACATGATAACGCCAGACCGCACAAATCAATAATAGTTCAGAATTTAATTGAAGATAAAGGATGGATTGAAATTATTCAGCCGCCATATTCCCCGGATATGAATCCTTGTGATTTCAATTGTTTTGGCCATGTGAAGAGGAAATTGTCGGGTACTCGATACAATAGCAAAAAAGGAGTTAGATATTAAACTAAAGAGCATTTTTGATGAATTAAATGAAAGTGGCACTTTAAATGGTGTTCAAGATTTGCCAGCAGTCTGGGAGCGAGTGATTAATAGTGGTGGAGATTATTGATTAGTGTCACAAGGTTATATAGTATAGTAGTCAGTTTTTGTAAAAAATAATAGTAAAAAAATATGACACTGGAAGTGGGATGACCTAATAAATACTTAAATTGTTTATTATATATTTTTAATTATGTTGAGTTAATCAATCTCGTATAACCCAACATCCGTACATAAATATTAGCTAGCTTTTTCCCGCGACTTCGTCCGCGTAAATCTTACGTTACGCGGACGCAGGTGAAGTCGCGGAATAAATAGGGTTAATGGGTAACGAATAAGGTTTAGTCGTGAAAGGGTAACAGACATACAGAGTTAGTTTCGCATTTATAATATTACGTATAGATAAAGAATATAATTTCTTGCAGTAAGATAGTTTTATTGCTTATAATTAAATATTTTTGTATTATTTCTCTACTCCATCGCACGCTATGTGCAAAAATTTCATAGACCGACTAAATTAATGCTACTTTCACGTACTTTTTTCTCAGATGTTGCCGTCTCTACCTTGCTATTGTAGTTTGACAGATGTGCAACAGTGACAGGAATAGTGCTTACAGCAAGGCTATGCTAAGTTAGTAACGTTTTTTATTTCGAGACATGTTCTGTCAGTAGTTCAACTTTTCGCCGCTGGTTTTCCTATTCTCTATAAACGGTTCAGATATTTTGTGGCGGCCGGCCACTTTAGGTTGCCCCGCCATAAACCACGCCCATCCTACTATCATTCACCTTCAAGGTGGGCCCTTGAGTACTCGTCAAAGTTTTATACCTGATTTTTTTTATGGCTTCCACAATTTTAAAACAACACACAACAATACTTTTTTTTTATAATTCGCAACACAGTTCAGAGCCTGGCATAATTATCAGACAGAATTTTAGTTCATTATAACAGCATGCCTCGTTCAGTTAATCTTAGTGTAATGTTCACCACAACGGCTCTAAATGGTGTAGGAAAACATCTCAAAGAAACTGCCATGTCGTAGAACCAAACATTTGATGACATGTGACATCTACCAACCAGCACTGATTCCTCATGGTGGATTACTGCCCACTCCGCACAGAGAGGAGGCCCGTGTCCTGGCGGTGGAGACATTATAGGCTGATTATGGCTTTTTCATGCTCATTTCATTTTCTTTAGACTTCTGTTCTAGAAACAAGTAACTTCAGAAATAACTGCATCTGTAAAAGTGTAATGAGTTAAGAAAATATGATGAAAAGCGAGTCTTATCAAAATCAAAAGTCATTTATTCAAACTAGGCTGAGAGTCAGCACTTTTTGAACGTCAAAGTTACACAAGACAGTCCCCCCAAAACGCCCGCCCTTCGACACTTCCTAGTGCTTTAGCTGGGAAGAAGAAGTGGCGGAACAAACTCCCCAGCAGCACAGCTGTCTGTTAAGTTAGAAGAACTTGATTCTATGCAATACTGTGTAAGTAATTAATATTATAAAACAAAACATACATTATTCACATATGTCAGCTAGCACACGCCAATATACCACCAACAAAACACTGAAACTAAACTCAAGCTGAAATAAATAATAAAACAAAATCGTAAACAGAACTTAAAACGTAAATAAAGCCTCCAGGCATAAAGGGCGTGCCCGCTTACATATTCAACGATGCAAATTGATACATACAGCTAAGTTGAAGTTACAATAGTTAAACTAAGGACCTCCGGACCAAAATAAAATAAAAGTTAATACAAGTAACAATAACAAAAACCATGGTCAGCAAGACGACCAGTCACCACAAGCAGCACCCGTTCACGAGCATAACGCAAAGGTCAGACATTACCCCCCTCGCCATATTTGAGGGAAGGTGGTAACCCGACCCCCGACGCTACCGCAAGCAGTGACATCTAAGGGAGCATGACGAACTTGCTGCCGGTTGGTGAGACAAGAATATTATGAACAGCTGACGAGGTCGCTAGCTAACTACATGTTACAATACAACTCATTTACAATAATTGTAATGAGTAGATTATGTCCACAATAAATGAAATTAAAAGAAAATAAAATAAATTAACAAAATCAGTGAAATAAAAAAAAAAAAACAATTATATGAACTACCCATATAAACTGTCGGTAGGAAAGCTAATTCTGGATTGAAAGAACATAAACATTGTCTTGAGTTAATCACAGCGACCAGCTATTCTTATCGTTTAAGTAGTCGTTGATAGAATAGTATGCCTTTGAACAAAGGTTGGATTTTACTTTAGCTTTAAACTCCTTAAACTCAAATCTAGCAAAGCAGAGGGAAGCTTGTTATAAAAGGTAATACCAAGACCAACAAAAGAATTATGAACCTTATGAAGCCGGTGAAAGGGGGCTCGTAGTTTGTCCTTATTTCTAGTATTAATATTATGAAAATCACTGTTTTTAGTGTACAAGTGAATATTTTGCCTAATATATAAGATGTTGGCGAAGATGAATTGTGATGCCACCGTAAGAATACCAATATCTTTAAACAAATCTCTCAGAGAAACTCTAGCACCTAGTTGGTAAATCGCTCGAACAGCTCGTTTTTGAAGAACAAAAATATTTTGAATGTCCGCGGCTCTGCCCCACAGCAGAATGCCGTAGGACATTATGCTATGAAAATAACTAAAATAGACTAATCGAGCTGTATCAACGTCCGTGTACTGTCTAACTTTCCTTACGGCGTAGGCGGCCGAACTGAGCCTTCCCGCTAGGCTCGATATATGTGATCCCCACTGAAGTTTGGCATCTACTGTTATGCCCAGAAAAACTGCCGAGTTAACAGTTTCAAGCACCTCATTATTTAAAACGACATTAGGTCCCAGGTTTCTAACATTCGGCAAGGCAAACTTTATACATTTCGTTTTCTTAGCATTAAGAACTAGGTTATTTGTAGTAAACCAATCCGTGGCCATTGAGAGCGCATTATTCACGTCGTCAAAATCTTTTCTATTCCTGTCTACTTTAAAGATAAGTGAGGTATCATCAGCAAATATTACAATGTCACAGATATTCTTTAAATAGAATGGCAAGTCATTAATATACACTAAGAATAAGAAAGGACCCAGTATTGAGCCTTGAGGTACACCTAACTGAACTAGTAGCCCGGAAGATTTTATACCATTGATATCTACACATTGGTGCCTATTTTGCAAATAAGAACTTATGACATTGAGAGCTTCGTTTTGAACACCGTAATGACGCAGTTTACGCAAAAGTGTGTCATGGTGAACGCAATCAAAAGCTTTGGAGAGATCACAGAAAACTCCGATAGCATTTTGCGAGTTCTCCCATGCGTTGAAAATGTGTTTTAGCAGAGCAACACCCGCATCTGTTGTCGAACGACCTTTTGTAAAGCCATATTGCTTATTATGAAGGAGGCTATTTAAATTAAAATGTCTTAGTAACTGCTTGAGTATTAACTTTTCAAATATTTTACTAAATAAATATCAGATTGTGAAACTAGAAATATCCATAGTGCTACATGAACTCACCTGCTGAAGAATACTCAGTACAATTATTAAGAGCCATTTTACATTTTTGCGCGAATATCTAAGATTTTAGTCGCCTTATTTACCTCTCATCTCATCATTATAAATACTCTGGCATTGACGAATACATGTAAAAAATAGATCAACCTTTTGTTTTGTCACTTTGAGTAGCAGATTTACAAAAACTTATTAGTTTACTTTGTAGTAATTAATCTCCCACAACTAGTTTTCTTAAAAATCAGCGCAGGGTCAATTTCAGACTCCTATTTCTATAATTAATATGTAGAAATTTGAGTAAAAAAAAAGACACAAAACATCAGAAATAAAATTTAGTTGTTACATTTAGTACTAGAAAATTGATATTTAATAACATTAATTAGTTAAAAAAAATAAGTCTAATGGCAATTTTTACGATTTATTCGCAAATTTATCGCGTTTTTTTGGTTTGAACAAAGCATAATTACATAAAAAAATTCATGTCAATATAAAGTATGCTCTATAAGAAATCGAATTCTCAAGTTTTATTTAAATCCGTTTATTTAATAAGACATAATATCGTTTTTAAAATCACTCTAAATTAGAATAAATTACGATGCACAAGCGGGCAGCGTTTAGTACGGCGCAAGCGCCCAACGAGGAAGGACCTGTGCCACTTTTTCCCGCGTCTCAGTTTTCGTGTACTCGTATGTATATGTAAAATATTTTTGGCGTAATTATTTGTGTGGCAGAGGTGAAAGAACGCCATTAAGGTGGTTTGTCTCGGATTGTCTACCCTTTCTGTGATATTTTCAGATTGAAAATATAGGTACTCGTTGTGCGTCTAAATGATGGCATGCAAAATTGGATCTTCATTATGGTCTGGAAATTCAGCCCTTATGATACTGTCAACAGCGTCAGGACGAATTTTGTTTTCCAGCCATAGGAGGATGTGCGCGTGAGGTAAACCACGGTTTTGCCACTCGACGCTGTACTTAAAACAAAGAGCTGGACCGAATAGTTTCTCTTTGGTAAGGATATTAATCATTACTTTGAGCTTCAAATGAAAAACCCTTGCAATTATGTCATGCCTATCATAATGACGCCTGATTGAGAGAAGTTCCTGACAAATCACGGTCCACTTTGGATTTGTTGTTAACGTTATGAAAAGGTCCGGGCGGCCGTATTTACGGATGTAGCAAAATACATCTTGTGTTTTTTCGTGCTTGTATCGCGGACAACCTGTAAAACTGGATGTCTAGATAACCAATCGCCCCAAGTTTTCAATGTTATTATCTGTTTGCATCGCGTCCTGCAAATGCACATATTCTTCAGCGCGTAAACGACGCACATAGATCGTTTTTCAGGATTTAGGCGGCCAAAATTATTTTATGTGATATTTATATTACAAAATAGTTACATAAAAAGAATTCTGTGTTTGGAATAACTTATCGAAATTATTTGTTGGTGCACGGTGGTTAGGCGCACCTACTTGTGATTTTTTATCAAAAAATATTTTATTCGAGATCGTAGTTGATTTCAAAGTGTTTTTTTTTAAATATTATATTGAAAATATATGACATACTCATAGCTTTCCCCAAGGAGGGACAGCTGTCTACGTTTTAGTAATACTTTCAGGTATGTATTATTAAATAAAACAAAGTTTATTTTGTTCTAATAAGTAAGTATATATATTATATTATTAAAAGGATCTTTACATTCGTTATACAATATTAAAGTTACATAAGCTAAATAGATAATCACTAAAAATAATCAATCATACATTGGAGACTTATTCATCTACATTTAAATTTTCGCCGCTTTCATCAATTTCCATTGGTCGGTTTGGCTCAGCAGGAATTAATAGCTGCATTGTCTCAGGCAAAAATAATTTTGAAGCGGTTTTTTTGGTCTTTCTCATGGAACTAATAAATGGGTCGGATGTTAATAGTAACCTATGATAAATATCTAAGTTGCATTCTTCCCTCGAAAACTTGCGAGCAAAGTTTAGGCGATAAGACCTAAAATGTTTATTGCGGGCCTCAGCAGCTTCTTCCGAAAGTTGCCCTATCGGCAACAACGAATTTTCTATTATTGAAGCTCCATGAATTAAGACCTTATGCATCGTTGGAGTCATAGGATGCCAGCCATATAACTCAACATATAGTTTCGCAGTTTCCATGGCGTATTTATCATATTTTGCTACGTCAATCTTATGGCCGCTTGATATGGCTTCTAATATCACTTTTAATCTAATAATCAAGTCATAACTTATCCCAGTGATTTCTGCAGCTAATTCAGGGTTCTCGAAGAATCTTCTGCTGGTATTTCCATCGTTTGTGTTTCCGAAGTTACTTTTTGGCATATCGACTAAAAGACCTGTCTCCTCTCTAAATATTTGCTGAATATCAAGTTTTTTCTGCTTTTCTAGATTTTTTCTTCTCGCGATATTTTTTCACGGGCAATTTATATGCTAAATGCAGCACACTTTCGAATATCCGGATTCTTGCATGTAATACGGAAAGGCCAAATTCAAGAGCTTCAGGGCGTACATCATTTTTTTTTGTTAAATCATTAAAATCTTTTGATGTAGCTCCACATATATAACATCTGCTGGTCGATTTGGTGTCTGTAGCTGCATTGCAGACCTTTCCGTCAACCATAGTCATTTTAAAACTATGTTGAAAGAAAAAATTCTCTCCATTGAGGTCAACTTTCGTCAAGTTTAATGAGTTTACACTATTCTTTACATAATTGATTTCTTCTTTTGTGATGTCCGTAGATTCTTTTACGAATCTAAATCTTATTGGACGGCAATATCTAGGTGAAGATGGAGTTGGATTTTGCCACACGATTTTACTTTTATCCTTACCACAAACAATTCGTAGAGGCACAAATGAGCTTATAAAAATATTAGCATCAGATTCATCTTCGTTTGAGAGTCTCTGTTTAAACTGGGCTTGTTGAGAGCCGTCACAACCCCATTTGCAGATGAACAGTAACGAGTTCCTTTCAACGGCATCAAGTGTGAGTAAGACTTCTTCTAAGAAGAGGGATAATCTGGTTACAGTGTGATCCAACAAAGATTGTAAGTTTCCTTCTGCGCAGGTAGACGTCACTCGTAATGACTCCTTGGGTGGGTAGCAATCTTCTTTGGCCTTCAATAATAATTCATAATGTGGATAGAATCTTTTGTTTTGTTCGTTGCTCGAATAATTTCGTACTGTCTTCTGGTCAAATCGGCTGCAACAAACATTGTCAGTGCTTGCAGAGGAGTAAGGGGCTCTATTTCTTTAGACTCATCGCTGTCGGTAGAAGTGGACGTGTCGCATCTTGTCCTTTGAAACTTTAAGCGATTATAGTGCTTAACTTTTAGTCAGTAACAGTTATTATTGTGTGAAGTCTGTGGCAATTATATCAAATAATTCCCTAAACAAAAGTGAACTGGTGTGTGACTGCAGCGTGCGGGGTGCCCGCGCACCTCACCGCTACGATAAGAGATAGTTGTCATAATTGCTGTCTCGGTGTAACTTAGCACCGATTGATTCTCGCTCGAGTGCACCTGTACCTAATAATAATCGTCAACATGTTATCCTGTGTGTCTTGTAACTCGGATATTACAAACAATAACTTTACAAAATGTGTTCGCTGCAATAACAGCTACCATATGCTTTGTGTTAACTTCTCGCAAGCAGAAACGCAGGATCAAGAACCACCAATTAACTGGGTATGCCCGCAATGTCTGATTAAACAGCCAAAGAGTGATAATTCAAATATACCGGTGCGTCCATCTACGCCTACATCTATGGCAGATATGACCTTCAACGTCACCCGTCGTAAGGTTACCCAAATCAGGCCAGAGACCCTGCAATCGAGTACAAGTCAATCTACGGAATCCCTACGCTCAGAGATAAGAGATATCATTCGTGAAGAAATGCGTAATGCGCTGCAGGACACCATAGGCACGTTTAAAGTGTCAATATCTGCTAACCTAAAGGAAATCAATGATCAAGTAACAGCTTTTAAGGATTCTATGAATTTTCTAAGTGATGAATTTGACATATTAAAGCGTGATAACGTTACATATCGAAATGAAATTAACCAAATGAGGAAGGAGAATGAGTTATTACACCATGAATTGACCGAGGTTAAGGGTAAATTCACTCAAATTGACCAACTGTCACGGGCCGCTAACATTGAAATACAGTGTGTACCTGAACATAAATCGGAAAATGTAGTAAATATCGTCAAGCAAATTGGCCGAACAGTAAGCGTGTCGATTAACGACAATGATATACATTATTGTGCAAGAATTGCGAAATTGAATCCAGAGAGTACCCGTCCACGGTCCATACTAACCAAATTTAATTCGCCCCGTACCCGTGATATATTTTTATCTGCTGTACTGATATACAATAAAAATAATGTTCAAGACAAGTTAAACACACATGACTTGGGATTCGGCACGAGTCAAAAATTTCCCGTGTTTGTCGTTGAGAACCTATCACCGGAGAATAAAAACTTGCATGCTGCAGCTCGTAAACGTGCAAAGGAGCTAAAATACAAATTTGTGTGGGTGCGTGGAGGACGCATCTACGTGAGAAAGTCTGAAACTACTGATACAATATTCATCCGCAACCTGGATATGTTACATAAACTCACTTAAGCCCCAATAACCCACCGCACTTTTGTTTATACATGTATTTATGCATATTCATAACGTTACGTTCATGTGGTTTCATAGTTTATACAATAGCTACGTTAAAATGTGTCAATTTTGGTCAACAGTAGACACGGGCTTACTTTATGTTTACATACGTAATAGTGCCGCGAAGGTGATTGTAATCATTAACATTATTTTTCTCCTAATTCATTTATTTTATGTTTCCTTTAGTTATACATTTTATACTCTTACACTAATGAGTTATGGCACACTGGTCGTAGGTTTATGCTTGGTATTTGACATAGTTTTCGCAACCTACCCACAATGCGTGTGCAGTCGGCAAAATTGTTACCGTTTGGACCGATCTAAACCTTTTTTTTATTATCGCTCAGTTGTCATACTGCTACATGATTTTATTTGAGTGATTATTGATATTTGTGCAAGCTATTGCCCCTCAAACCGATACCTTTCCCACCGTCAAATTATCCACTTTTATTTTTATTTTTTATTTTGAATGTTCTTTCCTATAATTAATGATGGCTAACACACAGTTAAGTTTTTACTACCAAAACGCTCGAGGGATGAGAACTAAGGTATTAAATTTGTATAACAGTATTTTGCGCTTTAAGTATGACATTTTAATCTTTACGGAAACATGGTTGCAGGATGACATTTTTGACACAGAATTATGTGATAATAGATATCAAATATTCCGACAGGACCGTGATCTTAATTCGACTGGTAAAAAAACTGGTGGTGGTGTTATGATGTGCGTCAATCGCAAATTCGACACTAGACGATGTCAGGACTTTCAGTGTGCAGGTGTAGAGATGTTGCACGTTACACTTTTATCTCGAAGCGTTGGTACCCGGGAAGACTTGCATATTATTCTTGTCTACATGCCCCCTGATCTATCTAGTATACCATCGCGTCTGAATAACATTGTGCAAGCTGTAACGGACACAATGGCTATGTATGGTAATCATAATTTTGTTCTTATAGGTGATTTCAATTTACCATGTTTAGCATGGAACGATGAAGGTTATTCTATATTAAATAACTGTTCGCTGCAAATAAGAACTGCCGCTGCCTCCTTTGCAGATGAAATTAGCATTCTCGGGTTATCTCAATACAACCTTAACACAAATACTAATAACAGGATTTTAGATCTATGCTTTTCATCTATATCCCTCATTGTTAGTAGAAGCGATGATCCTTTGCTCCAAGAAGACTCTCATCATCCTGCTCTTGTCATCAAGGCTACTGAATTATTCTTAACTCATCTAAAGGAAGTTCACATACCACGTCGTAATTACTATAAGGGAGATTATAAGGAACTGAATAAACACTTTAATAGGATAAATTGGGATGATAAATTGTCGGTTGAATCGATTGACGTTGCTGTTGGCTCATTTTACACAGAGGTTAAACTTGGTGTGGAGCGTTTCATTCCGTTAGTTAACAAGCCGAAAAGTCATAAATACCCTGTTTGGTACAGTCGTGCTCTTATAAAACTCATTCGTGAGAAAATTAAAGTACATAAAAGATGGAAAAAATATGGTAACCCCAGGGACTATTACGAATTTGCATTGTTACGCTCTAGACAACACGATGTTGAAGCATCCTCTTACCAAAGCTATATAACTCAGACAGAGAAAGCAATTAATCATTCTCCGAAAACTTTCTGGACCTATGTTAAAAGTAAGAGAGGCGGTAGTCAATACCCAAAAACAATGATTTTAGATGAGGAAGCATTTGAGTCAGGTCATGAAATTTGTACAGCGTTTAATAAATACTTTCACAGTGTTTTCATCAACCCGTCCGTGTCCTCTGTTGCAGCTACGAGCACTCTTAATGAAGTGACCAGCTCACCTAATGTCCTATCTAACCTCTCTGTTACCAAAGACACCGTTCTTAAAGCTTTGCGCGCGTTGGATACAACAAAAGGTCCAGGTAGCGATGGACTGCCTCCTCTCTTCTTGCACAATTGCGCTGATAGTTTGGCATATCCTGTAGCATTATTGTTTCAAAAGTCTTTAGCCGAGTGCGTCTGTCCTTCTCTGTGGAAAACAGCTCATATAGTGCCAGTGCATAAGAAGGGGCTCAAGATGGATATAAAAAACTATCGTCCAATATCTATTCTCAACACACTAAGCAAAGTTTTTGAGAAAATTATCTATAATAGTATATATCCACTAATCTCAAGCGGTATAGGCCAGAACCAACACGGATTCGTAAGGAGACGGTCCACAGTATCTAACTTGGCCACATTCTGTAACTATGTGTTGCATAATATGGAAGCCGGTGGCCAGGTTGACGTGATCTACACGGATTCCGAAAAAGCATTCGATCGCGTGGATCACGTGATCTTGCTGGCAAAGCTACAAAAGCTTGGAATCCATGGAGATTTGCTGAGATGGGTTAAGTCATACTTATCAAACCGATCGCAAGCTGTGGTTATGTGAGGTTTTAAATCAGACTTCGTAAACATCCCCTCCGGTGTTCCCCAGGGATCTTTATTGGGTCCTCTTTTTTACTGCGCATACTTGTTTGATATTCAGTCATGTTTCAAATCGGCAAAACACCTCATGTACGCTGATGACATGAAAATATACATGTGTGTAAAATCCAGACTTGATTATGAACTGATACAGCGTGATCTTGACGCATTATTCAGGTATTATCAGCAAAATAACATCACTGTCAATGTCTCGAAATGTCAATGCATTACTTTTAGTCGTTCCAAACACCCAACTAAGTATCCTTATGGATTTAATAATAATGCGATCGGAAGGGTTGATGTAGTCAGAGATCTTGGTATAATGTTAGATTACAAATTGCTTTTTGACCAACATATTGATACCATCACCAATAGAGCCTCTCGTAACCTTGGTTTTGTAATGCGTACTTGTAAGCCTTTCAGGAATTGTCATAGTCTAAAGATTATATACTTTGCATATGTGCGTAGTATTTTGGAGTACTGTAGCCCAATCTGGTCACCCCAATACGAGGTGTATTCTAAAAGAATAGAAAATTTACAGAAAAAGTTCGTAAAATTTTTAAACTTCAAATCCCGGAAACGTCATGATTCCTATGTCCAAGACTGCAAACACTATAATATGCTTCCCCTTCTGGATAGGCGTAAGATGTTGGATATGCTTTTGCTCTTTGATATCCTGCGAGGTCGTTTGGACAGCATTGATTTGCTATCATGTATAGATTTCTGTACCCCAAAAACACGTACCAGACATACGAAATTATTCAGTATACCAGGCTGCCGCACAAACTACGGTAGAAATGCTGTTCTGACCCGACTGCCTCGCATCTATTCTGAGGGTTTTGAAAATGTCGATATATTTCATTTATCCAAACAATCATATCGGAAACAAGTCAAGCAGACATTGTTTAGTAAACAAATTGTGCCATAACTCATCCTTATATTAAAAAAAAAAACTAATAAGGATTATCACTTAGTGGAAAATATTCACATTGATATTATTTTACTTTTATTCTGATTGTTTTTTATTAATATTTAGAAACACATTTTTAACTTTGATTTATTTGTCCACAGTCACATATGATTGCTCAACATAATGTACGTGTTGAACTTTATTTCTTCTTTTTTTTTCTTCTCTTTATTTGCCACTTTCTACTTAACCTAGATCAATGCCGTGAAACTCTGTAATTGGTTTAAGAGGTAATTGTAATCATCTCACTATCAATGTGCAGTGGATGCTAGTAACTTTGACGCAACTGCATTGGGCTGTTCATTGATAGTGAGCTGAACTTTCATCATAATTGCATGTAATTTTAAAATAAGCTGTTGAGTTTCCTAATAAATAAATAAATAAATAAATAGACTTTGAATGTCTGTTTTTACAATCACTGGCAGACGCAGAAGAATTCGTAATGTCTTTTAAAACAGTAGACGCGTTTCTTTTTCCTTCTGTTTGTAAAATTACTTGTGCCGCGTGAACAATTACTTCTTCGTCGTAAGATGCGCGGACTCCTTCAGTTTTTCTTCTCTTTGTTCTTTCGCTAGATTCGGTAAAAGATTTGGTAGGTCGTCCTGGCCTTTGATGCGTGTCTACGGGGATCTCAAATGTTCCTTCCAACCAAGAATTATTGGCCGCCAAAAAGTTTTCAAGTATTCTATGCGCCCGAGACCACCTCTTTATCAAATCACATTTAAAATACGAAAACTTCTTTTTTATCACATTTTTATGTTCTTCTGTGTCCCCGTAACACACGAGTAAATAATTTTCTAAATATTTAATTTTTTCATTTATCGATAATGAATGTTGCTCGTTCATTTTATCGAAGAGGTATTTACGAGTCAACATTTTCACCCCCGAGCAGCCAGGTGAACCTATAACAATAAAAAAATAATATTAACACAAAAACATAAAATCCGATTTTTTTCCTATTTTGGTCAAAAAAAAATTCAAACTCGTTTATTTTGAAAACTAGCAAAAACTAGCAGCTGATTTTAAGCAGTTTTCTTTATAAGACTTTATATTATATAATGAAATCAAAAATGTAACTCGGAAAGGTGCGGAAGTAAAGTTTTTTTTCGATTGAAATTGAAAAATAAAGAAAAAACATTTCTAAAAAACCGGCCAAGTGCGAGTCGGACTCGCACACCGAGGGTTCCGTACAAACCTGTAGGTATACTCGGTTTAAAAATAAATGTTTTTTTTTAAATTTTATATTTCAGTTGATTGAATGTAAGGTAAATTGCGGTTTAGGATTTATGACGTTTTAAAAAAAAACTACTCACTCGATCTCGTTCAAACCAATTTTCGGTGGTAGTTTACATGGTAATGTACATCATATATTTTTTTTAGTTTTATCATTCTTTTATTTTAGAAGTTACGGGGGGGGGACACACATTTTACCACTTTGGAAGTATCTCTCGCGCAAACTATTCAGTTTAGAAAAAAATGATAATAGAAACCTCATTACCATTTTTGAAGACCTATTCATAGATACCCCACACGTATGGGTTTGATGAAAAAAACCATTTTTGAGTTTTAGTTCTATGTATGGGGAACCCCAAAATTTATAGTTTTTTTTTTCTATTTTAGTGTGAAAATCTTAATACGGTTCACAGAATACATCTACTTACCAAGTTTCAACAGCATAGCTCTTATAGTTTCGGAAAAAAGTGGCTGTGACATACGGACGGACGGACAGACAGACAGACAGACAGACAGACAGACATGATGAATCTATAAGGGTTCCGTTTTTTGCCATTTGGCAACGGAACCCTAAAAAGGGTATTATTGACGGCTCATTAAGTCATTTATTGACAATATATTTAATACAATTTCATATTAATTTAATAAAGGCTTACCTGTATTATTGGTATCCATCACTTAAACAAGCAAATATGACACGACACATAAAATATTCACCGAAGAAAATGATATACGAAAAGGGCGTCAAGAACTTTCACGTGCAGTAAATGCGACAATCAAGTTTCGACTAGTAATGCAACGCGCTCGCGCAGTCTAGGGATGTGGGTGGGGTTGGCTATTGTTCGACAGGTAGTCTACTATTCCAGGAAAAAAATTGTTTGTCATTAGTCGATTATTGGAATTTCGACTTATGGCCGCCTAATTCCTAGAAATCTACGTATGTGCGACGTTGATTAGTGCGAATGTAAACTAAACGTTCCGTTTCTATTTTTGCATACATATCCACAATAATTTGGCTAAGCAACCCTCGAAACCGTTGCAAATATACGAAACGATTACTCCTTATCTGTAAAAGATTTGAATAACGTGAAGTGTACATAAGGCGATTATCACACTGCACCGCGCACCGCCGCGGTAGGCGGTGAAGCGGATCTCATGTCGCATTGCCCTCTATTAAATCCGTCACACGTACACCGACCGACCGCGCGGTCAAGCGGTGCTGTCACCGCCACCGCCCTCCGCGCTGCAATCCGCGCGGTGGGGCGGCGCCTCACACACGGGGCGCCGCATAGCCGCGCGGATCATCGTAGGTGCAGGACGTGTTGCAATTTAAAAATGGATAAAACCGAGTTAAATCCAACTGCGCGGTTAGGCGGTAAACCGCCTTACCACGCGGGGCACCGCTACAAAATCCGCTTGTCCGCCCGCGAACCGCCCTCCGCGGCGGTGCGCGGTGCCGTGTGATAATTGCCTAAATAGTCAGGTCAAAACAACAATCTCGCAAATCTACTTGATTTTGCGTTAGTATTATTTTGGGTCAGTAAATGTCGCTACGTGTTGTTTCATTACGTAAGAGTGAAAATAAATATGTCCGTTTCCACCGCGCGGCCAACTCTTCAAATTTGATGAAATTTTGCCAGGAATTAGTTGTAATTTGTTACAATACACACCTCTTTTCCTGAATTTGTTACAAAAAAAACGAAGGCCTACGACAAAAACAGTTGGCCGCTAGAACCGCCACTTGCCGTAGTGATTATCCGTGATTACACAAAAACTAAATAATGCAGATAGGCGAATGATACATCAAAAGAAAGGTCTTAATTTTTTATATTTGTTACAAAAATAAAAATCATCAAAACTTAAATATACAAAAAGTTATGCTATATTTCGTTTTCAGGTTAAGTGTAGGTACGTATCTCACCATAAAATCAAATTAATAGAGGCTAATGTGTATGGACAATTAGTTGCTAATTTGTTACAGCAAATAAATAAGAAAAATACTAGAAAAAAGGTTCAATATTTTTTTTACAGTCGATTTTAGTTGGCCGTGCGGACGGCAATATGCCTAAAATACAATGGCGTTTATTTCGTTATTAATAGTAGGTTCAAGCTTAGTTCTAGTACTAATCGACAGATATGGTAGCCTACTTTGGATAAATGTGGCGAATATAACTAAAAGTTTTATATTTTAGGAGATATTCACTAAAATATAGTAGTATGAAACTGTATTAGAGTAGAGTGACCATAAATTTTCATAATGAAGTGAGACTGAATCGTCATTATTGGAATGTTCGGTAGTCTTAATTTTTTAGGGTGAAACTCTTTAAGACATCATATAGCATACTTTATAAAAGTCAAATTCACAAATCGAAAAAATAGCTTTATTCAAAATCAGCATACAGGCAAAAATCAAGTAATTATATTACTTGATTTTTGCCTGTATGCTGATTTTGAATAAAGATGAGAGTCAGCATTTTTGAACGTCAAAGTTACATAAGACAGTCTCCCGCAACAACAGCCGCCCTTCACCACTTCCTAATGCTTTAGCTGGGAAAAAGTGGCGCAAGGAACTCCCCAGCAGTACAGCTGTCTGTTCAGTTCAATAGTGCAAAGGAATTATCATACAAAATATTAAATTACATTATTTGTCACATAGCAGCTGACTCTGCAGCTAATTCTTCACAAATCCTCACCAGACATTAGGGAAAGTCTCATCTAATCAAACCAGCTAATTATCCAGATGTCTGGTGTCTCTGACGTCATCACCAGAGGTCGTGATCCTCACTGTCAAAACGAAGCCGTTTGAACGTTCTCGTAATTAATCATTTATCTAACGTTGGCAATTATGCGTAATTATATAGACGAGCGATTAAGAATAGTACATGTTGAAATACATTAATATTAGGTATGTAGTTTTAGGTTAGGTATGAATGAGATATTCGCTTTCTACTTTATATTTTGTGTGATTTCCGGAATGACTGATTCTTAAATACTATCTTATCTTAAACTGGGTTAGTCCACGTTTTCACGGACCTACGTTCATCCACCGCAATTTTACTACTAAAATCTTCGATCAATAATAGCACTAGATAAAGGATCAGGAACAAAAATAAGGCGCTCAACTGGCCACGTTTGCACACACTTACACATTTATATTGTTTACTACGAAATATGGAAAAACGTTTCATAATAATAACAACTTCAGTTTATTATAATCCTTTACACTCAAACCCAATATTTTTTTTTTTTTAATAAACTATCATAACATTTATAAATTAACTGAAACTAATGTAAGACACAGAATGTCGACACATTTTCTTACAGGTACTTATTTCAATTTTAGAATAATTTTAAAAATATAGTGATTTTATTTTAAAAATGACATAGTGATCTATTTTTGTGCCTGATATAAATTACTAACTAAGAAAAAATCTTTAATATTAATACTAATCGCTACTTTAGTGAGTAAAACTGAGGGCACTACGTTGCAATTGCAGTCTTTATTTTAGAAAAAAGTTTTTGCTATTTCAGTTCTACAGTTTAGAATTTACCTTTTTCTTTTCTATAAATATTTTTAGTCCGGCGTTGTTTAGATTTTAATTAACTTTGATGTTTTGAAGTTTTTTGGAGTAACAAGGCTAATGTGTATGGACAATAAGTTGCTAATTTGTTGCAGCAAATAAACAATAAAAATACTAGAAAATAGGTTCAATCATATTTTTAGAGTTGGTTTTAGTTGGCCGCTCGGACGGCAATATGCCTAAATTACAATGGAGTTTATTTAATTATTAAAAGTAGGTTCAAGCTTGTCATAACAGACAATTAACTCCCACCATGACAACCGAGTACCATATAATCCACATATCAACAACCTCTTGTGCTAACTTGAGATAAGTATTTCATTTGTTTCTCGTCACGCTGAATGGTAGCAGTGACAATAATTGGGCGGCGCTCTAACGGATCTAGCACCACTACCTACAGCTTATTGGTGACTACAGTCCAGTCCTAAATGAAAGACTACAAACTGAAATGACAAAATGACATAAGCAAGTTGTCCCAGTATAACGCGACATGGTCATTTTTGAAAGCTGTCACATACCTACTCGTGACACGGTACCTCAGAATCTGAAATGTAAAGCAAGTTGCTATTGAATAATCCTGGCCAGTTGGATAAGCCTCTTGTAGTTATCATCAAAAAGTTTACCTAGTGAAAATATGTTTTTACGGGGAAAAGGGCCGTGGGCATGACGTAGTAACATGGCCACACGTCTGTGCTTCCGTCCGTCACTACTTTCCACCACTCTTCGAGTGTATTGGTGCAGACGCTTTGGCAGCCGTTGCTACAGGTGACAAGGACAATACTTTCCAAACTAACCTAAGCTTAGCACAATCAGCCTATATTATTTCCACTGTTGGGACTCTGGCCTCCTATCGGTGAGAGAGAGTGGGCCGTAATGTATCACGCGAGTCCGTTACGGGTTGATAGATGTCACTTGTTATAAAATGTTTGATGCTAGGACATGTCGGTTTCCTCACGATGTTTTCCTTCACCATTTTGAGAGCAGTGGTGGTGAAGTAACACAAAGTAAGGGTTTCCAAATCTACGACCTACAACTCAGTAAGTGGCAGCTGTAAGCGGTGACCACCTGCTCTTCACCAAACATGTCATCTAATTCGTGATTTCGGTGTCACGAACTTTAAACTACTGTCTCTAGACGCTGCTGGATTTCGTGCGCTCTGGTGTTGCTGCAGCATATTGTAAAATCTATGAATATTAATTACGATACATTTTCGAGTACTTAAATGTTTCAAGGGTGTTATGCATTTCTTGCGATCCGAATTCGAGATCCATGCGAGTTGAAAATTATCTAAATTTGCAGGGATGGAATTCAGATATTTTTTTGTGTTTTTGTTGTCTAGCCCGATTATTATCTATAACTGTGCACTTGGGGCTATCAAAGTCAAAAGATTGGGTAGATTTATATTCATCCGCCCGCTTCCTGTTCTATCTAACCGCTGTCGCCTACCAGTATGGGCTGCACTGGTTTTTGTGTGTTTAAAAAGTCTTGCTGACGCTACAAATGCAGCCATCCTGTCAATATTTTGACGTGGACTGATGCACACTTATGAAATTCGTCAGAGATATGCTATCAAGCCGTTTACGTCTTGATAGCGCGTTTACGAATACGAATCTATATCCTCCATTTTGTGTCTATATCTTCCAGAGCTACTTAGCATAAGATCTGTCTTGAGGTAACAAACTCTGATTGGTCAATACTGTAATTAATCTGCTTCAAGCTTGAATGCTCCGCCATTCCGACGTTGCGATGTACCTAAATCTTAGGCATCGTTCCGGGCGAGGAGATTGCGCGAATGTTAAAGCGCGTTGCACTGTGGCCACCTAATTGCGCCAGCTTCTACCCTAAACACCATTCATTTACTCTGGACGAGATCTTAGTTCCTACATAATGTTGTTTATAAATCCTGGCTACACGCAGCGATTTGCACACGCCAACAGTATGTTTAAACAACATCGTCACGTGGGTCCACAGTACACACTGTACCAAACCGATTGCACGGTATATCGTTTGCCATCATAAGGTGCTGACATTGATATGGTTGTCAAGTAAGACAGGGCATGTAGCAGAATCATTTTGTTATTCTTCTGCATTGAGGCCTAGACTTTATGTTTTTCGACAGATATCCACCAATCAGACAATACTGGGATGTGTGCACTCTATCCTACTAGTTTTAGCCCATTCCTACATATATTTACGAAACTCATGACCTCTTACGTTCGTCTGTCTCTAGTTGACAATATCAGTGATATGCACAGTGATTTCGTATCCACAACAGTTTAATGTGTGTTACTTGCACAGCATGAGAGTACAGAATTAATATGCATAACGCATTTGGTAGGGCATTAAGGTTTCTTAAATGAAACAGGCTGTTCGTTTTATTTAGTCATTTATACAATTTGGATTCACAACTTATACGAAAAAGAAAATCATTCTTACAGTACAGTTTAGCACTGCCAAGTTACAACTTAAGTACAAAAATTGGAAAAAGCTCCAGACATACCATGGAATTTTCCGAAACGGGTATTGTTAGCAAATATAGTTTCGTGAAGTGTTTGGACACGTAGACGTTATTGAAACCCGGTCTGATGTGGCTGTTTTCTTGTGAAACTTCATAAGCTGGTTTAGGTAATAGTTAACCTCTGTTTCCCGAGTTATCAATCAATTGCATTGATTCCGTCTGGTCAACAATTAACGTAGCGGGGTCTAATAAGGGTTCTTCTTACAATCAAACAGATCCAATATAGTTACAAACGTTTATTAGGGATACAAGTGCGGGCGTTTTTTTGCAAGTCCAAGTTTACAGTACAAGTATTAGCTACTTGGAGATATTACGTTCAACATCCTAGTTTCAGTAGATTGCTATAGAAACGCCAACGGTATTGAAGCCAATGGAAATAAAGGATCTACCTAAACACTTTTGGTACTATGGGTACATATTGCGATATCCTGTCCATACAATCCCGAAGTGACAATAAGGTCTATAGTCCAAACTAGCCTTCCACAAAGTTATCAGAAAGATTATTTTACTTCCGCATCATTCAGAAACATTTCTGTTTCATATTCATATGTATATCTAGCCATCGACAAAAAGATGGCAGCTTTGTGAGCATTCCTGAGTAATACAGTTGGCTCCATTTAAGCATTAAATTACAATTTATCCGTATTAACTATACCAATGAGCCTTCGCTTCGCATGTCAGATGCCGTAAACAACCACCACATTAAAATAAAAATGATCACTGGCCGCAGTGCCTTCAAATATATGCACGTCGTGGCGAAAATGATCTAGAGTTGAAAAAATGACGTGTTCACTGTAAAATGTATATATTCCAGCTGGTGGATAACATCGCTGATGGCGTTGTTATGATGACGTATCGTGGACTTGCCTACTGACCGTATTAGCGATGTGCATCCTTATATCGTTACATAATAGTTACTTCATTTATCAAACAGTTCGTTACTGTTCTTGTCGCCGTATATCCTTATTTGTTCGTTTGGGGCGATGGTTTAGTAAGAGGGATGTCTTTTAAAAAGTATCGGGTAGCATCCCATTTAGGTCATCGCTAAAATGTATTGGGCGTTCAACATTGTAACTGAGATGGTCTTAACGCATCACAAACGTTTTACGGTATTTGAAACAACATGTTCTTATTTATAACCAATTCTTTCCAAATTCTTTATTGTCCACGATAGCATCACAACGTAGATATTTACATTCAAATTTCCACAAACTCTATTTACAAATAAAACCGTGATTTATAAATTAATGTATTCCGACTTAATAGGACTATGTTATGGAATCGCTCGTTACATTTACCAAATATTTTTGCACGTACGCTTGATGAACTCCGAAACAGACTCATGAACGCGAATCATAGTAATCTTAAAACGGACAGAAGTTCCTTAAAATGACAAACTTCAGTAGAACATCCTGCGATGTTTTCTTCGATCCTTTTATCAGCACTTAACATTGCACCATTGATTTTAATATTTCAAGTTATTACTATCCCAATAGAGGACGTAAATTTTAATATATTCAAGTCACGATACCAATCCTTCTTCTTTTATCAAAGTCGATAAATGACAGGCTGATTCTAGTTAAGAGTATAATTATGACGAAAAAGATTCCATCATGAGGAATATTTATCAACTTCAATAAAATCATAATATATATAACCACCCTAGATTACTACAATATCACAAATATTTCCAAATTTTATTTGATATTACCTCTAGGTGGTGTTGTGCCAATGTCATGACAAGGGAGCAATGCAAAGTTCTTTCGTTCTGACATTGTTTCAATAAAACACTTACATTTTAGAATTTCATGATAGTATAATACAGGTTACTATGTGTCCATCAAAACAACATCGGCGACATATCTATACTTATATGTACGTATATATATATATTACTTGTTTCACGAGCGATGGGACCGAGACAATGAAAAGTGTTTTATTCGGAAAATTTGTAGGTACTTAATTAAGAATTATCGGTTGGCCAATTACTGAACCTATGTTACATTAACTATAGGAGCTAGAAAATGGCAATTTTTCACCATTAAACCTATTTATCTAATAATACTGGATGGATATTAAATATAATAAATTATCGCGAAAAATTCAGATTATTTCATAAGATCTCTTTTTTTTTGTAAGTATACTAATCGAAAAGCTCTTAATATTATAAATCCTTAATGTTATGTATTGTAAGAGGATAATGTAATTATGTAACTAGAGAATTCGCTCCAATTTAACTTACATTAGGTGATGTAAAATACAAGAAGTTTGGTATTACATATCATTAAAATTCAAATAATATGTTAAGCTCGTAGCTAGCGTGACCCGATTTATCGTTTATGATATAGAATCAACTGAAAGTTTGTAAAGAAGTGAAAAAATTTTGAAAAAATAATTCGTATCGTGTACCTTTTACGTTATCTTGTAAATAACGCCAATCATGAGTGAACATTAGGTATATATAAATTAAAAATGTAAACATTTTTCCGATGCTTGTAAGTATACGATATCCAATCTGAAATTTTTGATTTTATATCCAATATATGAACACGTTTAAACCTGGACGGAGAGGGGGCCGGTGAACATGGAAAATTATATCTACAAGATAGTGTTAACGAATCCAGCGCCTGTCACACTCCTCGTGAGTCCTTCGTACCGGAGAAAACAATGAAACGTGCAGTGTGAGCACCGTAACAAGCCCTAGATATTATTTTTTAATTAACATTAAGTTTCAGCACTGCAATGACTATATATTGGAACGTTAAGCGCAAAAACACGCGTAAAGGCATCTATCAAGAAGTAAAACTGGCACATTTTTTATTAAATCCGCAACACATACAGCGGGGTCCCATCGTACGTTTCGGAATTCATACAAACACAACGGCCACGCTCGTCCCTCAGCCGAAACAATCCAAGCAAAATATATCAAATAACCTTAAAAAAAAGAACAAATTTATAGATATACCACACACTGCTAAAAGTTTGCAGATATCACCTAACTATAAATCTTAAATTAAATTCAATTTAATTTACAGATAAAATTACTGATTACAGTTGTTTCCTATCGACCATATTACATATAGTCTGTCATTACGGACATTTCAGACTTCTTAATAAATTTAAAAAATTTCCAACTCCTTCCTAACTACAAGATTGATATTAAGTAGTTCCAAGTAAATAGAAAATTGTGATTTCTCCTGTGAAATCTATGTGGTTTTACTATCTACGATAATTTAATATTTTTCGTCTCATTAACATAATAATTTGAGAATGTTTTACGAAGTGTGATGGTTGAGAAATTAATCTTTCTGCTTGCACCGCGCCCGTGTTAGCCGCCTCAGTATACAAACACTACGTACGAAATATCAACTAATAATACTGAGCGAAAATTATAATACGCCTATTTTAACTGGCGTAACTACAATTTTGGCCAACTTGAGTAATTCACAATTTACCACTATTCTGTTTCATGTATATGAGAGTCGACCACACAGGTTTTACACGATCCTTTACACGCAAACGTTGCCAGGACAAGGCAGACGTCTGAGGCCGCGTCCCGTGCCCTCAACAGTTGTAAGCACGCTGCGTACCTAGTCATTTCTGCATTCGCGGATAGGTACTATTTAACTGGCATTAAACATGTAGCTTGATGTAAACTTACCGGTATACCTGTTTAGGGCACAGAGCTAAGCCGGAGACGTCGGCACCATCTCAATATGACATATCACTTGTGACGTCAGTGCGCAACAACGCAGTAATATTTAAACTGCAGACAAGAATAGAGATTGCGGGACTAGTTGAAGTTCACACGGCTATCGACCGATGGGCGCGTGTCTCATATGAGAACGTACAATTAATCTGATAAAATTATATAGGTAACAATCGACCAAGACTCATTTACACCATATTTCTAATCTACGACGTACGTTCTGAAGCGCGAGGAGTCTAAGCTGAAAATCGTGTCATATCTCTGTAAATTGAGACTGATTTCTAAATGCGGGAATTTACTAGACATTAATTTGCTATGATTAAACAGACACACATAATGTAAATGAGATTTAGTCACATCTTCACATCACACCGTTACTGCAACAGAAGTGATATATGCGAACACCAAGTTAACGCACACGTCAGAGTTAATTTTAACACTTTCAATAAAATCATAATAATGTCTGGTGATGGGGTCAATAACACTGCCAATTCAATGGAGTAATTGTCATTTTGCACTTACATTAGCCCAATCAACTGTGTTGTGGAATTATTCGGAGACAGTTGCAGTTGCAGACTTTCTCACCGACTCTGCTGGGGAGACAGTCGACATCATTGGTCGAAAAGCATGTGACGACACGGATCCGAGCTCATTGGAAGAGCTTGCACTAGCACGCTTAATAAGCTGTAATATGATTTTGGGAGAGAGTTGGAGCTGACCCGGTCAACCCATTTCAAGATTTCTCTCACTGCTTAGATCAGCATTAATTTCCAGAATTGTCAAATGATTGAGAACCAGATTGCAAGTAACATTGTGAACGCTTGGGATTGGGATGTTGACGAGTAGACATGAATGCTGAAACGAGCTACAATATGTTTTAACTATCTTGTTATCCATGGTTGACAGACATTTTTTAAATTTTATCCAAAGTTTGGTGCAGTTACCGAAAGCAATTTGATAGATAGTTTCCGAATTGTCGAAAACATTTTGGTTTATCTCACTTTACTCTTTCTTAGTCGAGAAATGAGAGCTTGCTGGCTGGCTGTTGCGGGGGACTGAGATACCGGAACAATCCCACAATTGTTGACGCCAGGGCAAAAATTGCAACAAGCAATTTTTAATTGTAAATGTCTAGAGCTTGTTGGAATAGCTTGCACTAGCACGCTTAATTAAGTGTATGAGGATTTTGGGTGGGAGTAGGAGTTGGACTTCCAAGTGTCATTTTTGTTGGTTGGACAGTGAACCCATTTCAGGATATCTCTCACTGCTAGATCAGCATTAATCTCCAGAATTGTCAAATCATTGAGAAACGGCTGTCCATCGGATTTCAAGCGCAGAGAGTAACACGTTAATGCTTAGGATTGGGATATTGACGAGTAGACATTAATGCGGAAACGGGCCATAATATGTTTTAACTATCATATTATCCATGACTGACAGACATTTTTAAAATTTTATCCAAAGTTGTGGGTAGCACAATTGTTCAAAATGTAATATTTAAGATAATATGTCTATCTCTTATTGTGTTACTGTTTGTTTTTCCTTAAATAAATAAATAAATAAATAAAGTTTGGTGCAGTTACCGAAAGCAATTTGGTAGTTACTTTCCCAAATGTCAAAAACATTTAGGTTTATTTCACTTTACTCTTTCTTAACAGTCGAGAAATGAGAGCTTGCTGGCTGGCTATTCCGGGGGACTGAGAGACCGGAACAAACCCATAATTATTGATGCCAGGGCTAAAATTGCTTCGGTGTTGTGAGTCAATATGTACTAAACTGGGTGTTCGCTACATCGTGGCGAGTTGGTCACTCATTGCCGCGTTGCAGCTTCCTTCACAAGTTCAAAAACAGGACCCGTGTGCTATCCGATTATATAAACTATAATTTATTATAACATAAAGTGCTTTCTACTCTTCATACTTGGTACATTAAACATTGATTGACATTTAATATATTCGTCGCAACAGCCTCGGCAGTTTACGTATGTCGTAACATGTAGTATACACTGTCTACTAACTCCGTACATTTAACACAAATCGAATATGTTGACAAATGAAGTGACCATATGATAGTCTTTACATATTGGTTATCTGTAATATGTACTTGACAATGACTGAATCTGTTGACGATGTGTTGCTTTCAGGGATACTTTTCAAAACGTTCGGTATGATAAGCAACGTCACAGTAACGTATTAGGGCAAGTTGTAACACTGTAACATATAACTCGTCGCTGTGTCGGGTGCATGCATTCACTGATCTAGTGCAACGTTGCTTATTATATTAGTGCAAGCATTTCCCATCTATCATATCTTTACCATACGACATAACGCATTACAATCAAGACTATCATAATAAATTAATTTGCCAAACAATTCGAATCTAATTGACAGACATTATTGATATTCATTACAACGAAGACACTCAAAATATTATAATGTACTCAGTTAACATGCTTGCCCAGCATTTAATTAATTGTCCAAGTCGGTTATTGACTGACTCTTTTGTCATGGCCGAGGTTTGAGCTTTAGCTCTGTGTCATTTTCTTAGCGAGATTTGTAACAGTGACTGACGACTTACAATTCGCTACTCTCCGTCCTACTATGGCTCACTCTTTGCAGTAAATATATATACAAAAGGAGAATTATAGTATAGCACGTCCAGCATCATGATATATATTTTGCTTTACTTCTCAACAAATCATTTCATGTCTCATTCCTCGTAAGTGATCCGGCTCCGTGGGACTCAGTCACTGTTACTGAACCGCGATCAATAGCTATTATAATATATTATCGAAATAGTTATGTTATTATTATTTAACACCAATTTACACTGAAACATTGATCTGAACAATCTACTATTATTGAATTATCGGGGTTGAAGACCAACTTAAGATTGACAGCTTGTTATAAGCTCGCTCGGTGAGCTGAAGCATGATGGTGCCATGTACGCAGCGGACATTCTCAATCGTTCACTCGCCAAATCTGTTTTAGCAAAATGTCCTTTTAAGTTGCGTGATCTAGCTGCGAGGACTGTGAATGCTCGATGCTACGAAGCGCACACCTGAATCAAGTTGTAATCTTAACCTTGGTCTCATTGCAATAGACGGACAATAAGTGGGTCGAAAGATATTATATACCCAGTATAAGGGCAGCACTTAAACTACTATCAATATCTACTAAACTACACTAGACTATAATATAGAGCGTAAATATGTCTTTTCACCTAGATGTTTAAACGCTATGAAATGTGTAATGATATGATGAAATAATTATTTCGGGTGTATCTATACCTAATAATTAATTGTCTTCTATACAACTCAAGCCTAAACAAGTCCATGAACAGACAGACGGGAACTGTGAAAATAATCAGAAAAACTATTCTGTCAGTTGTTGATGTATGGCTGTGAAGTTATTTAGGAAAATCTGAAAATGCAGCAAAAAGTATCCTTTCCAGATATTCGAGAAACTTAGGTCATTGTCACGTATAGCCGTTACGTACTAAACGTTGGATGACGAACGGCACACGGTTTTTTATATTTTATTACCGAGAAGAGGAACTATTGGGCAGTGCGAAGTAGCGAAATGGACATTCCTGCGGAAACGTATACAACATCAACAACTGACGTTCAATTCATCCAGTAACTGCGATTTGCTAACACTCCTGATGGTAAAATAATCAAGTAGAGGTGGTCTGTTGTTCTGAGCAATGCTGTGTCGGTCGAGTCACGTCTGTCGCCTTACTTACGAACATATATTAATAAATTCACTTCTTTCTAGATATGTTTGAACTGTATAAGCTAATACAATCGTTATGATTTCGTAAACGACCGAAAATATAACCGTCCGTCCTTGCATACGACCTAGCGTTAGCGGTGCACGCGCAGCCTGCGCGCCCCGCGTGCCGGCGAGCCCCGCGTTGCGTTATCGCAGGCCGTCGCGTGCGCGCACAACCACCCTCTGCTCTCCATACAAACAATTAACATTAATAAATTATCAATAACATAACAACAATGATGATAGCCAAGTACGTTGCCGTTACATTACATCTACTACATTAAATAAGTATAATATAGCCGAGACTGTTGCGCGACGTGACAGGGCACGGGGACATCGAGGGGTGAACGTGTACATTACTGTTATACTGGAATATTATACTGATATTGTTCCACGCACGACGATATAACAACAACATAAATTTTAATATACGGTAACTTATTCTAAGATTCCTGGTTTCACGAACTTCCTGCACATGATTGTTGTGAATGCTTGAACAGTTCTGGGTTGTGAGCTGGGCGTTAGTCAGCGGTAGTAGGCGCGTGGCGACCGGCCTTGTGACCGTCTGCGGCCAGGGGCCCGTGGGCCAGGAGCCACTGAGTGTACGATGTATGCATGTCCGTGTGTCGTGTCCAGGGAGTCGTATGTCCGAGAGTGCGGATTGCGGCGCGCGCATCCCGCCCGTTACAACTATTTACAAACTATGGTCAAGCGCAAGCGACACTTGATAAAATGTCCTCCGCGAACGGAATTTCTATAGGCCTATTATGATTACTTTATTTGTCACAAAGAACCTAATTATTTATTACACAGTGTTGATAATGTAGAAAGTGTATACAAGCTTTTATAAGCATCTTGATTATTATTTACAATCGGAGCCGATGGCCGCAGCGGATCGGACTCACTGTAAGCATATTTAAAAGAATTTTTTTATTGTTTTTTTTAATGATTTTTTTTTTGAAAACTTGTTCTTCCTAACATTAATATGAGTAATCTACTTGGGTTTGAGTGAAGTAGTTATTAGTGTAGTTCACAGTTTGGTTATGGTGCCGGGTTAGTCGGCGGGATTGTGTGTGTCTGAAGGTGGTGGGCGGGGAGGCGCGATGGGCGCGAGAGCGCGGGGCGCGGCGGAGTCAGGCGGTTTTCACACGTGGCAGGGTGGCGGGGAGCGCGCCGGCAGTCGGCCGCGCCACACTGCCGCCGCGTCGTAGCGCCGGCTCGCCACGTCTGGAATCATTTTGGGGTCCTATTTAAAACATGGAAATGAGGTTCATCACAACAAACCGATAATAATCAGCCAGGCCATCAAGGTTTGGAAACACAGGGACGTATCTACAACGGGTAACAACAACATGGGAAAACAAACTAAACACGAGCGAACAAACGTCATAGGGTTTAGGAGCCTAAGACGCCTCCCTAAATTACAGAGAGACTTGTTTTTGTTTATAGTCCCGACGTAATTTAACATGAATATTAAAGGAATTCTTACTATGATTCACCAGATTACCGACAGCTTTTCAAGTAAAAATATCATACCCCTCAAGAAGAAAACATCTTTAAATCTAAATCTGTTATTGCTCACGTCGTACCGTTATTGACTCTATGCCTTATCAGTAGATCTCAATAAATTATTAATTTTATTCCATCCCTTTGATCATGACAGGCGCTTTTTTTTTTTTTTTTTTTTTTTTTTTCAGGATGGGAAATCATCAAATGACTTCTCCCGCTCTGGGCGGAGCGGGAGGGCGTGTCAGACTTTTACTGACTAAAACCCACCCGTGCTCCATCAGTTGCCCATGTGCCAGGGTCACGGTATCTCTTTCGAACAATCACGCGACCCCGGCAGGCATCGGTCCTAGTAGACCCCTACACTGCTGCTGACATCTCTTTGAGGCGCGCGTGGAACACTGCGCGCCGTCGACCCGAGCCTGGTCCTTACCGGGCGGCGAGCCACCCATTGCTCGCCACCCGCAAGCTCGCGCCTACGGTGGCCGGGAGTCCGCAATCGACTCCCGACGCCCGGGGCGTCTCCTCCTGCGGCGGCTAGGGGCATGAGGGCGCAGAGACTGCCACTCCCTCACGCGCCCCGCCTCCTCCTTCGCGAGCATTACTGCTTCGCAGAAGGAGGTGACGGCTTCCCATTCCCTCTCGCTCCGTGCCATGGCTCGCACCAGGGCCGGACGCGAGAGGTCGCCGCCGCCGATCGCCTCCTCGAGGACACGGCGGTGCCCCGCCCAGGCAGGGCACACCTCCACCGTATGCTCCACCGTGTCCTCGAGACGATCCTCGCAATGGAAACACCCGGACGTATCCTCCCGCTTTATCCTGAACAGGAACCCACCGAAGCACCCATGCCCGGTGAGAACCTGCGTCAGGCGGAAGGTGAGGACGCCGTGGCGCCTCTCTATCCACTCCTCAAAGAGGGGACTTACCGCCGCAATTGTGGCGTGCCCAATGACAGGCGCTCAATGTTCTACGCCGACTTAATTATCGTTTCAGGTAAGGGTACTAGAGTCGGTTTGCCAAAAGTACCCACATAAATACGACTGTATCGTCTCGGGCTTCTTCATCATTCAAAGAGTTCATGAGGAAAAATAATGACCGTTTAATAGAATACTTCATGTTTTTAGCAGACAGGAATGTCTGCCAAAAACATGAAGTATTCTTATATTTCAACCGTTAAATTGTTACCGATATTGAATCTCGTTTTAAAAAATCCAAAAAGATTTAAAAACATTTTTTGTCACTTGAAATCCTCCTTAATAATAAATTTGGTTAACAATTAGAGAAGCAAAATGTGGTTACATGCTGCATCAATGGTTGCATCACTAACCCACTTCATCAGACATTACATAATGGTGCTTCGGTTACTACTAACACGTCCGGCTGTCGTCAGTCGCTGATAACGACATGGTCAGCAGTTGCCGAGCGGCATGCTGCGTTCCCGTGCGTGCCAAAAATGACGTCACGAGCTGCCGCAGCGGATCGATCCATTCAAGCCGTCCCTAAGTGCCTGCACCTTTCATGGTGCCATTCACTCAAGTTCGCCATCGTTCATAAAGCTTGTAACAACTTCTCGGTGGGGGCTAACCTCCCACCTCCCACCTCAAGCTCGTTAATTATATCGGTGATTATAAAAGGCCCAGTGCTGGGAATACTACGTGTTTACCTACACGTTTTTCATACAGTTGTAGTTATTAATGTCTAATTTAATTAGTAAAGTGGGTGGAATTGGTCTGGTTCTAAAGTGAGGGAATATCAGACAACATTATTGATTAATTTGTTGACAAAAAGAAAACCTTATGTTTATTTATTTTAACTCTCTATAATTCTTTATAACTTAAACTTAAATAATTATCGCTATTACAGGACTATGTGATAAATTGTAAAAGAACAAAATTCGATAGCAACGCGAAATGTTCGGTATATTCGATAGATAAATTGAACTCGCAAAGTTCAATTTATTTACTTCCCATTGAACTCTTCAATCATTTGCATGTGTTAGAACGTTCTCGAATAATTGTTTATTACACAAAAAATAGAAAATTGACATGTCAATTGAAAAAGATAAAGATTTTGTGTGTTTGTCCCAATTAGATGAACTTGTAGAATTGAAATTAATTTAATTTTAACTCCACGATATCATTAAAAAACCTAAAAAAGTATATTTTCTATACACAAAAATTTGCCGGTCAGAAAGTAGGTAGATCATCTTCAATTTAACAATTTTAATGTAGTTACCTATCTCAGTAAAATGTACCGCGGTTCAATAAAAAGTAAACAATTTTGAAACCGCCTGATTTAGGTAGGTACTCACCTTACAAGTCACATAGTCAAACATATTTACACTAGAAATCGTTAAAATACAAAAGCTTTGGTTTAATTCGACAGCATGATGCAAAAATTTTGAAAAAGCGCGAAGAAATTTGTGATTTATGTTACGTGGCGTAACGTGTTGCAGCAGAACACGTCGTCGAACGCAACGTGCGGTATGAAACATGGAGCGACGTGCTAGTGTGTCAATAAAAAGGTGCTCAGTGGCTGATTCAAGCTATCTTATCAACTATTTTTTTATAAAAACGTCCTAACTACTTTGGCTTTTTATACGAGTCAAACTAAATCGATTTATAACTTGCTAGCAATTTTCTGCCTTTCACTAAATGAGAAATATAATAAAGTCAACTCCTTGATCGAAAATGATACGCTAATATTATTAATGTAATAAAAATACATGAGAAATTGAATAAGTAATATAAAATATATACTAAAGTCTCTCTGTATGTCTACTTAATTTTTTTGTGCTGAATACTGTTTATCGCTATGATGTCTACAATATGTGTATTCTCTTTATATTGACTACCAGCTAAGTAGCTAAAACTAGAGTGTAAGGAGGGGTTGGACTTGAGGTATGGTGTAGGGCTCAAATATTAACGCCTTTACCAAGTAAGGTCGTAAAATTGCTCTGCACACCCTCATAAGGCCACTTCAAATACTGATAAAAAGAAAAGCAAACTTTACTACAGTGTTTACTTAAAAAGATTGGCAGCTGGGACCAGAACCTTATAAGGGTAGCCCAGTAAAGCGTTAAATGTGTGCTGGTGAGGAAATGATGACCTGGCTGAATGTTGTGGATGCTACCGACCTGATAGTCAGACGTCAGTCTCAATAGCCTCTGCGGCGTGCAGGTTGTTGACGCGCACGGTGCAGATGGCGCGGCGGGGCGCGCCCTGGTCGCGGCGGGCATGCGCGTGGCCATGCGCGTGGCCATGCGAGTGGCCATGCGAGTGGCAATGTCCGTGCCCGTGCGCGTGCGCGTGCTCGCCGAGTGCCAGCGCCTGGGCGCGCAGCATCCGCTGCGCAACAATCGCCTGGTGCTTCTGCAGCTCAGCTTGCCGTAGCTGTCAATTGTTTACGGAAACCCCCTTTTATATCACGTTTACCCACTCTCTTATATTCATGCTTTGAAAAAATGGCTCAGATTGGTTTTTCGTCATAGCTTTCGGATGCTGCTTGGTTCATCATGTTTATGAAGGAAGTAGTGTAAAAAGACAAAAGGTTTAAGTACGTTTCCATCAGCCAAACTCGCACCTATTAAAATCAAATGTCATCTAATACTTATGAGTCACAAACTAAAATAATTTATTTTACTCTACCGAAGTAGTGTGCGCTATTGACGTTAGAGGTAAACTTCATGTGTGAATAGATTCTGCATTAAAGGACAAACATCTAGTCGTTGGCTACCATGTAGTGTCAAAGACCCAAAAGTGTTGATAACATTTTTGTATTATGAACCAACATTACAGCGTCGTGCATGTAACTGTGATTCAAAAGGCAAAAACGTTGCCGTTTATAAAAACAAAAGGTAACACTTTCTTGGCTTCAAGACGGAGAAAGTATTATTGCGAAAAAAACAGCACGTTGTTTACAAATTGGCTGCCCTCGTGAAACCTTTCGTTGTAACTCTATTGACTGTTGTGTTTCGAAATATTAATTGTTCATGAAATATTTTTCAAGTTTAAATGTCAGCCCTTGGAATGAGGTAAACAAACCTGAATGAGCGAAAGAAGACGTAGAAACGTGAAAGTCGCAGTCACGTTGGATATATTTTTGCAATTCCAGAAAGTACTCAGCTGCCTAACTTATGTTTTGCTACCTAATGTTAATTATTGGTTTTACATATTTTATGTATGAATTTTAATGTTTATCAAATTAATAAATAATGTTTTCCTTACAGAAATTTTTGTATCTAGTTTTCTCTTCTTTGTATCTAGTAATCTACTTGGTCCTCACATGATTTGACCAAGATTGAGAGACCTGCTGAGTTCGATTTATCATTTCTTTTCAGGAGACACATAGGAAAAGTCGGCTCTACCTAGTTTTTTTTATATGACGTGTAAAAGTGATTCCAATATCCTATTAACAGAATAAACAATGTCATCACTTTCACTGATTTTCAACAACCTCTATATTGACATAAGGAAACAAGATTACAACGAGTGTCCGTGGACATCCTAGCCCGTTTTTGTTCATAGGAATCTACTACGCTTAGGAATAAGCAACTAGCTTCATCTTTCTGAATGGTCGACGCATTGATACTTCAAAACTGCCTGTTAATGGTTTGATTGAAATAAATGCTCATTTGGCTCGGCCAAAACATACAAAACCTAATAACTTTCAACCCTAACATACTTGACACTTCATCAAAGCAACGACTCTTACGTGGTTCAGCCGCAGTGCGTCCTGGAGCTCAAGAGCCGCGATGTCATCACACTCGCCGGCCTCCATGGTGGCCTGCCGCTCTAGCAGGACTTTCTCTTCCTCCTGCAGGCGAGTGAGATTCTGCTCCAGATGAGGGTCGGCTATAAGCGTGCCATCGTCCAGTTCCGTCGTGTCTGAGGATGACTCGTCGCTCACCGAAGACTTCTTATGAATAGGCCCTGAAACTGTAGCCAGAGTATTGTATCCTGCATTGTGGTGGACGGCTCAGCAGCTTACTTGGTGTTATGTAACTTTTAATTATTTTACGGTTTAATTTTCTATGAGTTAGGTTGTGATTTTGTTAGTACAGTCAAGTTCTTTAATATTATGAATTATGTTCATGAATCAAAAATACATATACAGGCAATAATCTGTGTCATCGTAAATATGTGTCTACATTATATCAATAATATTGATACAGACAAAGACTCTAAACACTGTGCGCAATCCCGTGTTCATTTTATTTAGTGCAAAAATAGGTTCATAAATATCTATGCAATTGTTCTATTAAAATTATCTTTATTGTTGTTTTAAATTCTTAGAATAATCTCTTTTCAGGAGTAAATCCTATTGTAATATTTTTCTTTGGAACAAATTCAATTTTAATTTGTCAGTCATGTCACCCGGCGTCCAAAAACCTACTGTATAGCATCCTTTTCGTGATCTCTGAACTCGACTGTACATCGAAGGAGATCTATGGGAGATTTGAGGTTACATATTTATTATGGTGTTGGTGTTATTAGTTAGTAAAATAAGTTGGTTGGCGGCCCTAAGAGTTTTGCAAGTATAGGATCTATATAACGCACCAAAGTACGCGGCTCGATTATCGATAGCATAGGACAGAGTACGAAAAATATTGTAAAAAGGGCAATTTCATTTGGATTTAAAAATTATGTCTTTAATGTCAGTGTTTTCTAAAAACAATATTTAACATTTATTTTTCTGACCATATTCTGTGAAATAACAAATAACGTTGATTAAATTAAACTGCTACGGAAGTGCTACGAAAATGCTACGAAGCTACGAGCTGTAAACATTTGACCTTTAAAGTTCCTTCAAACATTTGTATTATTCTTTATTTTTCATATTGTATGTACAAAGTTACTTCAAATAAATCGAGATTATAAAGCGATTGGATAAAAGTTATGGTACAAACACTATAAAACGTATTTTTCTTGCCAGAATGATAAATATTGTTTATCTTTGTTAACGGATGAACTTCAATACTAGCTGAGATTTTGAATACATACTTCAAACATATTAAAACTGTCGTAATTACATTTTATTTTAATCAAAATTAATTATCTTTTATTTTAGTTTAATACTAGCTTCTGCCCGCGACTTCGTACGCGGATCCTGTTGCTTATACCAGCGACAACGGGATCGTCAAAATCGAAGATCTGAGACGTCTGATGTACAATTCTAAGGCCCGGGGACGGGAAAACAACGGGATGAGTGAGACGATTGGAGTCGTTCCAGATCTTTCATTTTTGTATGTCAATAGGTTGCCCAAGAAATGTGTTGACTGTGGATGGTCACCGATTAGCAGTGATCTTAATATTTCTGGAGGATTTTGTAATATTTCAATATGTACTTTCCCACCTGAGCAACACATACCGTTTGTTTCTTTTTGCCATTTAACAGCTTCACAAAATGTACAATTTTGAACCACACCTCCGATGGCGGAATATGTGGCGTAGTCAATCATAGGAGTGAACGTAAATGCACTCCGTTCCTTATCAACCCAAGGAAGGTCGCCATGCCCTACGGCGATATCTTGAGACATGTCCGATTCTTCAGATGATATCGACATTCTGTTCAGAGAATGTCGAAGGCGATCAGAATTCAAACGTTCGTTGCGCTCTTCTTCTGTCTCTTCATGCCGTACTCCAGCAATTCTTTCTCTCTCACTTTCTAACTGATTATGAATATTTTGTTGTGTGCGTGTTCGGGACAATGTATGATAATCTCGATCAGCAGTTAGTCGCGCATCACGTTCATCACTCGCTTCAAAAGACCTGTTAGTAGATGTGCGAATTCACTGAGAACTCAAGCGCAATTCTCTATCAGTGAACGTCTCCGACTCGAGAGCCAATGCGTGACGTTCACGATCAGCGGACAGTCGCGCATCATGTTCCGCACTTGTCTCTAGAGACCTAGCAGCAGATGCGTAGATACAATGAGAACTCAAGCGCAATTCTCTATCAGTGAACGTCTCCAACTCGAGAGACAATGCGTGACGTTCACGATCAAAGGACAGTCGCGCATCATGTTCCGCACTTGTCTCTAGAGACCTAGCAGCAGATTCGTAGATACGCTGAGAACTCAAGCGCAATTCTCTATTAGTGAACGTCTCCGACTCGAGAGACAATGCATGACGTTCACGATCAGCGGACAGTCGCGCATCATGTTCCGCACTTGTCTCTAGAGACCTAGCAGCAGATGCGTAGATACGCTGAGAACTCAAGCGCAATTCTCTATTAGTGAACGTCTCCGACTTGCGAGACAATGCATGACGTTCAAATCAGCGGAAAGTCACGCATCGTATTCTTCACTGGTCTATAGACACCTGGATGTAGATGCATAAATACGCTGAGAACGCAAGCGAGCTTCGCGATCCGAAGATATTTCTACGGAGCGAGTTGCAGCCTGATGTTCTCGAACAGCATCAAGTCTATCCTGACGCTCTTCGGCAGATTCTTGGGATCTTATGATCCTCAATCTTTTAGCTCCTTTGGAACGTTGGAAAAGATTTGACCTCTTTCTAGGCATGGTTATAGTTTTATTCTGAAGATACCTGATCAATTAAAATCTAAGTAACTGCTTCCCTGCGTTACCGGGTAGGCTACCGTGTCACGAAGATAAATGGAAAAGGAAATTAAACACTCAAATACCATAAGCCCGAAGGCATATTTCTTCGATAAAATAAAATAATAAATGAGAGTTTTAGCCAGTAGAGTCAAATTTTCAATGATTCATAGAATTTTCATCGAAAATCAGTCCTAAACTGTTACCGCCTTCACCGCGTGGAGGTACTCCCAGCTTATGTTATTTTATAATTATACATTAATAATTAAACATACATTATTTCCACATCAGGTGTTCCAGATCTACAATCTTTATAAGTCAACAGAGAGTGCTTATCAGGTTGAACAACTCTAGCTAAGACGTCATTCCTATATATGTTATAGTGTAGCTTGGCTCTTAGAGTTCCACATCAGCTGTTCCAATCTTCAAATTTTATACGACAACCGAGAGTGCTCATCAAGTTGAACAACTCTTGCTAAGACGTCATTCCTATATATGTAATAGTGTAGCTGTGCTGTTGGAGTTCCACATCAGCTGTTCCAGATCTTCAAATTTTATACGACAACAGAGATTGCTCATCAGGCTGAACAATTCTTGCTAAGAAGTCATTCCTATATACGTTATAGTGTAGCTGGGCTCTTGGAGTTCCACATCAGCTGTTCCAGATCTTCAAATTTTATATGACAACAGAGAATGCTCATCAGGTTGAACAACTCTTGCTAAGACGTCATTCCTATATTTGTTATAGTGTAGCTGGGCTCAAGGAGTTCCACGTCAGCTGTACCAGATCTTCAAATTTTATACGACAACAGAGAATGCTCATCAGGTTGAACAACTCTTGCTAAGACGTCATTCCTATATTTGTTATAATGTAGCTGGGCTCTTGGAGTTCCACATCAGCTGTTTCAGATCTTAAAATTTTATACGACAACAGAGAGTGCTCATCAGGTTGAACAACTCTTGCTAAGACGTCATTCCTATATTTGTTATAGTGTAGCTGGGCTCAAGGAGTTCCACGTCAGCTGTACCAGATCTTCAAATTTTATACGACAACAGAGAATGCTCATCAGGTTGAACAACTCTTGCTAAGACGTCATTCCTATATTTGTTATAGTGTAGCTGGGCTCTTGGAGTTCCACATCAGCTGTTTCAGATCTTAAAATTTTATACGACAACAGAGAGTGCTCATCAGGTTGAATAACTCTTGCTAAGACGTCATTCCTATATATGTTATAGTGTAGCTGGGCTGTTGGAATTCCACATCAGGTGTTCCAGATCTTCAAATTTATTCTCTTAGCAGAAAATGCTCATCACGTGAAACAATTATTGCCATTACCATTTTTGTATCTCTTATAGTTTAGCTGGTCTGTTGCGGTTCTGCATCAGGTGTTCAAGTTTCCAAGATAAATTATAGCCTATATGTTGCCCAGACTTAATACCTTTACAAAAAAAAAAAATCAATCAAATCCGTTCAGTAGTTCCGAAGATTAGCGTGTACAAACAAACAGACAAATAGACACTTTTTTTTTTGGTTTTTGTGCTCTATTACTGTTTCTAAACCCCCTCAATTATTTTTTTTTAAATATATTCAATGTACAGACACAGTTTTTTTACTGTTTTATTATATGTATAGATGATAAATGGTGTAAACCCAATTATTTTTATTAGCAACACCAATTACTTTTAATTTGAGTTTAGAACTGTCGAGGAATTAAAAGTTCAGGATTAGTCGAAGAGAATCAAGAAGTTACGTTGTAAGAAGTACCTATGACTTTAATTTCTATAGAATTGAATCAGTTTAATGAAAGTAGTAGGAAATTCTGATACTAGTCAATACTATAAGTACAAACAAAATATCGGAGTCCATCGAGCGTGTAGTCTGGCGGGCTGCCATCGCACGCGACTTTGGCCGCCGTTGATTTACAACTTAATTGTAACTAACATTACGCGGTTTATATGCGCGTACGCAGCGTTTCAATACTATGACGTATGTGTTATACTCAGTGGATTTTGATTGCACACGATATGTGTTTATAATTTAATAAAACACAATCGAAAAAAAAATATTCGGAATTAAAACAAATACTTAACTATTTGTTTTAAATCCGAATCATTTTTTTTCGATTTCATTTTTAAATCATGTAGTTTTATTGTTATTATTTTTTTTCGGTTAATATGTTGACTCAAATAAAGCGTGATGATTCAGTGAGCTTAGCAAGAAGTATTTTCTCAGAATTTTTAAATGAAGCATACGTTAATTTTAGTTTATCAAATCGTTAGGTGATTTTTTATGAAATCTACCAATGTAAACCGTAACACGTAAATTCTAGCTGTTAATATTGGAAAGGTACGATCAATGTGAGTCTATGATCCAATCTATAATGTTCATTAAACAAGGGTGTTAAGTCCATATTTTAGCTCATAGTAGAAAACAACGAAAATTTAAATTACTTTACCCACAAATAATCTACAATACTATCACGAATTCAAATAAAAGAATGGCAATTCATTAAATCCGGGAATTCTTTAAAAATACGACTTCACTGAAGCACTGGCACAAAATAAAAAAATAAATAAATAAAAAGGAACATAAGTACTTACGTTTAAAAATCGAACGTAGTTTCAAAACTATAAATAAAGAAAAATAAATCGAAAATAAGCCAGCCAGTTATTTCGGTATGCTTGTTTATCTAGTCATAAGGGCCATTCACATGCCAGCATGCCAGCGAGCCGACCTATTGAATGGGCAGCTTGTATGTGAATGCCTATATAACAGCTATAAAGGACTTGCTCGTTCTTAATGAGGCTAGTAAGTAAGACATCGAACAGTGATGTCTGATACAATACATTTCAGTTATTTGTTTTGTGTTAGTGCAAGAACCAGCTGATTGTGCGTGAGTCAGCCGAAGAATTTGGCTCGGAACGCCGAATTTCAGAAGTGTTGTGTAAATAACTAGGTGTGTATACAACCATCTAACCGTCTTCCTCGCTACAATGGAAATTCCTCAAAGTGGTTCCCTAAAATATAAAAAAAAAATATCTTCCTATGAAACACACAACGTGAGAACGCAAAAAATAAACACGTTATAAATGTTGACGGCGTGCACGCACGTGTTTGTGTATGTTCGCTCGATATGTGCGTGGCACATGTCCGTTTGAGTTTCAGTGCTCACTCACAACACAGCGCAGATCGACCACCAGACAGCTCGACAGATGAAACGATACTGGTTCAGTTCTCGTATTATGTCGTTGTTAAGGTTTTATTATTAGAACACCCGCGATCCCTAACACCCGTTTCGAACTCTACGGTTAATTATTGTGACACTACCCGTTCTGACAAAGACTTATGCACTGGCGGAAAATATAAAACAAAAGAAAACATTAAATCAAAACTAAAAATAAACTCGAACATAACTAAAAGAAAATAAATAACATTTTTTATTTCAATTATTTTTTACATCGCTTATTAACTAAAAATATTTACACAAAAAAAAATATAAACAAATAAACAGTGCACTCGTTTGTCCCTTACGCGGTAATATCACGGATATCGTCTCTGGCGATTATTTAAGTCCTCATAATATATATATAAACAACAACACTGTCATACAGTCATTGATCACTGCAAACCTCGTCCTTTTCATCGTCCTTCCCACCTGAAATTACCGAAAATCAACATAAAAGAAACGAATAACAACAAAACAAAAATTAAAAAAAAACCAAAGCATGCTGTCAAAAATCATATTGGAAATCTACGCATGCTGTGAATTAATATGAAAAAATAAATACTTTTATAAACGGGACTATCACATATAAAACGGTTGGCTTTAATGCTTTATTACAGTTGTCAACATTCGCAGTTTGTTGCAGTGCGCAATGGAATGTTGGAAACGGTAACGGTTGTGAAATAATGAAGGAGAAATGTGAAGAACTTACTAAGATAGGGCTCGCCCATAGTTCCAGGCAAATACGGACAGCTGGTGACGTGGTTGAAGTTCTGAGACTGCATCTCTTCTTGGTCAGTCTCACGGTGATAGAAGTAGTTGAAGTTGGACACGATGACAGGAACAGGCAACGCAATGGTGAGCACACCGGCGATAGCGCACAGGGAACCGACAATCTTTCCCCATACTCCAACCGGCCTATACCATAAAAATATTTCATTAATACACAGACCTAAACACCGTCCAGCTAATAAAATAAAAAAATAAAAACTAATGATCGAACAAAATATAATATTTTGTTAATAAACATAAACGCGACTGATGATGTTCATGCGTTAATATGTTCAATACGTACATACATACCGTGGTAAAGCAACTAAATAATATAGTAGAAATAAACAAAACTATGGGATTCTATTGAAAATGAATGAAAATAATAAAAAAAACGTGAAGTAAGATGGATAGTAGTTCTAAATGAGGAAGACCAATCGCTCGGCAAAATTAAGGACGCAAGCATTACAATATAATTCCTCCTACACATACTCGCGAGCATGTCAGTGTCACTGTGACATCTGTATGTTATTGCAATGCGGTTTTTTAACGCTAGCCGAATTCGAAGACGTATTAAGGTATATCATTCAAGTATATAATATCTTTAAAGTATATGTGATTGTCAGCTGCAATACTACATTTCGCCAAGAACTGCACCCTAATTGCGTAACACACTATTAATGGCAATCTAAATAATTTTGAAGAATATTGCCAATCCATTACATCATATTTTCGAAAAACTTGTGTGTTCCACAACGTAAATAACGCAATGGATGTTCCTGAACTGTGCTGTTGAAAATTAAAGCCTTTGCTACTAATAGTGTGTTTCGCAATCACCCCGCCGAAGATATTCCCCAAAACGTCTCCAATCAATGATCACGTCTATCAAAGGAGGTTCAAAGAAAATAATGATAACGAAAAAAACGGAACCCAAATAAGCATAAAATAACTAAAACAACGACTATTGTTCCCAGACCTACAGGACGACTTCACATACATGCACTCGAACATATTACGTCTAAACATAAATACAAATACTTCTCTATCGAAAATGGTGTATGAAAGCTAATGATGGGAAGCCGATGATGTAAACAAGCAATGAATCATTCTGAACATCAATTTTGCATAGTAGCATTCTCGTGTAAAATTTACCATCGGAGACAGGTTTGCAGGGCATTCCAACAACTAAACAAAGAGAGATAGTGGCGATGATAGTTGGAACACGGGGTGCAGAAGCGATGCTATAGATTTCTAATGAAGAAGAAATATACGACGTGATGTCAACGTGTGCATCTGAGATGGATCACCATTTTCGATATGTTTACGTTGGTAACATTCGTAGCCACAACACCGACACAGGACACATCGGACGGTACACATCTAGCGAAAGCGATACAGAGGAGTGAACATTCGTGGACAAGTATTCGGTACACAACGATTCACTTCAAGTGCTGAGAGCGTGCGCTCGAGCTGGTGCCGGTAGCGACACATCGCCACACTTGAAGTGTACAACTAAAGCTGTTCTCTCTCATAAACATAGAATACGCTTTGGGACGGGCGATAGTCACACGGACGACGGGGCCTGTGTGTACATGTCTTGTCAATGAAAAATTTTACAACTGAGCTTCCATGTAAAATTGTAAAGGTTCAGGACAAAAAGAATGACACAACTATTTTATAAAAAAAAAAGAAAAAGACAGTAAGAAACGTTCTCGAACGTGCAAGAGTCTCAGTATAGAGGTGAATAAAACGTGTAATCGGTTAAGTTCTAAGCGAACCGACGATCAAATCAAACTGAAGCATAGTTACATGAATGTGGCGAAAGAATATCACAATAGTGTTAAATACACCAATGTAAGGGTTGGGGGTAAAATGAAATGACGAGAAGGCAAATATGAAACTTAGGGTGAAGTCGCTGTATCATACGTCATATCTCCGTATCCTACGGTCGTCATTGTCACGACCGCCCACCAAAACGCATCTGGTATTGATTTGAAGAAGCTGTTCTCACTTCCCGCCTCAGCGAAGTACACCGCGGATGAAAACAGCACCACACCTTGAAGAATAAGCACACAAAAACAAGAAGTAAAGTGCGACATACAGTGGTGGGGATGGCTTGCGAGCGGCGGGGCGGGGAAACTGGGGCGGGGAGGCGACGCGACACAGGTTACCTCATATCTCCATAGCCGACTGTGGTCATCGTAATTACTGCCCACCAGAAGGCATCAGGAATGCTATCGAAATTAGTGTCATGGCAGTCTTTGTCAGCAAAATAGACAGCACTGGAAAAAACCACGACTCCTGCGAACGCAAAATAACATGTGAACGCACCGTCATGATGTGGCCGTGCGAGTTAAGGACTAATTACTTTAGGGATGAATAAATTGATTATGTATACTGATATAGGTTTCAACATTGGAAAAGATTTGACTGAATAAATGGAATTGAAGTAACCGGCACCGCGGTCGCCGCTCGCGCCGCTCGCGCCGCCAATCCGGCCTGTCTGTTGTCGCACTACTCATCCCGAAATCTTCTCTCCGTATCTCAAATACTCCTTGAGGACACTTTTTCTCTTACTAAGTCAAGTATGCATATTAGGTCAGCTTAAATACTATTTGGGCTCTATTGTTTTATATAACATAATATTAGTAGATACTCGTTGATTCGATTATTCTAATACTCTGGACAATAATATATATGATTAACATAATTTAAGGATAGACTAACATATTTAAGAACGTATTTAGATCGTATATAATTACTTAATGCAACGTTATACTTACCAATGAACAGGAAAAATATCAACAAGCCAAGTTCCCTCATCGAAGCCTTCAACGTCCGTCCCAGAATCTGTAAGCCTTTGGAGTGGCGTGATAATTTGAAGATACGGAATACGCGCACCAGTCGTATTACCCGCAGTATGGCAAGACTCATAGCTTGGTTTGTGGACTTGTCTTGCGGAGATACGGGCGCGCGTGGTAGGTTCAGAGTGTCTTCCTCTTCTGCGATGACTGTGGCCAATGTGATGAAGTAGGGGATGATGGCGATGATATCAATGATGTTCATCACATCCCGGAAGAAGTTGAACTTGTTCGGACAGGCCAGGAACCGCACAATCAACTCGAACGTAAACCATATTATACAGAGGGTCTCTATCAAGAAGAATGGGTCGGTGATATCAGGGACTTCGTCTTCTTCGATCTTAGTACCGTTAGTGGTGGTGTTAAAGACCTTGTAGTGCTTGAACTCCGGGAGAGTTTCCAAGCAAAAGATTACGATGGACAGCAAGATGACAAATACTGAGATGATAGCAACGACGCGTGCGGCCTGAGAGCTCTCGGGGTATTCGAAGAGCAGCCAGATTTTGCGCTGGCGTTCGTTGGAGGGCAGTGGTTTCTCCTCCTCCTTGATGAAGCCCTCGTCCTCACTGCAAGGATTGTAAGAGGTTACAGCTTATATCTGCCGCAAATAAACTTGTAGAGGTGTTTGTTGTGCTTATGCTTGAGCTTACCGGAATTTGTTGGTGGCCTGTTCTCCGAGTTCGTAGAACTTAATCTCCTCAGAGAAGACGTCTAGAGGTACGTTTACTGGGCGCCGCAGGCGGCCGCCGCTTTGGTAGTAATAAAGGATTGCGTCGAATGATGGGCGGTTCCGGTCGAAGAAATATTCGTTCCTGTAAATTATGCGAGTGTCAGAATACGAACGTTATTAGCCCTTGATTAATCTCAGAGATGCTTATCTTCAGTGATTTTTTCACCTTAATGACCTACCTACTCTGTTAACAAACTAAATCTATATCTCACTAGGAATTACTTACCTCAAGGGATCGAAGTAGCGTATTCTTCGGGTTGGATCCCCCAAAAGGGTTTCCGGAAATTGGTTCAGTGTTCGTAGTTGAGTTTCGTACTTCAGGCCACTTATCTGCAAACAAGGAAAAAGAATTGTTAATAAGCCCTGAATTACATATATAGAACTCGATGATTACAGATGGCGTACAAGTGGCAGTCCTGTGTAGGCATTGATAATCAATTAATCAGTCAAAGTGCTTTTATTCAAACTAGGCCGACACAGCACTTTTTGAACGGCAAAATTAAAAGACTGGCCCCAAAAACCGCCTTTCACCACATCTTAGTACTTTAATTGGTAAGAAGAAATTGCGCAACGAACTCCGCTCCCAGCAGCACAGCTGTCAGTTAAGTTATTAATTCTAAATTAAAGTATGCATCACAATATTAAACCCCCTACTGTATGCAAAACTTCAAATGACCTTGTCACATAAGGATATGATGGATGATGGTAATCGATAAACGCTTCTCCAATTACCTAATGATCAGCCCGTGCAGGGGTGAAGACCACACACAAGAAGGTTGACCCTGAACGCATGCATGCGTTCAGGGTCAAGTCTGAAACGTAATACCGTTTGTAACCAGGACCTACTGGCCTTCAATCTTTATGCCGGGGAATAATAGTAGGTATTTGATCATGTCGCTAACGTCTAATCGCTGCTTCTAATATGTATTGGTCTATAATTAATTGATGATATAAACAAGCTAATTGCTTCATTGACTGTGGTGAGAATCAGAGACAGTTCTCGTAATGTATCTACTCGAATAACAGTGTACATAAAACCGGCCTAGAAACCTTGACAATACTTATAATATCATACGCAACATATTATTAGAATCCGGTCATCTCAGACGTACAACCAGAGTGAAAAAAAAAAACTCCCATTCGAAAATTCATGACAACTTTTTACATGACGTTATTAATTTGTTTAATTTCGACAATACTTTATAAAAAGAATGTCAATAAAACAATTGAACCATCTGTGTCTTAACAGAATTGATTGCTTAAAACAACCTTTGATTGGATATAAACAACGCGATCAACATGTCAAAACCCTTAGCATACCCACAGTGTGTTCAAACATACACTCACACGCAGTGGCAGTAGCGTCCACTCTATAATTGTAACACCCTTGAACTTTTTTATTTGCGTTTACCACGTGGTTTCCACGTCGCTTGAACTATTTGACAAACCACATGTGGCTAACGATAGGTAGACGACTCACCTACTTAATAATTTACATAATTTACTGCACTCAAAGTGTTCTATAAGCTTTATTTTCGGTTGTGATATTTCCTAGATGGGAGGAAACAGAGTCCTAACTACATTGTTGGTATACCGCAATAATGAAGTACCGCTGGAACTGTAATTTATCAAATGGATATCCTATATTTATAATTTGTAAGCTGTCACAAGCGCCATCATACACTGACGCAGGTATAGCTCTCATTTATCATAATCTTATTGACGGCTTCATTGGAAGTATTACCTTGGAATATGTAATAATGCATGACCTAGACTTAGCTTGGCTTGTGCATCCGTACGTACCTACTTGTCTTGTGTGACAAGTTCAGAATCCATTGTATAGATTGCATTTCACTATCAGGGTCAACTTTTTTACATCATCAATCACTTTTAATGTCCTGCCCTTATGTCTTCTTCTTCCAGACGATATTAGTTGTGAACGAGGCCGACGTCGACGTCTTGTACGGGGCCAACTTATGTGTTTTGCGCAAGAAGGATGGTGGCATACGTCCCATCGCCGTTGGCTGCACATATAGGCGTACGGCAGCCAAGCTTTGCTGTCAGATATACAGCCAAAAACTGACAGCAAAGTTTCAACCCCTGCAGCTAGGTTTTGGCTCGAAAGGGGGCTGTGAAGCTGCTGTGCACGCTCTTTCCACATTTGTAAACTCCAACAAAGGCGAGATCATCCTCAAGGTTGACATTAAAAATGCATTTAATTCCGTAAACAGGGACACTTTGTTGGCTGAAGTCAAAAAGGAACTACCCGAAATTTATGGTTTTATGTGGCAATGTTACAGGTACCCCTCTAAATTACTATACAAGGACAATGTTTTGGAATCAGCAGTAGGATGCCAACGGGGTGACCCTCTTGGGCCAGTCATTTTCAGTTTAGCTATTCATCCAATCATCCAGAAACTAAATTCAAAATTTAACGTGTGGTATTTAGATGATGGAACGCTAGGAGGTGACGCAGACACTGTTTTGAAAGATCTACAACTGCTCAAACAGCAATTTAAATCTATTGGCCTGGACCAACCCATCAAAATGTGAAATTTTCCTTTCTGACATTACTAACAGACAACTGACACTAGATAAATTTAACGGAATAGCCCCACAAATCAAAATTATAAAAAAGAGTTCACTGCACCTCCTAGGTTCCCCAATTTTAGAAGACAGCTTTTCTCAATTCATCGACGATAAAATTAAAAATTTCAACGATATTTCGGACAGGCTTTCCAAAATAAATATACATTCGGCATTCACCCTAATAAAATACTGTTGTTTTGGCCCAAATTTTATATATTTTCTTCGCTCTTCCCCCTTATGGAAGCAGCCACAGCTCCTGGACAAAATTGCCCAAATTATTCGCAGTACACTAACATCCATTTTAAATGTGGCCTTGGACGACCGAGCGTGGCTTCAAGCCACACTACCCATCCGCTTTGGTGGTCTCGGCGTCCGTAAAATTACTAGTATTAGCTTACCGGCATTCCTATCCTCTGTCCACAGCGCTGAAAAGTTGACCGGGAAAATTTTAGCTCCGTCCTTGGTTGACTCTGAAGTGCCGTGCTTCACAGATACAGTGAATGCCTGGAAAATGACTTGCCCGGATACAGATCGGCCCGTGAACCCATCTTCCCAGCGACAATGGGATAAGCCGCTCTGCAGGTTGGTACGGAATAATCTTATAAATACGTCCACCAATACTGCTGAGCGTGCCCGCCTTCTGGCTGTGGGCGAGTGGGAGTCGGGCCTCTGGCTTCAAGCGCTACCGTCACCCAACATAGGTACTATGCTGAGTGACACCACCTTCCGGATTGTTACATGTCTGCGTCTGGGCGCTCCTTGCGTGGCTCTGCATCGCTGCGGGGAAGGTATCGACTGCCTCGGACACCATGGCCTATCCTGCAGTAGGAGCGCAGGCCGGATAGCACGGCACGCCAGCATCAATGACATCATCCGTCGTGCTCTTGTCACCGCCGGAGTGCCAGCTGTTCTAGAACCCAATGGCTTGGTACGCGACATGGGAAGAGACCTGACTGAATGACCATAATGCCTTGGAAGCTAGGTCGGCCTTTGGTGTGGGACGCAACATGTGTCGACACCCTTGCGCCATCCATCTTCTCAGCACGGCGGGTTGTGCTGGAGCGGCTGCTGCAGGTGCTGAAAACCTCAAACGGCGCAAATATTCTAACCTAATTGGAAATTATATATCTGAGCCGTTTGGGGTTGAAACCCTAGGGCTATGGGGTCCGAGTGCTCACATAGTATTCCGAGACATTGCCAAGCGGGTAGTCGACTCTTCACGTGACCAGAGGGCTGGCCTATTTTTTGGTCAAAGAATTAGCATTGCCATACAACGTGGCAATGCTGCCAGCCTTTTGGGCACGTTTCCTGTTGACAACGATGCAGACGAATATTTTGATGCTTTATGATTATTTATTTTCATATTGTATTTACATGTACATATTTTTTACTTAGATTTTAAATTATGTATATATTGTAAGATAGTATAGTCAATAATGTTAGAAAAAGTAAAGAACAAAGGTTTCCTCCAGGTAAAAAAAAAATGTTGTCATTTCAGTAGTCACTGCATTCTATTTCAACTTCTCTAAATTTGAAAACAAATGACAAAAAAAAAATCGGAGACTTGTGGTGATAACGTCGACAGTATCCGTCGAAAAGTGCTTTGCCAAAGTATTTATCCATGCTCAGATCAATCAGTTTTGCTTGTCCCACTTCCAGCTTCTGGCTACTCATAACGACTGCCATCCATGCTCTAATAGTGTTTTCAATCATAAGCCGTGTGAACATATTGACAGGCACTAAAACTTGCGAACTAACAGTGTGCCTGTAAAATGAAACACAGCTTATACGGACAGTAACATGTTGACAGCGAACAGCGTAAGGCTAAAACGTTTTCGAGACTGTATTAGCAGTCGACGCAAACAAAATCCGTCGAAGTCTAAAGTATGTCGGATATTTCACGAAATAGACAGTGAATACCACAATACAGCAAAATCTGGTACCTATAAATTAGACTATTTTCAGCGCAGGCAGACGAAGGTTTAATCCATTGCATTAATAATGTCACATGGATTTTAAAGTGCATTAAAGTTACCGGTCTGTATTTTCGGAACAGGTTCCGTCAAACTGCTGTATATAAATAAGGCTTAATTACTAATTTGATGGGCAGCGATTATGAGAGTGTATTTGTATTGAACACGGTAAGGTTTGATTTTACTTTATATTCGCCATTATTAAAAGCGTGGTTTTTGTATCATTTTAGGGCCAACATTTCAAAGCACGCTAAGTGCTTTCAGTTCTGCGATGACCTATAATTAATGTACATGGTATTTGTAGGCAGAATCAATAGTCCGTACCAGTAAATAATGGAAAGTAGATCACAGATGTTGAATATTAGTAGCGAATCAAGGTTTCCAAAGTATGATTATGTGTCTACAAATAGTTGCTGCCAATCCGCCCAATATAATCCCTTAGTTGCTCCGCGCCCACGGGAAGATGAAGTGGCTTATTTGCAGCCGGCGACCATAGAAAACACCGAGTTCATATCATATTTGTATATGTAGCTATGTTGTGATATAGGCAAACGTAAACAAAAATTGCCAGAAGTACTGGGAAAACACGGAAGCTTAAGAACGGTCAACAGATAATATTGATTTGCTTTTCAATATCAAGAACTTAAAAGGAGAAATTTCGTCTCAGTAATAAAGGCAGAGCTTTATAAAGAAAATGTACAAGAAGATCTAATTACCACAATTACACAAAAGAACTATTGAAAAAGTAATTTCACTATACACTTCTACTTACCTCTTCACGGAACACGGAACACGGGCATGTTGTTGTTTATTTTGAAGCAAGTACTTTCGAGTGCATGAACATTGAACTTAAGTACAAGGTGAGAACACTTCTAAGGCGTTTGACCGGTTTGTGGAAGCCGATGGAAAGGCAACAGGTGTCGGAAATATTGGAATATTTTATAGACTTTCACCCTCACTTACATGTTTGTGTCAAGGTTTCAACATTTCAGCGTAAACGTTCACAATTTTTTAACACGAACATAAAATTAAAGGTCAGACTATTTGTGTTAACCGCCATGCGTGATGGGCGGCTCGGAATTGAAATTATTGGTGTTAATAGGAATGAGGGTTTTCGTATTCAACCTCTTCTCTTATCTGCTTACAGTTGTAAGTACTCCCACCTGATAGCAGACAGATGATAAGGACCGAACAGTACGAACAGTGCCAAGATCACAAACTTGTCACCATTAGGTCAAATACAAGACTGTTCCAGGCCAGTTCTGTATTTAGCAGGCGCACGGGAAAATCTAAGGTAAAGTTGAGGCAGCGGTCCACATATCGATATTAGGACACTTCAGTGCCTCGGAAAGTGCATTAAATCGTTGGTGCCGGCCGTCATTTGTACATCTATGACAGTCGTTGCGGGTAGTCAGAAGTACCAAAGTCTGACAAGCAGTCCTACCTAGGGTAACCGTATTACCCAGTTACTGGATTATGGAGGACAGATGGGCAGCTGCACGCGACTAACCGTATAAATTGAAAGTCGATCTCAACTTGGTTGGGATACGGCAAAGCTCATTTAATCACTAGAACGGACAGCTGAATGCGCGTACGTATCGGCATTAGCGAAGGCAAAGTTTAAAGTGACAACGATTTGCAAGTGGCAACTAAACACGTTCAAATAAGATTAATCTATTACATCCGTGCTCCTGCCTATATTTTTTGAAGCTTTATATTTAGCTATACCTTAGATACATTGTTCCACTCAAGACGTATAAAAACGCCTTACCGTTTTTATTCAAGATTTGCTCCCGGTTCTGGAAACAGTCAAATGATCCCTTTTACTTTGATGTAATATGTATTTTCCATCCTATTTATAACGTTAAAAACCGACTCCGAAAATGCTATAAAAAGAAACACTCCATTTTACAAGACGTGAACAATTACTGTCGCACATCAAATCGATCCACCTTTCAACATTTATCTCAGTACAATCTCTATGCAGATATGTACGTAGTTGTTAAGCGTTGACAGATACTTTCTACCTTTAAATATTCCACAACATGTGAAGTGGACGCTCCGTAATGGTCTTGTTAGCGATAAAAATAAACTTAATGGCAACGTCCTAGTAACGATAGTTTTATTCCCATGTTTATATTTGTTGTTTAAAATGGTACGCAAATATAATGCAATAAATAATATTTGAATGTATTTTTTTATGTTTATGCGAACACAAAATAAAAACGGAGTCATCTTGTGGAGGGAAGCTGCGGTTTCATGGTGTACCTGCACATGTGTTGGACTGGCAATGTGACGGTTTTAACTGTGGCAAGGTGTCCTAATTCTATATTCATAGAATTAGGGGACTATCGAAAAGTTAGGGCAGCGATTATAATCTCTGCACATTCATTTTAGTTATGAGCTCGATTTCTGTGTACGTATCGTACGAAGTGAATGTTTTATTTTTAATATGTACACAAATAAAGCGTGAGAACCCTATTCCGGTTCAAAGCGGTTCAAACAGCGGCGTTGCGTGGCGACGCACGTAAGAATAGCAGTGCACGCGGCGCGGTGGACGCGGCCGATCGACGCGCCGCCAAATTAATCAAATCAATATTTACAAGCAAACGCGCGTACATTCACTTTCCGCGGACGCAAAGTTTCACACAGTATTTCTTTCGGCGCGGATGTACCTCCGCGGCTGGCAATGGGTGTATCCAAAAATACTTTTTATTGTGTGTTCCCCAAGGGCGGAGCGAGTTGTACGTCGTACTGCAGCGAGCTTTTATGAAGAGATTTTAATTAATTTTCCGATGTAAACGCTAACCGCGAATGGTTCCATGTTTTAAGGTCGGGTTTCTTTTTATAAGCCTTGGGAGACGCGGGTGCCGAGACTGTTCCGCGCGTGCGCCGGCCGCTCCGGCCCAGCTGAGCGTGCGAACAACAAACATACGTCAACAGTGACGCTTCTATAATGATCTTGTCAACTCCTAAATTATTCAACGAAAATTTATTTAACCTTACTCCGCGCCAGTTAATATTTCACGGAACTAACATTCTCATACTACATACTCACGGTCACTAATTACACAGTCACAATTTTATTACATCGAAACTCAATTAAATTCAAATACTCTTAGAACACGAATTACTATTTTAAAATAGCATTCATTTATGACTATCGTCATCTCGGCTCGATTCATCGAAACATTTCGAGCCTCAAAAACTTTGCAACAGAGTGCACTAAGCGGAAATTGGAATGTAAACCTAAAAGCAATAAGTCACGGACTGAAAATTTTCTATAAGCGTTAGTGTGGCACTCAACTCCCACGCGCGGGTAGCGTGTTGCACTTACATCGGCGATTTGTCAAAACCGTATAATGTGCCTGCCCTGCGTTTACTGTTATAGCCTACCCCGCTCAAATAATTAAAGGATAAGGCATCTATATCCAAGCAGAATTAACCTAAATAGATCTCTCGTCTAACTGTCCTTATTGAACTACTTCCAATCTGCTGTTAATTAACCACAGAACATATTTCAAGTAGCACTTGGCACATTGATATAGTTAACCAAAAGCGAAAGTCACCATTATTATTGCCGATTGCATAACGCTTACTTCAATTTTGACGTAATGCAGGAATAGTAAAATGTTAACTGCCCATTTGGCGCTGACGAAACTGCGAACGTTGAGTGCCTTTTTGCTTTGAAGGAGTTTCACAAAGTTCAAAGCGATATTTACTAACAAGGCAGTGAAATCGTGATATATCAACAGGTAGGCATAATTACGAGTCGTTGACCAATGGCCGGTAAGAAAATTAGTGTGGATTGACACGCGACTGAGCTTCGCGTAATGGGGAAAATCAATAGCAGGTGTGGCAAGTCGCCGAATGGTACGTCCCAAAAAATAAACAAGACCAGACGTGACAATGTTTTAATTTATTTGTAGTTGCTTCAGCTTTTACAGATTATCATTAGAATTGAACGATTCCTCGTAGTCCAGAGCCACTTGAAACTTCAACTGTCACAACAGAAATCAACAGAGAGTTTTACGAACGCGTCACATCTACCATTAGTCAGCTGTGATAATCCACTAGAAAAACGTGCGGTTTAAAAATAGTTGTTTCGATTAAATACCGGTCGTAACCCTGACACATTGTAAACCATTCAATCGGGGTTCGTTCGGAAGATTAATGGATCTTACTAGAGAAACCAATTAACTGCAACGTGTACTGGAGTTTTATTCCGGTTTCTTCACAAAATATGTTGTTCTAGGATTAGGAGATATTAGGGTTTATTGGAGGGTAGGTGTTTAAAAGAACATCTATTTAGTTCAAGATGTTTTAACGGGAGATAAAATCGAAGTTCCTTAGTATAAGCCATCTAATGATACATCACTACTTGGGCTCGATCATAAACATGATCACTTCCAATGATACTAAAAAGAACACGTTAAAAGACATTCTAGTTGATCACGCTGAAAAGATTGTGTTGAAACAAATCATTCTGAAAGTAGTGCGAGTGTCACCGAGGACCTTCGAGATCGAGTCAACATCAGACGGGGACGCAGGGCCCTCATGGATGTAACGTATTACCAGTTACGTGTCTGCAGAACATTGTTTACTGATTATGCACAAACGAGCTTCACAATATATGGCAACTTAGTAAACATATCAATATTTTTAAAGCCGAGTTATAAATAACATTGTTTTTTATCTATTGTTTTACGTGCATAAAGGTTTCATGTTTTCGTAAAGATTGGAAAAATCCCAAATGTGATAAAAGACTATCTATATTTTTATTTCATATCACCCATTCTCAAAGCTTCATTTCTTATTCAAACCTAATCCTTCAAGATAATCCTATTCTCATGCCACCTCCACATTGCATCGCTCCTTGCTCGCATCGTTAAACGTATGTTTGGTGCTTTCCGCGGCCAGTAAACACCTTAGCGTTGATAGCTACCTGAGTGCCGCTGAACGCTACATTTCATCGTTCTTAATTATTTATTTATTTAAACAACAATTCCCGATGATCGCACTAAACTTGGACGCAGCTCGTTACTCTCTAAGTTCTAGAGATGCTGTTTTGTTTGCCAGATTTTGTTTTGCTCTGTTATTGGAGTTAGTTTCTTAATTAGCTTAGATGAAGTAATACAGAATGGCTAGTAATTCAGATCCAACATTGTTAATAATGTCTTTGCTGTTTTAGTCTTCTCTATTGTCACTTCAATATTAATCATTATCTCCGTATTATCAGACGCGCATAATATTTGGCAAAGGGCATTGTTGAAGTAACTAATATGCAGAGGCGGTTTTGCATAGTTTAAATTGTTTCCGCTTACGTCTTATGGCTTAGACTTCAAAGTGAATGGCTATCATAACGATGGACTATATTCAGAAAGTTCCCTTGTTATGAAATCCTGTTAGCTCCGGGTGGTTTCCAGTAAACCACACCCTATTCAGTTTACTGGGACCCTAGTACTAGCTATCTAGGATTTCTCATTAAAACCATCTGTGTAAATTGCTTTTACCTGGATCATTTCCGCAAACGCAGAGCGCAGGGTTTTAGGTTCATAATTTCACAGGATAAAATACAAAGACGTTTTTTAAACCGAACGTAAATATCTATCCCCCCACAAAGGATGCTAGTTAAGGGACGGGTCAATGTTAGACATTCTTTTAGAGGTATAAAGGAACAGACAACAAAACTATTAATTACTATTAATATTATTACAGCTGTATGTCAAAGGTAAATCCTAGTGGAACAAGGGGATATAGTGTATATCCTTTAATAATGTTTAAACTGTTACCAAATTTTACCTATAATTAATATTTTAACTTTGTTACCTTAATTGTAAACTCTTTTGTGCATGCTGTGGTCTCCTATAAGTGAAGGAGTACATCTACTTAATACCTCATGTTACCCTTTGTTTACGTGTCAATGTATTGTGTACATCTTTTGTTGGAGATCCAAATTTAAATAAATAAATATATTGTAAAATGAAAACCAAGCTCCGGGCAGGGCTCAGCGTTGAGAAAGCTACACTGCTCAAACTGACGTCTTTTGTGCGCGCCTCCTGTGTATATTAAATTGAAGCCAGCGCTGCGGATTGTGCACTGCTTGCACATTTTCTCGTATCACCTCCGTATTTGTACATTTTAATCCTTGCTGCGTTGACGCAGCAAGTAATAAAATTCCTAACCATTTGAAGGTTTACGTGATCTTGACTTAGGGCAATCGATACAACGTAATACAGCAGGTAAGTAAAATATCAACTGTAGTACAGCGAACTATCACATCAGCAGCTATTATTAGAGAAGGTCGTTAGAGCCCAATATGGCCCACATTCCAAATACAAATTTACTGAAGCACGCCACAGAGACATGTCCACAGTGGGCGACAAGGTTAGAAAAGTGCCGTTTATTATATTAATACTTAATGATTGAACATTTATAAACCTACCAACGCAAGTTATTCCTAGCGTTGGTTCCAGACTTATCTATGGATTGAGAATATTTCTGTGAAAAAGTCTGACTAAAAACAGATTATAATCCTACGCCCCAAGTTCGTTGGAAAAGCACACCTACAGAGCAGATTAAGTAGAAATCCTTAATTGGGTGTTTTTCTTTGCAGAAAACAAAAATAAGCATACGAGGGTTGAGTTGCTTCCTACGGTAGCTTATAAATAAAAGCTTCGAACACAAGAGCAAAAGGACGCTCACTTGAACCCTGTTCACCATTTTTTCAGCAAAGTACCACAAAGATAGAATATGGACGTAGGAGTGAATTTGCTTATCCCATTTCTGAACCATCGGTTGTCCTAAGCCGAAATGTGTATTATAACATAATAAGCTCCCTCTTAATGTCCTTATTTTATTTTAAATTCATTCTGTTATGAATACTTTTAATAGTTTTCCACTTCCTCTCAACCAAAGCACCTGCCATCTAATCTGTTCACCTAGCTTTACTGATAGATAATACCTGTGGCATTCAACCCGCCTTTGTTCTTTTGTGTGCGTAAAGTTTAAATAATTTGTGAAAGCTTGTAATGTGCTTTTATTTTGAATCTGAAGTTTCTTTTAAACTGTTTACATGAAATTTCATGTTTATGATAATGCATATAGAACAAAGCAAACTCTTAAAAACGTCACGAAATAAAATAAAAACGCTTCTGAATGATAATACATATTTTAAGCATAATTTTAACTAGTAGTGACCATTAGCTACAAGAAGGAATCATGGCCGGCTATCGGATAGAACGATCGAAGGTTAAACGCGGATGGGTGGAACTATTAATTACATATCGAAACCCCTGCGTACCTCGAAAGCACATTAAGCAGTTAGTCCCGACTGTTATTCCTAATTCTTTGACAGTCATTACGGGTCGATATAAACCCGAGTCGATAAGTCTTACCAACGGGTATCGCGTTATACAGTAACCGAGTATTAGAGCTTAGATAGGTCCTCTCCTTGCAAAATACTGGTATTTAGCTGCATCCGATGCAGACTGAAAGCTGACCAATTTAGTTGAGAAAAGGTAAATTGACATTATGTTACAAGGTCGCTTTTATTTTCATTCATCCGAGTTGACATTATAATGACTGGTTTAACCTTGTACACAGTTTGAGTGGCATGTTTAGCGTCGCTTGTAGTGTGAGCATAGCTTTCAAGAGAGGGAGCGGTATACAACAATGGCCGCAGATTACATCCTTCCGGAGTATTTTGGCCGTAAGTATATTGCGCCTTGTATCGTTTGTATGTTTGTGTGCGTTATTTATAGAGAGATGCCAAGTGAAGTATGTAGTTCAAATTATTTTCATGAAAACGTTTAGTAAGTGTATATTTGAATTTATTCTGGTAGGTGCAGAGTTATCATTAATTTGTATGGTAGATGTAGCAGGCTTTGTCTATAAGTGATTAATTGTACGATTCGGGAGACATTTCTGGTAACGAATATATCGGTCGAGCTTCTAAATAAATATAAAAAGAGAAATGTTGGTAGAAACCATATTTTAATTTTTAATTTAAGAGTTGTGTGTTTGTGTAGTAAAACAAAGTAGATGTGCATAATTAACATGCGCAGCCATATGAATTATGCGCAACTAGTTTTAGTTTGTAGGGGTAAAGATAGATTTACAATTTCTTATTCCGTATTCCTGGCGAAGAACGATTTTCGGCAAGAAAACGTCCAAATCTGAAGAATTCTTGTAGAAAAACGAGATCATTTTGTTATACTAGTTCGTACGTAGTAATTTTTTGGTATTTTTTTTTCTTTTACATATTTTGTTACAAGACAAATTTTCAGGGAGTAACAGAAGCGTTTCTGTTGGAATACCTTAAAACAATATACTTAGACGAATAAATATGAAGGTGCATACAAATATTGTTAGATGAGTGGTCAACCGTTCGGTGATGGACACATTGGCAAAGATCGGAATGTGAACAGAAACAACAATAAGTTCAGTGGCCTTACAGACAGAAAATAATAGATATGAAGATGATGGGACCGAAGATTTTAGAGAAAAGGGTGATTTTTGTGAAAACTTGAATAGTCCTCTTGAATTTGTTAGAAAAGGGCGTAACGAGGGATTTCCGAAATAATTGCGATCGTTTGATCCCTTGTTGTTCCGTGAGTAGCTGGACTAAAGAATAGCACTATACAAATTATTTCCGTGGTTATAGTAGAAGGCTACTAAACGACTTACTAGAGAATGGGCAGCAGCGTTCCCTATTCATCTTACCACTATACTGCAATAGCCAACTCGCCTGACAAGCTTGGTGATTATGGCTAACCTCTTTGGCGGAGGCTTCTGTAAAGCAGTAGACGTCTTTCGGTTGAAATTATGATCTCTTGTTTCCTAACTTTTAGTTAGGCAATTAATATGTAAGATAATTAAGGATTTAGTCTATAATTCGTACTATTTACAATCACGATTAATTGTAGTTTCCTCAATAAAAAAATGCTAAGTAATCTCTAAAAACAAAATAAATACTTAGTGTAAATGCTCATAAAAGGTCATCAGTTTTTTAATGATAACAAAACTACATGTTTTCTATAGCGTATCCATTTAATATTTCTGAAATATGTATTTATTTTAATAATACGAACGAAACACCTAAATTAAGGCGTAAACAACCCAGTTTATGCAGAGCTCCCACCCTTCAATTACCGCCAGAAGCTCGGTGCGCCCTTAAGATGGCTACATTGATAAAAACGGCAATGATATGTTATAAATTGATAATAATGATATTATAATTGGTCATAAAGTTTCTCTAGTGGTTTTGTTTGTGTCATAGTTATAGTGTTTGTCATATTATTGACCATAATATCTAAAATGGTCAAAGGTTAGTGTACAGTGAAGAGTATAAATCTAATCTTGGGTTGATGGTTTTGTTTGTGTCATAGTTATAGTGTTTGTCATATTATTGACCATAATATCTAAAATGGTCAAAGGTTAGTGTACAGTGAAGAGTATAAATCTAATCTTGGGTTGATGAGAATAGATCCATCAAGCTTTTACACAGAATTTGCTAGATAGGTAGAAGTGATACATTCCTGTTCATATTTGAAGATCCATTTCCTTTACACCATAAGATTTTCCACGTCTATAATACAACGATTATGATGGAATCACCATGTAGTTGCCGGGTCGTCTCGATCAACTGGAACTATGCATCTAGCTTCTGACGATTGACAAGGGCCCAAGAGGGTTCATATAAATTCAGAAAATATTTTGAACGTTGATGATTGAGACATAGATGATCAAGTGATCCTACACTATATACTTACGTTGATAACAACTCTCTCGCAGAAGTCGTGGTCGTGTTGTATGGGTTCGAACGTCACCACCCCTCCAAGGGGCGGGCGTCCGGGCTCTTCTTCCTGGTTGGTCAATTTCGGCAGTGACCTGCAAAAGAAAGTTGTGGTGTTTAATAACGAATATGTTCTTAGATCCATCCCTCAACTGAGAGATAGTTGATACCAATGAACAGCAAACGAGGAAGAAATTAAGTTTTTGGGTTCCAAGCAGAACACTTTTTTTGGATATTAACTGTAGGTAATTATAACCAATGACCAAATGTAAAGGCGTTTATCAGTGGCTGAGAGCAGTCGTAATTAAATTAAATACACCAAGTTAAGTGCCTGCCGATAGCACTCCCTGACGGTACACAGGCGTAATACTTTGCACAAAAACTGCACAATAATCAAAATACCATTGTTCATTTGTATCCAAGCGCCAGGTAGTACCTACTTAGAAAGTATCAGTCTACCCATTCACGACCCTTCACGGCTGCCTTCGACAATGTATGTGCCTCAGCTTCGCCGAGCCAAACGTGCTCAAACATGCCACTCATGTGCTCTTAATAGCGCCAGTTTTGATGCGGAAGCTGCCAGCCTGAAGGGCTGACGGTGACAAACTTAGAAATATCAAGAGTAATCGAAGTGAGGAATAAGTTGTTGTTGGGGAGTTTGTTCATGTAAGCAATTATATACAGCCTATTGTCTTATAGAAATAGTTGATTGCTTCGTCAAACATTACTACTAAAATAAAGGATACCTTTAAAAGGTAGATTGACTTGTGAGATCTACAAAAGTTTCTGGGGCGGTTTGCACAGGATCATGAACTCGACTGTCATGTTTATGCCTCCATAAACATGACAGTGGAGTTCATGATCATATCCTCACCTATAAGACAGAAATCTAGCTAGTTATGTGATGTAATTCCTAATCAATATGTAAGTATCATTCAGATCTAATATCAAAGCGATAACCCTAAAGTGGAGAGGTGTTGTAAAACCGCTGCGTGGGTCGACGTCAGCAGGTACTTGGCACTGAGAGCCGATTGGCGTTGTTTTTATAAAACGCTCCTTTATCGGTTCGCTCTCCAGTCGGCTTCAGAACCTCTTCACACGAGATGGCTTGACGACAGTGCTACAAATGTGCCGATTACAGGTCCAATTGACACTGACACGCCTTACCCTTTTATGAATAGTTTCGGTTTTGATTCATCATGAATGATTATGCGGCGATAGGTTAAATAGATAAATTAATAGATCTCTTTATTCCCCTATTACATGAGACTTGCCCATAAATGGCGAAACATTGTTATACACACCTCTGCTTAACCTTTGATTATAGGCGTAATGTTATAGTATGTTGCGTTTAATAATAAATCATTATTTGTACTGCTTAAGTACCTGCGAAAACACTAGTCAATAAAATGGCAACATAGAAAAGAACATGGCGGTCTGTTTACCCTTTGCTTTCCAAAAAAACGTAGTCTATCCTACCTTGATTAAAACAAGGTCTTTTCCGACTTTGGCTGCAGATGGAAAAGAAAAGAGCGTATGTCAGTAGGGAAGCAGGTGGTGTCCCATAGTTCCCGCCTCCCCTATGGGGAGCCCTACAATTTTCCTGTCACAGAACGCCAGAACTTGAACTTTACACTGAACATTTTCGGACTTGCTATTGGAAAATAAGACAGTGGTGCCGATTCTGTTGTACACGAACTAAACTAACTAAACTATCTCTAAAATTCCTTACTTTTGGCTATGAGAATTGTAACGCTATTCTGCAAGGAAAAATCTCTAAATTTAAAAATTATTTTGACACGACTAAAATCGAATTTGACAATCGCGACTCAGCGTGGTATTTTTTTTTCTTTTGGTTTCGCAACGTTGTACTTGTGCGTGCATTGCGTAGAATGAATTTTTTGAGAGACAAAGGCGCGTGCTGGGGGGGCAGCCTCAACGTGTTTTATATGGAATTTTTCACTTTTGTTTGAAAAATATAAAAAAAATATTACCCACGTGTTGAGATTTAAATGTGCCGGGGTATACTAAGGGGGCCGAAAATTTCATTATTTTTGCGATAGGACACGCCATTTTCAAGATATAAGCAAAAAGAAAATAAAAAATACAGAACTGTTTTTGCACGTGAAGGCGAGGCGTTGTTGAGAATTTTAGTTCATGACCACTAGTTTTATTCCACACCTTTTTAATCGCGATTAAAAATAGTCAGATTTAGTTAAAATAAATTATTATAGTCAAAATTTTTGGTGAAAACCGGCAAACTCAGAATAGCAAAATTGACATTTTCACTAAACTAATAACTCAGTGCAATCTTAGTGCTGTCAAACTAAAATATAGTTAAGTTGTATCACTTTAGTCTATTTCAGAATAGGAAATCGTCGTTTGACAGGATTAAACCAAATTTTAGTGATTTTTAGTTTAGTTTAAAGAATTTTGTGACAACAGAATCGGCACCAGTGTCACTGACGAAACGACAAGGCCAAGAATACTGCGAAAATCTGTTCCAAGAAATAATACTGAAAACAATATTGTACTGAGCTATCGTTTTTCTTTAATTTTCGCGTTTTACGCGACACAATTTAATAATAATGTGAAAGTAGTTTCTGCCCGCGATGTTGTCTACGTGGTCTTTAGAATTTGGGCGGAGAGAAATGCTGCTGGGAAGTTTGTTGCGCCTTTCTTCATCCCAGCTTAAGCTGTAAGAAGTGGGCAGTGGGCAGTTTTGGGGCACTTTCTTATTTTATTTTACATCCAAAAAGTATTGACTCTGCAGTCTTGAAATATTAAATCTGCGTTATCATTATAGTTTTAAACATATAATTATTATATTTTTTCCGATAATGGTTAAATTTAGCTTATCATGCAGTGACGCCATTACAAAATCTCTCCATTAGTTGAAATCAGAAATAGCATAATTAAATCAAAATAACAGAGTGAAACAATTCAGTGAAAAGTTTCAAGTAATATCAAATGTACTCGCCTCTGTTTAAATGAAAGCATGCGCGGGCGCAACTTCGTTATTATAATCGTTAGTTTCAGGAAATCTAAAGTTATTTAGTTTACCGGTCTGTGCCTGGACCTGAAAAGTGACATCATTGTTTCGTATTTGAAATTACAAAAAGTTCTTTTTTTTAATAAGACCACGTACATTTGCGACCTTAACAAATATTAAATTTAATAAAACGTATAGGTATCGGTCCATGAGTGACAAAAGAATTGACTCTATAATAATGTGGTCTACACTAAATGATTTCTTGAATTATAAATATTATAGCAAATAATTATTATGATCTCAGCCAATAATATATAATTTAATTTTAAAGTCCATAATCGAAGCGAAAGGAGTATATGAAGATCGTTTAGGTGGCGTTCTGTATTTTTGCCCCATCAGAAAAAGGTGTGAGTTCATGTATTTGTATGTGCGTAATTTAAAGGTTTTGTTACGTTCTCAGTATTTAAGCAAGGCACTTAGGCATTAAATCCGCCTTTATAACTTTTTTTGCGAGACGTTTAAATAAATAAGTATTTGAAGTACTTTTGCTCTTTATTTTATTTTAAGGTATTTTTCTCAGGCTGAAATGAGTTGGATTTGTATGTAAGACCTTTTTACGCAGCATATTTTATGCAACGTAAAGTCTATTCAAATAATTCGGAAAACACTTTTGCGGTATTTTGTTTTCAATTTAGGTATTTTCACTAACTCGTATTATATCGTTGTTTTCAATTTAGGTATTTTCACTAACTCATACATATCAATTGTATCTCTTTTATGCTCAGTGAATGAATAAAATACATACATATAAGCTCTTTCGAGCATTTATCAGTTTTAATTCTTCAGAAAAAAATTCTTAGCAGTGGAAGTTTTAATGCGTAATATATGACACGGCCAGTATTGAGTAACCTAGTTTGTTGAAATACCTATACAGTAATAAAAAACTCAATCCTTTATCTAAACTGATCAAAGAAGCAAAAAGAACGAAGATTGAAAAAAGAAAACAAATTTAAGATTTGACTGATTGTATTTTGTTTTTTATATTATCTTAATTTTGGTTAAATAACCCAACTAAACCGCCGCTTTTCAACTTAATAATTACTAGTGTTTATCCTGTAGTCGAAACTCGACATTAATTCGTTTTAATTTTTAGTTTCAACTGATGCATTATTATGAAAAATATCAGATTTTTGCAGTTCTATATAAACGGTCACAGAGCCAAATTTTATACGGCAATGTTTTTTTGGGCATAATCTACATACGGCAAGCTACCCTACAGCGAGTCGATTGACTTGGAGTGCCGCTTCCCGAAGACCAACCCGTCGCTTTGCCTCAAGGGTGCTGAGCAAGTCCGTCATCACCGCCGTACGATCGTGACGATGTCATCATTCACCGTACAGCACATCTCTGCTCATCGGCCATCTTCCATCTCCGACCGTGGGCGATATTACTGTTCGCAAAATTTTCGTAAAAATTGGTATACATTTTTGCTTCACGTAAAATAGATTATGTTTTCGTTCATAGAAAACCAAAACCAAGAATTTTCACCGGATTTTGAAAGTTTAATAGCGAACGACGAATTAATTCAGCGGGTACCTAAATCTAGTTAACACTGGTTTGGCACATTACGAAAGTCGTCTTTACAATCTCCGAGACTAATTAATCATGAGCAAATTATTTGTTATCTGAACGAATGTTGTAGCAAAACATCGGAACGCAACTATAAATCATCAATTGCTTTTCTAGCACTTCATTGTCTGTAGCAACACTTAACACTGATAACCGGTCCTAATAATAGCAGAGATTATATAATAATAACTCAGTGTAAGTATAGTAAAATTTCCTGATTTTATAAATTTCCTATTTTTCGTGCGAACTCATCTTACCGCGGTAACTTTGAGGAAATAGTCACTCTACGAGCGTATGGCCTCAATAATTACGGAAACAAAAATAATTTATATGAGGCAGCGGTACTGCACAATAAATTTTCAAATAATACCGATAATGCCGATAACACAATAGAGAAAGGGTGTAAGGTTAATTCAGGCGTTAGATATTTTTTCTTATCTTATGATAATCATTATTATCATAAAAAAAACACTCACACTACAAATAAAATTTTGGATTAATAGTAATATTGGTAATACTAAAACACAAACATAAAAATGTGTTTATGATCAGGGGAAAATTAACTAACTCCTGAATGAAACATTTTGTATTTAAAATCTTGGCAAGCCTATATTTAAATGTTCCGATGTCCTTTTGACTCACGGTGTCATTTTACTGTTTGTATTTGGTTACAAATCCCATAAGTTATGTGAACTGTTTGTGTCCTTTATGAGATCAATATTCTGTAAGCTGTCTATTGAAAAAATACCAATCATTTATTTTATTTCGAAACTTTAGGAAAACACGACTTAATTACGAATTAAGGCGAGGATATACTACTGAAATGTTGACCTATTAATTATTTCCGCAATCATGACTTCTGTTTCCAGAACGTTTAAATGCTGCATGTTAATTGACCACTCATGGATTGAGGTTTCCATGTAATAAGGCAATTATTTACGTTAATGAACACCTGATTAAATATGATATAATACCTTAACAAAAAATTAATCCTCGGAATATTTTGTTCGCAGAATTCCAGCAGATAAGGGAAAACTATTTCTGAAATGTGGATTGAAACTGATTCATTAAAAATAATTAAGTAAAATCATCTTCCTTTTAATCTTTTTCAAATGTCCCTAAAACGTTTTCAATTATAATCGTAAAAATTAGTAACTTTATTTTGAAACAAGGTAAAAAAAAAAATACTTCGAAATAAATAAACGGTCATTAGTGATAAAAGTCTAAAATGATTTAAATAATTACAAACAAAATCCGATAAAAATATCATTTAAAAAAGTCTTTTTCCAGCGCACAATTAAAAGAAAATAAAATAAAACAATAAAATTATCAAAACATTTAATGAAAAAAAAAAATCCGATAACGCTTTTAATTAAAACTCACTGGAGTTCATCATCTGGGTCACTATCATCGTCATCATCGTCGGTGTTTGGGTGCCGACAGCGGATGAGCCGCGAGTATGTCTTCATCTCCATCATAGTGAGGCCGGTGTTAACTTGCGGAGTGATCGCGATGAACTAACAGAACAGCCCTCGAGTACCGAGAGCGTTGCATGCACCCCGACCCCCGGCTCCCTGCGAGCCCCCCACAGTGCAAGTAGCCCACTTCAACTACCTCCTACCTCACTATATAAACGCTTCTAGATCTCTTACAACCATTTCCAATTCCTATAATAGACCTTATAGCCTAACAGTGATTTTTTCTTATGATTTGTTTAATTTTAGTTTCCGACGTTTTGAATACTGAATGTTTATAATAAAAATATAAACCAAATTTTATATCAGATATTATTTACAGTCCATATTTGAACAATTTAAAAATAATATTAAGAATGGCGCTACTAAACAAAATATTGTCGACTTCGGAGTCTTTTTCACCATACTTTGACGGTGCGTGGTTAGCAAAACACGTTCTTTTAGTATTTACCTAACGTGCTATGTAAAATATGTGATGTAACCCAGTTTCATCAGAAAATTGGGTGTCCGCTCAATCAAGGAAAAACTTTTAGTTTCGCGATTGTAACCGAAATGTTGATGTGAAAAAATTGGCACAGTACATTTCAACGCGGTTTTTGGATACTGTAAAACATAAAATCTTTTTTTCAGTGCACACACGGTTTGTGAATGAATAGTTTTGGCTCAGAGTGGATTAGAGTGCAGATTCCGTGGATTAAAAACCTGTTTACTATTTCAAGTATGTGTATGTAATATTGAATTGCAAACAGAATTATCTGAAAGGTGTGTGTTTGAGAACAGAGGTATCTGAATGGTTTGTCTTTGACAACAGAGGTATCTGAAGCATATCCTAGCATCGTCTTATGGATTAATCGTTCGCCAGTAGAAATGTGTTTGTACGGCGGCAATTTGTCACACTTTATGAACAATAGTGTTCATTACACGTTTTAGAAGGCAATTTAATAGAGCAATAAATAGCAGTACAACTGTAGCGTTGTTGGAGGCGTAAACTTCGATCAGAACAACAGTTTGCTCGCCGAGCGATCCGTATACAAACAACGTTCGGCGGTATTGGCCGTGGACTAATTAGCAAATGCACTTCATTAGCGAGATGACGAACTCATTTTTTTTCGGATGGATTGACCATTTTCCTCTGTAACACCTTTCTAACCTCAAATAAAATTATACTGAGACCAGTCTATGTTGACGAATAAACATGTAAACAACTACGTATATCTGCATACGTTATGCAATCTCGGGAATGTATTAAAACACGCTGTTTAAAATACTCTCACGTCTAAAAATAGGTGATATATTCGAAATTCCGACGACATAATATCGTGTGAAGACCAGTATTTCCCACTTAACATATGTGTATGTGCGTTTGCGCATTAACAGAGTTTCCAGTCAGCCTCTAAAATAAGGTTGTGCTAATAATAGGCGAGTGTTGAGCGTACGCTTTGGTAAATCATAATAAATAGAAACACACGCGTAGGCAGCGGCCACAGTGACAAAATTAACAGAGCTTACTGTGTACGGAACTCTTTCAGCCTTACATCAAGAACTTTTAGTACCAAAATGGGACCCGAAATCCTATGCCAGACATCCCATATACGATGATACAACGACCCCAGACAGGCTTAAAAGTCGTAAGAGCTTACGCTTTACGCAAGACAATGCACCCCATGTGAGAAGCAAATTATGGGAAGAGAAGGATCCACCACCTCCTGACTTCGAAAACCCAAGGAAAATTTGCCTGCAGGGCGTGATCTACAGTAGACTTCAGTCTGAGATGCTCCTAATCGATTGCGTACCTAAACAGACTGCTGTAGACACAATATATTGAAGTGGGGAATTACTGATCTATCCTTGTGTGAATGAGGTGCTTCTGACCAGACCATGCTCCATTTGCTGGAGTGTCTTAAGTGCCCGTTCACACTTTGGATGATCTAAATAATGCTGCTGATACCACAATTAATGAAGCCACCTACTGCGTTCAAACAAAAAAGTGTACGAGATCCATCGAAGCGAAAAGATCACGACAAGAAGGACGTATGAAAATATTTGGCAATTAGTACAGTATTTACGAAGAAATCGAATGCTGTTTGCTTAGGTTACAGGTTTGGTTAGTCACAGAAAAAAAGATGGTGGTAATAAACGGTTTAACGTGAGAGTTATTTCTCTTTCAAAACCGGTAGATACTAAAGGGACTTGCAACACTCTTTGAGTACATAGTACGTGACACAACATAACATTAAGGATTACCTTCAGGGTTAAGCACATATAATCAGCGAAGTCTGAACTTGAAGGCGCGCTCGTGTGATTTTAGCAGACTGTAATACTCTGTCCAAGTGTGATGCATCACCTACACTATATGCATTTTACATCATAGCCCTAGCGCATAAGGAGTATATTAGTGTGGTTCGTGTTTAGATAGTACGGAAAATGGAATATCTGGCACATTTTGATAGGTATTGGTGCCGATTCTGTTGTCACAAAATTCTCTAAACTAAACTAAAAATCACTAAAATTTGGTTTATTCCTGTCAAACGACGATTCCCTATTCTGAAATAGACTAAAGTGACACAACTTAACTATATTTTAGTTTGACAGCACTAAGATTGCACTGAGTTATTAGTTTAGTGAAAATTACAATTTTGCTATTCTGAGTTTGCCGGTTTTCACCAAAAATGTTGACTAAAATAATTTATTTTAACTAAATCTGACTTTTTTTAATCGCGATTAAAAAGGTGTGGAATAAAACTAGTGGTCATGAACTAAAATTCTCAACAACGCCTCGCCTTCACGTGCAAAAACAGTTCTGTACTTTTTATTTTCCTTTTGCTTATATCTTGAAAATGGCGTGTCCTATCGTAAAAATAATGAAATTTTCGACCCCCTTAGTGTACCCCGGAACATTTAAATCTCAACACGTGGGTAACATTTTTTTTATATTTTTCAAACAAAAGTGAAAAATTCCATATAAAACACGTCCAGGCTGCACCGTAGCACGCGCCTTCGTCTCTCAAAAAAATCATTCTACGCAATGCACACACAAGTAAACGTTGCGAAAACAAAAGAAAAAAAAATACCACGCTGAGTCGCGATTGTCAAATTCGATTTTAGTCGTGTCAAAATAGTTTTTAAATTTAGAGATTTTTCCTTGCAGAATAGCGTTACAATTCTCATAGCCAAAAGTAAGGAATTTTAGAGATAGTTTAGTTAGTTTAGTTCGTGTACAACAGAATCGGCACCATGGGCTAGTTTAGGCATCAATCAGAACTAATTTCGCTGTGCATAGTTAGTATTGTAAATATTATAGAAATTGCATTCTGTTACCGAGTGAGATAAGTTATGAGAGTTTATCGTAGGATTCGCATTGACAGCACAGCGTAAAAACAACTTACGTTTAATGTTAGAATTAGTATTCAATTCTGCAGTCGTTGTTTTTTTGGAGTCATGACATTGTGAAAGTTCAGAATTAGAGCGCTGGTTAGTTTTCTCAAGATCAATATACATTGCTCTCATTACGTGCCAGTTAATTTGGGAGTGCAGTGTATGACGAGCATTCTTCGCGACACATTTAGATTAGACGCTTGCGCGCTTTTGTTCAATGTCGGTCGGGCACCCGGCATGTTTTCAAGGTTTCGTTATAAAATCAGTTCAGTTGTTTGGGAGATTAGCGCCTAACTATAAACGTAATAATTATGATAATTGCGTTAGTTAAGTTTGTTTATATTCGCTTGGCGGAAGTCACGAAGTGATGATATTGTTATGGGAATTTTTGATAATGAGTATAATGTTATTACAATTTAGTGACTTAAATTAAGCTCGAGCACATGCTAGTTTAGATTATTCCTCCTGCCTGTAATAGTATCAAACCAGCACCTGTTGTACGTCAAGAGATAAGTATCCAATTATTCCCATAATTATCCTTTTACGATCTTCCACATAATCAAATCTCAGCCGAGACAAAAACAAACATATCACGCATTCATCTGCAATCTTTTGAACCGCCATTTTTAATTCGTCGTATTGACGTGGCCTGTCAGTCTAACGTCACGCTACATCCTACTCAAAACATTGTCAATAATTATATTTCCGAGCAATTCCATCACGAAACGAGTGATTTTTCATTTCCTTTATAACTGTAATGTGTTGTTTCCATTTCTTGAGAAGTTATAACTTTAAAATATTTCTCTGGGTAAACATTTATTTATAAGACGGATTGAACTTGAACTTCAGATGTTTCTTACGTGAAGGTAGGAAAAGTTATGAAATGTTTGTATTGTGATTGATTATATCGTTGTGGTCACTACCTTGGAACTGAACATCAAACTCAAAGCTTTATAAGAGACCGCTTATAACGCGTCTGAGAAAAGAAAGTTGATGAAGATAAAAGATCAGCTGAAATTCTTAGTTTATGAAAAATCTATGAGATTGATCTTAAAAGATTGTGTCTGGAAGTCTGGTTGTTATGATTGATTATTCTTGTGGGAAGAACCAAATCTGATTTCTTAGTTAGCCTTGCGTTCTTTATTTGACTCGTAAAATTGCACCCTATGAGCAGTGTCAAAAGTTTACGCAGCAAATAAGTTAAGTTAGGTCAGCTGTCATTCTTAGTTTCTCTGTGAATTTGATCACGATTTTTTCTCACGTGAAATAATTATAGGTCGTATTGTGATTGATTAAATGTGTGAAACTAGTACCAAATAGTAATTATCTTAGTTAACTATTAGTGATTCCCATCATTTCATTCTGAGAGGAGTATCAAAAAGTTAGCAAAATGAAAATGTTACTGGAATTTACTACCTTTTAAAAATTATTTTCTCAGGGTGCCATAAACTGACACTTAAATAGGAGCTCTCAAATGTGAGTCATTTAAACTGTCGTAATTATGGTTTACGACCCAGACATCCGCCAGCTCATGAATGATAGAAATATGAAGAATTTCTTTAGGTTATGAGCGTCCTAATTCAGAAACTAAAAGAAATTCTTACAATTTAACTTTTTTTTAGTTAGTGCTAGTGTGTAAATTCGTACTTATTGTTAAATTTACAAGCAAATGAGTTATCTTTTCTCAATTGTGTGAGTTCACTTGAGTGTGATATATGCCAGTGGGCCTTGTAGCTCGCAAGTGTAATTGCTGATCATGAGGTCCTGGGTTCGATTCTTAGATATGGCAAACTATTATTAGATTTTTCGGTCTGAAATATATCAGTAGCAGCCTCTAGCCTGGATTTGCGCCCGCTTGATGGCAATAAGCTCACCCGCTATTACATAGCATTTAAACACAATTCTGACGAAATGTGGTCTTGTGGTGTTACATAGAAATATATAAAGTTCCCCGGAAAACTAGAAAGTCTAAACTTTACTAGTGAAGCATTACAAAGATTAACAAAGATAATTTTAAATGCATTACTACACAGAAAAAACTTATTTCTTGCAGAAAATACAAGGTTATTGTTTCATTCCTCTTATTTGATTCTGAATCCAAGCGGTATTGTAGAACCGTTGAATGTGGGTAGGTACTGATTTCACGATGCAGGAAATACGTGACAGTCTGTGCGCATCGGGTATTAGTACACTATCGGAATCTCCTAATCTTTCATCTAAGCGGACTTACATAGTGTGTACCGAGGCTTACCCAGCTGTAAATTATGGTGTGATTTTTATCTACGGTTTTAATTTGAATTTTATTTTGTAGATATTAATACAACATGCTAAGCTTGTTCGAAAAGGTATACTAGTATATACTTGTATCGTGTTTTACCCGCAGTTTTCGGTTAATTGTTCGCCACTGTCGAAATATGGTTTTTATTGCTTAGTTAAGTGGTCTCTTTCATCTTTAAGAGCTATAGAAACTTTTCGAAGAATTGGTTAGGCGTTCCTTGAAGTTCCTATTCAACATAATGAACCTATAATGTTCCCACCTGTAATCCACCACGCGGGTTCATTGCGGGTTGGTAATCTTACATGTCGTCGAATTTTCGGTTATAAGACATGCCGGTTTTCTCAAGATGTTTTCCTTCACCGTTTCAAGAGCAGTGGTGATGAAATAATTTACACAAAGTAACACGCGTGTCAGGGTTCGAAACCATGACTTGCAGCTCGTAAGTCACGGCTGTTCTTACTAGACCCCCACTACTCCCAAATTACTGTTGGTTTGACGATATGAAATTCTATGTTTATTTTAATTGAAGATCACATCATCTCAAATATGATATGAAATCATCAGAACTTTTATACGAACCGAAGTCAGAAATTCATGATACTGTTATAGTTATAATTCGAACTCTATCATCCTCGAAATAGAATGCAATATCCGCGCGTCTTAAGCCACGAAATTGTAATTTCGTGGTTGTAATAGCTAATCTTGCAGCTGCTAATGGCGTACGCCCTTATTCATTAAGCAGAGGAGGTGGGAATGTTGGGACAATGCGAGGGGAAAAGTGACACGATTGACCCATTTATTGATCCATTTCTAATTAAAGCAGGCAGGTAGTTAAGTAACTCAGGAGACGGGTCAGCGACACAAGCGGCTGACATGGTTTAGAAAAATAGTGACAAAAGTGCTGGCTGTTTTTTTCACGTTCAGGATAAGAGAGAGAACGACGATGATGTGTATCGTATACAGACGTTTTAACGTGATTATTCTTTAAAGTATGACATCTTCTTTAGGCGCGTTGTTTTTTTTTGGGATATACCTATCTCTTTGCTTGTCGGATTGACATGTTGATTGTGACACTGTATTTGTAGCCATGATTATGACGTGTTTCGCTTGGCCGTTTGGTTTCCAATTCCGTAAACGGTCAATTTATTATTTACTAGCTTTTGCCAGCGGCTTCGCCCGCATGGAGGTCGGAAATTATCCCGCGGGAACATACTACCGGGATAAAAAGTAGCCTATGTCCTTTCTGAGGCTCTAAACTATCTGTGTACCAAATTTCATTTAAATTGGTTCAGTAGTTTTAGCAGGAAAGCGAGACAGACAGACAGACAGACAGAGTTACTTTTACATTTATAATATTCGTGTAGATGTAGATGTAGAAGTGTAGATAGTGTAGAAGTGTAGATTTAGTTGTCAACCAACATTTACAATTACAGAATAACCCAATGCACTAAAAGAGCCAATCCTAAAGTAATGTATACAATAAAAATATTTTATTTGACATAAACCTCAGAAGCTAGGCGCACGGTTTCTATTGGTTAATTCCTATGGAGAAGAGCCGGCAAGAAACGGCACGGTTACATTTTTAAAAATAATTTGCTTTTACAATAGTTTCAAATTACAGTGTTAACCGGTCAATTACCGTAATTACAGACACAATTAAAAAACGATTGTTTACATACCAAATGTGGTATCTCAGGGACTTAGAGGTTAATAGGTATGAGACGATAGTGTAGGTCTCTCAACAAACATCTAGAACTAGTACATTAGTTATGTAAGTTAGTGTACTTTAATTTAACTTCAACCAATGTCTTGTAACGTTGTTTAGTTTTGACGATTTTATTTACCTTAGCAGTTTTGTAGAATCTAACAAGCTTACTTTAGTCAACATGCTCTTGAACAATCAAGTTGAAACTTTGCGTGCACGTTTGTACCGGTGCCAATTAATTTGTTTCCTAGATATGACCTGGTTTTGCAGCCCGAACTGTTTCGCACGAGGCAACTTTAACATTTCTGTTATTGTATTTAACTTGAGTAACTTTAAATAGGATTTTAGTTATCTAATCTGTGTTAACGCATACAGTTATAACTGCAATCTCACTCCCTGGAAAGTTAGACTTGGGTCACTTATGTTTAAATCCCATGAAAAGACGGTTACTTGTGACTGCATACTAAAGGTAAAGCTACGCTTGTAGCGGACGGTACGTGGATGGGTGACCATTCATTACATATCGAGACCTCCTTCATACTTCGGAATGGTCCCCGCTGTCCGTAGTAGATCTATGACAGATGTAACGGGTAGTCCGAAGCAGAAATAAGTCTGACAACTAGTTTTATCAAGGGGTATCATTGTCGAGGTCAGATAGGCAGTTGTTGTCATAAACCGGGCACAAATTCAGACAGTTACGCCCATTGGTCAAAATTCGACCGTACTTCATTCGAATAGAAATACATTATTAAACGAAAAAAATATATAATAATAAATATAAAAAAAACATGGTTATATTTGACATTCAGTAACACTATAGACAAATTGTTGACGCTGTACTACTGTGGAGAGGGTTCGCTGGCGGGATGGTGATGGCCGGGACCAGGACGTAGGTGTAATAAGTAAAGAATACTTCTTCAGGACTCTCTTCTTTATTTTCTTAATACTTCTTAACTGCTGGATATGGAATGAATTATCACAGAAAGCTCTGTTTTTATAGAATTATCCCTATTATTTTTAATTAATTATGACAGTTCAAAATGTTGTAATTATAACCAACTTACTAATGCCATACTTGACTTGACTCCCCATAAAACCCTATCGTCGCTAATACAAATAATATTAAAGACAAATATTCTCGATATGATCATAGATTTTAAAAATGAATTAGGTTATATATCTTTAAAATTAATTTATTACCTATGGTTATACTTGACATTCAGTAAGTCTATAGACACAAAATATTAAAGACAGATGTTCTCGATTGGACCACAGATTTGGACCATAAACAAAAGAATATCTATGCATGTGTGTATTAAATACACGGTAATGAATAGTAGTGCGTGTAACGTGTTAAGTATTTATTGAAAATAATGTATTTTTACGCATAATTTAAAAAAATATTAGCATTCGTCACTTCTTCTCTGTATAAACTATAAGTCTGCGAACTTTCATACTCCTCCGTCCGTCCAATTTTCGTAAAAAGGGATCCAAAGTTTTCGTTTCACGTATTAATATATAGATTCTAATTATACCCGTCATAATAAACCATTTTTTAATGAAACTCTTAAGTGATTCGTATAAACAAAATCATACATGTTATATTTATATGTATAAAGAATTTCAGCAAAATATTAATATATAACCGCTCTCGGAAATAGGTTCCGAAATAGTTCTTTATTCATAAAGGCTGTCTTATCGTGTCTTAGGCAAGCGACCGACGCGACGGCGGGTTGGCGGCAAAGCCGGCTGATCGGCTAATCTGTTTACAGCGAGCGGTTTGAGTTCCCTATTACGTTTCTCGTGCCGGCACGAGATGAGATTAATGTAGCCTTTAACAAGGTGGCTTTTTGTTTGAGTTATTCATTTACAAAGTAGTTTTAGGTCATCGCGCGGCTAGCACAGATTAAATTATCTTTTAAACTGTGGTTATTAGAAAAGAATTTGCTTTTGTGCGTTGTTTATTTTATTATGATCCTTTTTGAAATGAATGAAAATGTATACACTGGATGAAAATCTTACACTAAATTAACTTCATCATCAGCAGCTTATAATTTTCCCACTGCAAGAGAGACTCCACAGAAAGAGTGGGCCATATATTCTTAGTTTTTTTTTATGATTGTGTGTGTGTTTAGTTTATTATGTGATTTCCTGTGCCGGACCCAGTGCGGGTTGGTAGATGTCACATGTTTCCGAATTTTTGGGGCCGGTTTGCTCACTATTTCTTTCTTCACCGTTTCGAGAACAGTAATCATAAATAATATACACACAATAAAGTGCCACCTACTTGGGTTGTAACCACTTATCAGATCATTTGTCGCGGCCGTTACGATTGGGCCACTACTGCTCTCCTAAATTAACTTAATAAACATTAAAATATAGTATCCTAACCTATCTAAAATTATTAACAAACTAAAATATGGCTTCGAAAAATTCATCTGCTTCGCTATCGACTGGAAATGTGCCCAAGAGACTGGTGCCATTATCACGTTGTCAGGCAAATTATAACTGACTAGCTTTTGCCAGCGGCTTCGCCCGCGTGGAGGTCGGAAATTATTCCGCGGGAACATACTACCGAGATAAAAAGTACCCTATGCGTTACTCCAGGTTATAAACTATCTATGTGCCAAATTTCATCTAAATGGGATCAGTAGTTTTGCATGAAAGAGGAACAAACATCCATACATCTATACATACAAACTTTCGCGTTTATAATATTGTGCTTTGTAAGCTAAGCTCAAGCACAAGAAAATTTTCTCTTACAAGATTTGCGTGTGCTATTTTGTTTACTTCCATTGAGCCGATATTTCTATACTCCATTCTTCAATATCAATCCAGGTGCTGGACTTTACAGACCTATCATCTCATAATGTCAAACTCTCAAAATGTCAACTTCTCAGAATGTCAACTTCTCAGAATGTCAAATTCGCCTATTGTCAATTTCTCAAAATGTCGAATTCTCACAATGACAAATTCGCATAACATCAACTTCTCACAACGTCAACTTCTTGAAATGGTAAATTTGCTTAGTGATAACACTGACAACTCCACGTAGTGTCTACTTTAACAAGGTCTTTTCAGAGACGTAGTCGATTCCAGTGCTGACCGTCGTCCGCGACGCGACGGTCGTGCCTCTTTGCCATAGTCGCGTCGTGCGCAAAGCGGGGTGAATTGCTATCGAGACTTAGAAACTAAGCTGTGTTTCTTTTGCGTGTGTCTCTGTGTCGCGAATCAGAGTACTTTGAAAAAGTGCACTGGTGGCATAAGTGAGTTCAAAATCTCCAGCCTAGATCCATTATCGCCCAATCTGTTGAGATGTTTTTGTAATACCAGTAGCAGCGCAATTTCTAAGTTTGTTTGTTTGTATGTTTGTTTGGCTGAACGCGCTAATCTCAGGAACTACTGGTCCGGATTGAAAAAATATTTTTGTGTTATGTAGCCTATTTATTAAGGAAGACTATAGTCTATATAACATCACTCTACAATCAAAAGGAGCGGAGCAGCAATGAAAACTGACAGGCAATTCGATGCGACATCGACAGGAAGAGTCACGGGAGCAAAAATTTGACTCGGATGAAGTCGCGGGCAGAAGCTAGTTGGTTATATAGGTTTACCCTGTACTATATGGCTAGTTTTATCTTGAAGGCAAGGTAAGCGACTTTTGCCCAGTTTTTGTTTAAAAGCATTGTTTACAAAAGTTATTAATTTGTTAACATTGTTTTACAATAATCGCTTGCAAATGCAGCTCTCTATATAGGTACTTTTTCGCACAACAAGCTTTGCAGTGATGTCCTTCACTGTGGTCTAACGATGCTGAGCTCGGTGCATTTTTTTCAGGTTTTACATAGACATGGTAATTAAGGAAGTTCGAAAAAAGTTAAGTAGGATAGTTGAAGAAGGCTTTATAAAACATGTTATTCAAATTTTTAATTTAGATCTTCAAATTTATAATGACAATTAGATAGTAGAATTTGTTTCAGTTTTTTTATGAACATTTTACATTGATTCTTTTTTAATATTTTCCGGTAATTTTATAAATACAATCAATAACATGACTAAGGACTTGTTGAGTGCAATTTTAGCTTAAAACTTGGGAGTTTTAATCTATTTTTATATCGTAATATATATTTTGACTGTATATATTCTCTTATAGTGTGAAAGTATTGATGGTTTCGAACTTTAGGAGGTTCAGGATTTTATTTTCTTGAAAGTTTGGTATACAGCTATCGGTGTCTTTTACATTTGCTAATATTTATAGTAGGTATTATTTTTGAATTGTGAATAATGTCGGTGCATCTGTGCTGTTTTCCCACATTATCACTGTATTGTATCTAACTGTGTTTTAAAACCTTAAAGTAAGTAGGATTTTTGACTTTACACGAAGTTTTCGTAACACATTTTCAATTAATTTTAGTATCTATGGACAGGCCAAGTAGAGTAGATTCTTGAATGACTTTTTTGTGGTGCCATTGCTGGTGAAGCTTTTATTTAGTGCAGTTAGTTGACAGGGTAAGTATCAAAATAATATAATTAATCAATGAGCCTCAAAAAACTTAACATCTTATACCAGTTTTAAAATTGGAACGTGTTAGATATCAAAAATATTTATTAATTAGCAGACTCATTACAGTACTTTTATTTTAAAACTCATTTTCCTGTTTTTCTTTCGACACGTATCTCAAGTTAATGTATATTTAAAGATTTATAATTAATGTCAAACGTGTTAACATTATATCAGCGGTTTAACCTCCACTATTAACACTGTAAGTATTGTAAAACCAATTACTTTATAAGAGTAACCGTAGAGTTTCTTGCCGGGTATCTATAGGAAACGACCAATTGAAACTTCAGACGTTTTTGTATGTAAGTTTATGTGTTAGTTTAGATTTTCATAACGCTTGTTTTGATAAAAATAACCAAGAAGGTAGTTTTTTCTATAACATCTCGTGGTGTTAGTCTTAGTAGTAGTAGTTCTAGTATTAGTTAAAACCTACCTTATTTTCTTTGATAACTCAAAACTACTTGGTTTAACTAATTACAGCTTTACTGCAAAATCAAAATGTGGACTACTGGCGCAGTTGGGACAAATTAAATCAAAATCTTATGTGCTGTTAATTGTTTATCCTGCAGAGCTCCAGAACCTTACAATTTGGTCAGCTATTCACTTCCGAAGGGGCTACTGAAATTATCGCTTTTAAGAAGGAAACGGGAGTCTTACGATTCAGTTTGAAATTATGCAAATATTTTTGCTGTTAGATTAGGTGGTAGTGGATACTAAGACGACGAAAGTATGGCATATTTATATCGAGATAAATAAGTAGAAAACACTTTACTGGATGTCTCCCAAAAACAAAAGTTAGACAACGCGTTGTGAAGATGCGAGTGATGTTGTAGGGTGGAAGACTATATACAACGGACTAGAAATATATGGCGCTCAAGTCGTGATATAAGAGAACATTTGCAAGAGAAACAAACAAAAGCTTGCAGATGAATGAGAGCGCACGATCCGGATCTCGCGGTTGAGCCGCGCTGCGTGCCATTGTCGTGCCGCTACCGTGCCGGAGCACATCTGTATAAGACTTAGGACAACATGGTCAAAACGGTTAGGTACAGTGCACACAATTCCCAGAGTACATAACTGTTCTTTGCAGATTGCATTATAAGCGGTCTCTTTTTCTATTTCAAAGGGGCGACCGAGTGATTGTTGAAACCAAATCGAGTTAAAAGGAGCAAACTCGATTCCGTTGGCACATTTACTACAACGTTGGATGCGGAACAATGCGGAGAGTTAGATAATATCTAGTGTGGATGGAATTTTGCAAAATGAAGCTTGCAGACAATAATGTGAAGTGGTGCATAGTGGCTATTGATGCCAGGATTTGTTTGTTCTGTTAACATAATTTTGGGAACAGTCGAAATTATGTCGAGTCTAAGCGAGTGCACTGACTGAATTGTTAGCATAAAGCGAACAGTTGAACCTTTGTTTGAACCGGCCGGAACTCCTAAGTATTTTATTCCAGGATGCAGTCTCTCTTCAGTATTACCAGAAAGCTTTAAGCATTTCTTTTTTGTTTTTCGTTAACAAGTCGGGTAGACAAGTCGATACATCATGAAGTTCGTTCCGACAGTTCAGACGCGAAGTACGCTACCACCCTAATCATAACAAATGCGTAAACTGTTTATATGTTACTCACTCACGTCAGTGGAATGGCGAAATGAAACAAAAGTTCGCAGAGAGGGTTCTCACGTCAAGAAAGTACTTTTATATGGGTTTAGGCAGGCTTTTCTTTGTCTTGTAACTCTCATGGGAAAGAGGGTGGAATGTCGTCCCCTTTCGTGATTTTACTATCGCGAGAAGGATCGATACTTTTGTTCAGTGCAGCTGTGAATTGTACTGGTTCAGAATGACCGGTTTTAGAGTCTGCTGGTCCAGTCTGTGCGCAGGTGCGCAAAACTGTTTTTTTTTGCGCAATTTAGCAGAGGGGTGACGGCTATAAAGCCAGCATCTATTAATTATTATTAATTGATGGCGACTCGGAACGAGCAAATAAACGGCACGTAATGGTTTTCGAGTTCGCTCTTATTACGCTCATTTGTATAATTGATTTAATTAAACAAAATATTATCGTTTTGATTAACGAGTGCTCGTGACTTTGATATCTAGTTCAACTATGTCACAGTTATCATAACTAATGTTGTTAGTTCCATGGAAAACCTCTATTAATTAAATTAAATATTTCCTTATCGATGTGAAACCTTCTACAGTCCGAGCTGTTATAACCAACTTAAAAAATGAGGTAGTTCACATTTTTTATATCACATATGTTATCTTATAACTCCGTCATTTATAAATCGATTAGTTTTTGTTTCTTTTATTTGTTAAACTTAGCAAGAAGTCCCATATAAATTTGGTCAAGTTCTGATTAGTGATTTTTGAGTTAAGCTTCAATAATACGTATTTTGCTGTAAACGCAGATGGTCAGTTACGCACTGGATTCAGTAAGGATATCCTGCGTCTACCATTGGACTTATTGGATGGACAGATCATTCAGGACCCATGGATCATACAAAAGGAACCTAAACAGTCAGGGCGGCAAATAGGAAGGGATGAGCCGAACCTTTTATGTTCGGTATTCAGCAGGTTTACCGAACATTCATATTCAACCGAACTTTCTACCGAATCATAATGAATTTAAAAAGTATATAAACATAATTTTGAAGTAGCACAACTATAAGTGCATGTGGGCCCTTTTAACGAAACTAAAATCGAATTTTTGTTAAAAGTCCGGACCGTTCGAGGGTAGCGGCGTCAGCGGGCGGAAGGGACGTGCGGTTCAACGCGCCCGACAAGCACAAATTTTATTTTTTGAGATGCACTATATCGCGCGCCAACTCCTGCCGATTATTCGGTTCGATAAACTGTAACCGAATATTCGGCCCAACATTGGAAATTGGTAATGTGAAGTGCTTCGCTTCAGAACGCACGAATAAAGTATAACGAACCGGAGTGAGATCTTTATGATCTCTTTCCCTTCATCAAATTAACTGCCGTACTCCATAAAGATATAACAATAAAACCGTTTGTAACATATTGTTAGCGAGCTATCGTAATATACACAGTATCAATCAACATAGTTCGAAACGTTTACGTTACTCCATATTCCTCACCGCATGTTATCCTCAATATCACAGAGCACTCTTTAAGCTTCATAATAACTTCCATTAACAAAATAACAACGGAAGCTTCGGACGTTTTTAATATTGCGATTGGAATTCGGCAAATCATCTCGCGTTCCGCGTCGATAGAACATCAATCTTTTTTCCAAAACACATGTTATCGAGGCCATATACAATCAATGAGTATGAAATAGTAGTGACTACTGCTGCTAGTGAAGATGTTATAATAATAAATGCAAGGACAGCCGCAGTGGCCGACGATCGTAAGGCCCACTGCGTTGAAGACAGCTATAAAATGGAATCAAACGAAGTAGAAAGCGAAGCGAGCAGATCAAGTTAGAGCGGAGTAGCGCGAGAGGTAATCCAGAGCGAAGCTTGCAGCAGTGGAGATACAGTGGCTGAGCCAACGCCCGGCGCCACCCGTAGGCTTCAAACGCCACTCCTACAATTTATTGGTTTTTACGTATAGAAGCGAGTCGGAATATAAACTCAATAATCTTAAATGATTTGCTTTTTCCTCATGCAAATCGCGATATTTCAATGTTTCGCGATTTATTATCTAATGGAGCGTTCATAAAATGAGTATCGACAACTAAAGATTAATTGATATAGATTTGTGCGAGTTCACTATAAAGTTATCCTCATACATATATCAATTTGATGGAAAAATTTATTGTCTACTAAACCTATTTTATGACCTATATTTCAATGTCTGCGTTTAGCCGTCTGTTGGAGCTTCGATATGGTTTTATCCACAACAAATTTACTACATTATGAAATGTTATCATATATTGCATCCCGCGGTCGCGTCTACTCGCGCGCTTGCGCTAGTGCGACATCAACAAATAATGTCGGTAATGCACGGCGCATTAACTCCATCATTTCCGATGACTGGCCCGTCGGCGCATGATACGCGCCGTAGTGCTCGTGATTCACGCTTGTTAATATAATATCTTTATTGATGTCGATTGAGAGCTGTAATTCGAACGTAATCCCGCAAAGTGAGGCCGATCTGCAGCATCCACCGCGTTACGTTTACGACCTCAATCATCGATATTTTTACAGCTCCCCGAGATCATGTAGACAAACGATCTGTTGTTGTCTCGTTGACTGTCCCGCGAGCAATGCCGCAGTGAGAACACTCATCAATACAAAATATGCCTGAAATTCAACAAAGCTATGTGCGGAAACAATAAGAAATCGAATTGTCTCAGATACTATGACGGTTTATACTGCAGCCCCGGCGATGTTACCGTGTTGCGACGTGCGGGCGGTCAGAGATGAAGGTTTTTTTTTTGACGGACATGTATGAATAATGAGGAAACGCGGTGGCAATGTAGGTCGGACATGTGATGAACAAAAACATGAGATGTGATGCGAACATTAACGGAATTCCTTACCTGACACTCACCGGATGTCAGGACGCAAGTGTAAGGTGTTAGTAGGGACGTCTGCTGCAGCCCTCGACTCACCAGCACATGTCGAAGTAGTCCATCGCGCGGAGCAGCGCGTGCGGCGAGCAGGATGCGCGCGCGTGTGCCGCCGGCGCAAGACCGCACATGTATTGTGACGTCAGCGGGACACATCCTCACCACAAACCGCTTTACGACCGATGACTAGCTGCCGCCCCCGTAGCTGCCTCGCGACTCTAGGCCGATGATGCTGTGACTCTATATGCTACTGGCGATACGTACCTTTGGTCTCCACCTTCCTCTGGGGCCCGGGGGCATTCCTGCCTCGGCCTGAGGACAGGCGTCAGCCCCCATTTCTCGACCAACTCTATGCGAGCAATGGTGGCTGCTCAACGACAATGTGTCATCGGCTCGGAGCTGGTGCGCTGCAGCGGGGACGCGGCGGAGAGGCCGGCTGGCCCGCGGCGCCGCCCGGCCGGCTCGTGGCGCGCGCCGCCCCCGCCACCTCACGAGCGCGCCATGCCAAGCCTCGCTCCTGACTTGCCGCGCTACGCTCGATCCTGGCCCGCAACGCTCCTCATAATGTGCTTAGAGCGGTGCGCGGGTCCGCGGTCGCATCGCGCCGCTCGCGACACTGCGGCACGCCCGACGGCCGGGCCGCCTTACGCACCGCGCACTACTCGCGACCTGCGCAACTTTACCGCCGAATTCTGACCACCCCGAGCGCGCGTTCTGCCGCGCGAAGTTTTATCGCTGTCGATGGACGACTAACGTTAACTAGTATTACGATGATTATGTGAGAACGATTAGATATATATTTTGGATATGTGTGGTATGGCGACCGCCGGTGGCGGAGCGTCGTCGGCGACGGTTCCTTACGTAATGCGTAATCGGGACGCGTGCGGAGGCGCCTCACCGGGTGCGGCGAGTCATGTCTCGGCGAAGATCCGCGTGGCGGTCGCAAGGCACGGGCCGACGAGTGTATAGCCGCGGCGCGACGGCAGAGTACTGGAGCGGGCGCGCGTGCGTGCTCCCGGGCGCCCCGCGCTCCCGGCCTTCCCTCGCCCCGCGCGCAGCACCCGCGCCCCGCGCTCCGCGCCGCACGCGTATCGACACCGCCCGCCAACCGCCGCAGCGCACGGCGCGGCCCGCGCCAGCCACGCGCGCGTCACGCCGCGCCGCTGCACGCCCGCACCGCCGTACCGCCGCACCGCCGCACCGTCACACGCAACCCCCTACACACCACTTCCTAGGAAAACATTCGCTTTCCTTGCCCTTATTATTACGGCCTGGAATTTAATTCACTTTCCGATGTTTGTCGTCGACGAGGCTCCGCGAAAACGATATTGGGACGCGCTTCGGGTTCGTCTGAATGAGATTTCTTATTTATTAGGTAGAGCAAGAAGCATGATTCGAATTACAGATGATAGAACTTGAGTAGTTATATAAGAAGGGTTTACATGGGTTGCAGGTTCTGTACGTGTTGTGAGAAGCACCCGGCGCGGCGTGGAGACGCCGCAGTGTGTGGCTGCACGTATAACTCGTATAACAAGTGGTGCACGACGTGGCAGAGTAGACTGGGCGCCGCCGGTTCACTCACTAATCTAGATCAAAGGTTGCTGCGGCTCGGGAGTGCAACTTGAGCCAAGTAACCGCCCTTCATGTGAAGTGAACAACATTTAATCAGATCATTACGATAGGTATGCTTTCGGGTCGTACCTTAGCTTTAAATGCAACGACTATAGACTGCATTTCTTGTAAACAGACGTGGAAGGCGAGGTGGATCGAATATGCTAATGTCGGAGAAAGTATAAATAATAAAGACAATTTGCTCGTTCGCCAGCTGCATAAGCAAGTCGTTAAGAAGCTCTCTTCTTATATTTTTATGAAGGCAAAAACTCAAGATTTAAGCACTGCATATAGTGTCATTAGCTATGTTGTTCTAACATAATAAGTAGGTCCATGATGTTGTTAGCAGACAGCACAGACGTTCGAGGTGACGTAACGTGACCCCGTGGTGGGGTGAGACGCCGCTGCGCTGGATGCAATTTGGGAAATTAATTAAGCAACCCGGGCCTGCGACTCTAAGTGGATAGTAGGTAACCTTAACTACCCGTGTAGTAAAGACTTGAGATAGACATGTACCTACTTACCGTGCTGGGATCAGATTTCATGTTTGACTTTCGAATAAAGAAGAAATGTAAAATAACGCTTTATATTTCGCTTATATCGCTACACAATGTTTCAGGCCAGAGATATAGCATGAAATCTATTGGGAAATTGCATAAAAAACATTCCACAATAGAAAACACAAAACAAACCAATCCCTTTGAACAAATAATTCAGCTCCACGTGATTCTACCTGACTTTTACACCCGACGCATGAAATATAACCCTCACTATCGACAACCAATACCTTATCACGAACGTCTCGGGCGCGCCTCACCTCTCATTTATTTCTATCATATACGCAGCATACAATATTCGAAGGTGAGATGCAAGGTATACTAAGCCTATATATTGACCGCTACGGAATTCAAAATATACGCTCCTACCATTGCGCGTGCGCGATGCACAAAACGCGAGGAGAATGGACAAATGGAATACCATTTCACTTATATGCTTATCATAATTTCGTTAAGAATAGAAAATCTTGTAATGACAGGAAACGCTGTTAATGACGTGCCTTCATTAAAAGTACATGGCGATGCTATTTCTCCTTACGGCGTAAGTAGGGCAGAGGGGCCATCGGGCAGGACTTAAGTGTGTCAGTGGCATTCGGGATTACGCAGAATCGAATCGATGCTTTTGTTCGAGGAAATATTGCATTCCCTACCCAGGCAGTCCTTGACCACATATTTCTTTGAGCGAATATTGTTGTTTATGGCTGATGTTGTCTAACATTCACCTTCACTTTTGAAGAGGAAAAGCATCGCTTGCTTTAAATCTTAATGCACAGATTTATTTAAAGATTTGAACGATAAGTTCTGAACGAGTGCTTTCGGGAATACGTAACACCTACGCCAGTCAAGTCGAGTACAGAAAAATACGAAAGCGAGCCAACATTTCCCTAAACTCCTTGTAACATAAAATATTACTTTATCTACTGCCTCCCTCCCCCAAACAGCTGACACTCAACGCTGCTTCAATCAAATATAGTTCTTTAGTCGACAGTTACTGTGAGTCTCCCCACTTGGAAATATTTTAACATGTTCTATGACCTCGTGCGGGTCCATTGAGTAAGTTGTGGACAGATATAGGGCTGTTTGTTAGTGGTTGTGGGTTGTGTAAAGATGGTGTGTGACGGGTCGCCCGGGGGCCGCACTCACCGCAGCCGGGGGCGCCACCGCGCTGCGATTTCGCAGGACTTGCGTATTGCGGATTGACCCTACTGAAACGTATCTGTTCAAGCAAAAGCTTATTGTATTATCTTTTTTTTTTGCTGATAAACTGTTATTTATTTTTTCTTTGGAAGCACTCACTAAGTACTTTTAAAGTGTGTTCTATTCATCACCATCTCTGATGGATATAACACATTTTTTAACTCTTTACTTCTTTTGTGGTGTGTTCTATTATTTGTTGTAATTTATAAATGTATTCTGTTCTTTGCATGATTTGGTCAACTAGTATCTAGCACAATATTTTGTCAGCAGTGCGAGGGTACCTATGATTAAACGACAACTATACAAACATGGGTACACTTCATACAAAAGTTTCAATAATAATATCTACAAGCCGAACATCGAAACAAAAGGTTCACTCAAGTGAACAATACAAAGTCCAACGTTTAAAGTTTTCCTCCGAAACTGTGAGAGCCAGGCAGACAGTTTTGAAGAAGTAGTTCGAGACCGTCGCCCGTAAAGTTGAGGCGATGAAAAGTTCGAACAAATGTCGATTGCACCGCAGACAAGATTGCCAATAGCCGACTGCTTATCGGACTTCTCTCCCGCATGTCAGCTCGCGGTATTGGGAGCAGAATACCGCAGTTAACACCGCTTTACTCAGCGCTCTCAAGAACATTTTGCAAAACTATCAGTTATTTATGTACCAAACTATCTATTCTGTGCGATAAACTACCAATAGGCACCAGATTCCTCATAGGACTCCAAACTGCATTACACAGATACACTAGTGGTGACAACAGAATCTCGGAGAATGCCGAACTAATTGGGTTGCAGAAATTCATAGCACTATTGCAGGATTGCGCCACCTATTTGTTATTAAACCGACAATGCAGTAGAGGATGGAGGTAAATTTCCGGTATTCCTGCGCTCCGGAATTCATCGGCCGGCTATAGAAGTGCATCCGTAGTTCGTCAAAGTGACATACATAACCGATATCGTATGGAAATTAATCGTCTTTGCATTCTGGAGCGAGGAAGTTGATTCCAATCGCGTAAGAAGGAATCGCAATATTACTTCGAAGGTAACATGAGATAGTACGGAAATTCGATTTGTGTCTGACTTAAAGTGTAGGATTCTATTTATAGATAGGGAACTAGCACTTCGTTTGTTATCGTCGCAAATATCTTTAGAATATTTTAGTTCTATTCGAGAAAATCTCCTTTCTCTACGAGTACGAGATAGATAATAGTTATACCTATTGTTAACCATGCTGCTCATCCATATGTTATGTTCGTTGACAGTCGCCATCTCTAAGCTACCACGGCTTATTTTAAGTTTTATTTTTTACGGAAGGTTTTAACGTGGCGTTTTAATCGTGCTACATATATAATTTCAACGTGAACGGTGTAACAAATTTTCTGTAAAAATATTTTGATTTATAGACCGTACTTCTACGCTTTGAAAAGGGTAACTAGCTTCATCTTTCTGCCTGACCGACTCTTGACAATTCAAAAGTACCTGTTATTGTTTAATTTTAAATTAATGCTTGCTTTACTTTGAGTTTAACTAAATTTACCCAAACAAATAAAAAATCAAAGATTGCATGTCCAAACTTCAAACTACCGTATTCTTAACTCAAACATCTACTTGATTCGAAATTACCTACGACACGCCGCGACGACATTGCAGCGTGCAATCTGTGCTCGGTGACTACTCTTTGAAGCCTTTTATCGAACGTGAGTTGTGCAAACATGGCCTTTATGCGGCCGCGTAGTGGCTATCCAACGCTTGTTACGGCTCTCCACGACAGTATCTATGCTATCGCAGCCTTATGAAAGACTCTCATTGTGGAGACACGGATCGCGACAGCCTCCCATTTTTCGCTAGATTTCATTTTATGATTGTTAAAAATTTATGCGACATCGTACGTATTTGATGCTAGAAGCATTGTGCTTTGTGTTCTATAAAAACAGTTACGGTTTCTTTTTCCTGTTAGTACAAGAGTATGTGTAGTTAGTATTCAAAAATCAGATGCCCGAAAAAATTTACTAACAAATTCAATAAAAACCACAGTAACATTTTCAGTACAAAAATCAGCCAATTGCGTGTGGGACTACGCAAAATGAAGGGTTCCGTAGTTGGGATGAATTTATCACAAGAAAAAACTTAGTACTGTATTTTATACAATACAGTACCAAGCATTCCAACTGCAACTGTATGTGGATCGACTATTAGGTACTCGTTAACTTGTTAAGCCTAGTTAGCCGTGATAGTTTTTCTTTTAACTGCGTTATGTATACTACTACCATTTAGTTGATAGGCATAGCTAACTATCTGCCGGGTCCGCGTGGTTGTTCGAAAGAGATACCGTGACCCTGGCACATGGGCAACTGATGGAACACGGGTGGGTTTTAGTCAGTAAAAGTCTGACATGCCCTCCCGCTCCGCCCAGAGCGGGAGAAGTCATTTGATGATTTCCCATCCTGAAAAAAAAAAAAAGGGTTCCGTGTTGACTACGAAATCTTAAAAACATAATGGTTCGTGTCAAGTTAGCGTGATCGTGAAAAGGGTGAAGGAAATCATCGTCAGAAAATTGGCATGTCCTAGCACCAAGAATTCGAGGACATTATGACATCCTCCAACCCGCAAAGTGAATACATCTAAGATTATGGCCCAGTGCCTCTCACACAAAGAGCAGGATAATTGTGGAACACATTTACAGTAGGAATGACTTTTAACAGTTCAACATCCATTGCACAAATACGTTGTTCGGCAAATAATTTTTTCAAATATACAGAGCAATAGATAACCAATGTACTTCAAAATTATTCAAATTCTCACTCTGATTGATATTGTGTTACGGAATTAGGGTGACGGAGGCTGGTGTCCCAGGAATGGGAAGATTATTGGCTGATTATCTAGTGTGTTTGCCGCTAAGGTGTGTTTATTACGATGCATAAGAAAATAAATAAATACCACTCTGAGCCGTAATAACGTAGGTAACAAAACTACATAATTTCTTGTTTATTTAATAAGTATTTCTCTTCATTTTCCAGACTCAAGGCTTGGGTATAAGCTGAAGCTTAGTTACAAGGACTCAGTACCCTAGCAAGCAAGCAATCAGCTTTCTAAGTTGTTGTAAGGCTGCAGGTACTTTTCCTGGAGCCTGGCCTCATTATAAATAAAGAGGATTGTTCTATCTAGGGCAACGCAAATAATAGAGGCCATGGTAATATCGTTTAAATATTATTGAGAGAAAATTATAATAATTTGTCCCTGTTCCTGATTAAGTTAGTTTAAGTATCGTTTTTAAAGCTTTTTTAAAATTTGAATTATTTTACGCATTTTCAAATGTAATATAAGAACGAACTTAATGTTAAAATAAAAGAATCGATACCTACTTAATTTAAATAAAGAATATTTGGATAATAGTAAAACTAAAATAGGTGACCATCTTCTAAATATAAATCTAATCAAGCTGCCCAAAATAAATTATTTGGCCATATAGTCTTAATACAGATTTAAAAAAAAATGTATACAGACTATCACAAATTCAAAGGAGATCGTAGTGCCGCGCTGTCTGCTTGACCGCGGCGCTGTACTGCAGGTTTGATGACGTCACTGAGCGGTGGGATGCCCTATTTTCGACCGAAAATGGGACTCTGTCCTCTTTGTACGGCCACGGGCCTCCCTACTAATGAAGGGGCACTACGGGCTGTGTTTAGCACCTCAGTTTTAAATGTCAGCTGGAAATATGTGAGCCGTGTTCTTCCAACTGCGGTTCTTGGCATTTTGTAAGGTCGTGGTTTAATTTAAGTACGGCAACGGTAGATATAAAGATTTAGAGTGCTCTATTCTTGAAAAAAGGCTTAATTAATAGAAAGCCCACTGAACTCTATTCTTGAGAAGAAAATGGGAAAGGAATAGAAGCAGTCCTGTTCGCTCCGAAAAAATATGTAGTGACATGTTATCTATTACAACATTATGTTATTTCATTCAATTGTATTTTCGTAACTATTTACTTTATTATGTTTTACCGACTCGTAATATTGTGTGATGACGTCACATGAAGACACCGTTGAAATCATTTGCTCAGCATTATTTTCGAGCCAAATTAATTAGAGAGATAAGATTCACATGAACATGATTGCAAAAAGTTTGCCGATGATGCAAAATGTAGCTCAATATTTTTTTTATTTAAATATAACCATATTTTATAATAGATAAATTACGCATTATTTGATTTAAAAATTAAAGATAATACTTATATATTAGAGTGCGATATCTGAGATACAGGTTTATTCCTTGATTAGATAGAATCCAATTATTTTTTTACCTTATCATCATTAGTAGCCAATACTGTTCCCACTGCTGGGACACAGGCCTCCACTTTGTGGGACGGAGATTTTTACCCACGGGGGTATTTTTAAAGCCGTACTTTGTAAATATTTGAGGTAAATCAATAATTCCCATATCAGTTATAATTTATCCTGTCAATAACTTTATTACTTACATAGCTTAGGAACTCAAGTATGGAGTTTCTAGTTTAGGAATGTCCATAAAACTATAAATAAGAAGTGAACATAAATTAAAGAACGAATCTATTATCGTAATTTTCATCCGTATACTTGAAGACACCACTCTCACGTAAGCGAACACTGAAAACCAATATCGTTTGCCAGGATCGATCTACCAATCCCACAAAATAAATCAACAGTGATTTTAATCTTCATCTAATACAGAACGTGAGATGAAACATTACTATCTAGATCGAATACACTGGAATCATATTTCTTGTTCCTTTTTCCACTCTGCGTTGGCCGACCGGCTAATGAAACTGCAGTTCACAGCTACTGGTGTTGTACGTATTTATAAGATTCCTTTTTAATGATAAACTGTTGTCTCTGGGGGCTTTTTTCGAGCCGACTGCACTAAGAAGGGGTAAAAACTGAGGCGGATTTTATAATGCTGTTCGAATAGTTCTGAATTGGAAAATCTTTTGTTTGTAAGAAAAGCTTTCAGTTCATAAGTGATGTTTTTTTTTAACTTATTGAATTATCAATAATAGGTTCCCAAATTGGTACAGTGGTCAAGAATGGGTTAAGGACTGTATCGATGGTTTGGTTGGTCGCCAACGCAGCTACTGAGTATGAGGTCTTGGGTCCGATTCTCGGGTTGGACAAAGTGTTGTTGAATTTTTACTTATGGATTTTTAGTAGTAGCCCGAAGTCTGGATTTGTGGGGAGATTGTCTTATGCCCGGCCCCTATTACATGGGACTTAAACATAACGTGCGAAATGTAGATGTACTGTACTGCCTTACATTTCGGGGAGAATTATGTTATGATATGCAAAACATGGAAACATGAAACTGAAGTAAAATTGAAACAGTTTTGTTTCCAAACACAATATAAAAGAAAAATCTTAATTAGGTACGTCAATATTCAGTTTAGTATCGACCTAATTTTTCCAAGATCGACTTACAACAGGAAAAAATAACAATGTAACAAAGGTCGTACTCAAGCTGGGCCTTCGCAAAGTGCGTCAGCAGAACCACGACGTGATGCCAAGTAAGCATATTCAATGTGTTTATTAGGGTTTTGGCAGAGACGTACCTATTTCAGTTGCACCAGTAAAATATTATTCGACTAAAATTCATCGATAAAGTATACAATATTCATTTGTTAATAAGAATGATTTGGATATTTTAGTAGCATGATGAGCGAGTAAACGTTGTCAGTAACAAATACACAGTAACGTGAATATCTTTCAGTAAAAAGCTGGTGGCGATAACATCATATTTTGTACAATTTCTGTTATTTAACAAACAATGTAATTTAATGTACTAGTTAAGAATTAATAGAAAGTAAATGTTTAAAGTAGTTCATATTATAAAAAAAAAGAATGAATTTTATACTGAAGGTAGGGTTATTTACAGAGTAGTGGTAGCTAAGTGGTAATGGCCGCGACTTACAAATAGAGTCTGGTACATTATTTTGTGTGATTTTTTTTCACAACCACTGTTCTCAAAACGGTGTACGAAAACATCGTGAGGCACTCGGCATGGCCTAAAATGAAAGACAAGTGACATCTACCAACGCACATCAAGCCCATGTGGTGGAGACAGCCCACTCCTCCTCATCGAGAGGAAGCCTGTGTTCAAGCAGAGGGAACATTATATACTCGGTTACTCCGAATAATAACATGAGAATATTCCGTGACCTGCATGTTGACCGAATTTCAAGGCACTACCAGTAAGAAAATGCGCGCGCGTGCAATTCAACCAGAATTCAGTCTGTATTCGGATCGTTTTCTATAAGTGTTACTTTATTTAATTATTTTGTGACAATGCCACAAGCATAAGCAATGCGTAATTAAAGGCTATACAGTTCATAAATCCGTCTTTCCTTGTAAATATTATACCTTAGATTAATAAAGTTACGATATGCGTTACAGACTGTTTATACGTACTTAAAATCTTATTATATCTCAATTTCCCTTAGCACTTCTGTCTTATCGACGATTTCAGATCTGCGCTAAAAATGTACGTATACTTATGAGTTTAAATATATTCATTTAAGCTAATCAGTGTATTATGATAAAGTTAATAACCATAACTAACATAAGTTTCCCATCCTTACACACGATTAAATCGCTGGCATCGTTATCATCCTGCCATAAGTAGGATCCCTACTGACCCACAAACCGGGTCGGCCTGGCGTCGTGGCGTCTGCCCTCTTCCTGTGACGGCGTCGCACTGCTGTATCATTCCCGGAGTCGCGGGGTGGGTCCCCGGTCCCCCCTACTTGCACCCCCAACCTTGGCAGGCGCGGCGCCACGCTGCCTACAACTTCAGCAAAGCTCGAATTATTTTGCGTTCCGTAGCACGATTTTGATCCTGTGCGGCATTGCCGGCATTCCACGGTTTCCTTATATGTTGGTGAGTAGTCGTGTGCAATGAAACTAGTTGGTATTGATTTTGTACAACTAATTGTATACCTACTTAAGGAAATAACGTTTAGGTATACGTGCCAAGAACGTGCACATTAGTGGCAATTTTCAGGAAGGCCGACGCCCATCGCAGATAGTCAGGTCGATTTGATTTCTGAAAAGATTACGGTGCATGTGATCTATCATGCTGTCATGACTTTTACATAAATATTTATGGATCAGGTGTTTCTTTCAAAGAAGGAGTTAGTGTAGTATTTTGAGAGGACGCGATGCCAATCGATGGATATAACCACGGACAGATTTGATTCTTTGAACAAAGTGTAGTTAAAACGTTCTATGGGCAGTAATAAATAAGATTGAGGGAGTAAATTAATTGAATAGGATTGAAAGTCGGTTTTGGTAACATGAATATTTAAATTTTTGGAAATTAATCCACTTCGAAAACTATAAAGTTATGATAATTTATACTTCAAAGGTATCATGTAAATTAATTTTGGACGCAATTACTCAAATCCTATACGGCAGTCATACAAATGCCATCCCCTTTTATATATTTTAATCTTACTGGTATGTATCAGGGCTACACCTAAGAAATTATTTCGTACGCGAATCGCACTTATTTTACTTAAACCTCTGCGCCAAAACGAAGCGCTAAGATGGCTGAACCCCACCTTTGCATCATTAGTGTATTTTTTGTTCCGGATTATTTATTTTATACACTCGTGACGGGCCGGCAGAAGCTCGAGAATCTGATAACCAACCTCACTAAAGAGTATTATGGTACTACCCTGTAACTGGGTAGTAGCTCCATGTGAAGTACTGGTATCCAGATGCATCTGATTATACTAAAAGCCGACCCCAACATAGTTGGGAAAGGCGACAGTTCATAATGATGATGATGATGATTGACGATTATGTTTTTTATATGTTTAAAAAAAGTGTTATTTTGTGATTGGTTATTCGTTTTTATATAGGTAAACCACTTTAAGATATCCCAACAATTATCGAGCACTCTGTTTAATTTTAAATTTTGCGAAAAAAACACAATATACGGCGCGCGTAGTAGCTGCGAATGCAGCGGACAACATCATAGAATTTTCTCACCGTTAAAGTTATCTCCTATCCAGTTTATTAAATAAAAACTGTATGAGTAACGTTACATTTTTGCAGCAAGTTGGTAACTCGATAACTTGCTACGAGCTACGCCGTAGCGTTGCCGTAGGCTCGTAGCCAAAATGTTGCTCCGTCAATTAATTGTGAAAAATCTACCATGACATGCTTTTATTAAAATTGCCGTGCTACCACAAGCGTGAATTTGTTTTCTGGACTGTTTTTTTTTTATAGGTATTATCGATAAGAATCTATATCTACATAATTATATTCATACGTGAAGCAAAAACGTTGTGCCTCTTTTACAATAAATACGCGGATGGAGGAGTATGAAACTTGACTTAGTTAAATTTAATATGGAGAAAGAGTGCAAGACCTAATATTCTTAGATATTAATAGATTTGAAATATACTAAGTTTTAGACGAATCAAGGCCGAACTTCGACAAATTGGCGTCCAGTAGCAAGAAAAATGAGGTTATTTATTTAACAATTACTGTTATTCCCTATAGGTAAGAACTTAATAATTTTCTACTAATTAATTTGATTAAATAAAATAATGAAGTAGGTAAGGATTGCAGCAGGTTGCATTCTGTAGTGTCTGCCTACTCCGATGGGAAAGTTTATGTATATGTGAATTTGATTAACACAGGCAATGCTGTCTATTAAATTTTCTATTCTGTTGAGTGTCGATGAATGTGAAGGTAATTTGTGTACTTTATCATCATCATCATTTGCCTACCCTTTTTGGGGTCGGCTTAGCATTATACATAAAGCTACTGCCTATCTGAGCTCCACAACCCAGTAACTGGGTAATACGAAACCCTTTGGCTGTTGTGTTGTTGCTGAGACTGGTCCAAAAAAGAAAAAGACAATCCAGAAAGACAAAGAAGAAAGACAAAGAAAGACAAAGACAAAGATTTGATTTGATTTGATTAGAAAGACGATCCAGAAATGACAGCTATGACATTTTATTCGTGCCGCACTAGAGCTACCGACATGTAATGGAATGGCCTACCTAACCTTATATGGACTATTCATCATCATCATTTCAGCCATAACATATCCACCGCTGGACATAGGCCTTTGCCAATTTAGGAGGCTTTCGCCATAATCGCCACATCGGTTGGCGATCGCAGAGGGTGCTAAAATGCATAGAGAACGCTGCTGCCCATTCTCTAGTAAGCCCCTTTCTTACGACACTTGCAGGAAGATTTGGGATGGTGCTATTCTTTATGTCCATATAGACTATTAAGAATAATATCTGGTTGACCGAGCTTTGCTCGATATTTTTTGGTAAATTATGTTTAAAATAATAAGTTTATGTTCAAGTAGAATTATCGATAAAGTCGGTCATTGAAAACACGAACAAAACGACATTTTATAAAAATGAATCCTAGCTAGATCGATTTATCGCCCCGGAAACACCCTGTATACTAAATTTCATGAAAATCGTTGGAGCCGTTTCCGAGATTCAGATTATATATATACAATATACAAGAATTGCTCGTTTAAAGATATAAGATTTAAATAAATGGCACAGCGATCTCAAGTGATGCGCCTACTAACGAACAGTTTTTTAATTCATTACAAAGGCCAGTCGCTCCCGTTGGTTTTGTCCCTTTTGTCTTGTCAAGTGTGAAATTCATCGTTAAAATGGTAGAAGGTACGTGTCATAGAGCACACTTAAGTTGTAACACGTTTACGTAACAATTTCACTTGAAATCGTCTGGACTTATTTAGACATTTTATGTTCCGAATTATACTTGTATGGCAAGATACACTGGAAAGTTTCCCGGATTATATTCATGATTTTGAAAAGCTGAACGTTATTTTTATCTGTAATTTTTTAACAATAGAAAATTGAACAGGACAGTGTCTTCCGGGGCACCTATTTTATATACAATTAAAGATGTTATGAAAACTGCTCTGTATTATAGTTAAGGTTTTAATGCTAAATATTATGTTGCAATCTTTGTTGGGTGCAGGCAAGAATATTCAAGTTAACTACGTTAGACCCAGGGACCCACGAAATTGAAACCCAGATTTTCAAGCTTTCCGTTGTAAAAGGTATGTCATCTTAAAATTGAAATATACCTATGAGACGACGAAGATGTTTAAACATCAATAATGTTTAGTTAAACTGACGTTAATCACTAATTAACTTTAAGCAACGTTTATAAATAAGGAGGATACTTGAAAATAAATAAGAAGGATATTTTTGACGTTATATACCTACAATTCTAAATTGTACTCTTTAATATTGTTTGTCATGGCAATAATGACATTTGGTTTCAATAGTGTAATATGTCTTATTTATGAAATACTATTATTTATGTAGATTATTTTATTCTTTTATACTTTATGAATGTGAGAACGTTGTAGGCCTTGTAGACTGTAGACAATTTTCTGTCTTATTCAGTGCCTGGTACTTGTTGACAGGCCTGCACCGTCCTTTCATACCTATTAACACTGTAACTTGAAACAATTAAAAAACCAATTATTTTTAATTATTTTTAGTAACCGTGGAATTTCTTGCCGGCTCTTCTCCATAGAAATTAACAATTTGGAACCGTGCACCTAGCTTCTGACGTTTCATAAATGCACATGTAGGTTTATGTGAAATAAAAATATTTTGATTGACTTGATAATAAATAAGGACGATTTTTAACAGTAACGAGATATTCGTTCCTTAAATCAAACTTTTTAAATGGTTAACAATTCATCAAAGCTTTTCAGAAAACCTGTCTTAAGACGGAGAAAAATCCAATGCGGAGACAATTTCCGTTCAATAAGAGCCAACATTTCCTCGGGTAACGCAAATCAGATTGATGCGGAATTTCAGAAATGCAAGTTCGTTTCCATCGCCACCATTCCTTATATTGTATTTTCAGAATCGGCGTGCCACAAACTGTTTCAGAATTATTTAAGCAATATGCGAATTCAGAGGTCTTAAGACCTTTGAATTCGCAAATTGCTTCTAATCTAGGGTTAGAAATTGTTTTTATTTGCACCTACCTAAGTAGGTATCTGAGAGCAGAGGTGGCCCAGTGGTATCGACCCCGACTTATGGGTTGTAAGGCGCTTTACCTTGTGTTAATAATTACATCACCACTATTTTCAAAACAGTGAAGGAAAATATCGTGAGGAAACCGGCATGTCCTAGAACAAAAAACTCTCAGACATGTGACATCTACTAACCCGCACTTGCCCTACGTGGTAGACTACGGCCCACTCCCTCTCACCGGGAGGAGGCCTTTGTCCCAGCAGTGGGAACGGTATAGGCTAATTATGTAAGTAGGTATCTTAGGTACCGACACCTTCATATTAAAAGAAAGTTACTAAGCTGTACTAGCTCGTTTCAAAGATAAACAATAAAAGAACTCAACTAATGCAAACATCCATGCAGATTTTTGCGCTCTCTTTAAAGTCTTACCCTATCATTTTTATTACGGCTGACCCCGTATATGCAGATTGTGGCAACATGAGAGAAAATCTTGATTTATGAATTTATAATATTGCAGGTACAACTTGTTTACCACTTACTATCCGAGCGCCATCTAGACAACAATGTTGGAACGAAATTGTACAAGCGCCACCTAGCGGCGGTACCAACATGGAACCGTGGGAAAAACTAGAGCCATGGCGTAGTTTTCCAATTTTCCGCTAGAGTGCCATTCACAGAACATTCGCGGCCGTAACTGTGCAATATTGTTAGTTCTGCAAATTGCTGCTAGGTGGCGTCCTACCAAATTTCCATTTAACTATGAAGGTTCAGAGTTCGTTCAAGTTTATTGAATAATTCAGAAGGGTTTTTCGACAAACAGTTTGTTGGTGTTACGTACTAAGCCAGCTGGAACATATTTTTCATAAAAATCACAAGTAATCAAGTGTAAAGTCTAAACTTTACTGCTTAGACTTGATTACTTGTGATTTTTCATTCCTAAGAATACTTCAGAAAAGTGAAACATTATGCAAAAATGATATTATTTTAATGAACCGGTCAGCTCCAACACACATAATTTTAGTTTTTGAATAGTTTGAGTTTGGCTTGAAGAAATAAAAACGAAATTGGTCATTATGATTTTAAGGGGTCGCTGTTACAAAAACCGTTTTCGTCGGTAGTTTTTACATTTCATTAACTGCCCTATGAGGTTGCGTATACTTGAAAATTGTGTCGATAATTTTATTGATGGACTGAAATTGGTGACATCAGAAATGCACATCATTTCATGACTCATAATTAATTACTTTCGTATGTCGGATGTGACTTTATTTTTAGTAAAGTAGACAAGCTGCAACTTAACATGTTACAACACTTAAATCTTCAACAAAGCTGTCAAAAATGAGCTCCATATCATTTACAACAGCTTTCTAAAAGCACTATGCTATTTATAGTGCTATGCTATTTATAAACCAACACTATTTATAGTTCTGCGCTATTTATACGACGCTATGAACCAAACCTCTTGAGTTAAACGAGTGCATATTTAAGAGCAGCCGCAGTACGGATGCAGCATCTTTTGTGAGACATCGGCATTTAAATTCCTGTGCACACAGAAGCTGTGACCTGTAAGTTGAATTCGTTTTCGGTATTGAGTTTTGAGAATGAACAGAACAACTACACAGGGTAAAATCCTGTAATGTGGTTTCATTACGAGTAATTATTACAATTAAAACATACATACATCTGCCAGGGTCGTGAAATTTGTTCGGAAGAGTTACCATAGAAAAAACTTAGTACTGTATTTTATACAATACAGTACCAAGCATTCCAACTGCAACTGTATGTGGATCGACTATTAGGTACTCGTTAACTTGTTAAGCCTAGTTAGCCGTGATAGTTTTTCTTTTAACTGCGTTATGTATACTACTACCATTTAGTTGATAGGCATAGCTGACTATCTGCCGGGGTCGCGTGATTGTTCGAAAGAGATACCGTGACCCTGGCATAAGGCAACTGAAGGAACACGGGTGGGTTTTAGTCAGTAAAAGTCTGACACGCCCTAACGCTCCAACCAGAGCGGGAGACGTCATTTATGATGATTTCACACTCACAAAAAAAACATTATATACTCATATATAAAATAACGTCTTCTTCCTATATGGGTGGGTAGAAACTACAGAACTCCACCGCTACCTGCTTTGCATATTCTTTTGCTTCGTTTACGTTCATACACTCACGATGTTTGCGATTACTACGCATTTGACCTATCTGAAGAACATCACACCATCATAGGGTGACTGTACGCCTTAACTACTAGCAAAATTAGCCTAAAATGTTGCCAAAGTTTGGGAAAAGACTTCCTCCCTTCGAGAGCTAGTGGACTATAATCTACAACTCGAGCTCATTACGGGTTGGTAGATGTCACATGTTTTTGATTATTTGATTCCAGTTCAGTTTCCTTCACCGTTTTGAGAGTAGCGATAGTGAAATTATTTACACATAGTAAAAGGCCTCTTTCGGGTTGAACCCACTACCTGATACTGGTACATTGGGGCTGTAACCACTGGGCCACTGTTCTAACTACCACTCCTTAACTAACATTAACCACTTATGTTTTAAAATAACACAGATTGATAAGGTTGTCGTCGAATTTTAGAGGGGTCGATGAACTCTTTGGTTTCAGGTCTCTTAAATTAATAAAAAGTTGAAAACAAATACCTGGTCAAAATTGTTTGTACCTATGCAGTGGAATTCACTTATAGAAAACCTTTATATTTTAATTTCATGAATGAATTTGTAAGCGGGTTACTGTGGGACTACTATACATATAATATATGCGACGCGCGCAATTGCAGGCATTTTTGCTCGACGTATTCAGTGGGTAATTGTCTGCATCTATGCGGGTAAATGTTACTAATAAACAGTTATACACTAAAGTGCATAGAGCTTAGATTTTCTTGATGGAACTCTGTTATGATTTTGAAGAATTGAATTGAAACTCTGTTATGATTTGTCAGGCTTTGTATGCTTAAATTGAGGCTTCATTCAAACACAAAGCCGTTATTTGTAACCTAAAGCATAAAAAAATGAAGTTTTTTTTTCAATATCTTGTCTTGTTTTTTCCTCTCCGAACTATGTCAGCTTCTTTTCAAACCAAACGCAGCTCAATACTAGTATATCGACTGCCTATTTGTACTCCGTATGCCTTTTACTAGGTAACACTTGGTACCACCTGTACATGCTAATTAGTAACTTAACCAGTGCCGGTAAACCAAAGTCTGACAACCAGTCTTAATTGGTAATAGAGACTATGCTTCATAAAAATAATGACTGATCATGTCTGGACTTTAAAAGAGACTGTGACCTCTGAGTTTGTTTCGGCGTTTCTTCTCAGAGTAGTCAGATAGGAAATGCCGACCTCATGTAGTTTAAAAAAAAATATGATTGACGAAAATAAAGTCATTTATCATTTATCAATAATAGCTTATTTTTTTTTAAGAAATCGGTTTATATTACAATGAATTGTGTACAAAAACTTATTTTTTTAAGTGAATATTCAAAATAAAAAGTAAAGATTTGAAAAAGATGATCACAACAATAAATCTAAATAAAAACTAAGCGATGTCTCCACAAACTATCTTCCATATAAGCTAAAGAACTAATTCATTAATTTTCAACAAAGCTACTAGATACCTTCGCCTAATTAATAAAACAGATGCAATTAGCAAGCAGACTTCACACCTTCATTCCCGAGGCAGCCAAATGGTACGTACGTAAACGGTTTATCTCCAAGTATCTAATAACAACTGATTGCGGGGCCGATTGCAAGTAGAACAATAAGATCGTATTTTTTTTTTCAGAAGATGGATTGGGTATGTAACAAAAAAATATATTACGCAAGAGAAAAATTTGTTAAATAGTGTAAGATTTATCATTTTATCATTTTTTATTGGTTTCATTGACGAATTTATTAGTTTTGTGTCTATATTTTGAATGCAGCTAAACGTATAATTTTTAAAGCAATTTTTTCTCTGACCTAATACATGATGAAATACACATGAATGCAACTTTAAAGAACTTTCTTATATTAAGCTACAAACGAGATAAAAACAATTGAGATACAAACTTATACAAGACAGCTTTTTTAGCAGCAAAAGAAACCTAAAAAATAATGATATATATTATGGGAAAGGTGGTCAAGTTTTTATAAATTATTTTATATGTGTAAATAGGTTTGTACAAACAATTAACACGTCATCATATTTTTTAAACTAGACGAGTTCGGCGTTTCCTATCTGACTACTCTGAGAAGAAAGACCGAAACAAACTCCGGGGTCTTTTTGAAATTCAGACATAATCTTGATCACATCATGTGAATACCATGTAGATTGGTGTCTGAAATTGTCTGGTCTATAATTTCCCCTGGTGAATGCAAAACAATATGACAAATTCCTCATTAGAAACAAATCACAAATATTAGACGGGAGGTTAATGGCGAAACTGTGGCGAATCCCGCAAGGTATTATATTCAGGACGGAATTCGCTCGCGTCGATTGTGATTATTAAAACAATAGGCGCCTGCAGTCACGTCCCGTGTCCCGCGCGGCTTTGGTTTCAATGTAGCCAGAGCTTTAAATTGAGGTCTTTTAGAGCCTAGAATGAGGGAGGTCTATGTCCAGCAGTGGACGTCTTTCGGCTGAAATGATGATGATGAGAGCCTAGAATCGTCGAGCTTAGGTCGTGAGTTTGAACCCAAGCAGGCGCTTTACTTTGTGTAAATTATTTCATCACCAGTGCTCTCAAAACGGTGAAAACATCGTGAGCAAACCGACATGTCTTAGAACCAAAAATTCGAAGACATGTGACATCTACCAGCCCGCACTTGGCCTGCGTGGTGGATTATGGCCCGCTCCCTCTCACCGAGAGGAGGCCTATGTCCCAGCAGTGGGCACATTATAGGCTGCTGATGATGATGCTGAGAGCCTAGCATAAGTTTTTATTCGAAATAGTTCATTTTAAATTGTTTTTATTTTCTTCTATATATTACTAGAAATTTTAGCCGTTTAATTAGTTGTCGTTGTTTTGTTAAGTCGCTGAATTCATGCAAACCAGGGGCGGGTTGCTAGTCGTATAATGTTCTGATGAGTGGTTCAGTATTTCTATTAAACCTTTCAACGCAACCGAGCTGTTTTGTTGCTATCATCTGCTTATTTATCGGGGCCTTGAGAAGCCACTCACATTTTATCGGCCACAAAAACATGAAGCCTACTTCTAAACACGTATACTTTTAGTTACGGAATGCTGCTGTTAATCTAGCGAAACGAAAGGGATTTCTTTTAAAATTTCGAAGGGTTTGAAACGTTCTTGGAAAAATAATAAAATTAAGACTCTAATCCATCAGAGGGACAATAGTTTCTGAAAATAGTTAGGCTTAAACATTGGTAAAATCAAAAGTAATTTATTAGAACTGGGCTAGAATTAGTGGTTTTAAACGTCAAAATTACATAAGACAGTACCCAGATACGCCCGCCCTTCACCCGTCCCTAATGCTTTAGCTCGGAAATAAAAGTGGCAACGAACTCTGCAGTAGCACAGCTGTCTGCTTATTTAAAAAAACTTTGAATATATCGGCCCTTCTCTTATAAAACGCGCTGTGTTATATAAGAGACTAGACTAAAAACAACATTAAAATATTAGAATGTACTGTGCTTTAAGATGACTGACTATTTCTGATGACGACGATAATTTTAGTGAATACTATTAACAATGATATAAACGAATTAAATAATTTATGTACAAACATTTCAGTAACACAAATATACAATATAGGTTAACGCAATTGAACGATTACTAGTCGCAAATAGGCGCCGCACTGTCTACGCAGCGCTACGCGTAAGCATTCGTAGCAATCGTGCCTACGGAGCTCACCTACGAAGGCTACAAAATAAACAAAGTCGAACGGGTAATAGATTAATTATACATGAAATAATTACATAATAAAACCCGATTTATACTAAGATGATGTAATAAAACACATAAGTCAATACCCTTTTAAAATAAAAGCAACACCGACCCCTCATAGACAGTCTACGTCGCCGCGCTGTCTACGCTTCCCGCGTAGGCGTTCGTAGCCCACCTACGCGGCGTAGCGGCTACGAATTCATGTTAGGAAGTCACTTTTATAGTGTCAAGCGGTTTATTGGTGCTTATGACCCGGACTAGGATTGTTTTTATAGTGGGTAGTAACAGTTTTGGCTGTACTTCTGATTTTGGTATGTATTTACGGTGATAATTAAGTTTAATTTCCTTTGGCTCTATTGTGAGTAAACAATATTTTTTTGTGTTTAATTTAGTCTAAATTGTGTGTTATTTTAGGGAGGTTAATAGTACCCTCACGATACTAATTGCGTAACTGTTTGTTATATTTTTCATAGAAATAGAATCAGGCGTATTTGTACTTCTCTGTATGAGGTATATCGCATTCATGCCACCTTTAATAACTGGTGTTACTAAAACAAAATGTTCAAACTTTTAATTGCCAAACATACCGTAGCTAGATTACATTTAATACTTGGAGGTTCTTAGCTTTGCAAGATTAATTTAATTGTTTGTTCGTAGTATACGTTTAACTACTGATTCTGAATCAATATATAGGTTAAACTTTAACAAAATATAGCCTAGGAATATAGTATTTTTTCCATAGTAATGATTTGGCCCAAATATTTTTAGTGAGATCAAATGTCATACATTTCTTCTAAGCGATGCTATCGCCATCTAGTTTTAAAAATATTAATCAAAAACTACTGAAGTTAAAAGTGTTTTAAAATATCTACTCACATAAATAAACATTTTTTAAATACAAAATTATAGAAATACATTTTCTTAAGGCTTAAGGCGGTTTGTGTCGAGCCCCGGCTGTCCCGGCACAGCGTGATTACGTAAGGCCCCAAGGTCACGGCGCCGCGGTAATGAATGTGGCGCCGACAATTACGCCCCACTGCCCCGCTAGTCTGTTTAGGGTTAGCCCTTTTGAAGCTCTCAGAAAGACGGCGACGTAGAGATATTCAGCGTTGAGACTTTGATGGAAGATTTTATTTGGAATATGGCTGAATTATTTTTGTATGTCACGTGTTTCTGTTTAAAAACAAGGAATAAGCTTTACAACCATTCAGTAAATATTAAAGAAAAGTGCTGTTCGCATTCAGAGCCATTATTCATGAGTGAAATTCACCATCTCGGATCTACTTTTCAAATAGTCATTTTAAAACCACGCGTCCCATTTTTAAAAGCTTAACTCTAATCTTTAACGTACCTTTGTTTTACGGCTCTTAAAATCGAAACCTTGCTTTTTCATATGAACTTTTAAGAAACAATCTCTTTACAAACATTAAAAGAGTTAAAAATTCGTAAAGCCGACATCAACATTAAAGTCGAAACAGGGGGCCACACATCAATTTTAATACATCATAAATAAAATAAAAACTTAAATACATTTTCTAAAAAAAGATTCTTGAACTAAAGTCTCTTTTGGGAAATCGAAATGTTAATTGGGAAGCGCGCGGAGGTAACCTCTCCATTTAAATTGATTCTCAATAAAATCACGTGTCTCTTTCTCTCTGCGTTAGATGAAGATGTGTGCAAGCGGAACAGAGTAAAGATTTCGAGGTCACCGGGAGTATTAATACCCTCGATCTTGTTAGGAAGTTTTAGTTTGAGTTTGGTATGGAGCGTCGAGATGAGCTGTAACTTTGAATTTACGTTGCTACCTTCTTTATTTAATCCCCGTCTGACAGCCGTTTCATTCGCCATTTTGTTGGAATTATTATCTGTTTAATTTATAATTGATGGATATAATGACACTTCATAGACCCAAGAATCTACCTAGCCGTATCCTAACTGTTGAAATAGGCTGCCGGTCTAGCCAGATGCAGCCGAAAGGCCAGATTTTTTTTATACCGAGTGACTGCCTATCTGACCTCCACAATCAAATTACTGGGTAATATGATATCAATTGGTAAGACTGGTTTTCAGACTTTTGGGCTTCTGACAACCCTTTACGACTGTCAAACAAACGGCATATCATACGTTCCGAGGCACAGAGGAGTCTTTTCTTTTTTTTTGGGATGGGAAATCATCAAATTACTTCTCCCGCTTTGGGCGGAGCGGGAGGGCATGTCAGACTTTTAGTGACTAAAACCCACCCGTGTTCCAACAGTTGTCCATGTGCCAGGATCACGGTATCTCTTTTGAACAATCTTGCGACCCCGGCAGGCATTAATCTTAGCAGACCCCTTCAGTGCTGCTGACATCTCATTGAGGCGCGCGTGGAACACTACGCGCCGTCGACCCGAGCCTGGTCCTTACCGGGCGGCGAGCTGCCCTTTGCTCGCCGCCCTCAGCACAGAGGAGTCTTCGTTTGTAAAGATAGCTGTTATCAGTTAACCACTAGGCTAGTTAGCTGTTATTGTAAGTAATCAACGTGAGATAAACAATTTCGGACAGTGCCGCTTCTGTAGCGCATCAGGGAAATTTGTTGAACCTCTTGCGGATTGCTTGTACGCTACGATTTTAAAACGATGTGCCTCTCTGGTGTGCCGGGTGCGGGCCAGCCCCAACATTATACTGCGGTATATCGCGAGCAGACTGGACGACTCAACAACTCAACAGCTTCTAGCTCCCTGTAGCTTATAGGGATTCTCATCAGCTATCATCATCATCATCATCATTTCAGCCGTATGACTTTCACTGCTGGACATAAGCCTCCTCCAATTTGGGGGGGGGAGGTGCCATTATCGCCACGCTTGACAGGCGGGTTGGCGATCGCAGTATGGTGGTATAGTGCACAAAGAACGCTGCTGCCCATTCTCTAGTAAGTCCCTTAGTCGCCTCTTACGACACCCACAGGAAGGAATGGGATGGTGCTATTCTTTACGTCCGGCACCACACGGTATCAGCTAGCGTCCGGCATCACCTACATAGCAGTGTTAATATAAGTGTGTAGGTTAAGTTTACTAACACTACTTAGAAAAAATTGTCACTACATATTTAGTTCCATTTTAATTAAAATATCTGGATGACCGAGCTTTGCTCGGTATTTTTTGGTAAATTGTGTTTAAAATAATAAGTTTATGTTCAAGTTCATTATCGATAAAGTTAGTCATTGAAAACACGAATAAAACGACATTTTATAAAAATGAATCCTAGTTAGATCGATTTATCGCCCCCGAAACCCCCTGTATACTAAATTTCATTAAAATCGTTGGAGCCGTTTCCGAGATTCAGATTATATATATATGTATATACAAGAATTGCTCGTTTAAAGGTAAAATATATAAATAAATGCAATAATAACGTTGAACACCACACCGACGTTACTCAGTCGTATAAAATTTCCACTAGTTTAAAATTATTTATCGGATACTAGAAGCGCAGTGACCGACAAACCGCAATGCAGGCATCATATTATTACTGCTGAAACTGGCTTTGAAAATATATTAGTTATCCGTATCAGTGATTGATTCATTTTAAAGAGAATCAACTGACGAATTGACAATGTGCGTAAGTACATCAGTCATCTGACCTACAGTGGGAACACATGCACTACGAAAATAGTCCTAACTGCTACGAATTAAAAGCGCTATCGACACTGGTGTTAACAAAAATGAATCTAGTCAGGTTTCTCCAAATATGTAAAATGAACTTTTGTCCTTAAAATTCTCACTTTCCTAATAAACTACCAAATATGAAGGATATTTGGTAGTTTATTAGGAAAACTACACAGAAGTGTAACATTTGTGGATTCAGAATGAAGGAGTAATGTCACCATATGCAACAATAGTCAATAATATCATCACGCCAATACTCCTCGAAGAACTAAGCAGAAGTGTACCAATCGTACTACTACATTTCGCCAGAAATGTTTAAGTCCCATGTAATAGGGAAAAACCTTCTTGCCATTAACTGAGCACAAATCCAGACTTCGGCTTACTAGTGTGAAATCTATACTAATATTATAAAGCTGAAGAGTTTGTTTGTCTGTATGTTTGTTAGTTTGGTTGAACGCGCTAATCTCAAGAACTACTAGTCTGAATTGAAAAACTTTTTTTTTGTTGGGTAGCCTATTTATTGAGAAAGGCTATAGGCTATATAATATTGCGCTACAGTAAAAAGGAGCGGAGCAGTAATGAAAAATGGAAGAAAACTGGCAGGCAATTCGATGCGACGGGAAGGGTCAGGGAAGCAAAAATTTGACGCGTACGAAGTCGCGGGCAGAAGCTTTATCAGATAAAAAACCCCAATCAACACTTTTACGACCCGGGAATTGCACTTAGGACCTTATACTTAGCAGTAGCGCTTGCGACCAGTAGTCCTACGAGGCAATAATTACACAGCCACACAAAAAAAAAATATTCTGACCTGGAGGTCGCACTATGTGTACTATATGTTTTTGAGGTCGCTGAATCCGAATCTGGGGTCAGTTTTATTCCAGCACGTCTGGGTTCGGACATAACTTCAAAATATACCCTCAAATTTGCTAAATTTGGTTAAACTGTGAAAATCCTCTATTACAGTAACTCGATGACCTCTTGCTTAAATAACTACATAACCCATAGTCCCATAACCCCCGTCCCATCGAGTTACTGTATTATGGGATTATGAGGTTTTAGAGCCATAGGGTTAGCAGTTTAACCAAATATAGAAAATTCGAGGGTATATTTTGAGGTTATGGCCGAACCCAGACGTGCTGGAATGGAAATGACCCCGGATTCAGATTCAGCGACCCCAAAAACACATAGTACACATTTTCAGGCCCCCACGTCGGAAACTTCGTTATTGGGTTTAAGGGTTATGTTGGTAAGGGGTTATAAGGTTATGTAGTTATGGGACTATGGGTTATGTAGTTATTTAAGCAAGAGGTCATCGAGCTACTGTAATAGAGGATTATAAGGTTTTAAAGCCATACGGTTTAACCAAATTTAGCAAATTTGAGGGTATATTCTGAGGTTATGGTCGAACCCAGATGTTCTGGAATAAAACTGACCCCAGATTCGGATTCAGCGACCCCAAAAACATATAGTACACATAGTGCGACCTCCAGGTCAGATTTTTTTTTTGTGTGGCTGTGTTATCCACAGTTCTTTGAATCGTTTATACAAACTCTACGAAGAAAGTCGTAAGCGTCAAAGCTTTTAAGTTGAAAGTATCGTTCCACCTAATTTGGGAGGGAAGTTACAAGTTTTGAATGATGCCGGACAAGTTCTGGATACAAGCAGTGTTCAACTACGTCTTATACAAGTCTAACTCGTTTAAACTCTACAACACACACAGGTGTCATTAAAACTTTGGTGATTATTATTACTGGGGATTCCAAAAATATAGTCCTTCCATAGGAACTTTAATAAATATTACCATGCTACCTAGCTAATAAGCTAGATTCAGTTCTGTTAATTGTTACTATCTTTACGATTTATCCCAAAATTGTAAAATTATTATTACGTTATCAGTCAAGAAATAAGTACACATCTGCTGTATCTGTATTAATTTGACAAATATTTATCAAGATATTATAGACTTTTGCGATGATGACTACTCATCTCACGTAAGCAGCTGTAAAATGGTTAGAAAGAGATAGCTTAATTGATTACGTAAACGCATCGCTATGATAGATTTTTATTTCCTTTCCATCACTCGGATGGTTCAGAGAGAACAGAGGGTCTAAAAATAAAATGTGCAACTAATATGTATTGTAAATGTGAAAGTTTATAAATATTTATATGTTTCAATGTTTGTTACATAATGACGAATAACGGCGGATGAAATATGATACACAGATAGTTTATTATATACCTGGATTGCCATAAAGGTTACTTTTACCCCGGTAGTATGTTGCCATGGGATTATGTCCAACCTTCATGCAAGCGAAACCTCTAGCAAAAGCTAGTAAAAAATATACTGTTGTAAGAATATTGAAAACAATAAAAATGTTGGGAGAACGATAAAAAACAAATGAAAACTCACACGAAGACAGCCTGCAAAAAGCCTGCGGTCGAGTTTTGTTGAAAACAGCCGTTTTAAATTCACGAAATGCTAATAGTTGCTGAGTGTTTTTTAAACGTAGGTATTCCCATTTAAACGGGAACTGGAACTATCTAGGATGTAGTTTTTTTACGAAGTTAAACTATAACATTACGTGTGCTTATGAATAGCTCTAGGTTGGATAGTGTGGTGACCGGGCAAAGTGATAAAATAAGAAGAATCTATATATTAATATGGGAAGCAGAAATTTCGTACCTCGTAAAATTGGCACGGCTAAAAATTGTACGGAAAAGGAGTGCAGAAAGCTAATATTCTTGATTTTCGACCATTGGGCGACCACTAGTAGACTCTAATATGCCAAAAGAAAAAAACATCGACCATAAAGAATCGTTAATACAATAATAAAAGTATAATAGTACCGCTATCCAGGATAAAAAGTAGTCAATGCCTCCTTAATAAAAAAAATAATTAGACAGTGTTTCATAATTACTTAAGTGCAAACCCCACACGGTCATTAAGTTTGGATCAGCAAATTTGAAAAAAAAAACACCGGGGAAAATTGCCAATAAACTTCCAAATCGTAAGTTTGAACAGATTTCAGATGAAAACTGTCGTTGCAACCAAATTTTATCATTATTTACTATGTAGGTATACACGATTATGTAGGTATACACGATTGGATTTTAAAACCGTCCCCAATTATTAATTAACGTTAAATCTGTGAATTATATGCACCTAATATACTTACGAATAAAAACATACAAACGCTTATCGAATGAAATAGTCATCTAAAACTTCTTTACTCGGTCAAAGTTCTTCTTCAAAGGAAAATCTTACCTATGTTTAGCCAGGTTATAACCGAATTTTAAACAGTTCGCATTCCATACCTAACTTCACGGACTGAACAAAGTTTTCTATTCGACTTTTTATATTGTCACCTGCGATTCAGTTCGCGTCGATCACGTATTCCCGTACAAACTTTAACTCCTCCATCCCCATTAACGGGGTAAATAAAAATATTATTTACATAGTTAAGTATTTATATGTATGCCAAGTTTCAAGTTTATTAACTCAAGGCATAAGATTTTTCAAACAAACAAAATCTCCCCTTTTCACCCCTTAAAGGTCAAGTTTCCCCTTCTCAGCGCTCCCCTATATCATAAAAAAGGAAGCCGTATGAAAAATTTCACGTGCCTAGTCCCGGTGATTATATATATATATATATATTATATTTATATATAATATTATAAAGCTGAAGAGTTTGTTTGTTTGTTTGTTTGATTGAACGCGCTAATCTCAGCAACTACTAGTCCGAATTGAAAAATTCTTTTTGTGATGGTGAGCCTATTTATCGAGAAAGGCTATAGGCTATATAACATCACGCTACAACCAAGAGGAGCGGAGCAGTAATGAAAAATATTACAAAAACGGGGAAAATCGCACGGGTAAGCGATTCGACGCCACATAGGGCGTCGAATCGCTTACGAAGGGTCGGGGGAATAAGAAATTTAACGCGGATGAAGTCGCGGGCAGAAGGTAGTAACTAATATTATAAAGCTGAAGAACAGTTTGTTTATTTGTTTGAACGCGCTAATCTCAGGAAGTACTGGTTCAAATTGAAAAATCCTTTTTGTGTTGGGTAGCCCATTTATTGAGGAAGGCTATACGCTATATAAAATCACGCTACCATTAATAGGAGCGCAGCAGCAATGAAAATTTTGCAAAAACGAGGACCACGCACGGGCAGGTTATTTGATGCGACGGGATGGGTTGAGGGAAAAATAAATAGAACGCAGACGAAGTCGGGGGCAAAAGCTAGTTTTTTAATTTTTTTTTATTACATAGTCACACTAAATAGCTTTACACATTATTCCCTTTATTCATAAACATTGATTCAAGTTAAGAGACGTTTAAACGTCAAAAATGTATGGTTAAACAGCAGCTAATCATAACTTAACTTTAAAAAACGTTTATGAATAAAGGGGTATGTGTCTAAAACTAAAACTTAAACGAAACCCCACCGTGCTTCACAAAGTATGTTAAGCCGATGGGCTTAACATGCTTTCTGAAGCACGGTGGGGTTATTGGTATGTTATCACACATCCGTGGACCAACCGTGTAAAGCGTGGCTTAATCTGATCGATCGAACCGTGCGGCTGTTATAACTAAGCCGCAAGCCTCTCGTATACTACTGATGATATACTCCTGTTATAATTATAACAGCAATAATATTGTAGGAATCTATACTATAGATATAATATAATAAAGCTGAATAGTTTGTTTGTTTGTTTGATTGAACGCGTTAATCTCAAGAACTACTGATCCGAATTGAAAAATTATTTATGTGTTGAGTAGTCTATTGATCGAGGAAGGCTATAAGTTATATAACATCACGCTGCAACCAAGAGGAGCGGAGCAGTAATGAAAAATGTTGCAAAAACGGGGAAAATCGCACGGGTAGGCGATTCGACGCGACGGGAAGGGTCGGGACACCAAGAAATTTAACGCGGACGAAGTCGCGGGCAGAAGCTAGTAAATAATATTTACACCAAATCATTCAAAGTAAATACCACAGATGGATCCGACACAGAAATACAGCGAGGCACAGTGGCACCGATATTCGCCGTCTGAATTAAAACGACATGTTAAATCTGAACGAACTTAGCTGTTCGTTAGTGGGTACACTAACAGTATTACCTCTGACCGGAGATTATTTGGCTACGAGATTACTGTGATTTAGCTGGGATTGCCCTTAATTTTTGGGGCTGGGATTGCATTTTCAGACTCTAAGCTTACACTGAAATTATATGTGATTAGTAATTAGGTCAGAACTTTTATTTCAAACTAGCTGACCCGAGGTTTGTCCGTAAAATTAACCCACAGGAATGTGCTGCCGAGATGAAAGAAGCGTTTATTATGGCTAACTGCCAGTGACAATTCCGACAAAGCGGCCTAGCTGTTTCGGAGATTAGCCGGAATAAACAATAAAAATATAAAAGGTTTACTTTTATTATAATTACCTTATACATATACTAGGTAATTATAATAAAAATAAACCTTTTTAACAGCTTATTAATAAATGCATATGAAGGTATTTCATATGCATTTATTACTAGGCTGTTATTTCAAACAGACATGTTATTTTTTTTTTGTACACTTAATCTATATTATACCTACATAAGGTATATAGATTAAGTGTTGATATAGATATAGATTAGGTTGTGGCTAAGTAATAACAGCCACAAGGATTGATCGTTCAGGTTAAGCTACGTTTGCCGCGGTTGGTCCGTGGATGGGTGACCATCTTTACATACCGAGACCCTTCCGTGCCTTGGAAAGCACGTTAAGCCGTTGGTCCCGGCTGTCTTTCCTAGATCTTAGGCAGTCGTTACGGGTCGTCAGAAGCCCGAATGTCTGACAACCAGTCTTACCAAGGGTAATCGTATTACCCAGTGACTGGGTTGTGGAGGTCAGATAGGCAGTAGCTCCATGTAAAATACCGGTACTCAGCTGCATCCGGTTAGGCTGGTAGCCGATCCCAACCTAGTTGGGAAAAGGCTAGGCAGATGATAATAGATATAGATTAGGTGTTGGTCTTATGTTATGTTCATACTTATTATGACGTTGAATTTGATTCAAGAACCACAAATCACGAAATTTATTTACTTCCCTACTAACTTAGGTACTTTAAACATAGCTCTGGTTCCGTCAGTCATTTAAAGATGACAGATACATACAGTTACTGGGTATTACGAAACTTCTTGGGGAGACTTCTTCTGAAGACCCGTAACCATCGTTAAATATATGCGCGAATACCTTACAACCGGGAATTTCTGGCATTGTATGGTCGCCCATCCAGGTACGTAGTGCAACAAGTTTAACTTAACCTGATCGACTGACTCATGCTCTGGCTCTGATAATAAATTCAAGTCATACTTAACTCAGTAGCTACAAGCTAATTTCATTCCTATAAAGTGAATAACGCAGTTAGTAACACAGTTATTATAAAACCTAAGGAGAATAAATGCCACGTTATCGGTAAGTAACTAAAGTCAATTATCACGAGTACTATTGTTTATCCACTAGCAATGCAAGTAATTTTCTTAATGAAGCGCCCGAAAGTGTTTTAACAAATCAGATTTTTTAATTATTATTCGGTATCTAATTGTTTTAAGTAAATGAACAATTGTCTCCAATATGGAGAAAATAATTACTAAAGAGAAAAAAAAACTAAAGACATATGTAATAAAAAAAACTCACACAATCGCAGCCTTGGTGCAGTTATACCAAGGCAACGTTCGCCAACACTCGGGAGTTCGCCAAACTTGAACTATTGTCAGCGCTGGAATGCAATTTCTAACTTTTCCATTGACGACGGCGACACACGATCACCCTCCTGACATCAACCAGGAACATCAGCCCTGCCATTTTTCCACCTGTGTTGGAGTCGGCTTCAAGTCTAACCGAATGCAGCTGAAAACCAGTATTTTACATGGAGCGACTTCCTATCTGACCTCCACAACCCAGTTACTGGGTAACACGATAGCCTTTGCTACCAGGGAACATGGTGTACTACTATAGACAGTCCACCAGACCCAGGAACATGACAAATGTACAGTCATTTCAGTTACATATCCTCTGATAGCAGCAACACGACAGCAACCTTATTGTAATGAAAATAAAGGTCACTGAGATTTTGACAGACTTGTCAGTAGCAGCAACCCAACGGCAACCTTATTGTAAAGTAAATAAAGGTCACTGTGATGCAGAATCAGAGTTAATAAAACTGTGAAAGGACTGTTTACGTTGTAAGTACTTACGCCTCAGTGTTGTCATCTCTGGATTCGGAGCGCTCCGCATTGGCCTGGCCGCGGCGGTGCCGCGCACGCTGCTCGTCCCCGAGCCCGTACAGGCCGGCGACGGCCGCCATGCTGCTCCGACGCACCGCGCCACTCTCACATACTCAACCAACACAAGCAAGTCAAACTCATCTTGAAACGTCAAACTGTCATCACACAGTACACTCAGCTCAGCTCAGCTGGCACACACTTTTAAATACCTAATTATTATCCTACAAGAAAAATTTGGACGCATAATTTGTTTACAGTACATTAATTTTTCTTCTTCTAATTTAATTTTTAATCACAATTTTTATTATTGTATCTCGTCATAAGTCGGATTGTTAGCTAGGCTACATTTGTTTTTGTTTTTATTGTTATCGTTGCCGTTGCGAGTCGGTGTGCGTACTCGGCTTTATATCCGTGACCCGCTGCATCTGTTGGTGTGAAGGGATCTTTAACATATGCCTTGATTTGCCGCCGTCGGGACCGCAAAGAGCGAGTTGTCTTAGTTTACGGTGCACGAGAGGTAAATAATTCAGGATCCGAGTTTTGTTTAGAATGCAGGTATGTATGGGTTAGGTAAGGATCAGGAGTCATATGACAGAAAAGGGCAAATCATTTGATTATTTACATAGGTCAAGTATCCGGAAACAATCCATAATTTAGGCTTTAGACGCGCTGGTGTAGTAAATTTCCTATCGAATGTCAAGGTCGTGAAGCAGCTCACTTCCACCTTCGGCTTGATCATTACTTACGACTAATTGAGACGAAGGCCAAGAGTTTCACTCATATGGTAAAAAAAAATGTATAGTATTCTTGGATGATATTCTAACATCAGTAGCAGTTGGCATCTTACAGATTAACGTTAGGTGTGTATTGATTAAAGTATGATTCGCGATCGTAACTAACATATCTTTGTATAGAATTATAATTATTAAAATCACTCAACCCTCTAAGATCATTTAATCACATTGTATGACTTATTCATGAAATAGTTATACAATTTGAATTTCGAGGACTACCTCGGCGGTTAGCTATTTCTCGGTAGTTTTTCTGGGCATAACAGTTGATGGCAAACTTCAGTGTGGACCACATACATAAGCCTAGCGGAGAGTCTCAGTTCAGCTGCCTACGCCGTCAGAAAAATAAGACAATATACTGACGTTGATACAGCTCTGTTAGTCGTGGTGACTGGTCGTCTTGCTGACCTTGATGTTGATATTGTTATTAATATTACCTACCTGTTTAATTTATTTTACGTCGATGGTCCTAGTTTATCATTTGTGGCCTCGAGTTGTAACTCAGGTCGTAACAGCTATGTGAACATAATTCAGTATTGCTTATGTAAGCTATCACGCCCTTTATGCCAGGAGGCTTGTATTTTTGTATCTATGTTTACATTATACATATAGTTTTTTGCTTTTGCTTGAGTATAGTTTTCATTATATTGGGTTGGCTAGCTGGCATATAGCAAATCATTTAATTTAATGTTTTGTGTCTCTTAATGTTTCACTACTTACCATTGTATAGAATCAAGTTCTTCTAACTGGACAGAAGGCTATGCTGCTGGGGAGTTTGTTGCACCACTTCTTCTTTCCAGCTAAAGCACTAGGAAGTGGTGAAGGGTGGGCGTTTTGGGGGACTGTCTTTTGTAATTTAGACGTTCGAAAAAAAAATAACAACCGACTTCCTAATAAAACACTACAAGTCAAAAATAACTTTAATTTCGAAAGTCGTTGTCTTAGGATCTGTAATTAAGGTTTTTTTTGCCACCGACTTCCAAAATTAAAGTTATTATTGACTTTGTAGTGTTTTTTTTTTTTAGGAAGTCTGTTGTTATTTTTTTTTTTTGTAAATCTTTTTATTTTTAACTTTTTAGTTATGGTAGATACCCTGCTCTAATCTAATCGCGTTATTCGTTCATTTGTCCAAATTGCAATGAAAGTATTCGGTAAGCAGCAGCAGTCAAGTATAAAAAGAATCATCAAAATCAGTTCACCCAGTCAAAAGTTACGAGGTAACAAACATAAAAAAATATATATTTAAAAAAAAAATACAGTCGAATTGATAACTTCCTCCTTTTTTTGATATCGGTTAAAAAGTGCTGAACCTCAGCCTAATTTGAATAAATGACCTTTGTTTTTATTTTACCCTGGCGCTTCCCCTATAATTAAACAGTTGCATAACGTTCACTAGGCCTCCTAGGTTCAACCTACGTCTAAAGTTCCCAGCAGATTCCTACTTGGCGTTGTAAAAACTTCGGGCCCGGTCAAGTGGCAATTGATAGCGGCTCTGAGCGGTAGTCAGCCTGCTGAAGGCTCTATTTCAATCCTGAGGGGCGAGGGGTGATGAATTGTTTCAAAAACGATTCCTGAGGGGATGGGAATAGCACGCAGGGGGTTATTTTTAAAGCTAAGAAATACAGAATATAGGTTTACTGTTTTTATTAAACTTGTGCAAAGGAAAAGAAGGCTTAAAGTTAGTATAGTGCCATTAGTTAACGTGAAGTATATACTTGTATTACGAAAGTAAATATACATTAAGATTTAATTTTTACAGTCAAGGTGTTGTACGGTACAAAGCTCCTTTCAACATAAGTACCAGGCGCATGCCATCTTTACGAACTTTGATTTCTTTTCAAAATGTTGATTCTGACGTGGTCAGAAAAATATGCAAGAAAAAAATGACCCTGTGGTTCTTAACATACATATTTATTCTTAAACATTACGTCTATCTATATGGTTATTTTAAAATCATACATGTTTTTGGTATTGTTGGAGTCGTAATTAGCTGAATTGCTCTGGATTGATGGATCTTACTGCTGTTTGAACTTAACTGAACGATAACGTAAATGTGTGCATGGCGAATGGTGAAATTTGGATGATTTTTAAGGTATCTTAACCAGTCAATTACCATAATTACAGACACATTTAAAAACCATTGTGTCTATGCCAAATGTGGTATCTCAGGGACTTAGAGGTTAAAACCTATTTATATATTACCTATATTTGTAAAATAAAAGTACATTCTATTCTATAACAATTTTGATAGAGGAAGCTTAAAATATATGCTTCAAATAATGACGAAGATTCAAATTCAAAGAATTTATTTCAAATAGACACATAAAAAGCACTGGGCTGTTAGTCTAGTGGTTAGTGACCCTGACTGCTAAGACTGAGGTCGTGGGTTCGATTCCCACCCAGGACAAATATTTGTGTGATGAGCACAATCATTTATTCTGTTTCTGGGTGTAATTTATCTATAATATGTATGTATTTAAAAATATATACGTATAATTATCAGTTGTCTGGTTGCTATAGTACAGGCGCTGCCTAGTTTGGGATCAGATAAAGTTGTGTTGTTTGTCCTAAGATATGTTATTAGATATATTATTATTATATTATTACTTTTGAATGTCAACATTTGGAAAGAAACTCCACCGTTACTCTTTTAAAATGTTTTTCAATATTTGTACACCATGTTTATGTAATTAAATGTGAATGAATTCAAATGCATTAGCCACCGTAAGCGATCGGTAATCATTGCCAAAATTGGACACTAACTGCTCAAGGGGTGTTTGCTAAATGCTTGTTCCTTGATCAAATCCAAGTACTCGTCAACACAAATACTAACGTTTTGGTCGATGTTGTGTCAATTAGATTATGTTTGTCTTGTCTAGCCCTCGAGGGCGATAGCTAGCAACTGCAACTGTTTATAAAGGAAATTATGTAGTGACGCGGGAAACTGATTCACTGGTCAATCTGGTCATACTATTTTAATGGAAAATGAAAAGACCCGTTGGAGAACCAAGGTAACCGACATAGCCGGAGGAATTGCCAAACTTAAGTGGCAGTGCGCAGCACATTGCTCGCAGAATAGATGGCCGATGGGTCCCGATGGTTCTGGAGTAGCGATCGCGTACTGGAAGATATTGGAAGGCCTCCCACAAGATCGATGACCTGGTGAAGACCGCAGGAATCCGCTAGATGCGAATAGCACAGAATCGGCCGAAGTGGTGGTGCTTGGGGGAGCCCTATATCCAGCAGTGGATGTCTTATGACTGATATGATGATGATTATTTGAATGAGAATTGCGTAGCTTTTCATAATCATTCGACCCAAAACTGTTGTCAGTAGACAACCGCCATTCTACCGACAGCTATTTGCTTTGGGAGGCAAAGCATATTAGTAATTGCAAATGTGTTGAGCTCAATTTATTATAATGTGTACCACTTGTAAGCAGCGCCTACGATGGGTTTTCTCATCCATACACTTTATGTTCCGTCCCGTTTGACTTTTTAATCTGTGCGCCTAACGGAACGCGCGTGTAACGAAGTGACAACTGTCAGTTGTCAGTTTTGACGTTTCTCTTTGTTTTTTGATCTTGGAAAGTAATCCCTTAGAACCGATCGTTTTGTTGGACAATTAGTCGTGATCCTATTGTTTGATTGTAAATAACCCCGATGGACGAAATAATACGGGTTCAGTTTGTTTGTTGGAAATACTTTGAGGTTAAGTGATTGAACCGCATGTTGGAGTAAATCTCTGGCCATCAGGTGAGGTATTTGAATATATTTTTTTCAGCTCCGCGCACGGCGGACAGTTGGCTCACCACTTTTTGTCTCCAGGGCCCCACCATCATAACTTCCACTGCGCTATTCAAATGCTCTGGCCTGGCGTCGAACATTCTTGGTAGCAGAGCGTAGTTTAAGATATCTCTTATTGTGGTTGTATACAACCACAAAATTGGTAATTTGCAGTGAGCTAATTGCTTGGCAGTCTCTATAAGGAAATAGTAATTCGCTGTAAATATTTGTTAACTGTATTGCTTGTTCATTTGTATTAATTTGTTTTAAATTGTTGAGACGAGTAAACTGAAGTTACCATAGTCAGCCTGGTTAGATATGCTAACAGAGTTAATTGGATTGGGCTATGTTACAACCCATTGTTATTGTATCTGACCTGTTGTATTGAATGTCTGGAAGACATTAAAATATTGAGTTTTGTACCATTGACATAGTGGTTTGTGAAATTAACATTTGAAATTGGCAGTTTTTGGAATTGGATTTGAATTTGAATTTTTGAATTGAATATGAAGTTGAGTTTTTTGAACGTTGACATTGGTTTTGAATTGGAATGAAAGTTTGTTGTGGTCTATTGAATTGAAACCAATTGTTTGCTTGTATTTCCTTGTTATTTATTGATTGAACTTGTTATTTAATTATTTTTTGAATTGTTTTGTTTGTGCGATGGCATACAGATGGAAATATTGGAGTGCCGGACACCTGTCCAGGTCAAGCCGGAGACCTCGGTTGTTTCAGGTCCCGGACTATTGAGTAGATTGCCTACTTTGGAACTGCCACACTTTGACGGTCGCTTGGACCATTGGTTGGGTTTCCAAAATCTTTTTGAAAGTTTGGTTGATGCACGCTCGGATCTCAGACCCACCCAAAAGTTGGCCTATTTGTTGTCTGTCCTGGAAGACAATTCTCGCGTTATCGCTCGTAAATGTCACATTCGTTGTTTTTGCTCGTGTTCGTCGCTTATAAAATGGTGAGATTTTCTGAAATCATCTATTCTCAGTACAAGTCGATCGTAAATTACGAATCTCGGGACAAAAATGTTGCCATTATGCGTCACACCAAGTAATCCATTTTACATAACGATGCTATTTTTATAACGAAGTCGTTATTTTACTTTCGACCATCTTTAAAAATGATTTTCAAGTCAAAAAAATGTTTTGAGCAGCATTTGATACGTATTTTATGAACATTTATCAATATCATTATTCTTAATTTCGTAAATCCATTTTTTTTTCAATATTAACATTAAAATAAGTTCTCCTTAGTATTTGCTGCAATTGTCAATGTCAACCGATATTCGTCACGTCAAATTAAAGCCATCATTTTTGATTGTTTGTATACATCGGTTAAATTTGCTCAAATTAATAATTAAAATATCTGGTTGACCGGTATTTTTTGGTAAATTGTGTTTAAAATAATAAGTTTATGTTCAAGTTGATAATCGATAAAGTTGGTAATTGAAAACACGAATGAAACGACATTTTATAAAAATGAATCCTAGCTAGATTGATGTATCGCCCCTGAAACCCCTTGTATACTAAATTTCATGAAAATCGTTGGAGCCGTTTCCGAGATTCAGATTATATATATATATATATATATATATATATATACAAGAATTGCTCGTTTAAAGGGATAAGATAAAACAGAATGACTGCCAATGATATTTTAAGTAAAAAGATTATAGGTAGTAAACGGTTTATTATAGTCAATAACATAAAAGCTTCTCAAGATGAAGAAGAGAAGAGGAGGTATAATTGTCGTAATGCGTGCGTTGTGCTCCAACTGGACTGTCCTGCTGTTCCAATGACGCAGCTATGTGATCCATGAAATTACTTTACAAAGGCCCAAACGAACGTTGGAAAATTCTTGCGAAAACAAATTTCACCCTGCGGGTCGCATTAGGAGTCTCATCAAACATGAGTGCCACACGATCATTTTTCTACATTCATAAAGAATTTGGCCGAGAGGTGAAATGAACCGGCGATTTCTAAGCTCGAGGATAGCCCGCGATCGTGACTCCGACTATTCGTATTAACTAGTGATTATTATAATGTATTGTTTACGTAAAGTATTGTTGTTAGTAATATAAGTTTTGCATATATACTAGCTGTGCTTTTAATTTATACATATAGGTTGGCAAAAAAGAGTCTGTCGTGGTAACCATTGGAACTAAAATATTTTTTTGGTGGCAACACTCTTTTGTTTATCATCAACAAGTAGCTAATCTGTCATTGTGTTATGTTCCCAGTTGTATTTTACTTATTTCTAATTAACTATCAATTATTAATGCTTTTGAACATATAAAAAATGAATAAAACAATAAGGAGTAGTGGTGTGAGCTGTGATATACTAAGTTTTCGTAAGAAATTTGGCGGAATCTGAAGCGGAACAAATTTTGTCTCCGATTGACAATGTTTACGAAAGAACTGCCGACACGAAAGGTATTTATCCAAGAAATTTATCTTTTATTCAATGCCAGTCATTGTTTTTTCCTTTCTAATACTAAGTTTTATCGGTATTATAAGTTTCAAGCAATTTTATTGTTTTATTTACTAATAGATTATTGAGGTTATGTTTTCTAGTTTGACAAATCGCGTGTACGTTAACTCTTGATGTTTGATACTTGAAATTGAAAAATGTACCTACATGGAATTAATATGATTGTCTTTATGTTTTTTTCAAGGTAAATCTCACAGTACAATTAGAGGAATTGTTAATGAAGGTGAAAAAAATTAAGGATTTTTTCTACACCTGGTCTACACCTGGAGGAACACCAAAACAGTTGGCCGAAGAAAGAATTAGACGATTTTGATCTGTGTGCAATTAGACAAAAAGTTCAACACTATAACGAAACCGGCAAGTATTTTTTTTTTTTTTGTTAATCGCATACCACGGTAATAAAAGTAGACAGGTTGAGGAGACAGGTTGTAATGGAAGCCGTAAACGTGTAAGAAAGATTTTTACACTATTTAGATTTCATAAATAAGAAATGTAAAACTGACACATCAGTGTTAATGGAAAAAATCTATCATAGCACTGAAAAGGAATACAAGAATGATGTTATGTCACGTTTTTCTTTTTAAATAAAATCTAAATTTTAGCGTGTTATTTCATTTTCATTGTCATGTGAATAGTGATAATGTTATGTACCCCACATAGACATACCTGACGCCTTCATTAGTCAACTGTTCAAGTTTATTCGATATTGCCCGTACCTTTCGAATGTTATAGGTACTCTCTGACTTCCGATTAGTTTCCGACAGTAAGCAGCTGTTGTCGACTATAAACTGTCAGCATTAAAAGGACTCGTTAAGTATCATTCATGTCAAATTTGATACAGGCATACCAACCATCGAATGGTTGTGAATACCCTAGATGGTGGCCGCAAATGCGATTGCTGAACATTATGTCTTGTGTATCGGGTTCAATCGTCAATCCCTGAGTGTAATTTAATTAATTTTTAAACTGAATAAGTTTGCATTATGTTATTATGATGGCAGTCTTAGATAAAAGGTTATTCTAGCGAAATAATGTGAAATCTACTAAATACAATGAAAGTAAAAGACTGTGTGCCTATCAAGTCTTGAAATCTTGACTGATGAGAATTTCCGGGATCTCGTGTTTGTGGATTAAAACTACAAATATCTTATCACTTTTAGTCCTAGTATACAGGGTGGCCATACCTGCTAAGCAGGCGCCCTCATTTTTTCCAGACTCTTTTTTGCCAAGCTGTACATACATACAATCACGCCTTTTTCCCATGAGGGTAGTCAGAAACCACGGAACGCCACCTGCTACGATCTCTACATACTCCTTTTGCCTCTTTAAGGTTCATACAATTGGTCATACACACACGCCGGTTGCGAGTACTACGCACCTGACCTTTCTGAAGAACATCACCAATAAGGTCACTATATGTCCTCCTAGGGCGTCCCCTCCTGGTGTTCCCACACACATCTGCCTTGTACATACCTTTTGTGAGTCGTCCTTCATTCATCCTCTCAACATGACCAAACCATCTAAGCATACTTTTTCAATTTTTGTCACTACATCTTCTTTTAAACCACACAGTTCTCTTATCACATCATTCCTCAGCCTATCATTCATAGTCACACAACACATGCTTCGCAAGGAACGCATTTCCACAGCATTTATTCTACTTTCATGCTTCTTTTGCCACACCCAACATTCACTCCCATACTCAAGCCTAGGCAACAGCACACCATTGTGAACAGCCAGTCAAGCCTTATCGGATTTCAATTGGTTGGTCACAATAGCATGTAAAGCACCATTTACTTTATTTCCCGCATTCACTCTTCATTCCACATCTTTATCAATCTTTCCATCCCTTGTAAACAAACTCCCCAAATATACTAACTCACTTACTTGCTCCACACTCTTATAATTTATTTTCACATCACACACCGATACGTTCTCTTCTCTTTCAAACACCATGACCTTCGTCTTATTCACATTTATATTCATCCCTTTCATCTTAAATGCTTCATCCATTACAGTCACCATGTCTTGCAACTATTCTGCTGACGATGCAAGTAGAACTTGGTCGTCCGCGTAGAGAAGGCATTTGACTTTTTTGGCATTGAAGGCATTTTTTTTTAAATTTATAATACCTAGTTTATTTATTTATAAATACCTCATTTAAAAAGAGTAGTGGTGGCCCAGTGGCAATGGCCGCGACTTACGAGTAGTAGGCCGTGAGTTCAAACCCAAGTAGGCGCTTTTTTATGTGTGTAAATTATTTTATCACTACTGCTCTCAAAACGGTGAAAGAAGAAACATCGTGAGGAAACCGGCATATCTCAGAACCAAAATTCGAAGACATGTGACATCTACCAACCCGCACTTGGCCGGTGGATTACTGCCCACTCACTCTCGCCGAGAGGAGGCTTGTGTCCCAGCAGAGGGAACATTATAGGCTGCTGATGATGAAATTTAAAAGCTAACTTTCTTTAAATAACATGTACAAGTCTAGGTAAAAAAGTAATATATATTACTTATAAAGTTATAATACATGCTTGATTGCGTTAATCGATTTTAATTTAATTACAAATATTCAAATAAATTCTCCTTTGTATTTGTTACAACAGAATGCATGGCTGCCTATAGAAAGATGCTGATTTGTAAATGTCACGAGTTTTATTACGTCAGATTAAAGTCATATTTTATTGTTGTTTCATTGTTTACATTGGTTACCTACCTATACTTGTAATGGAATTTATACAGAATGTCTGCCAATAAGTAAACTGATAACTATTAAATAACATTAAAGCTTAACACGATGGAGAAGACGAAGCGTGATTGTCGTAAAGACCGGACTGAATCACTGGCTCTCAGTATAGCTTTTGCGTCCAACCGTTCCAACGACATAGTTGTATCTATATACATATGTGTTCCAGCTATATTACTCTACGAAGTCTGAAAATATTGTTAATCTTTGTGTAACCAAAGTCCTGCCTGAAGGACAAGCGGTAGGAGTCATGTCAAACAAAAATTTCAATTTGTTTGTGGTGAAACTGCTGGACAACCATGTGTCCACGTAAACTTTGCGCAAGACGTGTGTGTGTGAAGAGATTCAGCGATTCTTTAGCGGGCACTGAACAGCATACCACACATGATGCCGACTAATCATGTAAACTAGTGTTTCTTATCATGTATTGTTTATGCACAGTATTGTTCCTATTTATAAGTTTCATATTGAAAAAAACAACAAACATCATTGTTTGAAATGCTTTTAATATTCTCCACAGTGTTGATGACCCTGTTGTAATACAATAATAATAGGTGACAAAAGACCTAACATCACAGACTAGTTTTCATAAATTCAGAATAAACCAGAAACACAGGATTGTTATCACACCACACTTGGGTTTGGTCACTGTAACATGTAAACGCAACACAAGCCGAGAACAATAAATTCTGGGCTAAGGACGATGGACTTTTGCAGCGCAGGAACTTCAATGATGAAGTACTTAAAGTGTGTAGTAGTGCTCGGCTTCGCGACAGCTTCAGCAACGTCCTTCCATTAGTACTGATTTGGCTTTGGCTCCTTCTTTATCTATGTGTGGGGTATATCGGGAAATATGCACAAGGATGGTGAGCAGCGCAGCTCAAAAATCCTCGCTTGGTGTGGTACCGCGGATGTAATGATTGCCACGCGATAAACCTTTCTACGAGGCCTGAAGTTTTCTTCGTATGTGTTTTCCTAGTCGTGGCGATCGCAGCGTCTTCTGAGATGTTTATGAACACGTAGGTAACACATTTTGTTAAAAATATTTATAAATTTCTTTCGCAATTGACACAATCATGACTGACTGTTTGACGTTCGAACGCCCCTCGAAATGACGTCATGGCCGTTTCGACTGGTCTCCACCACTCTATGCATGTTGCATGTAAACGAGGGCATATCGAGTGGCTTTCCCACGAGATATGCTCGAATCGACGTGGCGAGAATAGCTCGACTCGATTTTAACGAGTGAAAAGTACGAATCGAGCGACAATAACGAATGCGAGTTGCGCGAGAATTGGCTTCCTGGAAGGTGAGGCCCGAGCCTTGGTACAGCATTTGTCGGTGACTGACTCAGCCTACCCTACCCTATATTGAACTGATTTTGGGGTTACCGGTCATTACTAGTTTGTCAGCATTGCGTACTGACCTGTTGAACCCGTTGTTGGCAGCGACCAACGCTTTAAAGCAATTGGAGTTGCCGGTGGACCATTGGTCTTACCTATTGGTACATGTTGTGCTGCAACGGCTTCCTGCCGATTTGAGTGCTCGTTTTGAGCAAAAGTACGGTGGGGATGGTGTCACACATCTTCCGCCATTTGGTGACCTCATCGAATTTTTGGAGGATGAGTGTCGGTTTGTGGATAACTCTGGCGTTGCCACCAAGTTGTGCCAGCCGTCTTCCCGGCCACGAGACCAGGGACGGACTGGGGCCCGCGGGCCTGTTGATAATCGCCCCGCCACTCGTTTTGCTGGCACCCAGAGTCATCCTGTTTGTGAGTTTTGTAGGGACACGGGGCATAGCATGGCAACTTGCGCGGCCTTTTTGAAATTGCACGTGAGTGCCCGTCACCGAATTGCCAATGCACGCCGCCTGTGCTTCTCATGTTTGGGGACTCACTTCCATCGGGACTGCCCCATTTGGTCTTACCTATTGGTACCTACCCCGCCCTTGTAGATTTTGTAGGGGGTCCCATTTGGACATTTTGTGCGCTAACGCGAACCACGCTGGCAGACCAGCCTCTGATGAAGGTTCGCGTACGGGGGGGTACCATTGAGTTGGTCACCGGGCTTCTGGAGAGGCCCGCAATTTTGAGCGCCGCACTCCACCCCCCGCGCAAGTTGATCGAGAGCCGCGCGACCGCCATTTGGTCTCCCCGCGTAAAGGCGATTACGCAGTTGTTGCTAGGTAGCGCTGGCCAGACCAGCACCGCCTTCCCTCCCCTCCATTGGCGGAACGTCCCCGGTTGGAGTCACGCCCCCCGCCATTCAGGCATCCGGTGGGATATGCCCTTTCAGCGATGGCGCGTGGCTCGGGACACCGTGCGTACGAGGAATTTGAACTCCATCCTCGTCGGGAAAGACTTGGGCTTGGGTGCGGCGATCGGTCGCCGCCCAGGCATTGTTAGGACATTGGCGCCTGCCCCGCTAAGGTACCCCTCAGATCGACACGGTTTTGTTGCCAACGGCATCGGTCAGGGTCTGGGGGCCCACGGGGGACTCTGTTGTGGTCCGTGCCATTTTGGACACGGGAGCCCAGGGTTGCCTGTTGTCTATTGTTTTGTTGTTTTGTTTGTGTATTGTTTTGGGCGAAATTGTTTTCTTCAGCGCCTTTGGACTGCGGGACTTGGCTGGGACGAGCCAATTCGGGAAACCCTGTTGGAAGATTGGCTCCAATTTGTATCCGCACTCCCTGCAGTCAACGAGGTCGTGTTACCCCACGCTATCCTCCCCCCTGGGAGCTACACTGCTACCCTTGTTTGTGATGCGTCTTCGCACGGTTATGCAGCTGTTCTTTGTCTGCGCACCGTCTGCGCGACAGGCCAGGTGAATTTGTCACTGGTCTTGACCAAGAGCAAGGTGGCCCCCCTCCGGATGGCACTGACCATCCCTAAGTTAGAATTGTCAGGGGCGGCGCGTCTTGTGCGTCTATTGAACCACGTTGCTCACACTTTGGGTGGAACTGTGGACATTCGGGCTTCTTACGCCTGGACGGACAGTCAAATTGTTTTGTGTTGGTTGAAGACGTCCGTCCACTCTTTGAAGGTCTTTGTTGCGAACCGAGTGTCCCAGATTCAAAATTCTGAAACGCCTTTGATTTGGAGGATGTCGGGTCCTTTGCCCGGGCTCAAGGTGCTCGCTGTTGGAACGAAGGACCCTCCGTTTGACCCTGATTTTTGTTGAGTCGATTTAGCTCCCTCGACAAATTGTTGAATTGTTGTTTGTTGTTGTTGAATTGTTGGTGACTGATCGTCACAGTAAGAACTCGCATGCCGGTTGCAATGCGCTGTTGGCCATTCTGCAGCGAGAGTTTTGGATATTGTCGGGAGCCGTTAGTAAGTTGAACCCCTTTTTGGACGTTACGGGTCTTTTGTTGTTTGGTTGTTGACGGTTGAGGCACTCTAGCCTTCCTTATGGGGCCCGTCACCCCCTTTTGTTGCCTAAGGAGGGCCATTTGGTTAAATTGTTGTGTTGTTGTTATTGTTTGGTTGTTTTTGTTGTTTGTTATTGTTTTGACCCGCCAGCCCCCATTGGGGGGTATTTTTGAGGCCGCGGTGAAAGCGGCACAGGGACTCTGCCGCAGATTGTTGGGAGACACCGTTCTCACTTTTAAGGAGTTAGCTACGGTATTTTGCCGCATTTTTTTTTTTTTAGTATGGGAAATCATCAAATGACTTCTCCCGCTCTGGGCGGAGCGGGAGGGCGTGTCAGACTTTTACTGACTAAAACCCACCCGTGTTCCATCAGTTGCCCATGTGCCAGGGTCACGGTATCTCTTTCGAACAATCACGCGACCCCGGCAGGATTTTGCCGCATTGAAGCTGTATTGAACTCGCGTCCATTGTGCCCGCTGTCTTCGGACCCGAACGTCTTGGAGGCCCTAACCCTGGGCCATTTTTTGATTGGAAAGCCACTTGTCGCCCTGCCCGAGTACCCTTTTGTCGATGTGAGCCAAAATCGGCTATCGCGGTTTCAGTTGGTGCAGCAGCTCGCTCAGAGTTTTGGAAGCGTTGGAGCTTGGAGTATTTGCACATCCTCTGGCAGCGCGTCAAGTGGACTGATAAAACGCAACCTTGTCAAGATTGCCAATTGATTAGCGGACGGGAAGGCCCGTCCGGGGGGGGGGGTAGATGTTCCGTCCCGTTTGACTTTTTAATCTGTGCGCCTAACGGAACGCGCGTGTAACGAAGTGACAACTCTCAGTTGTCAGTTTTGACGTTTCTCTTTGTTTTTGATCTTGGAAAAGGGAGGGTCGTCGCCGCTTGGATTTCGCGACCTTTTGAAAGTAATCCCTTAGAACCGATCGTTTTGTTGGACAATTAGTCGTGATCTTATTGTTTGATTGTAAATAACCCCAATGGACGAAATAATATGGGTTCAGTTTGTTTGTTGGAAATACTTTGAGGTTTAGTGATTGAACCGCATGTTGGAGTAAATCTCTGGCCTATTGCAGCGGCCTGGTGTCCTGGATACCACTTACAACGTCACTATACAATACAATATACACTCACTTACATACATAAATCCAGGTAGGCTCCAGAGCAGGTGTTCTTCTACCATCAGGTGAGTTATTTGAATATATTTTTGTTCAGCTCCGCGCACGACAGTTCGCTCGCCACTTCTTGTCTCCAGGGCACCACCATCATAACTTCCACTGCGCTATTCAATTGCTATGGTATGGGCTCTGGCCTGGCGTCGAACACTTTATTAATCCCTTTAGGGGATTTATGTTCTAAAATTCTTCCTAACTTCTTTGCTCATTTTTACTTTACGCAAAAACTGTTTATTACTTTCTAAAGTTTTACAAGGTGTTGGTTGGTTTCATACCGTTTGGTCGAGCAGGTATTGAATTTCTGTATGAAACCACTGATTTCTCTTCATAACTTCAGTGTTTGTCTCATAGTGAACATTGTTCAAATTCAGGGGTAGAAACAGCCTGTAAATATATGGAAAGTGATAAAAATGTCTTCCCGTATGTATAAGGAAATATTGAGTAAAATTGTATGCTGTACACCAAGTGGTTTAAGACGTGCTTTATCTGTCTATAAATTAATGAATTTAAAATTTTATATCACTTTTTGTAAGAGAGTATGTCGCGAAAGCATGTTCAGCCTGAAACAATGACATATTATATGTGAAGAAAAAGACAAGCTGCGCCGAAAACAAATAATTTTGTATAAAAAGCAGAGGAATATAAAGAGTGGTCATTATCATCATCATCATTTCAGCCGAAAGACGTCTACAGCTGGACAAAGCCCCCCTCCCTGAATAGCGGGGTTGTCATAATTGCTACGCTTGGCAGGCAGGTTCGCCATCGCAGTAAAAAATGTGTAGAGAACGCTGCTGCCCATCCTCTAGTAATTCCCTTATTCGACTTTTACGAAACCCATTAGAAGCAGTGAGAGTCCGGCACCAAACGGACCTGATGAGTGGCTTTTAAAATAGGTAAATAATCAAGAATACACTCGTCGACGCTGCACGAATACAAAGTGTAGTAACCATTCTGTTTGGCATCTCTGCGGAATGTTGAATGCTTGCCCATTCAACGGGGCACCTTAGAGAGTAAGCAACCGTCATGTAATCTTATTGGCGAGAACTACGGTGGAGATGCCAAGTCATGTCAATAGTCGTAACGAAGGTTCTAAAGCCAGAGTATTAGGTTCCAAGTTTTGAAGTGAACCTAACGCTTTGTGCTGGAATGTACCAAACAGTAGTGCCTGTGAAACAATGGCTTAGCTAGGGGCTATTGTGACCCCAGCCTTGTAATGTTCTTTGAAATAGGTGAAATTAGATTAGAAATATTCGGGTCTTATTATAAAACAAGTTTCCTTCTTTAAATATTGTTTAAACTATTCGGCCAGTTTTTGAATTAAGAACCAGATTTATTTAATAAATATAGAAATAGAGTTCTTTTAACATAAAAACTTTTTCACAAAAAAAAAAACCGACTTCCTTAAAAACACTTCAAAGTGCAAAATTACTTTAATTTTGGAAGTCGGGATTTGTATTTAAGGTTTTTTGCCACCGACTTCCGAAATTAAAGTTTTTTTTTTTGTAAATAGTATTAATTTTTAAAATTTTAGTTATGGTATCTACCCCGCACTATATATATGGGTGCAAAGATCTCATCAATATAAAAAAAAAATATATAAAAATCTTTATAACTAAAATAAAAGGTACAGTAAATCTCTTAAAAAATAGAGTTTTTCTTCTGAAGTTTGCACTTAAGTGTCAAAGGAGTGCTTTGGCATTCGTACTAGGATGACCCTGTATCACGAATGTCATCACCTTCCTCCGTACCAACTAGGATAGTTCCTAATACTTTACAATATTCGTTTTGAAAAAGAGATGTACAAAAATAACAATAAACTTATTTAAATTTATAAACAAGGGTGTTTGCGTCTGTGTGTTTATGAGGTGTGTGTGAGATATCATAATCAGATCCTGGTTTCCTTATTATTGGACCACTCTTGGGATATTTTCTTTCCAACAAAAAAATAATCATCAAAATGCGTTCACAAGTTATCTGCGAACATATTGAAAGATTACACAAAGAGAGCAACAAAGCGGTTAGCTCTCCGTTAACAAAAAAAAAAAAACAACCGACTTCCTTAAAAAAAAACACTACAAAGTCAAAAATAACTTTAATTTCGGAAGTCGGTGTCTTAGGATCTGTATTTAAAGTTTTGGCCACCGACTTCCGAAATTAAAGTTATTTTTGACTTTGTAGTGTTTTTTTAAGGAAGCCGGTTGTTTAATTTTTTGTAAAAAGTTTTTATTTTTAACTTTTTAGTTATGGTAGACACTCTGCACTTCTCTAATCGCGTTATTCGTTAATTTGTCGCGCAAATACTTAATGAAAATTTAAGACTTATATGGTTTTTATATGGATTCCATTGTCCGAATGGCACCAAATTAAAAAGGTGCCATTCGGAAAGCACCAACTTTCAAATAAAAAAAAGAATCATCAAAATTGGTTCACCCAGTCAAAAGTTATGAGGTACCAAAAAAAAATACAGTCGAATTGATAACCTCCTCCTTTTTTTGCAGTCGGTAAAAAAATACAATACAAAACTTAGCAACGTAAATACTTCACAGTTGAACGCATCGTGTAAAACTGTGCATATTTTAATTGCATTTAAAACCAAATATTCACAAGTAGTTTGAATTATAGCCGAGCGGACCGCACTCGTTTTGAGTCATAACCATGTATGCAAAATTTACCTGCGGGGTATAACATGCACGATTGGGGTACACGTATGCATGGTTGGGGTACACGCATGCATGATTGGGATACATGTGTACCCCGCTGGAGTAAGTGTGTGCTTCGAAGGAACGTCGTTGAATTGTTTGGTTTTCTTCATTACTGTTACGTTTGTGATTAAACTTTGTTGAACCAGTTAATGTCACTTTGTTGTGAAATAAACTTGTATGAGCATAGTTTATGTTGTAATGAGTATTTGAAAGTGGAATAATATTGTCTTTCTCATTAAAATTAACATAAAGAACTTTTTAATAGGTTATTTTACAGTACTTATGTCTGTGTAGTTCAGAGCATATTCAGCCTATAGATTGAAACCTACGATGCGCATACGATTTAGTGATATAACCAGAAGTTGCGAGGAAAACAGAACACTACTGTCTGAGATTTACAACCAACTATAGTTTATTTGTCTTTCTGAAATTCAGACAAGCAAATATCTTAATTAGCCAGGGAATATTAAAGTTCCCGCTGCTGGGCACAGGCCTCCTCTTGGTGAGAGGGAGTGGGCCGTAATCTACATGCCCAGTCCGAATGTTTGCAAATTTTTGGTTATAGAACATGCCAGTTTCCTCACGATGTTTTCTTCACCATTTTCAGTGAGTACTGATGAAATAATTTACACAAAGTAAAACAATTATCTGGGATCAAACCTACGATCTTCAACTCGAAGTCGCGGTCGCCACAACTCGGCCGCCACAGCTGGTCATATAAGCATCTAAAAACTAGTTATGGCTTAATGCCAAATACTACCAACTAAGTACTTTAAAATTTTAGATCCTCAATTTCACCGCCTGCCAAGGAGTAGCTAGTGGACCTACTTTATATTGGCTAGATTTTACAATGGCCCAGTTGTGACTGGTCTTCTAAGACTATCATACAAAGGTTTATGTAATATCTTAAACCTTTGTATGGTGGTCTTTGTTGTTGAGGATATAGGTTTTTATTTTATAGGATGTGTTTTAAGGATTTACCATGTAAGACTACTCTATCACATTAAATCGCAGATCTGTAATGATAGTTGTACGTAAGTATTGCGTTAATAAATGAAAAAAAATGTCCGCCTCTTTTAGTACCATTGAGCAAAGAGGTTAAATATTATTTTAAGTTTAATAATAAATAGAGGTCGCCTTTTACGACACCCACGGAAAGCAATGGGATGGTGCTATTCTTTACGTCTGGTACCATATGGAACTCAGGGAGGGAGGAAGGACTTACTGGAGAATTGGCAACAGCGTTCTTTATGCATTTATTCACGTTACGGAAGCAGCGTTACGTAACAAAAAGGCGAAAGGCTATCGTCGTTTCAGCCGTAAGATGTCCACTGCTGGACTTAGGCCTCCCCCAATTTGGGGGGCTTTGCCATAATCGCCACGCTTGGCAGGCGATCGCAGTATGGTGGTAAAATGCATAGAGAACGCTGCTGCCCATTCTCTAGTACGTCCCTTAGTCGCCTTTAACGACACCCACGGGAAGAAATGGGGTGGTGTTATTCTTTACGTCCGGCACCACACGGTACAAAGGTGAAAGGCTATAGGCGACTTTTTAGGGTTCCGTTGCCAAATGGCAAAAAACGGAACCCTTATAGATTCGTCATGTCTGTCTGTCTGCCTGTCTGTCTGTCTGTCTGTCTGTCTGTCTGTCTGTCTGTCTGTCTGTCTGTCCGTCCGTATGTCACAGCCATTTTATTCCGAAACTATAAGAGCTATGCTGTTGAAACTTGGTAAGTAGGTGTATTCTGTGAACCGCATTAAGATTTTCACACTAAAATAGAAAAAAAACAATAAATTTTGGGGTTCCCCATACATAGAACTGAAACTCAAAAATGTTTTTTTTCATCAAACCCATACGTGTGGGGTATCTATGAATAGGTCTTCAAAAATGGTAATGAGGTTTCTATTATCATTTTTTTCTAAACTGAATAGTTTGCGCGAGAGACACTTCCAAAGTGGTAAAATGTGTGTCCCCCCCCCCCGTAACTTCTAAAATAAGAGAATGACAAAACTAAAAAAAATATATGATGTACATTACCATGTAAACTACCAACGAAAATTGGTTTGAACGAGATCGAGTGAGTAGTTTTTTTTAAAACGTCATAAATCGTAAACCGCAATTTACCTTACATTCAATCAACTGAAATATAAAAATTAAAAAATATATATTTTTTTAAACCGAAAATACCTACAGGTTTGTACGGAACCCTCGGTGCGCGAGTCCGACTCGCACTTGGCCGGTTTTATTAAATACGAGTTTCTGCCCGTGACTTCGGCCGAATGAAATGTTTTGCTCGTCCCACCCCGTCGCATCGCTTCTCCGCGGTGATAAGTTGTTTCCACTTTGCGTTCTTACTAACTTTTTCCTTTTTGCCCACTCCCTAAATGTAGTAGCGTGATGTAATATATCCATGATACATATGTTATCCAAAACTAAAAGAATTTTCCAATTCGAACCAGCAGTTCCTAAGATTAGCGCGTTCAAACATCAAACTCTTGAGCCTTATAATATTAATATAGATTATAAATAATATAAACATAGATATAGAGAAGGTACAGCTCGTAAGTCGCGGCCGTTACCACTGGATCACTGCTATGATAGATTTAATTATGTGAACAAGATTGTGTCTGGACTTTAAAATAGACACCACAGAGGTCACACTCTGAGTTGGTTTCGGCCTTTCTCAAAGTATTTAGGAAACGCCGACCTCATCTAGTTTAAAAAAAGTGGCACTGCAAAAGTGTTTAAAAGTACAATCCTACTTAAAGAAATAAAATCATTTATCAATTAATGATATTTTAACTTGTTTTGTGACTGCTAAAAAAATTACAACGGCCACAAAATTAAAGAAGGTAGCTATGTCGCTCTACCAGCACTTTCCGGTCAAACACCGTGTACCTAATTTATAAACACTGAAATATTCTTATAAATATTTATTAACAAGCATATAATCTACAAAACGGATTTACTTTTCATCATCAGTATCAACAAAGCCTGGATGCCTGGTCGTAAATTATGTACATTATAAAGGTGCTTTTACACAGTCAACTTTTATCGGAACGTAATCGCCCCCCTCAAGATTCAGCGCAAGGGTTTTGAGGGGTCAAAAACAGTATTGCTATGATCACCATTGTTGTCAGACAGCTTATTGATTGTTTATTTAATAAAGTAATATCTGGATGACCGAGCTTTGCTCGGTCTTTTTTGGTAAATAGTGTTTAAAATAATTAGTGAATGTTCAAGTTGATTACCGATAAAGTTGGTCTTTGAAAACACGAATAAAACAATATTTTATAAAAATGAATCCTAGCTAGATCGATTTATCACCCCCGAAACCCCCTGTATACTAAATTTCATGAAAATCGTTGGAGCCGTTTCCGAGATTCAGATTATATATATATATATATATATACAAGAATTGCTCGTTTAAAGATATAAGATATTTATTGCCTACGAACATTTCCTACCAGACGAAAACTAATATTTAAACAGAGGTATTTTTGGTTTTGTAATATATGTATGTATCTATGAAACTAACAGTGACATTTGAAAAAAAATGCATTTGATAATAGGTAAAATTCTTAAAGAAGGTTTCAAGATATTTAACATTACGCTTCGACTCTTAGGAGCGGAGCAAAATGAAAAACGAAAGTCGGGAAGAACGATTATTGAAAACGAATTATAGCGTAGGCGGACGATGCGATGCGACGTGGCGGGTCAAAATTTCATGCGGGCGAAGTGCTACTTATTAATAAAGTTGAGCAACATTCCTTCTGCGGGAGATAAGTGTATACCATATTGTTCAATACGATTTTAGCGCTTCATTCATCATATTTTTCCCTATCCATGTTGTTGTTCCACTCCATACTTAAGGCCTCTTCTCGTACCTTAGTTATGTCAAATTGTTGTTACGTGGAAAATGCGGTCATTGCTCGCGAGTAGGCCAATGCAAGTCCGTATAGGAGCACCTTAACAGGACAGGCGGCACAATACCGAGGCGTGCAAACAATGTTAGTATTTGTATCCCAGATTTATTGGAACCATTTGTAACAATTAATGGTTCGACCAGATAATGCAATTAATGTTTAACTGTATGAAATATCACTAACTTGTGTTTAACAGCGGTGTAATTTTATTCAAAAAGATTTTTTAAAGTAGGTGTTTTTTAGGTCGGTAGGTAGGTTAGGTATTGAAAGTCTTTCTGTTACACAATTATGCCATAGAAAGTCTGTCTAACTATTCTCAGTAGAAAAAAAAATCGAGACGCATCGATAACATTACAAAATAAGATTTCAACAAATCTCAAAATTCAGTTGTTATTCTATAAAGCTTGCAAACTACTTGCTTCAACAAAGCCTTTAACAATAAAAAATCCAAACACAAACACAAAAAACACATATTTTTTTTTAAACATTACTCAAAACATGAAACATAATTCTGGGAAGCATCGAATGAGCGTTTACTTCGTGTAACATTTTGACGTTGCGCGTGATGATTGTAGTTGCTTCGTTAACGTCAGATTGACAGCGAGCCGCCAGTGCTGTAATATCGTGCGCGTCAAACGGTAACGGAGTTTGAATGGCAGTCAGCAAGCGGGCAAGTGAGCATCTAACGCGATGCGGAGTGAAAAAAATAGTGATAACTGTATTCAGTTCACTTATTCAAAGTATTGCTGCAAATATTATGTTAATAAAATGTTGTTGCACTGTCTAAACAATGTTTAGATGAGGGTTTGTTGCTTCAATTTTATTGTGTCGTAGGATAAAGTTTAAGTTTAGTAAAACACCGATGGTTTTTTCGTAAAATTAATTCGTTTATCTTCATAATAATCGAGTGAATCTGAAAAACGTTGTCCTGCCAAAACAGCGCCACCTACCGCGGGGTTAGTCATATAAATAGGTAAATAGATTATGTCATTAGAAGTTAATTTATTTAGTAATTACGATAAACATCAATAAGCTAAACTCGTAATATCGCATCTCATCGCATTAGCCTCCCCGCCCCCCTCCACATAGTACGTATACGTTCAACTGTCTGAGTGTGAAACAGGAAAATTAATTAAAACTCGGCTTCTGCTTGCGGTGGACATCGAAAGTTGCTCCGTCGACTATCATTTAGTGTGCACCGCTTGTTTTCTGATGGATTCAGAGCGATTATCTTAGTACTGTAGGTTTACTATGTATACTGTTTGAGCAACAAAATAATAATATGAATATGGTGAAGTTTTAGAATTCTTCAGCAAGGGCCTATTACGTCCAAAAACCTTGGCCAAAGTGACAATCTATCAGCGAAAGCCATGATGAAAATTCAAAAATGTCATCGTACCTACATGAACCATCATCATCATCCTAGCCTAACTTTTTCCCAATGTTGGGTCAGCTTTCAGTCTAACCGGATGGTTGTTGGACTTTAGGGCTACTGACTACCCTGTCAAAGGTTCTTGAATGATCGAGGATGAGTCGGGATCCCGGACCCTAACCGCAGACTAATAAAATAATAATTTATTTATTTCCAAAAAAGATTACAGACTTTTTTTTTCTGTATGGGAAATCATCAAATGACTTCTCCCGCTCTGGGCGGAGCAAGAGGGCGTGTCAGACTTTTACTGACTAAAACCCACCCGTGTTCCTTCAGTTGCCCATGTGCCGGGGCCACGGTATCTCTTTCGAACAATCACGCGACCCCGGCAAAGATTACAGACTTAAATTATTAGTTTCACAAAATGGTTTACAACTAGTGGTAGGAAGTAAATACAAATTGAATTTTCTATGCTGCAGAAATCTGTAGACAATTGGTGAGCCCTGCCTCTTAAACTAGTGTTACCTGTATCTTAAGAGACAGTGTTTGGCTATAGGGTTGATACAGTTGCGGTGGTAAGTCCCCTCTTTGAGGAGTGGATAGAGAGGCGCCACGGCGTCCTCACCTTCCACCTGACGCAGGTTCTCACCGGGCATGGTTGCTTTGGTGGGTTCCTGTTCAGGATAAAGCAGGAGGAAACGCCCGGGTGTTTCCATTGTGAGGATTGTCTGGAGGACACCGTGGAGCATACGGTGGAGGTGTGCCCTGCCTGGGCAGAGCACCGCCGTGTCCTCGTGGAGGCGATCGGCGGCGGGGACCTCTCGCGTCCAGCCCTGGTGCGAGCCATGGTACGGAGCGAGAGGGCATAAGAAGCCGTCACCTCTTTCTGCAGCAGCAATGCTCGCGAAGGAGGAGGCGAGGTGCGTGAGGGAGTGGCAGTCACTGCGCCATCACGTCCCTAACCGCCGCAGGAGGAGACGCCCCGGGCGTCGGGAGTCGATAGCGGACTCCACCGTAGGCGCGAGTTTGCGGGTGGCGAGCAATTGGTAGCTCGCCGCCTGGTAAGGACCAGGCTCGGGTCGACGGCACGTAGTATTCTACGCGTGCCTCAAAGAGATGTCAGCAGCGCTGAAGTGGTCTGCTAGGACCGATGCCTGCCGGGGTCGCATGATTGTTCGAAAGAGATACCGTGGCCCCGGCACATGGGCAACTGAAGGAACACGGGTGAGTTTTAGTCAGTAAAAATCTGACACGCCCTCCCGCTCCGCCCAGAGCGGGATAAGTCATTTGATTATTTCCCATCCAGAAAAAAAAAGGGTTGATACAGTAAGATTTATACGACTCATGGGTTGTGTCGATCTACCAAGTGATTTCAAAAATTTGCTTAGTTTATAATTCAAGTAGAGAAAGGAAGAGTAGTTTGAGTTTATTTTGATGGCGTCCATATGTGCGTGGGTGTGGTATGTGGGGGTGAGGATAAGTGTGTGTAGGTGTATGGGTGTATGTGTAAGAAATGCGTTTTTGTGTGACATTCTTAAGAAAGCAGAGAGTTTATACAAAGGAAATATTAAATTTCTCGCAGGTCACACTAGCCCGCGAAATTCAAATTTCCACACGTATTTATGCAATTCGCAGATTATTTTTGGTTTTAAGTTTATTAAAATATCATTTGTGTTTGCTCACATATGGTTTTACAGAATTTTAATCATTAATATCATCAGTACAACCTTATTAATTCATAGAATGAATTTTTCGCGAAATACCTAGTCACTTTGAAATTTATTATTTTATTTAAAACTAGCTTCTGCCCGCAACGTCGTACACGTAACATTTTTTGTTCCCCCGACCCTTCCCGGCGCGTCGAATCGCCTACCCGTGCAATTTTCCCCGTTTTGCAAAATTTTTCATTACTGCTCCACTCCTCTTGGTTGTAGCGTGATGTTATATAGCCTATAGCCTTTCTCGATAAATAGGCTACCCAACACAAAAAGATTTTTTCTCTGAGATTAGCGCGTTCAATCAAACAAACAAACTCTTCAGCTTTATAATATTAAATAATAGTAATTAGTGTATCAGTATATATTAGTATAGATAAGTATGTAAATACATACGAGTTACGGTCTTCGTCTTGATCATGAATCATAATTAATCCACAAACCCCGGGCCCACTGCCACTTAAGTGTGGCAATTTACATCGGTTATCTTGGTTCTCATATAGATCTTTTCTTTTCAGAGTCGATCGCGTAGGACCTACTCCAAGCATAGCTTTATCCATTTCAAAAGTTAGTGCAGTTACGATACTAGAGGAAGAATTTCCTATAGTTATAATTATTTTCTCAGCTATTTCGATCATATTCCCATCTAAGGTTGAACTTTTAATCCTATTCAGTAACTTGACAGTTCAACGAAAAATAATGATATCGTATTAAAACAAGTAGTGTTGAGGTAGAGATAAAATGGTTTAAATTAAATAAAACTTTAAAAAATCCTTTTTATGGTGTGGAATATAAGAATAATTGATAAATTATTAATAACAGTCAGTTTCTTTTTTATTTTCTTCTGATAGAAACAAAACTAAACATAAAAATCATGTCATTTTACTTTTTTTTTACTAAAGTCATTTTATTTCCTCTGGCAGTCAGACTATAAATGTAGGTCTTTACCCATGAAATTGCCGTTCTGCAGTACTGGCCATTTCAAATCAAAATAATTTTTGTTTGTCTAAGAATTCTAATTTCAAATTTATTTTATTTTAAAAACATGGAATTCTTTTTCCAAAAGTAGTCATTTGTTTATTGATTAGTGTTACATTTTCATCGCATTTCAATCTTTTTCGTCATCATGGATACGTTAAAAATGCGAGTAATTATGGAATATGAGTACCGTCGTAGCAGCAACGCGGCACAAGCGGCACGCAACATCAACGACGTTTACGGAGCTAACACACAAACCAACGCACCACCTGTTATTGGTTTGCTCGCTTCCGTTCTGGAAATTACGACCTGAAAAATGAACCTCGCGGTCGTCCGAAGACTTTGGTCGACAATGACGAATTAAAGGCGATTGTGGAAGCTGATGATACACAATCTACGGCTGAATTAGCAGCAGCTTTCGACGTTAGCGTCAAAACAATATTGGTCCATTTGCGTCAAATTGGCAAGGTAAAAAAGCTTGACAAATGGGTGCCCCACGAACTCAATGATCGCCAGCGCGAAGTACGCGTCGAGACGTGCCTTGCACTGCTCAACAGATACACAAATGAAGGAATTTTGAACCGCATTGTTACCTGCGATGAAAAATGGATTCTGTTTGATAACCGCAAGCGCTCAGCAAGTTGGTTGGATCCTGGTTCAGCACCTAAACAATGCCCTAAACGAAAACTTACTCCTAGAAAAGTGATGGTCACTGTTTGGTGGTCTAGCGGCGGTGTGATTCATCACAGCTTCTTACCAAACGGGGTGAGCATTACTGCAGATGTGTACTGTGAAGAACTGAACTCAATGATGGAGAAGCTGGCACATCTCCAACCAGCATTGGTCAATCGCTCGTCTCCGTTGCTCCTGCACGACAACGCGTGACCTCATACTGCACAGCAGACGGTCTCCAAGTTGCAAGAATTGCGGTTGGAAGCTCTCCGTCATCCGCCCCACTCACCAGACCTTGCGCCTACAGACTGCTACTTTTTCCAGAATTTTGATAACGTCTTGGCGGGAAAAAAATTCAATACCCGAGAGGCAGTACAAAATGCCTTTGAAGAATTTGTTGCCTCCCGTCCAGCTGATTTTTTTAAGAAGGGCATCAATAAATTGCCACTGCGTTGGCAAAGATGCATTGATTGCATGGGTGATTATTTCAATTAATACAAATAAAAATTACATGAAAAAAATTCGTTAAATTTTTTTCATACAAAATGGCATTTTCATATGTAAAGACCTATTATATATCGATATAGTATACATCGTGTTTTATGACAAATTATTAAATTTAAAATACAAAGTTTGCGTATAAGTTCATTATTTCAAGTTCATTCAATTTCATTCATTCTTGCACCACCTCACTATCTTTTTTTTTGTCAAAACCTGGTATCTCTCCAACTGTCATGTTACTGAATATAATTAAAAGTTCAACCTTAAATGTTCGACCATACATTTTGGTAGACTATTGGTCGTACGCTCGGCGGTCGTTGGTCGATTTGATTGCGGAAGCCGCGACCGTAGTCGTCACTCGTAGGAAATGATTTGGCGCGCTTTGTAGTGGCCTCATGCCTGCCAGTGGGCGATTATACCTACCGATCTCCAATTTTGGTGGTGACTAGTTGTTTTGTAGGTATGTGATTTTTGAATGCTTAACAAGCAAATACGAAAGAAAAAACTTGTGAGAGTAGTCATGGGACACCCGGTTGGAACGAAGTTCCTCTCGTTTTCCTCACTTGGTCTTGAGTCATTTAAAAACGAAAGTGCACTGACGCCCAATGGAACACGTTTTTCGGTCTACCTTTCATTCGTCAAGAGTGCAGAGTAAGGTGTAAGGATAAACAGAATCGTCGTGTTCTTATTACTACTTTTAATTCAGTATCATAAGCATAAGCAAACATATGATAGATCATATGACCAGACATAATCCTGGTTAGAACCAGGATTATGTCTGGTCTATGTAGAGCTCTGAGTTTGTCTCGGCCTTTCTTCTCCGATTATAGTCAGATAGGAATCGCCTATTACATCTAGTTCTGCCATCCCACTTTCCCTGTACGATTGAATACGCTGGGGCGGCTGCTGCAGGTGCGGACAATCTTAAGCGGCGAAAATATTCCAATCTCATTGGAGGTTACATATTTGAGCCGTTTAGGGTTGAAACATTAGGGCCATGGGGTCCGAGTACCCACTTGGTTTTTCGAGACATAACCAAGCGGTTGGTCGACTCTTCACGTGACCAGAGGGCTGGCCTATTCTTTGGCCAAAGAATCAGCATTGCCATGCAACGTGGCAATGCTACCAGCCTTTTGGGAACTTTTCCCATTGACAGCGAGCATTTTGAAGACGAGTTTTTTGAAGCCCTCTGATTCTTTTTTCTTTGTGTTCATAAACTTTATATACTTGTACATAAATTATATTATTTTTAGTGTTAAATAAGGAATTGTAAAATATTTAAATGAAATAAAGGATTAACTGTATCCTATTTTACATCTAGTTTAAAAAATTGATTGACGTGAAAAAGTGTTCATACAAATCTACTTACAAACACATAATCTTTTCTCATTCAATATAAACCAGCATCACTAAGGTTTTCTATAAATATATTCACGTCGTACCTACCTATGAATACAAATGGTAACAAAAAATTAAAATGAACGAACAAGCAGACCAATTAAGATACCAACAAAAGCACAACAAATAATTTTCATTCATTTTATTTGTAAACCGAAAATACCAAAGAGGCAAATAAATTTGAAAGTGCTTTCAATTTTTGGCCAGTTTTAATCAATTGGTTGCCGCAGCGAAACCGAATTTGCGTTCACTTCCGAGTGCAGAGGTCGAGTGTCCAATAGAATAAGGGTGCCCGCTGTTGAATCATTTACGACGACCACTAGCAAACAATCGACTTGTCATAGATTTTGCAGGGCTTGACGCATATCTATAGCAAATCACTTATTGTATGAAAATTCTTAACTCTAATTAAGAGTTACTGACTGATCCATTTAAGAAAGCTCTAGAAGTGAGGCTAAACAAAAGACGATCCTAGCCCAACGCAACTTTCAAATAATTGGAACGAAATTACGTTGCATTTTGTTTCACATAAGGTTTGCACAACACTTGATGGAAAATGATTTCGACTGTTTGCAAAACTCTAACGTAAACTTCTCGAGTCATCATTCAGTTACGCTCATGTGTGCCCAACCGAAGGGTTGACACAGTAAATATTTACACGCAACCGGTATAGTAAACAAAGCCATATCGATAAATATTCATATTCAAACGTATTTTAATATGGTGAAACTTTTATGAAATTAATCGTGGCAACCCTTACATATTTTGGTAAATCGTTCCCATGTCGAGTCGTATTCAATACCTACGAGTATTGAAAGATAACATTTTATTTGAATGACTTTATCAGACTGACAATTGAATAATGAAATTAATTCGATTGATATGACTTTATTAATATACATTCGTGCCGTAGAAATGGTTGCAAAAAATAGGCATATACCTACCTATAAACGTATATATTTACTTCTCGATATGATCAAATTATGACCTGTATTTTGTTATCAGGGAAACAATTACATACATAAATTATCCTTTAAAAAAATAGTGACTTAATTATCAATGATAGAAACCTTTCTGTGGTGGAACAAAAATAAGAAGGAATATTATTTTAGGTATTGATTTTTTCATTAAAGGTCCGATGCGAAGGTACAACTCGACTTCGGTACAACAATTCCTACAAAGTTTTAAAGGAAGAGTCACTAGAGTCGCATCGCGCCTTTCTGCCGGAGCCTTAAAATTGATCATTATTGAAGGTAACTATTGCAATTCAAAGATGAAAACAATACATTTACCGCGGTAGTTTTAAAAGTCACAGCAAAATCCGCTGTCAATAAATATTATCTAGTAACAGATAACCTACAAAAACAAGAGGAAAAAACGGTTAGCTTTTTAGCAGTTATTCGTTATTTAAATAAATAACGGCCCTAGCTGTCGGTTTTTTGTACTGACCACATTTTTTGAGGTTGGATTTGGATTCCACCTATTGAGCCAACTATTTCTACGCAGCACCGCATTGCAATGTGTCACACGGTTTTTGATACGGCTATGAAACAGATTGCTGTGAACGATTTCCGCATGGCCATTTATAAAACCACTATTTTTTTGTTATTTATTATTGTTGAAGCTGCGGTGACATCTATTTTGCTACATACAAACTAAGTATAATGAAAGCTACTCTAAAATCGTGATAGTTTGAGACGTGACCGGTGGCCATATCGCCAGCCACAACGCTAGTCGCACGATCTTTCTTTTTGATTAGTATAATCAGGAGGTATTTTTAACTACAATCATTTCTTCAAACTCAAAGAACTAGGGCCATTAAAATCAAAGGCGTTTAGTAAAGGAATGTTTGGATCTCTTCGGCAATATCGAACGAGAGAATAAGTGTATGTATAAAAAAAACTACCAATTCCCGAAAAAAAGATACTGTCATCAAATTGAAAACGTCCAACTCCCGGAATTAAAATATTTTTACAAAACTTTAATCTCCCAGAGTCGGTCTCTTGATTTTTATATTTTTTTCTTTGTCAATTACTTCCGAAATTCAAGTTGTTTTTTACTTGGTAGTAATTTTTTTGCAGTCAGCTGCTTCAAAAAAAAGGGAGGTTATCAATTCGTTTGTTTTTTTTTTATGTTTGTTACCTCATAACTTTTTGACTGGGTGTACCGATTTTGATGATTCTTTTTTTATTTGAAAGCTGGTGCTTTCCGAATGGTTCCGTTTTAATTTGGTTCCATTCGGACAATGGGGTCCATATAAAAACCATATGTCTTAAATTTGCATTAAGTATTTGCGCGACAAATGAACGAATAACGCGATTAGGTTAGTGCGGGGTTTCTACCATAACTAAAAAGTTTAAAATAAAAACTTTTAACAAAAAAAAAACAACCGACTTCCTTAAAAAAAAAGACTACAAAGTCAAACATAACTTTAATTTCGGAAGTCGGTGGCAAAAAACCTTAAATACAGATCCTTAGACACCGACTTTCGAAATTAAAGTTATTTTTGACCTTGTAGTGTTTTTTTTTTTAAGGAAGTCGGTTGTTTTTAAATAAACTTTATTCTTCTCTTTTAAGTCACACAAATTCCTAATGATTTACTAGCGGAATAAATACCAGTGACGGAAAATTTGTATAACATCATCACTAAGTGGAAAAATCAAACTTTATCAAATTTACACGGGACCACTTGGTAAGTATATCCTTTCCAATGAAAGAAGGCTTTTCAAAATTGGTTAATTAATGATAGATTTATGAGGTAACACACATTTTAAAACACTATAAGTAACTGAATTGAAAATCAATTCCTCATTTTGAAGTCCGCTAAATAGACGACAATGCACATTGCCACAGATTAGCGCTAACCCTTTAAGCACTTGTTCCGCACAAGCACTAAAGGTAAACAGAGCAGGTACTCCGTATCAAAGTCCCGTTAATTATTCAAAAGACCGACCGCTTCTAAACATAATCTATTTGCTCAACGACAAAACCCTAAATCACTTTGTTGGACATTAAATAAGTATGACAAATGAAAATTGTTCTTTTTTTTACTAATTTAAAAAAGGAGTTTCTGAATTCGGTTTTTTCTTTATATTTGTTACATCATACTACGTCATTTATGAAACCAAAAAAAAAATTGTTTGTTTAAAAGGGTATACAATGTATAGTGGTCCTTTAAAACATAGTTTCACAATAAAGTTCCTGTTATTTAGCAAGCGAATGTATACCAATTTGTGTAGGGTAGGTACTTCAACTTAAATGTGAAAGTCGGTTATTCTTAAATAAACTCATTTTTGTTTTATTTGTACTTTAATCGGGGCCAGTTTACATAAAATAACATCACGCCTGTAATCCTCAAAGGGTCAGGCTTTGGTATAGCTATAGGCAGTATAACACTTTGCCCGACTCAGGAATCGAAGCCAAGACCTCATGCTCAACAGTACCGCTTGCGACCACTAGACCATCGCGCCAATAACTTGGGTAACAATTTTCTCAAAAAAATATTTTTCATTTCGTAGTCTATTACAGAGGATTTCTCGAAAACATGACGAGGTATTCTACTAGAACTTACTTATTCTTTGTTGAGCTGTTACAAATTCAGTTCTATTATCGTTTTGGCGAGAATAAGTCCCTTATGTATCGTACCTTGCTCCAGTGGAAACGGCGAGGGCCTTCATGTTGGCGTGTCCCAAGAGAAACAAAAGCTGTTCGGTAAACGGTTGCTCCGAAAGCGGCTATTCCAAATCGCAGTGTATCACGTCTTTTGTAAATACCCACCTAGCTTGAATAGATAACTATCCTGAAATTAGCTAAGAATTTAGTCAACCAAATTGGTTTGTATTAATAAAAGGTACTACTAGTCTTTTTTGTCTGACAGCGAGGCAGAAGCCGCAAAAGAAGATGTAGTAGAGCGCTGGGTTTGAACCTAGAACTCGTAAGTCACGGCCGTAACCACTGCACCACCACTACTCTACTAAAGCTACATAAAAGTAAATTATTGTACATTAATAGACCGATAATGTTCGCAAAGTGATAAATTGCTGCTATATCGACCGAAAGCACTACTATGCGATGATTTAACTTTGTTGCTTAATATTATGTTAGTGATACTGCGATCGTATTGTAATAAATGTTTGTTCCAAACTGTTGCTATTCACATATTTACAAGTGTGAAGGATAGTTCTGGTTTTTTCATGGCAAACAATCGATACCAAACATACGGCTGAATACAATCTATATCTTCTATACTATATAATATACAATTTTATAAAGCTGAAGAGTTTGTTTGTTTGTTTGTTTGATTGAACGCGCTAATCTCAGGAACTACTGGTCCGAATTGAAAAAATCTTTTTGTGTTGGGTAGCCTATTTATCGAGAAAGGCTATAGACTATATAACATTACGCTATAACTAAGAGGAGCGGAGCAGTAATGAAAAATGTTGCAAAAACGGGGAAAATTGATTCCTTTTGAGAGTTTCCGTTGCGTGCGCTGCGTAAACGGTTAAAGTAACGCAAAAATCATGTATGACGGAATTGTTTCTTTTAAAAAGTTCTAAAAAAAAGTCCGCGAGAGCATATGTCTATATTTTAAGGTTGACTCACTATAACTCAAAAGGAGCGAGCAGCAACGAAAAATGGACGAAAACTAGCAGGCAAATCGATGCGGCGGGAAGGGTCAGGGGAGCAAAAATTTGACGCGGACGAAGTCGCGGGCAGAAGCTAGTGTAATGATAAACTGATAAAACCGTTTGAATACATTATATTCATTCTGAAGAAAAACATCAACTCAGCGTATCGAAGTACACTGCTTGATATAGATCTCTCTCTCAGCCCGGAGCCTTAGACAGCCGTATATACGGAAGGCGGAAGACAGGGTGCTTTGGCGTCACGCCTGCATCCTATCTAGAGGCACCTTCTTAAGCATGTCGGTCTATCCAGCTGGGAGCGTCACCACACCTAGATTATCATCTGCCTAGCCTTCTCCCTATTATGTTGTGGTCAGCTTCCAGTCTAACCAGGTGCAGCTGAGTGCCAGTATTTTGCATGGAGCGACTGCGTCCCACGCCTATATCATTCATCATTTCAGCCGCAAGACATCCACTGCTGGATCCAATTTGGGGGGCTTTGCATTATCGCCACGCTTGGCAGGCGGGTTGGCGATCGCAGTATGGTGATAATACATAGAGAACGCTGCTGCGCATTCTCTGAAAAGTCCCTTAGACGCCTTTTACGACACCCACGGGAAGAAATGGAATGGTGCTATTTCTTTACGTCCGGCACCACAGCTAGATATATGATTAACTAGCTTCTGCCCGCGACTTCGTCCGCGTTAAATTTTTTGCTCTCCCGACACTTCCCGTCGCATCGAATTGCCTACTCGTGCGATTTTCCCCGTTTTTGCAACATTTTTCATTACTGCTCCGCTCCTCTTAGTTATAGCGTAATGTTATATAGTCTATAGCCTTTCTCCATAAATAGGCTACCCAACACAAATAGATTTTTTTAATTCGGACCAGTAGTTCCTGAGATTAGCGCGTTCAATCAAACAAACAAACTCTTCAGCTTTATAATATTATAGTATACTCGTAGAAGTATAGATATTTCCATGTTCCCACACTACCCTTGCCGATACGCGGCCAAACTAAGCGTATAATTGGCACTCGTTACGGTAGTCAAAAGCCCAAAAGTCTAACTGCCAGTTACCAAGGGTATTGTGTTACCTAGTAAATGCGTTGTCGAGGTCATATAGGCAGTCGCTCTATCTAAAATATTGGTATTAACCTGCATCTAGTTAGACTAGAAGAAAACCTCAATATAGTTGAGAAAAGACTAAGTAGATTGTTGATTACCCTTCCTATTAATAGTTCTTATTATTTAGAAAATTGGAGCGACGATCTTCGCAGGGTGGCTGGTAGCAGCTGGATGAGAGTTGCCGAGAATCGGGCTGAATGGCGTGCAATTGGAGAGGCCTATGTCCAGCAGTGGACTGCTATAGGCTTATGATGATGATGATGATTTAGAAAATTCGACAAACATGTTAAATTTAATGTTAAATCACCTTATAGATGTTATTCAGAAAGGTCAGGTGCGTAGTACTCGCAACCGGCGTGTGTGTATGACCAATTGTATGAACCTTAAAGAGGCAAAAGGAGTGTGTAGAGATCGTAGCAGGTGGCGTTCCGTGGTTTCTACCTACCTTTATGTATCTATGTTAAATTTAAAGCACACAACGTATGCATGCTTTAGAAATCTGAATCATGTGAGTGAAATGTATTGTGATTGTTTTGTGCAGTTGTAAATAATGATACAGTGGGTAATAAAGGTAGGCTGCCTCGTTGGCCTAGTTGTCGCAAACATCACTGTTGAGCATAAGGTCTTGGTTTCGAATCACAAGTGTAGTTGGGTTTTGTCCATCAGAAATGTTTCAGCAGCAGCTTGGAATGTGGATTTGTGCCCGGTTAAAGGAATTGCCCTAAATACATGGAACTTAAACATAACTTGCGAATCATAGATTTTCTATGGGTAAATACATCTCTACTGGTGCCTTCCAGGATTACACGAGTGATGTAACAGTAAAAGTAGATCAGATGCTGGGAGAGCAATATTACGGAATTTGAAAGGCACGAAGAAACGAAAAATAATGCACTCCACTGCATTGAAGCCGATGGAGTTTTTTTGCTCCTTCTGGTCATTTTTGCGTTGTCTCAGTATACAGGGTTATTTTAAACTTATCTAGCTAAACTCTGCAGTCCCGATGTGTGTTCTGAATATATAATAAAAAGTTTTTGGGAAGTCGTCGCTTTTATTGTTGATATTTGAAAAGAAGGTTGAAAAAGAAAAAAAACAACAAATCTGTTTTGGTTTGTTTTCCGTGTTTAGGTATCGATTCTCATCACGTCACAGCATTTTTCTGCTGATTTTTCTATTGACTGCGGTGGTTGATGACCCTACAACAAACAAAATTATTAATTTTTGTTTTACGATGTTCAGATATTGATAACGCTAGCTAATTTACAATAACCGTGTTTAGTCACTTATTATCTTACTTTATCCTTTTTCTTACTATCCTCTAATCATATAAATATTTCCTTAAACAACTACCCTTATATTTTTTTAATTGGTAACCCGCTACATCTTTTTCTATTTCCTAAAAATTTCATGTGTGTTTTTCTTCATATTATCAAACGATTTGTACGACCAGTTTATTTTTTCATAATTAACCCACGAGGTCTTTAATTTGCTGTGTCTTAGTCATTCATCCATTCATACATTTATCAGTCAAAGGTTAACAGAAAAAGGTTGCATTTGGAATGAACGGACAACATAACTTCATAGTAAATTAATTTTCCCGGCGTAACTACATGCCAACTGCACGGTGTATTTAACTTTAAAATTCCATACCAACTATTAGTTTACAAGGATTGCTAGCCTAAGTTCATGGTCAAGCAGTGCAAGCAAAGAACTTACTGAACGGTACATCAGTGTTTGTGCAAAGTTACTTGAAATTAACAATGTCAATTTCAGAAATTCACTTTAATCGATAACTTTGTTTCTTATTTAATACTAGCTTCTGAAAATTATTGAAAGTAGCGTATTCTTGTTTTATGTTGAAAATATACTACAATAAAAATAGTTACCAGAAAAAACTGCGCTTTTCAACTATAAAATATACTTAGCCAATTGACCATCTCTTTAGTTATATGGGAGTACTACAGAAATCTATACTAATATTATAAAGCTGAAGAGTTTGTTTGTTTGATTGAACGCGCTAATCTCAGGAACTACTAGTTCGAATTGAAAAATTATATTTGTGTTGAGTAGCCTATTTATCTAGAAAGGCTATTGGCTATATAACATTACGCTACAACCAAGAAGAGCGGAGCAGTAATGAAAAATGTTGCAAAAACAAGGAAAATCGCACGGGTAGGCGATTCGACGCGACGAGTAGGGTCGGGTCAACAAGAAATTTAACGCAGACGAAGTCGTGGACAGAAGCTAGTTATTTAAATAATCAAAGTACTAAATGTGCAAGTGGCACTAAAATTAGCAGCCGCAGATACATGTTCAGGATCCATTTGTATACATTTTGTTCCGTTTCTGGAAAAGAGGGGTGATTCTCGTAATTTTTAGAAGGTTGAGGTTTGAAGTCTGATCTCAGTCTCAGTCTGTCAAAAATACCTCGAGTTTCCAAAAATTTTCGTCAACATGTTGACATTTAAATGTCGCCAAGATGGGACTGCGACTAGATTTTGGACCATTTTAAATACAAGAATTAGTTATCTGATCATATGTAGTCACATTCAATCAAATAAGTATAAATTAAATCGCAAGAAGCTACATATATCGAAGTTATTACTATCGAAAGGAGTTCAATTAATTCACTCGATGCGATTATTTCCTCTGAGACTTCGATCGCTCCCCTCTGTATCCTACACACCTCGTTCAAGACGCAACCGTTTTCCCACGTATCCGCGGATTCATTGAATTAATCTCTTGTCATCCCCGATCGATCTCTCGAACACATATTGTGAGATTAAATTATAAATCTTTATCGCCAATTCCAAAAGGAATATTATGTAAGATGTATAAGTTTTTCTTCTGTTAAAAATTTAATCATTTTGGTAGTTACTAAGTTTTTAGCTACACTATAGTTTTTTTTTTACATATGGCAAAATAGAAAAATAGAAATAGAAATAGAAAAAATATTTATTGTCCAGGTAATACAGTAAGCAAACATAGGTTAACATTAAGTTTAGACGACATGAGTGGCTTAAATATTACCTACAGCTAATTACAGTATATTATTTTCCAGTGAACCCCAAACTAGACAGTTGGTCTGTATCTTGGGGCTCAGGATACGAATAACAGAGTGGAGACTAGATAGGTGATTTCAGTAATGGTATGAGTGTATGTGTAAAAGTTTGTGTGGTGTGTGTGTGTGTGGTGTATATATGTGGCTTGTGTGTGGTGTGTATGTGTGGCGTGTATGTGTGTATTGATTGGCAAAGCGCTAGGTACACTTTTTGTAGTGTGTCTATCGGTAGACAGTCTCGTAGCTTACGCATAGTGTGAATGAGTTTCCTAATTCTGCCAGAAATTTTTGATATATGATGCTTAAATGTGAGGTGAGTGTCGATGAGAATTCCGAGGTATCTAATAGAAGAGGTACGTTCAAGAGGAGGACAGTCGCAAGAGACTGTAGAAATTTTAGAAGAGCATTGATGTAGTTGAAGTTTTAAGTGTATCGGTGGGTTAGAAGCATTGGTTTTGGAAAAAACAATATATTTGGTTTTGCTGCCATTGAGCGTCAGGAGGTTTCTGTTATAGGTATGCGCAACTTATTGTCACCTTATTGTATACAGCGCCTATATAGGTTATGCGCAATTTGTGCCAATCCCTCTTCTGCTAGCCGGTGTACATGTTCCCACGATTTTCCGTGAAATACTACGGCTGTGTCATCTGCATAGGTTATTATTTCAGCATTATTTACAGAGAGTGTAAGTATGTCGTTAATGTAGACAATGAAAAGCGTGGGACCAAGTACACTGCCCTGTGGAACTCCAAAGTCTATGGGGAGTTTATCACTAGAATAAGAGTTTACTTTTATGTACTGCTTTCGGTTTGTCAAGTAGCTTTTGAACCATTCAAGGCAAATTCCTCGTATTCCTGCACATTCTAGTTTCTTGAGGAGTAGGCCTGTTGAAACCGTGTCGAATGCCTTTGCAAGATCAAGGAAGATAGCAAGGCATTTTTCATTTTTCTCAATATGAGACGAAACACAGTCAACAAGAAGAGTGGCTGCGTCTTCAGTTGACCTATTCCTCCGAAAGCCAAATTGGTTATTAGAGATAAGATGATTTTTCTCAATGAAAGAAATAAGACGGGAGTTAACTATCCTCTCTAATATTTTAGAGACAGAGCTTAGTAATGCTATAGGTCTGTAGTTGTCTGGTGAATGTTTGGGACCGCTTTTGTGGATTGGGGAAACCGCAGCTATTTTCCAACAATCTGGGAAGGTACCGGTCTCAAGGCTCAAGTTGAAGATATGCATCATTGGTATAAGTAAGGATTTTAAAGTTCTTTTGATAAGTGAAATCGAAATTTTGTCAGGACCTGGAGGACTATCGTCTTTGAGTTCGGATATAATTTTGGTAATCTCGTAAGCATCTGTCGGTTCAAGGAGAAGAGAATGTGGGTTTGATGCGTATGAGGTGTATGTATTTATTAAAGATTCATGAGTTAGATTTAGTTTTTCTAGTATTTTGTCTGCCAGACGGGTTCCTACTGAAGTAAAGTGTGAATTACAGGAGTAAAAAAATATATTTAACTTTATTTAAATTTATTTAAAAATATATAATCAAGATTGTCCAATTTAACTGCTACTGGGGAGCTTGTTGCGCCACTTCTTCTTCCCAGGTCGAGTACTAGGACGTGGTGAAAGGCGGGGTTTATGGGGACTCTTATGTAATTTTGACGTTCGAAAGCAGCTGATCCTCAGCTTAATTTACTGTATGACTTTTGGTTTGATTTAATTTTTGTGTCCTGCTTCGTCCTCGAGCCAGTTATTAAGACACCACTGGATAGCCTCCTTAACGAACTGAAGACGACAACCTTCTAGGTTGGGATGTCGTGCAGAAAAAATAACATATTTATTTTGTTTCTCTGTTTCTTGGTTGTAGAATGAAATGCTATTTTTCGAGATAGTAAGGCAGGTTAGGCAATAATTACAAGGATGTAGATCGTAAAACTCAGGCATTTTGGGCAGAGTTAACTTTTTCGTCATGTTAAGTTTATCAAAAACGTATAGGTACATGTTTGAACATATTCTGTGTGTACAGAGTAGCAGGGATATCAACGAACAAGCCTTTACCGTGGATAAGTTATGATTGGCATATGCAATTCGTTCGCCGAGTTGTCGATATCCCCGGCCCAAGTTTTAGAAGGAAACACGGTGGTTTTTAGTCAACAAGAAACTGACAGACTCTACCAGCCCCAGGGCGGATGACATCCATAAGGATGTACCACCCCGACACAAGATTAAAAAATAAACAATTTTTGTAAGCGGTCTACAGTTGGCGGGAAGTCCGTGAACAGAGATTAATAACTATTCCGCCATCTTGGATGGTCCGCCATATTGGATTTAGAATGATGTCACACAACTTATCGTGTATTGTCATCCAAATTAAACGTGTACTTATGCGAAATTTCAGCCCGATAGCTTCAGTGGAAGTGGGTGAAATATTGATTGCAAAATTCCAGGACATACATACAAGTGAAGTTAAAAATAAACGCTTTTAATTTAAAAAAAGCAGTGGAACATTAGGCCCTACTCTTTTTTTGAAGTCCGTTAAAAATAGGCATTTTTATCTTAACATGTAAATCAGGTGGAGTATTCGCTCACAACGGGCTACGTCCAGCAGTGGACGTCTTTCAGCTGAAATAATGATAAAATCAGGCTTTACTCCGAAGCGCTTTCACTCATTGTATGAAGTCGATCTTCTGTATCTATTTAATCTGTGCTACAGCGTGCACCCCGTCCACACATTAGCACTTTGGTCTAACTTTGTTATTGGAACCACGAAGTCCACCAAGACAGAGCCTGGTAATTATGTTAGAGTTGGCAACTAGGTACATTGTATTCGATGGCATAATGCATGTGAGTGGATGGTTGGGCGATAGTGAAAACTGTATTAAGGAATATAACTTTAAAAAAAAAACAATTTGTTTGAATGAGAGACTGTTTTGCTGGCGTTTAATCTACAGGCTCACAGGTCGATCGATCATGTACGCTGAATGGGTGACCATCTTCATATACCAAGATCCCGCTAAATTTTAGGAAGCACGTTAGCCGTTGGTCTTGGCTGTCAAAGTGTGTGGATATACGGGTCACACTCCACTAAGTTACTCGGTAATATGTTACCATTTGGTGACATCGGTGGTCAAAGTTTCGGGATTATGACGACCCGTGATGACTGTCAAAGATCGACCAATGACAGTCGGGACCAATGACTTATCGTGGTTTCCAAGGTACAGAGTTATCTTGGGATTTAAAAATAGTCACCCATCCACATACCAACCGCAGTGAGCGGAGCTTAACCTGATCAATCGATCCGTGTAGCTGTTATTACTAAGCCACAAGACATGGCGTGAGAAAATAAATTTCCTTTACATCTGCAATGCTTAAGTTCTAACAAGTAATTCAACGAAGCCGAAGCTTCGATTCAAAGCCAATGAAAACGACAATAAAATGTAACAGTAAATACGTCAAACGATCACAGTGTTATAGACAGTCGTAACAAAATGGATTACTTAAAAGATGAACGGCGGGAAAGTTCTGCGCCACCTGTTACGGATTGTAGCTTCAAGTGTTTGAAACCAATACCAAAGAAATTTGATGCTTAATAAGTATGAATTTAGGGTGTTGGTAATCTTTAGGCGCGAACAATAGGGACTGGACGGTACTCCCTTTCTTCTCCTAAAATTGTTTGTCCGAAAATCATTATCCATAACACGTTAGCTATAAACGGCAGTAACCATAATATTCAAAAAGTCGAAATTTTGTTTTACATAATTAACTTTGCTTCTAAAACTATTCTGTCATAATATCAAATACTATAATCATTAAATCTCATAATTTTGCATGTCATAAAGTCATATGGCCTAATTATTGTATTATATAAAGTGTATTATGCCGAATGTTCATTTATAATAAAATCGTTAGTAGTAAAAAATTGCTACAAGTTAGGTTTTAGTGACAGAAACGAATCGCTATAAATCCGACTCCACGTAGTCTTGTCTGCCCTACCCCTAGAGTGTAATTTAAAATCGCGTAGGCGCGGAGGGGCGAGGCGGCCCGCGAGCTGAGGAGCAGGTGGTTGTAAAGCTCGCCGCCGCTGCTGAGGCTGCGGTGGTGATCGTAAAACCGTCTGCGACGATAAGCTCGCGTGGGACCGCCTAAGCCCCGCAGTGCCGGAGCCGTTACAGAAACCATGCCTGCTGCATGATGCATGCTTGCTTGCATACTCCATGCTTGCTTGCATGCTGCTTGCCTGCTTGCATGCAAGCTCGCTTGCATGCTGCATGCTTGCTTGCATGCTACATGATGCATGCTTGCTTGCATGCTCGATTGCATGTTGCTTGCTTGCATGTATGCTGCATGCATAGTGTATGCTTGTTTGCATGTTTCTTAGAGGAAAATAAAATCACATGTTCACAATCACCTGTTTTATTGAGTGATATAATTACTGAGTGATACTGATAATACATGCAGCGCTATAACTGGCCTTGATAAATGCCATAACGCTTTTGTATTTTTACAATTTATGTATTGTATCAGTTGCATTTGATAAAATAATTAAATTCTTAATGAACTCCGTAATACAAATTTGTTTTAAAAATATAATTAGGATAAATAAAAATAAAATAATTTGAATTTAGAACTTATAACTTTTATGGAAAACAAGTCTTTTGTATATTATTGATAGTAATATTTATGACAAACGGATTTAGGGCATATTGTATTTAGGGATTTCAATTTTATAGCATGTGATATTATGTGACATTTAGTTGGGGCAAGTTATCATTCGGACAAATGATGATTAGGAGAAAAAAAATTATGGCTCTTTAGATTATGGATAAAAAATTTAGGTCACACAATAGAGAACCGGACTGGACATGTCTTAGCTGGCTTATTTAAATTTCTGGATTGATTTTTAGTTATTTCGGACACTTTTAATGTGCATGTCTTTTAACATCGTTCGCATTTGTATCATTTCAACATGAATGATGTTACCAATTTTTTGTAACATTATTTTGATGTTAAAGAGTATCCGTGGATTTTCATGTACATTCTTCTCTACGCTACGCTTTGGAATGCACAAATAGCTTTATCTTTCCGAATGACTAGCCCTTGACAATTTAAAACTGCCTTTAATTTTTTAAATTTAGTTTGAGTATATTTATTTCATACGTGAAGCATAGAAATGTATGGGGGCGGACTTAATGCTATAAGTATTTTCAACCAGTTATCCTTTGGGTAATGCAGATACAAATAATGGTAAGTTTATTGTTCTCTTTGTAAGGGCTGATATTTCAATCGTCACATTACTTTTGTCTCAGAAATTAATACAGCGGTCTGATAGCTTACAAAATGCCGTAATTATTAAAAAATTGAAGTAGCTGAAAATTCAAGCTCAATGAAAATGATTTTGTCTAACAGACTTTTTTTTTTATTAAATCAACACCACGGAAAGAATTTTGACAGTTTTCATTGATGGCTTTGCAAACAAAATGACGTCATATGCGAAAGTCACAACACACGTCATCAATGTATGTTTGCTCCGCTCACAACTGAAACAAACAATGTTCTTAAAGAACTTGGGCTCTAAGCTAGGGAGCTCACAGGAATCTGCATGATGTTTGACGATTAGTCCATACTTACTGTGTTCCCACTGCTGGGATACAAGATTCCTCTCTGTGAGTGGGCCGAAATTTACCATATTATGTAATTGATTAAAAGTCTACAAAGTAATCACGTGCCTACTCAAGGCATATCTTGGATATTGTGGTATGTGTATAGATAGTTGTTATAAACAACTATCTTTTCCCAGCGGCCTCGCCCGCGTGTATTTTGGAAATTATCCCGCGGGAACGTACTACCGGAATAAAAGTACAGGATGTATAAATCCAGGTTATAAACAATCTGCGTGCGAAATTCTATCGAAATCCGTTCAGTAGTTATTGCGTGAAAGAGTAACGAACATTCATCCATCCATTTTTACGAACTTATACATTTATAAAATAAGTAGGAAGTACGATAGGATCTTACAGCTCAATCAGCTATTACTTAAGTTCAGTTACAGCTCATGGCTCAGTTTCCTCCAGTTCCGATCCACTGCGCCGCTGAGGCAGACGGCATATGAATCCGTAGCAATAAATCAAGTTTAAATAAAATCAGGTGGATTTAAATAATCTACTTTATGGCTTGGATAAACTAAAGCGATTCATTTTCTTGTTGGATTCAGTGTCGGCTTGGAGCGGTTATTTTCTTTTAAGTCATAATATTACCCCCATCTTTACTTCGATTTTGTTAAAATAATAGTGTTTTATTCTTTTATCATGGCTTTTATAACAATAAATGTACTTTAAAACGTAGGGACAATTACTGGTATTTTTAATTTTTATTTTATCAACATTTTAGTTACTGCAGGCCATGTGCCCGGATAGATTTCCCAACTCTCATCTGCTATTGAAATCCCCATTAGAAATAAAAAAATGAATCAATGAATTTATTTTTTTTATTTTGGAAGAGTGAAATTTCTGGTTTAACATAAAATATTAATTATAAAAAAATCAAAACACAAAATATCTTATACAGTCTAGCATACTATATGCATATAGTATACCTTTCCATCGCCCTTCCGCGACATTACTTTGTTTTCTCTAAGCGTTCTTTCTGACTTTTTTTCTTTTTACTTGGTTCATTGCAATGGTAGCATGTTGATAAATACCATCGTCAAGAGTATTTATCTTATCAGGCTTTTTTTTAATCGTACGGCTAATTTCAGAGATTACAAACAAGCTTACAGAACAAAAATAAAAACTCTTTATAATATTAGTTAGTCTAGTATAGATAAGTGTTTCTATTTCACGTAGATCAACCACTCAATTAAAAAGTTATATTTGTGAATGTTCTTTTCAGTAAAAGATGAGGCAATTTACCTGCCCATAGAAGAAGCTATGAAAATACCATAGAGTAACGTTTTAAAACACGCCCCTGTCTGTTGTCTATCACCATGACAACAAAAAGAGGGAGCAAAATGAGAATTAAAACAACAACATTATAAGTAGGTACTATGTAACACATTCGAGACACGCAATGCGTTATAAACGATTGGGCTTTAAACGTTCTGGTTTCTGAAGAAATTCAGTTACACTCAGTAACTCAGTTATTCACAACAGGATAAGGTTGAATATATCTTACCGATTTTATACTTAAATTCAATTTTAATTATCTGCATTTAAATTGGTTTGCTAGTGACCAGTTTACTCTTTGAAAGAAATGATAACATTTGTGCGCACGAAAATTGCTACTAGCTATAAGTCGCTACTAGGTATATATACATAGACAGCTGATAAGAAATATCGTAACTAACACATTCGAGTCATTTGTTACTTATTTCTTTGAATAAAAATAAAAAGTAACTGCAACATTACTAAGACTTTTTACAAATCTCTTTCCGGTATCTATGGCAGATCCATCAACGCTAGAAAAGTTTGCTTCTATTTTTAAAGATATAGGTGGGCACGCACGCACGCTACAATACCTTTCGAGGAATTTACATATGTTATTATGGTGCATGCAAAGTGGTGATCCAAAAGCCAGGGTATCAGAATATTACTATTATTGATTTATGACTAACTATTGTGTATTTGCTTTTCTACAACAAACGAGCAAATACCATAATCAGCAGAATCCCTTTTCGTAGAAATAAGCCTCCTCACGGTGACAGGGAGTAAGTAGGTCGGAATCCACCACACGAGATATATGTCACATGTCTTGAATTTTTAGTTCTAGGACATGTCGGTTTCCTCACGATGTTTTCCTTCACCGTTTTGAGAGCAGTGGTGATGTTATAATTTACACACAGCGCCTGTCTTGCTTCAAACCTACAACAACTCGTAAGTCGCAGCAGTTAAAAATAGGCCACCCACGGCCTCAGCAAAAGGAGAAAAGCAAAAAACAGCAAAGAATTCTATATAAAAATAAATAAGTAACGACCTTTTGCAGTTACGGAAACTCTAAGCACAGTGTTCCCGTGTTATTTATGTTCATAGTTTCATATGTAAAACTAAGTCGCGCATTCATTTTAAATGAGCGCGGTGGTAAGTAAAAACTCAAGTGCATTTAGTGATAGATCTAAGTTAGAAAATATGGTCGCAGCTATAAATTCTTGGTTAGTTCACACTTTTCAAAACTTTGAGGGAAATATGTGCTGATAGGCACACATAATTTTATGACTATGCGCAGTAATATTCATATATGCCAGATATATGCGGATTTTTTACAGAGTATGTGTTTACAAGGTGAACTTACACTTGGATCCTGCCAGGGTCGCGAGATTGTTCAAACGAGATACCGTGGCTCTGGCATATGGGTAACTGAAGGAACACGGGTGAGTTTTAGTCAGTAGGTAATAGTCTGACACGCCCTCCTGCTCCGCCCAGAGCAGGAGAAGTCATTTGATGAATTTCCATCCAAAAAAAAATACATTCGTTCACTATCATAATATCGTAAAGTTACGTAGTTATACGTACCCTACACAAATTCGTATACTACTTGCTTCATAAATAACAGTGACAGGTAGTTATAATGACAATCATCAATCGTGGAAAAATACGTACTGTTGAAGCCAAATCGAAAACTACTCACACAAAGTTTAATAAAATTTATATGGGATCACCCCTGAGGCCTATCCTATCCATTGAAATTTGAAAATCGATTCACAATTGCCGGAGATATTGAGTAATATACAAATTTAAAAAAAAAACATTTTGAAGTGGGTTAACAATGTATAACCATAGATACTACTGCATCCTTATATATTACTGAATCTGAATCTTTTTGAAGATTATTGCTAATCCATTATTTCAACGTCTGTTTAGCAACGTAAACAACGTGATAAATGTTTTGCAACTCTCATAATGAAAACGATTCCATTATTGATAGTGTATGATGCAATTACCCCTCGGGTCTTTCTGTTACCGTCCTCTCTGCCAGCTTTTATCACTTATTTCTAAAGACCCATGACCTTTGACTTTGTTACGGAGCTCTTTAATGCCAGGGCTCATCTCTCATGTCATCATTTCCACTTTCACGACCCACTGGAGCAGTTGCGACTTCTCACACCTCAGTTATTTCGAATTTCACTTGACATGACGATTTAAAACAGTCGGTTGAGTGGAAGGGTATCGCCCGAAATACGATTAAACGGTATAATTATATTTACGTTAGGTATACGTAACCAAAACAAATATTAACCTATCCTACTTTCCTTCTTATTACATTCTATATGTTATTGGAATTATTTCAATTACTTACGTAGGTATTCGTTTTCATTTAGTGAATACTTTTTCTATTTAGCTTTCCATTAACATCGGTTTCTTTCAGGATTTCATTACAATATAATATTATTATCTGCCTAGTATTTTCTTTACAATTTTGGAGTCGGCTTTTCGATGAAACCAATAGCTTAACGTGGTTTATAAGGCACGGACGAGTTTCCTTATGTTAAATTGATCAACCATCGACGGACCAACCGCGGCAAACGTAACTTAACCAGATCGATTGAACCGAGTGGCTGTTGCTTAGCTACAAGCCTCCGTTACAATAACATAAATAAATATTTTAAAAGTGTGTATATTTACCATTGAAATGCTCATTGTGTCTGTCAGTTAATCTTCTCCAGAATAATAATCATTTGAGTACGTGGCTATTGTTCTGCAAACAAACGTTTTGATCATTCTTTGTTTACCTTTAGTAATGTTTAAATGATCAAAGGTACAGTTACACAAGGAACCTTTAAATATTTAAATAAGAAGTTTTGATTGTATGTCTGGTACCTATTAGAGAAAATAACAAAAAAATCTTCGTGAAGTGTGTGTACGCTTTAACATAAGATTGTGATGAATTGAAGCTTAAATTTTTGAATACCTTTTATTTATTTGTTCATTTATTAGCTTTATTACCTATATTTATTCATTTGTTTATTTATTAGCTTTATCTATCTCCTGCTTGTAGTTCTTTTCTTATCGTCGTTTTGTGTTATATACTTATTTATTTATTTGTTAGTAAAGTTAGTTTTATGATTAAAATAAGGTTAGTATTGTTAGATGTAAGAGCTGCCTTTTAGAATACGATGTCGTCACTCCATATTTTATAAGCTCTATCACTTTTCTTTTTAAAATAATGAATACTAATTTGTAACTATTTGTGTCCATTTTTAATCCATAGCTCTCTGAATAAGATCTGCCCATTTTTATTCCATTGTAACCGCCATAGATACAAATAAATCTATATATAATCTTTATATTTATAATTCTACTGTACGTGTGTATGTCACTGAACTCCTCCTAAACGGCCGGATCGATTTGAATGATTTTTTTTTTATGCGTTTGGGTGGCACCCTGAATAGTTTAGATTTACTATTGGACCCGGTAGGTGGCGCTGCTATCGGGTTTTAGGAAATAGGACAACGTCTGTAAGGTCAGCTAGTAGAAATATATAGAAACAGAATTAATCACCAGTGACACTAAAACTATTGCCTATCACTTAACAGTAACAAGTACAGAACCCGAGTCCACATTCAATAGACTGGACAGGCTTCTATGAATGCTCAACTTGTGGGCATAGACAAACAAAATGAGACGATGATTGGGTGTGACAGCCAAGAAATGAATGAAGATTGCCAGATTGAACCAATGGATATAAAATAAACCAGAAATAGCGAACCTTAAGAGGCCGAATGCGAATTATGATGCGAGATCTTAGTTATTATGCAACAATATTTACTGCCACTACTACTGAAGAAAATTCTTTATAAATATTTTTTTCTGAGGTAGATTGGTCTTGAACTGAAATTTACTTTTGTTATTTTAATTTTATGAACAATACTTCTGAGAGTAGTCGAAATCAATAACAATGAATTTCGTATTTCCTCTAAAATTTTACTAAGTTAAATATTTTTTAATTATAAAAGTGGTAAAATGTGTTTCATAACAACTTTCACAACTTATATACTTGTACATAATATAGTAATTTTAGTGTTCCATTGTTTATTGTATTAATAAATGGAATTACTTTCACAACAATATATTTTTTACATACCGTGTAGACGTTAAAACGATTCGTAAATATTGCTATGCGTTATTTTAAATCTCTTACCGCATAATTTATAAAATAGTAGCCGGTTTGTTGTCGATTAATCAATATCACTGATATAATTTAAAAAGAAGCGCATTCATTAAAATGGTAAATTTTATCTGACGATGTATTAAAACCTTTAGGAATACTTTTATATAACTGGAAAATTACATCTTTAAAATCACGTAAATTGGCAAAATCTGAAAAATTTCGTCTACGGTCTCCTAAATTGATAAGTAGTGGTAGCCCAGTGCTAAAGGCCGCAACTTACGAGTGGCTTGATCATGGGTTCGAATCCAAGCAGTCACTTTACTTTTTGTTAATTATTTCATCGCCACTGCTCTCAAGAGTTCGAAGACATGTGACATCCGATTATCCACATTGTCTTTATCGTGACTTTATGGTTGATCAAAAGCTCACATCAAGTGTATGTATGGAGCTATGTCACATATTTAAACGCGGTACTATCAATATAGCTGATTTTGTAGGCACGATACTAGAATTTGTAGGCATGCACCAAGCTCAGCGCGGCGGGTAATGACCGACTGTTTGCCTCAATTGATATTGCACCGTAATGTGCCAACATGCTGTTAGGGCATTATAATTTCACGTGTTCACCCATAATTGACTAAGGTAAACAGTTTAACTGAGTTTCAGCTGTTAAATAGCTGCAGTTTGAAATGTTTCAATATGTCGCTATGCCAGCTCGCTTTTACCTTTATGTTTTCTTTTATAGTTATTATTGTGCTTATTTTATTTTACTTATTTAACCCTTTTTTCACGCCTACAATCTCCAAGGGCTCGTGGCTTAATTATAAACAGCCGTACGGTTTAGCTTCGCTTGCCACGGTCAGTGCTCAGATGGGTGATTGTTCGTTACATATTGAGGCCCATCCATCACTTGGAAAGCACGTTAAGCCGTTCTTCACAGCTGACATTTGTAGATCTTTGAAAGCTGTTACGGGTTGTCAGATACCCGAAAGTCTGACTACCAGTCTTACTTAAAAAGTATCGAGTTACCCAGGATTATTGAGGACCGAAAGGCAGTCGATTCATGTAAAATACTCATGTTCAGCTGCAGCTGTCTGGCCTAGAAGCCAACTCCAACATAGTCGGGGAAAGGTTAGGCAGGTAGAACCAATAGATAGGCAAAGTTCAACCGTAATAACATTAATTTCACGGGCACCTATTACTTTCAAACCGGAACACAGCAATATTATTTGGCGACAATATACATTACCCCGGATGGGGCCTTTTACAAGGTACTGATATAAATGGACAAAAAGCCTCGCAACTAATTATAAAATCTAATAAAATAAATTATATAACCTAATAAAGTGAACAATACAATATCAGACTATCTTTGCCGACCGCTGGGCAAAAACCTCTTCTCAAATACAGAACGCACGAGCATTGATCACCACGCTTGATAACAGATTTTTCTGACTTCAGCGTCACACTTGTGGATGTTGGAAATTATCCGACGGGAACGAGTTACTGAGATAAATACGAAATACTACTAGTGTGAGTACTAGTGTAAGTGTTTCTAATAGTCTCTTATTTTTGCAGGAGGTTTATATTATATACCTTTGGTTAACCATTTTTTCTTAAAAATAGTTTTTAATTTAATTTTACGTAAATGTATGAATTTGTTTAAAATATTGGTTACGTATCGTTAAATGCTTTGTAGTGATCGTTCATATTTTGTTCTTTTATTAATTGATTCCAGTCTGTGGCTTGTAATGCAAACTTAAACTTGGATATATCTGTATAGTTAAATAACCTCTTTTTTGCGTACCAAGTAGTTTTTGTGGTGTGTTCATGTGGTATAGAGATTTGAATTGCTGTTCCGCTATGGTCTGAAAAACCTAATTCCTCTACGGTCGTAAATATTTTGTTCGTGTTAAAGTTTGTAAATATCAAATCTAAGCATGTAGATATAGTTTGAGTAACACGAGTGGGTTTTTTAATGTGTTGTGTAAGTTTAAACTCTAGCATTAAATCTATGAATTGACTAGTTTTCCTATTGTTCTCTAAAATATTTATGTTAAAATCTCCGCCTATGATAATATCAAATTTGTAATATTTATTGTTTATATAATTTAAAATATTTTTAATTGACTTATAAATGTATCTTCCTCTCTTTTATTCCAATATATCACTAGTAGTAATATATTTTTTTTGGGTAATTCTAATGCACATAATTTTATTATATATTATATGGACATATCTGTAATATCATTCCTCTCTATAAAATCGATGTTTTCTTGGAGCAGGATGCAGACGCCACCTCCTCCTTGCGTATTTCGGCAGTACGATGCAGCAATGATATATCCGCTGAATTGTATCATGGTTTGTTTTTCTTTCGATAACCAGGTTTCTGATAAGCATATTGCGTTGTATGTTGGGTGTTCTTCGATGAAAGCTTCAAGTATGTGTTGTTTGTTGCAAATGCTTTGTATGTTTTGGAATAAAATGTTATACTGTTGTACTGTAGCTTCGAAAGGAATTGTTTTCTGTATTTACGTTACTAATTGTGTCATTGATTTGATCATTGCTATTACTATTGTTTTGTGTTATTTTTGTATTATTATTTGTCTCATCAGTTCTGTAATTTTGTTGGTTGGTTTTATTCCTCATATTTATTCTTTCTCCCTCGATTTATAAATGATTGTTCCGGATAACTGAATATAAGACTTTTGTTCTAGATTTTAACATTTCCTCTCGCATTAGTTGCCTTTCTTTACGCGCATTTTCATCTAAAAACTCGAATAGGGATAGCCTTGTACCTTGAAAATAGTGGCAATTTTTGATGATGTAATTTGCCATTCTTTTGCTTATTAATTCTATTTCCAATGGTCGGGTAGTGGTATTATTCCTGCAAATCTATGCATATTTTCTATATAACCCCTTAGGTCTACTTGCAAAATATCTTGGAACATATAAATTACTCTGTCATGCAGATCTACTTCCGACTCTTGTAAGTACTCAGTGAAACCATACAGAACTATCTTCTTTGAATTATTTTCCGTGCATTTAATAACTGGAGAAACAGATATTGATTTTATTTCTGTTATTTCTTTTTTTAGTTTTTCATTTTCTTTAATTTGATTTTCTATTTTAGCGTTAACCTTTTCTAATTCTAATTTTCGTTGATCATTTTGCTTTGATAGGTAATTCGTTTTTTCCTCGAGGTCTTCTGTGAGCACACGAACAAAAAGTAGCTTAAGTTATTTATGAGTTATGACAGAACATGTCTGCTGGTGAAATTCCCGTCAAAATCGATTTAGCCCTTCCGGAGATTAGTCGGAAGAATGTTCCGTATCTGCTTAGTGAAATGGATTAAGGCAGATATATTTCAATTTATTCAATGAAAATTAGAGTAAACTGGCTTCCAGAGTAGAACGCTTCAAGAGGGCTTCAGAGTAGACTGGCTTCAGAGTTCAGAGTAGACTGGCTTCAGAGTAGACGGGCTTCAGAGTAGACGGGCTTCAGAGTGTGAGCGCTTCAGAGTAGACGGGCTTCAGAGTGTAAGCGCTTCAGAGTAGTTTCCCCAGAGTGCGGGCGCTTCAGAGTAGTTTCCCAGAGTGTGGGCGCTTCAGAGTAGTTTCCCAGAGTGCGGGCGCTTCAGAGTAATTTCCCAGAGTGTGGGCGCTTCAGAGTAGTCTACGAGAGTCTTCAGTCTTCCAGAGTGTGTCCTCAGCGGTTCGGACGCCCGTTTTATATCCAAGTCGTCTTCTCTTTCCAAACATTTTTCAAAATATAAGTTTAGCCATCATCTAATCTGACAAGTGTAGTCGGCTGGGACATATCCATGAGTGCGTGTAGCTGGCCACATGAGTGCGTAAAGAATTTTATAAATATAATTTTAAGTTAAGTTATTTAGTAAACAATCGTAATAGGTAATTAATAAAATCAAATAGCTAGACATATTGATAAAAATAATTTAAAATGATATAAACCAAAAAGTAGCCATTCATAGACTAAGCAGAAAAGTAACTGACAGTTGACAATTTGGCTTGTCACAACATGAAAATTTGAGTTAATATTTATTTCAGATATTTTAAAGTTAATAAATCGTATTTAGATCGATTTGCTGAGTGTAGACATATAAATAAAATAAAATAAGTAAAACATGAAGTGTAAACATAGAAACAAATAAAGAGGATGATAAAGAATCATGAATTAAAGTGTAAGTATAGCATGAACACTATAAGAAACAGACTGATAAACAAAAATAATAAAAATATTTTGTTTTTATAAGTACCGTTTATATTTTCATACGTATTTAGCAAAATGCTGTTATTATGACATTACAAACAGACACGTCATTGTTACTTATTTGTCCTTAAGAAGTCCAAGTTTTCTCACAGTGTTTTTCCTTAACCGCTGTCAGTGATGTCCAAGATAAACTAAGAAGTACTTAAACCTCTCGAAAATAATAGAAACATCTAATAAAGTAGCCCGTACACAAAATGAAGCCATTGTTTAATTCAATACAACCATTTAATTAATTGCCCCGACAGTCAATAAGAAGACTGATAGAGAGAGTCAGTAAGAGTAATTTTCTTTATCTATAATCTAACTAGCTTCATGTATGTTTGTGCAACCACTGGAAACAAACACGATAGGTACATATTAGCTCGCTTACAGACCGATATAAGCAGTGAATCTGAATTCTTTTGTATCGGCTTTCTGTACCTAGCTTTAAACTCAACGATTTCCGCCTAATTCTTTGCAAACAACCCGATTGACTCAATTTGTACCAGACCCTACAGAATGTAACATACGATGAACTGCATCCGTTGTACAACGTTTTTAGTTCTACCTCAATTTTTTCTTTATTGGTTACCCTAGGTGTTTCATTATCGTCTTTGTTCCTATAAGCTCTTTATTGGCTTGTAATAAAAAGGTTTTGTTCGCCTCATATTGCGCGGAGAAATTGAGCGATCAAATTTTACTGCACAATTTTCAGCTAAGATCGAACGGGCGGGTACGTTATAATTTAAAAGAACTTAAATGCTACGGAATGATTTGTTGCTTTATGCATGCTCTATTAATGAGGTATTTAGTCAGTTTTGTATGGGCTTGTATTGTAGAATAATTAGGTTTTCGCCAAAATGCCATAACAATAATTTTATAAAGCCGCTCAATAAATCCATGATAAGAATGCTTATAAACATGCTCCATGGGACAATTTAGAGTGCAGACAAAATCAAACTGGTAGCTCATTTAATATAATACATTTTTTTTAACATTAATTCTACAATACTTTAATTCGTATGTTGATTCATTGTTTGTTCATAAAAATATTTTTGAAAAAATCGTCTACGGTTGGAAACAATTGTAATATTTTTCTGTCATTGCTTAGTTTTTAGGGTTCCGTTGCCAAATGGCAAAAAGGAACCCTTATAGATTCGTCATGTCTATCTGTCTGTCTGCCCGTCCATATGTCACAGCCACTTTTTTCCGAAACTATAAGAGCTAGGCTGTTGAAACTTGGTAAGTAGATGTATTCTGTGAACCGCATTAAGAGTTTCACACTAAAATAGAAAAAAAAACCAATAAATTTTGGGGTTCCCCATACCGACATAGAACTGAAACTCAAAATTTTTTTTTCATCAGACCCATACTTTTGGGGTATCTATGAATAGGTCTTCAAAAATGGTATTGGGGTTTTTAACATAGTTTTTTTTCTAAAATGAATAGTTTGCGCGAGAGACACTTCCAAAGTGGTAAAATGTGTCCCCCCCCCCGTAACTTCTAAATTAAGAGAATGATAAAACTAAAAAGAATATATGATGTACATTACCATGTAAACTACCACCGAAAATTGGTTTGAACGAGATCGAGTAAGTAGTTTTTTTTTAAACGTCATAAATCTTAAACCGCAATTTACCTTTCATTCAATCAACTGAAATATAAAAATTAAAAAAAAAACATTTATTTTCATAAATATAAACCTTATGCATAAACCGAGAATACCTACAGGTTTGTTCGGAATCCTCGGTGCGCGAGTCCGACTCGCACTTGGCCGGTTTTTAATAGTTGTACTTATTATACTATAGTCTCAAAATATTGATAAAAATAAAACTCTTAGAATTGACGTTCCAGTAGCTCAAACCTGGAAACTACTGTCCCGTCCACCTTCAAATTTGTGAACTGGCGAAAACTGTAACTATACATTAGCATATGATTGTAGACCTCCTAACATAGATTTTATTTCATCGGTTATCAAAAACAAATCACATGTTCCACACATTCTGATTGCACTTTTCACAGTAACAACCGAAATAGCTGATTCCTTTTTTGATAAATGGTAAAATAATTTTGTTTCTGTAAGTAGGTTTCTACAAAAACTTTGACACGTCAATACCGACGGTTATGGAAACGCTTACCGACGAACAATTTCTACGCCTTACGTCTACTTCTAGAATCAAATGCTAAATTCATGGTTCAAGCGCACTCGTTAAAATGTTGTCCTGTATATTTGATTCGAATAGGTCTCTCTCTTAATAAATACCACTAAAATCGCATTAACAATTTTATAGATACTCCAAGCCCGATAATCATTGACATTCTCTTACATTCCATAACCCAGTACACTGCTTACGTAAACGAGCTCCGTCGAATAGGCGACATGTTCTGGGAACAGTCTGTATAATGCACAATATGTGGCCTGAACCGAACACGATGCCTGATGAATTTTGTATGCCCGGTTATGCGCTAAAAGCGTAGGCGAGCTGCATTTGAAATTAAAAGTGTCGTCAGTTTGATCGGCAGGCGCTAATGATCCGTGTGGCTTGTGGTCGCGGCGGAACAGTCATCAGTCAAGTCAAACCGTTAAGTTCTAACGTACTGACTGTTTTAACATACTGACGTACTTTTCTTGTTTGTGTAGGTGAACATTTACTAACAACGGCTTTTTTACTATGTAAATTGATGTAGCTGGTTTTTTATGGCTCTCCTTGACAGTTTTTTCAAAGTCAAAGTTAAAGGGTTTTCTGCTTAGAAGCCCTGGTCACCGTTGGCTTGGACCCTGCGTCACAAATTGTTATTTGTGTACATGCCTACACTTTTGGAAGAAACTAGCAGAATGTGTGGAGTTTCTTTCTCATTCTTCTACATACAAAACTATATTTTGGAAGGGGCGACGAGAATCAATTCTATTTCAGTGTTTTAGACGTTCAAAATTTGTAGTACAGTCTAGCATTAAATGGGACAAAATCGAATGATTCCCTTTTCGTAATCTATACTCATATTATAAAGAGGAAAAAATTGTATTTTTGTTTGTTTGTTTGTAATGGATAAACTCAAAAACTACTAGACCGATTTTAAAAATTCTTCCACCATAAAAAGCTACATTATCTGCAAGTACCATTAGCTATATTTTATTTTATAAAAAATAGGGGTCCGTAAGATATTTGGGTTTTTCGGACCCAAGGTGTAAAAAATCATCCAAAACAGTTCCTTATTTGGCGTAAGCCGCCTAAACTATAAAATAATTCAAAGTCGACATTCAAATACCAGGTTATCATAACTTGACAGGAGCTTACAAAACAAAGGAGTGTCAGGTAGAAAACGCTTTATGCCGACGACGTACCAGGTTATTATAACTTGGTAGGAGCTAACCAAACATATGAGTGTCAGCTTGAAAACGCTTACCAGACCACCACCACCAGGTTGTCAAACATGGTAGGTTTATTACAACATTTATTGAATCTGAGGCGATACGAAGTTCACTGGGTCAGCTAGTTAATCATACAAGTCGAAGGTAACAAATCACTATATGGTTATCAGAAGTTTCCAAAAATGCTATTTTGAACTGACAGTTTGCCTTGAAAGGCTTTGAAGGAAAGGGTTGTTAATGCTAAAGAGTATTTGCCACTGAAACAACCCAATTCAAGCAATTATCTTAACCATCCACCGTACCGCAAACAGTATCGAAACATTGGTATGGAAAGTCGCGTTGTCGCGTAACGCATTTGATATTCAAAGCGCGACAGCTTGCTCCCGAAGCTCGCATCGCTCCCGCCGCTCGTGTCGCTCACTCCGCTTGCAAACGCTGCAATAATCGCTTCCGACAGCTGACATACAACGCACCGGTTGTAAGCTCTGCCACACTTTCTATGCAATGCCTAGATCGGATTTGATGTGCGTCTAGGCAGATTATGGTCGGTTGGATATATGGGACAACATGTCCTGACTGAAATTATCCCTGAATACAGCAAAATTCAAAATTCGTATCAAATTCTCATCTCAGTGGTTGAGATGAGAATTTGATACGAATTTTGTCAAAATTAAAAACAATATTTCCATAAAAGAGTCTAAGACAAGTATCAATTAACAGAGTTTTGCTATTTCATTAATTAAAAAAGTTTTCATTGTGCCATTTCACTTCCCATATTTGTTACCTATTTCACATTTCGATGTCATTAATATTTGTTTATAATTTTTGTTAGATTAAAATTTTCAAGTGTACATTTATATGTGTTACAAACACATATAAAAAAGCAAAATATTGATTGAAATAGGAAAAGGTAAAAGATTTATGGTTATTTGTTCTACGAGGCTGCAAAGTTGTTTTTGGGTGCGAGTACTTGTTTTGAACCAACTGTGCAAGCGAATGATTCTAAGATTGAACCACAAAATTTAAATAAAAATTCAGTCCTCTTGCTGGCCAGTACGATTATGTTAAAAATGAGGTTAGCGCACTAACATGAAATAAGTTTATGAATGCGTTTTCAGTGTACTGGCTGTATAGAAAATTATTGAATAGAAGGGTTCGAATTTTTATAAAACTTTCCACGCTTGCGGCTAAATTGAAAATTTGTACTCAGATTTCGAATGATAAACAAAAACTTTCCATGCTTGTGAGGTGAAAAATATTATTATTAATGTTGGCATGCACCTGAAATTATTTATGAATGGAAGTCACCTGCAACATTGTTGGCTGGCTGCGCGCTTTGACGTTTACTGTAGGTGCAGTAAACCATCAATAATATATAAATAAATTCCAATTAAATTAAAAGTAAGTAAAGTCTTTCTTGTTGTCTAAAATTAAAGTTTATTGACTTAGGTATAGGAATTCCGTTTTGAATAAAATAATGATTACCCTTGAAATCAATTGTTTATCTATTTCCAGTGAATCTAATCTAAGAATAAGTTGCACTGCTGTATTCCAGTTTGAAATAAGAAACAATTACTGCAGGAACATGACGCTTTTCAACTCGTCTTGGGACGGGAGCTAGTAGAGCGAGTAGACTGCGCCTTAAGTGACGTCACTAAGGACATATTGCAGTTGTAATGGATATTGCTACAACTGCAGAGCTCGTCAGTCACGTTTGGAGGTGGCTAGAGAGAGGTTACTTTAAGTATTAGTTCTGGGAGGGGTTCAAACTTAAAAACTTATGTTCGTATTTTATAGGTATATTATCTTTAAGAGTATATATATAATTCTACTGTACGTGTGTATGTCACTGAACTCCTCTTAAACGGCTGGACCGATATGAATGTTTTTTTTTTGTATGCGTTTGGGTGGCACCCTGGATGGTATAGAATCACTATTGGACCCGGTAGGTGGCGCTGCTGTCGAGTTCTAGGAAACAGGACGTCTGTACGGTCAGTTAGTTTAATATAGTTTTAGTAAAATCTCTTTGGATGTACTGTTTGTATGGCTGGTTTTGATGCCGTAAAATAAAATAACATAAGTAAAATCGATGACCTACAAAATTTTTATTGTTTTTTTTTTGTCTGCCAAAATAGTGAAGCATAAAGTACGTTATTGTTATCTATGTACGTAGATGAAGTTACATTTCAGTTACCTACCTTATTTGGAACTAGCGAGCAGCTCCAGCTTGCTACGTTTTTTTATGACTTGACACGATTTCTATAGGTATATGTCGGTTATATAATAGTAATATATACATAAACCTTCCAGATTAAATTCTCTAAATTTTGGTGAAAACCGCATCAAAATTCGTCACGTAGTTAAGAGAAACAACGTGGTCTCATAGGCAGAGCAACATAAGCGATTTTTTAATACGTTTAGATGATTTTTGTTCTTTTAGAATCACGATATATTTCATACACAAGAAGTACGTAACTAATTTATTCGTACTGCGTTTGTTAACCAATTATTGTATCTACGGGAATACTAGGTGGGTATACCCACCAAAAGCTGGACCGATGACCTGGCAAAGGTCGAGGAAATTGGGGATAATTAATAAAAACGCTTTAATCTATACTAATATTATACAACTGAAGAGTTTGTTTGTATGTTTGTTTGATATAACATCACGCTACGATCAAAAGGCGTGAAGCAGCGATGAAAAATGGACGAAAACTTGCAGGCAATTTGATGCGACGGGAAGGGTCAGGGGAGCAAAAATTGACGCGGATGAAGTCGCGGGCAGAAGCTAGTCTATACTAATATTTTAAAGAGGAAAAGTTTGTATTTTTGTTTGTTTATTTGTTTGTTTGTAATGGATAAACTCAATAACCACTGAACCGATTTTAAAAGTTCTTTCACCATTAGAAAGCTACATTATCTGCAAGTAACATAGGCTATATTTTTTTTTTAAATAGGGGTCCGTAAGATATTTGGGTTTTTCGGACCCAAGGTGTAAAAAATCATCCAAAAAGTTCCTTATTAATATGTCTTCGAAGTACCAGGTTGTTATAACTTGGTAGGAGCTCACCTGACATGGGTGTGTGATAGCTAGAAAACGGTTTATATCTTCGAAGTACCAGGTAGGCATAACTTGGTAGGAGCTCACCTATCATGGGTTTTATTGATTCTGAGGCGGTACGAAGTTCGTTGGGTCAGCTAGTGCGATATAAATTTACTAAAGGTGGAAAGTGGGTGATATCAAAATCCTTAGACCGTTGCTGGTACTTACAGCAAGAAATTATACATCCTGTATCTAATTAGATCTGTAAGTCGTAGGTAATCATCATCATTTTAGCTAAAAGACGTCCACTGTTGGACAAAGATCTGCCCCAAGCATCGCCACTTGGACCGATTCTAGACTTCTCGCGTTCAGCGGATTCCTGCGGCTTTCACAAGGTGTGCATCTTTTGAGAGGCTTTTCAACTCTACCGACGCGGCTTCCGATACGCAGTCGTCCTTTCAGAAGCTTTTCGTCATAGGTACAATCACCAAAAGAGATCGAGAAAAGGAAATTTAAGAAACCGATGAATGTTTTCGAATAAAATTTAATTTGATTAATACAACCTTTGTTTTTTTTTAATTAAAATTAAATTTTATATGAAGATTCAGGTTGAGCTATCGACACAGCCGGACGTGACTGCGCTCGTGCAACAGATGTGGTCCCACCCGCCTGAGATCGAAATCAAACCGTATTATTGTGTGTGTCCTTCTGTGTCGTAATTTAAAACGAGTGACTATACAACGTGTAACATAATTAACGCAAGACCTCCTACACCCCAATTAGAGTTTTGAGTTCATTAGAGTATTGAGTAAAGAAATTCGTGTGAAAACCAGTATTGTTTTATGAATTTAAATTTGAGTCCTATTGCATTGAGATAGGATTGAATTCTTTCTGACTCATTAAGCGGACTTGCGTCCATTCAGTTACACATTGTATAAAACAAGGAAGCAAATGTGTCATTCGTGCGCTGCAGCTCACAGCAGTGCCTGCCTGCCAGAGTGACCCCTGCCAAACCCGGTGAGCCCGTTCCTAATATTTCAAGGATTTGTTTACTAAACTGCGCATGACCGCGCCTTTGTTTTGCTGTGCATGGGGACGCAACATCGTCATCACACTAGGAAGCGTTGTGTGAATGATTGTGTTCACTAACTGCAATAGGGCTGAACTACTCACGCTATAATTCTGGAACAAAATAAGATACCGATTAAGACGCCGCACCAAAAGATCCTATTATTGTAACGCAGTAATGAATTCTTAAAATTCCTAAAAGCTTGCTAAGAGGCCACAACCACTCCAAATTAACACATGGGCTGAAGCTCAAAAAAAAAGGGTACCCTATCCAGAATCTATCGAAGTTTCAAGTTAAATGCACATTTTGCTATACAGATAAACAAAAGAAACCAAAAAAAGGTCATCCCATAAATTGACTCACTACAAAGTGTGCCTCAGCCCCTAACTTGCACGTGTCTTTAGTCGCCGCACAGACAAAGGGTACATAAAGGGTATTATTTGGCACTTCTAAATAATATACAGGAATTTCTCCCCAACAGCATTCTTTCCCAGGAATAAAGGATAACAAAATACAAAGCCGCGCAATATAACGAAAAATCTGGGGTGGTGAATATCATAATCGCTGCGACCGAATTCTACGTCTACGTCGTAAATGTGCATGTACATATGGAAAACAGAAACACACAGGTGCATTCACCTACAGACGAAGAAGCTCCCGCTAACAAACACGTCCAGTTTATGAACCAGCACTATGACAGCTGCGTCCTGACCAACGACAAACAATACAACAACAACCTAACCTAACGCTAGGTTCAACTAGATTGAAAGCACTGCATCATACCAAAACATTAGGTAACAGGCAAAATATATGAGAAGAGCAAACCCCAATTAGTTAAATTATTCACACCGTGTGGACAATAAGAAGAAACACTACTTACACCGGTACCAAACGTAATCGCGGACGATACGGGATACACAATAATGAGAAAGCTGACCTCTACCTAATTAAGTAAACTTACACAGAAAAACCACCCAAAAAAGCGAATTGACGCTGAACTGCCACGTACAGGAATTCAAGCCAACCTACAGGAAACAGGGATGAGCTTAGGAACATTCAGCTCCACATACCACGATTGGCACCTCTCCGGACCATTTGGTAACACGCACCGGGATCTTGCAATTTTATTAAGAACATATTCCCAAATTGAATTAGTTAACAGTACAAGTGAATTAGTTACTGTTAGTGATACTAGGTCAACTATTGGCATGGAAAAAGACTAGCCAACTCCTCTACACTTATTCAACTCCCACTTCAACAGTTGTTCCCCGAAAGCAACCAGACCCTTCACAGTCTTTTTAAACATGATTAGACAAAAAGTACGCTACTAATACTCGGAAACTTCAACGTCCATATTAGTCGACAAGATACTCTAACAAAAGGAAACGCAAATGATCCAACAAAATCTTCAGCATGAATTTCCCAACTACAACGGCAAACTATTAATGGATAAAGCCTACAGAGAAAAACTTCAAACAGAAACGACAAAAACTAGATCATCATTTAGAATAACATGGTCAAAAGGCGCTCAAAAATCGCAAATGGACCATATCATCACGCCACAGGCAACAGAAAAACTTGTCCACGTTGACAAGACGGGACTATAAGATCAAACAGAATTGTAAACAAAAACGAAAAAAAAAACAAAACACAAAAGCAACAAAAAGGAATGAAGGAAACAACATTGGATGCTAATTATTTCAATCATAAACAATACTCCAAAAAATTTTTTGCGTAAACCAATAAAACCGATAAACCGAAGCACAATGCGATAGACCGACGGTAAAGGAAATAATGCATATCATCAATTGGGACTGCAACATTTCACTCCCCCTGTTGAGCTAGAAGGACTAGAATACATCCAATACCAAATTAAAGCCTTGCTAAATAATGTAAGCCTCCAAATAAACGAAACAAGTATTAAAATTCTAATTGGAGAGGGGGTCTCTTATTAGAATTTTTATTTTTAATTTCGTTTCGTCAGGACAATCACAGGATGTGCTACTTGGCACACATTTTCAGACGCTCTGAACCACACCTGTTACAGGGCCAAACCTAAGAAGGTCGGACGACCTATTTACACATGGAATGACAACCTAAAACAGAACATGAAATACTTCGACAAAGAAATCCAGTTTTGGAGACAGAAATAAGATCAAGAAAGCGACTAGTGATATCTACAAAAAACCAGAAACTGATAGCAGCGAGAACTCAGAAGACGATCAAGAAAACAACAACTCGGAACATAGCGAACCCCACCAAAAGATGCATCGGTGAAGCTCGACCTGGATCAACATGCCGGCGACGACGTAAAAAGATGCCCTCCTATAGACAAATATCACCCTTCTCTCCACTAGTCCAATGCTTACTTAAGGCTGCATAGTCGGTAGGCTCGCATTCATGGGACCACCATTACAGCGCCCCCCGGTCTACTTCTTGATATGCAATGGCCTATGTAGCACCATGAAACATGAGGCTTCAAAGGCTAGTGCAAATCTTGGGGTTCATTCGATTAATCGAGTCTGGTCGAACCACGCTGGGATCGGTGCAATTCATTTCAAAACTAAATTTTATATGAAACTATGCATTGGTTTCTTACTAAAGTTCAATTATATCCCACAACCCTGGCTACTCATCTCTTTTGCTGACTGTACGGTTTAGTTTATTTGACTTTTATCGTAATAAAACTATTGTTGCTAACAAACTAACAAAAAAAAAAAAAACCGTCCGTTACAAACTTTCAAAACATTCACGTAGATCATTAGAAAAAAACTTTGGAATTGCATTCGAAGACCAAAGAATACACAAAAAATATTTTATAACTGAAACAAATTTGACACTGTGAGTCCTAAAGTGTTATTTCCCTTATTGAGACTCTAGGTCTATTGTAGGCCGTATTATTTTTAGGTGGCTTGATAAAAATAATAAAATTGTAAGATTTAAAAGGGAACATCAAATGATTGTTTTTTAACCGACTTCGAAAAAAGGAGGAGCTCTTCAATTTGACTGTATTTTCTTTTTTTATGTTTGTTACCCCAGAACTTTTGACTGGGTGAACAGATTTTGATGATTCTATTTTATTTGAAAACTGGTACTACCCATGTGGTCCCATTTCATTTTGGTTCCATTGTGACAATGGCATCCATGAGAAAACCATACGAGCCTTAAATTTGCATTAAGTATGTGCGTGACAAATAAACGAATAACGTGATTAGATTAGTTTGGGGTACATACCGTAATTAAAAAGTTAAAAATAAAAACATTTTTCAAACAAATAGCAACCGACTTTCTTTAAAAAAACACTACAAAGTGAAAAATAACTTTAATTTCGGAAGTCGGTGGCAAAAAAAAGAAATTAATTACAGATCCTAAGACACCGAAATTATAGTTATTTTTCACTTTGTAGTGTTTATTTTAAGAAAGTCGAATACTATTTTTTTGCAAAAAGTTTTATTGTAAGTTACTAACCGCCAATTTATAAAATATAATTATTAACTTTATGCTCATACCCACATTATCTAGGTAGGTGTTACGTAGATATAACATAACATCACGCTTATATTTCCGGAAGGGTTAGGCAGAACAGTGTGAGACCCATATTAAGTTCCATCAAAAAGGGGTCAGTTAAATCCAGACACCGGGCTGCTTTTGTAAATCTCAATTACACTAATTCCAATCTGGAAATTAAATCTGTTCATCGCTCCTCTTCAAAAAGAAACGTCAATTACGTTTGTTTGTGTGTGTGGTGCGCTTCCGCTTTAAGGACAAGTACAGACTGGCCGCGTTTTAAAAAAGAGAGTTCACACTCACTGATTTCCGTAAATAAGAATAAAATGAAAAAAAAATACTTGCCCATTTTATTGTCGATTCGGGTCGAGAATCACTAACATAATTACCTCCTATAATGTTTTGCAGATCCAAAACTGCACCTTGTGTAGGTAAATAGATATTAGTCCCTACATACATATCTGTTTATTCTATCCATTCGATATAGGAAAGCAATCAATGCAAGAATCCTAGAAAATTTAGTCGTTCGCTTTCATCCTAGATTTTTTCAGAGTCATTGCAAAGAACTTCAATCTAGATAATTGCGAGTAACTATCTATGTTCTTCGAATCGCAAACGCTGATTGGCTGATATGGACCTTTCGAACTGCCGGCCGCGCTGATTGGCTAATCTAAAGTGATGGCTTCATTCCTTCACCATATCTTTTTCTTTCTCTCTCTTTCCTTCGATATCGGAAAAGTGGGATAAAATAATGCACGATAGGAATTTTTTGCTGATTAAATACAGTTTAGAGAATACATCTTCAAAATTCTTTCTAAATGCTCACCTCCATGATACTATAGTTGTCTGCCAGTAAACTGATACATTTAAGATGTAAAGAGAATATAGTTATAACAATACAATGTGATCACTAGAGGCCGGATTATATGCAACATAAAAAGCTTGTTATATGCATGAAAATTGGCAGAATATGCGAAATTAAATGAAAATTTTAGTAACCCAAAAAAAAGTAAGTTCTCATTTTTTACTTCAAAATTAGCATACAATTAGTAAATTATCTTTTGGTAGACAATAATAGGTATATAACATTACCAGACATTAAAATTATTTAATATTTTTGTAAACGTAAAAAATCATGTATTTTTCCTAATGTTTAGTGGTAAGATTGTGCGGCAATGCCATTGGCAACGTGGAGTCAATTTGGTGGATTTTATTCATTGTTTGGATAGATTCATTTAATGCCAAACCGCGAGTTTCAAGCTTTTTAATACTTTCACTGCTGTGAATGTACCGATAATATGCATCATAACAAGAACTTAAATAAAATATGCAATTACCGCTGAGAACGGCTTAAATAATCAAATGCATATTCAAATATGCCTTTAATCCAGTCCCTAGTGATCACCAATGTATGTATTTTCCAAGATAGCTCTCTGTAGCTTATACATCAGCCAAACAATTCACTAAATGTTATAATATTCGACGTTCCGGCTGAATGTCATTCAGGCCGCCAGTTGAACGCCATTTAGTAAAAAAGCTAGGCTGCCAACTGAAAGGCTAATTAAGCTATTTGGCTATGACATAGATACGACTGGCCTGTTAGTCTAGTGGTTAGTGACCCTGAATGCTAAGACTGAGGTTGTGGGTTCGATTCCCACCCAGGACAAATCTTTGTGTGATGAGCACAATCATTTGTTCTGTGTCTAGGTGTAATCTTATACCTTTAAACGAGCAATTCTTGTATATATATATATATATATGAATATATATATGTATATGAACGTAAACTTATTATTTTAAACAAAATTTACCAATAAATAACGAGCAAAGCTCGGTCATCCAGATATTTTATCTATAATATGTATATATTTAGAAATATATAAGTATGTTTATCACTTGTCTGGTTACCATAGTACAGGCTCTGCCTAGTTTGGGATCAGATAACGTTGTGTTGGTTGTCTTAAGATATTATTTTATTTATATTTTTATTTTAATAATTATCAAAACTACACACGTAGTATACGGCGGCTTTTATAAAATATGGCTGCTATTGTAGTTTATTGTAGAGTCTTACTACTTACACACGAACAAAGTCGCTGTCCGAAGCTAGTAATGAATACATAGATATAATTTAGACCATTATATTGTGGGAAGATATAGTTATATGTTTCGACCCTAGGCTATAAAACAGCTTAAAGGAAGAAATAAGAAAATATGCTAATTATTTGATGTAAACATGATACACAAAAAGAATAATTGGGGGAGGGGTGGGGGGGAATGTTGCGCATCCACACTAAACGGTCATCGCTAAGCATAATGCTTTGACCCTATTCGAAACAGAGCCCCAACACTAGTTTTCAACGATGGCCAGCGTTAACTGGTACACCATACGATAAGGTCAAACAAAAAATAACAAACTCATTGTCACTCAACTAACTATCCAATTAATCCCTACTGAATATACGTAGGTACATAGTGGAAAAGTAAACTAAGTGACCTTAGTAAAGGCGTTGAGAATAGGTAACATGAAAATGTAAATCCTACAGAGCCCCCCACAGTAGGCCAACAGCTTTCGTCCGACCATTGTTGATTGACCGATCCGGCTGACCGACGGCTGATCGTATATTTCCGTCGGTAACATACGACTAGAGGTACGTTTTAAGCTAGGTCACTCAAGGTTACGTAACCCCAGAAGGTGACGTCATAAGCGAAATACCGGTAGTAATGCTTATTTTCATAGGCACACACATAGGTATATAAACTCACGTCTTTTTCCCATGGGGTTATCCGGTAACTACCACTTTTGCTTCGTTTATGTTCAAAATGTGAATACAAAATCTGTTTATATTACTGTAAAATCAGATCAGTGCCATTAAAAAGAACCATAGTCCGTTTACACTTATTTTATCTCTGAATTTGCGTCAATGTCAAACCATAGCGATCTTTGAAGCGTTCTTATAAGGTTGGTTTTGGATTGCTGCCACTAACAAGTCTGTCAGTATCACAGTGATCTTTATTTCCGTTCCAATAAGGTTGCTGTTGGGTTGCTGGTTTCAGAGTTGAAATAACTGTGAACAGACTACAAAATATTCAACAAAACTTTGTTGCATTTCTAACTGCAAAAGTTATTTACTAGGTCAGAAGCGGCCTAAGCAATAATGACAATAATTTTCCCACTGTTGGGACACTGGGCTCCGCTCAGTGGCAATTATCTACTACGTGGACCCAGTTCCGTTGTTAAATGTCACATATCTTCTAATTTTTGGTTCTAGGACATGCCGTTTTCGTAACATTGTTTTCCGTCACCATTATTGAGAGCAGTGGTGATTAAGTAATTTACACAAAGTAAAGCGTCTGTCTGGGTATCTAGAACCTTCAATTCGGAAGTCCGGCTGTTGTTAGCACTTGGTAACCATTGCTCTTTATATGTCTTGGCCTTTGGGAGTTGGTAAGTTTCCCTCCCCTTAACGAGTTTGGGTACAAATCTGAGCAAATATTAATGTTTTTCTTAATACACAATATCTGGATGACCGAGCTTTGCTCGGTATTTTTTGGTAAATTGTGTTTAAAATAATAAGTTTATGTTCAAGTTGATTATCGATAAAGTTGGTCATTGAAAACACGAACAAAACGACATTTTATAAAAATGAATCCTAGCTAGATCGATTTATCGCCCCCAAAACCCCCTATATACAAAATTTCATGAAGATCGTTGGAGCCGTTTCCGAGATTCAGAATATATATATATATATATACAAGAATTGCTCGTTTAAAGATATAAGATGTACTCTCTGACTTTATGTTGAACATCACTGACATGTTTAAACGAAAAAACTATGAGGAAACCTTTAGGTATAATATTAGTTAAGCTTTGTCTAGGTACAAAGCTTAACTAATATTATACCTAAAGAGTCGAGATTCGATTTTTGGATGTTTGTTTCGCATTCACGCTAAGACACAGATAAAATTGGGTATACCATGATCTTGATTAGGATAAAGGATACTTTTCAACCGATGAAAAAAAAACGCAGGAGGTTCTCAATTCGACGCGTATATTTTTTTTGTTTTCTTTTTTATGTTTGACCACGCATATAGAGTAGTCTGATTTTGATAATTCTTTTTTTATTGGATAGGGACAACAAATTACATGACATTAAAGCCACAAAAAATTATAAAATAAAAAGTTTTTACCAAAAAATAAAACCGCTGAAAAAACTGAAAAGCATAAATTAATAAACCTTAAAATGTTGAGTTGGCGCTTTGAGTTATCTTTGTTCATTGATTTTTCAGCGCCGACTCAACATTTTAAGGTGTATTATTTTATGGTTTTCAGTTTTTTCAGCGGTTAATTTTTTTTCGGCGGTTAAATTTTACTATCTCAATATATTTAAGGGAAAGATATTAATGTGGGTAAAACCGCCGGACGCACTGAAATCTAAACACGCATTGCGATCAATGCTAAATTACTCATGCATTCTTTGTTTAAAAAGTAGCCTATGCCCTGCATTAGAAGAGTAATAGGCTTGAGCATATTTACAAGTTAAAGACAGAAGTGAGTTGGAAAAAGTGTTCGTATGAAAAACGGACAGAAACGGTTTCATACTCTTAATAATATTCCCCGATAATAACATCGAATACATACGTGCAACCCTACTTACCGCTTAACGGAACACAGTGAAGATAAGGCGAAACAATTAATTACTAGAAGGCGTGGTTTTACCACGTCACTATACCACTATCAATAATCTGAGAGTCTCCTACAAAAATAAAACGTACGAAAAAAGTTACGACCAAACATTTTTCGTGAACTATTTCATGTTGTGCCAAGACTATTTAACGTGACGGGAATCTGCATTCGTGAATGTATAATAGTGGTGATAAATTGGTCTGAGTAAGCGAATATCGAAGTTCAATTGAGTTCGAATTGAGTTCCTGTATTACGAAATGGACTGAACGAGTTAAAGAAAATGATGCAAGTAATATCATCACTATTCTCCATTCCATACGTACCATTAGTCGTCACAGTGAAAATTAAATTATGTAACATCCCAGTGCTGGGCTCCAATATACCAATCGCCGTTGTAATTGAAAAAGCAGGTGGGACTAGGTAAAGCATATTAGCCGCATGTCGAACGACTCTTGCGCCAATTCCACCACCATATGGGTACCAGATAACGTCCAGCAATATTGAGGCAACCAACAGACAGTCTTGGTCCACAATAACTCAAGTCAGAGACGAGGGAAAGAAATTAGGGCGACCATTACCCTGCAGTGAGACAACATGGGCTAAAATCGACACCCGCTAAGTATACGTATGTATCTGCCAGATACACAAAATGGTTTTTATTGCATTTTTGGCATCTATATACCTATATTTACCACATACAAATTTATTTAATTTTTTCAACTAACCCAACATACTTTTTTCTCAAACGTATAATTGTTTATCTGCATAAGCTGACAAATAAACACAGCGTACAACCATTTAAGTTCCAGTTACATACTTTGACGCGGGAGGAAAAGGGCGCGCGGTGCGGGTAACTGCCGGTCACTCAGTTCTCCGGCGGGCAGCGAGTTGTGCGCGCGAGTGGTGCATTATTTTTTACCATGTCGAGTGAGCGTTATAAATTTTTAACTACATTAAGGGTAGATGCAATTAAAAGACCAAAAAATGCTGTGGACCAAATAATAAGCGTAACATCAGACCAGATTATAGACTCGCCATCGAGGTAAGGTAAGTAATATTAAATTATTTTATAATTATTAAAGTATATATTTTAAGTGCACCCATAAATTGAGATTTCTACCTATACTGTAAATATTTGAACACGTCTTAGAATGAAAATCTATCGTCATGACGACATTACTGCAATTTACTCATTCCCGATGCATAAGTTTGTAACTACTCAGTTACACATTTTTACGCCGGAATTTAGTTTGATTGAAAAATGTATCTAGGCACTTACATACTTATTCTACGAAATGTGTTTAAAATGAAATCAGTTAATTAACACATATATTGTTTTACATTGGATTTTAACTTGATTATTAATATCTATCTGTATACTTACATAGTTTTACTTTTATGAAATGATGTTGATTATCGTATAGAATCGAGTGTTTTATTATGGTTCGATTGTTTCAGATACTCCTGCCCCCCTAGCCAAGTCACAAACGTTTACCGTTCTACAATCGGTAACGCCTCAGTGTCAGCAATTGTAGAAAACGATAAGTTGATAGCCATGTTGAAGCGCCTGAGTCGGCCGCTCGTTCTACAATGTCTTTAGAAAAACGACACATTATAACAAAGGATTTAGCGTTGAACGTTATAGAAACGATAAAAAATCATGCTATCACTTTGAACGATGTGAATTTGGCTACGAATTTTCTGTTCGTTTGTTCTAACCACGTGACTTAACGTTGAGCGACTAGCGTTAACGATTGCAGATTATCAACTTGGCTAGGGGTGCTGTACACTTCTCAAAATATTTCACTGATGAAGACTTGCAACAAATGACGGAATTCATAGAAAACAGTGACGAAGAAACAAGTGCTGCACAAAACCATCTTAAACCCTCAGAATTTTCCAGAACATATTCCCCAACCGTCACAAGTCATACAGCTCCAGTGATTTTGCCGAGTAACTCTCATGACCCCATATTGACAATAATATCGCCACAGTCACCCAGGATGAGCAATGTCAGTTCAGGTATTCGAAATGATATTTCTATTGAGTCGCTAAATTTGTCGTCAGTCATAGCTCAAGCAATTGCTCAGTTAGATTGTGATATATCACTAGCTCCTACGCCAAACGTTGTCATGCCAGATAGCTCACCTATGCCAATACAAACCCCAATACAAGTCCATGTTCATCCTAAGATCCACTCTTTCGGAAGCTCTACTGAGGTCATCGAGCATTATACTGAGGTCCTCCATAGTCTCAGTCATGACTACTATATCGTCGACAAATGGAAGGTGAGTGATGTACTCGCCATTGTTGTTGATGCCAGCCCCTTTCCAGTCCAGAACCTTGAATACATCCTCCAGTGCAGCGGTGAATAGTTTCGGAGAGATGACGTCTCCCTGTCCCACCCCTCGCTGCAGAAGGATAGGTTTCGAGGTTCTGTCCTGAAGCCGGACTGACATGATGGCGTCTTCATACAAACGCTTCAGCACTTCGATGTACCGATAGTCAATCTAGCACCGTTGGAGAGACTGTAGTACAGCCCAGGTTTCGATCGAAACGAAGGCTTTTTCGTAGTCCACAAACGCTAAGCAGAGAAGCAGGTTATTCTCTTCGATCTCTTGTATAACCTGCCGCAGCGTACATATGTATGTGGTTTACGGTGCTAAAGCTTTTACGGAATCCGGCTTGTTCGGGAGGCTGGAAGTCGTCAAACTTGCACGCGAGACGGTTCGTGATGACTCTTGAAAACAGCTTATAGACATGGCTCAGAAGTGAGATGGGCCTATAATTCTTAAGTAGGGTATTGTCACCCTTCTTAAAGAAAAGTACCACCACACCATGCCTGTGGCGTTTTGCCCTCGAGTATGACGGAATCAAACAGCTTCTGAAGGGCTTTTAGAACAGGTTTTCCGCCGGCTTTCAGGAGCTCGACCGTAATTCCGTCATCACCCGGCGCCTTGTTATTTTTAAGCTGCTTCAGAGCCATCGTAATCTCGTACTAGCTGACGTCCGGGATATCTTAAAATGCATTATTGTAAATAATGCACTAGAGACTCCCAAAACCAGATCAAGGAACCGCATAAGATTAGAAAACAGCCCCTCTAGCAAGAACATTGATCCAAGCTTACGAGGGGAAATTACCAATACCCGAGACTAAACTTCAGGATTTGAAGTACTTATGCCGAAATAATGTTATACTATCTGTTTATCATGACTTTTACATGAGTTTGATAAAGGGCAGCAATGAGAACCAACATGACAATGAAGATGAAGAAACCGAAGAAGAGGAATGAAGAAGTCATCTTTTGATCTCTGTACTGATTAGGTTGATTACTGTTGTGGTCATAAGCCATTAATAATACAATAAAATATGCAATTTTATTACTCAATAAGTAAAATATAGAATAAAACCTTGTTAAAATCATTATTAGTAAGTAAAAAATGATAGTTCACTAATATAATATTAAATTTATTCTCAGTACAAGAAAGTCCAAATAGCTTTATGAAACGACTGATTTATATAATTATCAATTATATAAATCAGTCGTTTAGTAATAATTTTATATAGGTACTCATTTTATTTTGAGACAAACCCAATACTTTTTACGAAATGAACAAAAACTGCCTTTAAGGCAATTTTTTATAAAGTTTAAGAATATTTTTATTATTGGATAGTTTTACATAAGTGATTTCCAGTTCAGTAAGAACTTATACCTAATAAAACAAGAGAGAAAAGTCTGATTACCAGTAGGTAGGTAGATGCCATTTTAAATTAATGTTACATTAGACCTTCGGTGTTATAAACATACAAAATATAATTAATAATAATGTTATTTTTGACACGTGAAACGTTTGAAATTTATATTTTTGTGTTTTGAAAATAAACATTAGATAATACAAATATATCCATTGCTTTTATTTCAAAATACTAAAACACATGATGATATTTACAAGTTTGGAATTCAGTTACACTTGTATGCACAATAAAATAATTACGGTGGTAAACTATGTAAGTATCAATTACACAGGATATTTCAATTGACTTTACCAATTATAAGTACGTATCTGGCAGTTAAAGCAATAAGGTGCCTGAATATTCCAATGAAGAAATGTGTATGTGCCAGTTATCATATTTTGATTGTTTTTTACAGCGCAGTAAAAGAATGCATGTGTGATAAAACAAAAACTTGAAGATTTAGAAACAAAATATACTCTTAATTATAAATTTCACTTAATTTTAAACCCGCTCACCAAATATTATACTTTAATTCCATATAGGGGCTTAGCTACGGCGATTTTAAAAAATTGAAATCTTCAATTCGCTCTCCTATAAAATTTGCTTTTTTCAGTTACTTAGTTGTACTTAGGAGGTGTCGAAATAAAGTATGTGTTAATTTGGTTAAAAGAGTTAAATTAATAACGTAAAGAAGTAATGTCTACTATCGGCAGTAGGTGGTCTCATAATGTTAAAAAAAGGATAAATAGGCGACCTCGTAATTACTTGCTACCCAAGCGTTGGGTGGTTACAAAACGAAAAGGTCTACAAATAGATAGTTTCAATAACTTTAGTGAAGTTTCAGTTCAGTGAGAAGTATTGTTAAAAGTGATAAAACAATTATAAAATCGATGCATTTCCCTCATATCACTAATAAGCTTCTAACCGCGTGAAATTTCTTGTTTCCCTTGACCAAACGTGTCGCATTGCATCGCTCACCCGCGCTGTTAATTTGTTTCTGCTTAACGTTCTTTCTGTTTTTGTTTTTGTTGCCGTTCTTTCTCTGTTGAGTCTTTGTCTTTCTCTGTTGTTTGTTTCGTTTGTTTGAGAGTTGTAGCGTGATCTTAAATAAAATACGAATATAGTTACCAAATGTAAAAAAAAATATATTGTCAAATACAACTGGTAGTTCCATAGATTAGCGCGTTGAAACATACAAACCATTTAGCTTTATTGTTATTATTAAATAGATATTGAAAAAGAAAACGCGTCCAAATGCAACAGCACCGATTCACAATCTCTTTCATAAAAATACTCAAGAGATCGAGCATGGAATTGGAGACTCAAGGTGTCAGGCAAGCAGACATCCAGTAATTTCTTTAATTCCCAGTCCAGTTTGAAAATCCTAGCACGTATTGCAGACCAAGATTTTGCTCCACTACTTCCGAAAAAGGTATAACGCTTTCCAGTGACAGTTGGCACAATTTCACCGACGCTAATAAACTTTTTATAAATAATATCGGGGCAAAGTGACATAACAATAGGTCCAGATGTTCCATTTCAAAACTGGAGTTGTTTTGTAGTGAAGTTGTGACTTTTTAAGTGCATTATGGTGGAGCCACAAAATACTAAAATTTACGTGTCAGAGTAATTTTTTTTTTGGAAAATGTTTCATATCAATGATTTATTAAGGCAGAAGCTACGAAAATAGTCTAAAGATTAGTTTTGTTTATTTCTCCGATTGTTGCTTTTTTTCCGACCCAACCTGTCGCATCGCATCACCTGCCCGCACTATAACATCGTTATTTTTCCGACCCAACCTGTCGCATCGCATCACCTGCCCGCACTATAACATCGTTATTTTTCCGACCCAACCTGTCGCATCGCATCACCTGCCCGCACTATAACATCGTTATTTTCTTTTGCTCGGCTCCTAAAAGTCGTAGCGTAAAATTAAATAACCTATAGTGTTCCTCAAGCATTAAAGAAAATGCACGTTTAATGTACTGAAAAAGAGATACAAGTGTTTATCAAAAATTATGAAAGAGATTACTAAGAAGACTCACATTTTCAACAAGAACAGAAGAATTATAATTATCACCGACCACAGTATATTTCTATTTAACACTTGGATTAGAGAAAAATACCAATTCATAAACATTCAAAACAGTTAATTAAACATAAACAATGATGTCTTGTTAATCAATTTAATGGGACTCGAGTATCGCACGAGTTACCTCGACAACAACCAATTTGAGGGTAGTTCAAAAATGGATAGACAATTGACACGGAATAGAAATAACGTAATTTCTGCAGAAGTGGCTGATGAAACAACACAATTGAAGGAAGGAGTGGAGTTAATTCATTCTTGAAATTATTCACATTAAACAATGACGACCCTGCATCTTATTCCGATCCAGCCCTATTCTTGCTGCTCTCTACCAGCGACTCCACAGGAGGTACCCTTAGTGATTAGTCGCTTTAGTTTTAAGTTTTTAAGTTCTGGCTACAGTTCTACCTGTTAAGTCATGCCTGTAGCTACCTAAAGGAATAAAATTCTCCAGTTTAATTGCATAAGGTAGCCACAGGCATGACTTGACAAAGTATAGTTTTTAGATTTCTTGATGGAGAAAACCACACCTAAATCCTTTGAGCAGTTTAAAAGAAAAACACGGTAACACAGACAATCATGAAAAGTGACTTTATAAGGTGTATCTATTCATACACAAAATATTTTAAGAGGTACACCTGTAGGTGTTAAAGAAGCTATAGAAGCAAAATGATTTTTTATCTAAGCGTTTTTGAATTTTCTTAATTATTAAAATTTTAAAACTGCTTGAGACGTTTTGCATACGAGTAAAACCTTTACTCCAAATTATATGAATGGCCCGCCTGACGCTGCGGGGGCGGCGACCGGACGGCACGAGCATGGCCGCGGTGTCTTGGGCTGTAAAAAATAAGGAGCCAGTATTTCTTAGGTGCGTCAAATAATTTATAAATATTAAATTTTGAAAAAAATACATTTCGAAAAAAATTTTTTCGTTGCTGTAGCTTCTTTACCACCTACCTACCTACCTAGGATGGGTCACCACTCGTGGAGACTATTTCAATACAAATAGGTGAATCCTTCAAAGAACGGAATGTGTTACGATACATACTTGTTGCTGGCTTTCAAAACGCTGAAGCAGCATGAAGTAGGTTCTGAATAGATCCTTCAGCTCAACATTCATAGCACTTACAATGGGAGAAAGTTTCAAAAGATACCCCCGGTCTTACAGAAAACCTTGTCGAATATTTTCTTTAAAACTTGGCACGGGTTTAGAGATCTCTGCTGACTGTTAAGCTCAGCTGGCATTCATGTGGTTTGTATTATTGGTATGACGACTAGTTCAACTAACATGATTATCCGGTGAATGAAAATGTATTGCTTTTGAAAAAAATACATCGATAATAATAGAGGTTCAAATACGAACTCAAAGAATGGATCAAATAGAAAAGTTTAGTCTGACACTGACAGATATCTTTGAAAAACACACCTGTATATTAAAGTAACGTGGTTTTTGCCTAGCCATACTCACTGGTTAATTATTATTATTATAAAAACATTTATAATTATGGACACGATACCAAGTATTACCAATATTTTATCCGATTTCAGTGCCAGCTTTAAATCTAAGACAACAATGATGACCCAGTGATAATGGCCGCGGCTTACAACTTGTAGGTTCAAACCGTCTTGGTTGTCACATATTTGGTCGGCCGGTATGTCAAAAACAAAAAAAAAGATAGAAACAAATTGCAAAGATGTGACATCTACCAACCCGCACTGAGGAGGCCTATGTCCTAGCAGTAGAAATATAATATAATAGTTCGATTATGCTGTCCTGTAAGATAGTTTAAATATTGGAAATTAGAAAGTTTAACAATATTGTAACCTTGTTCAGATATTCATACAGTCCATATTAGAACCTTACTCATCCTTATATCTTCACTTTGATAATACACACCAAACAATAAAAACCAATGCCAAAATCCGCAACAATAAATGAAAAAGTATTTAGTATTATGTCATAAATTCTGGCTAGGCTGAAAAACTTGGCGCAGTATAACCTGACAGGACAGGCAGTTGGCCCGCTACCAGCGTTTAATTGAATCTAAGGCTAATGTACAGTCAGCTGCACAACTGTATGAATTCTCACATATTTGGAATTAAGAACGTGAAGGTTTCATTTTTGGTGCTGCAGGTATCTTTTGTGAACTTGGAGTTTTATTAAAAGCAAGGCGATATTTGTAAGTTTTTGTCGATAAAACTACATTTGAAACTACTACCCCAAAACTAAGATTAGATTGCACAGTACGTTCCTTCAACATTATGGCGGATAAATATGTTTTTTTTTTTTGAGTTGATGACATACGCTGTAAAATATTTTATTATTGAATGTTGATTTTTAATTTTAATTACTTTGAATAAAAGATAAATTTGTAATTATTTATTGTATATTTATATTTGTACGCAGTTGAGGCATAACACGACGTGATTTAATTTAATGTAACATTTTCCATGCCATAGCACACATGGTACACACATGTGTGTATATGGCTTATTTGGCGAATCTTCACTTTTATAAAATATAAAATTTTCTATAGGTGACTCACACAAAGGTAATTTATTTGTGGGGGTTTTGTCTAATCCAGAAACACGTATTAGGCAATTGGCACGTTTTTTATTTAAAGCAATAAGGTTAGTGTACTTTTTTCTCAAATTTACGTTGTCTTCTTGACGATTTATAAAAAATAAATTGACCAAAAATATCTCAACTTAGCCGCCCTTATCACAGTGGAAGCTCTGTATGTTATGACTTGTGTCGTGGAGTGTACCATGTGTTACCGCGGCACAGTGGGACGGCAGTAAAGACGGTAATGGCCACACTTGACCGTTACTCTTGTCCGATTAGCTTTTTATTGTTTTGAAATTACAGCATTTACTGTGGTTTGTAGAGTTGTTCTAATATAGGCGTTGTGTCGTATGGGTAATTTCATATATCGTAATATTAATTGGTGGCGATATTTCAATAAATAAAAAAGGTTATAGAGGGGCTTGTGACTAAGTCATAACAGTCGCACGGTTTGTTCGCTCAGGTGAAGCTACCGTTGCTACAATGGGTTTGGTGGGACACCTTTGTGCCTCGGAAAGCACGTCAAGCCGTTGGTCCCGACTATTATTCCTGGACGTTAGACAGTCGTTACGGGCCTTAGAGAAGTACCCCGAAAAAGAGACAACCTGCCTCAAGAAAGAGTATCGTGTCACCCTTACTAGGTGACACGATACTCTTTCTGGGTTGTGGAGATCAGGTAGGCTCCATAGAAATTACTAGTATTCACCTGCATCCAATTATACTGAAAGCCGACCCCAAAAAAGCTGAGAAAAGACTGCCTAGTCTTTTTTCAACTGTTTTGGAGTCGGCTATTGTGATATTTTCGGCAGTGGTGGCCCAGTGGTAACGGCTGCGACTTACGAGTAGTAGGTCGTGAGTTCAAACCCAAGCAGGCGCATTACTTTGTGTAATTTATTTCATCGCCACTGCTCTCAAAACGGTGAAGGAAAACATCGTGAGGAAACCGGCATGTCTGAGAACCAAAAATTCGAAGACATGTGACATCTATCAACCCGCACTGGGCCCGCGTGGTGGATTATGGCCCACTCCTTCTCACCGAGAGGAGGCCTGTGTCCCAGCAGTGGGAACTTTATAGGCTGATGATGATGATGATTGTGATATTTTCAGATGATGATGAGCAGAGTTTCAAAGACTTTATCCTATGCCAATGGAAATTTACTTCGTGCATTTTTTATGCTAATGACACATTGAACTATTTCCAAACATTCACTTCAGAACGATTCGTTTGCGGCATACAAACTAACCAACAACTTAGACCATCGACAATCCGTTGCGATAAAAAAACTTTTTAACAAAAAATTAAACCGCCGAAAAAAATGGAAAGCAAAAAATAATAAACCTTTCAGTCATTTTGAGTCGGCTCTCTGAGTAATCTTTGTTCATTGATTGTTTGGCGCCGACTTATACCGAGGTTTATTATTTTTTGCTTTTCAGTTTTATCGGCGGCTTAATTTTTTGTTATAAAGTTTTTATTTTATATTTTTTTGTGGCTATAATCTACTAATTACTACATCCTTGCAAAATCCGACTATTCTGTAAGAAGTTATGCATTACAATCAATGAGTGAACAACCAATCATCCGCTGTTTTCCTACCCTTAGGGTTGGAATTTTCTTTCCATTTACGGAGCCACCTTCAAGATATATCCTTTCCAATAAAAAAAGAATTTTCAAAATCGGTCCACTCTATAAAAAGTTATGCGTGGTCATAAATAAAAAAATATATAGTCCGTTTTTTTCGTCTTATAAAAATGTCCTTTATTCTCTTTTCTTGCTTTTCACTGAATGAAAATGTAAAAAAAAAAGTTCCATTCAGTTTCAACCCTGTCTTACTACTTACCTACTTACCCAACAGTCAGTCGGCCTTGTGATTTATTTACTGAATTTCCATAATCCGACTCTAAAATATTACCGTGTTTAGGGTGACATCTGTCTTTGTCTAGCTAGTTAGAACTGTTATGCTTGTCTGCTAAAAGGAAACTTTACATCATGCAGGCTGGTATGAAATTACTCTAATTACGATCGATCACTCAATCATCATCTGCCTAGCCTTTTCCCAAGTAGGGGTCAGCTTCCAGTCTAACCGGATACAGCTGAATACCAGTATTTTTCATGGAGCGACTGCCTATCTGACCTCCACAACCCAGTTACTGGGTAATACGATACCCTTTCGGGCTTCTGACGAACCGTAATGACTGCAAAGATCCAAAAATGACAGCTGGGACCAACCGCTTAACGTGCTTTCCGAAACACGGAGGGGTATTGGTATGTAAAGATGGTCACCCATCCACGAACCAACCGCAGCAAGTGAAGCTTAACCTGATCAATCGTCGCAAGTCACAAGCCCAGTCTCTCTTTTTTTTTGTTTAGCCTATACTGTCCCACTGCTGGGCAAAGGCCTTCCCCAATTTCTTCCAGGAACTCTTCTCCCGCGCCACCTCAAACCAGTCGTCGCGGTACGCATCTAGGTCGTCTCGCCGCTTTCTGGCCCGACCGCGGTGGCGTCGTCCATCTTCAGGCACCCATTGTTTACAGACCTTTGCCCAGTGGTCATCTTGCTTACGGCTAGTGTAGCCCATCCAATCTCATTTGAGCCTGGAAAAAAAAAAAGCCTGGCAGCCTTTTTGCCTACGTCGGTTATACCCGTTTTGAAACGCAGCGTGGGGTTCCATCTCTTATTAATCATTAATCTGTTATTACTTAGCCACAATCGATCATACAATTGCGAATAGAAAAGCAGTTTCAAAATTTAATATGTGGCGATCATTTACATAAAACAACAGATAAGAGATATACTAAAAAAGTATGAAAATTTCCTTTCGAAGTCTACAGCGAAAATTCAATACTCATTCGTTCGTATTTTCATGTGGATTCCGGTACTGTAATTACCTACGGAGCAGTGCATAATATCCAAATTAGATCCGTTGATTGATTGATTGCACGGGACGTGACCAAGCAAAGTGTTTGTTTATAATATATTCGATTAATACGTGGAATATCACACGTTTATTTTTGTCCTTAATATCTCCTTACCCCGTATTAAGTATATTTTCACTATCTGCGTCATCCACTTACAATGTAGATATCTTCAAACTTGTCAAGTACAGGTCAGGCCACAGCGTATTATGTTCGACGGTGTATGAAACACGATTGACAAAGTATGAAATAAAGTCGTTATAACAGTGAGCATAAAATCCATGTTCTATTGGTGAAATCGGCTTTGCGGTTTGCAGTGATGGTATTTATTATAGATTTCTTGTTGGCTTTTTGTCGCCGAGGAATAGCAGAAGAAGCCTTGGCAGCCAAGTGGGTGGATTTCAAAAAGCTTTAAGCTATTTAACATCACGCTAGGACTTTACAGATCCCAACAAAAAGTTCAAGTTCCGTCTATGATAGAAATATAACAATAACCATACATGAATACAATAGCTTTCTTTTCTGAGATAAAGGTGAAAGGCTTGCATGAATCGTCCAATACTTTTAAAAATCTGTATACAAAATCTAACATCTCGTTCAATGAATACCAAAGTTCAATCCGCTAAAATGTTTGACGTAACCTTCCACATAGTACACATTCCATAGGACGTGTTCCCTCAATTTCGTTACATTATGTTTGCTGGATACGATGCAAGGCTCTCCGAGATATTAAAGTACACGTTTAAACGTGGGGCTCAGCATTTCCTGGCATAAACGGCTTCTGCAAGTAAAGATAGCTTTCTAAATTATACAGAAAACAAAACCCCAAAAATGTTTTGCAAAGACCTGCAGCCTAGTTGCATAAGTCAGAATCTCAATCATTTTGAATAATGTTGCTAATCTGTAGTTTCATGAATTCGAAACAATTGTCTGCCCAACAACGTTAATAATTCATTGGACGTAGTTGAATTGTCTGAATAAAAACAAGAAAAACAGCAGAGTCTTTACAAGCAGCAAGATGGGAATAAAATATAAAACCTTTGGATAAAGTGTATGAAAATTCTTTTGATCAGCGTCGCTAAAACGCTTAGAGAAACCACAGTTATCGTTAATTACTGCCTTTTTTAAGTTTAAGGTAAAATTTAAAATTTTCTAGGTCCAGGTTCCTTTGAAAAATTGAAAGATTATTAAAATGCTAAATCTTTAAAGGATGAATCTTTAAAGATTTAGCATTTTAATAATCTTTAGCTGCAAAGAACATCTTAAAAAAATATTATCCAAATCGGTAACATCAAGCTTGAGGAAAAATTCATCTTTTTATTGCAGTGCAATCGATTTCCCGGCGAAATGTCTAGATACATTTTACTATTCCGCACTTGGCAAAAATAGGACACCAAAAAGCAATTTTTCCGTCGCCTGATGGTAGTCTACATCAATCACGCAGACTTCGACTTGCATTAGGTACTGTTTTTTAGCGAAAGCCGTGCCGAGCCATTTCTACAACAGATAAATCATGGTAATTCATGATATTGTACGTTGAAAACTGTGAATATTGCAGAATGACTGCACTACCAATGTAGTATCAGTCAATCAAGTACAGGTCATAGCCGTCGTCAGCCCTCGTGGGGTGGAGAAAAATAAATCGATTGCTGGAACGAAGCCGAGTGAGTCAACCGTTGATAATGCACATGGTGATACGCCCACCTACTAATGTTAAGGAAGACTGTTGTTGATCGACTTGCCCATTAATTTATCGTCCGCTCATTTCATCGATTATTTCCAATCGGGTTTTGGTTCCTAATGGTGCAGTTTTGCACACATAGCCGATATACATTGGACGGTAAAGGCAACGATTTTTCTACGACCTACTTTTTACAGTATAGCCTAGTTTGAAGCTGAAAATCATACTGCTAGCCTTATCTACATAAAATACTATAATCATAGTCAGCCTATATTGTTCCCACTGTTGGGACACAAGACTCCTCTCGGTGAGACGGAGTGAGGCATAATCTGCCCCGCGGGCCCAGTGCGGGTTGATAAATGTCACATGTTTTCGAATTATTGATTCTAGGACATGCCAGTTTCTTCACGATGTTTGTCTTCACCGTTTTGAGAGAGTGGTGACGAAATAATGTACACGAAATAATCTACAACTCGTTTATTGAGGCCGATCCCACTAGTCTACCACTGCTCTAAAAGTCTATTTCTACTTAGTAATAGTTATGATTTACAAAAAAAAAAAAGAATCCAATACGCTCAATGAAATTTCTCGATGTTACCATCAGAGAAAAATGTGAGTTAAGAATGCAGAACCTTAAAAGCCAAAGTTTTAATTAAAGATCATACATTGTCCGAATAAAATGCAATATCTACTTAAGTTAATTTGCATTCTGCGCAACTGCAGGTGAACGTGGAGCGCGTTCAATCCAAACTTGGTACTTTATTATTGGAAACTTGGGGCACGAATGCATCGATATTGAAAGCGAAGGAGTCGCGATATCACGGCCTCGATCCCGGCCACCCGATTCAAACTTACTCTTTGTATGGTTGGAGCGACAAATTGGAGGATACGGCAAATTAAATGGCATGATTCCTTTATTCGACGTCTGGAAACCGAACATTGTGTCGGGTTGCCCGATATTATAATTTAACAGTCAGCTCCCAGGTACATTCATGTCCTATTGGCGGTTCTTCAATCAATGTGACTGAATACTAACTCACATTCACTACCCTAACATATCTTGTTGTTAGTAGGTAGGTAACTTTTAGATTGGAGAAAACTTACATTTAAACGACAACTTATGTAACACAACCGACTTCCGTGAAAGCACTACAAAGTTAAAAATAACTTTAATTTCAGTAGTCGGCCGGTCTTTGGCTTTGTATGTTCTTTTTATGACACTTTAAAATAAACTTCTTTTTTTTTTCAATTTTTAGTTGTGGTACCTATTTTATACAAATTCTTATAGGTAACTTGCTAAGTAATTAATAGTGGGAGGAAGTTATTTTAACATCACATCACACGAAAACTAACTTAAATACTACTAGTCAGAATTTAACCAAATGGTCCCCATTCTATAAAGGACACCCCTTCAAACAAAAGAAGAATTTTTAAATCGATTTTTAAATGACAAAGTAACAAAACAAACAAAACATAACAAAATAACATAGATACAAAACCGACCAAACAACTATTTTTTTGCAGTTGGTTTAGAATTTGGTGTAAATAAATGAGCCATATTATACAAGATGTGATAGAAAGAAACGCAAGCGTCTACCCATAACAAAATAAATCGCACCGCGCGCCAACTTGTCGCGACAACATTGTCCAATCTAGCAAACTATATACCATATCGTCGCAAATGCTCTATGGTTGTTAACTTACCATTGGTTATTAATTATGGCAATTATTAAAAGCGAACTCTTCATTATGTTAATAGGCATCCTATAGCATAAGCGGAAACCGATGTGAATAATAAATGCTACTCGGAAATATGAAGAGCGATTTTTTTTTTCGAATAATACGGTAGTAGATAATCGATATTTTCCTTTAAAATTTTGACGTGGTTTGCGTTAAATGAATTGTTAGATATTGTTCTTCATGCCATTGAATATCATTGATTTTGAGGTATTTATTTACTATCGGATAAGTAACTCTTGAGCAGTGATGGCTTAGTGGTAACGGCGGTTGTAGGTCGTAGGGTCGGACTCATACATGCGCTATATTACTTTTTTTTAATCAAAACTGCTTTCAAAACTGTGAAGGAAAACATCGTGAGGAAACAGGCATATCCTAGAACCAAAAAATTGTAAAGTTGTGATTTTTACCAACCAGCGTGGTGGATTGCGGCCCACTCCCTCTCACTAAGAGGTGGCCTATACCCCAGCAGGGGGAACGTTTTAGGCTGATTATTAACTCTTTTTGTAACAAACACATCAATTAGCAACAAATAAACTATTAATTAAAAACTTGAAATATGTTTTATTTGTATACAGCAAATATCACACCCAACGCTTAAAAGCCGCTATCTCTTACTCTTTAATTAAAATCGAGTAAAATAACGAAGAAAGATTAATTAGGGTTCGCCGTCAAAGATACTGAAACAGTAATTAAAACATAAAGGCGTTTCTGTTAGAGCGGCCGGTCGGATTGCAGACCACAAAGAAATTGAAGACGGTTTACAATAAGTCGTAGAGTATTCTTTTATTCGTATTTGTTTCGTATGTCTTCAGTTCAGATTTGCTAGGGTCTGCTGGATCTGGAAAGCTTTTGTTCAGACGTCGGGCATAATGTAGGACAGGCTTTTCATTAATAATAATAACAAGCGGTTGGTTTAGGGGTCCTACAAGGCGAGAACCTCATAAAAGCTGGAAAAGAAAAGCGATTAATTTGTACTATTTTTTTAAGTTTGTTTTCTTGCTAAAAATTTAAAATAACTAATTAGCATTACTTTTAAAATATATTTTAAGGCTGTACTACCTGTTTAAGTAATATTAGTACGTCTCGCAAGGTGACATAGTGACTCAATATTTTTTGATTTTAGATCATCATGTATCACTACATTATACTTATTTACAAACACATATATTTGAATTTGAAAATGATTTTATTTTCAGTTATTGTGCGGCACGAAATCGTTAGTTACTAAAGAAGTGGTCCTCCACGAAATTATTGTTGGTCCGAAACCATTAGCAGTACTCTTACAAAAATGTATCAACAAAATAATCAAGATCACACCTATTTCCTCTAAGGTTTAGGGAGAGGTAAACTTATAGTACCCACATTTCGCCAGGTATGTTTAAGCTCATTGTAATATACTGCTATCGACCAGACACACATCCAGAAAACGGCCTGCTAATAACTCAAAAAAAAAAAATCCTGAATTGGGGATCGAAGCCAAGACTACAAACCAATGATACAGTTACTAAATAGCCAAGAAATCAGTCAACTATTTTGACATAGACGTTCCAAAAACTTTAAGTTGCAGTATTCCAACGGAGAAATAGCAGTAAAATAAGAATTATAGGATAATGCACACAGATACTGAATTAGTACGCCATAACTTTAACGTTATGTAATTAACAAAAGCCGTACATGTAACCGCCTGATCTTCAACAAGTCGGCCAGAAGTCAAGCCGCCGGTGACCTTAACCTGATGCCAGTAATAGCTGGTTGCCAGTTGCCATACGACCGCGAACTGACTGGTACAACTTTGCATGTAAAACTACAGCAAGGCATCGATCTTCTATATAATCTCGCACTCCAAAGGCTTCTTCACTTTGCAAGGCAGAAATTAAATTAAATGGCATAAACCTGGCAGTATTTTTATTCTAATAACAAAGATTGTTATGCTGAACATAAAAAAAAACTAGAACTAGAAAGCACTATCGGCTCAATTGTCCAAATAGATTTAATAATTTCAATTCCGATAACCACCTTTACTAATATTGTACATGGCCTGCCCATCTGATCTCTACAACCTTGACTTTCAGGCTTTTGGCTACCCGTGATGACTGTCAATGACCAAGGAACAACAACGAATGGAACCAACTGCTTATAGAAAGAAAGAAAATTGAGTTTATTGGCATTATATCATTTTAAATTGGGACCTTGGCATGTAATGTATGGACCTCGTAGCCTTGAAGATGGACCCGTGCTGCTGTCAATTTGGTATCTGTATCATAATTAAAAGGTTATACCATTTCTTCCCCTATATGCACCCTACCAACTATGTTATGGGTACATTGGGCTTTAACTCATTGGAGGTAAGAAGAGGCCTTGATCAGCTCTCGGTAGCCTGTAAGACTTTACGGGGACGTATCGACTGCCCAGAGCTCCATGGTCTTTTCTGCCGGTTATATGTGCCCGATAAATACATTGGACACCGTCAGAACCGCCGCCGGCACAATCTTTTTGCGCAACTGACATCTAAGACTGTAACCAGAGCCGAATTCCCTGTCTGTCGTACATTAATGATGCTGAATGTTCTTCTGACTACCAACCCTGAATATGATGTGTTTGTTGATAAATAGAATAAAATTATGCGTAGGTATGTCTGGTGTTCTGTGAGAGAAAGTATGCAAGGGAGTCCTCTGTTCCATATTAGTTTTTAGTTTACGTAATTGTTTAAATTTATATTGGTATTGGTGCCGATTTTGTTGTACACGAACTAAACTAACTAAACTATCTCTAAAATTCCTTACTTTTGGCTATGAGAATTGTAACGCTATTCTGCAAGGAAAAATCTCTAAATTTAAAAACTATTTTGACACGACTAAAATCGAATTTGACAATCGCGACTCAGCGTGGTATTTTTTTTTCTTTTGTTTTCGCAACGTTTACTTGTGTGTGCATTGCGTAGAATGAATTTTTTGAGAGACGAAGGCGCGTGCTAGGGTGCAGCCTGGACGTGTTTTATATGGAATTTTCACTTTTGTTTGAAAAATATAAAAAAAATGTTACCCACGTGTTGATATTTAAATGTTCCGGGGTATACTAAGGGGGTCGACAATTTCATTATTTTTGCGATAGGACACGCCATTTTCAAGATATAAGCAAAAAGAAAATAAAAAATACAGAACTGTTTTTGCACGTGAAGGCAAGGCGTTGTTGAGAATTTTAGTTCATGACCACTAGTTTTATTCCACACCTTTTTAATCGCGCTTAAAAATAGTCAGATTTAGATAAAATAAATTATTATAGTCAAAATTTTTGGTGAAAACCGGCAAACTCAGAATAGCAAAATTGACATTTTCACTAAACTAATAACTCAGTGCAATCTTAGTGCTGTCAAACTAAAATATAGTTAAGTTGTGTCACTTTAGTCTATTTCAGAATAGGAAATCGTCGTTTGACAGGAATAAACCAAATTTTAGTGATTTTTAGTTTAGTTTAGAGAATTTTGTGACAACAGAATCGGCACCATTGTCAACCTATCATCTGTTTCTATGTCAATTAATGTAATTGGTGTTGTACCGTTTTAATTAACTAAAAATAAATAAATAACTAAGTTTCTCATTGTATCAAAATCAGTTGCCTCATTTCTGGGTAAAATTCACTCTCAAATACGTAGGCTTTATTAACTCGGGGATCGCTCCCGAATGAGATCAATGTGGAAAACTTTTAAACATACTTGATTTTACACCTGAAACTCTAAAACAATTGATTGAACGGAAGTTAGTGAAGTTAACAAGAACCTCCGGTGATTAACGCCAAGTTTAAATCCAGTTTGATGTGGCGAATTGACGGTTTGATCATTTGGGCGAGGAAAAGAGTCAAATTACTGTTCTTATGTTTACAAAAACGTTTGTTTAAAGGATTTAGTGAGTCGAAGTCGTGGGCTCGATTCCCAGGTCGGGCAAAGTACTATTGAGTTTTTCCAACAGGAATTTCTCAGTGGCAATTCGAAGTTTTGATTTGTGCCCAATTGATGGCAATAGGCCTTTTTAATTTAATTAGAGAGATTTATAACCGCAATGCCGAAGACAGTCCTATTGTACCCGAAATATACATTGCTTCATTCTGCGGCCAACGCTTGCTCCCTATTAAAAGTAATTTAAACATAACTGGCAACATTTGTTCAATGAATTAAATTGTTCTACTTTTCCTTCATTTATATAACATATGTTATTTTTCGTTTAATATTCTTCTTAATCAGAACCAGAGCGGTGAAAATGGCGGTGCTTGGGGTAGGCCTATATCCGGCAGTTAAGATAGTGATGGTTCTTTGTAATCGTAAATTTATCGATGCAAATGAAACATTAGCAGTCTAGAAATAAGAAATTACATTTAGCACGTTGAGTGCCGAGGCTCTGCATTATGGCCGATCACGCGATATCGCGTGCCTGCTACTAACAATTTTGTATGCGCTCTAAAATCTGTGGCCATATCGGATTAACCATCAATCTGTGGCACTCAACGTGTTAAGGGTAGATCAGAATCAATCCTTGCCTTTTCCCAAGTATTTTAGGATGGTTCCTAGTCTAACTTGGTGTAGCTGAATATAAGTATTTCACACGAAGTGACTGCTGACCTGAACTCCACAACCCAGCTACTCTCATATTTCAAGGTTTTATGTAGTTTAATATTCTTGTCACAGTTTAATACGTATAAAATAGAAAACGAAATATCAATCAGCGTTGGTGAGAGTATATATCACGAGTTAATGATTCATTATTGAAAAACCGACGCTTCGCTATTGAATTCTCGGGGCGACAATTATAAGTTTTAACGGAATGATATTACCGTCTTTATGGTACGCACTTTAATGGACCGCATTGAAACTCAAAAGAATATGGTGGCTCTTATGAGGCTTGTGGTTAGGTAATAACAGATGCACAGGTCGATTGATCAGGTGAAACTATGCAAGCGGCGGTTGGAATATGGATGGGTAACCGTATCTTAATATACTTAGACCCCTCCGTGCCTTAAAAAGCACATTAAGCCATTGTTTCTGACTGTCATCTTTAAGAAAAACCCTATAAGCGTACCGTTTTATGTTTTGAGGTTCGGAACTCTAAAAAAACAATTATTTGCGTCGACTTGAGAATTTACACTCTTTTTTCGTTGGTTAGAGTTTACATTTAAACAAATATTTAAAAACCCAACTGCAAAGTACATCATGGAAAACGAAAAAACAAGCATTATTATTATCTATCGAACTTTGTTTTTGTGTAAGATATGGCAGGCCCACAAACCAATAACCGGAAATATTGAATATTTTGTTTGTCCCCGCCTGCATATATTTAGAATTGGCTCATTACCAGCTTTTATATTATAATACCTACCAATATTGATATAATTTATGTGTACTCCCTTTCTTTGTAATAGCAGATGCAATACAAACTATAAATATTATATAGCCTAAGTCACTGTCAAAATTAAGACAAATCTATCGACACGACACGTAATAAAATCTATCCTCAGGCTTCCATCGGCTTCAGCAATACGTGCTTGTCAAAGAAATAGACATACACACATGCTCTCGAAAAAACATTACAGTCGGGTAAAAATGACCTTCAACCACGATCGTAAAATATTGCGGCGAGATGTTAGCGCGCAATACAATATTGTCTACTCTGTGTGTTGAACCAATGATTGAGAATCCAACAGTGCATCCCATCGCGTCTAAAAAGCACCTTATTCGATATTTAACCGATTTCGAAAAAAGGAGGAGGTTCTCAATTCAACCGTAATTAAAAAAAAAAATGTTTGTTATCTCAGAACTTTAGACTAGGTGAACCTATTTTGATGATTCTTTTTTATTTGAAAGTTGGTGCTTCCCGTGTGGTCCCATTTAAATTTTGTTCCATTCTGACGATGGCATCCATAAGAAAACCATATAAGTCTTAAATTTGCATTAAGTATGTCCGAGAGAAATTAACGAATAACGTGATTAGTTCCGGGTAAATACCATAACTAAAAAGTTAAAAATAAAAACTTTTTTCAAAAAAGTAACAACCGATTTCCTTAAAAAAAACACTACAAAGTGAAAAATAACTTTAATTTTGGAAGTCGGTGCCTTTTTTTTTTCTGGATGGGAATTCATCTAATGACTTCTCCCGGTCTGGGCGGAGTGGGAGGGCATGTCAGACTTTTACTGACTAAAACCCACCCGTGTTCCTTCAGTTGCCCATGTGCCAGGGTCACGGTATCTCTTTCGAACAATCACGCGACCCCGGCAGGCATCGGTCCTAGCAGACCCTTCAGCGCTGCTGACATCTCTTTGAGGCGCGCGTGGAACACTACGCGCCGTCGACCCGAGCTTGGTCCTTACCGGGCGGCGAGCTACCCATTGCTCGCCACCCGCAAGCTCGCGCCTACGGTGGCCGGGAGTCCGCTATGGACTCCCGACGCCCGGGGCGTCTCCTCCTGCGGCGGCTAGGGACGTGAGGCCGCAGAGACTGCCACTCCCTCACGCGCCCCGCCTCCTCCTTCGCGAGCATTACTACTTCGCAGAAGGAGGTGACGGCTTCCCATTCCCTCTCGCTCCGTACCATGGCTCGCACCAGGGCCGGACGCGAGAGGTCGCCGCCGCCGATCACCTCCACGAGGACACGGCGGAGCTCCGCCCAGGCAGGGCACACCTCCACCGTATGCTCCACCGTGTCCTCCAGACGATCCTCGCAATGGAAACACCCGGACGTATCCTCCCGCTTTATCCTGAACAGGAACCCACCGAAGCACCCATGCCCGGTGAGAACCTGCGGCAGGCGGAAGGTGAGGACGTCGTGACGCCTCTCCATCCACTCCTCAAAGAGGGGACTTACCGCCGCAGTTGTGGCGTGCCTAGAAGTCGGTGCCTAAGGATCTGTTTTTATGGTTTTTTTGCCACTTTGTAGTGTTTTTTTAAGGAAGTTGGTTGTTATTTTTTTGAAAAAAGTTTTTTCAACTCTCATCACTAAGCATGCACATACGATGTTTTTTACGTCAGTGATAATGTGGACTAACGTCTGGAGTATCTGCTGATCAGCTAAGAGGCTAGTTAACTAACCCTGACATTTGTAAAGAATAATTCTTAAAAGATAGTGTAACGTCCTATCCTCGTTACGATCAAGTTTTCACATTAGGGAATTGTAACATGGGCTCAAATAAAATATTTGACACGAATCCCAGCGGTACAAAATGGATGAAAATATACCACCATTTCTCTGAAACTCACCGACCCTTAGTTTGAATAAAATTGATAGTTTCATTGTTTGTTTAGTAAGTATTTATAGATATGTGACGGAATAAGAAAGGTTGAAAACCTTTTACCTGAACTTGGAATAAGCCAGTCTGTTAGCTTGATTTATTCATAGTGTTTCACTCAAAAAAATATTTAAATAACTATCTTATGCCAGCAGCTTTACCCGCTTGGAGGTCTGAATATATCCCACGGGAACATACTACCGGGATAAAAAGTAATTTTAGTATTAATCTAGGTTGTAAACTATCTGTGTCCCAAATTGCATTGAAATTGCTACCGTATTAGTATTATCACCTCTTTGAGACTTCAACTTAATCGGATTACGGAATTGGGTCTAGAATCTATCACAAGATGTTATTGTTGTCTCATCTATCCACACTGCATGCAACGCAACGGTTGCTACTGAAAAATCGTCTTCTGGCCGTGCCTTAAGTGACTTGGAATGTGATTTAACAGTTTTAAAATCTGTTAAATCATGAAACTCATGACTGACGTTTGCTCAATCATTCAATCTACCTAGCCTTCTCCCAACTATGTTTCAGTCAGCTCCTAGTCTAACCGGATGCAGCTGTTAGCCAGTATTTTACATGGAGCGCATTTACTGGGTGATACGATATCCCTTGGTGAGTCTAGTTGTCAGACTTTCGGCCTTCTGGAGTTTGCTCAATATTCCGATTAAATAGCGAAAAGGTGAAAGTTCATGATATACCTTCATGACTAAGCCTAATTCTAGACCCTAATCTAGAGTTGGCTCAACTGAGCTGTCCCGAAAACCTAGTGTCGACGGAACGAAATAAATTGTATCATTTTGTTTATATTACGTGTGGACTTTTAAACAACAAGAAGTGTAAGAAAATGCCACACCTTTACATTAATATTAATGTAAATTAACGTCGCTTTTCGTGTATATGTGACCGCGTTGATTTTTTTAAACTACGCAACAGATTTTGATCCAGTTTTCAATATCTTTAAAGAATTTATTCGTGATGGATTTTTATGTGTCGCATTATGCGTATTATATTGAGTCATTCCTCCTCTCTATGAGAAGGAATTAGTCGTTATCTACCATGCGAAACCAGTGCGGGTAGATAAACGTAATATGAATTTAAATTTTCGGTGGAATGCTGGTTTTCTCATGATGTTTTCCTTCATCGCTTTGAGAGCAAGACCAATAAAACCGTCTGTCAAATTTTCGATGCGCTGAGATACATTCTGATGAATTCTCAAAGCTCGGTTTAACAGCGAAGGTTGAAAAAACTATGCACGAAAAAATGCCGCTGCGATTTATTCGCCCGTGTGAATGTCAACTAAAAGCTGTATAATACTGGGGCAGGCCGCGAGTATTTATAAAATATTACGGATGATTTTCATCCGTTGAAACTCTTACCGTATTGGTTCGGAATTCCCAAGTTGGAAAAAATGTGATTGGTTTTTTCCCATTCGAAAATGGTTCAATTTCCAAGCAGGCTGTTGAAACGAATAAGGTAGGTATTTTGCTCTTTAAATGCTTTTACTATCCAACTAATATTATAAATGCGAAAGTTTGTATGTATGGATGTGTGGATATTTGTTACTCTTTCACGCAAAAACTACTGAACGCATTTGGATGAAATTTGGAACACAGTTAATTTATAACCTGGATTAACACATAGGCTACTTTTTATCCCGGTAGTACGTTCCCGCGGGATATTTTCCGACCTACACGTGGGCGAAGCCGCTGGCAAAAGTTAGTACGATATATTTTGATACTTACTGGCTAATTGTTGTTTATAAAATAAAAGATGTTCGTTTAAGCAAGAGAAGTTAGTTTCTTTAGCTGTATTGTAAGCAAGTTAAGTTTATTACTAGAGAGTTTTTCTATATTCAGGCATTCTTTGACTAGCTGTTGCCTCCGACTTTGCTCGCACTATAAGATGAAAAGTATCCTATGTCGTAATCCAAATTTCATCTCAATCCGTTATGCCGTTATATCGTCAAAGGGTAACAAACTAAACAAACTCACTTTTGCCTAAATACCATACTAAAAATCCTAGTACTTACCTAAAATTCCAAGACATGTGACATGTTTCAACCTGTACTGTGCCCGTGGTGGACTAGGGCCCACTCTCGCTCACAGTAAGGGCCTGTTTCCCAGCAGTGGGAATATTATAGGTTCATTATGAGGCCACTGTCACTATCTCAGTATGTTAGTGGAAGACAATTCAGCAATCTTATAATACCCCAGTCACTTTACTGGGCTGCGAATATGAGGGTAAGCATATTTTTTTTTTCCGAATGTGAAATCATCATTATGACTTCTCCCGCTCTGGGCGGAGCGGGAGGGCGTGTCAGACTTTTACTGACTAAAACCCACCCGTGTTCCATCAGTTGCCCATGTGCCAGGGTCACGGTATCTCTTTCGAACAATCACGCGACCCCGGCAGGTGAGCGTAAGCTTAATAATACAAAATTTTCAAGCTATTTAGGTCTTGTGTGGTGAAGTGCCGATACGTGTCTGAGGCTTGTCAGACGATCAATATTGTGGTGATGCATTGCACTGGAAAGGGGGCTAGTTGAGTGATTAGTGTTCATAAGTACAAGATTCGTCTAGTATTAAGTTTTGCAAGACTGTTTTGAAATGAGCGATGAAAAGTGGCAAAGTAATGTAGTTTTTAGAATTGTAATAACTTCGTTTGTTTCTAGCTTTTCCATGTTATATTATTTTATTAAAAAGATGATAGTTTTGTGTACAGTCTTATGTAAACAAAACGTCTTAAGAGCGTTCCTTACAGATTGTAGGTAAACAATTTTTCATTTCGTTATGACGAAGGAGGCCTTAGACAAAATAGTCGTGGCCATTCTGACCACGACTGTTTTGTCCAATTGAATTGATTGGATTAGATAAAAAACTATAGGTACTCATATTTTCCATTAACAAACTATTTAGTATTTTATTTTATTTACTTAGCTTTAAGGTAACGATTAAATATAAAAACAATTTTTCATATTTAGTATGTTACTAATATTGACTTGTGACATTGCTGCGGAGGGATACTGATCTCTAAGATACAGGGACATCCCTAGTTTGGAGATCAGGGATTTAATGTTTTGCGCATAGCATAAGCAATTTAGTTATAATTGCACTGTATTAGTATGAAGGTTTTCTTAAATAAATAAATTTATTTATTTATACAAAGTCGGTAAAATTTAATTGCTAACTAAATGGACTACCAACTTAAATTGTTCGTATATTCAAATAATAACCGTAATTTTTTGACTGATGGAAGAATTGGCTATCATGGCAAATACACATAGTGTGCCAATAATGTAAACAAATCATGTCCCTGATGGCACCACTATAGAGGGCGGCATACAGAAATTATGACATTTTAAGGAAAACCCTACCCTTCAATTATCAACGGAAAACTATTTAACAAAATCAATCTGTTTAGCCTTTCCTCAACTATGTTGTGGATAGGTCTTACTGGATACAGCTTGTACCAGTACTTAATCCTACTAATATTATAAACGCGAAAGTTTTTATGTATGGATGTATGGATGTGTGGATGTTTGTTCCTCTTTCACGCCAAAACTACTGATCGGATTTAGATAAAATTTAGCACATAGGTAGTTTATAACCTGGATTAACACATAGGGTACTTTTTATCCCGGTAGTATCTTCCCGAAGCCGCTGGCAAAAGCTAGTATTATTATATTCTTAGCAATACGATACCCCTTAGTAAGACTGGTTGTCAGACTATCGGGCTCTTGACGACCTATAATGAAGAAAAATGAAAGATCTATACATGACAGCCGTGACCATCGGCTTAACGTCTGAGGCACTGATAGGTCTTGGTATAAAAAGATGGTTATCCGTCCACCGAACAACCGTGACAAGTGTAGCTTACCTTATCGATTAAACTTACCCTTCCGAAAAAGCAATTTACTAGTCATCTAATAAAAAACTCAATCCCAATCAATATGTCTCAATAAGCCTCATTAATATGTCTACGGCACAAACAAAAAGGACATTTATTTGTTATGTTGACATAAAAATCGCAATATGGATGTACGCCAAATGCCATCATGTTTTTTCATGGGAAGGCTGTGTTGCTAGTGCGGATTATTACGAAAACGAGGGGAATATTTCCTTTACTTGTAAGGACAGAGATGTAATTGCGGGATATTAGAATTGTGATTTTTGTGTTAGAATGATGAATACTGCCTGGATATAATATGACGGATATTAAAACTATGTCTGCCTCGTTAGTCTATTAGCAGCAAGCGCTTTTGCTGAGAATGAGGTCCTGGGTTTGATTTCCAGATCGGGCGAACGTGTTATTGGGATTATCGATTTGTAATTTCTCAATAGGAACCCGGAGTCTGAATTTGAGCCCGGGTGATGGCAATAGGCTCGCCCCTATTCATCATCATTTCAGCCGTAAGACGTCCACTGCTGGACTTAGGCCTCCCCCAAATTGGGGGGCTTTGCCATAATCGCCAGGCTTGGCAGGCGGGTTGGCGATCGCAGTATGGTGGTAAAATGCATAGAGAACGCTGCTGCCCATTCTCTAGTAAGTCCCTTAGTCACCTTTTACGACACCCACGGGAAGAAATGGGGTGGTGTTATTCTTTACGTCCGGCACCACACGGTACCGCCCCTATTACATGGTACTTAAACATAACAGGTAAATTGTGGGTGTACATCTCGGCCCAGTCCTTCATGGAAACAAGGCGTGATGTTATATTTATGAGTACTTCAGTTTATTATTTGCTTAACAACAGATTTGTAATCCCCAAAGGGTTTTAAAAAGGGTACGTCTATGGTATACCCATATTTCGCTAGTTATGTTTCTTAGTCTGTTATACCAGAAAAGGGAGTGGAGGAAAATAAATTACATTAATATTCATCATCATCATCATTTCAGCCGAAAGACGTCCACTGCTGGACATAGGCCTCCCCCAAGCACCGCCACCTCGACCTGTTCTGTGCCTCTCGCATCCAACGCATTCCTGCGGCCTTCACCAGGTCATCGGTCCATCTTGTGGTAGGCCTTCCAACGCTCCGTCTTCCAGTAAGCGGTCGCCACTCCAGAACCTTCCGGCCCCATCGGCCATCCGTTCTGCGAGCCCTGCCCACTGCCACTTAAGTTTGGCAATTCTTCGGGCTATGTCGGAAACCTTGGTTCTCCTACGGATCTCTTCATTTCTGATTCGATCGCATAGGGAAACTCCAAGCATAGCCCTCTCCATTGCTCTTTGGGTGACTTTGAGCCTTCTTATGAGGCCCATTGTGAGCGACCGCTCACATTAATATTGGTATCATATAATTGTGGTAAAATATAATTATAAGTTGTGGAAGAGTGGAGTCTCTTAACACAGGCTTTTCTGCTTAAAAGGAGGCTCCAATTACTAGTTGTTAAGTTTTACTTGTCAAAATAATAAACATTTTTTTCATTTTTCATTTTCATTTTCATATAAAAGCTCGCAATTTTAATCGATAATGTTCCCATTGCTCAGGTATCCTCTCTGTGGGAGGGAGGGCTGTAATCTAGCCCGCGGCCCAGTGCAGGTTGGTATTTGTCACATGACAGTTATGTTTAGGTACTAGGGGGCAAGCATTTTAACATCAACCGGGCACACATCCAAGTTCCAGGCGACAGACAATAAGTTCTGGATCGAGAAAATGTTAATGAAAAATTAGAAACAAAATTACAGATATATTGACTCTACCTTCTCTTTATATCTTGTATGTTCGCAAAAACTTAGGCCTTTTCAAACTAAGAAGCGATTTCCATAATATAAATATTCGTAGTAAAAATGAAATTGTAATATCAAAATTTAGATTAATTAAAACTAGTAAATAATTTGTTATAAACAGTATCCGCTTCTATATAACAAGTTGCCAAAGTCGGTTACTGAACTTAGCTATGGAGTGTTTAAATCACACGTCAAACGTGTTCATTATTTTTAAAAGAGTAACCGTGGAGTTTCTGGCCGGCTCTTCTCCATAGGAATCAAAAATTTGGAACCGTGCACCTAGCTTCTGACGCTTCATAAGTGCCCTTGTAGGTTTATGTGAAATAAAAATTATTTTGATTTGATTGATTTGATTGGAAAAAGAAAAAATATTTTGCTAATATCTTTTCTCATATTTTCATCCAACATGTGATGTTCTTTTTTTAATTTTACAGTATCAGAAAAACAGTATTAGTATTTTAACGTACTATTCAAAATGAATGCTAATTTTATTGTAATAATGCCCTGAATAAATATATTTCAATTCATTTAAATTAACTTCTATGTTCGTGGAAAAAAGCTACTTTCTTTTACATTACTTTAATCAAACAAATGAACAAGAATGATCGGATCTCACATTATAAAATATTGTACTTACTAACCTTACACAAAAATGATAATGGAAGTATGAATAGCGCTCAAATCGTTGAGCTCCTTAACTTCTGAGTTGAGCTCCATGATTACAAATTAATACATGCACTGACTGGACAGATTCATTCAATCTGTGTGGTTCTTTCCTCTAAATACCATTTTAGACAGCAATCACAATGGTTTTCACTCGATCTGACCAAGATTATGTGTGGAGTTGAAGATAAACTGTGTCCTCTCACCTTCTTACAGAAGTCAGATAGGAAATGCCGAGCTCATCTATTATAGTTTGTAAAATATGATTGTAGTGTGAAAGTGTTTGTTCAAACCTACATACAGAAATTAAATCATGTATCATTTATACTATGTAAATACCCACGTGTTACGATTGCGTCTTATAAATCAAATCAAATCAAATAACATTTATTTGTAAATATAGGTTAAAATGACAGTAAGATGTTATAAGAAGATGCACAGTTCACTACATTTAACCCGAGAGCATACAAATAAAACTAAAAGTTAGTTATGTCGATATCATGGACACAAAATTTAAATAAAATAATTCAGTTACATTTTGTCCAATATACATATTGACACTGACCCACAAATTTTTAAAAAGCGACGCCCCCTTAAAGGGAATATTTAACCATAATAATTTGCAGTGTGTACACCGGTTAGGTGTGTCAATACACACAATACGTTCAACATTTTGCTCCCATATTTGAGCTTAAACATTTAAACATTGTACATTCCCAATGTAAATCTGAACAGGCAGTGAAAGTTAGAGTGTTTATTGGGTAACGTTTACCAAGAGAGGTTTAATGCTGAACAGTTTTAATTTACAGAACTCGTAGCTAATTCAAGTTACATTTGCCGCGGTCAGTTTGCGGATCGGTGAGAATGCAATACATATCGAGATCGTGTCTTAGAAAGCGCGTTAAGACGTTGTAGATCTTTAACAGTCGTTCCGGATACTAAGAAGATAACCAGTCTTATCAAGGGTTTTATCATGTTACCTAGTACTTAACTGTCTTGTGAAGATCTGATAGGAAGTCATTCCATGTAACGTACTGGTATACCCCTCTGGGCCTTTAGAACTTAGACTGGTAGCCGACCCCATAGTTGGGGAAAAGGCTTTTAAAAAGAGTATAACTAATATTTACAAGGGCAAGTGTTTGTCTGATGGAACCTCATTTGGTATACCTACCTCAAAAGTAAGTTTTTTTTATATTTAATGTCTGCATTCTGAAGAGATTTCGACTCTGAACTTTTTCGCTATTTTTTCTCAGTGAAAGTAAGATTGGAAATATTGGCTCAATCTAGCTTATTATTTTAGCTATGACGTGTAAAAGTGATTCAGCTTATTCCGTTTACATACAAAAATATTTTTGGTTTGTTTTATTTCCGATATTACCATGGGATCAACACGTTTGTCAGTGAAACTGCGGGGCGGAACTAGCTAGAAATCTATATACGAATACTAATAATAAAGCCGAAGAGTTTGTTCGTTTGAACGCGCTAATCTCTCGAACTAGCAGTCGGAAAGAACACTTTATTACTATACGTTCGGACCCTAAGAGTTGAGTACTAAGAAAAAAATACATACATACATACAATCACGCCTTTTTCCCATGGGGGTAGGCAGAAACCACGGAACGCCACCTGCTACGATCTCTACACACTCCTTTTGCCTAAGAAAAAAATCTTACGAAGAAATCTATGCGAAAAAGAAGGGGTGGGTCGGGGAACAAGAAATTTCACGCAAACGAAGTCGCGGACAGAAGCAAGTCGAATATTAAGTTTAATCTTGAATGTAGCTATAATTTGGTGAAGTAAAGTACCACTACTTGTATTGTCTCTCTACTCCAAAAGTTGCCTTTAAAAGATCGCTATTAGTGAAAAGAGCGCCGATTAGCATAAAGCATTGTTAGCCTATAATTTTCCAATTGCTAGGACACTCCTCTCTGTGAAATGAGAGAGAGTAGGCCGAAATGAGAGAGATAATCAGGTTAGTAGACGTCACATGTTTTCGACCTTTAGATTCTAGAACGTGCCGGTTTTGCCACGATGTTTTCAATGGTGATTTAATAATGTACTAAAAATAAAGCACTTATCTGGGTTTGAAGCTACGACCTACAATTCGGAACCCGCAGCCGTTACCACTGCGCCACCATTACTACTCCCATTGTTACCCTATCTATATATATTTTGTAATTTTATGATGTTCATAAAAAGAGTATTGTATCCTATTCTATTCGACTCCAGATTAAAGTGAATGATAATAGTTCACCAAGATCATTAGGTTCAATTTAGGTTTAATAATAAGGTTGAATGCAAGCGCAGCGAACATAACAAGAAAATTGGATGGAAATCTGCAACCACATATAACGATATTACCTTCCTTTCCCCATGTTTGTGCCAAATATGTAAAGCCTCTGGAGTAACCTATATTCATTCCCCTAATTCAGAATAACTTGTCATTTTTAAAAGCTCTATTTATAGGTACTATAGTTTTATAAATACTACGGGTAGTATTTATAAAACGTTTTCAAATGTGACACTTGTTATTTGGTTCTTGTTGTTTTAAATATTTAAACATAGGGCCATATATAAGGTGTATCTATTCATACACGAAATATTTTAAGAGGTACACCTGTAGGTGGTAAAAAAGCTACAGCAATGAAAAAAATTATTCTAAATGTATTTTTTTCAAAATTTAATATTTATAAAATTTTTGACGCACATGAGAAATACTGGCTCCTTCTTATTCCCCCTCCTTCTTCTTCGCCGTCCGGTCGCCACCCTCGCAGCGTCAGGCGGGCCATTCATAGAATTTGAAGTAAAGGTTTTATGCAAAAAGGTTTTTTCATTCACTCTTCGTTCTTCGTCCAGTCTATCTCTCTGTGGAATGCGCTTCCCCAAGAAATCAGGATGGCACCCAACCGATTGACTTTCAAAGTTAAAGTTCGCGAGCACATTCGCAAAAAGTTGGCAGTTTCACTACAACGGTAATGTTTCTTCATGATTTTAGTAAATACGTTTATTTATATATATTTCAGTGTGTATATATTTATATTTAGTCAGGTATATATATTGTATTTATGGTTTAAATAGGGTTATGCGTTTTATTTTAAATATTTGTTCGCCAAATTTATTGCACCTACCTCTGTTTGTCTTTGCACCACCCAAAGGTTGACTGGTAGAAAATGCCTATGGCATTAAGTCCGCCTATGTACATTTGTGTGCGTGAAGTATTAAATAAATAAATAAAACGTCTCAAGCATTTTTAAAATTATAATAATTACGAAAATTCGAAAACACTTAGATAAAAAAATTCTTTTTGCTTCTATAGCTTCTTCACCACCTACAGGTGTACCTCTTAAAATATTTCGTGTATGAATAGATACAACTTATATACATATTTGTGGAGCAGTGGTGGCCCGATGGTATCAGCTCTGGGTTACGAGTATGTAGGTCAGGAGTTTGTACCTAGGCAGGCACTTTAAGTTTATGTATTAAATTTCATCACCACTGCTCTTAAAACGGCAAGAAAACATTGCGAGGAAAGCTATTTGAGGGCATGCGACATCAAACAACCCGCATTGAGCTCGCGTGGTGCATTATGGCTAGCTCTCTCACAGAGAAGAAATCTGTGTCCCAGCGGTGGGAATATTGTAGACTGATTATGATGATGATGATGATGATGATGATACATACATCAACTCACACCTTCCTCCCATGAGGGTTGGCGGTTCTTTTGTTCCGTTTACATTCATTGTTAGCGTTTCTACTCAAATCTACCTTGTAAATATCTTACCTAGACTTTTGTGAATTTTAACTGTTATACATAAACACAATCGATCAATTAAAGCAGTTTATTGTGGTTTAAAGAAAGAAAGAAAGGAAATACGTTTATTTGCGGCAAACATGACGCAAAGTAAGACCAGAAACATACAGAAATAAAAAATAAGGTGTGAGAAAATTTGCGTCACATCCAAGCAAAACGGTGGCTCACTCAGCATAATGCTGCGACCCTATGCGAGCAGAGCCCCAGCGCTGGTTTTCAGTGACAGCCGGCGCTGACGTAATGACGTCAACCGGTGCAGCAAACAATCAGCACAATAAATACTAAAAACACTATCGTTAGATTTAATCTATACTAATATTATAAAGCTGAAGAGTTTGTTTGTTTTAATGCGGTAATCTCAGGAATTATTAGTCCGAATTGAAAAATTATTTTTAGTCTATTTATCGAGGAAGCCTATAAGCTAAATAACAGCACGCTACAACCAAGAGAAGTGGAGCAGTAATGAAAAATGTTGCAAAAACGGGGAAAATCGCACAGGTAGGCGATTCGTCGCGACGGTCGGGGGAACAAGAAGTTTAAACTCAAAACTCTAATAAAAAAAAACCGGCCAAGTGCGAGTCGGACTCGCGCACCGAGGGTTCCGTACAAACCTGTAGGTATTCTCGGTTTAAAAATAAATGTTTTTTTTTTTAATTTTATATTTCACTTGATTGAATGTAAGGTAAATTGCGGTTAACGATTTATGACTTTTAAAAAAAACGACTCACTCGATCTCGTTCAAACTAATTTTTGGTGGTAGTTTACATGGTAATGTACATCATATATTTTTTTTAGTTTTATCATTCTCTTATTTTAGAAGTTACGGGGGGGGAGGACACATATTTTACCACTTTGGAAGTGTCTCTCGCGCAAACTATTCATTTTAGAAAAAAAAACTATGTTAAAAACCCCAATACCATTTTTGAAGATCTATTCATAGATACCCCACACGTATGAGTTTGATGAAAAAAAAATTTTGTGTTTCAGTTCTATGTAAGGGGAACCCCAAAATTTATTGTTTTTTTTTCTATTTTAGTATGAAAATCTTAATGCGATTCACAGAATACATCTATTTACCAAGTTTCAACAGCATAGCTCTTATAGTTTCGGAAAAAAGTGGCTGTGACATACGGACGGACGGACAGACAGACAGACAGACATGACGAATCTATAAGGGTTCCTTTTTTTGCCATTTGGCAACGGAACCCTAAAAATATCATTACCTACAAATATATTTATGCAACGTTTTGTTCCCCTTTTTACGAAAATTACGCAGACAGAGGAGTATAAAATTTGATGCAGTTAAAGTTTATATACCTATACGTTTTTACCAATCCGCACTGGGCCGGCGTGGTGGATTATGGTCCACACTGAGAGGAGGCCTGTGTCCCAGCAGTGGGAACATTATAGGCTGATGATGATGGTGATGAAAGTTTATAAGGCGAGAGAGCGTGAAAAGCTTTCTTTAATAGAAATAGTTGCTACAGTTGTAATTATATAAATATTTAATTAAAATTGACTTTTTCATTTATTTAACGATCGCAAACGTTAATGCTGAGCATAAGTTCCTGGGTTTGATTCCCACGTCCGGCAAAGAGTTACTGGGGATTGTGCAATAGGCTTGTCCCATATGACATTAGAGTTAAAAATAATTGGCTAACCCTTTGCGGATTATACGCGTGATGTCGCGTTATGTAACTAACTAAAATATTTGTTAACTGACAAGTTGTAAATGTTAATGTTATCCAGTTAATTACTTCTCACCTCACAATACAAATAGATGAAGAGCTAGGAGCAATATTTATGTTATTAGACTGCAGATGATGCTACAGTATGTACCAATATTTACTTAGACTGCTCCGTCTGATTAGACCTCGGGGTCTCATCTTACAGAAATTTGCTACCTTAGCATATAGGTACATGTTTCACATAGTTTTACAATCACAAAATTACTGAGAGTTGAGTTTTATAGAGTGTTCCCCAATTGTAGGATTCGTTTCATGACATCTTTGAATGCATATTTATTTTAACTACTGGTTGCTGTTTTGTCATTTAAAATTTAATGTTTTGCAATGCTTTATTATATAAAAATATTAGCTTTCTGCACTCCTTTATGCAAACTTTAAGTGTGAGAAATTTCACACTCCTCCCTCCGCGTACGCAAAAAGGGGTATAAAGTTATTGCTTCTCGTTTTAATATAGAGATATTATAAATGCGAAAGTAACTCTATCAGTATGTTTTTCTGTTACGTGTTGGGCATACAGGTAAACCATGGCCTAAGTTAGGACAAAATATACTTTTTATACGTTCCTTTGGGATAATCTCCGCGAAAACACGAGCATCTGATTTTAACATATTTTTAGGTTATTATTATGAAAGTATTAGAAGTTATTATTAGGAGAGCAGTGGTGGCTCAGTGGTAACGGCCGAGACTTATGAGTGAGTTAGGTCGTGAGTTCAAACCCAAGCAGGCGCTTTACTTTGTGTAAATTATTTCATCACCACTGCTCTCAAAACGGTGAAGGAAAACATCGTGAGGAAACCGGCATGTCTTAGGACCAAAAATTCGAAGACATGTGACATCTACCAACCCGCACTGGGCCCGCGTGGTGGATTACAGCCCACTCCCTCTCACCAAGAGGAGGCCTGTGTCCCAACAGTGGGCACATTATAGGCTGCTAATGATGATTATGAAATTAGTTGTGTTTCAAACATAAAAACATTGCCATTTATCTGAAACGTTTAAATAGATCCAACACGAGAACGAAACCTGTCAGATAAAGTTGGGTTGTAATAAGAAAGTTCTATAAAATGGAATATCGGAAAATTCAAATAATTCGGTAGGTTTGACCGCTGAAGGATCTTTCGGCCGTCTGGGAGAACATCATACGTTCTGTTTGAACTTCGAATAAAGATAGACGACATTTATTTTGAATTTAGAGTGGATAGGTAACGATAGAATCAGAAATTAATTAATGATCTTGATAAGCAGTCGCTCCAAGTAGAATACTGGTATTCTGCTGCAGTCGGTTAGACTGGAAGCTAACCACAAAATATTTAATAAAAGGGCTAAGCACACGATAATAATACAGACTTATGTACAAAAGCTGTCGATGCATTAATAACTAGCTGTTGATCACGACTTTGTTTGCGAACTGCGATGGAAGTAGCTTATGACCTTACACAGACCACGGTCTATCTGTGTGCCTAATGTCATCCAAATCCGATTAGTCGTTTAGAGGGCAAACGTAACAAACAAACAGAAGTCACTTTTGCATTTTGCGCAAAATACTCGGTTTGACGTTACAGCCCATTCGGGCTGTAACGTCAAACCGAGTATTTTGCGCAAAATGCAAAAGTGACTTCTGTTTGTTTGTGTAGAGTGTTGACACATTTTGAAATTAAACTTCAATTAATTCGCTGACCTAGGTAATTCTACCTAGGTCAGCGAATTAATTGAAGTTTAATTTCAAAATGTGTCAACACTCTACAGCACTTTGCTCGACCTAGGAACTGAACCCAGGACCTCGTGCTCAATAGTAGCTCTTGCGACCACTAAAGCAACAAGACAAATATTTTTTTCTAAAATAAATTCTTGACTTACATTCAGTGTATTTATTGTTTGTGGGCCGCCGTCCCGCGCAGGACGTTTAACAAAGGGAGAGCATTGTCAAAGTCGCTCGGATAATCGTTATTAGGGGAACTCCACGTGACAACCTGTTACGACATATAGCTACGGTACGTAGGGAATACGCAAGAGTTTCATTCCACTTTTATTTATGAGTAGCTTCTGACGTCGCCCGCGTGGAGGACAAATATTCTCCCACGTAAACGTTCTACCCAGATAAAAAGTATCCTATATATTAATGTAGGTTATGATCTGTAGGTACGTGTGCTAATTTTCAAATTAGTTGAGTAGTTTTTGCGTGGAACAGTAGCAAACATCCATACATCTTCAAAAACTTTCACATTTATAATATTAATAGGAAATATGTAGTTGGTTCCTTGTAAAGAGTAGATCTCTACACTCCACCCTAAGTAAATAGACTAATGAAGAGACAAAGGACTGTTGCGTATCCTTCTAAGTTGAACCCTTGTTCAGGTTTTACAAGCCAAGGTCATAAAAGGAGGTTGAATCCTTATTTTGGATGGATGGCCCATAGCTTGTTCCTGTTACGGTAAATAATATCTAATCAAAGTAAAACTAAAAATAAATCTGAAAAAAATTTGTTTGTTTGTTTGAAGTTGTTAATCTCTGGAACTAACAGTTGGATTTTTAAAGTAATGTTTGCTTTTAATAGCCCAATTTTTGAGCTACTGGGTATTTAACATCACGCCAGAATCCTTAGGAGACGACCAAAAGGAAAAACAGACAGAAAGAACGCTAATTCAAAACAAACTAATAGCGGGGCAGGTGCGACGGGGTATGTCAAGGGAGCAAGACATTTTATGTGGACGATGTCGCAGACTATAATAGTATATTTAATTGACAATGATCTTGCAAAAGGAGCTTATTATAAAGATGAAAATCAAAAAGGCAAAAACATAATTCGTCATTTCATCATTATACAACAACAAGTTTGTCAAATAATTCAATTAAAAAAATATTATCCGATAAACTTTTTTTTAATAACGTTTTATTTGACAAACAATTCATTTTATTTTTAATTTTATCTCTTAGAACAACGTTTGGAATAAAAAACATACGGTTATTTGTCTATTTGGGTAGTGGTTTTTTTTTAAGCCTTGAAATACCGTTCGGGGCAGATCCGACATGCTTTGGGGAAGGTTAAAATTGTGACCTCCTACGACTACCTGTCTTCCTACGATTTTAGGGAGGTAGTTCTATAAAATTATGCAAAACAATATCGCCATGATCACTTTGTGACTGGTTTAGAAAATGTAATATAAAATGATATTTACTATAAACGACATTTTTCCAAAATGATCTAAATATTACATAGAAAATGTATAAATGATTAGAAATTATCCGACACATTTTTTGATAAAATAAAACATTATGGAATAACTTGTTTGTGAAATAAATAGTATAAGAAACGTTGATTGTAAACTAAAAAATTGTCAATGGTATTTTGGTGAAACATTAGTGAACCTTTCATTGCAGCACCCGCTATTTTATATATTTGTTTAAGCATTATTTGACTTAGGTATTAAATAACAACATGCTATCACGCTCGATAGCCCCAAAGGGCTAAGCATAGGTGTATCTAAATTACGTTTAAGTCCCATGTTATAGAGGCGAGCCTATAACCATCAACCGTGCACAAATCAAGACTCCGGGTTGCTACTAAGAACATCCTGATGAAAAAATCAAAATCACTTATTCCCGGCCTGGGAACAACACCTACGACGTCATGGTCAGCAGTAGCGCTTTCGATAGCTAAGTCAAATAAATAAATACTCCTTTACAAAGTTCCGTTCGATACCACACCATGCGGTACGGAAATTCATTCGGGATCGTGTAGGGATTTTAAAAATTCATAGGTAGCGACACGTCGCTTCCCTAACTGCAAGTTACACTACAGTATACTGGAGTTTAAAAGTCGCACGTGATAGTTTTCAGAATGTTTCTACATTTTATGTCCCCAATTCCTTAAGGAATCAGTTGTGATTTTACTGTAGCATGTATTTTTGGGTGTTTCTGTCGTGTACTTTTTTATGTTGGGTGAACGTTTTGTTTGTTTATAATAAATTATGATATTTTTCGTTATCGTACTATGTCGTACGATAATATTATAAATGTAAAAGAAAAAAATACCGTTTAAATGGACATAATTCGTAAATCACAAAATAAAATAACAATATTTAAAAAAAAAATATTACAGTGTGTGCCTCATGTGTTGTATTTTTAAAAACGACCTAACGGATTTGTCACAAGAGATAATTTATAAACTGGATATAAACATAGGATACATAATACCACAGAATTACGTTCCCGTGGATTTCTTCCATACTCCACGCGGGCGAAATGGCTGGCAAAAGTTAGTTGAATATAAAGTTCTTACTGTGGTAGGTACATTGTATGGTGACGAACTAGAGGGTACCTACGAAACTCAATCAGGGTCACTGTACGATTATTTTTCTCAATCATGATCAGATCGGTTACGCAAACTGAATTTTCATACAGACGTTTCGAAAAAGTCGAAGAAAAACTCATTAAAAAACCTAAAGCGGATAACACTCTAAAACTTGAAATATCCGTTGAAGAGCGCTTCAGGCCCCAGTTTTGTCTGAACTCGATATACTATCCTCATAGTTAAGTTTACTTTGATATTCGTTCGAGTATAGCTACACACAGTGATCCGTCTTTTTCACGGTTCGAACTCGGTATTAACTTCCCTAAAGGATTTCTCCACAGAACATAAGCGGACTTGATATCAAAAGCGAGAAAATAAATAAACAACAGGCGACTAGGCTGCTTTGTTATGTAAATAATAATCATATTTTTCTTCTATACATATTGTAAAGTCACTTTTGATCTCCACGCGAACCGCGTTGTTTCTTTTAAACTCAGGAACGAATTTATGCACTTTTTTCGGTAGTTTATAAGAATATGTAATACTTTAATATTTAAATTAGTCAATAAAGAAATCGTATGAAACAGGGGCGGGTCGCCAACAAATTATCTTGCTACGGTTGTCGGTAATGCCAAGGCCGAATTTACTACTAAATCCCTCAAACAGCTTAGACGGAAAATGTCGTAGGTGTTTTCTATTATAAAGGAATTTGCTTCGAGAGTCGACTGAAGGAAAATACAAATAGTCTCCGATGTTTATTTTCCTGTGAATATCTTCTTTTATGATAAATCTATTGACATCACGATAAAATTATTTTAGAACGCCGTCGTATCACATTTTATGGAGATTTTATGACCCGATACCATGACGATGAAATGATTAACGCTGCCAGGTGGGCACTCTGGGAGATAAATGCTTGATTTCCGATTTTATGTATTTTTAAAATCCGAACGTCACGAGTGATATATGAAAGTTTATCTCAAGGCGCTGGTCGGGTGCCCTTAGGTCCGCTAGTGTTGGCACGTCGCCAACTCTGAGGGTTCCAATGAGAAAAATACGCCACCATCAGATAGGAAGTAGGTACATTAAATATACGCGTTTTAATGGAGGTTGTTGAATTATTATTTTATTCTGCTGGTTTTGCGGTTCCGCAGCGCGCCAATACGGCTTGTGTTATAGTTAATGTTACGTCACGGCGCGGTAAGTTCGCGTTATTCGGTTTAATGGTGCTCCAGAAAACATAATCGTTCTTGTGACGTAATCTTAAAGATTTTTGGGGAGTGGAGGCCGTGACGTAACAAGAACAATTGTTTTTGACACGACTGATGGCTTGACTTACGGGATTTTAAGTTTCTTTGTGTTCTCTTCATTGTATTTTATTCGCTGCTTTACTTTACAACGATCAAAAGTAATTGGCTCTATTGACGGATTTTGTTTTAATTTCTTTAATATGAAGATAGTATAAATCGATAGAATCTGGGGCTCTGTCTCGCATAGGGTCGCAGCATTATGCTGAGCGATGGCCGTTTTGCGTGGATGTGGCGCATATTTTCCCCACCTTTTTATATTTCTGCTGTGTTCAGTCTTTCTTTGCGTAATATTTACATCAAATCTATACATCTATACGAATAATAAAACTGAAGTGTCTGTTTGTAATTTCAAATTAACAGCTTTTCACTAAAAGCATATGAAAATATATACGGTACTTACACCAAAAAATCATTTTTTAAACTTTTGTCTGTCTGTTTGTTCCAGCTAATCTCCGAAACGGCTGAACCGATTTTGACGGGACTTTCACTAGCAGATAGATCATGTTATATGGAGTAATATAGGCTATATTATTGTCCCAGTAGCACGTTCCGGCGGGATTATTTCCGACATCCACGCGGGCAAAGCCGCGGGCAACAGCTAGTAAACAACATAATAATAATAATCTATTTTCTTTCTTTGTTTTACTTTCTTAAACGATTTTTAATAAAAATGCACCTCGTAATATACGACCTTCGTTGATTTCATAAATAAAAAATCTGCTGACACTTGTAACCGCTGTGCGGAAGCTACAATGCAATCCAATCCGAGCGAATTGCACCGTTTATATCTCTTTGTGGTATTCACCGGCCGCCAGACGGCTGTCGTCCGACAGCCGGACGGACGGCGGCCGGCCGCCTGTTCAGGTGCCCACTTTGCGTGTAAGCGACGTCGGCGTCGATTCGACTTAACCAATGTACAATCGCAGAGAATTTGTACCACTAGACTAACAGCTGGTGGCAGTTGAAACAGTTCTGTAAACAAATTTTATTTCTGACGTAAGTCTAAGAGATTAATCTGTATCAAGATGCTGTTTAACATATCCATTTCAGTCTTTGACATTCCTATCATAAAGGTTACTATGTATCCAAATATATTAAAATTCGATACGAAAAATGAAATGGTTGATTTCAAATTTGTTTCGTATTTTCATTTTTAAGAAAAGATTTTTTTTTTTGCGGTGCCCTACAGGGTCCGTTAGCTTAGCCATTGTAAGACCGTGGAAACATTGTAGAATGCAAATAAAGATATATGAGAATGAAATAGAAAAACTTAAACAGCTATAGACATAAATTCGAAAACAAATAAAATAGCTCTCAAGTAGTAAGTTCAATATGACAGCTGTCATAACTTTATTCTAAAACCTGTTCTTTTTTTAAATCCATAGCTCTAAACGTAACCTTCACACTGCGATTCCACTTTACTAAAACCTCCTTTAAATTAGTTCCTCTTTTATTTTTCTTTTCTATTAAGTTCTCAGCGGGAGTGGAGACATGAGGCAGCCAACGTTTGTGATCACACCTCGCTTTATTGGTTCGTGTTTTCATTAGTTATGGTAATCGATCCCGGTTTGTGGAGCCACGCGACTGTGTCAAGCGTTAGTGGCAAGTTTTAGACGATTTTATCGAGACTACATATTTAATTTCTCGTTTGCTGGGGGTGTTTTTTCTGTGTGAAACGATTTGAAATTGGAAGACCTCTCGTTTTGTTTTACGTGATTAAAGCTTTACAGTTTTTTCTTACTTAAAGTATTGTATCGAATTCGAATCCGTGTGGGCTTTTCTGATATTTATAAGAGTGACTGACTGCTTATCTTTCAAGTCTAGGCCATAATTATTTTACCAGGAGGATTACATTTTTATTTTTTCAGGAGCACCAAGGTAACTGACATGGTTCGAATAATTGCTAAACTTAAATTGCAGTGGCAGATCATCTGTTTTATCCATCTGGCCGGAGGTTATGAAATGACGACAGTGCACCGAAAGACGGAGAGTTAAAAGACCTTCAACAAGGTGCAGCGATGACCTTATGAAGACGGTAGGAATACCTGGATGCGAAACCACAGAACCGTTCTTTGTGACAGAGCTTGGGGGAGGCCTATACTATGTCCAACAGATAACGTTTTACAGCTGAAGTGACAAAGATGCATCATTGTGTTAGGTGCAATAAACAGACAAAAACGTATAATAATCTTATGAAAAAGCGTACAGTCATTAATATGTATGGAAAACATCCGTAAGTTAACAAAATGAATTTAGTAATTATTCTTAGTGATATAGTCATTAACATGTATTACAAAAATCTCTAATTTAACACTATGAATTGAGTAATTATTTATCACACTGACTACGGTAATCTGATTAACAAATAAACAGAATGAAATTCAATTTACACGGAATAAATTGAGGCATTTAAATGAATTAATTACACCTACTTGTACCAACGTTGAATAATTTCATAATCAACATTGCTAATTACTGACAAATACGGCGTGAATGGAATCCGTAGTCACGTTGCATGGCAACCAGTCAACACGAGCATGTCAATTATTTTTCAATTAAGTCATCAAGTACTCTATTACTCGAAATTAGCTGTGTTGCAAGATGGGGTGGTTAATTTGTTACCCAATTGGTCTAAGTCATATCATATCTAATTAGTCTCTTCTATAATACTCATTCAGACTACACAGTCCAAAGTAAAACAAAAGCTATAAAATATGTACTGGCTTATGGACCTTCAGTCTGATTGGCTTCTCATAAAAAAAAACGAAAACAAATAAACCAGCCAAATGCAAAAAGCGATCCATTTCTTCCACTATTGAAACGTTGACTTCAATAATTGAAGTCCGTTTTATTAAACTTGCTCAACAATAAATAATAAGAGAAAAATAAAATGCGACAAAACGAAACGGATTATTGCAGTTCTCGCAGGGTTAAACTCTGTATTATTGCTTATTTTAAAGCCAACCTGTTGTTTGCGTTTAGTGGAATTATTAAGAATATTCTTTTAATATTAGGATTTTCTTTGGTATCAAAGTTTGCAGAGATACTCGTTAAACTTTCTCACTTATCAGTTGATTGTTTCAGTCGAGAAAACAACCGCTTCGGTTTAGTTCTTGAGCTTCGAGACTTGCGAATATACCTACTAAAGAGAATATACATTTGCCTTTCACCGTTCTAAGTCGCGCGGAAAGTGTCTATATTGAGAATAAGAGTGGACTCGCAAAATAATAATGGCGTTTCCATGGAAACCAACTCAAGTCCCTGTGACATTTGTAAGTGTCAGAGATGACAAACGATAATGCGACCATATTTTAACACGGCAGTGCGAATTTGCGATTTTAATGTTTGGATATAACATAATTGAAGGCAGAAAATATCGTAGGAACATAACATACTCAGCCTATAACGTTCCCATTGGTGGGTCATAGGCCTCCTCGCAATGTAATAGAGTGGGACGCAGTACACCACGCGGGCCCAGTGCTGTGCAGTGCAGTGGTATGGTAGATGGCAAATATCTTCAAATTTTTGGTTCTAAGACCCGTTTCCTCACTATTTCCTCTTAACCGTTTTGGGAGCAGTGGTGATGAAGATAAATACAGAAAGTAAGGTGCCTGCCTAGGTTTGAACTCACGACTTCAAACTTGTAAGTCAGGGCCGAAACCCCTGAGCCTCTGCTTCTATCGTAGGAACGTTTATGATTAAATATATTTAGGGAAACGTAAAAACATAACCTTCATAAAAATACACCGCCTCATGACAAGAAACTACATATGTGTACTCCTTTCGAAACATTGCATCAAGACGGAAATCCGCTACCCAAGCAGAAAAAAATATTTTGGCCGTTGCATGTAAATATCCTTACCCTCATTTCATATTATGCCAGCAGAAAAATAAGGGCGCACATGCACGAATCGTTAAGATATAACCCGGTTCATTTGCTATTCAGCCGTTCGTTATTCTTCCTCTTAGTTGACACTATTCATTCCCTGAATTTTAAAAAACTGCAACGGAATGAATGCTAACTGCCTCAGTAATGTCGTTCTCTATTCAAAACTTTATTCGGAAAGTTTTTGTTTATTTATTTGTGCCAATTTTAATTGGGTTATTTAAGCAGTGGGCCGGTGGTTGACCCGTTTCTTAACAGCCGGGTTGGCTGCGGCGGATTTTGAGAAGGCTTCCGTTTTTATTTTTTTTATTTTGTGTCCATGCCTTTCGTGAAAGCTGTTTGTAAAACAAATTCTGTAGTACGTTACATTTAAAATGTAATAACCTTTTAAGAATATTTTCGTCGAAATGATCTTGTGTTAACTTATTTGGCTATTGTACTTAGCCCAGCTCTAAGTACAATAGCCAAGTAAGTTAACACAGTAAAAACCCTATAAAAAAGATAATTTTATTCGGTTTAAATGCTCCTATTTCTTACTTGTATTTCCTGTGCGTTTCACAATTAATATATATTTTTCTTTGTTTCTTACACAAGCAGAGTTTTTATAAACACGAAATTTAGTACCCTTATTGATGTCTCCACCCATTACTACAAGACTCTCAGTATACTCTTGATAAAAACCTTACAATACTCAACACATTCATCTCTGACACTAGTGCCAGCCGTTCTAAAGGTTAACAGCCCAGCTGATGCTCAAATCGCTTTAGTTCCAAACAGTTCGATATTGTTGAAAAATTCCTCAAAACGTGACCAACAACGATACGTAGTTCTTACGAGGCGTTTGACTGGCGTCGGTAGCTCGGAAATACCATTTTGAGCTAACAGTATTGTTTAAATGACAATACAATATTGTTTTATTTGAATGTTTGTAATGACATCACGCAGGTGAGGTTGTCGTCTTCTTAACCGGACTTGCCTATGGCTATCTTAATAAATGAAGTCTTCCAACCAGGGCTTAAACTTAAAATTAGAGAGACTACTCGCTATATAAGGCCACCCCCTTGTACGGTTCGGACTTCGACTTAGGGCAGCGCTGGTAGATGGCAGCAAGGGACGGGCTGGATCGGAATTAGCTAAGAAACGTTTCATTGGCAGTATGTCAAGAGTCCGGGTCAATTTGTTTTGTTTTTAAACGCTTAATATTAGCTTCACTTGTATGTATGTTTGTTTGTAACCGACTCCTTATAGCGCGATTTTGACCCACTTTAAACGACCAGATTTCGTTCAAACTTTGTACACCTTTCGAAGACCGATGACAATGCAATAATTTCATAAATTTGTGTCATTATCCTTGCCAGGGTTACCAGGACAGCAAAAAACTGTCGTTGAAAATTACGCTGACATACGTCACAAACTACGCTGACATGCGTCTCAAAATTAGAACCCAAAAAAAATAGAAAATAAATAATAGTTTAAAAAAACTAAAAACACTCTTCTATAGAAAACAAAACTAAAAAGTAGAAAATAATGGAAAAAAGCGTGGGGTGCTTTTTAAGGTATTTTTATTGATATCCGGCACCCCACGCTTTTACTTTTACTTTAACTTCTCTTCTGAAGGAGTGATCAAGACTGATTAGTAAATTGTCTAAAAAGGCTTCTGATTGGTGTAGTAAATTAAAATTAGTATTCAAATCATGGTATTTGGCAACAGATAAATTGTTATAAAAGTTGAGAAATTTGCAGGAATGTGACATTCTCCACCAGCGTAGCCCTTTCCTCTCACACAGAGGAGGCGTGTGCCCCAGCAGTGGGGACATTAGAGCTGATGATGGTAAAGCCGTACGTTATAGCAGCAGTAGAGCAGGGTTGCCTTAGTGGTGACAGCCGTGACTTGCGAGTTGTAGGTCCTAGGTTGGAATATAGACAGGTGCTTTACTTCACTGCTCGCAAAACGGTGAAGGAAATCCTCGTGAAGAAACCGACGTGTCCTAGAACTAAAAATTCGAAGACATGTGACAACGATCGACCCACATGGTGGATATGGCCCACTTTCTCTCATCTAGAAGGGTCTGTATCACGGTATAATGGACTGCATTAATGCTAAAGCCATACGTTATAGTGGCATATCGGGGGTTTAGAAGCAAAGGGTCGGGTGAATGCATTGTTTCTATATAATTATTATGTGCAACGCCCTATGGCGCGTCGTCACGCTATCTGTGTCCGGTTTGTTCGCAGATATAATATCTGTATAAAATCGCAAAAGCCTCGTTAACGCGTCTCAAATTTATATTATAAATGGTAAGGTTGTTCATTTAGGTAATCTTAGGAGGAGGGAAAATACACGCAAACAAATTATTTCTTTTCTGATCTGATTCAAAAAGTTGAACTGATAGACTATGACCAAGTCTCTTAAGATATGTTTTAATTATATCACAAGGACGGCAGTCGCAGATAGAGGCTAAACTTTAATAGGTATACGTTTAATTTCTTGTAAATCTCCTTTGTTTTATTACTAGTAGATTCGGAGAATTATATCAATATTTTATTAACAACAACGGTTACTTTGCTTTTTAACCAAAATACCATTTTATGATATTAACAAAAATACCATCTTCTAAAAGTTTGGCAAGAACTAGTCACAGCTGCTCTTAAGATGACTGTCAGCCTCGCTAGCTATTAGTTATTTTTATATCCATAAATCAATACAAAGTGTAAGGTACAGCCCTCTGCAGACTGATGGGGTGGATTCAGTGTATCATACTAAGATGATCAGTACAAGAAATTATTTCAGGACCGTTATGGGAATCCAATAAACTGAATTTGTTTTATTTCCTCACACGCAATGGAACTCAGATCAATTCGGAAAGCCGCCTTTGTGCAATCGCCGATGACGAGTTTGATTGTTAGAGTATTTCAAAACATCCATTGACAATTTGTATTTTTATCAGCACTCCCACAGCATCGTATGCCTCTAAAAATCCCTATTAAAATGCACATCGTTCCTGCATATTTTCGTTTCTATTCAGCTCTACCTCTCTGCAGCGCATCCGGTGTGGAATGACCGGCGTGCGGTCAGCGGTGTTCGCGGGTGCAACTTCCCTTTTGGTGGAGGCCTATCTATATCTAGCCACTGTGAAAGGCTAAATGAAACATGCCATTAGGCACCCGTTTTGTGCTGTTTGGCTGTTTACTGCTAACGTATAAAACGTGGCCTCTAGCATCCCGGAAATTAAGAACTTTTCACGATGTCGAAGTCAAAACATGCCTCATTATCAATTTTTACTCAAGACTTTCTCGCATACAACTTGAACCCTTGTTTAACCCATTCTTGGGTAGACTATTAAAAATAGATTTTGTGCATACTTACCACTTTGGTATTGGACTGGGATAACTTTCCGCACTTAGTCTTTCCGTAGACCATTTGATTATACGTGGGCCATGGTGGCTGTCGTCGGTTCATTCCAACCAGCTCACCTCGCTTCAGAAAGAGATTTGGTCTCCTACTCCGATCAAAACATCTACAAAAAATCTGGATGACCTGGCTACTGATTATCTTCCAAATTAATCCAAGATTATCATAATTTTAGTTCTATCAGTTACGCAACTGGTAAAACTAAAATAATATAGTAGAATAATTGAAATAGATTCATCAAAACAAATCAAAATATTTTATTTCACATAAACCTACATGGACACTTATGAAACGTCGAGGCTAGGTGCACGGTTCCAATTGGTTGATGCCTATGGAGAAGAGCCGACAAAAAACTCCATGGTTACTCTTTTAAAAATAAAATATCTGGTTGACCGAGCTTTGCTCGGCATTTTTTGGTAAATTGTGTTTAAAATAATAAGTTAATATTCAAGTTGATTATCGATAAAGTTGGTCATTGAAAACACGAATAAAATGACATTTTTTAAAAATGAATCCTAGCTAGATCGATTTATCGCCCCCAAAACCCCCTGTATACTAAATTTCATGAAAATCCTTGGAGCCATTTCCGAGTTTCAGATTATATATATATATATACAAGAATTGCTCGTTTAAAGATATAAGATAAGATTGTCTTTTAAAAGGACACAAAGAACAGTATTGACTTGTTAACAAATACCAGGTATTTACTAAATTAGAAAATGGTCTATAAGTCTAGTCTGCAAGGCACTCGTAAATTTTAATATTATATCGTAAATAAGCAACGCCATATTATAAAGCGTTTCTTTTCTCTTTTAACCATAAAGACAGTGTTGACAATGACCACGTTGTAACCACAAAACTGTCGTTAAAGGGATCGTAAAAATTCAGTTGTTACTGCTACCATATACCACACGCGACCACATATTGACACAGTGTACGAGTGACCACTGATGAGGCCACGTGGTCGTTGGCGACAAAATGTTACAACCTGTATAATTTTAAATGGCTTATGTTTAACTTACCACCAAATATAGTAACATATAACAGACAAAACTAGTAAATGATCACCAAAATTAAACTCGCATTTTAATGTAAAATTATAACCAACATTTTTACATCTTGCTATCCTATTTAAGCAAACTGACTCCAAATAAATCATTGTTAATCCAAAAGTAGTAAATGATCACCAAAATTAAACCAGCATTTCAATGTAAAATTATAACCAAAGTTTTTACATCTTGCTGTCCTATTTAAGCAAACTGACTCCAAAAAAAATCATTGTTAACCCAAAAATAGTTCGTGAACACGAAATTATTAAGAGTGTACTACGTGAGTTCGACAAATGGGTGTGCGAATAACACTTGTGCGACAAAACTGTACTGCGACTCACCATAGTTCGAATGCACGCTTGTGCGACACACTGAATCTAGTCGTTTCTAGCACTCGCCGGCCGCTGCCGCGGTACCGCTCGCTTCGCTCACTCGGCTCGTGCATAGGAGGTCACAGTTTTAACCTAACCTAACCTAACCTAGTGTACTATGTGAGCTCGAGTGTATCGCACAAGCGTGCATTCGAACTATTGTGAGTCGCAGTACAGTTTTGTCGTACAAGTTATGATTTGGTGATCATTTACTACATTTGGTGTTCGAATACAATTTAAAGTGGAGTCGTGACTAAAATAGCTAGTACAATTGTAATTTTAGACTTTATTTTTCTGGTATCAAGTATATATTTTTGGTTAAAGAACTAAGGGTATCAGCATTTTATGGTGATCATTATATTTAATACCATTTTAAATACTGTCATTATTTAAAGGGTCTGTTCTGCTATTCGTTTTACTTGTACTCCTCTTTCATACATTATGTCCTATGGCATCTATTCATCTTACTTAAAACTTTCTAGATTGGAGATTTTTAAGTGGCGTTTAGTTGATTTGGGCGAACGCAGCTGCTATATGGTTAGGTGAAGTAAACTTAATCTAGGCCTTGCAGACTACAGATTTATAGGCCATTTTCTAATTCATTAAGTATAAAGTACTTGTTGACAGGCCTACACTTGCCTTCCATACCTATTAAGAGTTTAATTTGAAAACATTGTATAACCCAAATATTTTCAAAAGAGTAACCTTGTAGTTTCTTTCCGGCTCTTCTATAGAGAATTAATTGAATCACAGGTGCCTAATCAATTTATGTTATTCCTAAATAACCAGGTACACGAGTAGATAAGCTACTATTTTCCCAGCTCCCAGAACTGCTAAAAACTTAAGCAGCAGAGAAATTATTACAATATTTTCTACTAAACCAAAACGACCCAAGAAATATCACAACTACCTCCAGGCTAATACGAAGCTTACGCTTCGTAAAGAATTTCTTTCTGCGAAACAGCGTAACTGGACAAAAGTTCTATACAAGCGCTCTCCATTATGAGAACTCGTTAAGACTCAAAAGTTGTAAGTTGAAAAGTATTATGTTACCTCTTAAGCCACATATATGTAGTTAAACGTAGGGGGAACAGGTTTTCGGACGATTGCTTGCAGACGTGCTTTGTCCGAGACTTGCTTAAATCATAAGGTTTCTGTTCAAAAAGACCTCATGATAGTCGGTATCATCATATTACTTTCACTTAGTATGTGTGACGCTGTAGTTATAAACATTTGAGCTTTGTATCTGGAAAGGCAACGGATCGTTGAGCTCCATAACTTAGAGATGAGCTACTCGATTATTGACAATTTCTTGCACAGTTTTGCTGGACAGATTCACTCACTGTAATTTTGTTTGGTTCTTTTCTAAGAAGATAGATAGTAATGGGCCTCAGACGATCTGACCAAAATTATGTCGGAACTTTAAATAAGACCAACCCTGAGAATGCTTTACAATTTCTTCTTAGGGTAGTAATATAGGTTTCGACTCTATCTAGCTTTTTTTTTTAATTGATGTGTTATGTGATATTTTCATTTCATGTTTGCGGTATTTCTGACATGATTGTGTATCAGTGATGGCTATGCATTAATATAAGGAACTTTCTTTTAAAGTAAGAATTATTTTTGGTATGATACGAGTATTAAATATTTTTATTGGAAGCGAAATAATAAGAGTTTAAGTAGATTTTTTCAGAATTGGTCTTTTACCTAAACATAAGCAGATTTGGCCCAGCGCGAGAACAGTGGTGGCTTGGTGGTAACGGCCTCTACTTACGAGTTGTAGGTCGGGGGTATGAACCCAGGCATGCGCTTTATTCCACTACTCTCAAAACAGTGAAGGAATATCGAAAGGAAACTGGAATGACCTGAAACCAAAAATTCGAAGACTTGTGTCATCTACCAACCCGCACTGAGCCCTGGATGACAGCTCACTGCCTCTCAAAGAGAGGAGGCCTATTTCACACCAGTGGGAACATTATAGGCAGATTATGCTGAGCAGAATATGTGACGCTAGTCTACGATTGGATGTTAAACAGTTTTCGGGAAAAATATGTTTACCGATAGATAAGTACACTTTTTCTGCTTTGTATTTAATATTGTGAAAATTAATGGCTATTTATCATTGTCCTTTTCAGCACTACGGGACAATTAAATGCAAAATTCGCAACATATTTGAATGAGACAGAGATCTTTGACCTCCATCTAACAAGAAAAATCTTTTATCGTCCCAATATCTTATAGGACAATACAATACTGCCATATCAAAAAAGTTTTGTACATCCGTCGCTTAGTTCTGATACAACAGAGATATACACTAATAACATGAAACTATAGCGTGGATTAATATGGGCAACCCCATTCCGTCTTACGCCGTCTAAATGGTTATGTTAGCCATAGAAATTTGAGCTCTATTTCCAACAAAATAAGTGCTTAAACAAATCGACAAGGCTAAGTGTTAAGCGTTCGGTTATTTGAAAGTTTCACCAAGTTGTTGGAGCAGTTGAAAGTTCTGTAGACAAAGATCCACGGTGTATAAATGAGAACGATTTTAAGTTAGCTATTTATGCTATTAATAAAGCAAGAGGAGATCGTGAACTGAGTCTCGAAACCACACGGACGTGAAAGAGTTTGGTTAGTGGACCGATAAATTATTTAATAAATTCTGCATTTGACACAGTTTACTCGTTTGACCAAACAGGAAAAGAGGCAGTCAGGAATTAAACCAAACGGCGACATTACACGAGTTTCATAAATAATGCGACCACTATTGTAAAACCGCCTTTTCCGACAAATCGCTTAGGCCCGTTGAGCACGACAACCGTAACAGTAGCAATATAACACTAATTTAGCTCTATTATGGAAATTCTTGAAACGCCAATGTAGAAACCGACTTTTTATTCCAGATATAAAATCAAGCTGATTTTTCTGCCGGACAGCGATGGATGTTTTGTACTCTCAAGTTCATAATGAAAATGTATAAAATGGTGTTGTAGCTCCCCGTCTCGTCGACGATACCGAAGCGTTCGTGATATGTGGCTGGTATTTTTCACCCTTTAGCTATTAACCGCCGAACGCCACCCGATGCTGGACCGTCGGAATTAAATGCATGACCGATTACTTCACGCCAGGATAACAAATAGTAGCACTGACGGGGTCGGTCAATAATATATCTATGATAGCCACAATGGCCGTCGAGTGCTCACCAATGTGGAAAAAACATTTCAAGCCTCGACGCTTTTGAAATGTTTCATTTAAAATTCCGAGACCCGATTTGTGTGATTGTGGAGTCAAGTTCGAAAACGATTTCTGTATTTTGATTAATTCTTTTGTGATTGAGAAACGACGATAAAAGCCGCTTAGGACAGCTTAGTATAATAAAGTTATATTAAAGAATAGACTGTTCAAACCTATTTCTAAAAAGAGCCGCTTCATCTACTTCAGACACATTTCTCGCCGTCGATGGTAAACATCTTCAGTAGACAATAAGCGAGTGGCTCTCTTCTAAAGAGCTATTCTTGGCGGGAACTTTGACCAGACTAGTACTCGAAATTGCGATATCTGAGACACATGACCTCTTAGACATATAGTGCACATGTAGGTCAAAAAAATAGCGCAGTCGGCTGGAAAATTTTGCTGAACATCATGAATACGCTAGCTTAAAATATTGGATAGAACGCCAACAAACGTTCCGATATATCACTTGTAGGAAATCGCATTAAAAAATGGAATACTTAAATTAGATTTGCATTGTGGAGTTTGTTACGGTTTCATGTACTGTAGTGAATAAGCAGGATTAAATAGTGACTTGAAATAATGTTTATTAAAACTGTGGATAAAAACTTATGATTCATTAATAATTTTTTTGCATAGCTAAAAGATACGTGGCTTCAGTTGCGGAGTCAGAGGGCAATAGACCCCCGGGTAACAGCGCCTCTAAAAGATTTTTATGATAACTCTTCTAATTTAATATCAGGATGGCAACCAGTTGGTTATGTTTCAAATTCAAGGTACGTGACCGTATTCATAAGAAGTTGGCAAAATCATTCTAGAGCTGATTTATTTGATTCGTTTTCTCCTCTATCTATCGATATTTCTCCTGAAAATGTTTATTATGTTTATATATAGGTTGACAGAAGTAGTACTGAAGTGCATTGAAAATATTTAAAGGCCAATTTCTTGTTTCTTTTGTTAATTTAAGTATGATATGTCTTTTTTCTTGTAAATGTTGAGTAGTAACATCGTATTGGCGCATTATAGCTATTAGGGTGTTATTTACGATATATAAAAAAAATATAAATATGTATCATACTAAATAGAATAAATACTAATAAATATATGTATTTATTATTTTTAAGAAACTATCCTTAATATTACACGTGCCATTTTTATGTTTTTGTATCGTCCTTAGGTTTACTGGTAGAAAATGCCTGAGGCATTAAGTCCACCTTTGTTCAATATTTTTTTACTTTTACATAAAGTTTATAATTAAAAGTTTGTCAATTAAAAACAAAACAAAGACCGTAAATTCTAAACGGAACCATACAATTCCCATACACGCACAAGCACCCTAATAGATTTATCTCATGTTAGCTTAGCCCCCAGATCCGTTCATTTGCCGCATTCCTCGTCCTCGGAATGCGGACGTGGCCAGCTGGTTCACTCACGTCCACTATGCTTGCACACCGGACTACAATGACCACTCTTCTGTATTGGAACTCAGGTTCCATTTGTGTTTGCTTTAGATAGATTTGCTCTTTAGACTACCTATTGGTTTAACTGTAAATGGTGTGATTGTTTTTAATACGGGAAGTATTATTTTTATTATTTTTTTGTCATCTCATTGGTTTACTGTCTGTACCTAATAATGTATGCGTCAATTTATCTATACTAAAATTATAATGCTGGAGAGTTTGTTTGTTTGATTGAACGCTTTAATCTCAGGAACTGCTGGTCCGAATTGAAAAAATATTTTTGTGTTGGATAGCCTATTTATTGAGGAAGGCTATGTAACATCACGCTATAGTCAAAAGGAGCGGAGCAGCAACAAAAACTGGCAGGCAATTTGTTGCGACGGGAAGGGCCAGCGGAGCAAAAATTTGACGCGGACGAAGTCACTGGCAGAAGCTAGTACTATATGTTTATTGCAATCCAGAATATAAATTTAGGTGGAAGGTTTACAGAGCCTTTGCAGACTCTGTTACTATGCCTTTGTAAAAAATAAAAGAATCTGAAATAAAAAAAATACTGTTTATTTACTTATGCTAATGAAGTAACAAGGTCGTTATCTACCTGTTAAATATTAAATACGTTTAGTAGTTCAGCGGTAGTACAGCTGTAAGACCCATTGGGGTCTTACTGCGGTAGGTGCCCCACACCTACAGGAGTTTTTACTTTCCATCAACATCACTCTGCTTAGCCTTTTCCCAATTTGGGGTCAGCATAGGGTCTAACCGGATGCAGCTGAATACCAGTAATTTACATGGAGCGACTGCCTATCTGACCTCCACAACCCATTTACTGGGAACACACTTCTTAGTAAGACTGGTTGTTAAATTTATAGGCTCCTGACTAACAGTAAAGACGTATTCACCTGAACAACCAAAATAAATTCGTTTTGTAGGATGAACAAAATCTTCTTACTGTTAATTATCACACATTTTTTTATAATTAACGACCTTTTAAATTTGAAACAATTAAACGATAATTTCCCGATGAAATGAAATGCTGTGTTTCATTTTATTTTCGGCGAATGAGGTATTTACTGTGTAAACTTAACACCAGGCTACCATAATAAAGCTGAGCGGAAAATTTAATAATTTATCGGCACCAGCAAAGAAAGTGAACATTGTTAAATAAATTGTGTAGTTTATTTAAAATGTTTAAACGTCTTTTTTATTTTCAGCATAAATATTGAAAATTGTTTCACATTTTATTTTAAAAGCCAATTTACCATTATTTATTGCAAATATTTTGTTGAAACGTTTTCGAATCGGAATTATACTGGTGGTAGAGTCTTGTGATAATCCTGAAGTGCTTTGTGTGAAAAAAGCACAATTTTATTTAGTTTCGATTTAACAGATGTACGAATTCAATTAAGTATACCTTTTAATAAGGTCTGCCTTGTTGTTCTAGTGACCGCAAGCGCTTCTGCTGTCAATGATGTCCTTGGTTCAATTCGGTCAGGTCCGGAAAAATGTTGTGGTTTTGTTATCTTGAGATTTCAGAATGAACCTGGATTTGTGCGCGGTTGTTGGTAATAGGGTTCGCCCCCCTATAACGTGGGACTTAAACATAATTGGGGAAATGGTTGTAAAGGTACACCCCTGCCAGGGTCGCGAGATTGTCCGAAAGAGATACCGTGACCCTGGCACATGGGCAACTGAAGGAACACGGGTGGGTTTTAGTCAGTAAAAGTCTGACATGCCCTCCCGCTCCGCTCAGAGCGGGAGAAGTCAATTGATGATGTCCCATCCAATAAAAAAAGGTACACCTCTGCTCAACTCTTCGGGGAAACAAGGTGTGATGTTACGTTGCCGTAAAAATACGTGAGGATATTACATTATCGTATCAGTCAATCGACAGCGGTTCATGTGTTTCGATCGAAGATACATAAATATTGAAAACAGTTTAGAAATATTTATTTATAGTTTTTTGTTTTTAAATTGACTTGGCCTGGCCTGTTAATCTAGTAGTTTGTGACCCTAACTACTAAGACTGAGGTTAGGTGAGGACTAAGGAGGAGGGACAAATCTTTGTGTGATGAGCATAATTATTTGTTCTGTGTCTGGGTGTAATTTATCTATAATATGTATGTATTTAGAAATATATAAGTATGTTTATCAGTTATCTAGTTGCCTTAGTACAGGCTGTGCCTAGTTTGGTATCAGATAATGATATTTTGGTCGTCCTAAGATATACAAAAAATACATATACTACGCCTTCTTGCTATGGGGGGTCGGGTGGAGGCAGAAAGTACGAAATGTCAACTTCTACGAACATACATAATTTGCTTCAAAATAAAAATGTATCTACATTGTTTTGTTGTTTATTACTACTTAATTGGTTCTAACATTTATTTTATAGATTTTTGTCAGTAAAATAACGAATATACAAATTAGGAAAATAAAAATCCAGAAAAAAACAGAATATGTTTTAATAAAAACATTTTAAATGATTTTTCATATTGCATTATTGCTAAGGTGTGGCAGGCGAGCATTCTACCACGCTACTATGCCTATGCTTTTGTTTAATTCTCACACACGCACCCTGCGTGTGTGAGAATTAAACAAAAGTGAATCGCAAAACAGTTATTTTGTATCTACAGGCACGACGACACAGACCGGAGCGACACTTCGTCCGTATAGAGCGAATGCAGATAGTAGACGTTCCAAACCAGCTTGGCAACGTTGCACTACCCCCACGGGAGATGGCACACCAGGTCTTTATAGATTCACATATAAATATCCATCCTTAATTCAAAACCTATACAAAGCTTACATTCAATCGCTATCACATAAAAAAAGAATATTTTAACTCGACTATTTTCATTGTTCAATGAACTTTATAATAACAAAAAATTGTTCGTTTATCTCGATCTTGATTCGACTAACATTCCCACCCCCTCCTACCCTAATAGCTAATGCCAAGATATACGTACCTATGTAGTGTTTACATGCCAACCAATTAACAGCAACCACAACACAGCTAAACGTCTAATAGTCCGTAGGTCATGCACACATGCGTGAACATGCAATAATGGAACATGCGTCACCTTAAGAACAGGTCATTTATCGTCGACAAAGTAGTCAGCTAACGTAGTATAGTCTACTACTATTTACGACATTCTTCAGCGTCATACATTAAAGTTGTTTAATAAAATCCTGAACTGCATAGCTTTAAAAACCCGCTGAAAGTATACTAAAGCAAATAGAATTTCAATTCGGTTTCTTGTGTGGAACCTGTACGGGTCCCCATTTAAAAAGAACGTTTCAAGGACACGGTAAGCTGAATTTTACGGCTTAGCTACACTATTGATTTTGGTCGAATAACAGCTTTTGGTGTAAGGTTTGAATGGACGGACATAATATCATAGTATCATACACACGATCGACTGAAATGATGGCTTTTTCATGAATTGCCGGTTTTAATGGCAGACAGCAAAGTAATTTTGTGTGTTTCATTTTTGGTATCTGTTTTCAATTACGTTCGAAATATGTAGAACAAATAGATTAGGTGCTGTAGATTAGTCTATTCAATAGTGAAAAAAATCAGTGCGAGAACAGTGGAACGTTTCAGACCTAAAGCTAGTTATCTAGAGCCAATCCGGAAGAATTCTCAAAGATGTTCGGGAACATCTGTTTAAAGCCCGGATCTTATCCGGCTGCAATCAAAAATTAAACGGACCAAACCCACTTAAGGCGGATACCTTTTCGCGAAACTATGCTTGATTTGACCCACTTCTTATTATAGGTCGAGGCGAAATAGCATATTCATTTAAAGTGACGCCAGTACAAGTGACCGGTATTAAATTAAAAGGCTTGCACTGTACAGTCACCTGGTAACATTTTATTTCTGAACGTCTTGAACTAATTAAAGTTACAATTAAATCTGTTAAGAACAATAGTCAAAGCTTGCACAAAAATCTATTATATTCTGCAGCTATTCAAAAGCTTGTCTCGGGTTTCTCAGCTGTTTAAAATCCACAGAATTAATTATTTGAAGGTTTTTGCGGAGTTCCCACTTATTTCAAAGAGTGTAGAAGCTCTGTACTAACCGGCCCCGCGGGGGCTAAACGATGTGGTGGGTTTTAAAAAAGGAAATAAGCTTATTATTCTATTGCGAGATTTTCTAAAGCTACCCCCCCGTGGGTGGCGTGTGGATTAAAAAGAAATAGTTCTGATATGCAAAAGAAGGAAATGTCCTTTACGAGCTGTGCGTCATAGCATTTCCCAGCAGTCGACATACTTAAGGCTTGTTTGAGAAATGGATTTTTGTGCTTGAAAAATATAAACGCGACACCGACCAAAGCGAGTAATAACAAAGTTTTTATGAGTACGTACGTAATTGACATTCACCTGCACTAAAGGGAGTTGTAAAGGCTGTTTGAGACTTAAAAATCTGGCGTAGTACATGAGTGAAGCCAAGTAATTTTCTCGCGTCAGCGGAGCTCTTTGCTCGTTTGCCGCAAAAAAAAAGCACTGCACAGTCAGAGCCAAGCGTAGTGTAAATCTTAATTAAGAGTAACTAGGAAATATTACGCTAATAAAGTGTTTTATTTTTATTGGCAGACTAACTCAGGTTCTTCATGCCTCGGAAGGCCAACGTCAATCTGTATGATTACAATATTTGATTTAAAGAAATAAATGATATCTACGATAGCCTTGGATTGGAATCGAATCCGATAAATGGCAATAGGTTTTTTTCTATTTCTTTTGTAAGCCTTGGTGATAGAAAATGCATTATGCAGCAACGCCCGTGGAATTTGAATATCAGGAATAAGATCCAGTCGTTTATCAAAGTCGTATTTTGTTATATACGCGCCGAACATAACATAAAAACGGTTCCCCAGAAAATTATAAATTTAAAGAAATTCCCAGACCGTCCGTCTCGGTATCGCGGAGGGATTGCTCGGGTCTCAAGAACAGAAGTTTGTTTTGCAGTTACATTGCACGTTGATCTGCGGAGCGTCCAACAAAACACCGCAACCGTCACAACTGAACAACAAAAATGTTTTTAAATTGATTTAAGTCCAGCATATTTTTCGTTGGAAATTCAGAGTTGAGAAACTTCGTAAAATAGGATCCGAGGGAAGCGTGAATGAGAGTGGCAAATTTATTGTAACTGCGAACAGAGGGGGGGGGGGGGGCGGGGGGGAGAGTATTGCCCCAACTCCAGCTACATCCAGATGGTAACGAATATGCCCCGTCATCCACAGCTTTCGAGTCCACCCCTCCGTTAAATAGACGTTGGCTTTTGAGAATAGCTATCTCATTTACAATAGAAACTCGGTCGTGTCCTACCAGTTATGACGAAAATCGAATGACACCCTCCCAACATGGACTGCTCACCCAAACTTTGACAGCTGTGATAGCTGCATCCAGTGTTCTAGTTTCAGTCTAAAGGCAGTGAGATAAATGGTTAGAATCTGTCCAGTAGAAAATTGTTTTAAATTCTGTGTGTGAGGCACCGCAAAGTTTCTGTTGAAGTTCCATCGGAGAGGCGATGAATAAAAATGAACAGCAAATATACGCGAGAATTGTGCGGACCGTATTCCACAATCAGCCGGTGAAGGTGGGAGAAAACAATGCAACGGGAGAAAAAAGAATCATTTGCCAAGAGAGCCGATACTCATCAGCCATTAGAAATGTGGAGACCGGTGGAGAGCGCTGGAAATACGATTGTTTCTGTGAAAAGGGCACGGAGTTACGAGAAATGCAATCAGTGTCCCCGTCAGTGTTCCGATTCTTTTGTGATCGCTTAGTTGAAAGAAATGGTTAGCTGTTTTAATCTTTGAAACCGGATTATTGAAGCTGTTTAAATTTAAAACTCATAAAAAATATTTTCAATAGCTTCTGCCCGCGACTTCATCCGCGTTAAATTTCGTGTTCCGCCGACCCTTCCCGGCGCGTCGAACCGCCTACCCGTGCGATTTTCCCCATTTTTGCAACATTTATCATTACTGCTCCGCTTCTCTTTGTTGTAGCGTGATGTTATGTAGCCTATAGCCTTTCTAGATAAATAGGCTACCCAACACAAAATATTTTTATAATTCGGGCCAGCAGTTCCTGAGATTAGCGCGTTCAATCAAACAAACAAACAAACTCTATATAGTATAGAAATTCATGTGTACTTATTTGGTCTAGTAGTTGCCAGCGCTACTGCTGAGCATGAGAGCCTAGGTTCAATTCTCTGGTTGGGAAGAAATGCTATTGGGTTTTTCCATTCGGTTTTCGCAGCAGCCCGAGTTTGAATTACTTACCTACTTGACTTAAACGTAACTGGCAAAAAGGGGGTATTTACAGTACAGAGTCAAGTTAAACGTTTGGGTGTTGATAGCGATCTGTTCCCGTGTGATGTGTTTTGTTTATTTTGATGTGGGAATTTGGTTTGTAGAGTGGAGTGAGTGGTCCTGGCGGGTGTTCGAAGTGGATGAATCTGAGCAGACAACAGTGTTAGCTGCAGTTAAAGATGTATTTTAGAACTTTATCTTACATCCGCGTTATTAAATTTTGTAAACCTCTTGTGTTTTATAGCTATGAGTAACAATCTATTCTATTATTATAAAGCTGAAGAGTTTGTTTGTTTGATTGAACGCGCAAATCTCAGGAACTACTGGTCCGAATTGATAAATTATTTTTTTGGTGGTTTATTGAGGAAGGCTATATAACATTTGCTACAATCAAAAGGAGCGGAGCAGGAACAAAAAATAGACGAAAACTGCAAACAGGCAAGAAATTCGATGCGACGCGACGGGAAGGGTCACGGGAGCAAAAATGTGACGCGGACGTAGTCGCGGGCAGAAACTAGTAAATAAATATATAATTTTACCAGCGGCATCGCCCGCGTGGCGGTCTAAAATTATCCCACAGTAAAACTAAAACCCAAAAAGTATCATAAGTGGTAATTCTGGTTTGAAACTATCCGTGAGCCAAATTTCATCCAAATCTGTTTAGATATTTGTGCGTGAGTAACAAACATTATAACATATAAACGTTCACGTGTAAATATTAATATCTGGATGACCGAGCTTTGCTCGGTATTTTTTGGCAAATTGTGTTAAAATAATAAGTTTATGTTCAATTTGATTATCGATAAAGTTGATCATTGAAAACACGAATAAAACGAAATTTTGTAAAAATGAATGCTAGCTAGATCGATTTATCGCCCCCGAAACCCCCTGTATACAAAATTTCATGAAAATCGTTGGAGCCGTTTCCGAGATTAAGATTATCGGAGTCGGATCCGCAGGAGGAGAGCCGAGGCGGTATATCGTCAGGATTTAGAGTTCCCATTTTATTGGGATAAATAATATTATTAAAAACTACAAACAGTATTATGAACAACTACCAAGTTGTATTACAATATGAATTAAACGATAAAAAAGAAACAATCAAAATCAAAAGTCATTCATTCAAACTAGGCTGAGAGTCAGCACCTTTGAACGTCAAAGTTACATAAGACAGTCCCCCCAAAACGCCCGCCCTTCGACACTTCCTAGTGCTATAGCTGGGAAGAAGAAGTGGCGAAACAAACTCCCCAGCAGCACAGCTGTCTGCTAAGTTAGAAGAACTTGAATAAAACGGTTACAAGATAAAGTAGGTAATAACAATACAGTTCAACGAACAAACCCTTAAGGTTACAGTTCGTATAGAGGCCTAAGCCACCCAAATATAAAGTGTATCTTTCGCTATCAGCTAATCAATACAGTTATGTGAATATACAGCAGCGCTGTACCAGGTAAACCGACAGTGTCGGGAGCAGGAGCTCTGTAATGAGTCTAATCCGAAGATAGACTGACTTGCTCACTGAATGCAAGCTCTTTTATAGGACAATGTCCCGCCATAATATCTATGACAACTCTATCCGATGGCAGGCGGAAGTACGCCACGTGTTTACTCGATACAAAACACTAAAGTATTCTAAACAAAATAATACTAACATTATAAAGTAATCAAATAATATTAGAATAATTGTCGTAAATAAAAAAAGGTGAATTCACAACGTAAATCATTTTAAAATTTAAAGTGACATGTCATTTATTATTTTGACCAAAACTACCGGTTGCAATTATCGAAATAAGTTGCCAATAATGAATTAGTGAGTACACCAGGTACTCAATAAATTATGTTTTGATTTATAAGACAATATCTGATAGAAACATCACCTAAATTAATGATAACAAGAAAAAATCATCACTAATTATGCGGACTACCCACAATTTGAAATTGATAACAAACTCCGACATATATATACAAGAATTGCTCGTTTAAAGATATAAGATTAGGATTGGAGGAATCAAACCACGAAAAACCATTCAACTATAGAAACACCTGATTTACTATGTGTGTGTGTGGAGGTGGGGGGGGGGAGTGTGGCGAAGTATTCCCAAGAAAACGCAGCATCGTCCGATAATGATGAGGAAAACAAGCTCAAGCGACCTTCACCCCTTTCCGTGCCAAAAATACACAAAAAATTCACGGGCGTAGATCCGAATGACAAATAATATAAGCATCACACATTTCTCATAAAAAAACCGTAATTTTTAGATTCGTTTTAATAACAGAACTCAACACAGTGACACAATGTTTGGTTCATATATCAACGTTATTAAATAGCATTTATTTTTCCTATTGCACTCTGAGACGTCAAATAATAGAAATCTATTACTTTCTCTATCTTACAACATAACAACTTTCTTATGTAGATCAGAGGGGTAATTGCATAATACAGAATCAGTAGGAATCGTTCCGAACATATGAATGAATGGATTAACAATAACGTTAAAATTGATTCAGGTTCTGATTAATAATGTGTTGAGTACTGTTTAAGAGTAGACTACGTAAATGATTGGTTGATAAAACTTACTACAGTGTAACTGAGTTTCTAACAGACAAAAATATATTTACGTAATCATTAATCTACTGAATGATTATTGTAAGGAATACTTGTTTTGATAATGATAATAATTGCATTGATAATGATAATAATTGTATTGATAATAATAATAATTGTATTGATAATGATAATAACTGTATTTAATAATTTTATTTGTAATGATATATTTTTTTTGTATTAAATTGTTAATGACAATTTATAACTGATCTTTTGAATGGTAATTATATTTTTCATTGATCTGTTTCTCAAAATGTAAGGACAAATTATATAAATAATGTAAATGTTCGCATGCCGCAAGCTAAAATATGGCTGAACTTTGATGTATCATAACATAACAACTATTGTGTATTACCCATATTTGCAGAATAAAATTCTATTCTTTCTATTCTATTCTGTTACGCAATAAGGGTGCAGCTTTACACCACCATGTTGGTTTTTGAAACTTAAGGGGCAAATATATGTACCGTGGCCCTGGCATATGGGCAACTGAAGGAACACGGGTGGGATTTCCCACCCACAATGATGAATAAAAGGCAATTAATTGCATGCAGTTGAAATGAGTATGTTAAGAAGGATGTTACACAAATGGATAGAATAAGAAATGAGTACGTAAGAGGAAGTCTAAAAGTGGCACCAATAACTGAAATGTTGTGTGGGAATCGGTTGTCATGGTATGGTCACGTGATACGGAGGAATGAGAAAAGTGTCTTGAGGAAAGTATTGAGTATGAATGTCGATGGCTTTTTTTTCTTTGGATGGGAAATCATCAAATGACTTCTCCCGCTCTGGGCGGAGCGGGAGGGCGTGTCAGACTTTTACTGACTAAAACCCACCCGTGTTCCATCAGTTGCCCATGTGCCAGGGTCACGATATCTCTTTCGAACAATCACGCGACCCCGGCAGGCATCGGTCCTAGCAGACCCCTTCAGCACTGCTGACATCTCTTTGAGGCGCACGTGGAACCCTACGCGCCGTCGACCCGAGCTTGGTCCTTACCGGGCGGTGAGCTACCCATTGCTCGCCACCCGCAAGCTCGCGCATACGGTGGCTGGGAGTCCGCAATCGACTCCCGACGCCCGGGGCGTCTCCTCCTGCGGCGGCTAGGGACGTGAGGGTGCAGAGACTGCCACTCCCTCGCGCGCCCCGCCTCCTCCTTTGCGAGCATTACTGCTTCGCAGAAGGAGGTGACGGCTTCCCATGCCCTCTCGCTCCGTACCATGGCTCGCACCAGGGCCGGACGCGAGAGGTCGCCGCCGCCGATCGCCTCCACGAGGACACGGCGGTGCTCCGCCCAGGCGCGCCCAGGTGTGCCCCCTCCACCGTATGTTCCACCATATCCTCCAGACGATGCTCGCAATGGAAACACCCGGGCGTATCCTCCCGCTTTATCCTGAACAGGAACCCACCGAAGCACCCATGCCCGGTGAGAACCTGCGTCAGGCGGAAGGTGAGGACGCCGTGGCGCCGCTCTGTCCACTCCTCAAAGAGGGTACTTACCGCCGCAATTGTGGCGTGCCCAGCGCTGGGTTGCGACAATCGTACCTGCCATGTCGCCATGAGATCCTGCCGGAGCTCTGTCCACCGTGCCGCGATTTGTCGCGGCAGCGGAGTTTCGCCCCGGCGTTTCGCCTCCTCGCGCCACTCCCACATGTGCGAGGACCTTTGCCTCCAGATCCCATGGCGGCACTCCGGCAAGGAGGCTCGCCGCCTCGCACGAGATCGTGCGGTATCCTCGGATTAGCCGGATAGCCATGACCCTCTGGGCTGCACTCAACCGGCGCGCTGGGCGCAGCCTCAATGAGGGCGCCCACACCGGTGCCCCGATGTCGATGGCTTTAAGAGTAGAGGGAGACCAAAGAAACGATGGATGGACTGTGTGAATTATGATATGGATAGAAAGTGGGTGACTACTGAGATGACGACTAATAGAGAAGTATGGAAGAAAAAGACATGTTGCGCCGACCCCAAATAAATTGTATAAGGACAGGAGAGTGATAGTTTGTGAATTAAGAAGCCAATATGTAAAGAAATGCAGTTCTTTTTACAAAACTAACAACTTGATCAAATACTGCGTTATATTTTTCTTGTATAAGGAACGTTACCCAAACCGAAATAAAGATGCAAATGCTAAATCTGGCTCTGAGCTTTAGGCTAGAATTAATGTTAGGTCTGAACTTACTTTCATGGATATTATGGACATCGGTGAGGGAAAACATCGAGAAGAAACTTGAACTTACGAATAATATCATAGTCTGAAATTGCCAACTCGGTAATCACTGCTGGAACAATAAAGGACTGTATAATACCATAATTAGTAACTTTAATTGATCAGCATAATTTTGAGTATGTGCACATTTAAACCTGCTCAAATAATAACAAATAATTAATTTATTGCACTTAACGATTAAAGTTTGATTAATTTTGTTACTTAATTAATTCATTTTCTTTAACGATTTATTTTGTAAATACAGTTTGTTTAATTTTATCTAGCAACTTTGAGTGCGGACCTAATATTTTAAGAAGAACTTCTTTCTAATGAATGTCACCCGCCTGAATGTATTGCAATACGCTCTTGCGTTGGGATCTATAATTAACGTAAAGTTAAATATAGATACCATTCATTTTCTTCTAAATGTCTCACTCCGAGACTGGAAATCGTTTATTTTTCATAAATTGTTCTATTTATATTAATGTGTTTGCTATTCCTGTGTTACTGTGAAAATGATTCTGTCATATTGACGTAGAATCATCGTTGGATTAATTGAATTGAGAGTTCTATCAAATCTTTGTTTTGTAATGTATCGTCGACCTCGTAATTGTATTATCACCCTAAAATTGTGTGTCATTGCATAACACACTAACACAGGAATTGGCTCTAATGTTGACAGTACCGAGTTGCCGTGGCCCTGACATATGGGCAACTGAAGAAACACGGATGGGTTTTAGTCAGTAAAAGTCTGACACGCCCTCCCGCTCCACCTAGAGCGGAAGAGGTTATTTCATATTTTCACACCCACAAAAAAAAAAATGTTGACAGTTCAATTACATTCATTGCGCTATTTACGTTGCTGACCAGATAAATCTATGTGGCAATGAATTTGCAATACCCTTCAAAATGAGTCAGTTTCTGATTGATAGAGTAATTAGGGTGCTACACGTCGTAAAACGACAAAGTTTGTTTTATCCAAGTTTCAGGTAGATGTAACTGACTCTGTGGGCAATTGGTAAGACCATCTGTCTCAGACCCATTGGTTCCGGATTCGATTCCCAATTGAAAAACATTTGCTCGGTTTATTCAGTGGTAGAGTTTGTTCTAAATCCGCATTGTTGTGTTTTAGCAGTTAAAGATAAGATAGCTAGCCTTCGATCTGATGATCACTTTCCACCGTGGGAGATGAGCCAAGATTTACACCTTGTTAAAAAAAATGTCATTGTTAGTGCAGTGTCACATTAATGGAAATGGTTTTTTTGTGGTCAAGGAACTACGAGGGTGATTATACAGTATTTGTTGAATTATTAATTAAATAATTAATCACGTTTATTTTAGTGTGAGTAGTTTATAAATAACAGTTATTAAGTATGTGATGTTTTTTCGATATTTATGAATGTGTTGTAATGAAACAAACGTAGGTAGTTTAAATTAATTATTTAAGTATCTGTTTTAGGTAATAGTACTTTGTACTTATTTATTATAAACACGCTCATTTCCTTTTGTACTTTTGGTTTATTGTTAAAATATGAGACAGCTGTATCTCTTCTTTGTTTTCAATAAATGTTTTAATCGCTCGTCTATAAGCAAACTGAAATGGCAGAGTGGAGACGGCGTATCCGCAAGCGTAGTATGGGGCACGCCCCAGCTAGATAGCCCAACGACTTAAAGAATGTGGGACAGACTGGATGCGGTAATGGGCAATTGCCCATCAGACACAACACGCCTGGATGCGGAAGGAAAGAGACAGAGTATTGTGGCGCAGTCTAAGGGGTCTGTGGGGCCTATGTCCAACAGTGGACTGCAATAGGCTGAGTTGATTGATTGACACGAACATTAGTTAATCTAAATAAAATGTTGTGTACGATTCATAGCAATACCAAGTTCTACAAACGTTTTATGTGTGAAAGATGTCCCTGATTAAAGAACATGGTAAAATGAATGTCGTATCCGAAATGACTGAAGGATAATAAGTTATTAAAACGACCGTTAAAAAGTTGGACTATTAAACCGAAATTTGGATCCCATTACGATTTAACACAGAAGATCCGCATTATCGGATCTTTAGGATGAAATTATTTATACAGACTCTTTAATTTTTTATCTAATGGCTATTGATAATGGGTTCCATTTACTTCAGTTCAGTTTTATTGTGGTACACAATTTTTTTTTGTTTTGTGTAGCTTGTTGCGCCATATTGTGGAGTGGCATTTGCTCAGTAGTGGGCTTATACTTTTGTGTCGTATTGCTAGTGTTGTGTTGAAACATTTCTTAAAAACAGAAAACATTTGTCGTTTGCAGATTAGCTAATGTAGACTAGGTAATGTAAGAGGCTTAAATATAACCTATATGTACGATAATATTACAAAGACGTATCGTTTGGGAGTTTGTATAGCAATATTAGCCTATTATCCCACAGCTGGGCCACAGGCCTCCTCTCGGTGAGAGGGAAGGTGTGTGGGTTCGAACCTAGGACCTAAAACTCTTAAGAAATTGCGGCAAGGGCCACCACTGCACCTAAGGGAATTAGTATGCAAGGGAAAACCACTGATCCGTTTCTGAAAATTCTTTCAGCATGGGAACTTAGAATATTGTAGAGTGTCATAGGATAAAATTATGTAAAAATATTACATTTTTGTTTGTTGTTGCGGGCAGAATCTAGGTTTTAGTTTCTAAGATTGACCTGCACTGATATTTTTTTTCTCTTGACAAATATTGTTCACAATTGTTTCTTTCTATTGCGCTCCTAAGTACTAATTATTTTCTTCGTCAAGTCGATAATTCCAATTGTTGGTTTTAAATAAGTTTTGACCAGAATTTAGACACTACGACAGCGTTATCATTGGCCTCGCAAAGGTCTTCCACAGCGCAGGTGTTAGCGCACGAAAAACACAAGAGGTGAGGCATAAGTTGCAATGTGGCTCTAAAGTCGCACTACGGCTCATTGGAGTACCCCAACCTGACCAAATGGTGCTAGCCTCGGCCCACCTGGCTTCTTAGTCAATTAAGAGACGGATGAGCCATGGGAAGCGTTTCTGCAGGTTCAACATAGTCAGCTAGAGGGGGTGCACTGTTAGTACGATAATAATTAATTTATTAATTCTACAACACTTTAAATTAAGTAAACTCTCGACACAACTTCTAGGCTCAATTTACATTGCTCCAGAACGAAATGGAAGCGAGTTTTTGTAATGAAATTGTGTAAAGCATAATTAACTTTACGTCAATTGGGTAACGAACAAACTAGATATACGAGGCGAAAAACAGGTCGCATATCTTACGGAGAATTTCCGCAGCTAGCAGCTTGTATCTAATTCATACTTTACACCATTGAATTAAAGTTTATTTTGTTTTGTGACATTTTAGTATAAAAATCGCATCCTGCCTGTTCCTCGGAATTGAGCCTTACTGATCGAGTCGAGTTCAGCACGATCGTCAAATAATATCTAAAGAACCCAAGGTTAGGTCGGCTTCTGGTCAGACCAGATGCGGCCGAATATCAATACTTTACACCAAGCGACTGCGCAGCTGATCTCTACAATCCAATTACTTGGCATTGCTGGTATAATAAGTTAACAGTCAGACCTTGAACATAATATATAGTTTAAAATGTCCCTTAAGGCTTTTGAAACACATCTTAATGAATTAAATCAATTTCAGAAATTGTATAAAATGTATTGAACAGACATGAGCTACACAAAAGTTTATGTCAATCCTGTTCCAGAAATATTTAACACTTTGAAAGCGATTACCACTTGTCTATGTTCCCACCTGTGGGCCATAAGCTAGCCTTTCTTGGATAGAGAATGGGCCCTAAACCACCACGCGGGTCCAGTGAAGGTTAATCGTTTTAGGACATGTCGGTTTCCTCACGATGTTTTCCTTCACCGTTTGAAAGGAGTGGTGATGAAATAATTTACACAAAGTGCCTGCTTGGTTTCGAAATCACGACCTATCACTCGTAAGTTGTGGCCGTTACCACTGCAAGACATCAAATGCTCAATTTCAAAATGGAGTGGAAAGTAAGAATAAAAAAATAAAGTACCTTTCAAGTTCCATTTGCTCCATTGACAAATATAAAGATAAAATAAAAAATTATGCTCCATAAATGTAAGGTAGCACTATTATCCATTGCGTTTTATTCCTGATACTTTTCCCAGTTTTCCTCCCTAAGATCATCTCAAGTGCATTTTCATATAATGTTTGCTTTCAAGTGAACAGGGCTCAATTTTTCCCCGTCAATGCGTTATGCCTGGCGAAGGTAAAAGAATTCAATATTGTGTATGTATCTCCGACGTCTATCCGTAATCCTTAAGCTGTATTGAAGGGCCCAGCATATCTTAAAGCTATTGAGTCTTCTCTCGGCTTGAGTTTTGCTTGGGAAAATATTTTTGTAAGTTACTGTTGAAAGTTGGTGTGTAATTGCTTTTTGAGGAGTATTACGATAAGGCTGATATTATTAAAATAAATAACTTATCTGCTAATATTTGGGTAAAGAAGATATTTTTTTTAAATAAAGTTCTACCTTTTTTTGTATTAGTTGTATTAAATAGTTTATAAGAAAGATACCCCCTTGTTCAGAAATTTTTCGTCGGTTTTACAAAAAAAAAAAATCTGCTGTTTCATAGAAAAATGCAATACCTACGGGGGGGTTAAAATGTATGGAACAGCTGATTTTTTTTGTATAACCGACGAAAATTTTCTACGCTGGGGGGTCTAGAATGATATGCTGAATTCATGCTTACAGTTTGCGCACTGGATAAAAACTGATCCTGTATAACGTGTGTATACGGATCAGAGGAAATAAAGGCTATTTTTATTTCTATTTATTTTTACAATAAGGTTTGTGGCTTAGAAATAGCAGCCGGATGGGTGAACATATTTATTTGCCATGACCCCTCCGTGTTTTGGATAGCATGTTGACTTGTTGAGCCGTTGGTCTCAGCTGTCAGACGTGGACCTTTGAAGGTTTTAATGGGTTGTCAGAAGTCCGGAAGTTGACGAATAGTCTTACCAGAGACTATCGAATCACCTAGTGACTGAGTTCTGAAGGTCGTTAAGACAGAGTTGCATCCGGTTTGACTTGAAGATGACCCCTTCGGGAAATGCTCAGCAGATTGATAGCAGTATAACGTTTTACTATGTTAGTGGCTTTCTATAAATGTTGTTAATTGGATTAGGTTTCAATTACAAAGTAGAGAAACATATGCTAAGACGAAAGGATGGCTTTCAGAATCGGGTCAGCCTTTTCGGAAATTAGCTCAAACAAACGGACACGCAGACAGCTAATTTTTTTTTTTTTGTTATAATTTCCATTTATAATTTCATATGCATTTACTAAAAACTGTTATTTTGAAATAATACTTTAATTTTATTAATTTGTAGTACGTAGTATTGTTTAGGCTATAGATGTAAAAATGTTTAGAAAACAAGTTATCTCCAAACAAATGCGCCTTTATTAGTCTGTGTTTGATGAAAAGTCCTCCCAATTTCTGTGCAAACAACTTTTCTTCACTTTATGAAGAACATTTTCATGAAGGTAATCATTATCCTCATCTTCTGTGTTTATTTTTTTATGTTAAATTGATTGTTCTGAACAGTTAGTCAAAATTATTGTATATTTAAAGTTGGTTAGGTATTTTGTTTGGATACATAACGTTTATGTGTAAGTTTCAATAAACGTTAATTAATGTTTATGTTGATTATATTATAAGCATAATAGATAGTAATAAAACCAGAGATAGTTTAGGTAATTAATTCAAAGTCATGTTTATTATTATATGTAGTTGTTTTTATAATGTATATACATATTGTTATAGGTAAAGTTCTATGTTAATAGTCTTAAGACTTGATTAGTTTAATTAATCTGTCTAACAATATTTTTTTTAGTTTGTTTCTATATTTTGCAAAGGCGTTTTTAAACGAGAAGAACTACCCATAAGTACTTATATTGGTACTCAACTATATAAAGGCATAAAGAAATTTATACAAAAAAAATGGTGTAAAATAAGTAATTATGTATTTTTAATTAATGTGTGATCTTTTAATTAAAATAAGTTTCAGGTTTAAACTGTGTTTTATTTATATTTTTTTTCCTTAACATTAGAAATAAATATAATAAAAACAAAAGGTATAGTTATTTAATGTAGTTTCGCTGTAAGTTCAGGAAAACAACATTTAGTGTAACATGATTTTTTCATATAACGACCATCACAGCTTCGTTAACAAGTTTCGTAGGTGAAACTAAAATGTTGGTTTTCAAGGAAAAAGAAAAACATTTATTCAGACTCACAAGTACGACCGAAAATATTCCTAAAGGTGGAATATTATCATGGTGGTAGAATATAAGTTTTTGAAAAAGAGATCGCTAATTGGCACAGAAAAGTAGCAAAGGTAATAAATGATAATAACCCAAAGTATATCTTAACACCTCGGCTTAGTGAAAGAGCCATAAATATTAATCACAAAATAATAAATGTCACCTATCTGTGATTATGACAAATAGCGTCCCATTTGGGACAACAAAGAATACAGCATAAAGTTTATTTTAATAATAAAAAGGACATTTTAAAATATAGGTTATATTATGACGTTGGGGGGACTATCTTTGCTTTAATGGCGCATTTAGTGGCATTAATATTTGTAGATGGTGCTTTCTACCGAAATCTTGGCGGCATTTCAAATACTACCGCTAACTATATTTAATATAACAAATCGGTTATATCATTTAAATAAAAGGTGTGACATCGTGCGACACCACACAAACTTCGATCCTGTGCGACGCGTTACTTCATACGCTAATTTCAAACTTAAAAATTAATACACACGTCATCCTGTTTTATATAAATCCATTAGGGTTTTCTAACCATTCTCCGTCCGCCAACAGTAATCTTATGTTCATGGAACATGGTAATTTGGGGACCATTTCCATTTATATAACTTCGACGCTGGATGTTTGGCATAATAACTTTGGTTGTTCGAATTCGCAAATGCGAAACAATGTCACCAACCTTGGAAAAACTGTAAGATTTGAAATAAAATCAGTACAAAAAGCAAGGTTTTCGGTAATGAGGGGAGGCAGGAACGCAACAATGACGGCCGGCTTCTGCAGCGCCCGCTTTGTCCACCCGAACTCGGATCCTCAAGAATTACTTCATTCAACCTGACCGAATTTGTACTCGCTCTTTGCGGTAACAACAGCGACACTTTTAACGCGCTCAACTATCGTCCACATGACGGTCGTCGGCGTACGAAACGCGGGAACCGCACCACCGGGAAGTTCAAAGTGGCCTTTCGGGGCAGTCGGCGCGACGGGGCCGATTCGGCGCGGCGATGGTCCGCGCTCGCATCGGGCGGCAGCTGGACGCCGTGGTGTGGCGACTGTGCCGAGCGGCCGCGGCGGCGCCTCCACGTTACTGCGGCACGCGCCCGCCCGCGCCGCCCCGCGCCACCGCGACGCATCCCCCGACCGCCCGCGCCCCGCACCCCTGCCGCGCCACCGCCCGCACGCACGCCGCATTCTTGCGTTCAGCCCGCCCTCAAGCGCGGCTCCGACCCGCACAAAGAGCCTAGACCACTCTGGGGGTGACTACGTCACTTCGACTGTGTCCACGCTTTCTGCAGTACGTCGCTCAAGAAGTCAGCCGCCACATGTTACATTGCAGATATCGTTAACAATTAAAAAGAAACTTCGCACGTCCTCGATACTGAACTTGGAGAAGAGGTACTTTTTTAATGTATCCAAAACGACTCGGTTTAAACGGCTGGAATTCACTGCAGTGCAATTAATTTGACGTTGCGCGTCTAAAAGTAAATTAGTGCTGCTGAATGGGATGCGGAGTGGCAACTAGTGCAAACCAGAACCGATTGAAAATACGAATGTTCGCGGTTTTAAGGTCTCAATGTGGATCAGTAGGGGAACAGTTCTCGGCGTTGTGTTGTGAACTAAGTTTGTTCCACGTAGCTAATGGCAGTTGACGAAGAACGATATATCATGTATGTCGTTCATTAACAACCGTTAGGTTTGTTGACACACATCGGGACATGGAGCAAGTCCTAAGTTATTGGACGAGGTTTAGTGACCACACAGTGTCACACTGTAATATCCAAAGCTCAAATAAGAAATCTGGAACTGTTCTTAATGTAAATATCCGCCTTTGCTATGAAGGCACAACAACTCTTTGGAATTAATTTGTAAATACTATTCAAATGTTTGGCAAAAACCGCGCAACCGCTTGATTTTAATCAACTCATACAGGTTAAACGGATAGTTTAGAACCTGGTACACATTACTCAGCAACGTGTTTCCTGATGTATACTAACTAGGATACAACTCGTACACCTGCCTGGTAACTAGATTATTCGGTCGGAGGAAAATAGCCGTAGTATGTGAACTTCTAAATACATTTTTCTCATTTATTTTAAGGACAATTAAAACTATATTAGGTGTTCAGTATGAGCAGAGGTGATCCAATGGTAACAGCCCCAACTTAGGTACGAGTTGTTGATCGTGGGTTTGTACCCAAACAGGCGCTTTACTTAGTTTAAATGTACTCAAAACGGTGAAAGAAGACATGGTGAGGAACGCCATGTTCTAGACCCATAAATTCGAAGACCTGTGACAACTACCAACCCGCGTGGTGGATTACAACTACTTCTAACCGAGAGGAGGCGTGTGTCCCAGCAGTGGGAACATAATATGCTAATTATGGACTATATTGAGTCAGATAGACAAGTGGTTTGGGTAATGTTTTTGTCACTGTATTCAGGTACAGTAAATTTATTTCAAGACCTAGAGTATCGTGTTCCTTCTTACAAATTATATATACCGCCAATCATCGTTGATTCTATTGAAATAGTTATCAATACAGGGCCAATCGCGTTCGTATTACTGTGAAGGAAGTCTATACATCCAGAATATATAGCCCCTTTGACTGAAATGCTGATTATGTGAATACAAGAAACATATTTATATAGTGTTGCAGCATTCACATAAATAAAATAATACCTATAGGAGACCTATGTTGATATTATTCTACCTAACCATATAAAAGAAAACAAGAACAAATTCTCAAGCTTTAAAAGCTAAAATTCCATTACTTTAATTACATGCAGTTTACAAGTACTTTTTGGTTGTTCGTAAGTCTTGGACGTCAGATTGTAATCCTTTAACGGAGCTGTTTGCATAGTCTGCAGAGCTGAAAAGCCTACGGGTACGATTGTGAGCCATCGGTATTAATTCGTTTCGCTAAGCTTATGCCTTCTCTTGCAAAAACTTTGCGTTAAGTCGCAGGTTTTAGTTCTTTTTTATTATTGGCTTTATTATAATCCTCTGTAAATTTAGTTAGATTAGACTAAACAAAAAAATTATCTCGCGTATAAAGCTTATAAATTCGTAATTATCACCCTATGTTGTGCGCATTGCTGAGACAGTGTTGTCCGCTCTTCAAGAAGAAGTCAGGTGTAATTTACCACGTTGGGTCCGCATGCGTACGTCTGCGGGTTGGTAGATGTCATATGTCTTTGAATTTTTGGTTCTAGGATATGTTCGTCACAATGTATTCCTTCCCCCTTTTTTTTGAGCCACGGTGATTAAATAATTTTCACAAAATTAAGTTCCAGTCCGGCTTTGAACGCATGACCTACAGCTTGTTAGTTGCGGCCGCTACCACATGGCCACCACTGCGTATTTAGCTTAGATAAAGAAAATTACTGCAGTTATAGGAATACGAAAATACGTTGATTTTCCATAACTTGAAATAGAAAGACACAATATAGCTTTCGAATCAGATTAATCTTAAAGTTTTGAAGAACATAAAGATAACGAAAACGATGCTTTTTTGTCTAGAATACATTAAAACAGAGTTATATCGAACATAAGAATTAACTGAAATCAAGATGTTACCAGACAAGAACATTTATTATTAGAGAAGATTATTTGAATAGAAGACTTTGAAAACTTTTCTGAAAAATAGAACCGAGCTGCCATCAAAACTCTTTGTGAACCACGCTTGAATTGAATGGAAAAATCCTCACAGTGTGAACCTTTTTGAAACAAAAGTAATCACCCTTCCCAATTGGGCAAACATCAAAAGGCTTTCGGAAAAGGCTGCCCTTCGAACGTGGAAACATTTAAACACGGTGTTAAAAGATCAAACTCACTGTTTTTGTTAATAAAACACAGATGAGAGGCACCTGTGGATAGTCACGACTCTGTTTACAAAGCTGTTGACTGTGGAGAAGCAGCATTGAATACTTCTTACAGTTTTGATGAATGAGACTTGAGGAACAGATAAAGTTTAGATCAAAACTTGGCAAAGACACGGCGTTGTACGAGTAGGTGGCGAGAACTAGGCACGTCGTCCGTTAGTCTTCTGCATTTAAACCTGGATATTGCCTGGGCAGACAGATCAATTCATAAGCATGATGATTATATGTTCAAATATAAATATGGTCTTGGAGCGTGTATGGCAGACATTTATAGCTTTTCTTTTGACACAGATTAAACCACCGAACTAGTTTTTAAAATTCGAACGTGAATATAAAATACAGTGCTTTTTACTAACCTGACAACCAATTCAAGTGCCAAGTTGTCAGTTCTTTATTAAGAGCTTTTTTAACCTTTGTAGGAAAAAAAATCTAAATTCAAAAATGACGATAAACCGTATTTTGTAATAAGACGGACTTATTACGAACTATCCTCAGATATGATGTTGACAGTTATATAATCTTCAACTGATGATGTTAACACTTTGACAGCTCAAAGATTGAGCTCCCATTTAGAGTTATCTATTAGTACAGTGCTAAGTCTGGTTCAGGGGCAAATAAATACCTACCTAGACGTGAAAAAGAGAAGGCGTGCACTCAGACGCAGATAAAAGTGGGTTGAACAGACTAGACAGCCCAGCCAGCGATTCGTTTTTTATTAAGTTCTATACGAGATAGCGATAGATAGAATGAAAAGAGTCATTGTATCCGCAGCGTCACAAGAGCATTTAATTTAATAGATACTGGCTGTAACAGTTGACGTGGAGTCTGTGGCGTGGGACTACACGGTGTCGACACCACTTTATAACGGTCGCACTCATAAAATTGCTGTATTTCATAATGTTAGGCGATGTGCATACTGCATGAGATTTTCTGCTTGTGAGTAATAAAATAATCTAAGATTAGGGCCATAAAATAGTAGACACTTTCAAACAATGATCATGAATTTTAGTTTAGAATTTTCAAGTTAGACTCGGAAACTATGAAGTAAGGCAACGAATGAGTTTGAGTAATTTATGCGGCTTACGAAAATGTTCTTTATTTGATATTATTAGTCGAATCGTTGAGCTCCTAAAGTTTTGTGCTGACCTGACAAATACGTGTACTGCCTGGACAGGTCCACTCAATCCGTGTGGATCTATCTTCGGTAGACAATTTCAGACATTAATCTACGTCGTCATTAAATGATCTGACCACGATTATGTGCGAACTTTAAAAAATACCTCTGAGTTGTAGTCAGATAGGAAACGCAGATCTTTTTTTTTTTTTTTTTCAGGATGGGAAATCATCAAATGACTTCTCCCGCTCTGGGCGGAGCGGGAGGGCGTGTCAGACTTTTACTGACTAAAACCCACCCGTGTTCCATCAGTTGCCCATGTGCCAGGGTCACGGTATCTCTTTCGAACAATCACGCGACCCCGGCAGGCATCGGTCCTAGTAGACCCCTACACTGCTGCTGACATCTCTTTGAGGCGCGCGTGGAACACTGCGCGCCGTCGACCCGAGCTTGGTCCTTACCGGGCGGCGAGCTACCCATTGCTCGCCACCCGCAAGCTCGCGCCTACGGTGGCCGGGAGTCCGCAATCGACTCCCGACGCCCGGGGCGTCTCCTCCTGCGGCGGCTAGGGACGTGAGGGCGCAGAGACTGCCACTCCCTCACGCGCCCCGCCTCCTCCTTCGCGAGCATTACTGCTTCGCAGAAGGAGGTGACGGCTTCCCATTCCCTCTCGCTCCGTACCATGGCTCGCACCAGGGCCGGACGAGAGAGGTCGCCGCCGCCGATCGCCTCCACGAGGACACGGCGGTGCTCCGCCCAGGCTGGGCACACCTCCACCGTATGCTCCACCGTGTCCTCCAGACGATCCTCGCAATGGAAACACCCGGACGTATCCTCCCGCTTTATCCTGAACAGGAACCCACCGAAGCACCCATGCCCGGTGAGAACCTGCGTCAAGCGGAAGGTGAGGACGCCGTGGCGCCTCTCTATCCACTCCTCAAAGAGGGGACTTACCACCGCAATTGTGGCGTGCCCAGGAAACGCAGACCTCGTCTAGTTTTATTAATATGATTATGTGTAAAAGTGTTTTTAAAAATCTACTTACAGAAGTAAAAAAAAAAATATAAATATGACAATTGTTCCATTCGATTATTATTGCCTAGGTACAATTGAAGTACTAGAAGCAAACGCACTAATAGAGCTTACTTTGACGAGCAAAAGCATTCCATTGATAGAGAGGCCGGAACAAATATAGAACGAATTAAACAGATTGGACTTTGTCAACAGTTTAAAATCATCTATCACAAAATCACAATGCCTATTTCATGATCCAATTTCGAATGGGAGAGGTGAATTACGCAAATACGTACAAATTATGTGAACAGCGATACGTAATAGGACGAGTTACGTTGCGTACGCATTGAAATCCAGCCAAAAGCGACAAAAACAAACCGTGAAAATATTAATCTTGTCATCTAATACCTCTGAAGGATTTAATACTTGCTTTTGAGAGCAAAAGTAGGTGAGACTTGCAATTGGTCGAGGCGTGATTCAGCAATGGTATGCTTTAAAAACAAATGAGTTCACATTCGACTTTAAAAAGTTCGAGAAAACTTTACAGGCTTGCTATTTGTATCAATGTTTCATAAACCATGCAAAGAATTTCATAGAGATTCTTTAGTTTGCAAGTTTAACAGGAGCAACCCTGCTCCTCTTAAGTGCAAAGTAGCGTTTGGTTTCTTTCTTTTTATATTAGCTTTTAGACTTTCTAGTTTTAATCGTATTTTTAGGGTTCCGTACCCAAACGGAACCAATTACTAAGACCCCGCTGTCCGTTCGTACGTTTGCCTATCTGTCAGCTGGCTATAACTCATGAACCGTTATAAATAAATAGTAGAGATAGCCAATGAGTGAGAGCCACATAACAAATAAAAAAATATCCCATCAATATTGTGTGAAATTTTGTAAGTTTCGATGTTTGTAACTCAATCACACGGAAACGTTTTTTTCCGATGTTTGTCTTGTTTGATATGGAACCCATCTTGCGCGAGTCTACTTTCCACTTGGCCGGTATCAACATCCCGACAAACTAATCAAATTACATCGTCTGATAATTATTATAGGCTAATTGTCAGACTATTTTAAGAACAAAAGCTTTCCATGTAATAAATATTTATTTAAATCGCGGATTTTTATTAATGGATTAATTACTCTTCAATTACTTCGATCTGCTGTTAGTACCTCCTGAAAGCTTTCCAGCCTTTAACAGCGTGTGCTTAGTTGGAAAATAGGAACAAGGTTTCTGATCGCATGAAATGCAATTACCCTGTGGCGCCACTTTATACGTGTCATATAACATCAGTGTCAATTGACGTTAGAATTACTTTTCACTAGCTTTTCCCCATGTCGGAGGTCGGAACTCATCCCAAGGGAATGTACTAACAGGATACAAAATCTTATACCCTTACCTAAGTCATGATTCATGTTTATGCCAAATTCCAAATTTGAAATCCGTTTAACCGTTAAGACGTGAAGTGGTAAACAGACAGACTTACTCAAGTTTGTCATAATATTAAGTATGGTTTTTTATCGTGGGCCCGTTAGTATGCAAGTTTTCATAGCTGCAAAAAATTAAGGCTAATAAAGAACCAGGCAGCGTCAAAAGTTATCCGAAATGCTGGAAAAATTGCTTGGAATCATATATAACAATCATATAACAGTATTTGTTATGTAAACGGTATAACAAATCGTCATTACAATCACAACAATAATGCGTAAAAAAAACATACGAGGAGTAGCCAAAACAATGAGATTGAGAAACGTGACCCGCCAGACACTCGCCGCCGTTGTATGGAACCCCCTAATAGTGTAGCCTCATGGCGGGAATGGCCCATTTCCTGATTTTTTGCCAACCACCCTCCGCTTTAAGGGCACTAGGCCATAGTTGCGTTATACTGTTCACATAATTCCTCTGTTTTGGCATCATGCTCACAAGATTTAACTATGTTATCAAATTCTAAAATCTACATAACATTTTTAATCACTGGTTTGAAGCAAAAGCAAAAAGCTTTTTGGTTTTAATTGAGCAGATTTATAAAACACATTTAAAAGCCACATGCGGCCTCAATATGATGGCTCAAATTTTAATTCCTAAACTAAAACCTGTCTTTGCATTTTCCGCTTTAAACAAAGTCTCTTCCATTTTGCTCGTTCTATTCATTCTCGGGGGTAAACTGATGGCTTTATGTGAGAAATTAAGTTCCGTATAGGTTGGATGATGGCTGATATGTCAATGGGCACAATTTGCCTCGATCGCCGTCGCGTAAGGCCTCGCGTTTTTTCAAAGCCGGGCCTTTAAATGCACTCTACGCCCAGGGGATCAATTAGTTTTTTCAACGTTTTATTTTCGCCGGTTTTCTGGTGTGTTTTACGGAATGTAGTTTATAAGATAGTGTAGTGCCTGTTATGTTTATTGTAGTTAATTATATCTATATATTGCATCAGTGACAACTTAATTTTTAAGTCCACGCAATCAATGTCCATTCCAAGGTTGCCTGGAAGAGATCACTGAAAGGGATAAGGTCATTGTACGTGTTCAGTGTTTTTTTTTTTTGTTGATATGTATTTTTCAATGTGCAATAAAGCATATATAAATAAATATAAGAAATATTTGTTTTCTTCATATAAAGCGGTAGTCCTCTTTATCCTGTTGCAGAGATCCAAAAGTTTGTTACTAAAAAATTAATTAGATTTGTTGTCGTTGGACTCTAGCAAGTAAACGAAAATACTGATACAAGTATATTTATCATAATTATGAAGAGATGTTTCATATAAGTAGTCTCATTATTTTCAGTGATCGTTTTAAACCCACTGACGTAAGGCAAGCCCGATGACGTCATTTCGAAATACTATGGACGAAAACATTTGAAATTATTTACATTTACCTACTGTGAGGTTTCGTATCCATACGGGCCGGTCCCCAGTGGATTAGGAAAGAAACACGAGCGGCTATACGACCTAGCACTTCCATTGTTTCGAACATTTTTCTGTGCTCTTGTTCTAAAAGTGCAATAAAATAAAATTATGTGGAAGTAGTACGTTGCTAATTGCAGTTACCAATTACTGAAAGCGTAAATAAACCTGTATGGAGATCGAACAAAATTAATTTGTTGAAATTCTGCGCGACACGGCCATTTTTTTGTTTCATTGATTGGCAGAAGTTGGACGTAGTTTGTCCGTTGGCTGCCACGAACGATCAATCAGAATTAAACATGTTAATTAAATTCTGTTTGGAATGGGTTTTCTATTAAGTTGATGGGACTCTAAAAGTTAAACGTTTTCGATGTTTCTTTAATAGAATTATCAGCATGTAATGCTGCAGAAAAAGGAAAAAAGAAAGAAGTTCCTACAAAGAAGACATCCTTGTTCACCATGTAATATATATTCATGCTGATTACAAATCATTTAAAATTCAAGTTTCCTCCAACAAATTTATTTTGATTTCGTAGCCGCAGTCGCCTTTTTGCGTATGATTTTAAACAACAACATGGGAATATCTTCTTTACAAATCACTGAAATAAAAATGTAATTACAACAGATATTGTATGTTGTCCCGTGTGGTGCCGGACGTAAAGAATAGCATCACCCCATTTCTTCCCGTGGGCGTCGTAAAAAGGGGCCCAAGGGACTTACTAGATAATGGGCAGCAGCGTTCTCTATTCATTTTACCACCATACTGCGATCGCCAACCCGCCTGCCAAGCGTGGCGATTATGGCAAAGCCTCCCAAATTGGGGAGGCCTATGTCCAGTAGTGGGCGTCTTACGGCTGTACTGATGACGATGATTGCATGTTACGTTCTGAACTGTTTGTCTACACGGAAAGTCGAATATTCTTTATGTAGGTAGATATGCAGACGAAACGAACGGTATAATTGACTCTACCGGCAAATAAACAAATAACATCAATAGGAAAAGCAAACTAAATGTTTTACACTATTTATTTATTTGAACACAAAGTAGACTATGATTACGAATAACGTTTTTAAATTATTTGAAATAAAGACCAACTTCCAAATAAAAAAAAAAACATTATAAAGTGTAAATTAACTTTAAATTCGGTAAAATTTCATTTTATTTTGTGGCATATTGTTTTGGAAGTTAGTGGTTTTTTGTATTTTTTTTAAATTTGTCACTAAAAATTACAAGAAGTTATTATAAAATCATAAAGAAACAATAAATATACAACATGACAAATTGTATTGAAGCTAACTCAAAACCTACCCAAGAAAAGTTAATTTAACTCGCGGAATGAGATCCGAATTACTATAATATATTAGCTGTCTTACAGTAAATTCCCCTAGTCCGAAACTTTCAAATACAAAAGACGTGTAAACTAGCCTTAACCCACACTTCCCCGTCCGTTATATTGACATTGACAGCGAAAATAATCTGGAAGACAATAATAAAAATAATCTGACTTCAGATATAGACACTCCGGCAGAGTACGCACGACCATACATATATTATAAAAGAATCACGTAATGTGTACGTTTTTAATAATCTTGCTTTGATAGAGCTTCCTCGTAAATGTGCAGATCCGACATTCCATTCGATTTTAACTGACGTTAGTATAATTGATAGCTGAAGTCGGAGTTACAAATTGGTATATCTGTCTCTAACTATTTGAAGATCAGTCCCGATGAAAGTTTTCCTTGTATTGTTTTCATGTTTGTTTTTCTCTCTCGTGTGTGTTTTGAGCGTTAAATCCAAACATCAATGGTGTCAACGCATACTTAATTTTCCAGGTCAATTTTATTATGTAATGTAAAGGAATGTTTTACACAATGGCTGACGTTGGAACTTGTACATCAATTTTATTGATGGATGGAACAGCGTTTAGAATACCAAGCGCTTATCCATACAAACCCATTTTAACCTACCGTCGCACTGTAATCGAGTTATATTTATAGGTTTGACGATGACACATCTAGTATTGGCACTACAGTCTACCGAAACGTAGGCAAGTTTATTTATACCACTTATATTACAAATCACGTCTAAGATAATTTTATTGATCTATGGTGAATGCGTAGACGCCACGGTCATTTTAATGTGTAACCTGGTTTCCGCATTTAAAGTGGAGCGGACATATTGAATTAATTTCAAGAATATTATTTTAATAATCTAGACGTCTGCGTAGATCGTGAGACAATGTATATTTATAAGATGGCGACTGCCAGCCAGTCTGTGAGTACTTATCTTTACACCGTTATAATTTTATGAGGTGTGTAGATTAACAACCTAATGCAAAATGATCAACTCTTCGTAGCTAATTGGTATAAATCTAATTTATTCTATACTAGCTTTTGCCAGCGGCTTCGCCCGCGTGGAGGTCGGAAATTATCCCGCGGGAACATACTACTGGAATAAAAGTAGCTTATATCCTTTCTCAGGCTCTAAACTATCTGTGTACCAAATTTCATTTAAATCGGTTCAGTAGTTTTAACAGGAAAGCGAGACAGACAGACAGACAGAGTTACTTTTGCATTTATAATATTAGTATGGATAGTATGGATAGTGCCGTACATAAAGAATAGCACCTTCCCATTTCTTCCCGTAGGTGTCGTAGAAGGCGACTAAGGGACTTACTAGAGAATGGGCAGCAGCGTTCTCTATGCACTTTACCACCATACTGTGATCGCCAACCCGCCTGCCAAGGGTGGCGATTATGGTGAACCCCTATAAATTGGGGGGGGGCTATGTGCAGCTGTGGACGTGTTTCTACTGTAATGATGATGATTTCGTATAACAAATATTTTCAGTAACTGATACGGACTTCACATGGTATAAAGTTGTAAATAAGAGTTGAACTAAAACAGATTTAGCCATATGTATTGTATATTCTAGAGTAGACAATTCCGAGACTTTAGACTTGTAGATCGCATGTTGAAACCACACACAAACAGGTGTTTTACTTTGTGTAAATTATTTCATCACCACTGCTTACAAAACGGAGGAGGAAATATCGAGAGGAAACTGGCATATCCTAAAAGTAACAATTCGAAGACATGTGACATCTACCAATACGCATTGAGCCCGTGGCTTACGACACTTCCCTCTTATTGAGAGGAGGCCAGTGTCCCAGCAGTGGGCATATTATAGGCTGATAATCTAGGTACTTAATTATGAGTTAAGAAACCATTATCTGTAATCTTAGTCTGCCCAGTAAATATTTGTATTTCTGTTCTATACTAATACAATTAATAGTAAAATAAAAAGCTAAAATTTGTTTGTTTGTATGTAGTGAGTAATCCCTGAAATTTTCAGTCAATTTAAAAAAAAAATATTTGCATTTGGTAGCCTAGTTCTTGAGGGAGGTTATATTATATTGAACATTACGTTAAAACCCTTAGGAGCTGAGTAAAGAGAAAAACTTATAGGAGAATACCTAGGAAGTAAGATGTGGGCGATGGTGCGAGCCATGGTACGGAGCGAAAGGGTATTGGAAGCCATCACCTCCTTCTGCGAAGCAATAATGCTCGCGAAGGAGGAGGCGGGACGAGTGAGGGAGTGGCAGTCTCTGCGCCCTCACGTCCTTAGCCGCCGCAGGAGAGGTCCCGAGCGTCGGGAGTCGATAGCTAACGCCCGGCCACCATAAGCGCGAGCTTGCGGGTGGCGAGCAATGGGTAGCTCGTCGCCCGGTAAGGACCAGGCTCGGGTCGACGGCAGTGTTCCACGCGCGCCTCAAAGAGATGTCAGAAATACTGAAGGGGTCTGCTAGAATCGATGCCTGCCAGGGTCGCAAGATTCGTTCGAAAGAGTTACCGTGGCCCTGGCATACGGGCAACTGAAGGAACACGGGTGGGTTTTAGTCGGTAAAAATCTGACACGCTCCCCGCTCCACCCAGAGTGGGAGAAGTCATTTGATGATTTCCCATCCAAAAAAAAAAGATGTGGGCGATGCGATGCTCAAAGATATGTTTTATGTTAAAACTAGTTTTTTCCAGCGGTTTTGCTCGCTTGTAATACATAAACCTTTCTCTTGAATCACTCTGTCTATTGATGAAAACCGCATTAAAAGATCTAAGCGCACAAACACGAAATGCGACATTGTTTTATACTATCTATACTAATATTATAAAGCTGAAGAGTTTGTTTGTTTGTTTGATTAAACGCGCTAATCTCAGGAACTTCTGGTCCGAATTGAAAAATTCTTTTTGTGTTGGATAGCTTATTTATTGAGAAAGGCTATAGGTTATATAACATCACGCTACAACCAAGAGGAGCAGAGCAGTAATGAAAAATGTTGCAAAAACGGGGAAAATCCCACGGGTAGGCGATTCGACGCGACGGGAAGGGCCCGGAACAAAAAATTTTCCGCGGACGAAGTCGCGGGCAGAAGCTAGTGTAAAGATAAAGCTAAGAAATTTCATGCAGTTTGAAACTATTTCATTTTAAAATAGTAGAAACAAAACGACTTTTAAAAAAATGTACTGAGCCTTAAAAGGTTTGCTACAATCTGTTACTCATCAGCGATATTCTTCGGGAGAACTTCAAACTTTTCTTTAGTTCAAAGTAAAGTTTGAACCTTTACGGTTTAAACGCGTTCTTTCACTAGACACAACTTCGATGATTGAATAGTTTTTCTGCTAAGTATGTCAGTGCAATGTTCTAGTATTCCACCTATCGTATTTTAATAAATTTAAATGGTTTGCGATAGCAAATGGTTGCACGTCAGTGGTGCATTGGATATGATTCCAACTCTAAACAGTTATTTCATGTAACATTAAACGAATAAAAAACAGTCGGTAGTCATGGCGACGGTCAATAAAAGTAAAATCTCAAAAAAAAAGTACTTGTTACATTAGCATATCGGTGATGCGAACTCTTACGTTTTAGGCCCTACGAAAAACCACTTAACGCGCCTAAAGAAGTTTTGACCTTAGTTATACTATATCATTATCATTTCAGCCGAAAGATGTCCACTGCTGGTCATAGGCCACCCGCAATTTGGAGTGAGTGGTTTGCCATAATCGCCACGCTTGGTAGGAGGGTTGGTGCTCAAACTCTCCTAATATAATATCTTATCAGTGGTTCAGCTGGTATATCTAGACACGCGGGAGCGTGTCAAGCCAAGTTCAAGTAACAGAACTGGCGAGCAGCACCGTGTGTAATATTACACGAACCATTTGGAGCCACTTTTGACCCCCTCATAACTCAAAAACTATTTCACATAAACGTGTCAAATTTGGCTCATATATTAAAACTTACGAGATACACATGTGCTCCAAATTTCATAAACACATCTTAAACGGTTATTTAGATATTAACGTCCAAAAATCGTCATTTTTATCACTGACTGACCTATAGATCAAAACTCTAACCCAGTTCCAGGTGACCTAGAAAGTTGAAATTTGGCATGCAGTTAGGTAATTAGGTGAATACAAAGGAATAAATCAGAAACAGGTAAATTTTTATAATTTTACTATAATTTTTCACTTAATAGATTCTATTAGGAACACTTGTAATAAAAACCACTTATTAATTTTGTTATAAATAAGTACCTACTAATAATTTACGTACAAAAAGTAATGATATCCCACCCAAAACATAAATGTGAAATGAAAGCCAAGTTCAATATTATGATATATGCCTTAGTTGTTGACTTCAGGGATAAAAGAAGTGAGATCTAAATGGGTGCCAAGTTCAATGGTCAGTCCTGAAATTTATTTATAACTACATAACATATCATTTCTTCTTATAACTTAGGATAGTATATTATAGCCTAAGGTCTGATTTGGCTAGTTCTCATACACGAATTATTATGTTCGATGGCTAGTTTCTACCAGCAAGCCAAAATGTAGGAATAATAAAATAAGAACCGACAAGTAACAGGTTTAGAACTTGCGTAGGCTATAATATAATTCGTATATAAAAACTAGCCAGGTCAGACCTTAGGCTACAATATACTATCCTAAGTTATAAGAAGAAATGATATGTTATGTAGTTATAAATAAATTTCAGGACTGACCATTGAACTTGGCACCCATTTAGATCTCACTTCTTTTATCCCTGAAGTCAACAACTAAGGCATATATCATAATATTGAACTTGGCTTTCATTTCACATTTATGTTTTGGGTGGGATAAATATATTATCCGTATTCTGTTAAACAAAAGATACAAATGCACCTATAAGTAAATAAGGCATATTTTAAAATTCCAAAACTAAGTCGCATGTAGCAAAAGCGGGTGAGTTTATAGTCTGTAGCCGGACACATATGAAGCCTCTAGACAGCCAAGAGGACTAGATCGAATGTAAGCAAATTAGTTGGTAAAGTCAATTAAATAAGGAAATACAAGAAAGTAAACTGATAACTATTGTCTGTTCGAAACTATCCGATGAAAGTGTAAACAAAGTTAAATTCTCACGGAATTACTCTCAAAATGGATTTTAACTTTACATCTGACCACATGTGCCAACAATTATTATTTTTTAGATAACATATTTCAATTTTATTTGAAACATCCTAGATAAAATTTATCTCAACTGTCAAATGAAAAACATCTATAGAGTGATTTAAAATTCGAATTTCTGGGTTAAGTATTCAAATCAAAGTTGTCAGCCTGTAAGTGGCGCTACACATTGGCATTCACAGGTACTTACGTTTTACAAACTGTTTGTTGTATTTTTCATCAGAAACGTTTGAAGCAGACCATATGCTTCAAGACTTCCATCTAACAATCGTATCCCGATATTACTTTGTATTTACCCTTTATATCAGCACTGCCACAATCTAAGCTCTTGCAACACCAAGACGTCACGAATCGTATTACCAACTCTACCGGATTTGTAAACTTAGTACTCAAGATTCTATTTACTGGATTAAAGTTTTCTTAGTTTAGGATTAAGATTTTGGTAATTAGAAAAGGCTATTAATTTGAATCAGCAAAAATGTTATTTTGTATAGTTGATTAGGTATTATAAGTGCCTGATTTTGATTTTATTGGTACATGTCGAAAATCTAAAAATCTACGTAACATGTATCTTGATTCTGACCGCGTAGCAGAAGTCTTAGAGTAAGAAGGTGGACTGATGACCTTGTAAAGGCCGCAGGAACCGCTGGATGCGGGAAACACAGAGGCCGACAATGTTATTACTTTATTCCATAAAATTATCTGTAAATTCGTACGAATTGACTAATAATCCGATCAAACTTGAATATCGACATACATAATTTAAACCGACCAGAAAGTAAAAAAATCCCAGCTTTTTCCATTATGTGAAAAATGAATGAGGAATCCTAGCTAAGCGAATGTTCGACATTCGAGTAAAACGGATTCGTGAAGGATTTTTTATCGAGAGGAGCCACAAAGAAGCCCCGTGGCACAGAAATGCTGAATTTTAAATTCTGTTTTATTTATTGAGGACAGATCTGTTAAGCGTCCTCTGGGGCAAGGGCACTTATGGTACCGTTCCACGGAAAATGATTTACGATAATTAATTTTCTGTTATTTTTGCCCGGTTTAAGGATGTTGTTTTAATTCGCAAGATTTGAATGTTGTGCTGTCTTTTCATGGTATATTAGTCTTTAAATACATTTGAGGAAGTAGCACTCATTTGGGTAAGGTTTAATATTAGTCAATTACCTAACAGCAACTCAAAGGCGGAGCAGGAGTGTGGTGGTTCTGTTTTTCAAAAAAGGTGACAAAACCTTGCTGAAGAATTATAGACCCATCGCACTCCTGAGCCACGTGTACAAGCTGTTTCGAGGGTCGTAATGAACCGTCTCGCGAAGAGACTAGACGAGTTCCAGCCACCAGAACAAGCCGGTTTTCGAAAAGGCTTCAGCACCGTAGACCACATCCATACTGTTCGGCAAATTGTACAGAAGACCGAGGAGTACAATCAGCCGCTGTGTATGGCATTTGTGGACTACCAGAAAGCCTTCGACTCCATCGAAATTTGGCCAGTTCTGGCCTCTCTGCAACGATGTCGAATTGACTGGAGATACATCGAGGTGATAAGGTGCGTGTATGACGCTGCAACGATGACTGTCCAGATCCAGGATATGAAAAACAGCCCAATCCAACTGCTCAGGGGGGTGAGACAGGGGGATGTGATATCCCCGAAACTGTTCACCAATGCGCTGGAAGACGTATTTAAGACGCTGGACTGGACTGGACAGGGAATCAGTGTGAACGGCGAGTACATCTCACACCTTCGTTTTGCCGACGACATCGTCATAATGGCAGAGACGCTGGAACAGTTAGACCAGATGCTGCATAGCCTAAATGGAGCCTCACGGCGGGTAGGTCTCGGCATGAACTTGGACAAGACGAAAGTCATGTACAATTCGCATGTCTTGCCGAGTCCAATCCGTATCGAAGGGTCGCTTCTCGAGGTTGTGAAGGAGTATGTCTGTCTACCTTGGGCAAGACATACAGCTTGGTAGAAACAACTTCGAGAAAGAAGCCGACAGGAGGATCCAGTTGAGTTTGGCAGCATTTGGAAAACTTCGTCAAGCCTTCTCGTCGCCGATACCGCAATGTTTGAAGACCAAGGTCTTCAACCAGTGCGTCCTGCCTGTCATGACGTACGCTGCCGAAAGGTGGACACTGACGGTTGGGCTGGTTCATAAATTTAAAGTCGCTCAGGCGCTATGAAGCGGGCTATGCTGGGAATTTCTTCGATGGATAAGATCAGAAACGAAGTTATCCGGAAAAGAACTGGAGTTACCGACATAGCTTGCAGGGTAAGCAGGCTGAAGTGGCAATGGGCTGGCCATGTTCGTTAAAGGACCGATGGTCGATGGAGCAGACGAGTCCTGGAGTGGAGACCGCGTATCGGCAAGCGTAGTGTGGGACGCCCCCCAGCTAGATGGACCGACGACCTCAAAAAGGTGGCTGGGATAGACTGGATGCGGAAGGCGGAGGATAGGGTATTTTGGCGCAACATGGGAGAGGCCTATGTCCAGCAGTGGACTGCGATAGGCTGATTTGAATGAACTCAAAGGCGAGCAATACGGCACCCTAATTGCATAAGACACTTTTAATCACAATTCTGAAGTTTTTGACGGTAAATTGCAAATCTTTGGTTCACAATATGTTTTATAAAATTCGTATTCTCAGCAATGTCCAATTTCAGGTCGCACAACTCGCTACAGGGTGGGCTAGGCTCGGAGTTTCTTTGAAGGATATAATCGAATTACTTATCCGGAAAAGAACCTGAGTTAACAACATAGCTTGCAGAGTGAGTAAGCTGAAGTGGCAGTGGGCTGGTCAAGTCTGTTGAAGGACCGCGGGCCAGTGGAGGAAACGAGGACGGGTAGATAGACCAACGTTCTTAAAAAGGTGGCTGGTACAGACTGGATGCGGAAGACGGAGGATATTATTTATGGGGCTGCCTAAGGGAGGGCTATATCCAACAGTGAACTAAGATAGGCTTAATTAATTGAACAATGTCCATTTAAAACTGTTAAAATGAAAGGTATTTCCAGAATGTGTTACGATTTTATCCTGGAGAAAACGAAACATAAGTAAGTCTGATCAAAAAAGTCTGGGTAAATCATAATATATCCAAATCCTCGTTTCTCATCAATTCTAAACATAGGTCTCTCCCATGCCAGAGAGTCTACTAAATATTCTAATTCTAGTACTACATCCCAAGATTTTCCCTGCGGCGGGAACCAAGCCCGCTTTTGCCTAACGCACACTTAGCGGTTGCGATACCGCTTAATTAAACCTGCAGTGACTGCGTAATGAATTTACAACGCCATTAATGTTTTAAAAGATCTTTAGATTCCTTTGAGATTGGAAAATTGAAAATGGAGACTTTATTCTTTTAAGAGCGCGAAATTATTTAGCTGCTTTACCGATTTCCGATACCAGTACCGATCTCAGTAACTGGTTTGTGGAGGGTACAGCTGCAGCCAGTAGGACTGGAAGCCAACCCCATAATTGCTGAGTGAGTCCGAGATAAAAGATAGGCAACTATTACAAGACAAACATTAATTTTGTTATAAGCACAGAACTAAAATCAGATCTGGTTAACAGACCAAGGAAGAAATATGTAAAATGGATATATTGTTATTCAGAATAATTATTGAAGTGAAACGCCAAACAAGAGGATTGTTTGATTTATCTTGTCCCAGTACGGAGAACTCCCAGAGCTCTCACAGTACCGACCTACCACACACAGATTTGTGTTTAGGTATTTCGGCTCTTAAACAAAATCATAAATTGAAAGGAATTTGACAATTCATTCTTCCTTTTTCTCTATTAAAAGAAAATCACAAAACCTTCAAAGAATTAGTGAACAGGTATCTTCTACGCATGCTCGTTCTATCATAGACTTCATCAGTCGCTTTTCATCGGGCGTCACGAGGTCAAAAGCAGGCCCCTTTCAGCAATATAAATCTTTATATATATATTATTCTACTGTATGTGTGTATGTCACTGAACTCCTCCTACACGGCTGGACCGACTTGAATGTATTTTTAATAAGGTTTAGATTCACTATTGGATCCGGTAGGTGGCGCTGCTATCGAGTTCTAAGAAACAGGACAACGCCTGTACGGTCAGCTAGTACATATATAAAATACTAGCTGACTGGATGGGAAATCATCAAATGACTTCTCCCTCTCTGGGCGGAGCGGGAGGGTGTGTCAGACTTTTACTGACTAAAACCCACCCGTGTTCCTTCAGTTGCACGGTATCTCTTTCGAACAATCACGCGACCCAGGCAGACATCGGTCCTAGCAGACCCCTTCAGTTCTGCTGACATCTCTTTGAGGCGCGCGTGGAACACTACGCGCCGTTGGCCCGAGCCTGGAACCGGGCGGCGAGCAATGGGTAGCTCGCCGCCCGGTAAGGCTCACGCGTACGGTGGCCGGGAGTCCGCAATCGACTCCCGACGCCCGGGGCGTCTCCTCCTGCGGCGGCCAGGAACGTGAGGGCGCAGAGACTGCCACTCCCTCACGCGCCCCGCTTCCTCCTTCACGAGCATTACTGCTTCGCAGAAGGAGGTGACGGCTTCGCATGCCCTCTCGCTCCATACCATGGCTCGCACCAGGGCCGGACGCGAGAGGTCGCCGCCGCCTCCACGAGGACACGGCGGTGCTCCACCCAGGCAGGGCACACTTCCACCGTATTCTCCACCGTGTCCTCTAGACGATCCTCACAATGGAAACACCCGGGCGTATCCTCCCGCTTTATACTGAAACTGGGTACCTAGACCATGTCCTGTCTTCTAGTACTCGATCGTAGCCACCTATCGTGTGCATTTATGGATTTAAATCATCAGGAGGCCCACATAAATACACAAAAAAAAAAATCTTGGAAATGGATCCAGCCGTTTATGAGGACTTTAGTGATATATACACGTACAGGAAAATTATGAGAGATAGAAGGTAATTTTAGTCATTGAAATACAGTACCTACATTTTAGTTCAGTCTATAATCTAAACAGTAGAACCAATTTGAAGAAAGTCGAAACTAAACGATTTATTTTAATTCGTAGAACTTTCAGTATAAACAAAGGTGGACTGATTGCTCATTTATTGTATTTTGTTACTCAATTCAGCTTGCTGATAGTGAGACGTTTGAGGAATTCAATTTCTAATTTAATATATTTTCTTATCCCGTTTCTGATCTGAGGAAAAAAAGAAAATGGAATGACAAGTTGAAAAACCGTAAACTCAACTTTTGCATTACTTAAGGGGCAAACGCCGAAGCGAAATTCAAATTTTTCTTGACATACATAGTCATTCAATGGGATTATTTTAACTTAGGCTTGTATATTTGTAACGGTCGCGAATTATGTTTTGTTCAACATAGGATTGACCGCAGATAAGACTATCTTCATTAATTCTTCAATAATTCTTCATTAATATCTACCTTAATTAATTAAACTGGCTTTTGGAAAACGAGACATTTGCCATCGATCGCCAATAATCTAGACATTTTATTGGTCACATTTAAGCATCATTACCTATCTAAGGATAATTAGAACGTATCAAGTTGTCTTCTGTTTCCAAGTTTAGAAATAAACTCTAGCTTGCACGTTAAGAGCGGGAGCTTTGTCGGTACTAATGTAACTCTACGCTAGTAAAATAAGGCTGGCAAGCAACGAGAAGGTAAGCAGCTGATAAAACAGCAGTTCATTTTCAAAAGAAATAATTAAGAATTTTGTACTAGAAAGAACAAATTATTTGACAAGGAGATTTCGAAATATAACTATGTCGTAAAATTTACGCATGTTTGCGCATGTTTCCTCGATTTGACCAAGGCTTTTGACTTGGTTTCCTACGACATTTTATGGAGGAAGATGGAGGAGGTAAATTTGCCACCAGAGGTGAGTAACACTCTCAAATACTGGTATGGAAACCAAGACAATAGTGTGAGGTGGGCTGGTACCCTGTCTAGGCCGTATGGCTTGGAGTGCGGGATGAGGCAGGGGGGGTTATGCTCGCCTACGCTATTCAACCTATATTTTAATGATCTGATTGGCGCGCTTAGCAGCACGCGTGTCGGGTGCCATATAGATGGCGTGTGTTGTAATAACATTAGCTACGCTGACAACATGATGCTGCTGAGCGCGTCAATCTGCGGGCTAAAGACACTCGTAGCCACTTGCGAGCAATATGCTAGACTACATGGTCTGGCATATAATGTTAAGAAGAGTGTTGTCATGGTCTTTGAGGCCAGGGGAAAATACCCAGAAGCAGTACCTCCAGTTAAATAAACGGTATACCCCTTGTGAGGGTAGACCGATTTAAATATCTGGGTCACTTATTGACCACTGACCTCAAAGACGATGAGGATATTGATAGGGAGCGGGGGCGCTGTGTGTTAGAGCTAACATGATTGCCTGCAAATTCAGACGTGCCTCGAAAGAGGTCAAGCGCTCTATGTTCAGTGCGTACTGCACGTCATTTTACACTTGTAGTCTGTGGGTTTATTATACTCAAAAATCATACAGCGCCCTTCGCGTGTAATACAATAACGCATTCAGGGTGCTAATGGGGTTGCCCCGATACTGCAGCGCATCAGGGATGTTTGCTGAAGCTCACGTGGATTGTTTCTACACGGTGATGCGGAAACGGTGCGCATCCCTGGTCCGTAGGGTGCGGGGCAGCGCCAACAGCATCCTATCAATGATAGCAAGTAGGCTGGATAGTGAGTTTGTGAATCACTGCTGCAAGGTTTCAACTGGGCCTGTCACCTTGCAGCAGTGATATCATAATCTGTTTCTGTTTTTGTCTTTATAAGTGTATTACTAACATAGTTTGTAAGCACATTGTTACTAACACTATGAGTCCTGTTGCTCGAGTTAAATGAATAAATAAATAAAATATTACTCACATGTTTACAAATATTGTAAAAGTAGATTTTGTTCCAAACTTACAATACTCACTTGACTCAAATGTATGTAACAGTAATTCCGCACACATATAGAAAGTTGTTCAGTTTGACCACCCTTAAATGTGACCACTAATTTCTGTTGGAGTAGAGTACTTTACTCGGTGTCTAAAAGATTAACCAGTCTGCAGTGTTGACTGGCCAGTTTCGCCTCATACAAGAGATAAATGTTCACTTGCTGACGCTGTATTGCAAATACGCATACATTACAAACCACAAACTCGACACTACCGTATTTCGTGTAATATATAACGCTTTACCACACATTACTCATATATTATGACACACCAATATATTGTTCATTCTACGTTGTATTATGTGTGTGAGTGCGGGTCCTGTGTCTGTGTGTGTAACCGCCGTCAACAGCTGGGAGCAGACGCCAAGCGGTCTAGTACCCATCCTGCACTATATTAATATGACATTCTGTTTGAGCTGCTAAGCTGGTTCACAACGGTGTGGAAACATTTTCATGTAAGTAATCATTTTCGTGGGTTGGTGTCAAAGTTTTATTGGGATTCTCCATTTTGTTTCGAACTTTACTGGAGCGTTCCAGGTGCGCACTACCTACAGAACTAGTAGATTTGCATGTGGAGATGACGGCTTTACATCTGACATACAACATACTGAGAACTATAACGCTGGTCGTTTTTTTGTTCCAATCTGACTATAAACTATTATTCGCAACTAGCTTCTGCTCGGATCTTTCGTCTGCGTGAAAGTTAACTATAACCATAAAACAGTATTCTGGAATCCGGATCAGTAGTTCCAGAGAAACCGTTTACAAACATAAAAAAATATATCTTCTAATAATATTACTTAAGGTTCATTGAGCTCATTGAAAGTCCTTATAAATAATACCAGCGTATTATTGTACCACGGCAGGGCCGTGACTTACCAGTTGTAGATTTTAAGTTCACTTAGACACTCACTCAAACTCAAACAGGTGTTTTACTTTACGTTTTAGAGCAGTGGCGATAAAATCATTTCACCACCATCACCACTGCTCTCAAAACGGTGAAGTAAGACATCGTGAGGAAACTGGCATGTGTGCAAATAATTTGAAGACATGTGACCTCTACCAACCTGCAGTGGGTCCGAGTGGTGGATTACGGACCAATCAATCAATCAATCAATCAATTTATTTATTTTCTCACCACCATATTAAAAAGTTTACAGGTCCATATTATTTAATCTTAAGCTATTAATACACATTACAATATTGTGGGAGACTGGTGCCTAAGCTAGGCCAAAACCTGTGTTTTAGGACACCACGTAACAATGTCTGGGCGTACTATAGCGTTACACATATAATTATCATGCGGCGAGTACAGCGTTATGGAGTGTTGTGCGGTTGTGTACGAGAACGAGTGTGTAATTATGTATGTGCGTGCGTGTGCGTGTACGCGTATGTGTGTGTGTGTGTGTGTGTGTGTGTGTCATTCAGAGAAGGGGTGTGTCCCAGCAGTGGGAATGTTATAGGCTGATTATGCTATGCTAGGAGGACACAGTTCTCTTCTGTGACAGAGAAGGCATGAGTATTGATCACCACGCTTGCTCAAGATGCCTCCAGGTTTTCTCACGATCTTTTCCTTTACCGATATCAGTAGGTAATATCCAAGATAAACTGAGAAAGTAGTCCATGTTTATCCGTGGTCATTTATAATAATGATGTCCCGGTCGCGGTCCCATAAGTTTTATAGACCACAAAGTTTTTATAGGTATTTAGTGAATGACCTACTTGTATCGTATCCCCTTCCAAATGTTCTATTTGACATTTCCTGGCTCGGCTGGCACCAACAATCGATCAGACGGCGGAATGTCTGGTTTTTGTACCTATAACTACTTTTGGTCGTTTAAGTATCTATACTAATATATAATATTATAAAGCTGAAGAGTTTGTTTGTTTGTATGTTTGTTTGATTGAACGCGCTAATCTCAGGAACTACTGGTCCAAAATGAAAAAATATTCTTGTGTTGGGTAGCCTATTTATTGAGGAAGGCTATATGCTATATAACATCACGCTAAAACCAAGAGGAGCGGAGCAGTAATGAAAAATGTTGCAAAAACGGGGAATATCGCACGGGTAGGCGATTCGACGCGACGGGAAGGGTCGCGGGAACAAGAAATTTAACGCGGACGAAGTCGCGGGCAGAAGCTAGTAAGTAATAATAGTAAATGGGAACCAATTACTTTTTAGAGTTTGTCTGTTTGTGGGCCTTGTGGCTTTGTAACAACAGCCGCACGGGTTGATTGATCAAGTAAAGCTACTCTTGGTGTGGTAGGTACGTGGATAGGTGACCATTTTTTAATATCACGACCTTCCGTGACCCAGAAACCACGTTAAGCTGTTGGTCCTTGTTGTTATTTGCAAGTACCTGTTTAACAGTCGTTATGGGTAGTTAGAAGCCCGTAACTCTGACAAACAGTCTTATTAAAGTGTATAGTACTACCCAGTTACTGGGTTGTGGAGGTCATACAGGCAGTCATCATCATCATCATTTCAGCCGTAAGACGTCCACTGCTGGACTTAGGCCTCCCACAATTTGGGGGGCTTTGCCATAATCGCCACGCTTGGCAGGCGGGTTGGCGATCGCAGTATGGTGGTAAAATGCATAGAGAACGCTGCTGCCCATTCTCTAGTAAGTCCCTTAGTCGCTTTTTACGACACCCACGGGAAGAACATAGACAGGCAGTCGCACTATGTTAAATATTGGTATTCTGTTGTATCCGGGTAGAGATCAATCGAAGTTGAGAAAAAGCTAGGCACGTGATGTCTCTGTTTCCTAATAATATTGACAGAATCTAAATTAATTAGAGAGTGCTTTGTTATCATAACGCGCTACTATTACGCTATCATAATAATTTTCTGCAGTGAATGATAATACGCAGGTATAGACGGCGGAAGGTCCCTATTTATTTGGTGGATGATTAGTGAGGGTTGGGAAATTGCCATGTGCCCCGGAGTAAACGGGATCGCTGACCTCTGAACCACCATGAGTTTCAATAAAGTTTGTTTTTGGTAAATAAACATTCATATTTCCATTCGAAACTGAAACAAGGTACTTTAAAAGAAAAACAACTAGAAGCTAGTTGTTTTTCTACAACTACAATGTTGAAAATAACTTTAAATAATTTCCGAAGTCAGTTTCTTTGGCTTTGCATTTTGCCACTTTTAACTTCCGTATTAAAAAGCCTTTTTTTACTGTTTAGTGTTTTCTTTTTAGAAGTAGTTTTTTTTTTGTTAATAAGGTTTTATTTTTCATTTTTTAGTTGTAGTACCTACCCCACACGAATTCGCATAACACTACTTTCTATGAAAATAATAGTAGCTGTAAGTTATTATCACATCATCAAAATACACTAAGTGGAAATAAGTCTTACTAAAATTAACTCTAAACTATACAAGTAAAGTTTATATATGAGACCACCGCGCTTCTTCTACCAAATTAAAAAAAAAAATAGTTTTATATTGACGAAAATATCGATGTAAATATAAACTAAAGTTACGTATAGACAAAAGAATTGAAAATTCCTTTTTTAAGAAGTCGAATATAGAACACAATTAAGCTCCATTTGCACGATGCAAGTTTCTTTCCAAATATAGTAAAACTGATGGTACAAAAATTACCTATCTTTATGTAAATACTGTTTATAGATTGCAACTTTTGTCGTTGCTATGCCATAAGCAAGATAATAGCACCGAGTAACTCGGGCTTCACGCAAAGGGTTTGACAAATTCAATACGTCCATTCGGGTGTGAACTTGTAACCACTTGAAGTTACTCTTGGGTACTTGGTCAAGTCACAGACCTCGAGGCGTCGTCCTCCAGTAGGACGGCGCCGGCGGACGACGCACGCAGAAAATGCCTTAAGACGCGACGATCAGCGAAATATACGACTTTTTGAGGTTTTTATTCTTATTGTTTTACACATTGACCTGCTAAATATTTTATTACTTAAGTTAGTCCAACTTCTCCCAATTCGTTACCAATTTCGTATGTCGGTCGGTTTCCAGTTTGGATCGGATTTTGTAACTTCATGTCAAAGTAAAATCAAAGTATTTATTTCAAATCGACACATACAGGGCACTTTTGAACGTCAACGTTTACATTAAAATATATTTGATTCTAGTCGCTCTTTCCAAAAGGTAGTTTCGTATGAAGAAGAATGGCCAAGAAACTTCACCATAACTCTTTTAGAAATGTTTTACAGTATTTTACATACATTACATACCGACTTATCTGAAATCAATGCACCTAGAATAAAATTACCATAATATATAACATTAAGTAAAAAGAATTTAAAATTAATCATGGTAACTGGGGGCGTATTCTTCAAGTCCGTCAATGTTGATACGGACTCGTCCGAAAGAAGTGTGATAATTCGAAATATACCCTGGTCATGATTAAATAACTTTTTCACGCTGGCTAATGCTGGTATTCAATATAGACAACAATACAGGTTAAATAGGAAGGCCCGCTACAATTTTCTAAAACAATAATATAATCTATTACTATTCATAATTAATGCCCATATACAATAGCTTGAGCTTAATAATTAAAAGCTCATTAAACCACCTGTACACCGATTGTGAAGACATAGTTGTTTCAGAATAACAAATGGAACTCCCGCTCATTTTAAGTCGAAGGGTAAGGGTTTTTCGAAAGTATGGATAACCTTTGATTCAAAAACCCTCGACGAATTAAATTGTAGTTAGAATGTTCACAACTATTAATTTGATTAATTGCATTTTAATACAAGCTTTCTGTACAGTCTATTTTTAAAAGAATTGGTGATAAGTTAACCTTTGGGCTAATCTGTTGTTATAGATTTACGTGTTTACCCAACTGCGCGATGCAAAGGAGGGGAATCTGTTTATCGGCCATTTTTTTTTTCTTTGAGGCACCCTGGAGACCTAACGCGTACTCCTATTTTGATGATTCTTATGTCAGTTAGCAATCTCATGCAGTCAGTGACATCTTCTTAAATACCTTAATTACCTCTCTACTGAAGGTAATAAAAACTTTAACATGGATCAACTGTCTATCTGACTTCCACAAACCAGTAACTATGAAACACGATACCCCTTGGTAAGACTGGTTGTCTTGTCAGCCTTTTGGTCTTCCAACTACCAGTAACGTCTGTGAAATATCCACGAAATACAGCCGGGACCAATAGCTTAACGTACTTTTCGAGGCATGGAAGGCTCTTTGGTCGTATGATAATAAGGTCATTCATCTACAGACCAATTGAAAAGTGCAGCTTAATCTGATCGAACGATAAGTATCACTGTTATTATTTAGCCAGGAGCTCTATCAACACTAATGGTATAGTATTACTATATTATGAGAGCCATGCAATTCTCTTCGTAAGGAAAACGAAACATGAAACAGCTTGTACAAATACAACTCCAGAAAATAGATTTAGAAGGTAATATTTATTTTAAAAGAAGTGCAGTACACATGTAGTGAAATCTAAGAGAACCCAGCTGACATAGGCAAGAAAAGAGGATTCTTATTAGGTAAGAACAGAACACAATAGGTATATCAAGAATGGTGTAGTCTCAAAATATATGCGAAATTTGCTGTAGCTGCCTTATTTCTTGAGTACTATTGCTAAGCTAAGAGTAAGAAATTATGTCAAAGGGTAAATAAAAGGCAGTAAGGAAATTATCTAAAATAGGTTTTGTTCGAAATTTATGCATTCTTTCTAACCATCAGTTTGAAAAATGAACGTCCAAAATAAATATAAAATATGAGCTTAATTTTCAAAACTATAAAAGACGATTCACACTTTGCTATATGACTACAAGCTCACGGCATTACCTCAACAGAACAACAACAACAGAAGTTGAGTCGTTTGTCTGTAGATGCTCTTAGTTTCCGTTAATTAGGTACAGTTCTTCGAACGTGACACTGTTTGTATTGCAGTCAGGCTTTCGATACACTGCTACTGTACCACGTGTTGTTTATTTTGTGTTGTCTTGGAAAATGGAACTTCATTGAATTTCATTTTGTTCTTCAGGCTTCGACTGCAGGATACAACAATTATTTATTTATGTTTGTTTTTCATTAAGAAATTAAAATTGCGGCGAAGTTTTATAAAGTTTTAACAACAGAAATCCTTTTACTTATTAGCATTTTTAAATAGGATTATTCCTATTTCTGTTCAGGTGTATTCTGTACGAGAAATTTCTGCACAGTAAATGTAGTGGTATTTATGAACAAATTTTAAGACATAGGTTAAAAAACCTATATTCATTTTGCTTTGTAGAAATTGCTTCAACGTTTCTACAAATAATCAAAGAAAACAAAGCTTTTCTTGAACGAAATCTCTTCATGGGAACAAAAAACTTAGTAGATGTGATTACTTGGCACTTGCACGAATTTGACTTTTGCAAGGGTATCAACTCATCATCAAATGAAATCAAAATCAAAAGTCATTTATTCAAAGTAGGCTGAGAGTCAGCACTTTTTGAACGTCAAAGTTACATAAGACAGTCCCCCCAAAACGCCCGCCCTTCGACACTTCCTAGTGCTTTAGCTGGGAAGAAGAAGTGGTGGAACAAACTCCCCAGCAGCACAGCTGTCTGTTAAGTTAGAAGAACTTGATTCTATACAATTGTAAGGAGGTAACATTAAGAGACACAAAACATTAAATTAAATTAAATGGCTTGCCATATGTCAGCTAGCCAAACCAATATTCCAAGAAATAAAATGAAATCTATACTCAAGCAATATATATATATATATATATATATATATATATATATATATATATATAATGTAAATATAAGTACCAAAATAAAAGCCTCCTGGCATAAAGGGCGTGACAGCTTACATATGCAATGCTGAATCACGTTCACATAGCTGTTACGACCCAAGTTACAACTCGAGGCCACAAAATGATAAACTAGCACCATCGGCGTAAAAAAATAAACAGATAAGTAATTAACAACAATACCAACATCAAGGTCAGCAAGACGACCAGTCACCATCATCATACAGCCTGCATCTATGTCACTTGGAGTTTGCGCAACGTATTTTATTCTACCATTCTCCCCTTCAAGCATCTAGCTATCATTCACTCCCATTTTGCAAGGGTATCAATCAACGCACAGATATTATAGTAATCGAATATTTAGTGCTGCTCAAATTAATCCTTGAGCTGATTGCTTTAAAGACACAGATACCGGCCGTTCACACGTACTGCCCAATAATTTACGGTAAAAAATTGGGATCACACGTCCACATCTACAGCCAAAAATGTGGTTTGAGACTGTTCTGATCCCAATATTATGAAATAAAATAAAGTACTAATCTAGAACTGATGATCGCTGGAATAGACGTGTTCTTGAGTGGTGACCGCGAATTGGCAAAGATAAGGTAGGACATCGTCGGGCTGGGTGGAGCGCGAACTTCGCAGGGTGGCTGGCAGCAACTGGATGAGAGACGCCGAGAATGCAGCTGATTGGCGTGCAATTGGAGAGACCTAGTGCCGTGGACTGTTATAGGCTGATGTTGCCGTGTAAATTGCCGTGGCCATCATTATTATCTACCAAAATCATTCTTCACTTTTGTCTTGTCCTAATAAAGTCAAGTAGAATGTTATGTAAATTTCAATATAAAAAAAAAAATTATAACAAAAATCTAAATTGGAATCCGATACAAAATTGCCAATGACTTAGTTTTAGAACAAACGGACAGACAGCTTTAATATTCGATTTAAGTTAATATTGTTTCAATACCACTGGCACGTCGGATCGGAATGCATTTCCTAAATTACTTCGCACAGTTTATGCATCCCTAATACAAGTAACTACTATATTCGCTTATGCTCTGACTTGAACTCGAGCTCTTTGCGGTAAACAACTGACTTCTGTTCAGAATTCCCGATATTTTAGTCTTCAAAATCCTTCGGCTAGCCCAAGATATTATTATTATAATATAGTACCTTTGTTGGGACTACGAATCTTGAGTTTACGTTGAGAAATAATAATTTAGTTATTATTCCTTGATATTAAAATTATAACTTAATAAAATTTATTCAAACTATTTTGGCTATTGCAAGCCAATGAGCAATGGAGCGAACTATCCTGGGCGGATTAATCCACACTAATATTATAAATGCAAAAGTAACTCTGTCTGTCTGTCTCGCTTTCCTGCTAAAACTACTGAACCGATTTAAATGAAATTTGATACACAGATAGTTTAAATCTTTAGAAAGGCCATAAGCTACTTTTTATTCCGTGACTTCGTCTGCGTCCGCGATAACCGACATTTACGCGGACGAAGTCGCGGGCAAAAGCTAGAAGACCATAAATTGAACACTGTGCTCCAATACACAGATTACTGACATTGCTCAAAAAGCCGCTAAACTGAAGGAGAACAGCTGGCCACGCATGCCGCATGCCCAATAAACTGTGAGTAAAGTAACAACTATGTTTCCACATAGTTGTCAGTTCTTCCTAGGGACAACTAGAAGGTGTCGCGGTATACGCTGCAGAAGATGCTGGAGGAAGCTCGACAAAGTTGGAGGTCATGGGAGAGGCATTTGCCCAGCAATGGAATGATGGTTTACAATACCAGTAACATTTGGTCTATTTCTGGATTGGTGCCATGTTGAAAACCACGCTATCTTCACCATTCCTGACTGCTATAAGTAAATTATCATCTTTACTAAGGAAAGTCACCAAATATGGAATACCATTTTGTTTTTGGGATATAAAAAAAAAACTTCGTATAAATTAAATCAGTTTAATGTTTTTACTAATCAGTCATACATTTATATGTAGTAATTAACAGCCTTTAATCAAATATATTATTTATCAAATTAAAATCTAACACAAAAAACAATATCACAAATGAGTAACCAAATATGGAATAGGTACCCATATATGGAATATAAGCATAAATCAACATAACAATAATAAAAATGGACATTAATATCTTTGTGATCAATTAAATGAATATAACATATTGTGATCAATGAAAGAAGTTACATAATTACTTGCAAAAGTCACAGATCCAAGTATCAAACTCTGGACCAGCACAATCATAATGTGACGTTCAAGTTTGGACCCCAAGATAGTTTTTCATCCTAATTTAGTAGCTACTGCCACTTCTGGGGACTGTTCATCTTTTTGGCAGAGACGAAATAAAGTTGTCCTAGGCACTTGAAAATGCTGTGCCGCTTTCAAATACCCCATATTCTTTTCCCGGACGAATTTTATAGCTTGTGCCATTTTTTCTTCATCCCAGGTTTTTCGTTTGTTTGATTGTGAACCGGACATTCTAAAAACAAACATTACATATATTTTTAAAGAAATAATAGCAAGTATCTATCATATGAAATATTAAGACCTAATTATGGAATATTCCATAATTAGACACCGATGACTGTCCATATTTGGATTTTTATACTAGTTCATACTCTTCTAAATATTTTTTCAAGTCACAATATTTTAATGATAAAAGATCACCAAATGGTGAAATAAACATAATACCGATATACTAAATAGTATAACACTTATGTATACAAACATAACAGCTGGTAATACTCATTTATTACTTACCTTTAAAATATTTCTGCACGACAACAAAACAAAACACGCCTGCCACACGTGAAGCGTTCGCGCAACTGACTCGATGGTGTGAGTGCGATAGTTAGTAGATCGAATGAAACAGAAGATGGTCGAGTGTTGCGTTTCATTCTTATAGTCTTAGAGAAATGAAGGAATTCCATATTAGGATACTATTTCATATTTGGTGACTTTCCTCTAATATTAATCTATATTTAATAATAAAGCATTGGAATTTATTTGATTTGACTGCGCTAATCTCTAAAACTACCAGTCGGGTTGTGAAATTAATTTAGAATTTGATTGCGCAAGGTCTTGAGGAAGGTTAAAGATTTTTTAACATTACGCTAAGGAGCCAAGCAAACTGAAAAAAGTCGCAGAGAATGCTAAGCGAAAACGAAGTAACAGTGCGGGCAGGCGATGCGATGCGACGGTATGGGTCTGGTGAGCAAGAAAATTCACGCGGACGAAATAGCAGGTTGACGGTAGACAAAGATAAATGCCAAACATAGGCCTGCCCCGTAAACCAGTGCCATGCGTGATCATAAAAGAACACTGCTTTAAACGCTGGCCTGACATACGACCGGTGCTCGCAGTACGTTATGCCTACTTTCTTGACATTATTGCCCGATTCGCTTGGGCACCGACTAAAATTACTTTTACAAGATAAAGATGTTCGATAGTATGAACTGACATATTAAGTCAAACTAAAGTTTTCCAATATGGAGTTTCTAATATAAATATTATTTGCAATTTTCTGGCTGCTTTTCGAGAGCAGAAACCAATTTAATAGCATTTTGTAGCACTAAACAATGGTTTAAACTTAATTTTACAGAAAACAAGGCTTACACTTTTACCCTTACTTAAAAGACAAGCTTAAACGTTAACAATGTTTAATTAACAGTCGCTAATAATTACTTAACTGCACCGTTTATAAGTAAAGGAACTTATAAATACATATATCATCATTTCAGTAGTAAGACATCCACTGTTAGACATAGGCCTCCCGAATACGGGAGGATTTGCCATAATCACCACGCTTAGCAGGCGGGTTGGCGATCGCATTATGGTGGTAAATTAAGCAGAGAAAGCTACTGCTCATTATGTAGCAAGTTTCTTAATCGTCTTTAACTACATCCACGGGAAGAAATGGCATGGTGTTATTCTTTACGTCCGGCACCACATAACAAAAAAAAACCTATTGAAACAAAACTAGATTTTCTCAGTGATAACAGTCCCACGCTAAATCAACAGGCCCCTACATCGAAACAATATACGATCCTAGGAGATATTGCCATCCACACTTCGCAAACAGACCGTTGACTACGGTATGGAGTTATTAATATATCTCCTGGGTACCGCAAGGAATACCGCTTGTGTACTTTGACTCTTGAGAGAAATAGAAGGTGTAGAAATTGTATCTCAATAGTGAGGTGTGACACAAACAGTGATCATGAAATTAACTTTAGGAATTTAGCTTCCTGAGGGTAATAAATAATCTCAATGTGTATAATATAATGTTTCCTCTACAGGGATACAAGCCTTCTCTTTACCAGAGGGCCTACTCGAGGATCGAGGATCTACTCCATGCGGGCCGAGTGTGAGTAGGTGGGTGTCATGTCATATCTTCAAATTGACTAGCTCACGAAGTTTTTCTTCACCGTTCTGAGCACAGTGGTTTAAAGTGGCTGTAAATTTAATATTGAAGAAACTAACATGTGTAAGGAATTAACCCAAAGGTAAAGAATCCTCATGCACAAAAAAGACATAACGTTCAATGTGAGATACTTAAGATTCTAACACAACGAACTGACGTAAATTTAAAAAAATGCGGTATACAAAAATGAAATAAAATAACAAAATAATACACCCTAGGTGCAGTATCCAACACGCGACCACTACAGTTCAGAAATTCTCACGAATACACCGCGGTGTGAATGAATCGATTTGTATTCCTTAGTTGTGTTTACGGTGTTATTAGAAGCATTCAATTATTTGAAACTTGAGCATTATGGTAAGGACTTTCAGCTATTCTCAGTTAGGAACAGAACTACAACAAGTCTGTTTTTCCTAATGAGGTCGGCAGAGATGTACCTATGGAACCTACACCCACATTTCGCCAATTATGACTAAGTCTCATTGTCATCAATCGGCCATGAGACTGGGCTGCTACTGAAAAATCTTTGATGGTAAAACCCGATAACACTTTTTATATAAATAAAGGAAGTTAAAACTATGGTAACATAATAACGAAAGGATTTTTCTTCAAGTTTGACTTTTCTGTGACTTTTCATTTTGTGAATGCGTGAAATGGCTGAAAAAACCCAGACACGGGGTTTTCTTTGTAAATAATATTTCTTCACTACTGCTCTCAAAACGGTGAGAAAACCACTGGCGGTTTCTTGACGATGTTTTCCCAAGAAACAAAAATTCAAAGACATGTGTCATCTACCAACCCGCAATGGTAGATAACAGCCTACTTCCTAATCAGATGAGGCAAGTGATGACGCTAATCATCAAAATGAAGTATTCATAATTAGGCATAATCGATTTTTAACCCGAATATATAAATCATAGCTAGCACACTGCTAGCCTTTCTCTCTCAGTAGAGCCTCGATCACACATGGGATCTTCTGCGAAATATTTTCTTTCGTGGGACATACCTATCAAAAAGTAATGAATACATGTGTTTGACAAAGTCGTCAGTCAATATGCAAAACAGAACACACAACAGTTGCATAGTTGATCATGCAAAGGGAAACAGTTTTGCATTTGTAAAATGTCGATCAAACGATGAGAGAGCTATGCCTTGAAAAATTGCTGAACTGTGTCTGTATCACCTAACATATTAAATAGTGCCAATAAATACGTCAGTCATTTTTTATCTTAAAAATACGTGCACGATGCTGACAATCTATATCGACGGTTGTAAGGCTATTTGATCTACGCGACATTTGTTGAAAGTGAGTGGATTTTGGAAAAACTATATTATACTAGCTTCTGCCCGCGACTTCGTCCGCGTCAAATTTTTGCTCCCCTTACCCTTCCCGTCGCATCGATTTGCCTGCTAGTTTTCGTCCATTTTCGCTCCTTGAGTTATAGTGAGTCAACCTTAAAAGATAGACATATGCTCTTGGGACTTTTTTTTTGAACTTTTTAAAAATAACAATCCCGTCATACATGATTTTTGCGTTACTTTAACCGTTTACGCAGCGCACGCAACGGAAACTCTCAGAAGGAATAAATTTTCCCCGTTTTTGCAACATTTTTCATTACTGTTCCGCTCCTCTGAGGTGTAGCGTGATGTTATATAGCCTATAGCCTCCCTCGATAAATAGGCTACCTAACACAAAAAGAATTTTTCAATTCGGACCGGATTCGATTCGGAGATTAGCGCGTTCAATCAAACAAACAAACTCTTCAGCTTTATAATATTAGTATAGATAATTAGTTGACCCAGACGTACCAAGTTTGACAACCTGGTACGCGGTGGTGATCTGGTAAGCGTTTTCTAGCTGACACTCATATGTTAGGTTAGCTCCTACCCAGTTATGATGACCTGGTACTTCGAAGGCATAAAGCGTTTTCTAGCTGACACTCCTTTGTTTGGTAAGCTCCTGTCAAGTTATGATAACCTGGTACTTCGAAGGCAACGTTTATAGTGACTTGTATTCTCTTTGACGTTTTATGTGACGTCTCACGGGAACGCGGTCGAACGGAATAAATAAATGATTATGGTAAAAAGTAAAAAAAAAAAAAAAAAGTATCCTATGTCCTTCTCCTGGCTCTAAACTACCTCCCTGCCAATTTTCAGCTAAATCGGTTCAGCCGTTCTTGAGTTATAAGTGAAGTAACTAACACGACTTTCTTTTATATATATAGATTTACCAAAATCCACTCACTAGTTCTTTTAAAACGTTTTTGTTTTTGTAAAATAAACGTTTGAATCACTCTCCTGCAACTTTCAGCAAATGTTGCTTAGATCAAATAGCCTTACAACCGTCGATATAATTATGTATTGTACGTGAAGCAAAAACTTTGCACCCCTTTTTATGAAAATTACGCAAACGGAGGAGCTTATTTGGCACAGTTAAAGCTTATAGGGAGAAGGAGTGCAGAAAACCGATCTATATATTAATACGTGAAGCAAAAGCTTTGTACCCTGTCTCACGAAAATTACGCGGACGGAGGAATATGAAATTTGGCACTGCTGAAGTTTATATGGAGGAGTTCAGCTAAAAGCTAAAAATGTTTTATTATGATCGAATTTCGTGGTCTTTAATTATTGTTAAAATTCGTTTTTTTTTAATTATTACTACTATTTTAAGTAATACGTTGAACAAACAATGACGCAGCATTCATACATTGCTAACCTGTGCCTGCACTACTTCACATATTAGTAACAATGAGCACTTCAGTCAGATATTATTGGGCACATTTCACGATGTCGATAATTTAATTTACCGAGACAGGTTGCATGTTCGAAAACTCGTTTAGGAACTCAGCGATTGGCTGTAACTTCCCACTTTAGTCGAGTTATGGGCCCTAAAACAGTAATTTGCCTTGCTTCTGTCATGGAAACTCAATTTTCGGTAATAGCTTGAGCAACTAGTTTCAGTAATTGTATCGAATTATAATAGTTGTAAATTATTTTTCTAAAGACGAAAATCGGCAACATCATCAGCATTTCAGCCAAAAGACGTCCAATGCTGAACATAGGGTTTCTCATAGACAACCGATTGGACCGGTTCATTTTTTGGGGCCGTTTGCCATAAGCACCACGGTCGGCAAGCCGGTTGGCGAACGCAGTATGATGGTATGCATAGAGAACGCTTCTGCCCATTTTATTGAAATGGTATATAAATGAAATACATAAGCGTGATTATAGCGTTGTCTGCAGTGGTCTCGAACCTACCAATTTTTCGGTAGGTTCGAGACCACTGGCTCTGTTATAACGAAATACCGAAATATAACGAATATTCTGCGATTTCACAGTACACATGGAAATGTCATTTACCGATTTTGGGTACAAATATACCGTTTTAATTGGCAATTCTACCGATCTCGCTCTATGACGTTCGAGACCATTGGTTGTCTGTTACTAATTTTTGCACACAGGTTATCTAGGTTAGGACGTCAGGATACTATTTTGTGTATTTTACCCCGAAAGTTCGTTTCCGTGGAGTTTTAAACTTTCATGCGCGAGAAACTGCGGGTAAAAACATGGACCCTACGTTACGAGAAATAAAGCAAATTAAACTCATGCGTCCGCTGAACCTCCTTTATTTAGACCTTTATTTTCGTCACCGCACAATCCATTCTCGAATAACTCGTAAAAGAAAAGTAAGAGACTTAAAATGTTATTTCAGTTATGCTCCCTTATCCACAGAGTAAACTGCAACACTGTTAGTCCGAAGGCGGTGCTTACACCAGGGCTTGAAATACCGTTAAAAATATGGTATCGTTACAGCCTTTTCATGCAGATATCGTTATCTAATAAATAACGGTACAATATTTAACGTTATATCTGGAACATTTTATCGTTAAACATATGTAACGTTAAAATCTACGCTATCGTAAATTTTATCGTTATGAGTTAGTTTTGTTACCGTCGCTCTCGTTCAATCGCAAGAGTGTCAGACAGCAGCGACGCTAAGACTGTGCCGTACGACTATTTGCGTGTTTAATTCTCTTTGCTATTCTGAGTCGTGCTTGTTCTTGTGAATGTTGCTTTCAAAGTGATTTAAATTTAGTTTATTACCTAACTTTGATTTAGGTAAATATCTAATTGTAAACATTTTTAGATAATTTTTTTAGCCAGTCTTTAGATTAGAAGACATGCTAAGATTGTTTACATTTAGTTAACTACCTAAACCGACGGAATGTAGACTAGGAATTATTTATCTCAGGTCTCCAGCTGTACTATACTTTTGGGACATATAATATTGTTACGTAGATCGTAAGTCTAGAAGCATCATGCTAACTCCGTCTCAGAAAGGGGCAGTGTGACGTAAATCGAAAAGTCTAGAAACATCACGCTAATTCCATCTAAGGACGGGGCAGTGTTGGAAACTACTAGAAATGACACGCTAACGCCATCTGTTATCGAGTAGCAAGTACTACACGAAATTGTACGTATACGCTACTGCCATCTATTGTCGAATAGTGGGATTAAACAGTTCAATGGAAGTTACTAGAAGCTTCTACGCTGTGGCAGTGTCGAATGTTCGAGAATGTTCTGCTCAGGATATAAATAGCGGATTGTCGGGCCGACAAGCAGTTCGATTTCGGAAGCGAGCGAATACGATTCGAGTGATACAGTACAAGCGAAACAAGTGATTCCAAGTGACGTTTCTTGTAGTTGCGATATTTGTGTTTAAAATTAAAGAAAATTAAACTGTGTTGTGTGTTTTGGTAAATTGGTTTGAATTGATTTATCCCGAACCCCAGCTCGTAACATTTGGTGTCAGAAGGGATAAATTATGCCAGTTTTACCGAAGGAGGATACGGAAGGTATCCGTACCAGGAGTCAGCGCCAGCAGGAGGAGGAACTTCTAGACAGACACCTGGGGGTAATCAGCCAACGATGGAGCCAGTCTCCCAAGCGTCTGGTGTTCCTACAGCATCACCAGCCATGGATTTTTCTGCGCTAATGGCGATGCTGCAGGAGCAGGCCCGCCGACAGGAAGAACAGGCCCGCCGCCTACAGGAACAGCTGCAGTAGGACAAAGAGGAGCAAGCTCGCCGGCAGGAAGAACAGGCCCGTCGACAGGAAGAACAGGCCCGCCGCCTACAGGAACAGCTGCAACAGGACAAAGAGGAGCAAGCTCGCCGACAGGAAGAACAGGCCCACCAACAGAAAGAACAGACCCGCCGCCTGCAAGAGCAGCTTCAGCGTGATAAAGAGGAGCAGGTTCTCCTTTTGAAAGATCTACACGCGACATTTGGCAAGGACATCAAAGCCATGAAGGAGACTGTTCAGGTACATGAAAATCGTATCTCCGAGGCCGAAGTCCAGATCGCTGATATAAGAAAAGCGGTTGGAGTTCTGAAAGCTGGAGATCGGACTACGGCTTCGATAGTTGCTGCACCTTCCGTGCGCGGGTTTAAAGTGCCACCCTTCGACGGAACATCTTCCTGGTCGGCATACAAAATTCAATTTGAAGCTGTCATGGAAGCAAATGGGTGGACAACAGGCCAGGCCATGACCGCGCTTACTTTGGCCCTTCGTGACCAGGCCTTAACTGTGTTAGAAGCTCTCGGCAAAAATGTTACCTACGAGCAGCTCGTTGAGGCGTTAGAGGCCAGATATGGTGACGCGCACCCGGAACACGTTTTTCGTGCCCAGTTGAAGGATCGTGTGCAGCGCAGTGGTGAAAACCTACAGCAGTGGGCCCTGGAAATCGAAAAGCTGGTTCGAAAGGCGTACCAGACTGCGCCCACGCTCATCGAGGGTATACTAATTCAAACCTTCATAGATGGCATACGGGACCTGGAAGTAAGGGCTGCTGTGAGACTTGGGCACCATGAGACCCTCAAGGACGCCTTGGTTCATGCGTTGAAGGTGGAGGCAGTGAGGCATGATCATCGAGCCCATCGCATCAGGGAGGTTGCGGCGTCACCTGTTCGTGACCGTGTTAGGTACAGCCCTAGATGCTACACTTGCGGAGAAAAAAGCCACCTTCGGTCAAGTTGCCCGAAGTGAAGCACAGCTAACGAAGACCAGACCCAGGAAAGAAGAGCGGCTGAGATCACCGCTCAGCAGCAGGAAAACTAATAAACGCCAGGACTGCGGGGCGGGTGCTGGCTGGTGTCAAAATAGCCCCAAGAATTTCGGTCTCATAAGCCCATGATGGGAACACCCTAGTCATAAAAGGTGAAATGAACGGAAGACCATGTAAGCTGACATTGGATACTGGAGCTTCTCGCACGTTGTCAGTTCCCAACTAGCGAATCGTTTTCTTGGGGACTTCTTCGGTAAGCATGACGGCGTAAATTTAGTAACAGCTACCGGTCAGCACATAACCGTCCGTGGTGAGAAAAAGGTGAAGTTAAAACTGGGTAACACAATCTACCGACATAAAGTCATCATGGCCGACATAGTAGACGACTGCATCCTAGGTTTGGACTTCATGCGACAGCACTGTTGTGAGATGGACGGTAATCAAGGAGTCCTCAAATGTGGGTCAGAAGAAGTCTTCATGGAAGGTGCACCATCAGGGAAAGTGTACTGCTTGAATAAAATTGTTCTTCCTCCCCGATCAGAAACAATACTTCCAGTTAGTCTTCCACATAATTCTGGGCAGAAAAACCGATGTATTCTCATTGAAGGATTGGATGAAAACCTTCCATGGAAAATTGCGCGGACCTTGGTAAAGGCAATCGACGTTGCAGCCGTACGCATACTGAACCCAAGTGAAAAGGAGCAAGTAATCAAGAAGGGTACGTTGATGGGTTCCTGTGGGGAAATAGCTTGGATGCGTGAATGTCAATATCAGCCTTCTTAAAATAATACCCAAACTCTAAGATTTAACGTGTTAAATCTTTTAGAAGACTGTCATAAAGATTTATCAGAAGAAGAAATAGAGAAGGCTAGGAAGATGCTACTTCAGTATGCAGACTTATTCTCCAGAAATTATGCTGACATAGGGAAGACTGAATTAGTTCAACACAAAATTAATACCGGAAATGAGTTACCAATACGACAACGACCAAGAAGATTACCAGTGGCAAGAGAAAAGGAGGTCGATACCATGATTAAAGGAATGGTAAAGGATGAAGTTATAGAGCCTTCATCTAGTCCTTGGTGTTCTCCTGTGGTCCTGGTGAAAAAGAAAGATGGCAGTATGCGCTTTTGTGTAGAGTATCGTCGATTGAATGACGTTACTAAGAAAGACAGCTATCCACTACCCCGGATCGACGACACACTGGACACGCTGTCAGGAATTAAGTGGTTTACAACGTTAGATCTAAAAAGTGGCTACTGGCAAGTGGAAATAGACCCTAAAGACAAGGAGAAAACTGCAATTTCTACGGGAAAGGGACTATGGCAGTTTAACGTCATGCCATTCGGATTGTGCAATGCTCATGCAACTTTCGAAAGCCTAATGGAGCTCGTTCTCACGGGACTAATTGGAGACGCCTGCCATGTCTATTTAGATGATATCATCATCGTGGGCCGCACATTCGAAGACCACCTTCAGAATTTGGAACGTGTTCTATCAAAAATCCGAGGAGCCAATCTCAAGCTAAGTCCAAAAAAATGCTCATTCTTCAGACAGCAAGTAAGCTTTTTGGGGCACGTGGTTTCGAAGGAAGGAGTACAAACAGATCCTGAGAAAATCGTCGCCGTAGTAAAGACATTGCAGCATTTCAGCAAATACTTGCTTGGACGCAAATTCCACCTGCGAACTGACCATGCTTGCATTAAAGTGGTTGTTGCAGTTTAAGAATCCAGAAGGACAAGTGGCGAGATGGATTGAACTGCTACAAGAGTACGGCTTCGCAATTGAACATCGTAGTGGGAAGTCTCACGGTAACGCGGACGCTTTATCAAGAAGACCTTGTCCTGAAGACTGTAAGCATTGTGTCAGGCAAGAAGATAAGGAAACAGTACCTGTCAGGATGTTAAGAACGGACCTTAGTGACGAGTGGAAGGAAACCCTACGGCATGCCCAGCAGAGTGACCCAGATATTAGGCCAATTCTCGAGTGGATTAGAGCTAATGCTCCCAAACCCAAATGGTGTCATGTTGCAGCGATGAGTACCACCACAAAAAGTTATTGGGCACAGTGGGAGAGCTTGGTGAACCAGGATGGTGTCTTGTGCCGAAAATGGGAAAATGCTCGAGGGAATAGCTGTCACCTGCAAATGGTAGTCCTAAAAACGAAGGTACCAGAAGTTCTACGGCTCTACCACAATGGTTCTTCAGGTGGTCATATGGGAGTAAGAAGGACTCTGTTAAAGATCCGAGAAAGGTTTTACTGGATCCATTGTCGAGAGGATGTGGAGGACTGGTGTCGCAGATGCACCAGTTGTGCAGCGGTAAAAGGACCACACACACGCAGCAGGGGTGCATTGAAAGTGTACAACGTAGGCGCCCCCTGGGAACGAATAGCACTAGATGTCGCTGGGCCATTCCCCGAAAGTGAAAGTGGAAATAAATATTTCATGGTTGTCATGGATTAGTTCACCAAGTGGCCGGAAGTCTTCGCCATCCCTAATCAAGAAGCTTCAACAGTCGCTGATAAATTAGTGCACGAAGTCTTCTGTCGGTTTGGGGTACCCTTGGAAATCCACAGCGATCAAGGAAGAAATTTTGAGTCTCAAGTGTTTCAAGAAACATGTCGGGTTATGGGTACTCACAAAACCAGAACCACTTCATACCACCCACAATCTGACGGAATGGTGGAGAGATTTAATCAGACGTTGGAAAGATATCTGGCAAAAGTTGTAGCAAGCAGACAAAAGGATTGGGACAAGCACATACAACCGCTTCTTCTGTCATACCGAAGTGCAGTTCACGAGAGTACAACTGTGACGCCAGCCTTCGCGAACTTTGGAAGGGGGTAAAGGTTATCAGCTGATCTAATAACCGGCATTCCCCCTGATTCACAGTGTCAGATACGCTGTCTACTACATTGTTTACGTCATTGGTAATGCCGACGGTAATGATGACGTCGGTCATCTTAGAATTATAACGAAGGACGTCGTAATGTGTGTAAATGTGTTTTGGCCCTAAGATGTAGTTTACGTGGGTATACTTAGTAGGTAGCCGACCGACGGCGACAGTCGCACCAATTGAAGTGGTTGACTGTGAAATAACATTATTTTATTACAATAAGTTTTAAAAGAAGATAGAAATATAAAAATATCTCATTCTTCAAACGAAATTTTTTATTACATATTTATATCTAATTACAGTCGACCACATGGTAATAACATTTGGACCTTTAACTGATTTAGTGCGGGATGTTTTATAAAAATAAGAGGTCAAGATATAGGTAGGTACATAAGATGGTTATAATCGCCATACAGTCGGCCATATAGGTAGAAAATCGGCACTGAGCTACATAAGTACCTACAGATAACAATTAAATATTTTAAAACTTACCTTTAATTTTTTTCTACCCTCTGGCACTAAACAAGTTGAGGTGTTGTCATCATTTATTTCAAAATATCTATGACATTTTTTTTCTCACGCCCCATGTTGAACTTTTCGTTATCGTTACTCAAAACACAAAAATTAAATCAGCTGTAGTAGCTAATCTAAATGGAAGTAATAATTCGCGAGCGCTAAGCGTGTCCTGTACGCGCGTCCGACGGCCGTGAGATTTGAGACGACGACAAACGAAATGGCAACAGCGCGTCAGAGGAGCGCGCGCCGCCGGCCGCCACCCGCCGTGCCACGCCCGCGCGGCCTTGGAGAAAACGGCAACGTCGCATAAAATAACCAAAATATACCGTTTACTTGTTACCGCTATTTTCACAATAACATTAAAAATACCGTTAATTTTTAACGCAATTTTTAACGTTCTTATAATGTTATGCTACCTAATTAACGCTACCAAATCATACCGATATGCCAGTATCTCTATGGAAATACCGTTATTTAACGTTATTTTTAATGTGAATTGGTATCGTTTTCAAGCCCTGGCTTACACACACGCGTGCACGAATCACGTTTGCACTACTGCAAGTGGCCTTATTCTGGCATTCTCTAGCTTTAAGCCAACGTAATCGAACTGTATCGGGTTACTGGGGAGATCAGGAGGTTACGAAACTAATGTTATGGCAATTTTACTGAGCATACTTTGGTATGCGGATGTTTCAGTGATATTTTTTCAATTTAAATGATTTCATTTTGAAGTTTGGTAGTGGAAATCTTAAAACTATTGGAGTTACCGTTCTCGTATGCGGCTGTAAAGATTTTAAGATAACCAGTGGAATGGACTGATGGTATCTACACCTCTGCCTAACGGGAATACAGGTATGTGATTTTATGTTATACTATTATACTTGTATTTCTTTATCTTATACCTTCAAAAGACCAATTCTTGTATATATGTATATAAGGTTTATCTATTCATACACGAAATATTTTTAGAGGTACACCTGTAGGTGGTAAAAAAGCAGGTAAAGAAGCAAAAAAAAATTATCTAAGCGTTTTTGAATTTTCGTAATTATTATAATTTTAAAACTGCTTGAGACGTTTTGCATAAAACCTTTACTCCAAATTCTATGAATTGCCCGCTTGACGCTGCCAGGGAGCCAACCGGATGGCACGAGCATGGCCGCGGTGTCTCGGGCCGTAAAAAATAAGAAGAAGGCAGTATTTTTTATGTGCGTCAAATAATTTATAAATATTACATTTTGAAAAAAATACATTTAGAAATTATTTTTTTTCGTTGCTGTAGATTCTTTACCACCTACAGGTGTACCTCTTAAAATATTTCGTGTATGAATAGATACACCTTATACCTTATATATATATATATATATATATAATGGCGCGTGATGATTTAGGCGATTTATTGTAACACTTTTTAAAAGTTGTAATCGATTATTTTTACTCTATGGTTGAGAATTTATTTCGTTAGTGGTAATTTTAATTTAGAGCGGGTACACCGAATGGGGTTGTGAGTGTCATGGCGGTGGAAGCGAGCACTTTTGGATGCGATCGCCACGCGGTGCACACGCATAAATCCATTAGCTCTGAACTTCAGTTGAACAATTAATGTGATTTTATTTAAATCAGTGTTTATCTTTGCAATCGTTACTTTTTAACGTTAAGTTTTATTTTAATTAGTTTAATTAAATTAAGTGAGTTATTTTGCGAGTATTATTTTTAAAACACCTGCAAGTACACGCCCACTATGGAGGACGAACAGGGGATGGTTCAGCAGCGACACTTGGTGTCTCAGCCGCTCGAACATCCGTCATCAGAAGTGGTGGATGACAGAACGGTGCAGGAAACAGCCTACAGGTCAGAGTGTTGATTTACTATCAAGTGAAAATAATCGTTGGAATTTGTTATTCGAAATGCAACAAAGCCAAATGATGGAATTGATTCGTGCGATTAAAGAACCTAGTTCAGAAGGCAATAAACTAGCCTTACCTGAATTTAATCCCGAGTCTCGAGATAGCGATGCTTGTGCTTGGGGCAATACCGTCGATTTGTGCATGGAAGAAAAACAAATTTCTAGTAATAGGCTGATTATTACAATGAGTAAATCCTTAAGGGGTCGGCAGCTTCTTAGCTGTCTCAGAATACTTTTCCTGGAATAACGTGGCCTCAATTGAAAGACCTATTTCTTGCTCGATACGATTTTGTGGAAACTCCTGCTGCTATGCTATTTAGGCTATTAATTGAGAGTCCTAAGGAAGGAGAATGTGATTCTTCTGCTAATACTAAATCTCAGTTTTCAGGAAACAGTGAATCGCAACCGGCCAAAGACAGCGTTCCGAAGAAAGCTTCGCTGCCGGTGACCTGTTTCTTCTGTGGCGAGCTGGGTCACATAGCCACAAGCTGCCCAAAGAAGGAGACTGGCTCAAGCAACAGCTGAGTTGAGAAACGTGTGGATATCTGTACCATTAAGCCAGCTACAGACCTACTTTACGCCGAATCTGGTGAGTCGTTTTCGATTTGTTTTGACTCTGGTGCTGAGTGCAAGTAATTGTATGAAGTATTTAGATGACGTCATTATCCCCTCTCGTGGTGTGGATGAGGGTGTTGGTCGCTTGCATCGGGTCTTGAAAGCATTGACAGATGCCGGTTTCTCTTTCAACTTAAAAAAAAATGTGCTTTTATCAAAACTGAAGTAGAGTTTTTAGGGTATCACGTGGCCACTGGTGAAATTAGACCGAATCCACGAAAAATTAAAGCTTTGACGGAACTTGAACCTCCCAAAACGGTTACTCAACTACGACAGTTTATATGCTTAGCTTCGTACTTTAGACAATTTTTACCATGTTTCTCTCAAAAGACCGCCCATTTTATAGACTAACTTCAGTTAAAGGCAAAATACAGTGGACACCAGCTTATGAAATACTTAGAAAAGAAATTATTGATACACTGACTAACAAACTCGTTCTAACTATTTTTGATCCCAAGCGCTGAAGGTTATGGTGCTATACTTATGCAAAAGTTTGATGGTAAATTACATGTTATCGAATATTATAGTCGCCGAACCTCCAGCGCTGAGTCAAGATATCACTCATATGAACTAGAGACGCTCGCAGTAGTGAATAGCATAAAACATTTTCACCATTACTTGCAAGGACGTAAGTTCCTAGTAGTGACTGATTGCAATGCAGTCAAGGCATCTAAATCTAAAGTAGACCTAACCCCTCATGTCCACAGATGGTGGTGTTTTCTTCAATCTTTTGAATTTGATATTGAGTATCGTCAGGGTAAAAATATGGGGCATGTAGACTTTCTATCACGAAACCGTCTACCAGAAACCCCAAAATTAGCTAATACAAAAATAGAGCAGAAAAAAGTCCATTACACGAAAATATCAGATAACTGGTTACAAGCAGAGCAACAAAAAGATAGGAGATTAATTTCATTATTTCAAAACTTAGGTTTAGTGCACTTACTGACGAGATGGTTAAAACTTATGAAATAAGGAGTCAGCATGCAGCAAGTAGTTGCATCAAAAGATAGAGCGTAATAAGAGGAGTGTGTGGTTACCAGTGGTGCCGAAGGCTTTTCATTGGGTTATTATTAATTATGTTCATGAGAGTGTAATGCATTTAAGGTGGAAGAGAACCCTAGAAAAGACCTTCTGTCATTACTGGTTTCCTAATACGAATAAGTTGTAGTAATCGTTTGTAGGTAACTGCATCACATGTAAGGTGTCTAAGTCACATTCGGGCAAGGTTCAAGCCAAGCTCCATCCAATTCCTAAAGTTACGATTTCATGGCATACCATTCATATGGATGCCACGGGTAAACTAAGCGGTAAACGATATACCAAAGAGTATGTTTTTGTTTCTATCCATGCTTTTACAAAATACGTTCTGTTGCATTATACTATGAACATTGACGCTCACAGTGCAATAAAAGCTTTGCAATCAAGTGTGTCCCTCTTTGTTGCACCTACGCGTGTATTAGCGGACCAGGGTGGGTGTTTTGCGGGGAAAAACTTTAGGGAATTTTGTATAACCCACAATATTAGTTTACATCTGATAGCTACGGGTTCCAGTTGTGCTAACGGGCAAGTAGAGCGAGTTATGTCCACTTTAAAGAACATGGTAGCCGCAGTCAAGGCAGGGAACCTTAAGTGATGGCAAGCAGCATTGCCTGAAGTCCAACTTGCCATCAATTGCACCATGAATCGTACAACTAAAGCAAGTCCTCTAGAACTTTTGATAGGGAGGGTTGCTGGACCCCTTCAGTTAATGACCCTTGATACAGATGAAACAGACATTGAACTCGACGAGATTAGAGAGCAGGCAGCTCAGGCAATAGAGGCAGGTCGTTGTATAGTGAAAGCTAGGTTTGATAAAAAAAAGCTAAAGTAAATAATTTCAAGGTAGGTGATTATGTTCTGCTAGAAAATCATGAACGCAATAAAACAAAGTTAGAGCCAAAGTATAAAGATACTTATCAAGTGGCTAAGCTGCTTGATGGTGACAGATATTTGCTTAAAGCGTTGAACTCTAATCGGACGTATAAGTATGCACATGACCGTATACGGCCTATGCCCGATTGCTATGTTCCTTTGGAGTTGAATGTTGGGCTGGAAACGCCAATTAACACCATAGAGTCAGAATGTTCCGTTAACGGCGCAGTCGCTGGTGAGTAATTCATTTAATGTTTCGTAGCCTGTGTGGCACTTGGAGCCTGTGTGGCACTTGACGCCTGTGTGGAACTTGACGCCTGTGTGGCACTTGACGAGCCTGTGTGGCACTTGACGCCTGTGTGGCACTTGACGCCTGTGTGGCACTTGACGAGCCTGTGTGGCACTTGACGAGCCTGTGTGGCACTTGACGAGCCTGTGTGGCACCTGACTAGCCTGTGTGGCGCTTGACTAGCCTGTGTGGCGCTTGACTAGCCTGTGTGGCGCTTGACTAGCCTGTGTGGCGCTTGACAAGCCTGTGTGGCGCTTGACTAGCCTATGTGGCGCTTGACTAGCCTATGTGGCGCTTGACTAGCCTGTGTGGCGCTTGACTAGCCTGTGTGGCGCTTGACTAGCCTGTGTGGCTTGAGTAGCCTGTGTGGCATTAGTTGACCTTTGTGGCGTTGGCCGCCGTATAAGACACTTAGTATTTCCTTCGTAAGACTTGTATGTACTGTTTTTGAAGTATTCCAAAACTGTTAAGTAGTTCATGATTTATAGTGTAATGTTGCCAAAATCAATTTTATTGATTCGTCAGGGAGACCGAACGGAGTAAAGCATAAAGCATTATGTCTAATGTTCACAGATGAGAACCATACACACGAGGTCGTGTGATAATGCAGGACGGCCGTAACGGCGCGTGATGATTTAGGCGATTTATTGTAACACTTTTTAAAAGTTATAATCGATTATTTTTACTCTATGGTTGAGAATTTATTTCGTTAGTGGTAATTTTAATTTAGAGCGGGTAACACCGAATGGGGTTGTGAGTGTCATGGCGGCGGAAGCGAGCACTTTTGGATGCGATCGCCACGCGGTGCACACGCATAAATCCATTGGCTCTGAACTTCAGTTGAACAATTAATGTGATTTTATTTAAATCAGTGTTTATCTTTGCAATCGTTACTTTTTAACGTTAAGTTTTATTTTAATTAGTTTAATTAAATTAAGTGAGCTATTTTGCGAGTATTATTTTTAAAACACCTGCAAGTACACGCCCACTATGGAGGACGAACAGGGGATGGTTCAGCAGCGACACGTGGTGTCTCAGCCGCTCGAACATCCGTCATATATATAATCTGAATCTCGGAAACGGCTCCAATGATTTTCATGAAATTTTGTATACATGGGGTTTCGGGGGCGATAAATCGATCTAGCTAGGATACATTTTTATAAAATGTCGTTTTATTCGTGTTTTCAATTACCAACTTTGTCGATAATCAACTTGAACATAAACTTATTATTTTAAACACAATTTACCAAAAAATACCGAGCAAAGCTCGGTCAACCAGATATTATATTTAACATGACCGGAACCTTTACATTGATTAGAGATGTAGATTATTGTGATATACATACGTGTCTACTTAATTACAGTCAAATGGCGCTTATGGTAAAAATGTCTAAAATATTCAATTACCAGTGATATTATATTCTTTTATTCAAATTTACAGCTAACTTCTACAGTGTTCAGAAATTGAAGGCCTTATACAAAATTTTCTCTCATAAATACTAAAATCAAAAAGACAGGTTGGTAAAAAATACCTATTACTAACATTTGGAATTATATACCTACTACACGTTCGACTATTACATACAAAAAATCACACACGTACATATACAATTACTTTTCTGTAAAGTATAGTAAGAAATATTCAGTACAACTATATTTTTTTCTTCAAGGATAAGAATAAGCTGTAGTCATTAAGAAGACATCATTATATGTTAAGGCTTTGCCCAACTATATTGGAGTTGGCTTCCAGTCGATCTGGATGTAGCTGAATACCAGTATTACACATGGAGCGATTGCCTATCTGAGGTTCAAAACACAGTTACTAAATGATACCCCATGGTAATACTTTAAGGTCTATTCACACAGCGGGCGGGGCGCGGCGGGACACAGAACCGTCGCGCCATGCCGCGCGTCGCGCCGAGCGCGCTGTGTGAAGTCGTTCGTAATATCTAGTACATTACAACTACTAAGCGTCGCGTCGCCGTCCCGTCCCGCCGCGCCCCGCCCGCTGTGTAAATAGACCTGTAGAGCTTTTGACGACCCGTCACAAGTGTCAAAGATCCACAAATGAAAGACCAAAAGCGGGACAGAAGGTTCTTGGTATGTAAAGATGGTTACACATCCGCGAACAAACCGTGGCAAGTGTATCTTAACCTGATTGTTGGACCTGTGCTGCTTTTATTTCTTAGCCTTAAGCCCTATCATAACCATGAAGAATTCCCTTTGTTACCTGCATGCGTAGCATGACCACCGTAGAAATGGGTTTTGTCGACGGAAGACAAAATTACAGATTGTAAATAGATTAAAGACAGAATAAAGATTGTAGAAAGATTAAAGACAGAATTAAACATTGTAGAAAGATTTGTACCGTTTTATGCTGGCGTAGCATGACAATTCTATCTCTGTTCTACCATGAATAGACAAAGTTCTTTCTATGGTGGTCATGCTACGGGTGCTGTTACTATAAAATATAATAAATAGGTGTAGCAACTATATTTAGCATGTCCTTAGATAAAACTTTTTTATAACGACAATTTGATCTCCTTGTTTTTCAAGAGGTTCAGTTACAAAAATCCGAAGTTATATATTATTTTGAAAAATAGCACTTTGCCTGCGAATTCGTTCGCGTGAAATATATATCTCATGGTACTCCGGCATAATGTAGCTTTCCATAGGTGTAATATTTTTTTAAATCGGTTTGGAAGTTATTATGTTATTATGTTTATCTATTACGAACAATTTTACAAACAATCAAATCATTCCTCTTTATCATATTAGTGTATAATGTATATAGATATAAACTGGACGCGAATTATAACAAAACTTTAGTTATTGTTGATAAAGACGTTTGTGTTTGTTTTACATGAGGCAATTACTATTAGCAAAATGTTTAAATGAAATATGAAACCAAACTTAACTAAAACTATTAGCAAACTCAAACATGGCGTCGCTGTCGCATACCTGTTGACTGATAATTTTCCCAAGAGACTGGCGCCATTGCCACGTGCTGAGAAATGCTTAGCCTCTGGCTAAGGTAAAAGTCTTGGGTCACGGGAAATGTCAGCCAGCCGGCTGGAGTTTCTTTAAACAGACATCTATCTGTACATCAGATATATTGTTATGGGCAAGTCTGAGACCAGTCTTACCAAAGGGTGTCGTATTACGCAGTGACAGGGTAGTGGAAGTCAGAAAGGAAGTCGCTCTATGTAAAGTATTGGTTTTCAGCTGCATCCGGTTAAGTGGCATCTGACCTCGACATTGTTTAGAATAGGGTAAGCAGATGAAGATGACAACTAACACATAAATAATAACTATTGAAGTGTCTGTTTGTAATGTCAACACAACAACTTTTTACTAAATGCAGATGAATGTTTAAACTTTGACTAAAACAACTTTTGTTCCTATCTCGGATGGACCGCTTCTGAGGCGACGTTCACTAGCAGATAACTGATGTTAAAAGTAGTAACATAGGCTAATTTTTTTGTTCCGGTAGCATGATCCTGTGGGATAATTTTCGACATCAACGCGGGCGAAGCCACGCACGGCAGATAGTCGTATAACAGGCATAACATATTATGCGATTGCCTTCTTTTTACCAATACAATTGACCAGTGAAATGACGGTAATAATTCAAGGGTAGGCGTCTAATAAGTAACATGTAACTTTGGAAATGTGTTACAGGTTTATTACTAAGTAGAATAGTGTACCAACCAGTTTGCTCTCGTATATTTAATCATATCTAATAAACAAACACTATGCACAGTTCTAAAGAGTATGGCTTTAGCGAAGAGCCGAAATGAAACTTTATGGATATTCCTTTAAAGTCTGTATTTCTAAACTAACATTATGCAACATTATTATTGTATTTTCTGGTGTACAATAAAGTATATAAAATCCACACTATAATATTACAAATACAAAAGTAACTCTGTCTGACTGTCTCGCTTTCCTGCTAAACTACAGAACCGATTTAAATGAAATTTGGTACACAGATAGTTTAGAGCCTGAGGAAGGACATACGCTACTTTTTATTGTGGAAAAGGGGTTTTAAGGGGTTGAGAAGGAGGATGAAAGGTTGTAGGGAAGTATTGACATTTTTAAAGCTAGAATGATGAAACTTTTTAATTTGGCTTTTATTACATAATAAATATTTATGAATTATATTTAAAATTTGTTCAATTTTTAGCCTTAAGGGGGTAAAATAACAATAGGGAATAGGAGATGAAAGTTTGTACGAAAAGGGTAATGATAAGAATTGGCCCAGTTCATGTTGTGTCCAACAGAATTTCTAAATTAAAGATATTTCATAACATAAAACAATCTATACTATATTTTATATAAAATATTATAAAGCTGAAGAGTTTGTTTGTTTGGTTGAACGCGATAATCTCAGGTACTACTGATTCGAATTGAAAAAAATCTTCTTGTGTTAGGTAGCCCATTTATTGAGAAAGGCTATAGGTTATATAACATTACGCTAAAATTAAAAGGAGCGAAGCATCAATGAAAAATGTTGCAAAAACGGGGAAAATTTATTCCTTTTGAGAGTTTCCGTTGTGTGCGCTGCGTAAACGGTTAAAGTAACGTAAAAATTATGTATAACGGGATTGTTCCTCTTAAAAAGTTCTAAAAAAAAGCCGCGACAGCATACGTCTATCTTTTCAGGTTGATTTACTATAACTCTTTAATTGTAATCAAATCTAAATACTATACTATCTCTAAACTAATATTATAACGCCGAAGAGGTTGTTTGGTGGAACGTACAAATCTCAGGGACTATGTTAAATATTGGATAGCCCATTTATCGAGGAAGGCTATAGCTTATATAACATCACGCTGCAACCAATAGGAGTAATATTATAAAGCTAGAGAGTTTGTTTGTTTGGTTGAACGCGGTAATCTCAGGAACGACTGATCCGAGTTGAAAAAATATTTTTGTGTTGAGTAGCCTATTTATTGAGGAAGGCTATATAACATCACGCTACAGTCAAAAGGAGCGGAGCAGCAATGAAAAATGGACGGGAAAGGTCAGAGGAGCAAAAATTTGACGCGGATGAAGTCTCGGATAGAAGCTGTTACCTATATAACCTGGATTGACACATTTTTACCGCAGTAATACGTCCTCCTGCGTTAATTTCCGACATACACGCGGGCGAAGTCGCGGGCAAAAGCTAGTAAATTATAAATTCGAAAGTAATTTTGTTTATTTGCCTGTTACGTCTTTATCTCCAAACCACCGATCTATTCGAAATGTAACAGGTATCCTAGAACCTAGAGATGGATAAAATATTGGTTACTATTCGTTTATAATAAGATTAAAAGAGGTTTTTGTATGTAGGGGGAACTCAGGAACTACCAGTTGGATTTAGTAAATATATTTTTGCATTCGATAGCTCAATTTTTAGGGTTCCGTTGCCAAATGGCAAAAAACGGAACCCTTATAGATTCGTCATGTCTGTCTGTCTGTCTGTCTGTCTGTCCGTCCGTATGTCACAGCCATTTTATTCCGAAACTATAAGAGCTATGCTGTTGAAACTTGGTAAGATGTATTCTGTGAACCGCATTAAGATTTTCACACTAAAATAGAAAAAAAAAACCAATAAATTTTGGGGTTCCCCATACATAGAACTGAAACTCAAAAATGTTTTTTTTCATCAAACCCATACGTGTGGGGTATCTATGAATAGGTCTTCAAAAATGGTAATGAGGTTTCTATTATCATTTTTTTGTAAACTGAATAGTTTGCGCGAGAGACACTTCCAAAGTGGTAAAATGTGTGTCCCCCCCCGTAACTTCTAAAATAAGAGAATGATAAAACTAAAAAAAATATATGATGTACATTACCATGTAAACTACCACCGAAAATTGGTTTGAACGAGATCTAGTGAGTAGTTTTTTTTTAAAACGTCAGAAATCGTAAACCGCAATTTACCTTACATTCAATCAACTGAAATATAAAAATTAAAAAAAAAAAAATTTAAACCGAGAATACCTACAGGTTTGTACGGAACCCTCGGTGCGCGAGTCCGACTCGCACTTGGCCGGTTTTTTAGTAAAGATATAGGCTAGACCCCATGGAGCCGATTAAAAAGATAAAACTGACAGAAAAACGCTAAGGAAAAAGAAAAAACATCAGAGGCGGGCGATGATAAGCTATAAGATATACATATTTTATATTGTAAGAAATTTCACGAGTTATAGTCGCGAGTACCAGCTAGTATTGGATATTTGTATAAAAAGTCCAGCGCAACATAATATTTTTTAAAGATATGAAAACTGCAAAATACAACGTTCAGCTCTGGGCCTTCCCAAGCACATAAGGTTTAGGAATAATAATATAAAACTAGGCCAAACTACAGACGTGCTGTGTTTGAAACTGGCTAATGAGTATATGACTAGTTTTTTTTTAAGTTCAAACTTGGCAAACGGCCGGAATAAGTTTGTATGGAACAAATTATGTGAAGAACGACGCTCGCCTACAAGTAAGTTCATTTGAGCAAAGGTTTTGTTACCGAATGGTACCGCGAATATACTCGGAAAGGTTGGCGCAGTGACTGAGAGGTTAGCTGGGTGTGCAGCGAGACGTGGGTTCGATTCCAGAACGGGTTAAATATTTAAATGACATAGATTGTGTTTTGTGACCATCTTAAAATGTAACTGGGACAGACACGATGTAGATGGTGGTGGACAGGGTGTTGTGGTGCAAATTGGGAGAAGCTTATGCCCAGCAGTGGATGACGATAGCCTGAATAGTTTGAGATTGTCTTGAGCTGTTTGTACATATATACAGATACCAAAGAATACATATAAAGGTGATGCTCATCTATTCAGCCGAAAGACGTCCACTGCTGGACATAGGCCTCCCCCAAGCACCGCCACCTCGACCTGTTCTGTGCCTCTCGCATCGAACGCATTCCCGCGGCCTTCACCAGGTCATCGGTCCATCTTGTGGGAGGCCTTCCAACGCTACGTCTTCCAGTACGCGGTCGCCACTCCAGAACTTTCCGACCCCATCGGCCATCTGTTCTGCGAGCAATGTGCCCTGCCCACTGCCACTTAAATCTGGCAATTCTTCGGGCTATATCGGTGATGTATGTGGTGATGGTGTATGTAGGTGCTGCTCATTTCCAAAGCAATCGTTTTAGTATTTGTTTTTCAATTACGGATTGGAACAGTGAAGAATCGACCATAATATGTTGTAGGTGCGCAAAGTGGCTGTTTATGTGTGTGAGATTCACCTTCAATTCACTTTAGTTTCTCTCTCTCACTTTGGTACCAACATAATATTAAAACCATTATTCCAGTAGATAAAAATCAAATAAAAAGAGTAAAGTATGTAAGTAATTAAAATTTATAGTAATTAAAACAGGAAAATGTGCCTCACGGCTGCGCTAAAAAGGCCCAGGTGAGAAAAAATGCCAGGCAATTAGTCCCTGATGCTGGTTTTCAACTGGAACTGAAGTGTGGGGTGACGGATGTAAATCAGTTTTATACTGCAAGGTAATTTGTGTGTGCATACATAAATAAAATAAATTTATGTCGCACAAAAGTAGTAAGCAATCCGTAAGATAAATACTGTAGTTGAATAAACTTCCACAACAAGACAAAAACAAAAATTACACACAAACGTCAGTAGTGCCGCATAACTTTCCACATTCTAAGATAAAGTATCTTATTCCCACAATGATCCTATTATAAACTCAGTTCACGCCACGTTCCTGATTCTTAGAGTCAATAAATATAGTGGTGGCGGCCCTGCCTACAAATAATACGAATGGACTGCACCTTCACTTGGCTATAAATGGCTATTGCGAACACGGCCACATTTTTCACTTAATAATCCTGCTAGAGGTATTTTTCTAGTCATGATTTTGTGGCGTATTGGCTGTAAAGCTGTAGCTTACGTTAGATGGCTTTTAGTGTGGTAGCATCGATATATTTAATATGCAAATTCAAATATACCCTGTATTTTGGTAGGGATATGATTTTGAAGCATGCGTTGGAATTTTTGTTGGTTATTTAAAATGATACTTCAATGTATTTTGGTCGCGAAGGTTTTGCATTTTCTTGTGAAACAGCTGATTTTCTATTTGATACCTTCTTAGCTAAGGGATCTAGAATCATGTACTGAATGCATGGATTCTGCTCGCACGTCGATCTCCCTCATCACCGTGTATAATTTGATTTTGAGATGTAAGATATGAAAAAATGGTAGCCTATGAAAAAAAAAATAGAGAGAGAAAGAATAATGTTTATTAGGTAACAGTTTGTAAAACACAAAATACAAGTATGGAAATAAAAAATTAAAATAATGTTTGAACCCCATTAATGCGTGCATCACGGCTGCGCCTAACTGGTTTATTTCAGCAGTAATGCCAGACAGGTGCTGTCTGATCTTGATTTTCTAATAAACGTTAAGGGACAAGTATATTGTAGTAAATAAGGTTCAAATTAGCAAATAAATCATTTTACTATATCAAGAAATCATAATTTTGTGAAAATTATGTACAAAGATTCCGTTACATATACGAAACTAATAAAAGCGTGTTATACAATATTTTATAGTTAAACTAGCTCCTGCCCGCGACTTCGTCCGCGTTAAATTTCATGTTCCCCCGACCCTTCCCGTCGCGTCGAATCGCCTACTCGTGCGATTTTCCCCGTTTTTGCAACATTTTTAATTACTGCTCAGCTCCTCTTGATTGTAGCGTGATGTTATATAGCTTATAGCCTTCCTCGATAAATAGGTTACCCAACACAAAAAGATTTTTTCAATTCGGACCAGTAGTTCCTGAGATTAGTGCCTGCAATCAAACAAACAAATAAACTCTTCAGCTTTATAATATTAGTATAGATAGTTTAAACTTTCATTCCATGTCGCAATTAAAGTTCTGTCTTAGAAGCCATTGCTAGTCTTAAAATTTATTTATGCAAATAAGAGTTTAGAGAGGACTTACAGCCAAGAAGGGATTCCCCTCGAGGGACGCCATAATTAGACCCCTTGATCATGTCGACAGTTCCCCCTTTTATGCACGATTGGTTGCATGTTGTGCATAGGGGGAAAATGGCTCAGTGGAAGATAACTTTAGAAATGTCAAGGGAAGGATCTCGAGGTCGAATTTAAAATAAATGCATAAACATAGTTACACACGTCTTTTTCCTATGAGGATAGGCAGTAAATATAGAACGTCACCTGAAACGATGTTTTTTCGTTCCCTGTTTAACTCAGTGATGTAATGAAATAATGGGACTGTTGTTAGACACAGGTATATTGTGTTCTTTTTTATCTTAGTCTATGAGCAAAAGTTTTACTTTAAATTTCTGGCTTTCGTAATATTTAAATCTCAGTGAACCCGACAGTGTTTTTAATCCCTATAAGAAACATGATAGATTGGCGTCGATATTTCTTTGGTGAAAATTTCCCATTTTCATGCTGACTGTTTTTTTTTCATCTGTGAATGCAGGTCACAATTTTTACAGTCCCCTTAGACAGTTTCCCTGTAGCGACAATGATGAAGATAACCGGTCCTGATTGCTTTATCTCAAAAATACACCCTATAAATGTCATGATTGACTGCTTAGCTCCAAAAAAGTATAGCGTGATGATCATCATTAAAGAGTTTAAACCTATTGTTTTCAGAGCTCACGGAAAACTTAAAAATACTATTGGATGTGTAGTTGTGATTTTGCTACGATATTATTATTTGTTAGCTTAAGGTAAATTGTTTGTAACTCATGGGTCTTTTGATCCGGAATTTCCTTATGTTTGAGAACATAATTATCATATAATAATAACTTCATATCATTTATTTTTGATAAAAATAAAAGTTATTTATCATCATCATTTATAATAATTATAATTAAAGTATTTTATTATTGGTGGGACGATTTCAATTTCTTTGTTTAGATACGGTTGTGAGCTAGAAGTTTCGTTTTGCTCACGACTGAAAATATGTAAGAAATCATCAGCTAGGTGTAGAAAAAATACGAGCTGTATAAATATAAATAATAATCCGATAAGCACCCACATACATTTGGGAAAACCATCAATTCTGTTCTATAAGATATATTTACTATATGGCGCTTTGATCATAAACCAATCACGTATGTAAACTCCTTTTACATCTTCAAGCACAAACAAATATTCCTTTTAGCATTGGAAATTCGAGAGCCACATTGAAACTGAAGTTAAAATATTTTCTTGGCTTAAGTCTTGCCAACCAATCGGACCCTATTGCAGCTGAATATTGATGCCGCCGGCAAGACCGCAATTTTGAAACATCAATCGGTGAGTTTGTACATAGGTAGGATTCAGGGAACTGACATCGTTTCTACTATTTTACATATTTGATTTTGATTTGTAAATGTTTAATGTGTGATATTGCAATATGTTGCTTTTAAGCTGCTTATGATTTGATACGGTGGTATTGGTCTCGATTTACGAGTTGTATGCAGGTCGTGATTTGAAATCAAACAGGCACCTAAAAAATATCGAATTCATGTGACATCTACCCAGGCCCACATGGTATATAACATCCATTTTTCATCTCTATGAGAGGAGACCTGTGTTTTTAAACTGATCACACACAAAAAGGTACAAAGGCGGACTTACTGCCTTACGCATTCTCTACCAGCCAATCAATTATGCTGTTTTATTTTAGTGTGAAATAATTATATGTCCCATAAACGGTATCTTGGCTTGCCTGTGAGAACAACTTAGTTTATTAGGTTCCATATTAATATATATACTTAGCTTAACCATTAAATAGGTAATTGATTGTATAGATCGGCTGTTGCAGGCCGTTCAACATCCATGCATGACATATTACTGCCATTTTGGCACATATGGCACACTTGCGGTCGTCTTGGCTTACCCAGAGACGCAACTTGATCACTAAGTATCTAGATAAACTATCTAAGTATTTGATTATGATTCGGGATAGTGCCAAAAATATTATATTGTTTGACCAACCATTTATCTACGCGTTTTTGGAACAAAATTCTTTAACGCAACATGCGGTGGTAGTAAAATTGTAGAAATCACGTCAGGACAAATAAGCTCTACACCTTCCGTGTGACTTTTTATTAAACATAAAAGAAAAGGATAGAGGCAGAGTTAGATAGTTTTCTTGGTTTTCAAAAACGAAAATACAAGATAGCAGCTTCGTTTCCATGGTTTAAGAGGGTGCTAATAGTGAAGTCTGGCCTGTTAGTCTAGTGTTTAGTGACCTTAACTGCAAATACTGAGGTCGTGGGTTCGATTCCCACCCAGGACAAATCTTTGTGTGATGAGCACAATCATTTGTTCTGTGTGTAATTTATCTATAATATGTATGTATTTAGAAATATTTAAGTATACTAGCTGACCGTACAGACGTTGTCCTGTTTCCTAGAACTCGATAGCAGCGCCACCTACCGGGTTCAATAGTGAATCTAAACTATCCAGGGTACCACCCAAACACATACAAAAAAAAAATCATTCATATCGGTCCAGCCGTTTACGAGGAGTTCGATGACATACACACGTACAGTAGAATTATATATATAAAGATTTATCAGTTGTCTGGTTACCCTAGTACAGGCTCTGCCTAGTTTGGGATCAGATAACGGTGTGTTGGTTGTCCTAAGGTATTTATTTAAGTTAAACTAAAGTTTGAGTATTTTAAAAGTAGAGTAAACGACATCAAATTCGTAGTCGAAGTAAACTCGCAAGTTTTTTTTCACACAAATTTATAACAGATAAACTATTTAAATTGAAAAATCCTTCGCCACTCAAGTTCGAGCGAGTTTTTTGAAACAGTTTTATTCAGTTTCACACCAATCTAACCAACAAATTCGGATCGAATTTTATGGTTCTTTTTTTTTTTTTGTTACTTAAAGCCCCTATTAGGATTCAGTTGAAATTTTTCGCCACGATGTATCGATGATAGTTATCAAATCAAATCAAATCAAAAGTCATTTATTCAAACTAGGCTGAGAGTCAGCACTTTTTGAACGTCAAAGTTACAAAAGACAGTCCCCCCAAAACGCCCGCCCTTCGACACTTCCTAGTGCTTTCACTGGGAAGAAGTGGCGGAACAAACTCCCCAGCAGCACAGCTGTCTGTTAAGTTAGAAGAACTTGATTCTATACAATATTGTGTAAGTAATTAATATTATAAAACAAAACATACATTATTCGCCATATGTCAGCTAGCACACGCCAATATACCAACAAAAAAAAAATTGAAAACTAAAGTCAAGCTGAAATAATAAAACAAAAACGTAAACAGAACTTAAAAACTAAAAAAAACCTCCAGGCATAAAGGGCGTGCCCGCTTACATGTTCAACGACGCAAAATGATCCAGATACATACATTGATGCATATAGCTAAGTTGAAGTTACAATAGTTAAACTAGCACCTCCGGAGTAGAATAAAATAACAGTTAATACAAATAACAATAACAAAAACCATGGTCAGCAAGACGACCAGTCACCACAAGTAGCACCCGTTTACGAGCATAACCCAAAGGTCAGCCATTACCCCCCTCGCCATATTTGAGGGAAGGTGGTAACCCGACCCCCGACGCTACCGCAAGCAGTGACATCTAAGGGAGCATGACGAACTTGCTGCCGGTTGGTCAGGCAAGAATATTATGAACAGCTGACGAGGTCGCTAGCTAACTACATGTTGCAATACAACTCATTTAAAATCTTTGTAATGAGTAGATTATGTCCACAAAAAATTAAATTAAAAGAAAATAAAAATAAATTAACAAAATCTGTTAAATAAAAAAATAAATAAAAAACAATTATATGAACTACCCATATAAACTGTCAGTAGGAAAGCTAATTCTGGATTGAAAGAACATAAACATTGTCTAGAGTTTGTCTTGAGTTAATCACAGCGACCAACTATTATTATCGTTTTAAGTAGTCGTTGATAGAATAATATGCCTTTGAACAAAGGTTGGATTTTACTTTAGCTTTAAACTCATTAAACTGCAAATCTAGTAAAGCAGAGGGAAGCTTGTTATAAAAGGACCAAGACCAACAAAAGAATTATGAACCTTATGAAGCCGGTGAAAGGGAGCACGTAGTTTGTCCTTATTTCTAGTATTAATATTATGAATATCACTGTTTTTAGTGTACAGGTGTATATTTTGACTAATATATTATAGATGTTGGCAAAGATGAACTGTGATGCCACCGTAAGAATACCAATATCTTTAAACAAATCTCTCAGAGAAACTAGTTAAATAGACTTACTAGAAAACGTATCGTTGTAAACATAGATACCTCTAGATATATGTGGCGTTATCTACTCAAACTCTTTTGAAAATCGACTTAAAAGTCTTCTGTTCAATAAAGTCTTTATACTGTTAGAGATCTATTACGATATTTCTATATATCTTATATCTTTAAACGAGCAATTCTTGTATATATATATATAATCTGAATCTCGGAAACGGCTCGGCGGCAGGGTTTGTCCGGCAAAGAACTAGAGTTAAGTTTATTTATAGAAAATCATGATGTTCAGGTATTATGTTTGACTGAAGAACATGAAATAGTGTTTATGAATGATGATTTTTTTACTGTGCAAAGTGCATTTGTGAGAAAAAGTGCTATACGCGGTGGATCATTAGTTCTTGTTTCAAACAAGTTGAAATGTAAACAACGTTTAGATTTAGTTAATCTTTCAATCGAGCGCACTATTGAGTTGTCTTGTGTTGAACTAGAGCGTTACGTCATAATATGCGTCTATCGTCCACCCTCTGGCGATTTTATTCGTTTTGAGTCGGTCATGGTGGACTCACTCAATAAATTAAAATCAATTAATAAATGTATAATTTTATGTGGAGATTTTAATATTAATATTTTAGATGTTACTCCTTTAAGTATTAGACTACTCAATCTGTTTCAGTCATTTAATTTAATAAACTTGTTTTTCGAACCTACTAGGATCACAGCATCGTCTTCGACTTGTCTTGATAACATATTTAGTGATTGTGATGCCAATAATAAGTTAGTGTTAAGTGACTTAACGTCTGACCACTGTGGATTATTAGCCAGCTTCCCTTTGCCATTACAAAAAAAGCCGCATAAAATAGAATGCAGGCCCTATACAGTTAGTCGTTGCAACAAATTTAAAAATAATATTGCTCATAGGATTACACCATCTATAGTAGAACACGATAATCCTAATGAAATCTATGGAGCCCTTTTTGATATTGTGCAAAAAGAATACCAATCTACTTTCAAGACCAAAACTATTGACATTAATAGCACCTCTGTTAGCTTCAACCAATGGGCTACTCCAGGTATTTATAAAAGTAGAGCGAGACTATACGAGTTATATGGTTTAAAAAAATATATATTTGATACTCCTTTTCTAGAGTATGTCAGAAATTATTCAACGTTATTTAAAAAAATCTGTGCTTTCGCTAAATCTAAATTTTTAAGCGATACCATAAAAAAATCCAGTAATAAAATAAAAACCACTTGGAAAATTATTAACAATGAAACGGGTAACAACAAATTGGTAAATAAGGCTGCCGACGTAGCTGAGGCATTTAATGAGTTTTTTGCCAACATACCTATAACTACGACTTGCTCCTTAAATTCGTCCCCGTCTAAAGCTGAAAACCTTTTGCATAGTAGTGTGCCCAGATGTAGTCGCTTATTTAGTTTTGAACATGTAACGCCTCGTGACGTGGTTAATATTTTTAAGACACTTAAGTCAAAAAACACAGGAGATTACTGGGGCATCTCCATTAAACTGTTAAGTAATATAATAGACATCGTAGCCCCCTATCTAGCTGTAACTTTTAATAAATGTGTTGATTCAGGATCTTTTCCTGACCTCATGAAGATGTTAAGTCATACCATTATTTAAAACAGGTAATAAAAATAACGTTGGCAATTTTAGGCCCATTTCTATCTTACCTGCATTTAGTAAAATATTTGAAAAGTTAATACTCAAGCAGTTACTAAGACATTTTAATTTAAATAGCCTCCTTCATAATGAGCAATATGGCTTTACAAAAGGTCGTTCGACAACAGATGCGGGTGTTGCTCTGCTAAAACACATTTTCAACGCATGGGAGAACTCGCAAAATGCTATCGGAGTTTTCTGTGATCTCTCCAAAGCTTTTGATTGCGTTCACCATGACACACTTTTGCGTAAACTGCGTCATTACGGTGTTCAAAACGAAGCTCTCAATGTCATAAGTTCTTATTTGCAAAATAGGCAATGTGCATCTGGATTGAGGGCCCATTTTTTGAACTCTTGCGTACCGAAATAAGATTTATAGAGAAATTAGTTAAAAATAGTAAAAACTTAAAGCAAAGGGTCATAAATTTCTTAAACGTGAATTAAAACTGTTATGATGAAATAACTTGGGCCCTCAATCCAGACGCCTGCATAAAGTGGCATAGCCTAAATCTCAGTAAATACTATCTCTGGGTTAGTAATTTTTGTTTATGAATTTAGTTAAGGATTTCTTAAATATTTTAAGAAATTCCCAAATCTGTAAAATATAACATTACCGATTTATGGCGGCATATATAGGGCCCTCACTTCATTATTGTTTGTACTGAGGAATCTGCAAAACATGAATATATCTGAAGAAATACATAAATACGACTTTAACATGTTTTACTTACATACCTATGTGAATTAGTTAAAAAGAAATAAGGACACAAAACTTAATTGATAAGAAGTAAATGAAGGTCGAATTTTACTAAAAAGTCTGAACTGAGAGCCCAATATTTTCGGCTTTATTGACTAGGCTCAACCTCATAGATTAACGCAAATTAGAATAAAAGTTTTAACTATTTCTTAATTAAATTGTAACATATTGTTCGTTCTTCTAAATGTCATACTTTAAGAGAAAATTGATTTTCAAGTTTTTGTAAGAGAATTATTTGTAGAGTGACCATAATGTTCAAAGTATCTGTACATTTTGTAAAGTGCATTCGGCAAGTCATAATTTGCAGCTAAAGGAACTATATACCTACTAATTACAATTTGGATTTCCTTATTTTTAATGTAATTTCTATTTATGTGATGTTTCTCTTTAAGGTAATACTATGGGCCAAGATGCCTAAACCAAATAAAAAAAAATATAGTAAAAAAAAAACTAAAAACGAAAATGGAAATGATTTTTTTTTTGATCAGCGATATAGTTGCACTCATCACTAAAAATTACTTCGCTCTCTCGCAATTTCGTATTTTTAGAATATAAGACTATTTTAAGGTAACATTTATGTGAAGTAAATATTTTTTTATAATTATAAGGATCGTGTTTTATTTATCACAATGAATTTGTTTGATCTGGTGCTACAGTGATCCATAGATACGATGACTACTTACATGTATAACATACTACTAGTCGGTTAGTTTGCCTTTCATTTTATGCAAACACTGTTGAAGCTAAATAAATGTTCTAGTTTTATTTATTTTTATAGAAATTGCATAAAAAATTAGGAAAGTCAAATTGTAATTAGTAGGTATATAGTACTTTTAGCTGCAAATATTATGACTTTCCGAATGCACTTTACAAAATGGACAGGTACTTACTTTGAATATTATGGTCACCCTACAAATAATTCTCTTACAAAAAGTTGAAAATCAATTTTCTCTTAAAGTATGACATTTAGAAGAACGAACAATATGTTACAATTTAATTAAGAAATAGTTAAAACTTTTATTCTAATTTGTGTTAATCTATGAGGTTGAGCCTAGTCAATAAAGCCGAAAATATTGGGCTCTCAGTTCAGACTTTTTAGTAAAATTCGACCTTCATTTACTTCTTAACAATTAAGTTTTGTGTCCTTATTTCTTTTTAACTAATTCACATAGGTATGTAAGTAAAACATGATAAAGTCGTATTTATGTATTTCTTCAGATATATTCATGTTTTGCAGATTCCTCAGTACAAACAATAATGAAGTGAGGGCCCTATATATGCCGCCATAAATCGGTAATGTTATATTTTACAGATTTGGGAATTTCTTAAAATATTTAAGAAATTCTTAACTAAATTCTTAAACAAAAATTATTAACCCAGAGATAGTACTTACTGAGATTTAAGCTATACCACTTTATGCAGGCGTCTGGATTGAGGGCCCAAGTTATTTCATCATAACAGTTTTATTTCACGTTTAAGAAATTTATGACCCTTTGCTTTAAGTTTTTACTATTTTTAACTAATTTCCCTATAAATCTTATTTCGGTATGCAAGGGTTCAAAAAATGGGCCCTCAATCCAGATGCACATAAATAGGCACCAATGTGTAGATATCAATGGTGTAAAATCTTCCGGGCTACTAGTTCAGTTAGGTGTACCCCAAGGCTCAATACTGGGTCCTTTCTTATTCTTAGTGTATATAAATGACTTACCATTCTATTTAAATAATATCTGTGACATTGTACTAGGTATTTGCTGATGATACCTCACTTATCTTTAAAGTAGACAGGAATAGAAAAGATTTTGACGACGTGAATAATGCGCTCTCAATGGCCACGGATTGGTTTACTACAAATAACCTAGTTCTTAATGCTAAGAAAACGAAATGTATAAAGTTTGCCTTACCGAATGTTAGGAACCTGGGACCCAATGTCGTTTTAAATAATGAGGTGCTTGAAATTGTTAACTCGGCAGTTTTTCTGGGCATAACAGTAGACGCCAAACTTCAGTGGGGATCACATATATCGAGCCTAGCGGGAAGGCTCAGTTCGGCCGCCTACGCCGTAAGGAAAGTTAGACAGTACACGGACGTTGATACAGCTCGACTAGTCTATTTTAGTTATTTTCATAGCATAATGTCCTACGGCATTTTGCTGTGGGGCAAAGCCGCGGACATTCAAAATATTTTTGTTCTTCAAAAACGAGCTGTTCGAGCGATTTACCAACTAGGTGCTAGAGTTTCTCTGAGAGATTTGTTTAAAGATATTGGTATTCTTACGGTGGCATCACAATTCATCTTCGCCAACATCTTATACATATATTAGGCAAAATATACACTTGTACACTAAAAACAGTGATTTTCATAATATTAATACTAGAAATAAGGACAAACTACGAGCCCCCTTTCACCGGCTTCATAAGGTTCATAATTCTTTTGTTGGTCTTGGTATTACCTTTTATAACAAGCTTCCCTCTGCTTTGCTAGATTTGCAGTTTAATGAGTTTAAAGCTAAAGTAAAATCCAACCTTTGTTCAAAGGCATACTATTCTATCAACGACTACTTAAACGATAAGAATAGCTGGTCGCTGTGATTAACTCAAGACAATGTTTATGTTCTTTCAATCCAGAATTAGCTTTCCTACCGACAGTTTATATGGGTAGTTCATATAATTGTTTATTTTTTATTTAACTGTTTTTTTTTAATTTATTTTTATTTTATTTTAATTTCATTTACTGTGGACATAATCTACTCATTACAATGATTTTAAATGAGTTGTATTGCAACATGTAGTTAGCTAGCGACCTCGTCAGCTGTTCATAATATTCTTGCCTGACCAACCGGCAGCAAGTTCGTCATGCTCCCTTAGATGTCACTGCTTGCGGTAGCGTCGGGGGTCGGGTTACCACCTTCCCTCAAATATGGGGTAATGGCTGACCTTTGCGTTATGCTCGTGAACGGGTGCTGTTTGTGGTGACTGGTCGTCTTGCTGACCATGGTTTTTGTTATTGTTACTTGTATTAACGGTTATTTTATTTTGGTCCGGAGGTCCTTAGTTTAACTATTGTAACTTCAACTTAGCTGTATGTATCAATTTGCATCGTTGAATATGTAAGCGGGCACGCCCTTTATGCCTGGAGGCTTTATTTACGTTTTAAGTTCTGTTTACGATTTGGTTTTATTATTTATTTCAGCTTGAGTTTAGTTTTCAGTGTTTTGTTGGTGGTATATTGGCGTGTGCTAGCTGACATATGTGAATAATGTATGTTTTGTTTTATAATATTAATTACTTACACAGTATTGTATAGAATCAAGTTCTTCTAACTTAACAGACAGCTGTGCTGCTGGGGAGTTTGTTCCGCCACTTCTTCTTCCCAGCTAAAGCACTAGGAAGTGTCGAAGGGCGGGTGTTTTGGGGGGACTGTCTTGTGTAACTTTGACGTTCAAAAAGTGCTGACTCTCAGCCTAGTTTGAATAAATGACTTTTGATTTTGATTGATTTTTGATTTTGGCTCCAACGATTTTCATGAAATTTAGGGTTTCGGGGGCGATAAATTGATCTAGCTAGGATTCATTTTTATAAAATGTCGTTTTATTCGTGTTTTCAATGACATCTTTATCGATAATCAACTTGAACATAAACTTATTATTTTAAACACAACTTACCAAAAAATAACGAGCAAAGCTCGGTCACCAGATATTGTACTATTATGCATGGTTATAACAATTAACGTGTTTTTTCTTTATGTAGTTTAATTTATTTATTGTACCATGAAGTTGTTTTCAAATACAATTTAATGTTCATGAATAAATGATTTATGACTTATCATATCGTCAAGCCTGCACCCTAATTGCGTAACGAACTACCAATCAGAATCTGAATTACTTAGAATATTTTTTCTAATCCATTGCGTCATATGCTCAATAAAATTGTCTGCTTAGCAACGTAAATAACGAAATGAATGTTGTTGAACTGTCAAACTGTCAACTGTACCATGTGGTGCCGGACGTAAAGAATAACACCACCCCATTTCTTCCCGTTGGTGTCGTAAAAGGCGACTAAGGGACTTACTAGAGAATGGGCAGCAGCGTACTCTATTCATTTTACCACCATACTGCGATCGCCAACCCGCCTACCAAGCGTGGCGATTATGGCAAAGCCCCCCAAATTGGGGGAGGCCTAAGTCCAACAGTGGACGTCTTATGGCTGAAATGGTGAAATGATGAACTGTCACAAAGAAAGCAGTTCCTACTGATAGTCAAGCAATCATCCCTAGCATTACTAAAAGATGATTATCTATACTAATATTATAAAGCTGAAGAGTCTGTTTGTTTGGTTGAACGCGGTAATCTCAGGAACTAGTGCGAATTGAAAAATTATTTTTGTGTTGGGTAGCCTATTTATTTAGGATAGCTACATAACAGCACGCTACGACCAAAAGGAGCGGGGCAGCAACGAAAACTGGACGAAAATTGGCAGACAATTCGACGCGGCGGGAAGGGTCAGAGGAGCAACAATAAGACGCGGACGAAGTCACGAGCATAAGCTAGTATCCAATATACCAAGGTTTCGTTTGAATATAGAGTTCGTAATGCTAATAACCCACCTACAGATCAAACTATACATCCTACGGTCAGCACTAGCCCTTTCATCCACAAGAACAACGATGTAGTCAAACAAGCAATCACGACTCAAAGAGAGGCAATTTTCACCGAATATCTATCTCCATGATTCAATCCGACTGTCAAAGTCCAAAGCAAGACAATATACCGTAACCTGGTTAACAATATACACATATAGTCTGTTCAAAACTATTTAATGGAAATGTAAATAAATGGATCAGAAAACTTACCTCCGGATGTCAATTTGTAGTGCCACTTACAAATCGAGTCTTTTGATTTTATAATTTTGAATACTTCAATCGAATTGGAAAGTGAAATTTTATTTTGCTGACGTTTCAGTAACATATATTTCGCTAAGTTCGTTCATATATGATTCTATGAACTCAGAGAGTTGTATTGATAATTCTGATTGTCTTTTTCATGAAATGGTAATTCTATGGGTTTATGTGAAGAGAGGTTTACATAAGCAGTTTATAAAGCTACCACTGCTGTAAAACAGGCCTCCGCTCTGTGGGAGAGAGTGGGCCATAGCCCACCATGCGGGCTCAGTGCGGGTTGGTAGATGCCACATGTCTTCGAATTTGTTGGTTCTAACACATGCTGATTTCCTCACGATGTTTTCTTTCACCGTTTTGAGAGCAGATTAAATTACAATTACACAAAGTACAGCGGCTGTGGGGTCCAAACCTATGACCTATACCCGTAAGTCGCGACCGAATCCACTAGACCACCACTATTTTCTTCAAACTGACACTGACCTGCAACCTTAAATGTCAAAGTCTATGTTTATATCACCCTGAAGTTGTTTTTCATTTAGCAATTCAGGTCAATTTTGGTACCTCAATTTCTGCGATGATTTTTCAATTACCTACAATTTAATAATGTTACACGGAGTCGTACGATTGCGTAAGAATTTAATTTGAACTGGGTTTGTTTACACTTTACCAGTTAGTTTTGGAACAGACTGTTGATGTTTCAAGCTTATTATAGAGTAAGACATGACTTTTAGCCCTCATCCATTCTAAGATTAAGATGAATTCAGTACGGTCTGAAGTCGCCGGTGGCTGTTTATAAAAACTGACGCTTCTATAATAGAATCAACCAATTTCAGATACCATTTTCACTTTTCTAATATTTGTCTTGTCTAGTGCCCGTAGGATTGCTGTATCTGCCTCTGACTAGTGTTTGTTTTTACTTAGCTTTGTAGTTTAACTAGCTGTTACCCGGGACTTAATCTGCAGTCCATGTTAAAAAGTATCCTTTGCTTTTAGCCAAGATATGGTATATCTGTGTGCCAAATTTTGTATAAATCTGTTACGCCGTTTTATCGTGAAAGCGTAACATACTCACTTGGGCATTTATAATATTACTAGCTTTTGTCAGCGGCTTCGCCCGCATATTATACGTATAAACCTTCCTCTGTAATCATTTTATCTATTAAAAAAAACCGGCTTAACATTCGTTGCGTAGTTTTAAAGGTTACGTAGGGACAGACAGAGGGAAGTGATTTTGTTTTATACTATGTAGTGATTTTGGTCGAAATTGTATCGTATTAAAAGGTAATATTTTGTACTCGTAAGATATAGCAAGGACTGTAATAAGCAGTAACTGAAATTCTATACTTGTACATTACCCTAATTACGGAACATACATTTCATCACAAACTGAATCATTTCGAAGGTTATTGCTAATCCATTGCTTCCTTTGTTCGAAAAAATGTCTGCTGGACAACGTAAATTACGCAATGAATGTCGCTGTCGCGTGATTGTTCTAAAGAGATACCGTGACCCTGGCGCATGGGCAACTGAAGGAACACTTGTGGGTTTTAGTCAGTAAACGTCTGACATCACTCTCGCTCCGCCCAGAGCGGGAGAAGTCATTTGATGATTTCCCATCCAGAAAAAAAAAGTCGTTGAACTGTCAAAATGAAAGCCATTCCTACTGTTAGTGTGTTAAGTAATAAACCCTCTGGTAGGTAGATACTTTTGCTTATATTGGAGAAAAATCATTTTGTAAGAGCTGTATTTTAGTGGTTTTTCTCTGGGCGCCAGTGGCATAGGCTCTGGGAGGTTTAGCAAAGGCCAAGGAGAGCTCCTGTGACCTCTTTATGTTTAAGTGCTTGCTTAAAAACATAGGTATATGGAATTTATGTACTAGACAGACTGAAATAAACAGTTGCATGTCCTATTTCGAATGCCCACCTGTCTTCAAAATATTTTATTAATATACCTAGAATTGTTTACAGAGCATTGAATCTGCCTTCTTTAAAAATTTGAATCCTCCGTATAATATTTCAAAGATAAATGGATTGAATGCTCTTAAGCATCGCTGGAGTTGCTTCCGATGCCGAATACTATTCGAACATACGCCTCCGGAAAGAAACTACGTATTTTGTATTCAGTGGATTTTACGATATCTACTGGATATTTGATTGAAGATAAAATAAGAAAGTAAGGTAGATAATGTTGAAATGGTTGAGATATTTACTAAATTGATTTTTAAATAATATTATTGTTTAAACATTGTTGACTGTTAATTTGTTTGCTTTATATTATATAAATTATTTTTCAACATACATACAAGGAAATTGCACGATCGCATTTAGGCTCATAATTCAGCGTATTATAAACTAATAAATGATAAATGAATAAATACTTTTATATTTTCGTTTAGTTTTCCTGTGCGTGTACCAAATTAATTAGTACTAGTGATCGCCCATTGGTCGAAATTCGACCAAACTTCATTTGAATAGAAATACATTATAAAATGAAAAAAATATAGATAATAATAAATACTAGTGTTCGCCCATTGGTCGAAATTCGACCGTACTTCTTTCGAATAAAAAACATTATTAAATGAAAAAAATATATATAATAATAAATATAAAAAAATAATATGGTTATATTTGACATTCATTAACACTATAGACAAATTGTTGACGCTGTACAACTGTGGAGAGGGTTCGCTGGCGGGATGGTGATGGCCAGGACCAGGACGTAGGTGTAATAAATAAAGAATACTTCTTCAGGACTCTCTTCTTTATTTTCTTAATACTTCTTAACTGCTGGATATGGAGTGAATTATCACAGAAAGCTCTGTTTTTATAGAATATTCCCTATTATTTTTAATTAATTATGACAGTTCAAAATGTCATAATTATAACCAGCCTGTACAATCTATGATCAGCCTGTACAATCGTGAGGCATACAACCTCTACAGTTTGCACACGACACTAAGTTTGTATGGGAAACTTACTAATGCCATACTTGACACTCCCCATAAAACCATAAAAAATATTTCATAGAAATCTAAACTAAATTCCTACCATCGCTAATACAAATAATATTATAGACAAATATTCTCGATATAATCATAGATTTTAAAACCAGCCAAGTGCGAGTCGGACTCGCGCACCGAGGGTTCCGTACAAACCTGTAGGTATTCTCGGTTTAAAAATATTTTTTTTTTAATTTTTATATTTTAGTTGATTGAATGTAAGGTAAATTGCGGTTTACGATTTATGACGTTTAAAAAAAAAACTACTCACTCGATCTCGTTCAAACTAATTTTCGGTGGTAGTTTACATGGTAATGTACATCATATATTTTTTTTAGTTTTATCATTCTCTTATTTTAGAAGTTACGGGGGGGGGGGGGGACACACACTTTACCACTTTGGAAGTGTCTCTCGCGCAAACTATTCAGTTTAGAAAAAAATGATATTAGAAACCTCATTACCATTTTTGAAGACCTATTCATAGATACCCCACACGTATGGGTTTGATGAAAAAAAACATTTTTGAGTTTCAGTTCTATGTATGGGGGACCCCAAAATTTATTGTTTTTTTTCTACTTTAGTGTGAAAATCTTAATGCGGTTCACAGAATACATCTACTTACCAAGTTTCAACAGCATAGCTCTTATAGTTTCGGAATAAAATGGCTGTGACATACGGACGGACGGACAGACAGACAGACAGACAGACAGACAGACAGACATGACGAATCTATAAGGGTTCCGTTTTTTGCCATTTGGCAACGGAACCCTAAAAATGAAATAGTTTATATATCTATAAAATTCATTTATTACCTATGGTTATACTTGACATTGAGTAAGACTATAGACACATAGGGGTTCCTCTATCTGGCAGAAACTTGATGCTCCGAATTTTATTTGGCATAACACACTTGGCATAATCTTATTTAAACGAATATTTGTAAGGCATAAAAAATGTTTAGCATAATCATTGTTTGGCCGAATGTTTATATGCTCGACTTTACGCTGGCATACTTTTAAGATGGCAGAATTTTATTTCGCATAATTACCTTTGGCAGACATAAAATTCTGCATAATTTCGTTTAGCATAAAATTTATTTAGAGCAATGATTATTTGGCATAATTTCACTTGGCATACTATGAAGATGGCAGAATTTCATTTAGAATAATTTTGCTAGGCATATTTTCATTTCTATTAAATTGCATTTTAACCTTAAATAAAATGAAATAGTGTCTCAAAAAGTCAGTATATGTTGTGCTACAAAAATTATTGACAGAAACGTATCACTGCAGAACCGACTCCACGCAGTCTTGTCTGCCCTACCCCTAGAGTGTAATTTAAGCCCGCGTAGGCGCGGAGTGGCGAGGCGGCCCGCGAGCTGAGGAGCAGGTGGTTTTGACAGCCGCGGTGTTGAGCGTAAAACCATCTGCGACGATGAGCTCGCGTGGGACCGCCGGAGCCCCGCAGCGCCGAAGCCGTGACAGAAACCATGCATGCTGCATGTTGCATGCTCGCCTGCATGCTGTAAGCTTGCTTGCATGCTGCATGCTTGCTTGCATGCTGCATGCTTGCTTGCATGCTTGCATGCTGCATGCTCGCTTGCATGCTTGCATGCTGCATGCTTGCTTGCATGCTTGCATGCTTGCTTGTTGCATGCTCGTTTGCATGCTGCATGCTTGTTTGCATGCTGCATGCTTCTTCGATATGAAATGTATGCCAAAAGATGATTCTAAGTTTAAAGATTCTGAGATATGATAGTTCTGCCTTTTAATAACTATCGATATGAAATTATGCCAAGAGACGATTCTGAATGCGAACTTTCTGCTATATGATGGTTCTACTTTTTAATTATTATGGAATAAAATTTATGCCTAAAGATGATTCTGACTTATAAAATTATGCGTTGTGAATGTATGATAAATGAGTGTATGCCAAACGATTTTCTGCGAAATGAAGTTTATGCCATCCGCTGTTATGCAAAATAATATTATGACGAAAAAAATTCTGCCATAAAGGGTGGACCCGACACATAGACATAAAATCAGGCTTACCAACTTAGGGGTTTTCCCTTTAGGGGGTAAATAAGAGGATTGGGATTTTTAGGGGCGTTCCATTTTTAGGGGTATTCTTAGGGATTTTTTGCCATCTTATATTTCTCATTGTGTTTTTGAATACAATAAAAGTATTAGCGACTTCTGGTAATATTACTATACTGTGTGCTGGTCTATGATTACTGAACATTCGTTGGTTATTTTCATTATAATTTTTTAGGGGAATTTTTAAGTAATTGTGGTAATTTTAGGGGTTTTTAACTTAAGCTTTAGGGGTAAATATTTCTGGGTGTTGGTAACACTGCACAAAGTATTAAAGACAGATTTAGACCATAAACAAAAGAATATCTATGCATGTGTGTATTAGATACACGGTAATGAACAGTAGTGTGTGTAACGTGTTATTTATTGAAAATAATGTATTTTAACGCATAATTTAAAAAAAAAAATATTAGCATTCGTCACTTCTTCTCTGTATAATCTATAAGTGTGCGAAATTTCATTCTCCTCCGTCCGCCCAATTTTCGTAAAAAGGGATCCAAAGTTTTCGCTTCACGTATTAATATATAGATAACAAAATAATATGGTTATATTTGACATTCAGTAACACTATAGACAAATTGTTGACGCTGTACTACTGTGGAGAGGGTTCGCTGGCGGGATGGTGATGGCCAGGACCAGGACGTAGGTGTAATGAGTAAAGAATACTTGTTCAGGACTCTCTTTTTTATTTTCTTAATACTTCTTAACTGCTGGATATGGAACAATATGGAATGAATTATCACAGAAATTTGTTCTGTTTTTATAGAATTTTCCCTATTATTTTTAATTAATTATGACGGTTCCAAATGTCATAATTATAAACAGCCTGTACAATCTATGACCAGCCTTTACAATCTATGACCAGCCTGTACAATCGTGAGGCATACAACCTCTACAGTTTGCACACGACACTAAGTTTTGTATGGGAAATTTACTAATGCCATACTTGATACTCACCATAAAACCACAAAAAATATTTCTTATAAATCTAAAATAAATTCCTATCGTCGCTAATACAAATAATATTAAAGACAAATATTCTCGATAATTATGATCATCTGATCATAGATTTTAAAAATGAAATAGGTTATGTATCTATAAAATTAATTTATTACCTATGGTTATACTTGACATTCAGGACTATAGACACAAAATCAGGCTTACCAACTTAGGGGTTTTCCCAAATTTAGGGGGTAAATAAGAGGATTGAGATTTTTTAGGGGCGTTCCATTTTTAGGGGTATTCTTAGGGATTTTTTGCCATCTTACATTTCTCATTATGTTTTTGATTACAATAAAAGTATTAGCGACTTCTAGTACGGTTCCTCGATACTAAGAATGCAGAGTGAATGATTAACAAATGTCGCGTAATAAATATAGACAAATATTACTATACTGTGTGCCGGTCTATGATTACTGAACATTCGTTGGTTATTTTCATTATAATTTTATAGCGGATTTTTTTTAGTAATTGTGGCAATTTTAGGGGTTTTTAACTTAAGCTTTAGGGGTAAATATTTCTTGGTGTTGGTAACACTGCACAAAATAATAAAGACAGATTTGGACCATAAACAAAAGAATATCTATGCATGTGTGTATTAGATACACGGTAATGAACAGTAGTGTGTGTAACGTGTTATTTATTGAAAATAATGTATTTTAACGCATAATTAAAAAAAATATTAGCATTCTTCACTTCTTCTCTGTATAAACTATAAGTGTGCGAAATTTCATACTCCTCCGTCCGCCCAATTTTCGTAAAAAGGGATTCAAAGTTTTCGCTTCACGTATTAATATATAGAAGATTCTCTTTCTTAATTAGATTTTGCCACTAGACAAGACTACATAGAAATACAATAATATATTATGCTCTTTCATTGTAGCCTACTACTAGGCTTCTGTCTGTGTGAAATTTCTAGAGATAAGCACGATCAAACAAATAAACTCTTCAGCTATATTCTCTTCACCTATTAGTTAGTATATTTCAAATTGACATCTTATCCAATTTGCGCAGAAGATAGGAGTAAAAACAGATATTTTCCAGGTTTATTTTATTTCCAAATCTTCGCGAGTGGCTGAAGGTAAATAAGACCACAGCTATTTAAATTGCGATGGGATTAAATCCCGATGAGGGAACGCTTTCGTTTGAGTCGTATTTGTTGAGACACAAAGTTTGTCAATTTGATTGGGTATCAAACCATGATAGAATGTGTTTACCGCCGCTGTTTGGAAGAAGAAATATTATTCCATCGCTTAGTTTAAAATATGTTAATAAACACACCATCTGCCAATGTTTGTTTCTGCATCTCCCAAAGGTTGATAGGTAGAAAATGCCTGTGGCATTAGTCCGCGTCTGTGGGCTTATAGTATTCAATAAATAAACAAATTCTAGCTTACGCTCGCGGCTTCGCCCGCATGGTATGTCGATAGTAAATACGTCCTTCCCTAAGATTCAAAGTATTCCTAAACCAAATTACATTAAAGTCGGTCGACCCGTCCTGATATTATCGTCTACATACAAAAAGTGTATTCCTCTTCATAACATTAATATACCTGCTTAGATAGATTTTCCCTTATAATTATACGTGGCACAAAGTACCACACTTTTTTTTTCTGGATGGGAAATCATCAAATGACTTCTCCCACTCTGGGCGGAGCGGGATGTCAGACATTTACTGACTAAAACCCACCCGTGTTCCTTCAGTTGCCCATGTGCCAGGGTCACGGTATCTCTTTCGAACAATCACGCGACCCCGGCAGAAAGTACCACACTTAATCCTCAAAAAATGTGTGGTTAATCACAAGGTTTTTCTGGTTGTAACTTTACTTCACGCCATCGCTGCCAATCTCAACGGTGTCTCCGTTGAGATTGGCAGCGATGGGCAAAATTAAATGTGTAGTGGCTATGATATTACAGTGCACAAGTGTATGGGTAGATACAGTGCACTCATTCTTCTCAGTCCAATGGGATTGCAATTCAACATTACCAGAGAGAGACACCAACGTGCTTATCACACGTGCCACTGGTTCGCCATCGCGGTGAAAAACTGAGGTGTCTGTTAATAATGTCAAAATAATAACCTATTACAAATTGCTTATGGATGTAGGTATATAGGCACTTATACAAAAAAATAATTGATTTTGCTGTCTGTAAATCTTTTTGCTCTGATTAATTTCCGAAACTGGACAGATTTTTAGTAACGGCTACTTTTTGTCTCGATAAAAACACCGTCTTGTGGGATCATTTCCGACATCCATGCGGGCGCAGCCGAGGACAGAAGCCAGTAAACTTATAAATATTTGCGATCTATGCAAAGCGGGCAGGGCACATTGCTCGCAGAACAGATGGCCGATGGGGCCAAAAGGTTCTGGAGTGGCGAGCACGTACCGGAAGACGTAGAGTTGGAAGGCCTCCAACAAGGTGGACCGATGACCTTGTGAAGGCCGCAGGAATCCGCTGGACGCGGTAAGCACAAAACCGGTCGAAGTGGTGGAGCTTGGGGGAGGCCTATGTCCAGCAGTGAACGTCTTTCCGCTGAAATGATGATGAAGATGATGATCATGCAAAGTGATCTGCAAATCTCAAGATCTGCGATCTGTCCAAATTAGGAAGGAACAGGTCAAGCTGTCTGTTTATTTTTAGACGAAAGCAAACTTGCGCAGTTAGTTACGGCTATTCAAATATTCTGGAATTAATAAGTCTGAAGTTTGTTGCTATCGGTTCGGTATTGATAACCACACCGTCTGGACATAGTAATGTTGAGATCCGCTCCCAATCTATCCGGACTTAGCTGGACACCAGTATTTTAAATGGAGCGACTGCCTACCAAACCTACACAACCCAGTTACTGGGTAATACAATACCCCTGTAAGATTGGTTGTAAGATATTCGGGATTCTGACGAACCGTAACGACTGCCAAAGAGCCATGAATGGCAGCCGGATCAACGGGTTAACGTGCTTTTCGAGGCACGAAGGAGTCTTGGTATGTGAAGATGGTCACTCATTGATGGACCTACCGCGGTAAACAATCAACGTTTGACTGTTATTAATTAGTCGTAAGCCGCTCTTATTATTTATAGTTTGAACACACTTACCATGCTTGTTTAATGTCAAAATTTCATGAAATTTATTATTTCGAAAAGTTTCGATCATATTTTGTGCTACATGGTTTCTGGGTCTACCTTGTTGGACCGCGTGTTTTATAGGTCTGACTTATGGATGACATGAAAAAGAAAGGGATACTATTGCGATTGCACGTCATGATAACAGTAGAATCTGTCCTGTAGATCCTGAATATCTTTTCAGCCAGTGGGGATATTCAAGTCATTGAGGTATCAAATTAAAGCTTTTTTTTCCGGAATGTAACTGTACTATAAATATTAAATTATTTACATTCAATTTCTACCAATTTAAGAAAATAAATAATATCCGAAATTATGTAGTTAAAATATTACAATTTATAGTACTTACGGAATTATTAGAGTAAATTTATCCCAATTCCAAATAATTTTAGGGTATATTACGGAATACGTGTATCAATTAGTTCAAGAAAAACCCCATGTTTGATTTTACCACAAACCTTACGAAGATTTTACGCCAGTAAGAGGTACTTACAAAAATAAAATATAAATTATTTCTTTGTACAGACCTATAACAGTACTTTTGCCGACATTATTGTGTTTGTGAATTTCCCAACAGTAAAAATGTATGTCATAATATCTTTGTAAATTATTATAATAAAAATCTGAAAAAAATTGCTAAGGTGTATTCTAGTCCACTGCTGCTAAATTTGCCATAACAGCAAGAACTCCATAATAGTATATTGCCGACTTATTGCTGGGGGGCATCGATATGAGTATGGATATAAACTAATCTGACAAAAAAGTTGATAATTTTGGGGTCTTGTGTGGTAGTATTTTTCTACAAAAGTAAAAAATTGACGTGTGGCACTCGGGGACTGCCGCGGTAAAGCTTTTGCATAGCATTTTTTATCAACTTATGCAATTATAATTATTTATTTATTTTTTATTTGACCGATAAGAAAACATTTTTTTTTCTTTTATTGAATAAATGAGAAGTTACTGCCCCCGCTTTTTAAATCTCTGATATCTTCTAAGATCTTCATTTAAATTACATGCTGTAATGATCATATTGATCTATATTAAATGCACAATGTATTTAAGGTACCTAATTGGATAAGAATTAATGCTGTATTGGTTAAAATCGCTTCGTAAATAAGCCCTTATTTCTCGTAAAAAGCAAAGGAAAAAAATGGTTATTGTGGGTTATCCCTAAGAGGTAGACATATACCATCGCGGACTTTTTTGTAGACCATTCTAAGGTGTACAATACTGTAGTACATTATTTTGATCTATTTCATAGGGTTCAGCCAGCGTTCGCAATGTAAGCGTAAAAAAATGAGCTTATTTATGACATCACATTAGAAACCCCTAAAATTATCAGCGTTTCTTTACTATATTATGCATGTTAAATACATATAAAGCTTCCTCTTGAATTGTTCTATCTATTAAAAAATCCGCATCAAAATCCGTTGCGTAGTTTTAAAGATCTAAGCATAATGCACGGCCTTCAAGCCACACCTCCGTGCCCGTCGGAGTGGGGAGCGTGAGGTTTTTTTTCGTTACGGAATTTCTGGATTCGGTCCCCGCGCTCAAGGCCCTCGATAGAAGCTATGCAATAGCTTAAAAAATTGTTAATTTACAATTCCTGTATATTCAAAACGAGTTTTATTACTCGTAAGCAATAGTTGATAAAAAAAATGTTCTCAATCCTTTTAAGAACTTTAGGAGAAAATTACTAAAGTTAACACGGTAGTCATATGAGGTCCTGTAAATGGTACGAAATGAATTTTCGATATTTTAACTAAATAATAGATCACAACGATTGGTATGATTTGGCGCCAAATGAAAGAAGAGGCCCAAAAAGATTGTATACATTCGTTATGGCCACCCTATACAAGCTAGACGCACATAATTACTATGAATTCTTCGTCCAAACACCGTACTGTTGTATTTGTTCTGATATAGTGTAGTAACGCTATGTTTGAAAACATATGGGACAAGTAATTAGCAAGACCACGCTTGAAACAAAAATACAGATCAGTAAATAGACCATATTAAGTGATAGTATTCGTGAGCACTTTCTGTTAACCCTAATTAATTACTTAGCTCTATACCGGTGATGACTTCTAAGATATTCATTTGAGTAATATACGGTAAATGACAATTTCAAACTATATTAAATGCACAACGTATCTAACGTATTTAGTTGGATTTAACATAATACTTAATTGTTTAAAATAACTTCGTAAATGTTAGTTATATGTAAAAGATTAAATGGTTACTGTGGGTGGGTTTGGAGATAGACATGTAGAATTGCGGACTTTTATGCAGACCTTTTAAAAATACAAAATTTACGTTATGTTGTATGATTATCTCATAAGGTTTAGCCAGCGTTAACCAAATAACCGCCCAAAAATGTGTTTTTTACAACATCATTAAAAATCTTTGAATTTCTCAGCTGTTATCTATTCTAGCATGACGACACCGAGAGCATCATTGGTGGCCCAGTGGTAATGTAGGTCGTACTTTTGTACCCAAACAAGCAATTAAATTATTTCATCTCCACCGCTCTCAAAACAGTGAAGAAAAATATCGTGAGGAAACCAGCATATCATCATCATCATCATTTCAGCCGAAAGACGTCCACTGCTGGACATAGGCCTCCCCCAAGCTCCGCCATTTCGACCGTTTTGTGCTTCCCGCATCCAGCGGATTCCTGCGGCCTTCACAAGGTCATCGGTTGACCTTGTTGGAGGCCTTCCAACTCTTCGTCTTTTGGTACGCGGTCGCCACTCCAGAACCTTTCGGCCCCATCCCCCATCTGTTCTGCGAGCAATGTGCCCTGCCCACTGCCACTTTAGCATATACTAGATACAAAAATGCTAAGATATGTGGCATCACCCGCACTGGGCTCAGATGGTAGATTACGACCCACTTCTCCTCACTGAGGGGAGGCCTGCGTCACAGCAGTGGGAACATAATAGGCTGATTACGTTTTATATAAGGTGTATCTATTCATACACGAAATATTTTAAGAGGTACACCTGTAGGTGGTAAAGAATCTATAGCAACGAAAAAAAAATTTTCTAAGGGTTTCTTTTTTAAATATAATATTTATAATTTTTTTCACGCACATAAGAAATACTGGCTCCTTATTTTTTACGGCCCGAGACACCGCGGCCATGCTCGTGCCATCCGGTCGTCGCCCTCGCACCGTCAGGCGGGCCATTTATAGAATTTGGAGTTAATGTTTTATGCAAAACATCTCAAGTAGTTTTAAAATTATAATAATTACGAAAATTCAAAAACGCTTAGATAAAAAAATTCTTTTTGCTTCTATAGCTTCTTTACCACCTACAGGTGAACCCCTTAAAATATTTCGTGTATGAATAGATACACCTTATATAAACCATCTGGATGAAAGTCTGTAAATTATAGTGAAAACCGTATAATAATATGACAAGAAGAGAAGATGACTAAAACGAGAATAGAGTTCGGCGTGGCCACCAAAAACGATTACGCTTATGTTTCCACACTTAGAATGTCATGTAGGCAATCGATTTAGTAAGCACGTGCGTCGGCAGCTATCGATCGCCGCGTACCCCACATGGACCTAATTACTTGTTTTTTAACATTGTTTGTTAAAACTAACTATAACCCCTCTAGGAGCACGCTATTCGGCTGTCTCAGAATATTTGAGGAAAAAACTTGTACAAACTAATTGCTTTTAGTTTTGTTCCTTGCTTTTATTTGATTATTAATTTGTTTGTGGAAGTAGAATTTGATTATTTACTTGAACTGTTTTGGCTTCGAGTTGTAGGTAGTTCGTTCGACAAGCACTTTACTTTTTGTAATTTATATCATCACCACTGCTCTCAAAATGGTAAAAGAAAACACCATGAGGAAACTATCATATCCTAAAACCCAAAATTCAAAGACATGTGACATCTACCACCCCGCACTGGGCCCGTGGGGTTTATTATGCTCATTCCCTCTCACAAATAGGAGGTGTCTGTCCCAGTAGTGGGAACTTTATTGGCTGATTATGCTGTAATATGCTACGCAATAAATTATTTTGCTAGTATGTTCTGCTTTTATTTTTAAAGTTAAAAAATAAAAGACCGTATACATAGAAGATACATTATTCAGAAAAATAAATAAGAAAATAAAAACAAACGATAGTTTCCCTTATTTCCGTACAATCCGAAGGGATACAAAAGGTTAGGGATACCATGTCAATTTAGTTTCATCATGTCTACTTTATTGTGTTTCGAGGATTTCAGATAGACTTCAAACATAAACATAAGATATCTTTCTGATCCGCGGATACTATACCTAACTAGATATAAATGCTATATAAAACACATACATAAGTAACTCTGTCTGTCTGTCTGTGAATGTGAGAACGTTGTAGGCCTTGTGGACTGTAGATTGGTTGACCATTTTCTATTTTATTAAGTACCTGGTACTTCACAGGCTTGCACTGTCCCCCTATATCTTTTAACACTGTAATTTGAAACCATTGTAAAAGCTATTTTTTGTCTGTCTGTTACCTGTTTCTGATGCACACGGATAGACAGACATACATAGTACTTCGGTTTGAACATAGATTACTTTTGTTGTATCCCAGTAATACGGGTTTTCGTGGTAAATTTTCCGAACTTAACGCCGGCAAAGCCGCGGGAAAAAATGCACTTGTATTCCTTGAAGGAGTTGACAGTTATGTTTACATCTCATACTGTCAAATTCAGTGGGCCGAAATTCACCACGTGGCCACAGTGCGGATTAGTAGATGTCACATATTTTCGATTTTTTGGTTCTAGTATATTGCCGGTTTCCTCAAGATGTTTTCTGTCACCGTTTTGAGACCCGTGGTGATAAAATAATTTGCACAAAGTAAAGCATCTGTTTTGGTGCGAACCCACGACCAGCCACTCGCAAGTCACGACCATTACAACTAGGCCACTAAAATATCAAATAACTCTACACCCGACTTGGAAATTGACCCCAGGACCCCAAGTTTCGCACTAGACCCACTAGTCTTTCAATTTTATTTGGAGTTCATGTTATTAAAAAAAGAAAGACAAGGTTTTGAAAGTGTATTTAGAAAGTTTTCAACCTTGTACATAACTGTCATATATTCCCCTGTATTTATTAAAGACTACCTGACCCAGCGAACTTCGTACCGCCTCAGAATCAATAAATGTTGTGTTTACTTATCAGATCCCACCAACACAAAGCAAAGCCAAGTACCAAGTACCATATACCCATGTTAGACCAAGTTATGACAAACTGGTACTTTGAAGGCATAAAGCGTTTTCTAGCTACCACACCCCCATGATAGGTGAGCTCCTACCAAATAATGCCAACCTAGTACTACCAAGACATAAAGCGTTTTCAACTACCACAAACCCATGTTAGGTGAGCTCCTACCAAGTTATGCCAACCTGGTACTTCGGAGACATAAAGCGTTTTCTAGCTACCACACACCCATGTTAGGTGAGCTCCTACTAAGTCATGCCAACCTGGTACTTTCTAGCTATCAAACACTCATGTTAGGTGAGTTTGTATTCTTAAATAAGTGTTCTTAAATTTTCTAACTTACCGCGCATTTTTTAAAAAAAATTCTTTCATAAGATCCTTCTCCTGGCAATAACAAACACAACAAAAAAAATCGTTTCATAGAAAATGTGTACGAAAGTGACGTCGGGGATGCACGGACAGACCGGTGACGTGTCACCCAAAGGATATGAAAAATATCGTCGGCGACGATGTTCAACACGTCCCCGAAGGCACGTCCTGTCCCTGGTTCAGTTGCGTAGACACAGTCAGTTCCGTCGCTCTGGAGAGCTTTTCTTTTCTTGTTCCCCATTCTACCAAATTAGTTTCGCGTCATTGCCGTGGTATGTATGCATTAAACACCCGACCCTGTTTTGATAACACCACGTTTCAACTCCATACTGCCCACGTTCTAAGCATGTCAGTAAGTAGTGGTCACTGCTTACTGACGGGGGAAAACTTAAGGAGGATAAGCTAAGGCAGCCCACGAAGTCCTAGACCTTTTCCAACTACTAACACATATTAGAGACGGCTTCCCGTCTTACCAACTGCCTATCTGACCACGACAAATCAGCTGCTGGATATTACGATGCCCCATGATAATTCTTCGAAGCGTGTTGAAAGCAATCTGTACTCAGCCCAGAATTTGCCTACAAGCTTAGCACTTTCAGTAGCATCCATCAACTGCTATAGCGCGTAGACAACCGGAGACGCTGGACACGACATTAGTGCTGTATTGTTTGTGGGACAGCACAACATTTAGGTACTCTCCAGGGCGGAATCATTTGTGAATCTCCACCTGAGTCCGAGGTCTACTTTAAAACTTCTACCTCGTTCCTGGGCATTTTGATCAGCTTATGCTGCCCGGAATGACGTAACGCTTCTAACGAAACGGCATACATTGATATTTGTCAAGCTGTTTAGAAGTTATGGTGGAATAAAGAAACTCACCAACGTACGTGAACCCTGAAACATAACACTCCTTTAATTGGGCAGTTGTAAAAACAAAAATAAGGCATTTTGAAACTTCCTAATTGCTTTTTCCCAGAAATTACAACAAAATCTCTCTCAATACACATTGGGCAAACATTCCGTGTCAGTACTAGATTATGGCCAGTAATTGTCTCTGTGCATGGCAAACATAGACCACCTGGCTTGTTAAACTCAACGGACGGTGATTTCAGCCTAATAAATCCGGGTTTTTTCAGAGCCATAAGTTAGTCGTATCTTAGATAAGCTTGGCTAAGATTTTTATATTCCATAGCTTGAGTTTGCATTACCATTATCATATTCTACACTTTCTGCGCAATGTTGTACTTTATCTTTAGCCTGTGGAAGACGCTACGTTCTATTAATAAAATAACGAATATAAAATACTTAGATGTTGGTTTTGTATGCTTCGGTTTTCAGTTAGTTATGTAATTAGATTCTTTATTAGTATAATAACAATTTAAGAACTGCCTTTCACTGAGATACTAAGATCATATCAGTGATCGTAATATGCAGGGTTTTCTTAAATTGGCTAGTTACACTTCATGGATATAATGGGTATCGTATAAACCTATCTCTTAACACGGTAAACTGCGTGACCCACCCAGTGCTTTTTTGGCCTGGCAGCCTTTTTGTCTATGTATCCACATATTATTATTTATTTAATGTAGTTATACAAAATATTTTAACTGAGTAATGGTGGATTTTATAAGTCATTATTTTCTACATGAGACTACCTTTTGGAAGAGGCAACTAGATTCAATTTTATGTTGAGGTTCAAAAGCGCCTATTTGAAATAAATGTTTCGACTTTGGAATTAATTAAATGGCAATGAAAACCACAGCAAAATCTGCCGCATAGTTTTGAAAAACGACGCGGTAATATGGATAACGTAAAGAATAACACCACCATATTTCTTCGCGTGGGTGTCATAAAAGGTTACTAAAGGACTTACTAGAGAATGGGCAGTAGCGTTCTTTATGCATTTTACCACCATACTGCGATCGCCAACCCGCGTGCCAAGGGTGGCGATTATGTCAAAGCCCCCAAATTGCGGGAGGTCTAAATCCAGCAGTGGACGTCTTACGGCTGAAATGATGATAAACGCGAAAAGTGTACTACATTCTAATCTTCTATCTGTATATTAATATGTGACCCAAAAACTTTGTTACTCCATTTTAAGAAGATCATGAGGACGCAAGAGTATATTTGGTACAGTTATAGAGTTGAGCAGATAGCTAATCTATACTTATAATAAAACTGTAGAGAGGTCAATTCTGTACATTGAATATACATTCAAAATTAATATTGGGGGATGAATGGTGATCGATACTGATACCAAAAAAGCAATCAGTAAATTTTTTGTGTATCTGTCTGTCTGTCTGTATGTGCACGCATGGGTCAAAAACTACTGAAGGGATTTTAACCAAACTTGGTACGATTATAGTCCACACTCCTGAGCAGGTTTTAAGCTATATAACATAACGCTAAGATACATAGGAGCTGAGCAGTGACGATAACTTTGAAGCAAGTTGGATGAAAATGCGCTTTCGAGCTCTTATCCTCGCATACGTTGATCATACACCAAAAGTATGTATTACAAAGATGATGGTCTTCAAAAGATCTACAAAAAAGTCCTCAATAGTATATAGCTATCCTACTAAATTCGTAACACAGTTAGTTTATATCCTCGATTAACACATAGGGTACTTTTTATCCCGGTAGTATGTTCCTGCGGGATATTTTCCGACCTCCACGCGGGCGAAGCCGCTGGCGAAAGCTAGTGTTTTTATAAAATAATGCATTTGAAATACTTAGTTTTAAATTAATTATGGTTGAATTTCCACAACCGAGCGACCACTAGTATTATGTAATACGTGAAACAGAAACTTTGTACCCGTTTTACGATAATTACGCGGATGCAGGAGTATAAAACTTGGCCCAGTTACCGATTATATGGCGAAAGAGTCTAGGAAGCCAATATTTTTGGTTATTTGTTGATTAAAATTAACTATGGTCGAATTTCCACCACTGAGCGACCACTAGTAGGCATAGCTATAGAAGTAAATACAACATAACCTCACTTAAAACCTTTCAGAAAATCGAAATAATTCCACCCTCATTTTTCATCCATCTTAAAGTCCAATTGTTACACAATACCTCCACCCCTCTTACAGAAAATGAACTCGTTCAAAGCAGAACCAGTGTAATTATTAGCCCCCGTCATTATGCTAGCGTGCTCCAAGCGGAAGAGCTAAGGAAGTGACGATTAGATTCGTTGAGCTATTTGCCGCTGATAATCGTTGGCGACAAGCCACTAATGACGTTGGGACTTACAGCCATTTATTTCAGTTTGGTTACACGCGCCGATCAGGAGGTACAAGTAGTGGGTGGGGTACATAGTTCGGTTTTTGAAGTTGCCTGATTGTTAGAGAGTTCGCCAAAGTTTTGTTGAATAAAATAACATTGATTTCAATTTGAATTTTCGTACGTAAATGTTGAAATTGTTATACTTAGACCCTATTATTTCCGTTTGACTGTTCTGACTGACAGGGTCTATCTATTGTAAGTGATTCCGGAAAATTGCTTATTTTTGTAACATAAAGCATAGCATAATCAGTTTGTAATGTTTCCACTGATCGGATACAGGTTTTTTGTCGGTGAGAGGGACTCAATCGCAAACTATTACACTGGCCCAGTGCACATGTCACATGTCTTCGAATTTTTGGTTCTAAGTCATGTCGATTCCTCACGATGTTTTCCTTCACCGTTTTGAGAGAAGTGGTGATGAAATAATTTACCCAAAAGTATAGCGCCTGTCTGGGTTCGAACCTACGCTCCACAGCTCGTAAATCCCGGCCGCTACCACTACACCACTACTGCTCTGTTTGTTATTATAACACAAATGTTTATTTATAAAAAAAATAACATATCAGACAATAAGATAAAAATGTGTAATATTTTATTATCTTTCCACTTTTCCAAAGAATATAAATAAGAAAGTAAAGTAGGATAAAACCTACTTAACTGTTTGCCTTCAAAGCTTTGAATGGAATCAAAGATGGCTTACGGACTCTCTTGTCGGCTTAAGGAGTTTTCTTTAACAATTGATCAAAAAAGAATATAACAGTTTATAATTTAAACTGAAGATTGAAAACACTCTCTTAGTATGTAGTCTTAATTGACTACCTATGTTTTTCAATTTAAACTTATTCTTAAGTTAAACTTATTATTACTAGAAAGATGCATAGACGCACATAGATCAAAGTGAGCGGTGGTAGTTCATTGATAACGGTCGCGACTTACAACTTTGTAGGCCGTAGATTTGAACCCAGACAGGCGCTTTACTGTGTGTAAATTATTTCATCATCACTACCTCAAAATGATGAACAAAAACTTCGCGAGGAACTAAAAATCGAAAACATGTGACAACTATCAATCCGCACTGGGGCCATGTGTTGGAATCCGGCCCTCTACCTTTCGCGTTTCTGAAATGGAAACACAATAGGCTTTTTTTTTGGATGGGAAATCATCATATGACTTTTCCCGCTCTGGGTGGAGCGGGAGAGCATGTCAGACTTTTACTGATTAAAACCCACTCGTGTTCCTTCAGTTGCCCATGCACCAGGGTCACGGTATCTCTTTCAAACAATCTCGCGATCCTTGCAGGCATCGGTCCTAGCAGACCCCTTCAGTGTTGCTAACATCTCTTTGAGGCACGCGTGGAACACTACGCGCCGTCGACCCGAGCCTGGTCCAGGCGGCGAGCTACCCATTGCTCGCCGCCCGCAAGCTCGCGCTTACGGTGGCCGGGAGTCAGCTATCGACTCCCGACGCCCGGGGCGTCTCCTCCTGCGGCGGCTAGGTACGTGAGGGCGCAGAAACTGCCCTCTTGCTCCGTACCATGGCTCGCACCAGGGCCGGACGCGAGATGTCGCCGCCGCCGATCGCCTCCACGAGGACACGGCGGTGCTCCGCTCAGGCAAGGCACACTTCCACCATATGCTCCACCGTGTCCTCTAGACGATCCTCACAATGGAAACAGCCGGGCATTTCCTCCCGCTTTATCCTGAACAGGAACCAACCGAAGCACCCATGCCCGGTGAGATCCTGCGTCAGGTGGAAGGTGAGGACGCCGTGACGCCTCTCTATCCACTCCTCAAAGGGGGACTTACCACCGCAATTGTGACGTGCCCAGCGCTGGGTTGCGACAATCGTACCCGCCATGTCGCCATGAGATACTGCCGGAGCTCTGTCCGCCGTTCCGCGATTTGGCACGGCAGCGGAGTTTCGCCCCGGCGTTTCGCCTCCTCGCGCCATTCCCACATGTGGGGACCTTTGCCTCCAGATCCCACGGCGGCCCTCCGGCAAGGAGGCTCGCCGCCTCGCAGAAGACCGTGTGGTATCCCCTGACTAGCCGGATGGCCATGACCCTCTGGGCCGCACTCAACCGGCGCGCTGGGCGCAGCCTCAATCAGGGCGTCCACACCGGTGCCCCGTAAAGGGCCATAGACCGCACGACCCCCGTGTAGAGCCTCCGATAGGAGGCGTTTGGACCCCCAGATTGGGCAGGAGCCGCTTTAGGGCAGCCCCAGCCCGCTCCAGTCTGGGAGCCAAACGTCGGAAATGCTCAAAGAAGGTCGAGGACAAGTCCCAGGTACTTCATCGTCGACTCAACGCCGATGTGAACCCATCCCACCGTGAGTTGGGAACCCGAAGGTGGCGCGTTCCGAGGACCATGAAAACCCATGGCCTTGGACTTGTGCAGGGCCACCTTGAGTCCCATTTGCCGGATCCTTTCGACGATTGTCGCAACCTCACGTATTATTAAGTCGGCCGCCGACTCATACGACCTCCCCTGCACCAGAACCAGCATGTTGTCAGCTTAGCAAACCACGCTGACGCCGTTAGGGAGGTCGGCGTGCACCACCCAGTCGTATCCGATGTCCCACAGATGCGGCCCCAGGACCGATCCCTGTGGGACACCGCACGACATCTCTCGCCGGTTCCACTCTCCCTGGTGACCGGGGTAGATGACGGCCCTATCCGTCAGGTAAGCCTCGACCACGCGACAGAGGTAGGTTGGCACCCGGTGATACTAAAGTGCCTCCCTGATGCAACTCCAGGGCAGGGTATTGAAGGCATTGGCGATGTCTGGAGACACCGCCAAGACGACCCCACCCCGGGCCACTGCATCCTCCGTCGTGAGGGCTCGCACGCGCATGATGGCGTCCACCGTAGAATGCCCCTTGCGGAAGGCGTACTGGCCGTCCGACAAATCCGGCCCCTCCCGCACCAGCCACCCGACGAGGCGGAACAGTATAGGCTGATTATGCTTATGGTAAATAATTCTAATGATATATTGCACCAAGATAAGCAGTAAGTTATGCGTACGCTCCAGTGTGTGCGTCGGCGACTTATCGCCGCTGTTGTCACTCGCGAAGTCACGCGGCGGCATTGTGGGACAGGATACATTCAGAAGTCATACTGAATAGGATTTAGGGCTGGTTTTTAACCGACTTCAAAAAAAGGAGGAGGTTTCTCAATTCGACCGTAAAAAATATGTATATATTAGGTCTTTACCTATGAAATTGCCGTTCTGCAGTACTGGCCATTTCAAATCAAAATAATTTTTGTTTGTCTAAGAATTCTAATTTCAAATTAATTTTATTTTTAAACATGGAATTCTTTTTCCAATAATAGTCATTTGTTTATTTATTAGTGTTACATTTTCATCGCAATTCAATCTTTTTGTCATCATGTATATGTAAAAAATTCGAGTAATTATGGAATATGAGTACCGTCGTGGCAGCAACGCGGCACAAGCGGCACGCAACATCAACGACGTTAACGGAGCTAACACTACGAACCAACGCACCACCTGTTATTGGTTTGCTCGCTTCCGTTCTGGAAATTTCGACCTGAAAAATGAACCTCGCGGTCGTCCGAAGACTTTAGTCGACAATGACGAATTCAAGGCGATTGTGGAAGCTGATGATACACAATCTACAGGTGAATTAGCAGCAGCTTCCGACGGTAGCGTCAAAACAATATTGGTCCATTTGCGTCAAATTGGCAAGGTAAAAAAGCTTGACAAATGGATGCCCCACGAACTCAATGATCGCCAGCGCGAAGTACGCGTCGAGACGTGCCTTGCACTGCTCAACAGACACACAATTGAAGGAATTTTGAACCGCATTGTTACCTGCGATGAAAAATGGATTCTGTTTGATAACCGCAAGCGCTCAGCAAGTTGGTTGGATCCTGGTTCAGCACCTAAACAATGCCCTAAACGAAAACTTATCCCTAGAAAAGTGATGGTCACTGTTTGGTGGTCTAGCGCCGGTGTGATTCATCAAAGCATCTTACCAAACGGGGTGAGCATTACTGCAGATGTGTACTGTGAAGAACTGAACTCAATGATGGAGAAGCTGGCACATCTCCAACCAGCATTGGTCAATCGCTCGTCTCCGCTGCTCCTGCACAACAACGCGCGACCTCATACTGCACAGCAGACGGTCTCCAAGTTGCAAGAACTGGGGTTGGAAGCTCTCCGTCATCCGCCCTACTCACCAGACCTTGCGCCTACAGACTACCACTTTTTCCAGAATTTGGATAACTTCTTGGCGGGAAAAAATTCAATACCCGAGAGGCAGTACAAAATGCCTTTGAAGAATTTGTTGCCTCCCGTCCAGCTGATTTTTTTAAGAAGGGCATCAATAAACTGCCGTTGCGTTGGCAAAGATACATTGATTGCATGGGTGATTATTTCGATGAATACAAATAAAAAATACATGAAAAAAATTCGTTTAATTTTTTGCACACAAAACGGCATTTTCACAGGTAAAGACCTATTATATATATTTTATGTGTGTTCGCGGATAAACTCGTCGTTTATGAACCCATTTTGATAGTTCTTTTTTTATTGGAAAGGAGATATACCAAGGGTGGTACTATGATAAGGAAACCAGGATCTAATGATGGCATCCCAGAGAAGTCGATGGGAGCATTCGAAAATCGTAATGGCGACTAGTGCGTTTATTTATTTATTTTTTCATTAATTATCTTATTATTATTAATTATCTATTTAATTAAGGTCTGAAGTTGTTCTTATGATGAAGCTGGAAGACAGTCAAGGGACTTTTGGGTTTGTGCGAGTCGACGAGAGCGCTACAGCGTGGTACCAGCTCTCTTGACCAAGTGTCAAGTACAAATATAACCTAAAAACCAATAATCATCTTCAGAAATTGTCTTCTCACCCGCAACACACATCTGCGCCCAGTAAAATGTTCAATGGTGAAGAATATACCTCCAATGTGCCTCTTGTTCCATTTATTTCATTTAGATCATGGTACTTCTGGAATATTTATTTCTTGTAACCTAACGTATGAACCACTTTGCAATGGCGCAAACTTCTCGCTTTAATTGAATTTTCAGTGTGAATATTTGCGCGGTTTTAGTAATATGTACCTATTCTACTTAGGTAGATAGGTAGGTACCACACGTTAGAACAATGGCTTCTGTTATATGCACGATAGTGTTAATTTGTTGGTAAAAGAGGCGAGAACTTATTAAGGTAGTTATGTAATTTATTTGAAAAAACTGCTGTTTATAGACGGATAAATAATGGATAGGTGACTGGTCTAAAAGACCAGTTCTATGACTAGTCTATGTGGGAGGCAGGACCTTTAAGATACGTAAATAGGCTGATAAAAAAGCTAATATTAATCAAATGGTTTTTAACAAATGTTGTAAGAACTAACAGACATAGGTGCTTTGCTTTTAGTAACTATTTGAGGTTATTGTATCTAGTGCAGACAAATCTCAAGAGTTGAATTAGTTCGAAAACGATTTAAAAATATTATACCTTTTAACGTTAACAGTTTATAATTTGAATTTATTGGCTAATGTTTAAAATGTTGATTTGAATGATGTAGTAATGATATACAGGAAAAGTTTTTAACCAGTGCGCAAATTTGAACAAATTAAACTTAAACGAGTTATAATAACCATGCCATTTTAATTTTGATATATCAAAGTACAAAACAATTAAGTAATCGTTAACAAAAGATGTTTATTTTGGAACTGGTTTTTATGGTAACTTGCGCGCGCGGTGGCAAAGGTGAACGACCGAGCGTAGCTACGAGTAGGTACTCGGCTGGTAGGTATCAGCTGTTCGGTCGGAGAACAAAGTACCGAAAGTTCAAAGTACCTACGCCGGTGCGCGGTTACTGACCTATTCCTATTGTTGATATCATATTAGGTACGAATACTAGGGTGTTAATCATATTAAGGTGTCTACAGTTTACTGATTTATGGTCGGATAAAAATGAAAAAAAGTATTGAAAAAATAGTTGAAATGTGTTCTATTACTGATACTGAACCACTAAAAAACATTTGCGCACTGAAAAAGATCTATGCGGGCAAGCTTAGACCACTATACTTTATAATTAACATTACAAGTTACAGTTTTATTTACAAAGGAAAAAAAAAACCGTTTTCATAACGGAGATAACATCTTGAACATTGTTTTAAAGGTAAAAATGGTAGTCTCTTTAAACCCCCTGGCTGTTATTTGAGTTCGAATTCGTTTTTAAACAATATGTAAAATTTGCTTGGACATTAGTTTAATAAAAAATTAAATTAAAAATTTAAAAAACCCGCGACACAAAAACCTAATTTCCCTTTAAAAAGTAAAAAATAATAAAAAATAACTCAATCTTAAAATACCTAAGAATAATAATTTAAAAAAAAATACGCCACGTTGGGGGACCGCTTCAAACCTAACAATTTAATTGCTAATAGTCTTATTACCTAACTAAGCAGTCAACGACGTCTGCACTCGCGGAGCGGTCCACCAACGCGACGTTTTTTTTTTAATTATTAATACATTCTTAGATATTTTAAGATTGAGTTATTTTTTATTATTTTTTACTTTTTAAAGGGAAATTAGGTTTTTGTGTCGGGGGTTTTTTAAATTTTAAATTTAATTTTTTATTTTGTACTTTTTATAGGTATATACTTAATATAATGTAGAATCAAACGAAGCTAAGAACACTCTCGATTAATTCATCAATATTCTCTTTCAGTGCGCTTTCATTTGAGACCCCACTCGAGTATATTTGCTGACATTCGGTTACTCTTCCCCACTTTCCCCCTCACAACTTTTAAACGGCTCAACCGATTTTCATCAAACATGTCTAAGAACACTCGCAGGTAAATTACCTTTAATACAATTTATTTTTATTGAAATCGCATCATCCGTTCGGGAGCTATGATGCCACAGACAGACAGACAGACAGACACGTCAAACTTATAACACCCCTCTTTTTGCGTCGGGGGTTAAAAACTCAAACAGTTATTACCCATGATATAAATGGATATTATAATATTATTTTATCAATGACTGAGTTGGACTTTATTAAATAATACTGCGGTAATTAAATAGTTCAGAAACCATTTTAAAATTGCTTTTAATTTCAATTAAAATGTTAACTATTAAACCCTGGATGCTTGGAAATATGTATTTCTAAAACATAGAACATTCAAAGTTAATTTATCTGAAAGGAAATGACTGAAACCTGAAAATAACTTATTGAGTAACCTTACCTTTACTGCCGTTAATTGTAGTAGATAAAAACAAGGAAGACTTACCTGAAAACAAGGTAAAGAATAAGTACAATAATCAGAATCAGAAGTTACAACAATATTGTCGATTCTTTTGTGAAATAGGAACATTCAGGGAAATTCATTATTTGCCAAATTGTACTCACTACATCAATTTACAAAGGGAAATTTAACTTGGTAGTTAATCTGGTAAACAATAAATTTTCCTGACTTTACATTATTAAGTGTATATGTATAATTGTATCTGTGTGTATATGTATCGATATCATCTTTAAATAGTATAAAGTCGCTGTTTTAGTATATCAGTTTCGCTGCTTACAACTTCTAAACCACAAAACTTTATTTTGATTTTAATGCGGTTTACACTGTCATCTAGAGAATTTCTACTTATATTGTTCCCACTACTGTAACGGCCTGTGGTCCTCTCGGTAAGAGGGAGTAGGCCTTATGATACATACATATTAAACTTATCTTCTATATACTTATAATAAAACTGTAGAGAGGTCAATTCTGTACATTGAATATACATTCAAAATTGATATTGGAGGATGAATGGTGATCGATACTGATGCCAAAAATGCAATCAGTAAATTTTTTGTCTGTCTGTCGGTGTGTCTGTCTGTCTGATTTTAACCAAACTTGGTATGGTTGTAGACCTTACTCCTGGGCAGGTTATAGGTTATATAACATAACGCTCAGACACATAGGAGCTGAGCAGTGACGATAAATTTGAAGCAAGTCGGATGAAAATGCTTTTTCGAGCAATACTCGCATACGTTGATCATTCACCAAAAGTATGTATTACAAAGATGATGGTCTTCAAAAGATCTACAAAAAAGTCCTCAATAGTATAAATCTATCCTACTAAATTCAGAACACAGTTAGTTTATAACCTGGATTAACACATAGGGTACTTTTTATCCCGGTAGTATGTTCCCACGGGATATTTTCCGACCTCCAGGCGAACGAAGCCGCTGGCAAAAGCTAGTACATAATAAAGTAGTTTTCACGTTTTGTCATGCTGTATATACCGGACGAAGGAGGAACGGGTTGCTACATATAAATCTTATGACCATTTTTTGCAACTAGATTTCAGGCAGGATAGAAAGTGAAATGTATGATACATTGCACTTTTTATCCTGCCTTCTGTGCCACGACATATGCAGCCAAAACGACTTCTGCACTTCAGTGCGTGTTCGTTCGTTTTCACCTCCATGACTTTATCGGTGGCAACCGACGACGTCACAGAGATGAAGACGCTATAGATTGACAAAATTTGATAAACTGTCAACACTGTGTTATGCATAGAATGTATATCCAATCAAACATTCGGCGCCCGTGTATCATTTTTGCACACACTTGTTTATACAATGTGTATCAAAAATGATACACTTGGCTCTGGAAATATGAGAACACACAAAAGTATTTGATAGGCCAGTGTATCAATTTTGATACACACTCTGAAAAAGAGAAGAGAAAAGGAATATTGAAACTTAAAACACATTAATATAATAAATAAAACCACATCAATAAAAAGCAATACATAACAAAAATAAGTTTGTTTCTGGAGATTATGCATGGCGCCGAGCGAAGGTGTTAAAAGTCGCATAGGCCGATTAAATCAAGACAAAATTGCAATAATCCTCCTCGCTAATTGCGTAACACACTTTATGATAAATAACTAAAGTGGAATCATTTCAGTAGGTAACATTTGACAATTCAACTAAATTCAACAACGTAACCTTGTAACGGCGGACATAAAATAATATATTTTTTCGTTTTGTTAGAACTGCACAATTGCTTAACTTTTTTCAACTAAGATTACATATTTATTGTAATAATAACCGATACGAGTAATTTTACGACTAAGTTCCATATGAACTGACAGACTTCAAATGTTACCTATTAAAATGACTCCACAATAATGATTTCATTTCTGCAAGTAGGTTTGTACAAACACTTTTGCACGATAATCATACTGTCAAAACTAGATGAGGTCGAGGATTCCTGTCTGACTACACTGAGAAGAAAGCCTGAAACAAACTCAGAGGTCACAATCTCGTCTAAAGTCCAAACATAATCTTGGTCAGATCATGTGAAGACTCTGTGGATCGGTGTATAAAATGGTCTTTTGAGGACAGAACCACTCAGATTGAGTAGACTTGGTGAGTGGAGTAATCATTCAGTTCAACTCAGAACTTAAGGAGCTCAACGACACTAATATTACAAAATCAAGAGAATCTCAGTATTAAAACGTATCATGCATAGAAGGATTGTAGTGGTGGCCCAGTGGTAACGGAACCGACTTAAGAGGTGTAGGGTTGTGGGTTCAAGCCTAGCCAGGCACTTTACTTTGAAAAAAAAAAATATTAATTACTCACAAAATGGTGTAGGAAAATATTGTGAGGTAACCTGTCAGACTGTCTAAGGGCCGATTTTTCAATCCTCAGATAAACAGACGGATAGGGTTTATTCAATAGATAGTAAAAAACTGTGTTGTTCAATCGTCAAATAGGCTTTATTGGTCGAATAATTCCCTTAACGGAGGAATAAATCTATTTGGCTCTTTGACGGCCAGATAACCGCTTGTTCCATTGATAAACGACGTTGGCGTTACCAAACTTGAGGTTAGTTTTCGTTTTTAAAAAGTGTACTTAATGAAAATGGATGTTTGCGATAGTATTGACGAAATAGCAATTGAGGATGAAGCCATAATTAGTAAATATAAGTATATGAATGAAAATAAAGATAGAATATGAGAGAAAAGAAAGAATTTCAAGACCGAGTGTCGAACACTTTAAAGTGTGGGATTCATCTTTGCTTTCCATGATTATTTTAATACAATTAAATATCACGGAAATACAAATAAAAATACCACACAAACAAAAAACAACGTCTCAACGTAAAAAAGGGACATCTGGCTGCCTCACATTGTTTTTATAACATTGACAGTAAACAATGAAATAGCCCGTCCCGTTCTAACATTGGTTTATTTTGTATATTTGTTTCACCTCCCTGAAGTTAGCGTATTCACAGATGTGATATTCGGTCAGGTAGTTATTCCTAAATAAAATAACGATTGAAAAACTGACAACCACTTATCCGAGGAACAAAGAGTCTAATAACTTTATTCTTTAGGTAGCTATTGGTTCTTTTATCTGAGGATTGAAAAATCGGCCCTAAGATTAACAAATAGCAGCCGGGACCAATGGCTTAAAGTGGTTTCCGAGAGACACGTAAGTAAAGATGGTCACTACTCCACGACGGCAACCGCGGCAACTCATACTGTTCGATCGAACCGTGGGGCTGTTATTACTTAGCCAGAAATCTCCCAATGTATGTACTTACAAATTTATAGTCATTAGTGTAGTCTACCCAATAGTCGAAATTCGACCAATAGGTATATTAATTTCAAACTAAAAATGGAGTTTTTATGCATTAATAAATAAAAATATGAACTTTCTGTGCTCCTTCTCTAAATAAACTTTAACTGTGTCCGCGTAACTTTCTTAAAAAGGTGTGCAAAGTTTTTACTTCACGTATATTTATCATGAAATAGTCATCCAAAAAGGCAATAAAGTCATATTTGTGACAGTCAAGAACCACAAAATAATCATCATACAACTTGGCACTGACCTGCAGATTGCAAAAAAAAAAAAACAAATTAACGAAAGAAGAAAGAAACAAAAACACTAAAAACAAAAAAATTAAGTCGCGGGCTACTGTACCGCATCCTCTGTAAGGCACCATATAGCCGCAACGGGCCGCAGCGCAACACCCACACGCATCCCACCTGTGTTATGCTTTGGTTCAAAGAAAATGCTCGAAACTGTTAAAGGAGGATGTTTGCAATGCGCTGAGTTCTGGCACGACCCTTCCCAATCTGCGTTAGCTTTCCAAACACCTTACCTATCAAAAATACCAAGTTTATCCCAGCCACTAGGTAACTAGGTGCTCATACGAAAAGAAAAAGTAAAAAAAAATACAAAAAAATATATACGGTCGAATTGAGAAACCTCTTCCTTTTTTTGAAGTCGGTTAAAAAAAGTGAAGAAAATACGTTTACTTGTCGTAAACATGACCCAGAGAAACAACACAAAAAAGAACAAGTTGGGCCAAATTATGCGTAAAACACGTATAAAGGTCAGCATAATGTTACGACCCTACGCGTAATAGAGCCTCACTACTGCATATGGCAACAAATAATATAAAGCTAATAATACAGTAAGCCTATGCGTCTTAGTTGGCGACCCGCCTTCCCTGCGCTCCAGAGTAAACCACCATAACCGCGGACGTAATAAATGTGTCTGGATCTTCGACGCACTGCTGAGAGTTTAAAATCGAACAGTAAAACACAGAGTTCGATTTTCGATTTCTGTTTAATTCTCAGTGCACCGAGACCTGAAAATCCGGTGCACGAGAATTTCCCGCGATTATTTTATTACGGCCGTGTGTCCGTAGACTAACCCATGAATCATTGCAGACCTTGACCCACTGCGGTTCAAGGTTGGTAATTCAAACAGTTCAAATAGGACGCACATAAGGGTTATTATTGCTTATCGTTTGACTAGCCTTAACTGTTGTGGGATTGGAACCGAGAACTTAATGATAGCGAATATAAGCGATTGCCATTATTATGTATTTAAAATAAAAAACATAAATAAAATCAGGCATTTTCATTGATAAGCAAATAAACGACCAACTTAATGTAAATTATTCGTATATTTAAATCACAAGTGACATTCTTCATACATGTCAAAGAATGTTAGTTGACACGGTAAGTTGATGTAATGTAGTGTCATTTTTACCTACTAACGGTACCTACGAGTAATACGCCTATATCTAACTTAAAATTTACAAATTATGCCGTCAGTAAATTATAACTAAGCAAATCATACCTACTTAAAACACTTAAAAAAATACGTATCGCTATGGAAGAACCCTTCATTGTTTGGATCATGCAGCAGTCCGGATTAGTCAGACTCAGGGATAATAAATTAACAAAACTTTCAAACAATATTTCTCTTTTGTTTTAATTATTCGTAGCCAAATAATTCTATTTCATTTTTATTTTGTGTATTTAACACCACCGTAATACTTTTAAATTAAGTCGTACGATAATATGCCTCCAGTTTGGCAAAACGAAACTGTGGGTACTCGACCAGTCAATATTATTACTGCATACTATCAGCGATACCTGGCGGTAAATAGCGGCAGTATCCAGAGTAGAGGACTGTGAATTCAGTGGCTGGCGTCCGGGGCGGAGTAGCGGATTTAGCGCCAACTTGTGGCAAAACGTGGCAACTAGTGTTTCGTGCAGGCAACACCAGTTGTCGAATAGTTGGCGCTGTGTGAGCTGTGCTGAAAGGGTGAAAGCTCACAGTTTCACAGTACGAAAGTTTGGCCTAATGTTCCATAGATGGCGGGATTGTGCATTGAAAATAGAAAATGTGGAAGCTCTCAGTTTCACTATACGTTAGTTACGTTAACGTATTGTAGATGGCAGGGTTGTGTTCTGAAAATATAAAAGTTTGCGCTCGTTTTTACAGGTGGCGCTGTTCCTAGACGGGTAAATTAAGCTTGTGGAAGCTTCAGCGAGGCGGGCGATCCGCTAAAATTAAATCGCATCCCTAATGTGTTCACACATTTTTCGATCTCCCGCTTAACTTGTGAGCACATAAAAAAGGATTTCTCACCGAAAAAAAGTTAATGCAATGGCAAGGTGGTTTTTTCGTATTTGTCGGGGTGGCATTCAAACGCTATAATCAGTTACATTGGTAAGTTAGGCAAAGTAACAGTATCAACCATATTTGTAGATAACTAATAATAATCTACTTTTACGTTTCCGATACCAAAGGGTGGCGATTTTTTATATTTCTTTACACATTTTGTTTTGAAAACATTAATTAGGTACTTCTTGTATCTGATCTGTCACCATTCGACATATTTTACTACCTACAAAAGTGAGTTTGTTCATTAGGATATATCCTTTGTAATGAAAATGTATTTTGAAATAACAAGTTGCACTCCAAATCACATGACAGTAAAGCCTACTTACTATGTTCTGCTGGGAGTCAGGTAACCTCTCTGTGAGAAGTAGTGCGAAATATTCCACTACGCGGGCAGGTAGTGGATGGGTCATGTCTTCGAATTTTTAGTTTTATGCCTGGCCGGTTTCCTAACGATGTTCTCCTTCACCGTTAAATTAAATACACTAATGAAGTGGCCTGCCTAGGTTCGGACGCTCATCACCGTTGGTACTTTATATTTACCAACTTTGTTTTACTCACATAAAACAATGTATCCGATAAAACCACCTAAATTAGTCACCACAGCAGATCAACACCTTTTAATGAATTAGGCCTTCTCAAATTAGTATACATATACCTAATATGTATACTAATTTGAGAAGAGATTTAAGAGAAAAGATTTTTACTAGTGAAGACTATGTACAGACGCCACCAGGTCAAGCTACCCGAAACTGTCAATTTTTCCCAATGAACCTTGAACCTAATAGAAATAAAGTCGAAAATCTATCAAAGAAATCTGACAGATTATAGTAGCTTGATGTGTTGGCGTCTGTACATAAACAGCCTATAAAGTTTAATTGATGCTAATTTTAACGCATAAAATTTTTAATTTTATATTCTGTTGTATATTCTGATTACTTTAACTCACACAAAAAATATATTACTTAGACGAAAATATTCGACTTTTACAATAATTTAGTAATATGTGAGCACTATGTATCATTTGTCTACTTTTTATTATTTTACCTAGTGTGGTATAGTAATTATATTCTAGGTGCATCGTCTTCACATATAATGATATTAATTAATATATACAAAATATTTTAAAAGAATAACAGTACAGTTTCTTGCCCATCCTTCTTCATGCGAAACAAGGAAGGGACAACTAGAACCAATTCAAATTATTTGTCAATTTTGACATATAAAAATGTCTTTTATGTGCATTTTATATGAAATAAATTATTTGACTTTAACTTTTAATGCAACGAAGTAAAAGTAATCCACTGAATGAAACATTCCTCAATATAATGAAAGATATTGATGACAAGAAAAGTAATAAAGAAAATATGTTTATTTGCGGTAAATATGACGCAAAATGTAGACGGAACACAACTAAAATATATAAAAAACTGGGGGAAAACATGCGTCACAACCACGCAAAACGGCCATCGTTCAGCATACTGCTGCGACCCTATGCGAGACAGAGCCCCAGCGCTGGTTTTCAGTGCAAGTAGCTATAGAAACTGTGGTCTACATGCACCTCGGAATACTGCAAGGTACACACATGGTGAACACAGCAGTTTACACAGTACACAATACAACGCACGTAGGACTAGCCGTGCGTATGTTACATGCACCGTATGCAATTATAATTAAGGTCTCAATTACAGAGTATGGACACGTATTGGCGGCCGCTGCTAGTGCCAGGCTATTGTCAACACTTTCTATATAAACAACGCCTGACACCATTTACTCGCACTGTGAAACTAATTACGATTAGAAACTGAAGGCTTAGAACGCGATCAGTGACGGTAGTTGTACGTTTAAAGTGTAAGCGTCGGTTAGCCCGCACAATTCAAATTCGTAATTCGCTTTTTGAAATTCGCAGGTCAGGTATCAGGCTGCGGGGTCGCGTGATTGTTCGAAAGAGATACCGTGACCCTGGCACATGGGCAACTGATGGAACACGGGTGGGTTTTAGTCAGTAAAAGTCTGACACGCCCTCCCGCTCCGCCCAGAGCGGGAGAAGTCATTTGATGATTTCTCATCCTGAAAAAAAAAAAATGTATCAGGCTGTATGTTGGACAAAATGAGAGTCGCGACCGTTACACGTTTAAGTATTTATAGAATTATAGTCATAATTGCAATGATCAATACAACCGTCTTAGTTCATCTAATAAGTCTAATACGATTAAACGATTTGCTTAGAGTTGTATTGGTGATTTTATGATGCCGCCCAGTGAACAAAATTCGACCATAATTCATTTAAATCTTCATATATTTCTAATGCATTATTATGTAAATATACAGGATGAGTTCATCCAGTGCGTAAATTGTAACCATGAATTCAGCATAATCATTCTTCTTCTTCAGACCCCCTTGCGCAGAAATTTTTCGACGGTTTTCCAAAAAAATCAGCTATTTCATCATCAAAAACTGATCCTGTATAAGCTTTATGCACTCGTTCTCCACATAAGTGTAACCGTGCCAAATATCGTACTCCTCCGTCCGCGTAATTTCCGTTAAAAGGGGTACGAAGTTTTTGCTAGATAATTTTGTAAAGCCATGCTTATTAGGTCGCGAATCATATTTTGTTCAATATACAGCCTGGCACTGAACTGCAAACTGCCTTAATGCCCTTTAGGCACAAGGATTTATTGAGCATTGTCGCCTGTAGGCTTGCGGTTGCGCGGTTTGTTGTCGCAATTAAAAAGCCAAGAAACCATTTTTGTTATTTTATTGGAAATTATCAAATGACTTCTCCCACTCTGAGCGGAGCGGGAAGGCGTGTCAGACTTTTACTAACTAAAACCCACCCGTGTTCCTTCACTTGCCCAAGTGAATCGCAAGCCAAGCGTTTACGTACTCATAACAACATGACTGAAGTCCACGAAATGATAGACAGAGGTGTATACAATGCGTAACATAATTAACCCAAGACTTTACACACCCGATTAGAGTATTGAGATAAAACATTATTTTTTAAACGCTAAATGTTATTATCAAGAAAATCTTGTTAACCCTAGCATTATTTTTAGTTATTAAAAATGGAGTCTTATTGCCTTGATTAAGGATTGAATTTTCTTTGGCTCATTCATCGGTAGTTTTGGCAAAATTGATAAATTTTGAAAAAAATACTTAAATTAAAAATGACTGACATCGAATCAATAGTCAATTATGAACAAACTACTATGTGGTCTTCACATGAAGTGACCAAGATTATGTCTGGACTTTAAAAGAGACTGTGACCTCTGAGTTTATTTCGGCCTTTCTTCTCAGAGTAGTCAGTTAGCAAACGCCGACCTCATCTAAGTTTAAAAAATATCATTGACATGTAAAAGTGTCTGTACAAACCTACTTACAGAAATAAAATCATTTATCCTTTTATCATTTAGGACTTGCGTCTATTCTGTTACACCGTGTATAGTACACCCAAATTTCGCCACTGTATTTAAATCCCCTATAATCTAAAGATGTTACGTGTGTGTAAGGATAGCAGCAGGTGTGTAGTTTCTGCCTACCCTCATGAGAAGTAGGGGTCAGCTTCTGTGTGTATGTAATGATAAAATCACATTACATATTTTGAGTACATGATGTCTCCAAAAAACTCTGCAAGCATTTTGTTAAACGAGAGAATCTGCATACCTTTGTTCTATGAAATTATACATTTTCGCTAAGTGTTGAATAAAAACGCGAACAATAACTTTACAGCACGTTAAGTAGTGTACTACATATAAAGTCATGTCCATCACTCTGCCAAGTCCCGGTCTAGTGAATAGCAAATCTGGCAAAAACCGCCTCACCGATTCCATCATAATGAATGGCCAGCATTTACAGACGGCCAGATTTCCAGATTTGCCTGAAAGCCGGAAGGAGATCCCTCCACAAATGTAATAAACTACATAACAGAGATGGACTATTTTCGGAATATGTTTTTGTTTTGTTTATTAATGGAGTCTTCAACCCGTGTAACACGCTTTACGGATTTCGTCGTGTTTAATGCATTCATATCTTGTTATGATGTTTGTACAAAAGAGTGGGTTGTCGGGCCCTAATGTCGGTACCGATCGCGGCAAGTTGATTTCTGGATAAACGCAAGACCTGAAAGTAGTTTATTCGTAATCGATTTAAGTAGCTTATAATATGGGTATTTTTTGTAATAATACCGCTGGTTAAGCCAAAAAAATCCTATTTCAAGGCAATAAAATAAAATAATATATGCATAAAATAATGCTAAGGTCAACACGATTATCTTAATAATAAAAGTAAGCTTTAAAAAAAATTAGTTATGGTCATTGTAATGTGCTTTGAATTCATTACTCTAATTGGGATGTAAGAGATCTTTCGTTAATAATGTTACATGTTGTAGCTGAGCGAACTATTTCACCCGCACCGACGAGTTAACACAAATAGTGCTTATCAGATCAATTGATAAATAGTATAAGATTCGTAGAAAATTACTACCACCATTTTTTTTTCTATCTAGATCTAGAGGTCTAGATAGTAATTATAAGCCAAAGCAGTAGTGGCTCAGTAGTAAAGCTAGCATTCGAAATTAGGCAAAAGCTTCACCACTGCTCTCAAAAGGGTAAAGAACACAATTGTGAGAAAATTTATTTATCTCAAAACCAAAAACTAAGACATTTGAGATCTACCAACGAGTCGGCCCGCGTGATAAATTTCGACTCACTACCTTTCACAGAGACAGCCTGTCCCACCAGTGGGCAATATAGGCAGATTATACATGATAATGATATTAATAATCTTTAATGATATAAATTAAATAAACATATACATTCCCTGGCTCCTGTGCTAGGGAACACTGTATTACAGAAGCTAGCCTCTTCTCCTATTTACTTTGTTATTTATAGCATCCAAAGATTACAATGCGATTTAAAAGTAACATGAATAATAAAATTAAAAATAATGTATAAATATCTAACCAATGACCTATGGATGTTTTTATCTACTGATCCATAGACAATGTAGTTTTCTTCCTTCCGCATAAATACGCAGTTTAGAGTATAATTAGACAAAATGACCCAGACTTGAAATTAAATGAAATGTTTGAATATGGAAGTAGATTATTTCAAAAACTTTTACACATCAATCTTTTAAACCTAGATGGCGACTATTCCTTAGCTGACTGATTTCTGAGAAGAAATGCCGGAACAAACTCAGCGGTCTCTTCTTAATTCAAATATTAAAATAGTGCACATTTATGAGAGTTTAACAATGCAAGGCCTTTTGATGAAAAGCAAGTTCAGGTGCAGTTTGAGTGAACCTGTCCTGCTGCGATCATTGTGTGGCTCGACGCTATTTTAGGGAACCCATCGATCCGTCACACGACGCTACTAGATCTTCAGGACATTTTTGTATGCTATATACTAAATACTTAAAGCTGTTAGACAGAAAGTTACGTACACAATCCACCCTGCATGGTACTCACTTTAAAATTAAGGAATAATATAGCTACACAATAACGATGCATTCCATCGGAAATGAATATACAGATTAATTGAATTACCATTCAGTGGTTCTGTTATTAAAATATCATGCATCAGTTGCTGCACTTAGCTTATCAGTTAATTAGGTATCTAATAATATTGATACAATGGACGCAATATCAATTTGGGCAGGCATTGTAATGTATGGAGAGAGAATCGGAAGCAATGTGATGTCTAGAGTCTTTTGCTTAATTTATATGCCATTGCTCCATTTTTTAATTCTTTTTACCTCATGTGGTATAGTAATTTAATTCTGGGTGCATCGTTTTCACATACAATTATTTATTGAATGTATCTAAAACATTTTAAAAAGAGTAACAGTGGAGCCTATTCTTCTTCATACGAAACTACCTTTTGGAATGGGCGACTAGAATTCATTCTATTTTAATATTGACGTTCAAAGGTGCCATTTATGTGCCTATTTGAAATAAATACTTTGAGTTTAACTTAATGTTTCACACAAAGTTTTGCATACAATTACTATACAAGTTATCGATTTGTTTACAATTTTAAATGATAGTCCTATATACTACCTGTCAGAAAGGTCTCGCCTGCTACGGCGTAGATGATGTTGAGATTACGCTGCTACGCGAGCTACGTCGTAGCTTAGCGTCGATCCGCTCCGCGTTGAGTTATTATTGCTACTGTGTTCAACTTGCTATGCACTTGAGTGGTAGTTACTTAAATTCGTCCCTAAATAATCAACACCCGGATCCAGCTTGTCCCTTGCTGCCCTCTACCAGTGACTACCTAAACCGAGGTCCGTACACAGGGGGTGCACTTAGGTATTAGTCGCTTTGGTTTTTAAGTTTTGTAAGCCTCGGGTGGAGACCTTAAATTAGCGTTTAAGGAATTCGCAAGAAAGCCCGGTTAAGTAGTGGCAATCTTTAAGGTTAACTACGAGATGCCATGACAAAAAAAGGTAGTTATTAGTATAATTTTTAAAAAATGATTTCAGTTTCGTCATTGCACCTCAGTGGTAGTCAAAGCGGTAAATTAAAGGTGAGTATGGAACATTAACTTGTCTTCTTGTTAGGGACCGAACAATGAGCACGACTCCCAACGCTTTTTTGCAATCAAATTTTGCAAAGCTATTTCTACGAAAATCATTTTTTTTTTAGGAAAACTGGTTCGCCCGATTTGACGAGTTACTTTGTTCGAGTCAACTAATAAACCACAAAGACATGGATGACCCACATATTGATCTACAGATACGACATTTTAACGAAGACTAAACGAAAACTCCTACTAATATTATAAATGCGAAAATTTGTGAGGATGGATGTATATGTATGTGTATGTTTGTTACCCTATCACGAAAAAACTACTGAACGGATTTGGATGAAATTTGGAGTTAGTTTATAACCTGGATTAACACATAGGATACTTTTTATCCCGGTAGTATGTTCCCGCGGGATATTTTCCGACCTCCACGCGGGTGAAGCCGCTGGCAAAAGCTAGTATAAAATAATGTTACAGATAACTGTTAAATCATTATACACTTTAAAAAAGGCAGAGTTCAGCTGAGTGCGAGCTGATCAGCTTTTGGTGCTAAATGGACCTAATGAGAACTCTTTACACCTCGCTCGCACTAAGTATGGTCATTTTGCTTGAAGTAAAATGAGGAAAAAGTAAAGGAAATAGGTAGACTCAAATTTCAAACTCATTTTTATTGAAATAAAACCACTTGACTTTGACTTCGAAAGCGCAGTAGGTATTTATAGAGAAGACATACATAATCGGCCTATACTGTTCCCACTGCTGGGACTCAGGCCTTCTCTCGGTGAGAGGGAATGGGCCGTTAACTACCACGTAGGCCCATTGCGGGTTGGTAGATGTCACATATCTTCGAATTTTTAGTTCTAGGACATGCCGGTCTCTTCACGGTGTTTTCCTACACTGTTTTGAGAGTGTGATGAAATTATTTACACGAAGTAAATTAGCTGCCTGGGTTCGAACCCACGGTCTAGAACTCGTAAGTCAGGGCCAATACCACAGCTCTCTAAAGAAGACATGTGACATCCGTAATCCACACTGGACCCGCGTGCTGGATAGCCTACTCCTTCTCAAAAAGACGAGGCTTGTGTCACAGTTATGGGAACATTGACTGATTATGAGTATACTAAGCTCATATCTACAATTACAAACGCCCCATGGTTCATACGAAATGAAGCTCTACACCATGATTTGAAAATTCCGACAGTCAAAGAGGAAATAAAAAGCTATATCAAGTCATACAAAGAAAGAATAACTCGCCACCCAAATACCCTGGCAAACCACCTAATGGATAAAAAAGGCAAACGCAGGCTAAAACAAAAAATTCCACAGGATTTCATCAGAAAATCATAGCTACATGCTAAATGAGAAATAGGATGTGTCACATACCAAGCAAGACATTTAAAACGTCATACAGATTATTGAATGTCCTAATAGATAGTGACAGATTGTATGAAGAGATAAAAAAAAAAACTCATAACTATAGTTTTAAGAACTTGTGTGAACGTGTATATTGAAAGAGGTAATAAAGGTAATAAATTTTTAATTTTTTTTACTGATTAATTGACTAACACATAATCCGCCGAGACGTTTTTTAAGCAACGTATTTATGGAGATAAAAATAAAAAGATGGTTTGGTCATTTTGAGAGGATGAATCAAGGACGGCTGACAAAAGTTATTTACAAAGCAGAGGTGACGCCGCCAGAAGGGGACGCTCTAGTAGAACATATAGTGACCTTTTTGGTGATGGTTTACAGAAGGGTCAGGTGCGTAGCGCTGGTAACCGGCGCGCGTGTATGACCAGATGTATGAGCATAATCGAGGCAGAAGAAATATGTTAGGACCGTATTAGGTGGCGTTCTGTAGTTTCTGCCTACCCCCTTGGGAAAAAGGCGTGATTTTATGTATGTATGTATTTAGATAAAAACAGATAAAGTGTTGCGACTAAGTTCCTACGCTAAACTTCTTGGCATAGCCGACCGGCCTACAGCGAACCGTATGGCAATGCCAGCTGTACTTGCTACTCTAATGGCGGAGATATGTTTAAATGCTGCCATAAAAGCTGTTATGTCTGCAAAGTGGAACCATGAATTGTTGTTCTGCTTGCATTTGGAGAAATCGGAAGTGTGTGATGTTCCAGTTTAGTCAATGTTCGGTACAGTCAAGGAAAATTAACTGTGTACCAATTGATACCCACATTTTGACGCCATTTCAACTGTCAAAAAATAACGGTTAAGTTGCAAAAACTTAGTCTAGTTGGTAGTCACTTAGCTTAACAAATAAGTTCCCTGATATTACATAATATTTCAAAAAATCAATGTAAATTTTTACGTCAACTGTTATGATATTCTTCATGTGATGCTTTTTGGGGTAGTATAGTACGCATTTGTTTGTTAATAAAAATAATTTAATGTAATAATATAAATTAAGGATTAATAACTCCACTAATTATTTTGGACCAAGGATAAAAAAAATCTGCATAAAATTACTATTTATAACTTAATCCCATTATTAATTTTGATGTTAATTTACGTGTTCTGTTTGTAGTGACACCTTTATTCTATCTATGCAGTGTTGGAATTTAGTATTATATGCTGCAATGAATGTTACAATTACTAAGAGCCTATTGATGTATATGTGTAAAAGTCTATAAATGAAATGGCGTCACTTTACGAAATGGGGCCCATATTCTAGTTCGTGGTGCCTCTATGCCGAGGTAGGTAGGAGGTATAATTGCTGTTTAACCAAAAACATGTCTTGTGGTTTCGCAAAAGTTTGAGCGAACTGGCTATTGGGTTTGACTGAAAAAACGGGTTGGTTATTTTCGGCTCGTAGGCTGACAAAATTGATCTAAATAAGTACGTACCGTGCTGTACTTTTATACACCTGCATTATATCCTATGCATTTACACGCAGTTTTCTCTCGCAAAACAGGCGTCATGAAATAATAAGTTTTTATTTCTCGTATATATTTTTATCATTATTGTCTTTAAATTACTAACGATACAAATAAATACGAGTATGAAAACAAAAAGACGGTTATGCGTCGAAGTACTCGTCCGCATCACTGTTATGCGGAAACGTGCCCATAAGACTGGCAGCATTGCTACGTTGAATGGCAATGCAAATTCTTTGGCCAAAAAATGACCTAGCCTTCTGGTCATGTTAAGTGTCGACCAGTCGAAGAGTTTCCTTAAAAAGTAGATGTGCACTCGGGCCCCATGAAATAAAATAATTACAAAGAACAAAATTGTCCAATCATAGGCTCATAGAAAAATACAGAGATAAAATGGGGCATGGATCTCGCCGTTTTTAGGTTTGAGGCTGTTTTTGTGCGTATGTTACCGTCACCGCCAACTAGATTCATTTTTTTTATCTAACAGCCATTTTTCGTCCCACTACTGTTCTTGTTCTACTTTCATACTACGGATATACTACCGATCCCCGAAAAATATAAAATAACAGCCCGTTAGGTTTTTCAACTGATCATAATTACCCTTTAAACTTTTAAGTAACAGTTGTTAGAATGTCTAAAAACATTTTTTTTTCGTCTCAACGTCTTTTTATCGTATAGATGGTTTGCCATCGGCCAGAGAGTTCACGAAATGTTGTTTATGACGCAACGGCTGAACATCATTCAGTCAGTACTACGGTGCCGATTAATAAAAAGTCTGGGTTTTTTTGATGGGAAATCATCAAATGACTTCTCCCACTCTGGTGTCAGACTTTTACTGACTAAAACCCACCCGTGTTCCTTCAGTTGCCCATATGCCAGGACCACGGTAACTCTTTCGAACGAATCTCGCGACCCTGGTAGGCATCGGTCCTAACAGACCCCTTCAGTATTGCTGACATCTCTTTGAGGCGCGCGTGGAACACTACGCGCCGTCGACCCGAGCCTAGTCCTTACCGGGTGGTGAGCTACCCATTGCTGGGCTCTTAACTGTATGGCTAATTAAGCTGCAATATTAACATAAATAAATAATGCCCCTACCTTCAGACAGCGGGCCGCTAATGAGAAATTCTGGCAAAAAACCGACATGAAATCGAACTCAGTGCGAAACACTCAGTAAGTTGTCAATGAGGCAGTAAAAATGTTATTGCAACCGATGCTATTATTCCATGAGCAGTGCATTCAAAGCTATCTCAAAGACTGAAAATATTGAAACACTCTCAGACTATAAGATATTCCCGTTTGCTTGAATATGCTAGGTTTTATAAAGAAAATAATTCGTGCAGAACAAGTCTGCATCAGTAAATAATAAGAATGAGTCAATTTCTTTGAGATGGCGCTCAATATACACTGTCTGTTCAAAAAATAAGGTGAATTTTCATTTTTCTCGAAAAATATTTATTTATTCATCAATTTCTATTTTGTCCCCTTCAAAGTAGTCCCCCTCAGATATAATACACTTGTGCCAGCGTTTTTTCCAATCCCCGAAGCAGTTCTGATATGCACTTTTTGGTATGCTCTTGAGCTCTCTCAGCGATTCGGTTTGTATCTCCTCAATCGTCTCAAAACGCCGTCCTTTCATGGGTCTCTTCAATCTTGGGAACAGAAAAAAGTCACAGGGGGCCAAATCTGGTGAATACGGTGGCTGAGGCATAATTACGGTGTTGTTTTTGGCCCAAAAATTACGAACAAGCAATGACGAGTGAGCAGGTGCATTATCGTGATGCAAAAGCCATGAATTGTTTTTCCACAATTCCGGACGTTTTCTTCGTATTGCTTCTCGCAAGCGACGCATAACTTCAAGATAATACTCCTTATTGACCGTACGACCATGTGGTACTCCTGATGCACTACGCTACGGTAATCGAAAAAAACAGTCAGCAAAAGCTTCACATTTGATCGAACTTGGCGTGCTTTTTCTGGCCTTGGCTCTCCTGGGCTCTTCCATTGGGACGATTGGACTTTGGTTTCGATGTCATAACCATATACCCATGATTCGTCACCAGTTATGACCCTTTTAAGCAAATCTGGATCGCTGTTGACGTCATTTAACAATTCCTGAGCGATGCTCATGCGACGATTTTTTTGGTCAAAATTCAGCAATTTTGGAACAAACTTCGCTGCCACACGCTTCATGCCCAAAATTTCCGAAAAAATTGCATGGCATGAGCCAACCGATATGCCGACATCCTCAGCAACTTCTCTAATAGTGATTCGACGATTCTCCATAACAATTTTCTTCACTTCCTCAACATTTTCATCGGTTGTTGATGTGCTGGGGCGTCCAGGGCGAGCGTCGTCATTCACATCTTCTCGACCTTCTGTGAAAAGCTTGTACCACTTGTAAACGTTTTTTTGGCTTAAAGTAGACTCACCGTATACCACTTCCAACATTTCAAGTGTTTTGGAGCACTTGATTCCATTTTTCACACAAAATTTAATGCAAACTCTTTGATCCATGTTTTTCGTCAGCAGAAAATCGCCGAACACGCAAAACACTTCTAACTTTTATTCCTCTCACAAACAAACTAAATATGCTATATAGTTTAAATTGTGAACATAATGTTCGAGACAAGTGTACCAACATAACAAAATAACAAAATCGAAAATCGAATGTACGTAGCCCGCGAAATTTGAAAATTCACCTTATTTTTTGAACAGACCTCGTATATTAAAAAGGATATCTGTATAGTAATTGTAAAGCTGAACAGTTTTTTTTTTTTTGTTTGAACGTACTAATCTCTGAAACTAACAGTCGGATTTAAAAACTTATTTGATAACCTGTTTTTGAGATAGCTACCAAGGTTAACATCTTGCTAAGATGTTTTGGAAGTAAAAAATTGGTAAAGAGAACGCTGACTGAAAACGACGCTAGCACTCAATACGCCAACAACGCACCTTAGTTTTATTTTTCTTCATATTTTCTGTCGTATTTGATATCAGTTAAGATAAGAAAACGGATATAATTACTTTATAAATGACCTTCCAAAATACAGAACTCAGGTCCCCTAGTTCTCGGAGATCCTACGTAGGTCTGGGACCACCGTCTGCATCAACTGACTGTCAGTTTAAGGTAAAATAATTGTTAGAGTTTTTTTTTTTGGCAACTGACGTTTAAAATCACTAATTCATTGATTAGTACAAGACACGGTATGAGTTCATTTGTCGGTAATGACTGAATCCTCGTTACCTAGAAATATACTCTTTGATTTTGATCTGAACTAATCTTTACTTAATTTAGTGGTTTGTCTTAACATATCTACTTGATTAAATACTTTTGTTATTACATATCTTATAATTATATGCCCATAATCCTTTATTAACGTACTACATTCTTCAATAGATCATTTCTTGAGGAATATTCCTTAATGTTTTTTTTTTCTTTCTAACTCTATTGGTATACAAAGCGCACGCCGTAATTTTGTCCCGACATCTTCAACAATCATCGTCGTATTTCAGATAATTTAGATAAAAAACCTTCCTCATGAATCACTCTGTTTATTAGTGAGAACCATATGAAAATCCCTTAATATTTATGTTGAGAAGTGCACGCCCGACTTGGTAGTTTTCAATTTTAAGTACGAATAGTCCGTGGCTCTACGAGGCACATTTACGATTTAGTAAATAGCAAGTCGACTCAGCTGTTGTTAAATCGTATGGTGGAAACACCAATGTGTTTCCAGCAGTAAATATATTTCCATTTGAGAAATCTGGGAAGCTCCAGTGGTCTAAGCGTACGGGTCTTAGGTTTGATACCGGGAAGGTGTACTGTATTTTTTGTTCTGAATATTTTGGCATACTTTTTGAAACATAAGTAAGTACCACATCATCTGCCTAGCCTTTTTCTAAATATGGTGGGGTTGGCTTCCAGTCAAACCAGTTTCCGCTGAAATCAGTATTTTACATGGCGGGACAGACTCTCTGACTCACAACAGCTCGAAGCGTGCTTATCAATGCTTATAACTTCTTCTCTATGAGAAAATGCCTTAGTTAATACAGTTTAATAATATCAATGATTAAACTGTTTTATGATACGCATTACATTTATGAGAAATGAAATGAAATGTAACGAGTTGAAATAAAATGTTTATTTCTGTAAGTAGATCTTATAAGACACTTTTACACGTTAATTTTTTTTTTTAAACTGGATGGCGCCGGCATTTCCTAGCTGACTCTTCCCTGAGAAGAAACGCTGAAACAAACTCAGAGGTCATAGGTGTTACCCAGAGTTGGTGAAAACGGGCATTAGAAGGCGCCTAAGCGTCACGCAAGCCGATGGGCTTCAAAGCCACGACGTGTTAACTCAAACCGTACAAACAAACCCTCTACTCCAAAAAAAAACAGTTAAGGAGGATTAGTTACGTTACGTCGAGAAATTTAAAATTACTTTTTTTTTGCAAATAGCAGGTCGTACGTTGATTAAAATATGATTCGCGATCGTAACAAATATTGTTTTCCAAAATTATAATCATTAAAATAAAATACCTACAACTCTTAAAGTTACTTAGAAATGGTACCAAATGTCATGATTTTATGAAATGGATGTTCAATAGGGAAGCAGGGAGGGTCATCGATGCGCAAAATTTTAGTCTTGAATTCAGCACATTAATTTAGACCCTTAGCGTAGAAATGCTTCATCGGTTATCAAAATATGCAGAATTTGTGGTTATAGTTTGCTCGTCCATATCCCTGCCATCTTGAATTTGAACTTAGAGAGATGTATTGATGATTTCTATGATTATGTTCTTATATATATAAATCTCGTGTCACGATGTATGTTACATACATTCCGGGTGTCGGGAGTCAATTGCGGGCTCCCGGCAACCGTAGGCACGTGCTTGCGGGTGGCCAGCAATGGGTAGCTCGCCACTCGCAAAGGATCAGGCCCGTATCGACGGCGCATAGTGTTCAACACGCGCCTAAACGAGATGTCAGCAAACTGAAGGGGTCTGCTAAGACAAATGCCTGCCACGCTCGCAAGATTCGTTCGAAAGAAGTACCGTGTAAAAATGGTCAGCTTCGTAATTGTTTGTAATTTGATCCAATTTAAACGATAGCATAGTTTTTATCTCAATAATTGACCTCAGTATTTGAAAATTAAATGTTGTCTAAAGATCAATGTGTTTCTCCTCATGTTAGTTCTATGAATCCCTAATAGATGGCGTGTGTTCCGATTTCGAGATAATAGTCTTTAAATAGTATAAAACGATGTCGGTTCCTGTGTTTCTTGCAAGCTTAGACAACGAATCCTAATGCGGTTTTCATAAAAAGACAGACTGATTCAAGAGGAAGGTTTACATATAGTACGCAGCGAAGCCGCTGGAAAAGCTAGTTATTCTTAAAATAAATATTTGTTACGGCCGCAAATGAAAATACAACCTGATACTGACCTACAAATTCCAAAAAAAAAAATAAAGTAATTTGAATTTCGTGGGTGACCCTGACGCTCTTGCCTTTAGTGCATAAAGCAATTAGTACGATGCAAACGGATTTGCATAACTATCGACCGTGCTAGACAAAGTTGTTGCAAACGATATTTTCTTTGGCAGTGTAAAGTTTCTCACTTTATATTTTTATATTTAGCTCAGACACTCGGAAGGAAATATTGTGAGAACTATGTCACGTGTTTCACTTTTATAGGTCTGCTTAGCTGGAATTGAATGTTCCGTGCATCTTTGATGTAGTGTTTATATACCGGGTGATATTTATTAACGTCTTGAAAAAAAATGGGTGTAATAGGGGAACGGAGTAGAAACCTTTGGCATAGAAATTTTTATTTTTGAATAACATGTAATGAAATTGATCTAGCAATAAATACTACACATTTAAAGTAACATTTTCATACTAGAACAACAAAAACAGAAATTTGGAAAAAAAAAAACAATTAAAATCTATCGAAACTCAAATCATACGCACCCTACTCAATGCGCGGCATGTATTAATGATTTCGTAGCGCGGTCCTATCCTTTGAAGCCAGCCGATAGGCGCCCTCATTGATCTTTCGCAGGCGCACGAGCCGCACACGCATCCCCGTCTGCACGCGTCCCGCGCTCCTTTAGTTACTTACGATGAATCTGTAGGCCTTCCTGCCTTCTATTCTAGTTACACAACACACCATATGAAGGTCGAGACGGTAATTTTTTTTATCCGGTATATAGGACATCAAAGCCTTAAAGACTAAAAATATCGACAGCTGCCGAGCAAATACGGGTATATAGAAAATCTTGATTTGACCGGAGAGTGTTTTGAACGCAAAACTATAATTATTTATAACCTTTCACAGTTTAGGTCATCAAAACGCTACTGTTTTACAAAGTTTAGTTTAAAAGATCTAGAAAACTGTCGCCGTTGTCTACTTCGTACAAAAAGTAAACAAAATTAGTCAACTGACATATATCCGCTTCTACGTGGGACTCCTATTTGCTTAAGCAAATATAATTCTAACTAATAAAACTAATTGCAACAAATTGCCTTGGAATGTAAAACATCAAAAATCCAGGTATATACTTTCAAACAATCTAAAAAAAAATCATTTTAGCGGATTTAAAATGTTAGGCTATTATCGGGTACTGTACTAATATAAACATTTTTTTTTTGTGTTCACTTCGCTTCCCTTGATGTATTCTAATTAGATTTTTTTAAATACAACACAATAAATAAAGACGTCAAGCCACATTATTTATTTTTCAGTTAAAGTTAACTAATCACTGCATTTTCAAAATTTTAATAATGTAATAATAATTCCTCTACAACAATCTGCAGAAGGGACTCATCCTGAACGCATGCAGAAACGATAGGAAATTTATGCAGTTAGACGAAAATACATTATCAGCATAAAATTCCCCACACTCCACATTTACTTGGCCCTGGCTCGTAAATGTAGTTAAATCCAGCCTTAAAGCTGTGAAAAAGAATACTCCCGATCATAATACATACCCGGATATAGGGTATTTAAAAACCACAATTTGTTTGGCTGATTTAATTTATTATCCCAGCGTGGTTTGACCAGACTCGATTAATTGAAAGAACCCCAAGATTTTCCGCTTTCTTGATATTTTTTCTATCTCCAGCCGTGTCCCCGCAAAACTGGAATTCTTTGTCGAAGTATTTCATGTCCTGTTTTAGGTTGTCATTCCATGTGTAAATAGGTCGTCCGATCTTCTTAGATTTGGCCCTGTTCTGCATTGCTGCATGTAACAGATGTGGTTCAGCGCGTTTGAAGATGTGTGTCAGGTAGCACTTCCTGTGGTTCTTGATTCGTTTTGTTACGGTTTTCCTGTCTTAGATTTGATGCATTTTCATCTGTCTTGGTTTATTCCTAGTGTGGTTGATCAAGTCTCTCATAATAACTCGTTCATATATTCTCAGTCTTGAACGGTTCGCCTTTGTGAGTGCTGCTACTTTAAGCATACAAGGGACGATAATCATTCAATACATAAGTGTAGCTAATTTCCAGTCCATGATAATTTATTAATGTTTGATCATCATAATTGTTGTTTAGTTTATTAATCCCTTGTTGCTAACAATACATCTTCATTTTTGTAAACAGTTAAGGGTTCAAACTGCAATCCAGCGCTTAACCACCCCGCACTTTTTACACCCCTCTTTTTTCGGTATTATATATAATTTTTTTTGTAACAACTACTAGCTTTAAAACTGGACTAAACTACAGTATTCGATATTCTATTCTATTATGTTAAATACTCGACCTGTACTAAAATCAGTATCAATATTACAATGCAATGAAGCCGCAAGTAACAATAACAATGAAATACGTACCTATTAAGAATTCTATTGCTCATTAAAAGAATGATATACATGATGTTTTACCCCTTTTTGTAAATTAGATAATAAAGGTGCTTCAGTATAATTTATTGTCGTGGGTTGCCATCGATTGCCCTAAATGAGTCGCGGCCACAGTAAAAGTACTACCTACATAAATTAACTAATTGAATTCGAGGGTAGTTTGGTTTTAAAGTGATTTTATTGTCATTTTCTCTACCTAAGAATTGTTTTAGAATGTAAAACTGTTCAGCTATTTTATCTACAACTGTGTCACTACAAAGTAGTTTCAACATAATGTCCGCACAGTAGAATGTATTCTATGTCATCACATTACGCATGTATTATTTCGGAAATGTTCGGCAGGTTTGTACCCATAGTGCACACATACTTCACTAGTTAAGCTTGAGTCCCATTTCTGACCATTTCAATCCCTAATGCATGTACGGTGCTCCTGATCAGACCATGCTCTACTTGCTGGCGTCTTCTAAATGCCCGTACATCTGCAACTCGGATGATGTAAATATTAGGCAATCAACGTGGCCACCTATTGGGCTCAAATGATTACCAAAACATAAGAGTTACATCGACGGGAAAAGATGAAAAGTCCCTTGTAGTAAGGGGCGAGCCTATTGCCATCAGTTGGGCACAAATCCAAGTATGGGCTCGCACTTAAATTTTTTTGATAAATATTAAGTTTTTTTTTCTTGTAAAAAGTTTTTATTTTTTTTATATTTTTAGTTGTGGTAGATACTCCACACTAATCTAATCGCGTTATTGGTTCATTTGTCGCGGAAATACGTAATGCAAATTTAAGACTTATATGGTTTTCACATGGACCCCATTGTCCAAATAAAACCAAATTAATTAAATGGAACCATTCAGGAAGCACCAGCTTTCAAATAAAAAAGAATCATCAAAATTGGTTCACCCAGTCAAAAGATATGAGGTAACAAACATAAAAAAAAATACAGTCGAATTGATAACCTCCACCTTTTTTGAAGTCGGTTAAAAATAAAAAATCAATAACACTTTGTCCGGATCAAACCCATGACTTCACGCGCCGCATTACCACTTGCAACCTATATAGCTTATGCACCAAAACCTCCACCAAATAAAAACTATTGAAAACGACTTCACATTTAAACATAGTCTAGCACCTATATGCGATCTCTGTTCAAACCCGTCACACATAGTCGCATTTGTTTGCGAAAATCCTACTCAAAACTTAAAACAATACCAGTCGCCGGAAGAGGCGCTACTCGGTACAACGAAAGTTACGGAGAGGTTACACTAAATATAACTAGACCTCGGATACGTTGTGTACCAGCATTCTTATCTGTCATCCTACAAGTTGTTGGAACAAGGGAAACGTTCAGTTGTGTGCAACGGACTTTCGAACTGTCATGAAGTTGTTTGTTGCAGCAACGGGGTACCGCGCAGCAACGCGCGATTCCAAACGATTGGCATCTAATCTCGTGCCCCATATCACATGCAACCTACTATTACCTTAATCGAGCGGCCATGTTGGACGATGATTGGTGGAAAGACGATTGATTGTACAAGAAAAAGTTCTTCATTTGTTTTGAAATTGCCACTGGACGCCGCGCCAGTTTGGCACCACTGCATATATCATTAGAATTTGAACAATGTTTGGTTTAAGTAAACGACACCAAACTTTAAAAATTTGTTTGTGAGTTTGTTTTCGAATTGTCGGTGTAGTATAAACGTGCGTAGTAAATGTGATGTTAGTTTCAAGGGAAAATTCTCATCCTACACCATTTTTATTGGGCACGCCACAATTGCGGCGGTAAGTCCCCTCTTTGAGGAGTGGATAGAGAGGCGCCACGGCGTCCTCACCTTCCGCTTGACGCAGGTTCTCACCGGGCATGGGTGCTTCGGTGGGTTCCTGTTCAGGATAAAGCGGGAGGATACGCCCGGGGGTTTCCATTGTGAGGACCGTCTGGAGGACACGGTGGAGCATACGGTGGAGGTTTGCCCTGCCTGGGCGGAGTACCGCCGTGTCCTCGTGGAGGCGATCGGCGGCGGCGACCTCTCGCGTCCGACCCTGGTGCGAGCCATGGTACGGAGCGAGAGGGAATGGGAAGCCGTCACCTCCTTCTGCGAAGCAGTAATGCTTGCGAAGGAGGAGGCGGGTCGCGTGAGGGAGTGGCAGTCTCAGCGCCCTCACGTTCCTAGCCGCCGCAGGAGGAGACGCCCCGGGCGTCAGGAGTCGATTGCGGACTCTCGGCCACCGTAGGCGCGAGCTTGCGGGTGGCGAGCAATGGGTAGCTCGCCGCCCGGTAAGGACCAAGCTCGGGTCGACGGCGCGTAGTGTTCCACGCGCGCCTCAAAGAGATGTCAGCAAAACTGAAGGGGTCTGCTAGGACCGATGCCTGCCGGGGTCGCGTGATTGTTCGAAAGAGATACCGTGACCCTGGCACATGGGCAATTGAAGGAACACGGGTGGGTTTTAGTCAGTAAAAGTCTGACATGCCCTCCCGCTCCGCCCAGAGCGGGAGAAGTCATTTGATGATTTCCCATCCAAAAAAAAAAAAAAAACACCATTTTTATTTAGATTTAAGAAATTGTTAAGATACGTGTGGGCCCAGTGGTAGTGGCCCCGACATACGTGTTTTAGATCGTGGGTTCAAACAGGCCCTTTACTTGGTTAAAATAATGCCATCACCACTGCTCTCAAATCGGTGATAGAAAATATCGTCAGGAAACCGGTATGTCCTAGAACCAAACATTTGAGGGCATTTTACATCTACCAACCCGCACTGGGCCTACGTAGTAAAATATAGCCAACTCGCTCTACAAGAAAGGAAGCCAGTGTGCAGCGGGAAAAATATAAGTTGATTATGCTATTAAAATAAAACTATTATTATCTATGGGTACTACAACTCATTGTGACCGTTGTCAAAAATGTATTACTGAAGTACCATACGAAAGTTGTATTTTCAACCGACGAAAAAAACGGAGGAGGTCTCAATTTGACGCGTATATACATATTTATTTTTTATGTATGACCACGCATAACTTTTTACATAGTGGTCCGATTGTGACAATTCTTCTTTTATTGGAAAGAGTATACTCCCAAGGTGGTTCCATATAAATTTGGAAAACAAAATCGAACCCTAAGGGTCGGAAAACAGGGGATGATTGATTGTTCACTCACTGATTGTAATGTATAACCACGCATAACTTTATACAGAGTAGTCCGATTTTGATAATTCTTTTTTTGTTGGATAGGGTATACCTTGCCAAGTATTATGAGTACATTAAAGTCACAAAAAATTATAAAATAAAAGCTATTTAACAAAAAATTAAACCGCCGAAAAAACTGAAAAGCATAAAATAATAAACCTTAAAATTTTGAGTCAGCGCTGAAAAATCAATGAACAAAGATCACTCAAAGTGCCGACTCATAATTTTAAGGTTTATTATTTTATGATTTTCAGTTTTTTCGGCGGTTTAATTTTTTTCGCTTTTTAAATCGTTTGATATAGCTACCTACGATCCTTTAGCTTCTCACCTTCGTACTAGGGCCGCTGTGCGGTTGATTGAGACACTTAAAGTTCAATAAGAGATAATAGAAACTATAAAAAGACTTTCAAGGCTACGAGAACACGTTTACAAAATAATACCCCCTTGCATTCTATATGAGCATGCAAGGCTATGTATTTGTGCATGGAGGTTGCACGCACTCGATAGACAAACGGCTGACTGAGCGGAAAATCTAGTCAAGGCTAACAGACGACATAGCGATGCTTTTAGTAGTTTATGTACAGATATTATAAAAAAAATAAAAAAGCTGATGAGATTACTTTTATTTTGAATGCGCTAATCTCGGGAACTACCAGACTGATTTGAATAATTCTTTAGTCCAATTCTTGAGAGAAACACAAAAAAAGAAATGGAAAAGCAAGCTAAATGAAAACGAAGTAACGACGCGGGCAGGCGATACGATGCAACGGGTTGAGTCGGGACCAAATTTCAGGCGGACGAAGTCGCGGGCAAGCATTATGTACGCCACAGCGTTTGTTGGTGCCTCATAACCGTTACATAATTTTAAAGATAACATGTTATAACACGTCCTATCGGTGCGTAGCATCGTGTCGCACATAATGTCCCACATAATGTTCCTGCTGGTCTTACTACAGAATTCATACTGATATAAATCGCCGTTTTGTTAAAGTCTCTATTGCTAGTAAAGCGAAATATCGATGCCTAATTAATTTGATACTACATACAGATTATGAAAGTTTATTGAAGTCATAATTATTATTATTTTCGTCTCTTGTGTCTTAATGTTATTTTTTTAATATTTTTCTGACCACCATTATTTCCAGATTTTTAGCTATACCTACATTGACATTACCATTGAAAACTATTTATATGTAATATATTTTTTTTAAACAATCACATGAATTTGAAAACTGATGAATTTGAAACTTTGTAAAGTAGTACCTGTATTGTTTTGATTATCGCGAACAGGAAGACTGTGTGGGTGTTTTTTGTTGTTGTCTTGTTTCTTTTTTTAATTTTAATCATGTTATGGCAGTTTGAGTGATTTATGCGGCCTACCCAATTGTCCTTTCTTTGGTGTTGTTCGTAAAATCGTTAAGCTCTTAAAATTCTGAGTTGAATTGCATGATTAATGATAAATGCACAGGTACTTTCTTAACAATATCATTTTAGCCATCAGTGTACAAGGTATTCACATGATCTGACCAAGATTATGTTTAGATTTTATACGAGACTGTGACTTCTGAATCTGTTTTCGCTTTTCTTCTCAGATTAGTCAAATAGAAAACACCGACCTCATTTACTTTTTAAAATATGATTAACGTGTAAAGTTGTAAAATCTACTTAGGTCCACTTGCACGATTAGACGGGCTAAATGAAGAATGGTACAATTTTTTAACTCGGAATTAATAATCAACATTTTAACTCATATAACGCAATAAACATTATAATCAAAGCTTTTTGTGAAGACCAATTGTGTAACATGCTATTAGTAGGAATTGGTTTCATATTGATAGTTAAACAACATTCATTGCGTTATTTACGTTGCTGAGCCGACAATTTATTCGAACAAATGACGCAACGGTATAGAAATAATCTTCAATCCGATTCAGATTCTGATAAATAGTTCGTTTCGCAATTAGGGTGCAGGTAACATCTAAACACGACTGATTCAGTAGCGGCTATAAGAAAATCATCTGTCTGGGTTGTCATCTACCACGCATCTGGGTTGGTCTATGTGACATGTTGCCAAATTTGTGGTTCCTCACCATATTTTTCTTCACCATTTAGAGAGTAGTGGTTATGAAATTATTTACAAAAAGTAAAGCGCCTGGGTTCGAATCCACGCCCTGCAACTCGTAAGTTGGGCTGTTACCACTGGACCATCACTGGTCCCGCAAAGTATTATCCATACAAATATTATAAATGGGAAAGTGTGTATGTCTGTTTGTCCGTCTTTCACGGCAAAACGGAGCGACGAATTGACGTGATTTTTTAAGTGGAGATAGTTGAAGGGATGAAGAGTGACATAGGATTCTTTTTTTTCTTTTTTAGGTGGCTGGGATGAACTTTTAAAAGCCGTGCTTTTCCCATGGACAATTGTATGTAGCATGTTCGCGTGTGTCCAATGCCCAGAATCTTTACATTCTATCCTCAAATGGAAGGACATATAATATCGTCTACAGTAGCGTATTAAAATAAAATTCTGTTCCGAGTTCTCTTCTGTGTTCTAAATCAGGAAAGGGGAACCGTGTTACCCCGAAATTAACGCGAGGGAAGCCGCGGGCAAAAGCTAGTTATTATATTTATAAATATTGTTTTGTATTGGGTATTCGAAAAATAAGGTTGGTAATTATGCTATGTAGTTATAAAAGCTCCGTTTGTAACTTTTTCTAAAATATTTTTTTATTAAATTCCTTTTTTCTGTTCTGAGTGCAAAACTTTCACAGTTACTTAACCTATGATTTTACATCTATATATATAAAAGAAAGTCGTGTTAGTTACTTCACTTATAACTCAAGAACGGCTGAACCGATTTAGCTGAAAATTGGCAGGGAGGTAGTTTAGAGCCAGGAGAAGGACATAGGATACTTTTTTTTTTTTTTTTTACTTTTTACCATAATCATTTATTTATTCCGTTCGACCGCGTTCCCGTGAGACGTCACATAAAACGTCAAAGAGAATACAAGTCACTATAAACGTTGCCTTCGAAGTACCAGGTTATCATAACTTGACAGGAGCTTACCAAACAAAGGAGTGTCAGCTAGAAAACGCTTTATGCCTTCGAAGTACCAGGTCATCATAACTGGGTAGGAGCTAACCTAACATATGAGTGTCAGCTAGAAAACGCTTACCAGATCACCACCGCGTACCAGGTTGTCAAACTTGGTACGTCTGGGTCAACTAATTATCTATACTAATATTATAAAGCTGAAGAGTTTGTTTGTTTGATTGAACGCGCTAATCTCCGAATCGAATCCGGTCCGAATTGAAAAATTCTTTTTGTGTTAGGTAGCCTATTTATCGAGGGAGGCTATAGGCTATATAACATCACGCTACACCTCAGAGGAGCGGAACAGTAATGAAAAATGTTGCAAAAACGGGGAAAATTTATTCCTTCTGAGAGTTTCCGTTGCGTGCGCTGCGTAAACGGTTAAAGTAACGCAAAAATCATGTATGACGGGATTGTTATTTTTAAAAAGTTCAAAAAAAAAGTCCCAAGAGCATATGTCTATCTTTTAAGGTTGACTCACTATAACTCAAGGAGCGAAAATGGACGAAAACTAGCAGGCAAATCGATGCGACGGGAAGGGTAAGGGGAGCAAAAATTTGACGCGGACGAAGTCGCGGGCAGAAGCTAGTCACTATATAAACCACAGTAATTCCTCTGGTAATCAAATTCTGATACTCAAGATACAGACTGACTATCTAGTATATGGTTACCTAGGAATTAAGACTAGCTGTAGGTAACATTTTAAACTACGTGTTGACATTTTGATTTGTTTTTAAACTGTGTATCTGCTTGTTTTACCTGGATAGTAAACATTTTCTATTTTTATCTTTATTTTCATTCTAATAAGGTAGGGATTTGTTGTTGTATGGGTTGCTGTAAGAGGGCTATAAATACTGGGTTGTATTCATACTCCTACGAAGGTGAAAGATATCGTAGCATCGCGTGACTTTTACTTATCTTGTCACCTACGTTAGACACTCAGAATATTATTATACGTTGGTAGTTCCGATCTACCTAAAGTCTATTCAAAAACTTGTTTCTTATTAATGTTATTTCCACACGAATGTAAATTTTATGTCTGTATAAATTAAATTGATTTCAGAATGTCCAGTACTTTTAAAAAAAGATATAAAAATGTTAGAAGTTGAACCTGAATCGGTTGAGTTAAAACTGAACTGCATATGAGGCTACAAATAATGTTCAAAATAGCTATCTATGCGTTTTATGTAAGTTGAATCGAACGTCCTTCGAAATGAAAATTAATTTTGCAGTGAAATTTAAATAAAAAAAACTAATTGACGGTTCAGTGTAATAATTTTTAGGTATAAGTTTAGTTGACAGTATTTATTATCATTGCAGTAAATTTAATAATTTTCGCTTAAAAATTTGTGAATTAGACTCCGTAAAGTATTTTTGAACTCTGGTTTACAGTTATTGTTTTATCATGACCCAATTTTATTATATTACATTTATATTTCTGAATGAGGTTTGATCAATTCAAAAGCAGTCATTATTTTTCGGTCTTGTAATATGTAGCAATACGCTTAACTGTGCATGTAACAAGTAACTGAGCATTTGAGCACACTCCGTTTGGCCAGCGCCTTAAAGTCGTTTTTCCAGAACCACATATTTGTTTACATATTTGGACATCAAATCGTGAACATAGTATACAGATAATGGCTACCCTCGCAGTCACCTCTGGCCCCACAAATGTGTCCCTCTGCGAAATAATTGTTGTACTGCGCGGCTTTTACTTAATTTAACATATTCGCCTAATGGTATCACCACAACTTCGTGACTCTTGTGTCAGGGTTCAAAAGTAAGTGGTGATTCATAGATTATATGTATGGAGTCTGTTATAAATTGGACCCTAATTTTAAAGGAGTTTTGTGAACTTTGGCCGGTTGGCGGTGGGTTAGTGGTGTGTTTTTATTTTTATTATTACTGTTATTTATAATATTGTTGACAGTCATTATCATGTTCAGTTATATCAAAGTCAAACTGTGTTGAGCTAAATGCTGAATACGTTAACCAGTAAACGTATTTGAGACCTCGGTTAGCGTTTGAAGATCAGAAGTGGCAGAGTCGTTACGACTACGCTTTACTAGTTGAAGCTGTGCTTATTATTATTCTAGTCGCTTCTCAAATATACATTTTAAAATTAATGATTTAAACATTGCCATAAACTTACATTTCTGGTGAATAAAATGGTATCTATGTGTAAGTTTTATTTTATGAGCAAGCTTATTTAAATGCCAGTTACAGTAACCTCAATTAACTATAGTGTCTTTAGAGCGGCTGAGTTGGCTAACTATCTCTACAGGGTACATAAATACCTTAGCGTCATATTTTTTCCTTCAAAGCGAATACAGCGCGGTATATGGGCCGATTGATTCAATTAGTGATACCTGTACTCTTCAAATTTTTGGCATTAAAGACCCTATAACAACATTATAATGGGCTTCAGCTATGAAAATATCTTCGTACAAGGCCTCGGCTGTCTCGTCAGAGTTTGTCGAGGTTGCCATAAATATATCCATTTTATCCACTATACCATGGCCCGCTTAATGGAGAGTCCAAAATGACTTTACATCTGCACATTTGAGGACGTAAAGTTCCAAAGGTACCTAATTCACTATACGAATAACGTATCATCTATTCGAAAAATAGAATGAGAAGAAAATGCTATACCTTTGTGTTAGCAAGAAACCGTATAACACTGTTGATAGTGCATTTATTGACCAAAACATCTAGACCATCTTACACTAAAGTTACTTTCTTCAGATTATCCTTTTGTAAAAATATAGGTAGTTAACAAGTGGCTTGACCTTTTTTAGGGTTCCGTTGCCAAATGGCAAAAAACGGAACCCTTATAGATTCGTCATGTCTGTCTGTCTGTCCGTCTGTCTGTCTATCTGTCCGTCCGTATGTCACAGCCACTTTTCTCCGAAACTGTAAGAGCTATGCTGTTGAAACTTGGTAAGTAGATGTATTGTGTGAACCGCATTAAGATTTTCACACTAAAATAGAAAAAAAAAACAATAAATTTTGGGGTGCCCATACTTAGAACTGAAACTCAAAAAACATTTTTTCATCAATCCCAAACGTGTGGGGTATCTAAGAAAAGGTCTTCAAAAATGGTAATGAGGCTTCTAATATCATTTTTCTTTAAACTGAAAAGTTTGCGCGAGAGACACTTCCAAAGTGGTGAAATGTGTGTCCCCGCCCCGTAACTTCTAAAATAAGAGAATGATAAAACTAAAAAATATATATGATGTACATAACCATGTAAACTTCCACCGAAAATTGGTTTGAACGAGATCCAGTATGTAGTTTCTTTTTTAATACGTCATAAATCGTAAACCGCAATTTACCTTTCATTCAATCAACTTAAATATAAAAATTAAAAAAAAAAAACCATTTAATTTCATAAACATAAACCTTATGCATAAACCGAGGATACCTACAGGTTTGTGTGAAACCCTCGGTGCGCCGAGTCCGACTCGCACTTGGCCGGTTTTTTTATTTTCTTCTAGAAGAATCTGTATTTGGATCATGAAGGAAGGTCTTTGCCAGGCACTTTAACATGAGCACCGTTTTTTTGACGAAAGAGTAGACAAAAGTTACGTCCCGTGAAGGCAACAAAGTAAAAAGAGTCAACTGCAATTTCTTATGAAATTCACCCTGTTATATAATTCGACTTTGGTTTGGTTTTTTTTTCTGTTTCGTTCTCAATTTTTACTGATATTAATTCACGTATTTAGAGACAACTACAACAATTTATCTCAAAGTGTCGTTGTACTGTATTTTGGCAAAAATAAATATCACAGTAATATTGGCCTTAACCATGTCTTTTGGAATATTTATTCTCCTATTTTACATGATTTTGTAATAAGGATTAACAAAATAATGTAAAATAGGAGAAGATAGCTTTTTTCTTCTATTAACTATCACAGTCTTGCATTAAAAACGCTCTCCTGTAAAATCATGATTTTGTAGATAATCGTATAAATATCGTAGCCGAGGAAAACGTTTTCTACTGTCTTTAGCGTGGCAATTATAAAATTAAATTCTTCACTATCATTTGTTCAACTGTCAGTTGTTAGTGTGATTCTGACAGTTTAGGATTGAAAACTATCTTCTCAAATAGTCTACTTAAAAAAGGACCTAGTCAAAGACGGTAATAAACGAAAAACAAAATATCAGATTGTATAAGGATTTCTACGGTGCGATGTCAAAAATGGAGAAACGAAATGTTATTACGTATAGAAAGATCTGTGTCTATTCTTTTTAGTAATAGAAGGCATCTGGTAAGCCTGTTGGACAGAGAAAGGTCATAATAAAAAATAAATGAAAAAAACTGTGATTAAGGATTTCCCCTTTGGATAGTGTTTTATTGTTTCCCTGCATCAAGAAATTGATGGCTCACTGCAACTAATAATATTTATGGTATATGACCTTGTTAATTGTGCTTTAAATGTATGTTGAGGTAAACAGCGTGATCAAATAAAACAAACTGTGGATTCATAGCAACAAGCGAGTGATAACTTTTAATTCATTCAGATCCTCCATCCTATATTTGAAAATATTTCCTAGCAAAAATAGCATATAACACAAATTACAACTGTATAGTACTACCAACAGTGCTTGCACTGACTGGATATGTTCACTCAATCTTCATCTGTGTTGTTATATTCCCTCTAAGACGATCCTGACATGATATGACCATGTCTGGATTTAGTCAGATAGGAGGGCGTTTTTATATGCGTTTAAATGAATTCCGATTGAGTACCACTAATAAAAATGTTGTGCAGTAAACTTGAAACTTGCTGAAAGTTTTAAAAACTCACTAAAAGGGCCGCCTTATGTGGCGTTGTTTATCTAATTGGTAAAGAAAAACTGTTTTGATAGATGGACACAAGACATCATTTGTATTTTTAAAGCTGAAAAGCATGTGCTGATAAAAAAGTTATGTGACGTCGACATGGCAAGGTACTGACTTTCTTTAAACTATTATTAATCATTATTATTGTTACACGTATTCAATATTTTATATGTTCTTCAAATGAAACTGACCCTTGGTACTCGACCAGAGATGTATGAACGTGGATTAAGTAACTGTCATAAATTATTAGTTATGTTGCGCGAGGCGGTTACATACCTCCACGTTCAATTTCTAATAGTTCCAGCATTCCAAACGCGTGAGTTCATGTGTGTATGTGTCGTTAAAAAAAAGTCTCAACTTACTTGATTCCTAGAGTCAAAACGCATTGCGCATAACCGCAAATCTGGAGACATGTGATCCTGTAAACAAAAGCAAAATTAGTACGTGTTTGAGACAAAACTGATTTGTTAGGGTGATTGTTTGATCACGTGTTAGTGATGAAGGTAACTGAGGTGGTCAGTCATGAAGGCTGTGACAAGCTGGGTGACTCGCATGATTTTTGCGCGTGGGCAAAACAGCAGGCGCGTGTACTTAGATGGCTGATTTATGTCACTCCTCACAGCAAAACGAAGGTAGCACTCTTATAATGATAACGAATAATTCTAGTGTCTTACTGTATGTAATCGTTCTTACCTCCACTTCAGTTTATTTTCTTGTGATTTCTTCAGGCAGGAATTTCAGCTGTTGCTGCTCGGAACAAACCAACATTCAAGGAGTAAATAAAAACATATTGTTTTGGCCGAAGAGGGAAATGCTAGGGAAGCCCGCGAAATTTAAATTTTCTTACGTTTTTTCGCAATTTCCAGGTCAGTGTCAGACTGCTCAAAGAAAAGCGTATGTCTGGGACTGAACTCACGATCTACAACTCGTAACTCGGAGCCAATACCACTTGGCCACTACTGCTAACTCATTTGTATTTATAGAATTATAATCATTAAACAAAAAAACATAGAAAAAAATAAATTTCGTAGCCCACCTTAGCGCATCCTCTTAAAGAGCAAAATAAAAAGGGTATAAGCACATATAGTAATAAATTGTTCTTATACACGTTCATATTCATTGTATACAGTCCGTTTTTGTTATTGACGGTATTTGCTTACGTGGGATCAACCTATTCCAATTTGTTTCCCAAACGATTAGATCACATTACTTTAAATTTAATAAAACCAATCAATTAAGTAAACCAATTTTATTTAAAAAGGATTTTGTCTGAAACTAACATATAGTTTTCACCAATTATGAAAATTTTATTTATCTACAAACTAAAAACAACATTACAATAAAATATTTATATCTTTAGTAAACTGATATTTGCACTCGCAAAACTTCGTGTTGCATCATTCGCAGGGCTCTGTGGTGAGTACGTATGCCAACCTGCATGTCTTGAGGTAACATAAAAATTATAAAAAACAGGGATGTTTTTTAGATACCAACGAAAATATACCGTCCCAATAGTCATAGCTTATACCAATACTATAAATAAAATAAAAATAAGTTAAAATATTATGTGTAAAGTAATTACGAGAAAAATAAATTTCACATCTATACCACAGGTATACCATCACCTCATAAAACTTTATAATACCTACTAATGTTTTTTTAATTAAAATTTAGTCCATTATAAACTACAGAATATTTCCACATATAAAACGACAGGTTTCAAAACCTAGAAAGTCTTAGATCCACTATCGCTTTGATCGACTACTGAAATTATCTAGCGCATCATCAAGTCGTCTTCAGTTCCCGACAGCCGTATCTTGTCCACTATCAACTCGCCACAGAACATCGAAATAAATTGGTTACAACATAAAATAAATGTCTTCTATATTGGATGTATGTGGCTTGGAATGGACGCACGAAGCGTTAACACCGTTAGTTGGAGACAAGCCAAGGATATTAATTATAATTTCATAAATAATTGAAGTAATATGCTTTTTTTGAATGCCTGCCTACTGAGTGCCTATTTGAACATGAGGTCCTGGGTTCCATTCCCCTATTGGACATGGTGTTATTGTTTTTCTGCCTGAAATTGGTTTTCTCCCAGTTACATGGGACTTAAACATACCTGGGGAAATGTGGGTGTGTTATTATTGCACCCTGCCTATACCTTCGGATAAAACAGACGTGAATTCACATAAAGTAATAATATCGTGGTATGTTTTCCTCTGTTTGATTCTCAATGCTTGGTTCAACTACCAGGGTCGCGAGATTTGTTCGAAAGAGACACCTTGGCCCTGGGATATGGGCAACTGAAGGAACACGGGTGGGTTTTAGTCAGTAAAAGTCTGACACGCCCTCCCGCTCCGCCATAGAGCGGGAGACGTCATTTGAGGATTTCCCAACCTCAAAAAAAAATGCTTGTTTCAATAGCGTGACGTAAAGATCCAGTGCACGATAAACCCTGCCGCGATAAATTTACGTCTGCGTGAGCTTCGACTATGATTATTGATATAAGCTTTTACATATAATCGCAGGACTAGTGACCAACGCGTCTACGGTCGCGTTGTAATTATTCAAATGGATATTGAACATAACAACTCATTCAGTTTATTAACTGAACTATTCAACGTGCACTGACCCTTTTGTTTTTATTTGTAGAGCTTTAAATAACTGTACAATCTATACCAATAATGATTTATTTTTATGCAACACAAAACTTTTACTTTTTGATCGTACACAGACGAAACGAGCTTATCTTTAACTTCTTTTAAATATGATGATAATAATATCCCTGACAAGACATCATAGAACACCTTCGAAACAGAGAAGAAAAACATCGTGAGGAAACCGTCATTTCCTAGAACTAAAAATTCGGAGTCATTTGACATCTACCTACCCGCATTAGGCCCACGTGAGAGATTATGGCCCATTTCCTCTCACCAAGAGGAGGCATGTGTCCCAGGAGCTACTTTCATAATTATAAGCAAACCCTATGCATAGATGTCGTATGAAGTCACGAATCGGATTATCAAAATAGGTAACTATCCACCAAAGACAAGGTTGGTACTATGAAAAAAACTGCTGAAATGTTGTTTTAGACCTTAACAAATATCATTTAAATATGAGCAAAACACTGTTACTCATCGCAAAAGCTCACTCAACCCTCCCGTCGTCGTACGCTCAGTGGCAGCAAAAAAACTGCAAGTGCAATCTACGCAGTTACTTATTAAAATGAAGCACACTCACACATATACACCCACACACCAACACACCCTCACGTACAGGGATACACCCATTTACATAGTGCTTTGGATTGTGCAGAATTTATAGCGTGTCTAAACTACAATCAGGGGTAACCGACGGTCTTTCGGCTGTCGATTTGATTTGATTCGATCCTTTCGCACGCTCGGACGAATAACTTCATACAATTGCGAAGCACCTCATTCGTATTTCATATTTATTTATATATTGCTCGAACAACTCTGTCCTTATAATATAATGTTTGCAAAAAAAATGTTTCCTTTTTTTTGGAAGTAGGTTTTTAGTTTCGTAAAAACGGAGGTAAATACTTATTTATTCGTCACAGAAATAATTATGTGCATACAAAAACATAAGAGAGACTGCACGTCGTGACTGTGACAATAAGGCTTCCTCTCAGCATGATACTGATAAGCTTTTTCCAATAAAAACATTCGTGTGTTGGTCAATACCAAAGCAAAACTTAATTACTTACTTTATTGACTTAAAAAATGCGTAAACTTTACCTTTCTCACAATCCTCTGTATAATTTTGCAATTTTTCTCAACCACAAACTGCAAACTATAAACAAGTTTAACGTCCTTGGAGTACAATAAAATAAAAACTTCAATCAAAAGTGATGCCAAAAGCAGTAAACCATCTTCCTATTTGTCGAAAGCGCTCTGGCGATTCTTACATTTCCTGATTCCAGGAGATCCAATAAACTGAATGTAGCAGTGCAGACGTCGACGCCTCACTACGTCACTTGCAGTTCGAGGACAACGAGATATTTTCTAGCAGAAAATAGTGAAGGACTGCCTTTATCGTTGAACCCATATGAGTGGACTCAAGGAATCTGTGTGTGTCCGTTATAAATTTACGGACTCAATGTTGTCCTGTACTATCAAAAAGCGCTTTCAGGTTTTCCTGAATATTCCAGTTGCATGTGTATTTTTAGACATTTTCTTAACCTAAAACCTTTATCACCACCATCATCGTTCTCCTGTTCTCATTCCAGTTTATTTGGTTGACACAACATGCCTTCTTCTTTACTAAGTATATGCTATTAGTCGTCATCTCGGTAATCATCCTTTTTCTTCATCACAAAATCCATCGTTTCTTCCCTACTCCTATACCCATTCATCCTTAAAACTATAGTCACGACATTTTCCTCATTCCACCGTATGACATGCTCATAATATGACAAACGAGCTATAAAAAAAAACTTTTTCAAACTATCAAGAACGTTTAAAACAACCAAATCGGTCCAGCCATTCTCCGATGATGTGTTTACTCACAAAGAGCATTTAATTTTTTATTCAGTCACCAAGTGGCTTAGATTCAATTATAAGCTCTAGTCATTTTCTTTAGAATAATTCAAAGAGTTTATGAAGAATATTTGAAAATGAAAATAAAATATATTATTAACACGGTTAATTGTTAAAACCTTAATACAGTCGACATACGTTTATTCTTCGAGATTAGGATTTCTCGTTTTATGAATATGTATTTGAGTTTATTTATAAGTCCTTTCAAAGGAAGATAGTTTGAAAAACCGGGTGTAAAAAAGCGTTGATAGCAAATCACTTATTGTTATTGCCAACATCTTTATATAAAATTAAAAGTCCTGAGTAACTGACTGACTGATATATCAACGCACAGGCCTAGAGACATGTTTAGAGGGTGTGTTCTTTGTGATGTATAGGTACATATATCCACTAAGAAAGGGTTTTTTGAAATTCTATCCCTAAGAGGGTGAAATGGGGGGTTGAATTTTCTGTGAAACTTTTTATTCTCTGTGTCGGATAAAACAAAGCAAGCAGTGCGATAAGACATTGTTTACCTGGATTAACACATCTAAGGGTATTTTTAATCCCTTCCTGTGGGATATTTTTTGACATCCACGCGGATGACGTCGCGGGCAGAAGCTAGTTGTATGGATAAAATTAGATCGCTCGCTGTGCAGAAAAGAGCCAATGCCAAATTACCTTATCATTTCAGCCGTAAAACGTCCACTGCTGGACTTAGGCCTCCCCCAATTTGGGGGGCTTTGCCACAATCGCCACGCTTGGCAGGCAGGTTGGCGATCGCAGTATGGTGGGAAAATGCATAGAGAACGCTGCTGCCCATTCTCTAGTAAGTCCCTTAGTCGCCTTTTACGACACCCACGGGAAGAAATGGGGTGGTGTTATTCTTTACGTCCGGCACCACACGGTACAACTTTCAAGTTACTTACTTCTAATCATAAATGATGGGCTGTTCGGAGAATATTTTCCATACGTTCAATAATGTAAACTAGTCATAGATAACCTTAAAAGCGGAAGACACGATACTCTCTAATACCGCAATCACAAAATCTGGGCTCGGTGTAAAACCACATGCAACGGAACTCACGTGTCTATGATCACAATCATGTTGCATACTTATTTAACTATAGACATGGACAGAGATAGGACCCGAGACAGTCGAGCAAGCTCAACCACGTTAGCCACAAAATGTTAAATAACATTGAGGTACCGTTAACGAGAATCTTATTTTCTATTTTAAATGATTAGAAAACTCAATAAATATACAAGATGAAATCTTGATGCCTTTTCAGATACAAAAACTAAAACGATTGAGCTGTAACTATACGTTCCTAAGACGATAGTCCGCGGTGACCGAGTGTATCTCTATCTATTGGACTTGGTTCAGTAAGACCGTGCGTTATGATGAAGCAACGTATCGTCCGCTCTAAGTTAATCTAAGAAGCTAGTTAAAGTTTTGCGTCGTAAGTGTGAAGTTTTACAGTTTTGTTTATGCCTCACTTGCTAGTATTTTTCCTGTATATTACTGCCAGTATTTTATGCAGCTGTTTGGCTTTCAGTCTGATGCAGTAAGTTTTTAGTATATTCCAACTTGCCTGCCCGGTATTTTTAGCCTGGCTTGTACTATTCTCATATATATGGGGCGTGTCGATTCGAAAGAATACGTCGGTAATAGTCATATAAAACCACATTAAAACATAACCGACTTTATTAGAGGAGGTTGTGAATTCTGAGTTTCCTTTTCATTGAAATTTGATTTTGGCTTGGTATAATGGATGGTCCAGATATTAGGTACAAACAAATTAGAGAATTTCTCAGTAGGTAATACAACGATGCAGTTTAAGTAACAACTATATTTTCTATTTTTATTTTTACTGCGAATTTGTTTTATTCAACTCTTGACCACGAGGTTAACGCAACTCTTCCATCGAATGTAAAGTGGAAATCAGTGTTTATGGAAATTGTCATTTACTTGCAACATGCATGTCTGTACAATATCAAGTTACCTTCCTACTAAATATTCGGTTTTCAACGGCATATGTCGGTGAAGCTTGATAGTATTCTGAGGCTTGATATGCTTATGTGGCTTTGAAATTAATATCTTACATTTCGTGGAAATACTTGTCGAATCTATATTCTTACTAGAACTCAGAGAGCCTAGACAAAGTGACATCATATCAGCGATTTTGGTGATGGAAAATTCACTGACTAAAAGTTCTACTCAAACGTAAAACACCGTATAACGCTAAGTTTTTTGTTGCACCGTTGGGCGTATTAGCACATGTTACAAGACAGTTAAAAAAAAAATGTGTATTGCCAAATGTTTAAAAGGCTTATTTATAAATCCTACTAATATTATAAATGTGAAAGTTTGTGAGGATGGATGGATGATTCGATGTTTGATACTCTTTTTTTTCTTGATGGGAAATCATCAAATGAGGGAATCATCATGGAGGGGAAGTGCGTGTCAGAATTTTACTGACTAAAACCCACCCGTGTTCCTTCAGTTGCCCATATGCCAGGGCCACGGTACCTCTTTCGAACTAATCTTGCGACCCTAGCAGGCGTCGGTCCTAGCAGACCCTTTCAGTTTGCTGACATCTCTTTGAGGCGCGCGTGGGACACTACCCACCGTCGACACGGGCCTGGTCATTACCGGGCGGCGAGCTACCAATTACTCGTTTGTTACTCTTACACGTAAAAACTACTGAACGGATTTGGAAGAAATTCATAACCTGGATAAACAAATAGGGTACTTTTTATCCTGGTAGTACGTTCCTGCAGGATAGTTTTCGACCTCCATGCCGTATTTCATAAAAATAAAATTGTACCATGTTAAAATAATGGTTAAACAGTCGCATAATACTCAAAATGTTGAGCATAGACTCTATATATATCTAGGTCTACATATAAATAATATCTATATATATAATAAAGGGAATTCAATCAATCAAAGAAATTCATATCTTAATAATATTCCACTGCGAAGTTCCTTTAGTTTTAAATGTAATTGTAACTACAAAATTACTATTATTTTGGTGGTCATTTGATTGAACTAACATCAAACGCATTGCTGTTTTAAACCTTATTTGTGATCGCGAGGCGCTAATTTTCTTTAAGTCTAATATGGTTTCTAAATCTATTTTAGCGCTTAATTTAAATGTTTATTGAACTTAATTTTAAGTAATATAAATTTGTCACCATTTGCTGCATAAAACTTGTATAGTTTTAACCTAAATGGAAGAAGAAATCACTATCTCCTGAAATACAAGTACTTTAACCTAACTTTGGAGCCAGGTTCTCAAATTTGCTGTACTTAACCTGTTTTTGGTCGCAATAAAGAACATAATTTTACTTAAAAAATTCATATCGCGCCTTAAGCTATCGAAAAGTTTTGTCTATACCGTTGAGTTATTGTAGAAATATGAACAGCTTTCAAAGTGATTGTCACTTATCTAGGTCCTCTGGAGTATTTTTAGTATAGCCAGTATGCTTATAATATGATAATTAAACATAATTGGCGAAACATCGGTGTACTACAATAGGTACACCTCTGCCCAACCCTTCGGGGTAACTAAAGGGTGATGTTATGTTTGGTATACTTCACTGACCATATCACTGTTTGTCTTGTACTCTAGCGTAACTGCGTATCATGATGTACTGGTTTCGATTTCATGGTCGAAAAAAGAGTAATTGTGGTTTCTCATTTGAAATTTCCCAGTAGCAACCTGTAGATTTGATTTGTGCCCGGTTAAGGCACCAAACTCGCCCTCTGTTTCATGAGCCTTAAACATATCTGTCAAAATGTGTGCGTACATACACACTTCCTTAGGGGAATTCACACATGATGTTATATTGTCATCCTTTTTTTTGGATGGGAATATATCAAATGACTTCTCCCGCTCTGGGCGGAACGGGAGGGCGTGTCAGACTTTTACTGACTAAAACCCACCCGTATTCCTTCAGTTGCCCTTGTGCCAGGGTCACGGTATCTCTTTCGAACAATCTCGCGATACCGGCAGCCATCGGTCCTAGCAGACCTCTTCAGTGCTGCTGAGATCTCTTTGAGGCGCGCGTGGAACACTACGCGCCATCGACCCGAGCCTGGTTCTTACCGGGCGGTGAGCTACTCAGTTTTTTTTTTTTCAGGATGGGAAATCATCAAATGACTTCTCCCGCTCTGGGCGGAGCGGGAGGGCGTGTCAGACTTTTACTGACTAAAACCCACCCGTGTTCCATCAGTTGCCCATGTGCCAGGGTCACGGTATCTCTTTCGAACAATCTCGCGACACTGGCAGGCATCGGTCCTAGCAGACCTCTTCAGTGCTGCTGACATCTCTTTGAGACGCGCGTGGAACACTACGCGCCGTCGACCCGAGCCTGGTTCTTACCGGGCGGCGAGCTACCCATTGCTCGCCACCCGCAAGCTCGCGCCTACGGTAGCCGGGAGTCCACTATTGACTCCCGACGCCCGGGGCAATTGTCATCCTCTGTTGTGAATCCAAGAGTGTTGTTATTTAAATGTTGATCTATGGACATATTTTTTACCGCGAAGCAGATTACACATCCTTTAGTAGTACATTCGAGAGCTTTAAATACACCTAATTTTCACTTACCCTCCGCCGGCGACTAATATCATCTGCATCCTGCAAGGTTCCCTTTCGCCAGCTCCGTGAAGATACTACCATAGCTTAAATAATTTTAAAACCAGTATCACTTATGATCACATCCATACTTAAACAGTGAAACAACTATTTTTATTTTTGTTAACAATGAGGCACTTATTTACATTTTTAGCTTGGAATTATGCTTACACATTCACAATTTTTTTTTTGTTTTAAATTTTACAAACACTATTTCTAGTCACACCTAGTTCACATTGTTCTTTCACATGGTCGTCACTCTGGGTTTCTATTTATAAATTAGATTCGTTTCGGTCGTTCATAGATGGATCAACGGTATTAGAGGGTTTAAGTGGATTGTGTGAACACGTTTGTTGTCTGAGTCGACGTAAGTAAGTAGATATATATTATGTTTTATAAAATGTCTAAAGAGGATCACCTTTTACCACACCAACCTTCTATGATTGTTTGATAATATCAAATTCTGGGTACTACTTAATCTATTTTACTTAATTCTTTGTTTTGTCTAATCTGCAAAAATCCTGACATGACTACTGAAAATCAGCGCTGCTGTGGGTCCCATAGCACAGCATCAAGCTGAGTGGATACCTTCTTGTCAAACTCACGGCGTGCAGCTGCCGACTATAATGTTGTCTTCCTAAGTATAAATCTATTTCTGTGACAAATAGGTACGTAAATCTAATGTTCTTTCATCTTTCAAAAAATGAAGTCGTTTTGAGGCTGTTTTATTGTTTAACAGTTGGATGGTTTGACCATTAATCTGAGAGGTAAGAGCATAACACACTAACGATAGAAAATCTTCCATTATGATTTTAACTTGGACAGTTTAACAACATATTTTTTTGCATTATTTATTTATGTTCATGACCAGACAAAGTCTCAAATATATTTAACAATGGATAAGCAATATTCTTCAAAATTATTCGAATAGTTTATTAAGCAACTGGTTCTGGATTATTGTAGTCGTAGCCAGTAGCAAATATTAGAATTACTCATACGTCAGTCTTGTAACAGAACAAACGTTAAAGTTACTTTGTAGATCAAACGGAAGCAGTTTCGATTAAGGAGTTTTTTCATCTGGTTTCAACATCTCATGTGTTCAACCAGTAGGATCAAAATAATGGCCTTAATACGCCTCCAATATTGAGGATTCACGACATTTCTTCCATAGATAAGTTAGATGTTCAAATACGAGGCAAAATGAGTATGTAAATAAAGATCGTAGCAAATCGTATTCTGTAGCTTCTGCCAACCCCCATTGGAAGAAGGCCTGAATTTATGTATTTAGGTATGAGTTTTAGGATTTTCGGAGATGTATGTCGTCTCCTAATTGACACAAAACGTTTTGGCTCCATACAGAACCATAGATCTCTCGAACTTTCGAAAGAAAAACACAATGTTTTTGGCAACAACTACATTCCGTTAAGAGATAAGTACCTGGAAGACCGAGCTTTGCTCGGTATTTTTTGGTAAATTGTGTTTAAAAAAAAAAAAAAAATATACGCGTCGAATTGATAACCTCCTCCGTTTTTTTCGTCGGTTGAAAAAATAAGTTTATGTTTAAGTTGATTATCGATAACGTTGATTATTGAAAACATGAATAAAACGACATTTTATAAAAATGAATCCTAGCTAGATCGATTTATCGCCCCAGAAACCCGCTGTATACTAAATTTCATGCAAATCGTTGGAGCCGTTTCCGAGATTCAGATTATATTTATATATACAAGAATTGCTCGTTTAAAGATATAAGATATATTGTACCTTTGAGAGAAAGACAGTGTCAACCTAACAGAAAGCATAAAGGTCACTGTGCGAGTGGCAGACTTATCAGTGGCAGCAATCTAAAAGCAACCTTATTGTGACAAAGGCAAAGATCACTCAAATATTGACAGTGACGCAAAATCATAGGTATAATAAGTGTGAACGAACTCTGGGTGTATGCTACGACGACACTAGCCTGAGATTAGTTGGACCTCAATTGAGAAGAATATTTGAAAAATGTCGAAGAAATGTCGCTTACACTCACACGTAAGCTCCCCATTTGGCACAGCGCATGAGTTTCGTGCATCATCCTATTTCGTCATACCAGTGTTCCGCAGATAGTTAGCGAAAAACTTGTTTAGCTTTAACGAGATATATTCTCTCCCGTGGTATATTCTTGTTGTTTACGATGCTGAGTAAGAGAACTTGTTTAAATACAGTAAACTAAGCAGTGGTCTGCTGGCGTATAAACTTTTATATTATACGTTTCTTTTCTAGTGTTATACTTCATTAAAAGCTATGATTGGAAGTCAAAACGAGAAGATAAGAGGAATAAAGTGTATAATTTCGATGCGGTTTGCGTTTGTTTTCGTTACTGTATTGATATCGATTCCAAAACCGTGACACTTTGGAAATATCATTTATGTAATGATTTAATAAGTGAGCATCACCGCTGGTACCGACTTGACCACTAAAATATACGGCCTGCTATTAGATATATTTTATCAAAACGTCACCAAGAAAACACATGCACGTTTATACCTTTTCCACAAATCTTTTGTGTATTTCATATTGTGTTACTAACTAAATTGTTTCTCTAATTAAATGTTTGTTATACAATGTAGTGTAATTATGTTTTGTATCCAATTTACAGGCATCTAGCCACGGATGCTGACCTGTAATACAGGATTCTAAATAAACCTCAGGCACCAGCCTCTCCCATAGTAAGGTCCTTTTTTTGCACTACTGTCAAAGTTAAGGATTAGGTTTATAACTTTTGAAGAAAGAATAAACATTTTTTCATTCCGATCCCCTCCCTTGCTGTCCTCTACCAGCTATGTCCTAAGTCGAGGTCCGTACCCAACAAGGGGTGCAATTAGCGAGTAGTCGCTCTTCTTGTAAGTTTTTCGGCCCTGGCTGGAGGCCTTAATTTATTAAGGTAGCCACAGGAAAGTCCAGTCAAGCAGCCGACAACCTTATAGGTTTTTTTTTACTTTTTATTTATTATATCTTCTTTTTATGTTATTTTTTCCAGATCCATATATTCACAATCCATAGACAGCATGCTTCTACATAGGTATTAAACGTGCGTCTATTAATTTCGCGTGTCCATAAATTAAGACTAAACACAATTGGCTCAATGTAAGTTCCATTTGTATAATTAAAACAGCCTTTCATTGCCGCCTGTTATTCGCAATGGCGTCATAAGGTATGTTATCAATCACTATTATGAGTTAGTTTTTTAGGGTTCCGTTGCCAAATGGCAAAAAACGGAACCCTTATAGATTCGTCATGTCTGTCTGTCTGTCTGTCTGTCCGTCCGTATGTCACAGCCATTTTATTCCGAAACTATAAGAGCTATGCTGTTGAAACTTGGTAAGTAGGTGTATTCTGTAAACCGCATTAAGATTTTCACACTAAAATAGAAAAAAAACAATAAATTTTGGGGTTCCCCATACATAGAACTGAAACTCAAAAATGTTTTTTTTCATCAAACCCATACGTGTGGGGTATCTATGAATAGGTCTTCAAAAATGGTAATGAGGTTTCTATTATCATTTTTTTCTAAACTGAATAGTTTGCGCGAGAGACACTTCCAAAGTGGTAAAATGTGTGTCCCCCCCCCCCCCCCCGTAACTTCTAAAATAAGAGAATGACAAAACTAAAAAAAATATATGATGTATTGCTTATCTAAACGCAGTTCAAGCACGAATCTGTTTATCCGCCATGTCTATACATTTACCGGTTTTTAGGGTTCCGTTGCTAAATGGCAAAAAACGGAACCCTTATAGATTCGTCATGTCTGTCTGTCTGTCTGTCTGTCCGTCCGTATGTCACAGCCATTTTATTCCGAAACTATAAGAGCTATGCTGTTGAAACTTGGTAAGTAGGTGTATTCTGTGAACCGCATTAAGATTTTCACACTAAATTAGAAAAAAAAACAATAAATTTTGGGGTTCCCCATACATAGAACTGAAACTCAAAAATGTTTTTTTTCATCAAACCCATACGTGTGGGGTATCTATGAATAGGTCTTCAAAAATGGTAATGAGGTTTCTATTATCATTTTTTTCTAAACTGAATAGTTTGCGCGAGAGACACTTCCAAAGTGGTAAAATGTGTGTGTCCCCCCCCCGTAACTTCTAAAATAAGAGAATGACAAAACTAAAAAAAATATATGATGTACATTACCATGTAAACTACCAACGAAAATTGGTTTGAACGAGATCGAGTGAGTAGTTTTTTTTTAAAACGTCATAAATCGTAAACCGCAATTTACCTTACATTCAATCAACTGAAATATAAAAATTAAAAAATATATATATTTTTAAACCGAAAATACCTACAGATTTGTACGGAACCCTCGGTGCGCGAGTCCGACTCGCACTTGGCCGGTTTTTTCTACAAAGATTTAGATAAAACTAACCAATACAATTTTTTAAGACACCAAGGTAGCCCGAGAAATTTAAATTTTCTTCAGTTTTTTACAATTTGCTGGTGGGTGTCTAGTTATATGCTGATTAAAATATGAATAGCGACTATAACCCACGTGGCTTAAAATAATTAAAATCATCAACACAACCCTCTTAGTTGATTAATGCTATTGAATGTTTATTTCATGAAAATGTCATTCAATGCAATTAAATGAACTCAGAGGGTTGTAGTGATAATTTTAATAAATATAAATCTACTAGTTTTTGCCAGCGGCTTCGCCCGCGTGGAGATCGGAAAATATCCCGCGGGAACATACTACCTGGATAGAAAGTAGCCTATGTCCTTTCTCAGGCTCAAAAATATCTGTGTACTAAATTTCATTCAAATCGGTTCAGTAGTTTTAGCAGGAAAGCAAGACAGACAGACAGACAGAGTTACTTTTACTACTACTATTTATAATATTAGTGTGGTTGAAAAAAAATAAAATTTGAATAACTAAAAAATAAAAATATTATTAATTATGATGACGCAGGACGTTGTTTTAAATTTATATTTTGTCTCATGGAAAATGGAGATGGGATGATCTAGTCGACTCGTGCACTGGGTAGGTACGTTCTCTACCGCAAGACACGCAAAACTTTATTAACAGGATGTTTCATAATTCTAATGCATTATTTATTTTTCTTAGTAGGTACCTATTATCTTCATTAATGATAACGATTTTTAATCACGCCTAGAGGTATATTATGTCGGATACATTGGATGAACAACCTTTGTAAGACGACAAAAATATCACGGTGTTTAGAATCGTGGTACGCTCGCTAATAATATTTTGATTAATATGCTACCTGACGCTATTCTGCAAATTGCAAAGGAAAAACGTAATCAAAATCGAATGTAACGCTTAGCTTCATACTGCGTTACTGTTTTGTTTCGACTCTGTCACATGCTGCCATGGAAACGCTAAATATGGGATATGTAAGCTCACTATTTTCAGTATTGACACTATTCGCGTGACTTGAGTACGGTGAGCGTAAGTCTCACGGCTAAAGTCTTCGAAATAACCCCTTTTTTGCCTTTTTATGACGCGGCAAAGATCAGTCCTTGCAGCGTCTGTTTCGATAAAACTTCATTCTCATCTGTCTTGGTAAGTAACACTAAAGTGCTTCTGTTTGGCACTTTGCCTGCAGATCTTAGAGTGGTACACATTTGTCAACTTATACTTATTTCATAGAGAGAGAGCGAGACTTTGTTTGTTTATGAGTTTATTTCGTGAGCTTATGAGTTTACTAGCTCTATCCCGCTACTTTGTTCGTATGCAAACGCCATTTCACTGTGGGACTGGCAAGTTGTTTACTCATATTTTTGTTGACCCATTTGAACTTCTCCAATTTTCTGTAACCCTTTTTATAGAATCTTCACTGTTTTGCAGATTTTGTGGACAATGAATACCTATATACCTGTAGTTTTTAGCTTTAATTTTTTATGAATATTGAATACAATAGATGTAGTTTTATACAATGCAGTTTTTAGCACTAAAATAATTCTATTGTTGAACAGAATTCCGTTTTTCACTTTTCTATTCCGATTTGTCATGGAAATAGCTCGCAATTGCATTTGTATTACATTCCATTTTATCTGTTCACTTATTACACCGTGAGAGTAATCTGCTCTGCCGCATATTGGTCAATTACATTAATACCTAATTAAAATGACGTATCATAAGTAATGGGTAGGCAGTAATTTAGCTCTAATTGATATTGACAATAATTGGTTTTGGGAATTTGCGTACATTATCTGCGATTTTGTGTTATGTTTCCATTTGAAAACTGTCATTTGCATATATCTGCACCCAGCTTGTGGAACACACTATTAATTAGAATCTAAATCATTCTGAAGTTAATTGCTTATCCATTCTATCATATGCGAAACTGAGCCGAGAATATTAAAATTTAAAAGATTATTATTTGATTCAAGTATTCGGGAACATCTATATGTGGCCAGTTTTGGGAACAGGATGGTAATTTGGTACCTGCTCATAGTAAAAATTGATTTTGAAAAATAGAATAAGTATACGTACGTAATTATAATAACAGTAAAGAAAAGGTTTCCTGAAATTAAAATGGTTTTAAACAGTTACCGTAATGATCTTTACTTAACAATAAATGTCTGGAAACATAAAAGATGCTATAAACAGAGATGTTAGACAGAAACATTGATGTCCTGATCTGTCTATGAAAATATTTTTAAAGAATATTTCTTAACTAGAGCCGAAACACCCATATGAGAGACTCTCGGAACAGCAGGAATTATGGCAGACAAAAAGGAACCCTTATACCCACCACTGCGTAATTCCAGCCTGAAATTATGACGAGGATAATAGAATAGAATAGAATAGAATATTATTTATTTGCTCAGAATGTAGGTATTTACAATAAGGTGATTACATTATGTGATTTAAGGAATCCTTGTACATTCTACCACTTTGGCATGCAAATATTGATGCAGTTAAAACATCAAAGTATGTATCAAACAATGATATATTTACAACTAAAATTTATCATCTAGGAAAGCGGATATGGAGTAGTAGCATTTATCTAAATCTAAATCTAATGATTTCTTATGTTACTAGAGAGGTCAGAATAACATTTATGAAAAACGATACTGTTGGTACAGACATTAATTGGGTCTCTCTCATGCATGCATTCAACCCTATTAATCACCATGTTGTTTGAATTTTATTCACAGCATGTTCTATTTCCTAATCTTATAGAAAAAGAGAACACAAAAGAACATCAATGATTTAAAAACAAACGACGATCCTCAATTGGAAAATGATAAATCATCAGTGTTCGTTTTTTGATAGTTGTACCCTTTTTTTTGGATGGGAAATCATCAAATGACTTCTCCCGCTCTGGGCGAAGCGGGAGGGCGGTCAGACATTTACTGAATAAAACCCACCCGTGTTCCTTCAGTCGCCCATATGCCAGGGCCACGGTAACTCTTTCGAACGAATCTCGCAACCCTGGCAGGCATCGGTCCTAGCAGACCCATTCAGTATTGCTGACATCTCTTTGAGTCACGCGTGGAACACTACGCGCCGTCAATCCGAGCCCGGTCCGTACTGGGCGGCGAGCTACCCATCGCTCCCCACCCGCAAGCTCGCGCCTACGGTCGCCGGAAGTCCGCTATCGACTCCCGACGCCCGGGGCGTCTCCTTCTGCGGCGGCTAGGGACGTGAGGGCTCAGTGCCTGCCATTCCCTCACGCGCCCTGCCTCCTCTTTCGCGAGCATTACTGCTTCGCAGAAGGAGGTCCTCACATCCTCCCAAAAATCCCACCTGACGATGCCGCGGAAGCATTAAGCTAATACAATCAATTCACTGATGCAACATCGAAACGACGAAGGAAAAGTTTTTAAATTACTATCCATATCTTCACTCTGAACTGGTAGGAGCTTATTGGTAGAATTCACCACGTAAGGACAAAAACATTTTACTCCCTTCCGTGCGACTTTCTATCTTTCTCTGTTTATTTTTTATTATATAGGAGTGTGCGTGTGTGCACGTGCTTAACATGTTTCTCGCTGGACCCCGCATACGTTTTTTTTTGTACCTACCTATGTGATTTTTAGTAGGAAAATCAAATTATTTATGAATAAGGTATACGTGCATGAAAATAGAATAAATACTGCGGAAATCCATTTTTTGACAAGTACGTGTACTTACTGTACTGTACGTGGCTTAACTATGACTAACAGGCTGAAGAACGATGTGTTAAGGCTACGTTTTGGTCCTAAAGAAGATTTAGTGACATAAATATAAAAGAATATGCTAAGATGTTTGGTCGCGTTGAAAGGATGAACGAAAGGCGACTAACAAAAGGCACAACAAGAACACCCTAGCCTCTTAGAGAGCGCTATCTGGGTAACCAAAGAACATTCCTAACATGGTTGCTATATGTCCTTACAAATGACAATAATAGTGATGTACTCGAGCAAGGTCAGGCACAAAACAAAGTAGGTATACAATTAATTATTATTATGAACATTTATCAATGCTATAAATATAAATCTACGAAGTATCTAAATAAGCATTGATTACAACACTTGTAAAACGTCTATTTTTCATCACGACGTGTTCCTACATCGACCCCAAAATAATTAAAATATAATGATAAGAACCCTAATTTTGCATATAAGTTTAAAAATAATGTAACTTGTCACTGGTGATGATCCCATAAGTAAAAGTAAGCAAAAAAGTATATTAGTCATTTTATTGCTGTAACTATCACGAATCTAGTGCCAGATTTCTGAGAGAAAAGCTTTTATGAAAAGTAAGCTGTGAAATGCGTGTGACAGTTTAAAACTGTATATTATGTAACTATTAATAAATAACTGTAAAAATTTAATGCAACTGCTCCTATTTTAAGCTCTAGCTTATATTTCATTGAGTTGTTTTTCGACGAATCACGAACAAAACGTTCGAAAATGTTCATTGGACATATTTATGTTTGCAATTTGCAAATTAAATAAGTTCTCGAAAACCGGTAGCTGAAATTTGCAAAATTTCCGCATCTAGGAATTCCGAAGCTGCATTGAAAGGTAAAAATTTCGTAGAACTATTAATTAACCTCTAAGCCCCTGAGATACCACATTTGGTATGTCAACAATCGTTTTTTAATTGTATCTGTAATTACGGTACTTGACCGGTTAATATGAGACTAGCAACCCGGCCCTGCTTTGCACGGATATCACGACATGACAAAACATCAAAATATTTATGCAAGTTTAATATCAATGTATGGTATATATACATCTCCCGGAAAACCGCTTCAATATAAATTGCATATTTTAAAAGAACAACGCGATCACACAGATAGACAGCAAAAGTGACTTTAATTTTAAAATATATGTAGCATCATATATGTATGTATGTGTTCACGCACGGATGTAAGTGGATTATAGCGAATGAACTCAATATTGTACGTTTTACAAAATAGATCTCATTTCGAATAATTCATTGGAACTACTTCATTAACGCTGAATTATTTAATATTTTAAGTATGCAAATAAATTGAATATAATTTAGTATCTAATGTCTCATTTTTATGATTTCTAAAACGTGTTAAATAATAAAAGGAGTCCCAGTAGAAAACCACCCTACATTTACTAGAACCACTAACAAAAAAGGATAATTTCGAGGGGAAGATCGTGCGTAGACAGTCGGGTTGACACCGAGACGCGGCGGCGCCCCGACGTCCAGACTGAATGGCGCCACTGCCAGCCCCCTTTCATCCCACAGCCACGGATAATCAATCAAGGTGCATAATACAGACTTTAACAGTTTTCAGACGATTACGAAACGATGTCTGTGTTTTGTAAATCTGTATTGGAAAGTACAATAAGATATTCTTGTTTTTTGACCTACAAAATTGTTTTGTAGATTAATACATATTTCAGTGGAACAAAGCCGGTTGTTATCTGGTTTAGTTGCTTGTTTGTTCATCAGTCTCGATGTTTTGCGTGTGTTTGAGTACCTTTATTGCCGATCACGACGAGACTTGTAATAAAGTTTTATTGATTTCTGACCAATTTATTCACGATTTTGTCTCTAGAATGAAACGTAGTTAGATGGTTATTTTTATTCGAATATACAGCCATGGTGTGATGTCAAGTATGCTTAGTAAGGGAATGATAAGACCAGTTCCTACCAGTTAAATGATATCCATCGCAACCGCTTGAAAATAACTACTACCCTATTTACAGAGCAACAAAACCATTCCGCACCGCCTCCTTCGAATTTAATCCAAATAAAAAGATAAGACACGTCTTGACAGACACGCAATCGAAACTTATCACTATTCGTAGGAGTTTAAAATACACTTTCGCATTACAATCCAAGGTTGCCGGTGACCTAAAATTTCCATATTTAAATTACGTCATCAGGGAGGTCCGTAGCAGTCGGTGTCATAGTATTTCCAGCCAGGACTGCCGCCTCAAATTGAACTCCAACTTACGCCAACATTTTTGCCATAACACTTATCGAATGACACAGATACATAATAATATGTTTATACTCCCCCATGCTCATATTATACCGAGAAGGCCTCCTTTTATGTGGAGGCAATATTAACGTATTTATGAATTGTTATACTTTATTAGCTATAGTAGATAAACATAGTATTTGGTTATGGGGCCAATTTTGTTGGCAGACAACTTGGAAACGATTTAAGTGAGAATCGAGATTCATGCTCTAAAGAATGTTAGATTAATTTGTTAGCCTCTTCTGAGTCACTTTTTGTGAGTTTCTATTTTGTGTGTGGAGGTCGAAACAAGAACAAAAACTTGCTGAGCAGTTGGTAATCTTCCCACGCAACTTGTGGAATCAACTGAGGCAAGTTAAGGGCGCAATATCCGAGCCGATGCGGAGTCCACTGTGCCTGTTCTTGCAATACATAATGAGGACTGAAAGTGTTTGCCGTATGTTTCTGTAGTTTTTGGCATAAAAGTGATCATTACTTTCCCTCATTTGACACGAGTATAGAAACTATTCAATGGATCTTTTGTTTTTGTATCTAAAAATCATGCTTTTTCTTAAATGAATGTGATTTAAATACGAATTTTATGTCGCATAGTGGCGCTTCTTGCCAAAAATGATAAAAGGGTTATTTAAAGTGTTTTTAAAATTGAAAAGAGGTCCCGATACGCACAATGGTAAGGTTTCACACTAAGTATACTTACTGAGTTTTGAACTGTGGTGGCGAAGCGGTAACCGTCCGCGACATACGGGTAGGTAGGTTCGCACTTATTCTAGAACCAACGCCTGTTGCTAACGACATAAGGCCCGATCAAGCGTTGGACTGCCCTCGAATTGTAACCTTATTATGAGTAAAAGCGCAACTTACCTTTACGTCGTAGATAGATATCGTCAGTTTTTTGAGCAAACAATTAAATACTTGGGCTTGAGGAGCCTGTGGCTAAGTTATAACATCTGCACGTGGACATGGACTCTGAAAAAACTTTAACATACCTTCACAACATAAAGTGTCTACTCATTGTACCTACTTTCCACAGTCTTACAAACCCTAGTACATTCACGCAAAAAATAAAAAATCCATCGTTTTACTGGAAAATATCTAATAAAAATTGCTATTTGCCAAGTTTCATGCGGCGTCCCTGCGCCGAGTCTCCGTGCCTTGTACCAAATCGTGGAAACAATAAAATACCTTCATCGTACGGTTGTGACTAGAACGGCAAAGCAGGCAAAATGTCTTAATTTTACTTCGGACTGTTCTATGCAAAGTTTGAAGCTAATTGGATACTCTAGGTTGGATTTTACTATCAGAAACTGTTGCGGTTTCTTTGGAAATGCATGTTATTTACAACATGCAGGTTGTGAAAAGAGGATTTGTAAATATTTTCGTTAAAATGTCTTCTATCCTGTTTTTGTTAACTGTCTGTGCTATTGATTTTGATATTGAAATGAACTAGTATTTTTACACGTCAATATTCTCTTGGTCCATATTTTAAAACTAGATAGTGTTGGCCCTTTCTAGCTTACTGATACCTGAGAAGAAATCCCGCAAAAAACTCTGGCTCATGCTCTCTTTTGAAGTACAAACATAATATTTTTGGGATTTCATGTGTTTGTTACAATGCGAGGTCTTGTTTGAAAGGGCATTTTGTAGAACCATTGCAGCTTTGAGCTGACCTGTCCTAACACGATGCATGCATCAGTCATCGTGTAGCTCAACCCTATTTAAGATGACATGCCCTATTAACATGGCCAGGTTGTCATTATGTCTAAATCAATGTTCAGAAACCTTGCATGTATTAATAGAACTGTCGATAATCACTGTATCGCTGACCGACATTTGTCGTTGCATTTCTAATGAACCTGTCTATCAGTTACAATAATATTAAGATCGAACGATGTAAGATACCACTTATGCGTGGTCTCTGATATGTTTCCCGAAAATAGATCGTCAGCATAATCATCACCTGCCTAGCGTTTTGGCGTTTAGCTGATTTACGTTAGTATTTATTCAAGTGAAGAGACGATCTGTCTAGCCCCCATACCCCAGTTACTTGATACCCGTTGATGAAACTGCTGGTACAACTTTTGAGTTTCTAAATACCAACAGCTTAATGTGTTAGACAGGTAGAAAGGGTTCTTGGTACGTAATGGATGATAGTCACCCGACCGATTGTGCCTATACAGCTTAACCATCGATGGACTCGTGCGGTTGTTATAATTACTAGCCACGAGCCCCAGTGAAACCTTGCGTAATGTATTTACCGGTTAGTAAGACACTAAATTAACTCAATGGAGATAGTTCTATAAATGACGGCTGTCTTACGTAAGTCTTGTACTGATTGACACAAGACCTTCGGCTACATAATTTATGTCAGGAATCAATTATATTTCAAACAATCTATGTTACACTTGCCTGCTAGGCACCTAGATCTAAAGTATCGTAAATGGTAAAAACAAGCACAATATAGTTTTGGACAGTTTGCTAAGCACTAGGATGATGTAAAGATTGGGCGTTTTGTGGGACTGTCTCATGTAATTTTGATGAAAATGAAAAAAATAAAAAAAAATATTTATTATGTTGATAAGTAAAACTTAACAACTAGTGATTGGAGCCTCCTTTTAGGCAGAAAAGCCTGTGTTAGGAGACTCCACTCTTCCATAACTCATAATTATATTTTACTTGTTTTATACAAATGTAGGTAAGAATTAAGCAAAAAAAAATTAGAAATAAAGCTAAATATGCAGCACGCACGCAGGCATGCCAGTGGGTGAGTGAGAGTGTGTGAATATGAAGGTGTGTGAGTGTGTGAATGTGGGAGTGAATGTGAGTGTGAATGATTCATGAGGTAGAATGGCACAGCATAAACATAGCCCTATTATTTATTCCAGCAGCGCTTCCGTCTCATCATAGGTAAGTGGTTTTATCCAATTTGTTACAATGGTTTTACATTCTGTTTGTTTTTTATTATAAACGTAAATCTCTTTGTTAAGTTTATTGTAGAGTTGACCTGAGCGTTTATTGTACTGTATACGGGCGAACTTGGTTCTAGTTTGGGGAACTTGCGCTATTAAATCTTTTCGCCTTTTCAATGTTAAGCGGTCAAAAGGAAGAGTTTTGTGTTTCTTAATAACAGTTTTAATTATATATAGTTTTCGGACCGAGAGTAAATTACTTATTTGGTAAAGAGTTAAAAAGTTGATGATGGTTAAAAAGTTCTGGTTTCCAGCCTAATTTCCAAAAATAACTTTTGATTTTGATGTTGCGTGCTCATCCGAACTGCAACTAAATTGCGTAAAACACTTTTTATCTGAATCCATCGTTTCATATCTTCCTAAAAACGTTCTTAGAAACGTAAACAGCGCCATGAAAGTTGTGCAAATGTCAGATGAAAGAGATTTGTACTGACAGTGTATTATATTCCTCTAGTTCAGTTGTTATGTGTGATTGAGTTCGAAATATACATATTGCCACAGTATTGTGGTATTTCGAACATTTTTGTTAGAGTTTGTTAGGTTCTTATAAGCCAAGTGTGCTTTCAAAGTTTTGATAAAAAGAAGATTATGCTTAGATGGTTTGGAGAAGGGATTTGAGTGGATATATGTAAGCTGGGAGGTAACACCCTTGAAGGACATTATAGTGACCTTACTGGTGATGCTCTTCAGAAAAGTCAGGTGCATAGTACTGGTAACCAGCGTGCGTTTATGACTAGATGTCTGAATATTAACAAGGCAAAAGGAATACCTACCTAAGATCATAGCAGGTAGCGTTCTGTAGTTTCTGCCAACCCCATGGGAAGATCTTGTAAGGCTCGAGTTTATATATATTTGTGTTGGTTAGACGATTATATAAATTGAAATGAAAATCCAAAGAGCTACTTATTCAAAAGCAACTACTAACGATCTCGAATCGCTGTGTTTCGAAGAATATTCCTTTCAAGAAAGTTCCTTTGAGACACAAAGTGTAAGTACACTCAGAGATAATTATATCAGGAGAATCAAAGAAGTATGTAATGATGGCAGCTGCAGTATAGTTTTTTTTTTTTTGGATGGGAAATCATCAAATGACTTCTCCCGCTCTGGTACAAATACAATTGTTAAGCAAAAACAAAACTTGTTAATTTTTATTGTCACGTCAAAAAAAGTTGCAAAACAATGTTGCAGCGACATGTTCGGAAACATGTTTTGTTACACAAAGTTATTGCTTACAATGTTACAAGGAATTTGATTCAAGAAAAACTTGGCAAAAAAAAGAAACAAGCGTAAGTACTTCGTAAAAAAAAAAATCAGTTATGAAAAATAACTATAATTTCGGAAGTGCGTCTTTAAATCTGTCTTTTAAAGTTTTAGCCTCTTACATCTCTCATCCGTTGTTCGTATACCACTACTGCCTATGCACAAACAGTGACGCTCCTATCATTGTTGTTTTCACTGTATTAGAACATCATCAAGTAAAGTGGATGAGAAAATTATAAAAAGGTAACGCAAAAGCTACTGAACCAAAGTTAACTCAAACGGGAATGGCCCTGAGGCATTACCTATTCATTAAAAAAAAACAATTTTGAATAACAGTCGAGAATTGGTGAACATGCATAAAAAAGAGAAACAAACTACACGAAAACAAGCTGGCTGGGATTTTTTGTTCACCATAAAAATGAGCCTTTCGTTAAAGGAACTACGGGAAAAATAATTATGGATAAGATTTATAAATCTGTTTAACAGAACAGAAGAATAGTTAATAAAGGAAACTAGAATGACCTGTTTGTCATGGTTACTTGAGTGAGCCAATACCTACGCGCCGTCTGGCCCATCTCCAAAATAAGGTTTCGTTGATGTTATCTTTTGTTTCAACTTCATATTATGTGTCACAGTATATTTTATCCGTACAAATCCTTCGTGCAGTACTCTGTCTGGATTCTGACTGTCAGAAATAAGGTGTTATTTTTTTGTGGTCCCTAAAGTACTGTTATTTGTGGCCCCTGTTTTTACATTTAAATAAGTAAAGTTTATTTTGCTTCTATGGGTTGTAAACTGTTTTTTTTTTAAATGACTAGGAAAACATTTTCTTATAGTAGGCTCACGTTGTGCGGTTGCCAAGCATCAAAGAGTTTGATCGATTTCCAATTTTTCAGTTTCACAGTACTTTTTGAATTCATATCTGATAGGATCTACATATACAGCTTTTCGCGTTCCTTAAATTTTTGAGTGCAATTTTAAAAATGTAGTTTCGTAGTTACGAAAAAGTTGAGGTTGAAGTAAGGAAGATGATCTTTTGTAAGTGAAGTTAGTTTAGAAATGTGTATGATGTATTAATGTACTAGCTTTTGCCTGCGGCTTTGCCTGCGTGCATGTCAGAAATTAACGCAGGTATTTTTCTAAAATAAAAGTAGCCTAAGTTACTCCTTATTACATCAGCTATCTGCCAATAAAAGTCACGTCAAAATTGGTCCAGCCATTTTAGCCGGAACAAACAGACAGACAGACAGACAAAAGTTTAAAAAAATGATTTTTTGGTGTAATTACCGTATTTACTTTCATATGCATTTAGTGAAAAGCTGTTAATTTGGAATTACAAACAGATACTTCACTTTTATTTATTTGTATAAATTATAATAATATGTGTAAAGATAATCCTTCACATGAACTTCAGTTAATTAAAGACGAAAATATTTATATAATTACCAAAAAGAATTAGGAATTAAATATTAATCACTTCAAAAAAAAAATTAAGACATCTGTTATTGGAAAAATGCTATTATATTAACGAGTTCCTTAAAGATAACTTATAAGTTATTTGATATAGATATTTATTTAATCTTGACAATGTATTATGAACCTTATTTCCATTAATTATTTATATGAATACCCAACTGTTAATGTTTTGCTTGTTTTTTTTTTTTGAATTCTGTTTTGTTGTAATTAGTTTATTGAAATAGTTTGATTATTCTTTTTTTATAATTATGATTAATTACGTGAAAGAGTTTACGTGTAGTGTGTGTGTTAAGGTAGAATTTTTGAGGAACGAATTATTTATTATTAAGATCTCATGTAAAATATACCAAAAATCACACCAACAAATTAATTTGAATTTGAAATACGTGTTACTTATATCAATATTTCTATAGTACACAGTTGCTACAAAAATTAAAAGAAGTCACCGAAGAAGTAGGTATTCACGAGGCAGATGTATGTGAGTGGAAAAGCTAGGAGGGTCGTCCTAGAAGGATATTATAGTGACTTCATTGGTGATGTTGTTCAGTAAGGTCAAGTGCGTACTACCCGCAACTGGCGTCCGTGTATGAAAGAAAACGGAGTGAAAGAAATATGTGAGGATCGTAACATGGGAGTTTCTTTAGTTTCTGTCTATCCCCATGAGAAGAAGGCATGGGATAATGTATGTACGCGTTATTTATTGCCGGTCTTACGTCCAAACCTAAATACTAAACGCATCATAACTATCAAGAACAGAAATCACAATTTCGAAACACTTCACAGAAGAGCTAATATCATTTTGGAGTAGCATCACCCAAATAAACAACTGTTCACGCAGCTGAGTACGTACAATGTTTTAGATTAATTTTACTGACTGTTGAAATGTTATAAGCGCATTCAGAATGGGATTTGGCGCAATACATTTCATATGCGACTGCAATACACTACAATTTTATCTGTGTCGTCACTTTATGTGTGAGTTGTGTAGTTTATACCTATAGGCACTTCGTTTATGATAGGGGTCCGAAGCGAGCTGTTCTGTTTGCGTAGCTGACCGATTACACCTCGCCTTTTTAGGGGATGCCTCTACGACGATAACAACTGATGTCGATAACAAAGAGAAATCCGATTTGAGGGAATAATTTGATTTCTTATTTTGAGATTAGTTTAAGTTACATCATCATGATTATCTTTTCTTCTTGCCCTTGTCATATAATAGTCGGGGGTGTCACGTTGGTGGATTAATTCGAGGACTCATTTTCTAATCAATCATCTTAACTTAATGTACACGCACCCACACTGTGAGAGAGATTGTCAGATCACGTGTCTTCGTATTTTTGGTTCTAGGTAACTCGTAATATTTTCTTCCCCGTTTCCAGACCAGTGGTGATGAAAAAGTAAACAAAGTTAAGGGTCTGCTTGGGTTCGAACTCCAACCTACCACTCGAAAGTCGGGACTGATACTACTAGAAATGCTATAATCGATACCTGAACAGTTTTTCTCGATAATCGCAATTAAAAGTGATGTTCGGTAAGTACTTTGTGCGGCACTGTGTCTCTTTCAGGATGACTATCTGTGTGTCAGTTGAAAGTATCGGGCATCGGGCATCAGTGTCATACAAATAATAGCTATCGACGGAAGATAATAATTGGTTATAGTGACGTTACAAACAAACAAACTTATTATTCAACATGACTATCGTTAAAATGCCAACCTTTTTTTTTTGCTGGATGGGAAATCATCAAAAGACTTCTCCCGCTCTGGATGGAGTGGGACATGCAGGCATGTCAGACTTTTACTGACTAACCCACCCGTGTTCCTTCAGTTGCCCATGTTCCAGGGTCACGGTATCTCTTTCGAACAATCACGCGACCCCGGCAGGCATTGGTCCTAGTAGACCCCTTCAGCGCTGCTGACATCTCTTTGAGGCGCGCGTAGAACATTACGCGCCGTCGACCCGAGCTTGGTCCTTACCGGGCGGCGAGCTACCCATTGCTCGCCACCCGCAAGCTCGCGCCTACGGTGGCCGGGAGTCCGCTTTGGACTCCCGACGCCCGGGGCGTCTCCTCCTGCGGCGGCTAGGGACGTGAGGGCGCAGAGACTGCCACTCCCTCACGCGCCCCGCCTCCTCCTTTGCGAGCATTACTGCTTCGCAGAAGAAGGTGACGGCTTCCCATTCCCTCTCGCTCCGTACCATGGCTCGCACCAGGGCCGGACGCGAGAGGTCGCCGCCGCCGATCGCCTCCACGAGGACACGGCGGTGCTCCGCCCAGAAAATGCCAACCTCTGACCCCTACCTAACTTTCCAAATTACCGGGGTGATAATTATTTTCTTAACGTAGTATAAAACAAAGTCATATTTCATGTCTGTACGCATAGATCTTTTAAACTATCTACAATAGACAGAGTGATCCAAGAGGAAGGTTTTTATGTGTACTACGCGTGCGAAGTCGCTGGCAAAAGCCAGTCTGCTATAAAAGTTTTACAGTTTAGAATAAAATTCCGTTTTGTATCGTGCGAGCTCACCTTTTGAGATGTCAAGACGTAATCTTGAGGTATCTTGAAGCAGAATGGAAAGGCGGAAACGCGCTGCGTCGCAGCAGCTCTTCACAATATTCTAGAACCACTGGTTATGAGGTTGCGTCGAACCGGAGTTTGAAGTGGAAACTTGACACAAGTAGTAAAGATATAAATGATCTGATTTGATTGATTTAAGAAAAACTAGGTGATAAAACGGATATCTATATCATTTCTTTCACATAACAGACGTCTGAGCCGTAGGAGAGTTAGCTTTGTCACGTCTTCTTCCCAGATTAAGCACTAAGAAGTGGTGAAAGGCGGGTGTTTTGCGAGACTGTCTTATGTACTATGACGTACGAAAACAGTTGATTCTCAGTCTAATGAGATTTTATGACTTTTGTTTTTTCTTAGCAAAATAATAAGGAGCTCGTGGCTAAATATAATAATATCAGCCCTATGGGTCGATTGAAGGTTGAATTACGCTTCATGTAGTCGGTTCGTGGGTGATCAATTGATCATCCATATCATATCGAGACACTCCGTGCCTGAGCAAGTGTGCTAAGTCGTTTATCTCAACTATAATATGCACATCTTTGACAGTTAATACGGGTAGTCATAATTTCGAAAGACTGACAACTAGTCTTACCAAGCGGTGATGTATTACCCAGTAACTTTATACTTGTGTAGGTCAGATAGGCAGTCACTCCATGTAAAACACTAGTATTTAGCTGCAACCAGTAAGATAGGAAGCCAGCCCCAACATAGGGAATAGCTAGGCAGATTTTTTCCCTGAAGGGCAGAGGACCTGTGGCTTTTATTTCATATTTTTCAATTCCTTCTTCTACGAGTAGGAAGATATAAAATGATTGAGTTCACTATGAACTATAAACGTATATCACCACGTTTGAAGTGGAACTCCGAAGTATTTATATCAGAAGTACCTAGTGTTACATTGTACTGGCACCATTTTCAATCCTACCAACATACGATGAGCAAATATCTACCGAATCTACCCTTTCTTTTCAAAGGAAAATATATTTTTTGTTCAGTGACCATTCGTGGAAGTTCGTCACATTTGAATGTATTTCCTTTATGAGGCAGGTGATATCATACAGCATCCGTTTCCGGGAATATGACTGTATAAATGTACACTTAGTGGAGCTTCCTTTTAATGAACGTCAAACAAAATGTTTCGTGGTATTTCGTAAATGTTAAAGTGGACTCCATAATGGAATGTTTTCCATGTAACTTGCAATTAATAAAGGTTTTCACATCATGCTCCGGTTATGATGTGATAAATAAAAACTTTATAGATAGTATCATGCTACCTAGTATTCGTGATTCAGAAGGTATACTTACGTCAATATTTTATCCGCCTCAGTTTCGTCTGAACAGATCTAAACTTTACACAATAGTGATAACCCAAGATAGAAATACGTTTCAGCAATTTAATCAGCCGTTGGCTACAGCCAGTATTTCCTGTAAATAGCATACTGAACACGGTTTCGATATGTCTCGAAGTAATCGAAAGTTTCGTGGTGCCTGAGAGAAAAAGATTGAAAACACAATATTTGAAGACACGGTTCCCAATACTCGTGACATTTTGGAAGTGAAAACTTCTTTAAGCGTACTTTGCGCTCTTTTAAACAGCTCGGCTCGGTGACGCTGAGTCGGGATACACGGCTCCAGTCGGTCGGTGACGCTAAATCGCGTGAACTCAGCTCTAGTTGAAGTTTTAACTTTTATCGTGTAGTCATTAGCACATATCATTTTATTTTTGCGTTTGGCCATTTATCCACCGTCCCAGTAGAAACTAACAGTTATGAAAAAAAGTTAAATTTTAAATTTATAAACCACGACCAAAACAAAAACCTTTAAAAAGTAAAAACATATATACGTGGCTTTATCTATACTAATATTATAAAGCTGAAGAGTTTGTTTGTTTGTTTGATTGAACGCGCTAATCTCAGGCACTACTGGTCCGAATTGAACAATTCTTTTTGTGTTGGGTAGCCTATTTATCGAGGGAGGCTATAGGCTATATAACATCACGCTACAACTAAGAGCAGCGGAGTAGTAATGAAAAATGTTGCAAAAACGGGGAAAATTTATTCCTTTAGAGAGTTTCCTTTGCGTGCGCTGCGTAAACGGTTAAAGTAACGCAAAAATCATGTATGACGGAATTGTTCCTTTTAAAAAGTTCTAAAAAAAAGTTCGCGAGAGCATATGTCTATCTTTTAAGGTTGACTCACTATAACTTAAAAGGAGCGAGCAGCAACGAAAAATGGACGAAAACTAGCAGGCAAATCGATGCGACGGGAAGGGTCAGGGGAGCAAAAATTTGACGCGGACGAAGTCGCGGGCAGAAGCTAGTGTTTAATAAGAAGCTGCCGGTAATATTATAACCGTACCCAAATCGGTACACCAGTTTAAGAGCTACGGTGCCACAAACAGACACACAGCGATAAAATTTATAACATCGCACTTTTTGCATCGGGGATTAAAAATGGTAGATGGCACTGTAAAGTTAAAACTAGATGAACCGACGACTACGACGTAACTGGGATAAACTTGATGCTGTAGGCAGAAGTCAGGGTGTTGTGGCGCGGCCATGTAGAAGCCCATATTTAGCAGTGGATTGACTGACTTTGTTGATTGACTGTAAACTTATCGAGAACAGTAGAATGAGTAAGCAAAGATCGTAGCTAGTGGCGCGCTGTTCTTCCTACCTACTCTCCGAGAAGGTATGGGTTTTTTTTTTGGATGGGCAATCATCAAATGACTTCGCCCGCTCTGGGCGGAACGGGAGGACGTGTCAGACTTTTACTGACTAAAACCCACCCGTGTTCCTTCAGTTGCCCATGTGCCAGGGTCACGGTATCTCTTTCGAACAATCTCGAAACCCTGGCAGGAAGGTATGGGTTTGTGTATGAATGTATTATCGCGAACGGCAGTCAGGTTAGTTATCATGCGTGTTAAAACTATAATCAGCAACAAAGGTATATTAACACCGTTATTTTAACATCTTCAAAATGAATGCTATTTAATTTAATATACATTTGTTTTTAATCATCTGCAAAAAGGAGGAGGATCGCAATTCGTCTGAATATATATACTAGCTTCTGCCCGCGACTTCGCCCACGTCAAATATTTGCTTCCCTGACCCTTTCTGTCGCGTCGCAGCCTGCCATTCGTCCATTTTTAGGGTTCCGTTGCCAAATGGCAAAAAACGGAACCCTTATAGATTCGTCATGTCTGTCTGTCCGTCTGTCTGTCTGTCTGTCTGTCTGTCTGTCCGTCCGTATGTTACAGCCACTTTTCTCCGAAACTATAAGAGCTATGCTGTTGAAACTTGGTAAGTAGGTGTATTCTGTGAACCGCATCAAGATTTTCACACTAAAATAGAATAAAATCAATAAATTTTGGGGTTCCCCATACTTAGAACTGAAACTCAAAAATATTTTTTTCATCGAACCCATACGTGTGGGATATCTATCAATAGGTCTTCAAAAATGGTATTGAGGTTTCTAATATCATTTTTTTCTATACTGAATAGTTTGCGCGAGAGATGCCTCCAAAGTGGTAAAATGAGTGTCCCCCCCCCCCCGTAACTTCTAAAATATTTTTTTTAAAACGTCATAAACCGTAAACCGCAATTTACCTTACATTCAATCAACTGAAATATAAAAATTAAAAAAAAAAACCATTTATTTTCATAAACATAAACCTTATGCATATACCGAGGATACCTACAGGTTTGTACGGAACCCTCGGTGCGCGAGTCCGACTCGCACTTGGCCGGTTTTTTTTTGTTGCCGCTCCGCTCCTTTTGATCGTAGCGTGAGGTTATATAGCCTTCCTCAGTAAATAGACTACCCGACTCAAAAAGAATTTTTCAATTTGATCCAGGAGTTTCTGAGATTAGCGTGATCCACCCCCCCATTTTAGGGAAGTGGGGGGTTAGAAAGAGACAAAAAGTAGCCTATGTCACTCTCCATCCCTTCAACTATCTCCACTTAAAAAATCACGTCAATTCGTTGCTCCGTTTTGCCGTGAAAAACGGACAAACAGACATACACACTTTCCCATTTATAATACTAGCTTCTGCCCGCGACATCGTCCGCGTCAAATATTTGCTCCCCTGACTCTTCCCGTTGCATCGCAGCCTACCAGTTTTCGTCCATTTTTTTGTTGCTGCTCCGCTCTTTTTGATCGTAGCGTGATGTTATATAGCCTTCCTCAATAAATAGGCTACCCGACTCAAAAATATTATTTCAATTCGAACCAGTAGTTCTTAAGATTAGCGCGTTCCACCCCCATTTTAGGGAAATGGGGGGTTAGAAAGAGACAAAAGTAGCCTATGTCAGTCTCCATCCCTTCAACTATCTCCCCTTAAAAAATCACGTCAATTCGTCGCTCCGTTTTGCCATGAAAGACGGACAAACAGACACACACACTTTCCCATTTATAATATTATAGTATGGATTAGTATGGATTTTAATGTGTGGTTCGCGATATCTCGGTATTTTGAATTTCTTTTAATGGATAGGGTATGTATATTTTTATGTATATTTCTTATATATCTCAGCGGTCGTCCCATACAATTTGATAAATTTTGCTTGTGGAGTTTCTGCGTTAGCTATGATAATAAGTTTTTAATCCACTTTGTTTATCTTGATGACATTCTACTAGTTCCTGTCAGTGTTGCTTACTTCACATGTAGTGGTATATGAATTCGTGTGGGGTAAGTATTATAACAAAAAAGTGAAATAAATATATATACTTAAATAATAACCGACTTCCGAGAAAAGAACGAAGAAGTGAAAAATAACTCTAATTTTGGTGTCAGCGACAAAAAAAAACTAAAATACAAATCCAAGGACACCACCAAAGACGGTTGTTTTTTTTTGTTCATAAAGTTTTTTTTTTGTATTTCATGTAATAGTTAAGAGTTAAAACATATTAAATCAGATATATTTGAGAGAACATCACATGTTAAACATCTAACAATAATTCAAACCGGAATGTTTAATTATTTGTAATATATGGAGACGTTCTTATTCTGTTTTGGCGGCCGAACTTGCCACGTCTCCAGTGAAGTTATTGGTGTAATATTAATATTTCTCGGTAAAGAAAAAAATGTTTGCGAATACAAATCACAAAACAATGAAAAGGCCGATTTTCTGACGTTACAACACCTTACTCATTCATGTGTCTACGTGCTCATAGGTAGGTTCCGGTGTATGCTTGGAATCTTGGGACCGAATTATCTGTATTTCTCGGTTGGGGTAGAGTGTTTACATTCGGAATAAGATCTTATATTTGTACTGTGTGACCGTACCGAAATAGTTTGGGTATTCTTTGGTATAAATTATTTTTGGTATTACAGCCTTCCATAGAAATTGGTGTGAAGGGTTATCTTCAAGTATAGTTCGTAGCCCGCTCTCTGAGCCCTGAACAAAGCAGGCGCTGACCTTTGCGCTATCACTGACGACGCTGTGAAATTGGTAAAGTTTTGTGCAACGAAATTGAATGCACTGTCGTACGATCGATATTTAATAGAAAAATGGTATTAATTAGCCAGGAGGCCGAATATTTCGTTGGAAGCAAAATGTAAAATCATTTATAAAAATTTGACTTAAAATCAGCACTTTAGAACCACCAATTTACTTTAGACAAAACCCCCAAAACGCCCGTTCGTCCTTCACCACTTCCTAGTGCTTTGCTGGGAAGAAGAGGAAACTCCCCAGCAGCACAGATATCTGACTTGATTATATACAATCGCTCAATAATTGACTAATGAAGACTTAACGAACACATCAACTAATACTACATTTAAATCAACCATAACCTATTTCGTAAAAGAAGGCTCTTTATTCATCTCGTTTTTTTTTTCTTTGGCTACCAAATTGAATATATTTTTGTAGATATTAGGATCGAAAAAAGTTACTTGGCTTATCTAGAATTGTGCCTAGCAGAACCAAAGATTATGAAGCGATGCTAGATGCCGATCGGCACAAGCCGAATATGTGTAGTGATAGTCTTTGGTTTTTTTTTTTTTTTATGGTGGGAAATCATCATGACTTCTCCCGCTCTGGGCGGAGCGGGAGGGCGTGTCAGACTTTTACTGACTAAAACCCACCCGTGTTCCATCAGTTGCCCATGTGCCAGAGTCACGTTATCTCTTTCGAACAATCACGCGACCCCGGCAGGCATCGGTCCTTGTAGACCCCTACACTGCTGCTGACATCTCTTTGAGGCGCGCGTGGAACACTGCGCGCCGTCAACCCGAGCTTGGTCCTTACCGGGCGGCGAGCTACCCATTGCTCGCCACCCGCAAGGTCGCGCCTACGGTGGCCGGGAGTCCGCAATCGACTCTCGACGCCCGGGGCGTCTCCTCCTGCGGTGGCTAGGGGCGTGAGGGCGCAGAGACTGCCACTCCCTCGCGCGCCCCGCCTCCTCCTTCGCGAGCATTACTGCTTCGCAGAAGGAGGTGACGGCTTCCCATTCCCTCTCGCTCCGTACCATGGCTCGCACCAGGGCCGGACGCGAGACGTCGCCGCCGCCAATCGCCTCCACGAGGACACGGCGGTGCACCGCCCAGGCAGGGCACACTTCCACCGTATGCTCCACCGTGTCCTCCAGACGATCCTCGCAATGGAAACACCCGGACGTATCCTCCCGCTTTTTCCTGAACAGGAACCCACCGAAGCACCCATGCCCGGTGAGAACCTGTGTCAGGCGGAAGGTGAGGACGCCGTGACGCCTCTCTATCCACTCCTCGAAGAGGGGACTTACCGCCGCAATTGTGGCGTGCCCAGCACTGGGTTGCGACAATCGTACCCGCCATGTCGCCATGAGATCACACCGGAGCTCTGTCCGCCGTGCCGCGATTTGTCGCGGCAGCGGAGTTTCGCCCCGGCGTTTCGCCTCCTCGCGGCACTCCCACATGTGGGCGAGGACCTTTGCCTCCAGATCCCATGGCGGCACTCCGGCAAGGAGGCTCGCTGCCTTGCAGGAGACCGTGCGGTATCCCCGGATTAACCGGATGGTCATGACCCTCTGGGCCGCACTCAACTGGCGCGCTGGGCGCAGCCTCAATGAGGGCGCCCACACCGGTGCCCCGTAGAGGGCCATGGACCGCACGACCCCCGTGTAGAGCCTCCGGCAGGAGGCGTTTGAACCCCCCAGATTGGGCAGGAGCCGCTTTAAGGCAGCCCCAGCCCGCTCCAGTCTGAGAGCCAAACGTCGGAAGTGCTCGACGAAGTTCCACCGGCTGTCGAGGACAAGTCCCAGATACTTCATCGTCGACTCGACGCCGATGTGAACCCCTCCCACCGTGAGTAGGGAACCCGCAGGTGGCGCGTTCCGAGGACCATGAAAACCCATGGCCTCGGCCTTGTGCAATGCCACCTCGAGTCCCAATTGCCGGATCCTATCGACGATTGTCGCAACCCCGCGTGTCATGATTTCGGCCGCCGCCTCGTGCGACCTCCTCTGCGCAAGGACCAGCGTGTCGTCAGCGTAGCAAACTACGCTGACGCCGCTAGGGAGGTCGGCGCGCAGCACCCAGTCGTAACCGATGTCCTACAGATGTGGCCCCAGGACCGATCCCTGTGGGACACCGCACGACATCTCCCGCCGGTTCCATTCCCCCTCGTGACCGGGGTAGATGACGGCCCTATCCTGACGGATAGGCCTCGACCACGCGACAGAGGTAGGTCGGCATCCGGTGATACCGGAGTGCCTCCCTAATGCAACTCCAGGGCAGGGTGTTGAAGGCATTGGCGATGTCTAGAGACACCGCCAAGACGACCCCACCCCGGGCCACTGCATCCCCCGTCGTGAGGGCTCGCACGCGCATGATGGCGTCCACCGTAGAGCGCCCCTTGCGGAAGCCGTACTGGCCGTCCGACAAGTCCGGCCCCTCCCGCACCAGCCACCCGACGAGGCGGTCTGCAATCACTCTTTCAAAGAGCTTGCCCACCTCGTCGAGCAGCACGATGGGCCGGTAAGCGGACGGAGAGTCCGCTGGGCGCCCAGGCTTCTTAATGAGGACCAGTTTCCCCGTCTTCCAACGAAGTGGGAACTGGCCCCTCTCCAAGCATGCGCTAAAGAGCCCCCCTAGTCGAGGCCCAAGAGCCTGCAAGGCCAGGACCCAGGCTTTTCCAAGCAAGCCGTCGGGTCCTGGGGCGGTATTCTTGGCATTAAGCCTTCGTACCGCCACCCTCATCTCTACCTCGGTCACTTCTGGAGCACCGTCGTCGTCGTTAGGTATGTGGTCCGCATCGGGAACCGCAGGAGGCGGAGCCATGGGCGGGGGACTATGTTCCCCTCGCGAGGGGAACAGAGTGCTCACCACGCCCTCCACGAGTTGGGGCCGGAGACTCTGAGTCAGCGGGGGAGCCATGGGCGGAGTTTCTCCCGGACGGCCTTGTAGGGCCGTCCCCATGGGTCCCTGTTCAGAGTCTCCAGCGACTCCTTGCGGGCCAGTCCTCTAGCCCGAAGGATCTCGTCTTGGAGGGCGGTCTTCGCCACTCTGTACCCCTCGTATAACTCCGCCTGAATGGCTTCCGTATCCGAAGGGCGGATACGGAGCCTGCGGTGCCTGGTGTACCGGCGCCGCACCGCAACGCACGCTTCGCGCAACGCTGTCAGCTGCGGCGACCACCATTACACCTGGCGCCAAGCCCGTCCTGGCTGGACTCGGGGCATAGCCACGTCACAAATCTCGGACATGGCCTCCCGGAACCACTCGGCCTCGTCGTTGATGTCAGCAGGCCTGTTCGGTGGTGACACCCAGGCCTGCACGATCGAGGCTTCCAGGAGAAGCCCCCGGTCCAGCTTCTTCAGCGCCCACCGCGGACCACTCGGGGTCTGCCGGATCGGCGCGCTCGAGGTCTGGGCGGAGACGTCAAACCGGATGTACCGGTGGTCGGAATACGTCTCCACCTCCTCCATGACGCGCCAATCAATGACCTGCGGTGACAGAGCGGGGCTGGCGAACGAAATGTCCACCACTGAGTCGCACCGCATCCGTACACACGTAGGTACAGAACCCCGGTTTAGGACGACCAGGCCTGTCTCCAGAGCCCAGTCCTCCACCATCCTGCCCCGTGTGTCTGTATACCGGGAACCCCAAGCCAAATTCTTGGCGTTGAAGTCCCCGAGTACGAGCACGGGAAGGGGACGAAACCCGACGACGACGACTCTCAACTCCGCAAGGGAGTTGTGGAACTCGGCGAGAGTTCGGCTCGGGGAGAAGTATACTCCCACCACTACAATCTCCCCGAACCGTGCTGCTACGCAACCCTGTCCCCTCTTGACAGCCTCGAGGGTCGGGGTTCCGGCGGTGGCCGACGAAATAAGGGTCACTGAGCCGCTCAGGTCCTTCACCCAGTCATCCCTGGGCGGGACAAAGTACGGCTCAGCGACCACAGCGATGTTAATCGACCACTGCGCCATGCTCTGGAGTAATAGATCCTGAGCGGAGGCGCAGTGGTTGATATTCGCTTGGAGGAGGCGTAATGGAGTACCTATTATTGACACTCCATTTCAGCCCCCTCCTGAACCCCCTGTGAGGGCCCTGCCGTGGTGGTACTGGCAACGACAGGTGTCGAGGCGGCAGCGGCAACAGCGGTGACGGCGGTGGCGGAGGGCTTGCCCTTGCCCCTGGCCTTGGCGGATGAAGCACAGGCCTTACTCCCAGCCCGGTGTTCGGCCAGCTTGCGCCGCTGCTGCCTTGCCTTATTTTTGGCCGCCCTTGCAGCCTTGCCCGCCTTCTTCTTCGCTCCAACCACTTACCATTCGGCGTTGGCGGCAGGAGATTCCGAAGGACGGGGAGGCGGTGGTGGCTCTCTCGCCACTTGCACTGGGGGAGCCCTCGCAGGTGCCTGCATGGGCCGGCCTTTGGTCTGTCCCGGCCCTTTGGCTGGGGCAGACGCGGCGGCGGCGTACGCCGCCGCTTTCGGCTGGCCCGAGGCTGCCTTCGGCCGGGCCGAGGCTCCCTTCGACTGGCCCGAGGCCGCCTTCGGCTGACCCGAAGCCGCCCCAGGCTGGCCCGGAACCAGCCGGCTTGCCGCCAGCGGGAAGCGCAGGACCACGGCCTCCAGAGCAGAAAACCTGCTCTGGAAGACAGCGAGCTCCTTCCGCACCAGGGTCAGCACCTGGTTCTCGATGGGCAGGAGCCCGCCCTGTCCGTGCCGCGCTTCCGCCTGCGGTGCCTCCTAGGGGGCGGCTCCTCGGAGACCGGCCAGGTCCGCTCGGAGCTCCTCGTTCTCCTTTCGGAGGAGCTCCATGTCAGCAGTAACGCGGGCGACCTCCGCCCGCAGTTCTGCCACCCCATACACCACCGGAGTAGTCTTTGGGTTGGCTTTGTTGTTAAACATTATACTGCCGAAGTCAATGTGCCGACTCAACCATGTATGACAGAGACGATTCTTCGAACCGAGCTTAATTTAAAGATGTGTATGCCGTAATTAAAGTACTTCAATCCCACTGGTAATTCACTGAAATAAAACTAAAGAAGATTGAATTTCCTGGGCAGACGTGACACAGAGCTACCACCTGATCAGTGTCGGAGCGGCTCCTACACACAGTGCATCTTTACGACCGACACACAATAGAATGACGTGACCCTTTTAGTAGGTACTCTTCCAAGTATTATACTAAAGCTAAGGAATTACTAAAGGCAGTCTTTTCAATGCTTATGTCTGCATCTGTATCAGTCGCTAAACTTAGCAGCCAGTTTGGTATCAAGGTGTAATTCACCATGACTTCAAAAGTTTAAAAAAGTGAGGCACAACAGTAATTTAAATGAAATTAAACTGTGCAAAAAAATTCTCGTCATCAAATCAGCCTATCACAGTCCACTGCTGGGCATAGGCCTCTCCCATGCTGCGCCGCAACACCTTCATGAAATAAGAAAATCTATTTGCATTCTTATTTCAGCGACAATTAATGTCCAAAAACTTGTTAAAAATTACGGAATATTTTTGACAGTTTGAGACTGCTAATGCGACCGTTTTTTTTTATAGTATGGCATATTCCTGTCACAAGATTGTTTGATATTTGAATACTTAGAATTTAAGTTCCTAAATGCAGCCTACTTTTGCTTAGAAGGAAAAAAAAATCATGCATTCGGCAAAAAAAGTAGTTGGTGGAAAGGGTTCTTGAAAAAGCTGCGTAGTACTGGCATCAAGCTTACGTCATACACGTAAGCTTGATGCCAGTACTACGTAGATGAGGCAAAAGAAGAAGAAGTTGTGATATTATCTACGTGCATGCATAATTCGGCAACGGCTAGATACCAAAAAATATTCTGAATTCTTTTGTATTAGAAAGATATATCGGATCATTATAATATTTATGAATAGTTAAACATTTTGCCGTGTGCAGCGCAGAAAGCTAAAGGCAAAATTGAAGATACCAAACATAATACTAATGGTACTAGAAACAGTATAGAAAATAAATATTGTTATCTCTTTAAAACAGTATCTACGTTCGTATACAGAACCCCGACAGGGGACATACCAAGAATTTTGTAAATGCTGATTTAAAAGAATAGAGTGGAGGAGAAAAGAGTGGAGAAAGAAGAATAGATTGGAGGAAAGAATAGAGTCGTTCTTCTCCATAGAGATCTACGTTTTTGAACGAGCAACTAGCTACAACATTCAGAAGACGACGAACTAACTGCCTCCTTAACAGTTCAAAAGTGTCTGTAATAGGTTAATTGAAATAAATCCTTCGAGTTCAGTTGGTCTTACTGAACTACATAGTCTATACGGCTCAGGGGTTGAATGACCAAAAATGCTTTGAAGTCAAACTCTGTCACCTATCCCTCTGCTTGACGTAGAAGGGCCTAGTTATAAAGAATTTTCTCGTTAATGAAACGAATAAAACATTGTAAGTCTCGTTTTAGTACCTGAATATCTTATCTAACATATTATATCAAAAGTGGATTACTGACTGTTCACATCAACTGCACCAGTGACAAGAGATATCGAACAAACTACTCGTGCATCGATGCTCGTTTGGCGAGCAGAAAGGTCGCTGAGAGAGTCACGCATACCAGCGATGAATCACTCATACCGTCGGTCTTCCCGCATCACGTTTTTCACTGGGTGGTTGACAGGTAATTCATAAGATCACGGCAAACTCGGCTAAGACGCAATTCAAACATACAACCCAAGATTCTTTTTTCCCGAACTTTGCTGCATATTCTCTACCTTATTCGTCTTTACAGAATATTATGGTAAAATGGGTGGATCATCTGCGTCCATTCCATAAAACGATATTTAGTGGCTTATGTAACATGCTGTTATACAAAATATCGATCGCATAAGCGTATTGGTATCAAGTGTACCAAGTATAAAGTTTCTACCATGAAGTTAGGAATGAGATTACCGCCACTTTGTTGATTTTCTGACAACAAGAGGCTTAACGGGAACGAAGTTAAAATTGTCGTTTGCATTTTTGGTAACTAAGTGGTACTTAATCTTTGTGTTCAACCGTTTCTGCTTCCTTTTTTTTTTTGCTACTTGTAGTTACACGCTGATTGTGACGCAAGTTGGGATTATGAACAGCAATGACTGCGGTATGTTCGGTTAATTGTGATTATACACTACTTTTAGTACAATTATATCATTATTAACAGCCTTACTTTTTCCAAAATATGTTGGGGCCGGCTTCCAGTCTACCCAGATTCAGCTGAATACCAATACTTTATTATGGAGCGACTGCCCATCTAACCTCCACAACCCAGTTACTGGGTAATATAGTACCCAGTTACTTGGTAAGACAGGTTGTCAGAGTTTTAGACTTCTGACTAGCCGTCGTCACGGGTCGTCAGAAGCCAATTGAAATGAAACAATTATATTTGGTGTGATATAATTGGACCCGTTAGTCCAATTGTATCACACCAAATGAAATTGCTTAATTATTCAAACAGATTATAGGAATCACATATACGCGTAAATTTTACAATCTAGCTAGAGTCCCTATTTCTTAACTGACTACCTCTCCGAGAAAAAGCCGAAACAAACTCAAGGGATGACTCACTTTATAGTTCACAAAAATATCAACGATAATTTCGTGAAACTACTACAAATACTCGAAAATTGAAACTTGAATTAATAAACCCAACTTGCGATAGGAAGATTTACAAGATTTTTTATGGTGTGATGCCATGACGATATAAACTAAGGTTTGCAATCCAAAACTGGATAAAAATATGCATAGATCCAAACCCAAAGCTCGTCTCAGTACCTGACAGCTACTCTTGCAGCAAGCCACAAGCAACCAATATACGCAATAAGAATAAAGACCAATGTGATTTTATCAGTGATACAAAATCAGAGGTGAAAAACTGGACGTGGATTGAACACATATCGCAACATCACTTCCAAAAAAAAACCCGAAGCACTGCATCGATGGCGCAAAATGTCGTTTAAATTTCAAATCCAGTTCAAAAAAAGTAAAAGTAGAGGTGTAAGCACTATGAAACGACGTGTACACTGACGAAACAAGTGAGGGACGAAACGGAACTTAAAAAAAAAACGAAAAACTTCCACCTGTGAGGAATTTTCTACAATTTTCCGAGGCGAGTTAAATTCAGATTTAAAACAAATGAGCGTCGACGTCGTGTTCAATGTTCATTGTAATTACTATTATTCTTTCTGCAATGCTGTTAAATAAATTAACTGATTTGTTATATAGAATTGACAGACCACGTAAGTTAGGTGTACTATAGCCATTTTATATATCTGTCAAAGACTGACAGTATTTATTATACCAAAAAATTTCAGTACCTTGCATTTAAATACTGACTTCCGAGTTATTGATTATCATTATTTTGTGGTTGACACTTTGTACAGACGCCAGCAGATCAAGATACCCGAAAGTGTCAAATCCTCCCATTCAACCTTGAACCTAATACTTTTGCGATAAAGTTGAAAATCGATTAAAGAAAGACAGATTGTAGTAGCTCTCTGCTGGCGTCTATTTATCCGGTCTCAATATACCCAACAATAATAAATTAATCTTACAATATTACCCACCTTATGGCATAACTTGTTTCAATATCAAGCAACTGCATGAATGAGAGTTACACCAAATCTGACATATTACATCGAAGACAAAGATAGCATACATCATAATTAATTACTGGTTTGATCAATCTACCCGGCCTTTTTAGGGTTCCGTTGCCAAATGGCAAAAAACGGAACCCTTATAGATTCGTCATGTGTCTGTCCGTCTGTCTGTCTGTCTGTCTGTCTGTCCGTCCGTATGTCACAGCCACTTTTCTCCGAAACTATAAGAGCTACGCTGTTGAAACTTGGTAAGTAGATGTATTCTGTGAACCGCATCAAGATTTTTACACTAAAATAGAGAAAAAAAATATTTTTGGGGTTCCCCATACTTAGAACTGAAACTCAAAAAAAATATTTTCATCAAACCCATACGTGTGGGGTATCTATGAATAGGTCTTCAAAAATGGTATTGAGGTTTCTAATATAATTTTTTTCTAAACTGAACAGTTTGCGCGAGAGACGCTTCCAAAGTGGTAAAATGAGTATCCCCACCCCCCCCCCCCCCCCGTAACTTCTAAAATAAGAGAATGATAAAACTCAAAAAAATATATGATGTACCAATTTTCGGTGGAAGTTTACATGGTTATGCCATGTAAACTTCCACCGAAAATTGGTTTGAACGAGATCCAGTAAGTAGTTTTTTTTTTAATACGTCATAAATCGTAAACCGCAATTTACCTTTCATTCAATCAACTCAAATATAAAAATTAAAAAAAAAACATTTAATTTCATAAGCATAAACCTTATACATAAACCGAGGATACCTACAAGTTTGTACGGAACCCTCGGTGCGCGAATCCGACTCGCACTTGCCCGGTTTAAGAACTATGTTGGGTTGGCTTCCAGTTCAAAACAATATAGCTGTATAGAGTCTCGATATATAATGGATGGTAACCCATCCACAAACCGACCGCAACCAAGCTTAACCTCCGATCGACACAGCCCCTCGCATAACTGTCTTCATATTCAGACGCCTGAAGGAATTTCATTGTACAGGTATTCCATCTAAAAGCGACCATCGTGCATTTTCCGATAGTAACCGACTAGAAAGCTAACTGGGTGAAACGGTGAGATATGAATCGTTCAAGGTGAGCACTATTGAAAAATACTTCCCTGATATGCTTTGAAACAGTGGTGGGCCATTGGTATCGGCTCTGACTTACGAGTCAAGCGTTCGAGACTAGCAAGGCGATTTACTTTGTATATTCGATTTCATAACTCCCAAAACGGTGAAGGGAGACATCATCCTGCCAGGGTCGCGAGATTCGTTCGAAAGAGTTACCGTGGCCTTGGCATAAGGGCAACTGAAGGAACACGGGTGGGTTTTAGCCAGTAAAAGTCTGACACGCCTCCCGCTCCACCCAGAGAAGTAATTTGATGATTTCATGACATCATGAGAAAAGCGGAATGTCTTTCGAACCAACCCACACTGGGCCCGCATGTTGGATTAGGTCTACTGCCTCTGTGAGGAGGCCCGCGGAACCTTACCCTGACTTAACCTGATTGATAGATCTATGTGGCTGTAGTTGCTTAACCAAAGGCCCCACAAGCTCCGCACTATAACAGGTTAAAAATAATATTTAACTGAGCTCAGTGTTTTATATATGACAAGTCTGGGAAGAAAGAAACGAACTCAGAAGTCACAGTCTCTTTGGACCATGTAGGTTAGTGTCTGAAATGGTCCTATGAAGCCTTTTTATTTATTAGAGAAACTAGAGGATTTGACAGATCTTTGGTTTAATTAATACTGAAAGCTTGGTTCATAAAACAAATAATATAACTTAAGAAATGTTCCAAAGTTTGGGGGAGGTATCTTTGTCCTGCAGTGGATGTCTCTCAGTTGAGTTGATGTTGATAAAATGATAAACTATCGCTTTAATGCGCATTAAAAAGTACGAAGATAGACTACGACCTAGACTACCGTAACATGAATAAAACGTTTTGCTGTTCCTATCATCGATATAATATACCCCAGATAGACAGTCACGAACAGAAATTAATTGTTCAAAAGGCCACGCAAGCTTATATAATTATGTAATATATGACATTTTTATTCTAAACGTTCTGACCCGCCAAACGTTGTCCTAAGCTTTCAATACTTCTCATAAAAATCCCAGAAATAAAGAAATATTCAGTTCCTCTCGAATATGAAATAACTCCGGGAAACTTTTACAATTTTTATTCCAAAAAAAAAAAATTGATTCGAACGGTTTAAAACAACTAATAGAAAATTCGATCTATACGTCTTCGAAATATGCGTTTACCAAGAACATCAATACAATAATTCAAAATGTAGTTTGAAGGTCTGAAAATATCAACTACATATACCTGTGTAGGTAAATCTTTTGAAAATAAAAAGTAATTATTAATTAAGTAGTTTCCTTTAGATGCGATGGAACAATAGAACATTAATACACAATGTGTCAAACATCTTGAAATTTCTCTCTCATGAGTTTAAACAGAGTTTTAAATGTCTCTTCTGACATTTGAAATTTCCACCATCGTAACGAAGAAAGTCCAATCGAACAAAACAAATCAAAATCGCTTCGATACAAAACCAATATAACATTAAAGGGACAATTGATTGACGACAGCGACTTACAGGTAATAATAACAGTGAAGTCCATTTTAAATTGTTCCACGTATAATATTCTAGGAACGGCAGCCATTCTTAATATCTAGGTGAGACTGAAATTTAAGAACTTAAATGCTTTTGTTTTTAGTATTCATTTGTATTCAAGCATTTTAATGTACATCACAACAATAAAGGATGAATACCGTTTATTTGAATATAGTTCGTGCATCAAATTAATTTTAATACTGAAACGAATGTTAAATTGAGATAAGATCTGCTTTTTTGTATGTTTGTGTGTTACATTTTCACGATAAGATGACGGTTGAACGGATCTGTATAAGATGAATGACACATGGATTGACCGTGATCTAGTTTAGTATATAAGATACTGTTTATATTGAACGGGTAAAACCACTGCAAATAAACTTAGAGCCAATTGTGAAGTAAACGCCGTGGTTTTCTCCTAGAATCAACGTGAATATTTAATTTTGTAATTGTATACCTTCGAAATCGAAGAACAACTTCGATTTTGTGCAGTAAATGTCTTACCTACACACGAGCATATTTTTTAACGCGTCATTTGATGTAAAAACGTTTTATCGCGCGTTTTACTGGTGGTATGTTCAATATTTTGCGCCGACAAAAACATTTAAAATTTGTACCGCTAATTACTAAGAGACTTTTTAATGTTGACTAATAAAAAACACTGTAAAACTGTAGAGTTTGGCTGCTTGGTCATGCAATTTTTTTGTTTCAGTCGAATTTGAAAAATATGTTTGCATTTGAAAGACGTTTTGTTGAGCAAGGTTATAAGTTATTTAAAATCACGCTTACCCTTAGGAGCTAAACTGTACCAAACCAAATTCCACGCTTTCAAAGTGTAACATAAATATATACAGAGCGCGGCAAAAACGTTACGATGAAACACGCCCGTGCAAACGGGGTCTTAGATCAAATTGTAGACTGAAACGTAGAAATGTTTAGTTGAATGTGTAATGTGAAAGCGATCAATGGTTTGTGGCTTCATTTCCATGAATTATAAGTTCTATAATGCTATACAAAGGTTACGAAAATGTTTTGCTGATTGCAGTTAATGATGGGAACGGTGACATGAGGCAGGTGCATTAATTCGTCACAAATTATTAGTCATTGGAAAATCTGTTTATAGAATGTAAATGCTTTGTGAGGTTTTTCACAATAGCAGCTTTCTATTATAATATGGTGGAGTAAGGCCTTTTTACAAACGGAAAAAGCAAGTACTGCTAGTTGGCAATTTCAGGTCTTTAATTTCAAGTTTCCCCATGCTTCAGAGTCACAACGAAATAACAAAGCAATATTTTAAATTGTCATACATAGTAAGTCTTGTGTAGATCTTTGGTAGACGTTATGGGTAGTCCGAAGCCCGAAATTCTGACAACCGGTCTTACCATGGGATACCGCATTACCGTAACTTAGTTAAGGAGGTTAGGTAGGCCGGTCCAGGTAAAATACTGATATTCCGCTTAATCCGGTTAGACTGGAAGTCGACCCCAATATAGTTGGGAAAAGGCTAAGCAGTTTTGACATCTATACTAATATATAATATTATAAAGCTGAAGAGTTTGTTTGTTTGTTTGTATGTTTGTTTGATTAAACGCGCAAATCTCAAAAATTACTGGTCCGAATTGAAAAATTCTTTTTGTTTTGGATAGCCTATTTATCGAGAAAGGCTATAGGCTATATAACATTACGCTACAATTAAGAGGAGCGGAGCAGTAATGAAAAATGTTGCAAAAACGGAGAAAATCGCACGGGTAGGCGATTCGACGCGACGGGAAGGGTCGGGGGAGCAAGCAATTTAACGCGGACGAAGTCGCGGGCAGAAGCTAGTAGTAAAATAAAGCTTACGTCGTATGCTTGCAATACAAATATTTCCAAACAAATACTTAGTTATTGCGACGAAAACAAAGTTTTGTTGTAATTAAGTGAATACGTACTTGGTTTTCGACATTGGTTTCAATTTAAGAAATTCAGTTTGTTATTATGCAGACGGTAATGAATTTTAATTGTTATGGATTTCGGAGAAAAACTTCAATGTATTGTGCAAAAAGATGGACACTTTGACCTGGTACATAAGACATGAACCAAGATTAAGAAAGTACAAAGATCAAGAGAAGAAGAAGAAGATAAGAAGGAAAAGAGAAGAGAAAGGAGAAGAGAAGAGAAAAAGAGAGAGAAGAGAAGAGAAGAAGAGAAGAGAAGAAGAGAGAAGAGAAGATTAAGTAGGCACCAAGATTATTTCTAGATTTTCATATTTTAATTTTTGTGAGTGGGAAGGGTGTGGTGTGTGGGTCATATTATTTTTGACAGATTCAATCATGTCCTGGCAGTTTAAGTAATTATGCAAAATTTTAAAGAAGTGACATTTGGGCCGGTTGGTTTTGTTTTTCGAATCCTTGAGCTTCTGAGTTGAGCTGCACGATTAGTGACAAATGCGTGCACTGACTGGACAGAGACAGGTCCACTTAATCTGTGTGGTTCTTTCCTCAAAAGAACATTTAAAACATCAATCCAAACCAAGATGTGTGCTTCTCAGAGTAGCCAGATAAGAAACGCGAAACACATCGAGTTTAAAAAATATGATTGGCGTGTTTGAACAAACCTAGCTATGGAAACAAAATCATTTATCATTCACCAAAAACAAATGTATTTTTGGCCAAAACGTTTAAGTTTCGCTGGCCATAACTATTTTTATTTTCAGTTGGTTTGCAATTATATTGTAGTGCGACGGATTGTTTGAATTCGATTGAACAAAAACCACTAACAATATTTATGCACCTGTAGCGTAACAACAGAAGCCAAATAAATTATAATGGCTGACCAAACCTACAGTGGTTTCTAACAAAACCAAAAGGTCAGTTCAAATAAAAAAAATATTTATTCCCTCGATTTGCGTTATTATTCCTACTATTTGTCTATGCTTCATCCATACGCTGACTGGTAGGTTAAGCCAATGGAATTAAGTCAGTTGCTAAACATTTTTGTGCTTAAGGTGGATTCGCTCCTTTTTTTGCAAAATGTACGTTAGTTTTATTTATTTATTTATTTAAACTTCTCGCACACAAAAAAGGTACAAAGGCGGACTTAATGCCTTAGGCATTCTCTACAAGTCAGCCAAGGGTGGTGAAGAGATTACATGGCAGGTGCTTTGATTGAGAGAAACAATTATTGAAAAATACTATTAAAATACATCCTTTATCAAATTATAAATAAGATGGGAAATATAAATAGATCAAGTTCTATATTAAATAAAATATTACAGAATTATAATCACATAAATCATTAGTACATATCTCTGTGTTCACATTTCCTTAATTACTACTTCATAAAAGAATCATTCAGTGATTCAATAGGATTAAATGAACTTAAAGGCTTTAGAGCAATGGTGGCCAAGTAATACTGAATAAATAATAATAAATATCTGAGGACTACAAACACACCGTTATCTGATCCCAAACTAGGCAGAGCCTGTACTATGGCAACCAGACAACAGATAAACATACTTCTATAGTTCTAAATACATACATATTATAAATAAACTACACCCAGACATAGAACAACTAATTGTGCTCATCGCACAAAGATTTATCCTGCATGGGAATCGTACCCACGACCACCGTCTTCGCAGTTAGGGTCGCTAGCCACTCGACTAACATGCCAGTCATGGTACATTATACAGAATGGTACATTATTTCATCACCACTGCTCTCAAAAGCGTGAAGGAAAACATTGTTAGGAAAACGGCGTGTCCAAGACTTAAAAATTCTAAGACATGTGACGTTTACCAACCTGGATTGGGCCCGCGTGGTCGATTACGCCTCACTCCCTCTCACAGAGAGGAGGACTGTATCCCAACAGTGGGAACATTATAGGCTGACTAGTCACTGAACATAGTATTACAAACAATCTGTCAGTATGCCTGCAGTTTACCTTAATCTTTCTTCTCAGACCTTCAATAGTCGGAATTCGGAAAAAAGTCAACGTGCGGTTATTTTCCCACGCCCGCATGCGGTTGGACGCCTGCAACCGCAAAGTCACAATTACGCTTTTGTTGCGGATTAAAGTAAAAATAATTGAGTGACAGTGATGATGTGTTATTAAACCACATTGCATTGGAAATTAATAAAGTACGAGTAAATTCGTAAAACAATTTATTTAAAGTCCGAAAAAAGTTTTGATTCTACATTTAAATTCTCTTCGAAATGTGGTCTGCATGATATTTCTAGGCTTTGTATTTGAATAGAAGAGCCAGTTTCTGAGATAGTATGTGGTTCGATACAACGCTGGAAACCACGTCGTGAGATCCAAACCGATTTGTTATGTTTCATTTTGTATAGAAAAGATTTTTTATTTTAGTTTTGGTTTCAAAGTTAAAAAAGTGAGCGTGAATTGTGGCGTGTGGCTCTGAGCAGTATTTTTGGCAATCCTATACGGAATTCCAGACTTTAACGTTACTTTGTGTACAGTTTGAGAAATATCAATTTACTAACAATAGAAATAGATAATATTTCATTGTCCAGGTAATACAGTAAGCAGGTTCACAAGTTAATAATAGCAAGTCGAAACGACATGGTAGCGTAGTATATCTATTTAATAGATATATCAACATTGGTGCCGATTCTGTTGTCACAAAATTCTCTAAACTAAACTAAAAATCACTAAAATTTGGTTTATTCCTGTCAAACGACGATTTCCTATTCTGAAATAGACTAAAGTGACACAACTTAACTATATTTTAGTTTGACAGCACTAAGATTGCACTGAGTTATTAGTTTAGTGAAAATGTCAATTTTGCTATTCTGAGTTTGCCGGTTTTCACCAAAAATTTTGACTATAATAATTTATTTTAACTAAATCTGACTATTTTTTAAGCGCGATTAAAAAGGTGTGGAATAAAACTAGTGGTCATGAACTAAAATTCTCAACAAGGCCTTGCCTTCACGTGCAAAAACAGTTCTGTATTTTTTATTTTCTTTTTGCTTATATCTTGAAAATGGCGTGTCCTATCGCAAAAATAATGAAATTTTCGACCCCCTTAGTATACCCCGGAACATTTAAATATCAACACGTGGGTAACATTTTTTTTATATTTTTCAAACAAAAGTGAAAAATTCCATATAAAACACGTCCAGGCTGCACACTAGCACGCGCCTTCGTCTCTCAAAAAATTCATTCTACGCAATGCACACACAAGTAAACGTTGCGAAAACAAAAGAAAAAAAAAAATACCACGCTGAGTCGCGATTGTCAAATTCGATTTTAGTCGTGTCAAAATAGTTTTTTAATTTAGAAATTTTTCTTTGCAGAATAGCGTTACAATTCTCATAGCCAAAAGTAAGGAATTTTAGAGATAGTTTAGTTAGTTTAGTTCGTGTACAACAGAATCGGCACCATTGTCTCATTCACACAAGAGTAGGAAACCGCTGTCACTAATGTCATCTGTCAGTCACGATGAATGCCGGGAAACAGATAAAGTGAGGCAGGTCTGTACGGTGCCGCTGCGTTTCGTAGTGAGCCAGTGGAGTGTTATTCAACTCAAATACAGAGTCAACAGGATTCTGCAGGAAACTTAAACATTACCTTCAGCTAGGTTACAATATATTATTTGTCTTGGGGCTAGAGATACGAATTCTAGAGTGAAGACTAAAGAGGTGATATCAGGTGTGTTATGGTATGTGTAATGTTTTGTGTGGTATATGTGTGTGATATCCGTCACTAACGACGTGTGTGAGTGTGCGTGTTTGTTCCCATTGTGCTTCATTTGATCCGGGTAATTCGAAATAATACGTACTACAGATATACGTTACTTAACGCATCTGATCTACACTCTGCATGGATTGCCAAAGATGTTGATGTCAAATACTGAAAAATTGTGCGATTAATCATTAATTTTTCGGACGAAATAATTATACTCTGATAAAACTGTGAACAGATGGAGTCGGTCGCAATTTAAATTAGAAGAAGCGTCCACGCATTCTGTTCGAACTTTCTTGATAAGACATAGAAGATACATTGAACTTTTGTAAAACAATAAAATATGCTTTTCAAAACCTGCAGCAATAACTAAGTCTCTCGAAAAACGTACATGCAGCGGTCATTATCATCTTTTCAGGAGTATAATATCCTTTTGTGCTCAAACAACTTCTATATGAACCGCATTGCCCTTCGGCATTGGTCACTCTCAAAGACAGAACAGTTGACTTACTAGACTCGTAGCTTACAGTCTGGTCTCGTAATGCACTTATAAAAAGTAGTTTGACCTCACTTTGTCAGACACATTTGACATAAATGTCAAACAAATGACATTTACTCCAGAATATATTACTATGTTTTCGTCGTAATGTTAGGTTATAGAGTGTAAGACAGGGTTATGTAAGCGCTATCTTTTGTTGTCTTAAACGGAGAGCAAAATGTGAGTACATTTATTTTACAAATGGAATGTTCAATGGGACGACAATATTGATGGGTGTACGGGAAGCAGAATTGTTGCCGCCATCTGTTACGCATCCTGGTACGGATGTCCGCAACTACGCATCATTTTTCGACCCACATCCGCAACCGTGCTCGTTAAACGGTATACGATTCAATGCGAAGTTTCTGTGTTCTGCGCTACCATAAAAAGCTGTCTGTCCGTGGGACTGAAATGTATTGTTTAGGGGAGCATTTTTGCTGTTTTTCCTATGATATAGAGGTCTGTTGTTCTGCTACGTTATCGGGACTGTCGTGAGCAAACTACGTGAAGTTGGTTTTGTTTACGTTCCAGTTTTTCACCACGGTGTAAGGGTAAATTAATATTATGCATTGTTTTTTTATTTACTTTAAAACGCAAAGACGTAACGACGACTGAATATATTGTGTTTATTATCAAGAATCGCGATGGATCTGCAATAACTATTTATCCATCTTTATAGCTTGCTTGCTTTTTTTGTCAAATATAATAAAAAATTATCTCCAAAAAGAATAAAATTTTATTTAAAAAATAATACAAATATAAAAATAACTAAACATCTTTTCAGAATCTTACGAAATATTATATTGATTAAATTCTTCGTTTTTCGTTCAAGTAGCTTCATCTTTCGGACCGACTCCTTGAATGCTTTTAGTTTGTGTTTGAATATATATACCGATAAAACCTGCAGTAGAAAAGTTTCTAATTACGTAACAAGACGCAATAGATTAAAAATATTCATTAACTAACAAGTTCTCGTGTCAAAAGCTGAAAAATTGTCACGAAGATAACTATAAAAAGTTCGAATTAGCGAAGTGTTTTGCTAATATTATAAATATTTTATTAAATTAATACGTGAAGCGAAAACTTTGGATCCCTTTTTACGAAAATTGGGCGGACAGAGGAGTATGAAATTTCGCACACTTATAGTTTATACAGAGAAGAAGTGACGAATACTATTTTTTTTTTTAAATTATACGTTTAAATACATTATTTTCAATAAATAACACGTTACTCACACTACTATTCGTTACCGTGTGCTTAATACACACATGCATAGATATTTTGTGTCTATAGTCTTTCTGAATGTCAAGTATAACCATAGGTAATAAATTAATTTTATAGATAATATAAGGTGTATCTATTCATACACGAAATATTTTAATAGGTACACCTGTAGGTGGTAAAGAAGCAAAGAAGAAGCAAAAATATTTTTGTTTTATGCAAGCGTTTTTGAATTTTCGTAATTATTATAATTTTAAAACTGCTTGAGACGGTTTGCATAAAATCTATACCCCAAATTCTATGAATGGCCCGCCTGACGCTGCGAGGGCGGCGACCAGACGGCACGAGCATGGCCGCGGTGTCTCGGGCCGTAAAAAATAAGAAGGAGCCAGTATTTTTTATGTGCGTCAAATAATTTATAAATATTAAATTTTGAAAAAAATACATTTAGAATTTTTTTTTCGTTGCTGTAGCTTCTTTACCACCTACAGGTGTACCTCTCAAAATATTTCGTGTATGAATAGATACACCTTATATAACCTATTTCATTTTTAAAATCTATGATCATATCGAGAATATTTGTCTTTAATATTATTTGTATTAGCGACGATAGGAATCTAGTTTAGATTTATAAGAAATATTTTTTGTAGTTTTATGGGGAGTGTCAAGTATGGCATTAGTAAGTTTCCCATACAAAATAGTGTCATGTGCAAACTGTAGAGGCTGTATGCCTCACGATTGTACAGGCTGGTCATAGATTGTACAGGCTGGTTATAATTATGACATTTTGAACTTTCATAATTAATTAAAAATACTAGAGAAAATTCTATAAAAACAGAGCAAACTGTGATAATTCATTCCATATCCAGCAGTTAAGAAGTATTAAGAAAACAAAGAAGAGAGTCCTGAAGAAGTATTCTTTACTCATTACACCTACGTCCTGGTCCTGGCCATCACCATCCCGCCAGCGAACCCTCTCCACAGTAGTACAGCGTCAACAATTTGTCTATAGTGTTTGTATTGAATGTCAAATATAACCATATTATTTTTTATATTTATTATTATATCTTTTCTTTCATTTAATAATGTATTTTTATTCAAATGAAGTATGGTCGAATTTCGACCAATGGGCGATCACTAGTATTATTAAATTCTCCACAAAGAGAAGTTTGACTCAAATGAATAAGGTGAAGTGTCATTTTTGGTTTGATAAGTAAACGGAGAGTTCTTCGCTGAATTTTTTTTATATAAAACGCAAAGTTATTGTTTTATTTAAGTAACAATAATGGATTATGATGCATCAGCCTATAATGATCGCACTGCTGGGAATCAGGGTTCCTCTTGGCGACAGGGAGTGGGACGTAATCCACCGCGCGGGCCTAGTGCGGATTGGTAGATGGCACATGTCTTTGAAATATCGGTTCTAGGGTATGCCGGCTCCCTCACGATGTTTTCACCGTTTTGAGAGTAGCGCTGGTAAAATTATTTACTCGAAGTAAACCGTTTATCGGGGTTCGGACCTGCGACGCACAACTCGTAAGTCGCAGTCGTTACCACTGAGCCACCATTGCTCTGAATGAAAGATTCAAAGCTTTTTTTTTAAGATTAAATTTTTATTACGGAACAAGAACACAGGACAAATTTGACAAGTAAAACGATGGTAGCTGCAAAAGTATAAACTGTAGCGCAGCTAACAACGCCCTTCTCCAGATACAGAATGGAATGATGTTCCATGCGAAAAATGTTTAATAATTTACATTTATATAATCAATAGGTATAGAAACAAGAGAAAAAAAATAAGTCTAAAATATATAGTATAAAAGATGTGATTTGGGATGTTTTTTGACGTTGAGTTTATGTGGTGAGTGGGTGTGTAGGTGAGTGACAGTGAGATGTGCGACGGGTGTTTGTGGTTCTGTGTGTGAGGGAGTGATGAGTATTTTACACTTCCACGAGTTTCTCTGTTTCATCATAATTTTGTGAGTAGATTCAAAGCTACTCCCAACAAAATCTGATTTCAGTTCTAACTTAAAGGTTAGAGCTAAGTTTTTGTCGCTATTTTGCATTTCTATAACGGTTCTAAATTAAATTTAAAACTGGGTCGGTAGTTTAACTTTGTTGTAACGGGCTGCAGATATCGCGTCTATTTCTATTTGCAGGAAAGACCCATCAGAGCTTTATATAGCCTCTGCACTCGCGACTTATTTAGAGAATATTAACATCATGACAGTGACTTGTTCCCAGCATACCTATGCAAACATCATGTACGTATGGAAAAAGTAAAGAGGTATAAAACATAATACTAGAAATAGAGACCAATTAGTTTAACTAGGTTTCAAACTGGCGAAGATAGACCATGTGTCATAGGGTGCTGTTTAAAATGTGTCATTAAAATAAATCCCTACATACGCTACTGAATGGGACAAAATCATTTATAAAAGGCATATTATTCAGAGAGGACAAGTTGGGGGATTATATAACTGATATTATTAGCACAGTAAATTAATTTGAATATTCTGTGCGAGCTGCTGACGATTGTAAGACTACCATTGCATTGCACAAACTCAATCTCATGTGTATTATTATTATGGCATAGCAAAGATGTAATTACTATGTTTTATAATGATACTATTTTCTGTGTGTTTAATATTTTAAGTAAAAACCGGCCAAGTGTGAGTCGGACTCGCGCACCGAGGGTTCCGTACAAACCTGTAGGTATTCTCGGTTTAAAAATATTTTTTTTTTAATTTTTATATTTTAGTTGATTGAATGTAAGGTAAATTGCGATTTACGATTTATGACGTTTTAAAAAAAACTACTCACTCGATCTCGTTCAAACCGATTTTCAGTGGTAGTTTACATGGTAATGTACATCATATATTTTTTTTAGTTTTATCATTCTCTTATTTTAGATTTCTCTTATTGTATGAACCTTAAAGAGGCAAAAGGAGTGTGTAGAGATCGTAGCAGGTGGTGTTCCGTGGTTTCTGCCTACCCCCATGGGAAAAAGGCGTGATTGTATGTATGTATGTTATTTTAGAAGTAACGGGGGGGGGGGACACACATTTTACCACTTTGGAAGTGTCTCTCGCGCAAACTATTCAGTTTAGAAAAAAATGATATTAGAAACCTCATTACCATTTTTGAAGACCTATTCATAGATACCCCACACGTATGGGTTTGATGAAAAAAAAACATTTTTGAGTTTCAGTTCTATTTATGGGGAACCCCAAAATTTATTGTGTTTTTTCTACTTTAGTGTGAAAATCTTAATGCAGTTCACAGAATACATCTACTTACCAAGTTTCAACAGCATAGCTCTTATAGTTTCGGAATAAAATGGCTGTGACATACGGACGGACGGACAGACAGACAGACAGACAGACAGACATGACGAATCTATAAGGGTTCCGTTTTTTGCCATTTGGCAACGGAACCCTAAAAAATAGACTTAATTGCCATAAACATGCACAGGCGGCTGAGTTTGTCATAGATACTTACATATAAGTATATCTCGCTTATGATAGCGCGTGGGTTAGATCATTTAGTTCTTTCTAAATTCTTGAGCTGAATGATGCTGACTTATGCGACATGTTCATGAATGACTCAGTTGGGACTGGTAACCTGCAGGCTGCCACGGCTTACTTTAAATATTTAATTTTGAATTAATTTTATATATTTTTGCTTTACTCTGGACGCTTTTAACGTGCCCGACTTTTAACTTCGATCTCACGTATAGTTATAAATTCAACATTATTGTTGCAACTTACATTTAGTAACAACTAGCTTTTGCCAGCGGCTTCGCCCGCGTGGAGGTCGGAAAATATCCCGTTGGTATCGTCACTGCTCAGCTCCTATGTGTCTTAGCGTTATGTTATTTAGCCTATAACCTGCCCAGGAGTAGGGACTACAACTGTACCAAGTTTGGTTAAAATCCCTTCAGTAGTTTTTGACCCATGCGTGCATATACAGACAGACAGACAGACAGACAAAAAATTTACTGATTGCATTTTTGGCACCAGTATCGATCACCATTCATCCTCCAATATTAATTTTGAATTTATATTCAATGTACAGAATTGACCTCTCTACAGTTTTATTATAAGTTTGGATGGATATGGATAATATAATAATAATTTTATCTTACCCAAAGTAGGTAAAAAATCGATCTCAAGAGTCATCCGGTGCACCCTTAACATAATATAATAATGTTATAACAACAAGCAATATTGTCTGAAGGTCCGCCCACCCTTACTCGAAAAGTTAGGAAGTTTTGCACTTGCCAAAACTAAAATTAGTACGAGTTACCGGCTGGAATTGCGAGTGAGTTAAACAGAAGATGTCGAACGGAATTTGTTTATCGTTGAGTGCTGTTTATTAAATGTGTTTTGAGACCAATATGAATGTTTATGTGCCTTGCTGTTTATTACATTACTCATCCATTTAAACCGACGAAAAAGAGAAAGGGGATAACTTTATTTAAGTCTAATTTCAATAATTCTTTTTTGACGTAATAGTCTATTCGCTAAAATAATCGACCGTAAAAAGAATTGACCTGTCTAAAATCTTTGAAAATCTATGAATCAAGGGATGAGGTGGTCGACCAGCAGATCGTTAGCTTTTGATAGATTGGTCCCTATTAAGCAAACTATAAATTACCACCACGAAATAAGAATTAAAAGTCGTGACGCCCATTAACCCACACTGGGACCACGTGGTGGACAATAGCGAGGGCTACTATGGCTACAGCTTACAGGCCTTCAATGTGAGTGAGTTAGAGGTATCTCTCTCACAGATTAGAAGCCTGTATCCCAACAATGGGAAAGTTGTAGGCTGATTAACATGCTCACACTCCAATAGTAGCTCCGAGTAAATAAAGACTTTTAAAATCACAGGTACATCAATATAACCTCCACAAATGACGTCACTACGTACTTAGTGTTACATAAACCTTGCTGAGTTACCTTATATTTTGTCCGCTGAATAAGCTGTTCTTATATAATTTGTGCCGATATGAAAGTATGAACATTTGAACAATGTCAGGTTTCGGCCTACACAACTTTTAAAACTAAATTCACACGGACACAAAGTTTTTAGCTACAGCAATTAAAATGTTTAATTTCAGCTTATTAGAAAATATTTATTTCTTTTCGAGAACTTTTCGAAACGAAAATCATTTTAATAAGTATTCATTTTGTTTTTCTTTTTTAAATAAAAATTCAGGTAGTTACCTATTCTGCCACTGTAATCGATTATTCTAAATAATTAAAGCGATTTACTCTTTACTTTTTATTTCACACTTCACAATTGTGTTTTTTTTAAACTAAATAATATGTTCATCGTGTTTATTATAAATACATTTGGTAGTTTATAGACAATATTAAAATGAAATTCAATAAATCGATTTTCCTGACCTGTGGTCGATGACTTAACCGTTATGAAATGGCAACCCTGTTAGCTTCTGTCAAAATCACGCGCTTAAACTGACAGTGAGTTGATGCAAACATCTTGTTGTGTTTTTGCCGGTGTTTTTTTTTTGTGTACAGTTGTTTTCTTCTCGAATCCCTCTTATAGACTTATCATGTTATAATCCATACAACACATTTTGTGACAATGTCCCAACAACTACGTTGTATTAATTATGGTTGTATTTTTTGTTTAATTTACTCTGTTTAAAAATGCATAACCTCCAATTTAAAATGTCTGAATAACTTCTTTTTTAAAAGTTCAATTTAAAAGTGGAAATCACAGAAAAGCTTTTGAGATTAAACTACACAAAAATACGTAAGAATTTTCTCTGTCCATGACAAATTAATAGTGAGCCAAAGTTACAATGGACATCTGACATTGTTCTTTCCTAATTACCGTGTTTTTAGCATTGCTACAAAGCCATGCTGTAGTACTAATTTACCACGCTACAATGAAGCTCGTATCGTTATGCATCTTTCCGGAGATTATTGACAAACCAAAAAGTTCCCGAAGCGTCTAAAATATAAGAACAGTGCTCAATTCCAATGCAGATGCACTGCAAGGTACAGTGAAGTCTTCAGCCATTTTTGTGCATAAGACGCTCGATATACGAACGTCGCAATAAGAACATCACCGTCCACCATTATCATTTGAGCTGAAAGACGTCTACTGCTGCACATAGGCCTCCCGGCTCCCCCAATTTGGGGGGTTTGCCTCAATCACCACGCTTGGCAGACAGGTTGGCGATCGCAGTATGTTGGTAAATGCATGGAGAACCCTGCTGCCCATTTTTTGTAAGTCCCTTTTGTCGCCTCTTAGAAGACCCACGGCAAGAAATGGGACGGTACCATTATTTACGCCCGACACTACACGGAACAAAGTACTATAACTTAATTATTAAGAACATATTTTGTGTTTTTAAATATTTATAGATAATTTTGGGTTGTTAATTTTTTTCCAACTTTTACGCTGAGAAGACTGTTTTCTTCACGGGACGAGCTATTTTCTAATAACCGCTAATAAGATATATGAAGCAGTCTTCTGTGGTCAACTTCATTACCGGTCAGGCTTCTCCAAGAGAGCGGAACATTAAGGAAATGGATAGGCATGACATGGACAATCAGAGTTTTCAGCACAAAATCTACGTTTAAAAAGTTCCTACAAGGAAAAAGTTAGTTTGCATAGGAAGGTTTATTCTCTAAATATTTCCCGGCTCTGAAGCTACGCTCGAAGTCTTGACCGTGACGTCTTTGGATGGACTTTGCTGGATCATTTTAATCAGCTTACAATCATTACATTTGTGAGTTTGGACCTTTGAATGACAGCTTTAGTAGGTTTTATGTATCTATCATATAACTAATTTATCTCTCATTGCTTCACTTTAAATTATTTTACCTATTGTGGTATAGTAATTTAATTTTAGGTGCAACGTCTTCACATATAATTATATCAATATTGTATACTAATATTGAAAACATTTTGAAAGAGTGACGGCTCCACCGTTTTTTTTTTTTTTTTTTTTTTTTTTTTTTTTTTTTTTTTTTTTTTTTCAGGATGGGAAATCATCAAATGACTTCTCCCGCTCTGGGCGGAGACTCTTTATTTTTTTCGTTTTCTTGCCCTTTCTGCTCCTTCCGAATCTATACTTCGGAAGGAGCGACTAGAATCAATTATATTTTAATTTTAACTGCCCTTTTTGTGCCTTTTTGAAATAAATGCTTTGACTTTAATAACAATAAACAGCCTGCGTACCCAACGTCAGATGGATGCGCAGTATTATGTTTTTATCAGTCAGTATTGTTGACAGTAAAGTTTGAAAGTAAGTATAACAAAGGACAGTAAGTACAACAGATTAATCAGTGAATTGCTTGGGAGGACAGCGATTCACCCAAAAATTCATTGCACAATGGATTCAATAAAACATTATTTGAAATTTTATGTACCTAAATAACGAAATAAAATTAATTAAGTACATCAATTCAATTAATTATTAATCTAATTTATTCGTCTACGGCCTAGTCGTAGGTGGAGAAAGGTGACCTTTTCTGATATGTAATAACAAAATAACATGTTAGTATTGAACCTGGAATACTGCATAAATAAATATACGTAACTATGGCATACTACGACTCAGTCTTTTTCAAAACTTACCTGCCATCGAGAAAAGTAATCGTATAATATGTAGTTGAAAGTATTTAAAAGAATAAATTAAAAAAGAGTACCAGAAAATCCATCTAAATCGACCGAAATGAATAAAAAAAACACTGCTCAAGAAAATCCTTAACTTTTTCAAGAAAAACTTTCACATAAGTTTTGTAATAAAGAAATGAACACAATAAAGTACGTAAATAATGAAAAACAACGCCACCACACACGACAACTGGAGTCTAAGTAAGTGTTGTGTAAACCTCATGGTGTTTGGGACTGACGTAACTTCGATAGAAAATAATTGATAAACTTGTAGACACGGCGACGAATTGCGCGCGAAACCCGGCTGAAAAACAGACGACCAGTCTAAGCGGGATCTAATTGTTTACTGTCTTCCCAATGTATGGAAGGCAAGAACGAAGTTAGCCGGCGCATGCGTACTGCGATTCACCTATGATATTTAGTGACGAAACTCGGGATTTAATTAATAATTTGACCATTCTGACCTTCTGTTAAGCTGTAAAAATTGTATTGTGTTTACAACAAAGCCCCCCAAATTGGGGGAGGTCATGTCCAGCAGTGGACGTATTACGGCTGAAATGGTGGTGGTGGTGGTGGTGGTTTACAACAAGCCATTCCCATCTATAATAATAATCGACAAAATAAGTTTTAGATGAAGAAATATCATTTTCGGAATATTTTCTGCAAATGTAAACAAAAATAAAAGTTTTTGAATACTTATAAAATGGTAGTCACTCTTGTTTTACGTCTTGTGGGGCTGAGTCACAGAAATGTCATCAAAATACTTTGGTTAACTCACATAAATTATTTTATTTTCAATTATATTAGAATACGCATAAAATAAAACTAAGATAGACTAACTGAGGTATTCAACCAGTGTGTCCTGTTCATTAAATATACGGTGCCGAACCTAGACACTGAGACTCGGGTTGTTCGACAAATTCAAGGTCGCTCAGTGCGATATACATTGTGGATATATGTTCAGGTTACTTTGAAGGTTATGATCCGATATATGACTATCCGACATCTTCGTTTGCAGGGTTAGCAAGCTGAAGTGGTAGTGAGCTAGCCATGTTTATCAAGGGACTATTAGCTAATAGAGTCCAACTAGGTAAGCCCGACAAGATAAAAAAGTGGCAGGTGTTGATGAGGTAGTGATGACGAAAATGTCCAGCAGTGGGCTCTGTCAAGGTGAGTTTATTAACCACCACCATTCTGTGTTATGTAACCAATCATCTGTGTGTGATGACGTAAATTTGGTGACAATTCTTGCATCCAATCTGTCAGTAGGCAGTTTACTTGTTAGCTTGTATCAGCCCACTGCTGGGTACTAGTAAGAAGGATACTAGTAACTGAAAGCCTGTATTACCCCACGGTTGGGCATGAGTTATTAGTTCTGAAACCTATTCCGTGTACCGTGTCTGTACCGTGTGGTGCCGGACGTAAAGAATAACACTACCCCATTTCTTCCCGTGGGTGTCGTAAAAGGCGACTAAGGGACTTACTAGATAATGGGCCGCAGCGTTCTCTATGCATTTTACCACCATACTGTGATCGCCAACCCGCCTGCCAAGCGTGGCGATTATGGCAAAACCCCCCAAATTGGGGAGGCCCAAGTCCAGCAGTGGACGTCTTACGGCTGAAATGATGATGATGATGAAACCTATTCTAAACTACCTAGTTTTGCCGGTGTAACAGATAAATGTTAGCCTGTATCAGCCTATTACGGGGTAAAAGTATGAATGATACTAGTAAATGTCAGCTTGTGTCATCCTTACTGCTTGCTATGCAAAATCGAAGGAAGAGTACGGCCGGACGATGATATACGACGGCGTGGTTCGAGGACTAAAATTTCCCCTGGACGATGTAGTGGACAGAAACTACTACGTACACAGTCACATTGAAATCTCTAAATGAACACTAATATTATAAATGCAAAAGTAACTCTGTCTGTCTGTCTGTCTCGCTTTCCTGCTAAAACTACTGAACCGATTTAAATGAAATTTGGTACACAGATAGTTTAGAGCCTGAGAAAGGACATAGACTACTTTTTATCCCGGTAGTATATTCCCACGGCATAATTTCCGACCTCCACGCGGGCGAAACCGCTGGCAAAAGCTAGTGCAAGATAGTTTGTAATAACAACAAATTATTCCTATGTGATAAAAGTACATATTGTATTAACAATTTTCAGACATTTTCGTTTACTTGTGCTAAAAGACCTCGCTTTTTTCCAAACATGATTTTTCGTGATACAGGTTTTGATAGCGAGTATCAATATGTCACTTAAATGGCAGTATAATTTTTATTATGTTGACTTGGAATCTTGTTTTAGATCTACCAGGGACCGCAGATCTTCGTATTTTTTTTTTTTGAAATTTCAACTTGACGCATTCCTGAGACAAAAGTTTCATGATAGACAGACAGACACACAACGAAATGATCTTATGAGAATCCAGTTTTTTTTTACCTTTTGAGGTATGGTATACTAGTAATGTATTTACTAGGATACCATCACATCAAAGGGACACATCATAATGAAACCGACATGTCTTAGAACCAAACATTCGAGAACATGAGACATTTACCAACATGCACTGGGGTGCGTGGTAGATTACAGTCCACTCTCTCTCGCAGAGAGGGTGCCATGTCCCAACAGTGGGAACATTATAGGCCGATTATCTTAGTACCGGCCTTCTAATAGTTATAAAATTGTTGCTATGCTGATAGCTGATAATAATACCGCACGTATAATTATGTAAAGTGCTGCGAGCATGCCATAATAATGTTATCATGTTTTACAAGTTGTATACCCCGTGGATATGGCCAATGCCGAGCTAATTTCTCGTTTCAAGTAATCGATTGGCACTTAGTTTCATTATGATCGATCGACACAGTTCGCCACTACGGCCGATGAAATAGAATCCATTTTGGCAGTCTGGTCATCTATTACACATGTTATAATGTCGCTCTTCGTGTCTGTACTTGTGATGGCGTTGTTTTTCAAAACTACGCAATGGATTTTGATGCGTGACTAGAACTGTTTGAAATATAAAAATCAAAGTCTGACAAATCAGCAGAGGTCCACGCTCGAGGTTTGTCAGAGAGCTATAGAAGGGAATATTCTGGGAATCAAACTAACAGATCTGGTTGGGAATACCACCATCCGTTACATCAAAAAGAATAATTGATGTCATTTTAAAAGCTGTCACGCTAAAATTAAATTACCCTGGACACACATGCTGCATATCAGATGAACAATGGCCAAACTTACGACCCAATGGGTGTCTCTTAATGGCAAGCGACATCACGCTAGGCCCAGCCGGAGATAGTGGGATGAGCTGGACTGCTTCAACATATCATATCATATCACGTCTTTAGCAGCTTAAAACAGAGAGAATTGGAAGGAAGATAGAGAGGCGTTTGCTCTGCAGTGAGGCATCAAAGGCTTTTAATAATAATAATGTAATTAAAATAAATATAAATATATTATAACCAGCCTGTACAATCGTGAGGCATACAACCTCTAAAGTTTGCACACGACACTAAGTTTTGTATGGGAAACTTACTAATGCCATACTTGACACTCCCCATAACACCACAAAAAATATTTTTTATAAATCTAAATTATATTCCTATCGTTGCTAATACAAATAAAATTAAAGACAAATATTCTCGATATGATCATAGATTTTAAAAATGAAATTGGTTATATATCTTTCAAATTAATTTATTACCTATGGTTATACTTGACATTCAGTGAGACTATAGACACAAAATGTTAAAGACAGATGTTCTCGATTGGACCACAGGTTTGGACCATAAACAAAAGAATATCTATGCATGTGTGTATTAAATACACAGTAATGAATATTAGTGTGTGTAACGTGTTATTTATTGAAAATAATGTATTTTGACGCATAATTTAAAAAAATATATTAGCATTCGTCACTTCTTCTCTGTAAAACTATAAGTGTGCGAAATTTCTTACTCCTCCGTCCGCCCAATTTTCGTAAAAAGGGATTCAAAGTTTTCGCTTCACGTATTAATATATAGATGATATAATGTAATTTTTCTCCCTTGGATGTCGTAAAAGGCGACTAAGGGACTTACTAGAGAATGGGCAGCAGCGTTTCTATGGATTTTACCACAATACTGTGATCGCCAACCCGCCTGCCGAGCGTGGCGATTATGGCAAAGCCCCCGAAATTGGGGGAGGCCTATGTCCAGCAGTGGACGTTTTACGGCTGCAATGATGATGATGATGATGAATTAAAATAACACGTTATTCAGAAATGTTAACGTTTTGTCAAGTTGTTAAAAACTTGAGTAGCAGTGGAAGGTCACTGATGTAGTATAAAACAAAGTCACTTTTCGTAGTCTGTCTCTTATCTACTTAATGTACCTAAAGTAAACTGTCGCAGTGACTTTTGATGCAATTTTATACCATCACTAAAGCGTTGATTGTGGACACTCCACAATCTATGCAATCATTTTTATTAGGGTTCCGTTGCCAAATGGCATAAAACGGAACCCTTATAGATTCGTCATGTCTGTCTATCTGTCTGTCTGTCTGTCTGTCTGTCTGTCTGTCTGTCTGTCTGTCTGTCTGTCTGTCTGTCTGTCTGTCTGTCTGTCCGGCCGTATGTCACAGCCATTTTATTCCGAAACTATAAGAGCTATGCTGTTGAAACTTGGTAAGTAGGTGTATTCTGTGAACCGCATTAAGATTCTCACACTAAAATAGAAAAAAAAACAATACATTTTGGGGTTCCCCATACATAGAACTGAAACTCAAAAATGTTTTTTTTCATCAAACCCATACGTGTGGGGTATCTATGAATAGGTCTTCAAAAATGGTAATGAGGTTTCTAATATCATTTTTTTCTAAACTGAATAGTTTGCGCGAGAGACACTTCCAAAGTGGTAAAATGTGTGTCCCCCCCCCCCCCCGTAACTTCTAAAATAAGAGAATGACAAAACTAAAAAAAAATATATGATGTACATTACCATGCAAACTACCAACGAAAATTGGTTTGAACGAGATCGAGTGAGTAGTTTTTTTTTAAAACGTCATAAATCGTTAACCGCAATTTACCTTACATTCAATCAACTGAAATATAAAAATTAAAACATATCTATATTTTTAAACCGAAAATACCTACAGGTTTGTACGGAACCCTCGGTGCGCGCGTCCGACTCGCACTTGGCCGGTTTTTATACAAACTTCTTTCTGCCCGCAGTTCGCCGGCATTTCACGGCAGTACTACAGGGACCAAAAGTAGCATATGTCCTTCCCCAGGATGTGGAAATTTTTTCGAAATCCTTTTAGTGTATTATGCATGAAAAGATACACAAAGTTACTTTTGAGCTTGTAATATAGTTTGGATGTACCTACCGTATTTAGAAATAAAGTTTATTTTTTTATTTTGTTTGCAATACATTAATATTTACATTAGACTGAGCAAAAAAAACTTGATCTTTTGAAATATCGCCATTGCAACCGTGCCAAGTATCATGTCAAAAGGGTACAAGTTCTACATAAGTTACAAAATTTACCTAAATTTTCGACATCTATCTAATTCCGCTCTAACACGATACTATTAAACAAATATCTATATATTAATACGTGAAGCGAAAACTTTGGATCCCTTTTTACGAAAATTGGGCGGACGGAGGAGTATGAAATTTCGCACACGTATAGTTTATACAAAGAAGAAGTTACGAATGCTAATATTTTTTTTAAATTATGCGTTAAAATACATTATGTTCAATAAATAACACGTTACACACACTACTATTCATTACCGTGTATTTAATACACACATGCATAGATATTCTTTTGTTTATGGTCCAAATCTGTCTTTAATATTTTGTGCAGCCAGACCATTACCAACACCCAGAAATATTTACCCCTAAAGCTTAAGTTAAAAACCCCTAAAATTGCAACAATTACTAAAAAATTTCCCCTCAAAAATTATAATGAAAATAACCAACGAATGTTCAGTAATCATAGACTGACACACAGTAGTAATATTTGTCTATATTTATTACGCGACATTTGTTAATCATTCACTCTGCATTTTTAGTATCGAGGAACCGTACTAGAAGTCGCTAATAGTTTTATTGTAATCAAAAACACAATGAGAAATGTAAGATGGCAAAAAATTCCTAAGAATATCCCTAAAAATGGAACGCCCTAAAAAATCCCAATCCTCTTATTCACCCCCTAAATTTGGGAAAACCCCTAAGTTGGTAAGCCTGATTTTGTGTCTATAGTTTTAGTGAATGTCAAGTATAATCATAAGTAATAAATTAATTTTATACATAAATAACCTATTTCATTTTTTAAATCTATGACCATATCGAGAATATTTGTCTTTTATATTATTTGTCTATAGTGTTACTGAATGTCAAATATAACCATATTATTCTTTTATATTTATTCTATTTCATTTTTAAAATCTATGATCATATCGAGAATATTTGTCTTTTATATTATTTGTCTATTGTGTTAGTTACTGAATGTCAAATATAACCATATTATTCTTTTATATTTATTATTATGTATATTTTTTCTTTTAATAATGTATTTCTATTAAAATGAAATGCGGTCGAATTTCGACCAATGGGCGATCACTAGTATACATAAATGCACGCCTTCTTCCCAGTGGAGTAGTCAAAACTACAGAATGCTACCTGTTACGATCCTTACATACTCCTTTGGCCTCGTTCACGTTCACACATCTGCACCCTAATTGCGAAACGCACAATTTATCAGAATCTGAATGGGATTGAAGATTATTTCTAAACCATTGCGTCATTTGTTCGAATAAATTGTGGCTCAGCAACGTAAATAACGCAATGAATGTTGTTTAACTACGAATATTAAACCAATTCCTACCGATAAAAAGTTCCGCAATTACCCCTCTGTTCATACACGCACGCGGGTTGGGGAGTATTGCGCACCTGACCTTTCTGTAGAACATTACCAATAATGTCACTATAATGTTTTTCTAGATACTTTTTGTTAGTCGCCCTTCATTCATCCTCTCAAAATGACCAAACCTCGTTTCATTGTTTCTCACTACATCTTATTTCACGGTGCAGCGTTGTCTTTTCACAGAATTCCTCAGCTACACTGCACATATTTTGCGAGGAACTCATTTCCATAGCATTTATTCCACTGTCTTGTTTTCTTTGCCAAACCCAAGAAACTCTTCCATATTTAAAAACAGATAAAACATGCATTTGTTCTATTTACAAAAACGTTGTGCAGTTTCGCTTATCGTTTGTCTACATCGCAAACAAGTTCTAAGCTGTTCTATTTTTATTAGATGTCAATCAAAGTCGATGTCGACTATTCTAGCAATGTATAAAGTGAATTGTAAAACAAGTGTGCATGATAAGACCTCATACCAGTTGGAAAGACTATGTAGTGGTATTCATAGCTTGTCCAAGGGGTTGAACAGTACAAAGGGGTTTGCATTACCAAGTCTATAACAACGTCAATTCGTCATGTATACCACATGTTTTGTGCACGCCATGTTAGTAACAAGACTTGTCAAATGCTAATGTCACAATGTGGATAAAAACACATGATAATCAGCCAGAAAACAAATAAATCCGATTATTTTTGCGCGAAACAGAAGGCCAATTCTTGTAATTAAAATAATAAAAGCCTGATCAATAAAAAAATACCTTAAAAAGCACCCCACGCTTTTTTTTCCATTATTTTCTACTTTTTAGTTTGTTTTTCTATGGAAGCGTGTTTTTTTTTAGTTTTTTAAACTATTATTTATTTTCTATTTTTTAGGGTGTTTCGAATTTTGAGACCTGTCACCTGTGAAAAACTGTCTTCTAAAACTACGCTGACTTACAGCGTAGTTTTAGAAGACAGTTTTTTTGATGAGGTAACCCTGGCAAGGATAATGGCACAAATTTATAAAATTATTGCATTGTCATCGGTCTTTGACAGATGTGCAAAGTTTGAATGAAACTGGTCGTTTAAAGTGGGCCAAAATCGCGCTATAAGGAGTCGGTTACAAACAAACACTAACATACAAACAAACAAACATACAAGTGAAGCTAATATAAAACGTGTAAAATCGTTCAGAATCTAGTAGCAATCCAGTCTCATCTCGGCGACACTCAAATGTCAAAAACTTGTCAAAAATGTATGGAATCTCGAGATATTTTTGACAGATTGAGACTGAAATAGGACTGTAAATGTTCTTAAAATTACGAGAATTACGATAAATTATTTAATATACTCTGTATTGTAAAATTCGAATCTTAAACTTAAAAACGAGTTTATATTAACATTCTTAATCGAAATAAACACAATACCGAAATATAAACATATCAATATCATTTTTTTTTCTTATGGGACGTAACGGGTCGTACCATTTTTATGGCATTACAAAAATATTTTGAACTCTTTTAAAATTCATCCATACTAATATTATAAATGCAAAAGTAACTCTGTCTGTCTGTCGGTCTGTCTGTCTGTCTGTCTGTCTGTCTGTCTCGATTTCCTGCTAAAACTACTGAACCGATTTAAATGAAATTTGGTACACAGATTGTTTAGAGCCTGAGAAAGGACATATGCTACTTTTTATCCCGGTAGTATGTTCCCGCGGGATAATTTCCGACCTCCACGCGGGCGAAGCCGCTGGCAAAAGCTAGTATTTTATAAACCAGGTTCAATCCCAATTTAAGAGAGTAGATAAAGTACCGTATGAATCTGCACATAACCAAGTATTAAAACACTTGAGTGTTATTATTTAAAACCACCTTTATGTGCTCTCTGAAAGTATGGTTTTTGGAACTCAAGGATCACACCTAGGTCGCTTCTCCCAAAGGATCGGGTCACCATACATAGTCATCATACTAGTCGAAACTAACACAGAGGTCACAATCTCTTTCAAAGTCAAAATAAAAACATATGTTTATTTTAGGTAGTTTTGTGAAGTAATTAAAAAACTATTGTAAAACAGCTTTTTGATTTAATTGATGAAGTTAACACGTATTTTCATACACCTATGAAATTTCACTTTCTTATTAAGTCTTTAGTGACGCTATGTTGTGTTATTTCTTTCTAGAAACATGCATGATCGACGGACCGATTATCCACACGCGGCTCTGAGATTAAAATTGAACTCGACCTCATGAATTGGGACTCCGTTTAAGTGCAAAACTAGATCATCGGGGCACCAACTTCTGATCGGCTACACAACTTGTATCGAACTTATAATTGATAGCTTGAAACTTATTCATTGACGCACAGAATACTATATAATGCAGAAGGTAGCTGAGGTAGGAGAGCGGGGGGCACATTGTTACCGAGGTAAGAAGTTACACGCCTTTTTTACCGGGATTTTAAACTTTTTGGCGGACATAATTGGACTCATTTGTTTTCTTATAACATCGTGCATTACATAAAAACAATCAATGACCCGCCAAGCGCCAAGCTGCTAGGTTGTGTGCACGTGTCTCGATTTCAACCAAGTAAGTAAAAAAATCCTTTACGAAATTTTTGATTCCTGATGTCTATATTTTTTATTTTCTAAAAATTCTTGAACTTGAACGTTAATAATATATACCTTTAATTTGCAATATTGTTTTTTTCTACTATCACTATCACTAATTGTGACTTCAATTTATATTAACAAACGTGCCATGGGGTAGGTAGTTACAATTTTTTGGGGTAAGTTGTTACATGTAACAATGTTAGAATACTAAGCATTTCAGTTTGCTAAAAGTTTATTTAAATCACTAAGAAGTATAAATAATTTACTACAAGTTGTTATTGCAGACGAAGTTTCTGTGTTTTTATATAAGATTTAAAAAGGTTCCTCCCGAAGTAATGGTATTTTTCTACAAAAAAAAAGCTTCAAAAATTACGATATAGATATTATAATTACTCATAAATGTTAGAAGACTGTTTAAAGTGATCTCTTTTGTTTATAACGTTTTGAAATCACTACATAGAATAAAACAAATTCGCTTCCTTCTGTCTGTCTCTACGTATACTTAGATCTTTAAAACTGCGTAACGGATTTTAATGCGCTTTTTTTAATAGATAGAGTGATTTAAAAGGAATGTTTATACATATAATACGTGGGTGAAGCCGCCGGCAAAAGCTAGTAATAAAAAAAATATTTATCATTGATGATTTTGTTTATTTATCTACCGTAACATCGTGCCCCGAAGATGTAACAACTAGCCTCAAGTCGGGGATAAGTTGTTACAATCAACTTTTTTAGTTAAATTGCCCATTGTGAAAAAAATACATAAATTTTAATAACTTTTCAATCATATTTTAATAGCTGAATAGACATACTAACGATAAAAATATAAATTATTTGATAGCTTTTGTCATATTGACAATTATCTAAAAATTGTAACAACCTGCCCCCCGCTCCCCTACACTCCACTTCAAAAAGCTGTATATATCAACAGCATTTAGCTGTCTAAAATCTTAGTCTACTCTTCAATATTGTATTAATGTGGGGCATAAAAGTTATTACACAATTAATCTATCTTTCTAGTCTTTTCCCAATATTGAACTACCCTATGGTGAAATTTCTCTTTAGATATAATAAAAAAAAAAGTCTTTCCTCGCTAAAGCGTATCGTTTTACTCAATACCGGGATTGTGGAAGTCAGAAGGCAGAGTTCCACGTAAAATACTACCAGTATATTCAGCTCCATCCAGTTACACTGAAAGCCAACTTCAACAATGTTGGGAGAAAGCGGGCAGACGATGTGTAAATACCTAACTACGTAAGTCTGCATCTAGAAAACTGCACACCTGACAGTTTAAGCTTTTTAATACCACGTTTCTCCTTGACTCGTTTATCTAATGTCCACACTCGTCGGCCGTTTGTTCTCTTCTACAATGTTTTGTAACTAACTAGCTTCTTTCTATCAGTGACTTCGGTGGCGCGGAAGTCAACTATACGAAAAAAATACTTGTTAGTCTTGAAATAGGGTTTTTAATCAGATTAGTACCTATTTTTAGAGACACAAAACAGGATCTGACTTACGAACCCAGGCAGGCAGTTGACTTTGTACCTATCATCATCATCATCATCATTTCAGCCGTAAGACGTCCACTACTGGACTTAAGCCTTCCCCAATTTGGGGGGCTTTGCCATAATCGCCATGCTTGGCAGGCGGGTTGGCAATCGCAGTATGGTGGTAAAATGCATAGAGAACGCTGCTGCCCATTCTCTAGTAAGTCCCTTAGTCGCCTTTTGCGACACCCACGGGAAGAAATGGGGTGGTGTTATTCTTTACGTCCGGCACCAAGCACCGGTACAAGAACCTATCTAAGTTGTACCTATCTATATTTCATTTTATCATCACTGCTCTCAAAAACAGTGTGGACCAACAATTCAAAGACTGTGATGTGTGTCTCTGCGAACCCAGACTGATTTTGCGTGGTGTATTACAGCACACTCCCTCTCATAAAGAAGCCTGTGCAGTGGGAGCATTTTAGGTTGGTATAACAAAACAAATATAATTTAACTAGCTTCTGCCAGCAAATTTTTGCTCCCCTAACCCTTCCCGTCGCATCAAATAGCCTTCCAGTTTTCGTTGCTGCTCAGCTCCTTTTGATTGTAGCGTGATGTTATATAGCCTGTAACTCTCCTCAATAAATAGGCTACCCAAGGCCTTTTTTTATTTCAGATCAAAAGTTCCTGAGATTACTGCGTCCAATCAAACAAACTCTTCAGCTTTATAATATTAGTATAGATTACTTATCACGTAATTTAAAAATAATTAATACATACATAAACTCCCACCTTCTTCTCATGGGGGTAGGGACAAACTACAGGCTGCCACATGTTACCATTCTTAGTTACTTCTTTTGCTTTGTTTACGTTCATAGATATATCTGGTCATACACGCACGACGGTTGCGATTCCTACGCAGCTGACCTTTCTGACGAAAGTCACCAATAAAGTCACGTCCTTCTAGGGCGTAGATACTTTTTGATAGTCACATTTTATTTAACCTCTTAACATGATCAAACCATGTATTGAAAAGAGTATATGCTATACTCTTTTCAATGTTGGTAACATTTCATTTTAAGCCGCACCGTTGTCTTATCACATCATTGCTCAGTCTATTCATAATAAAATCACACATGCTTCGTTGCATTTCTCGCATCGCTTGTTCATCCGCCTAGTGTGTGCAAACGAGACTGTTTTGTGTGGGATAGGCTCAGTGTTCGATTTAAAATATCCTTCTAATATTTTATATGTGAAAATTTGTACCTTTGGATATTTGTAACTCTATCAAGCAAAAACATAGTAGTATGGCAAAAAGATAGTTTACAAGCCAGGTTAACAGATACCTACATTAATAGTTTTTTGTCGTGATAGTACTTTTCCGTGGGACAGTTATGCACCACCACGCTGGTGAAGCCGCTGGCAAAAGCTGGTTAAGAATAGTTCATGAAACCGTCTGTTAAAATAATATTTATGTGTTCCGTTTGGTTCCGGACATTAAGAATAGCAAGATCTCATCTCTTTCCATGGGTGTCATAAAAGGCGATTAAACGAAATGGGCAACAGCGTTCTCTATGCAGTTTAACACCATACTGCGATGGCCAACTCGCCTGTCAAGCTTGGCGATTATGGCAAAATTTCTTCCTTTGGAGGAGGCCCATATCCAGCGGAGGACGTTTTTCGGCTGAAATTATGAATGATGATTATAATAATATTTACAAAATAATGCAATGTGGGTAGACATAAATCTTTTTAAGTACACTTCGGTTTTCCTTTTCAAGTTAAATAAAAAGTCACACCTCACTGAAAAACTTTTGAATGGCCTGTTAGTCTAGTGGTAAGTGACCCTGACTGCTAAAACTGAGGTCGTGGGTTCGATTCCCACCCAGAACAACTGTTTGTGTGATGAGCACCATCATTTGTTCTGTGTCTGGGTGTAATTTATCTATAATATGTATATATTTAGAAATATATAAATATGTTTATCAGTTGTCTGGTTATCATAGTACAGGCTCTGCCTAGTTTGGGATCAGACAACGATGTGTTGGTTGTCCTAAGATATTTATTATTATTTATTTATTAAACTCTCATAAAATACCCGACTGCGTGACAACAAAGATAGTGTAAAGATATTTCACGCGAACTTATGTTAGACTCTTTATATCCTCGAAGTAATATAACGGCTGGATGGATTGTAATACTTAATGATACATTTTCAAGTACTTAGATGCAGTTAGTGTTCGTTTGTTCTTTTATTTTATTTCAGCCGAAAGATGTCCATTGCTGGACACAGGCCTCTCTCAAAAGATGGGTTTTGCCATAATCGCCATACTTGGCAGGCGGGTTGGCGATCGTAGTATGGTGGCAAAATGGATACAGAGCGCTGTTGGTCATTGTGTAGTAAGTCCCTTAGTCACCTTTTACGACACCCACGGGAGTAGATGGAGATGAAATCTGAGATTGCACTAAAGTTACTGCCACCTCTTGTATTTTACTGCTGGAAAAGAAATCCTGCTTAGAACATTTTACTTGCAGAACAGAACACTTGGCACGTGGCAATACATGTAGGCCTCTACATCACTCCGCCAAATTCGATCAACCGCCTTTTCGTTAACATTAGGGGTATTCGGTCCCCATAACGTCCCCATTGTAATGGGGGACGATAGCATCACTATTTATTGGCGACATTTTCAATTTCGGGATAAAACTGAACAATTTGAAGAAACCCCAATCACACTTTGTAATGGTTATCGCTGAGGTCGTTAGAAGAAAAGCCATATTGCATAAGTTTTAAACTATTTAAAAGCAGGAGATCTTAAGGCAAATTCTCGTAATTAAAATCGTTCAAAATCTATAAGCAGTTCCATCTCGGTGACAATTAAATATCAAAAACCTGTCAAAACTGTAGAGAAACTCGAGGTATTTTTGACAGATTGAGACTAAGATAGGCTGTGAACGTTTTTAAAATTACGAAAATTACCCCTCTTATATACAACACATATAAAGTAGGTACTAAAAAGCGGAAATCAGGAAAGGTTTCCTTTTTTCACCTATTTCATATTAATGCATAATAATTTAATATCTGGATGACCGAGCTTTGCTCGGTATTTTTTGATAAATTAATAAGTTTATGCTCAAGTTGATTATCGATAAAGTTGGTCATTGAAAACACGAACAAAACAACATTTTATAAAAATGAATCCTAGCTAGATCGATTTATCGCCCCGGAAACCCCCTGTGTACTAAATTTCATGAAAATCGTTGGAGCCGTTTCCGAGATTCAGATTATATATATATACAAGAATTGCTCGTTTAAATGTATAAGATTAATGCAATAATTAATTTGTTTCGACTATGTCATCGCTCACATTTTGAATGAAACTGGGTTAAAAGAAAATGTTTGAAAATTGCTCTTTATCGCTCCTTGGTTGTACCAGGCATATGTACATATAACAAAAAGATCACAATTTTTACCAATGGTACAAAAGTAAATCTTGACCAGTTGAAGTTAGAACTGTGCTGACCCTAATAAATTAGTTAGGTGCAAATATAACAAAGGCAATACAAAAGGCAATATTGCAATCTTTTCAAATATTGCAAGAAGAATTGGTATGAAGAAAAATTAATGACGTCTTCACAGGAAACTATTGACTCCAAATTTTAAAGAAATGTTTTCGGCGCGCCGCGACGGTGCGAAACGCTTCTGATAGAACAATTCAATGAAATTTTCAGAATTTCTATGAAAACTTAACTCTGGAAAAATCTACTAGGGTCACAGCAGTTGCCTGCGGGAACCTTTCAGTATTTATGTGATATGAACACCATCTAGACACGCGGCAGCGTGTCAAGCCAAGTTCAAGTAACAGAACTGGCGAGCAGCACCGTGTGTAATATTACACGAACCATTTGGAGCCACTTTTGACCCCCTCATAACCCAATTTTTTTTTCACATAAACGTGTCAAAGGACTATGCCAGAAACTATAGAGCTTTGACCCATAAAATAACAGTTTGATTACAAGCATGAAAAATGTAGCATTCTATTGCTGCTTTATTAGAGATATCTAAATTATGTCTAAAAGCCTTTAGAACTTGCTGTGTCTGTTTAAATCTACAATGCTTATTATTTAGGATTTTTCACTACGGTCAAATCCGAGCAATAAATACCGTAGTATTTACATACCTGTTATAACAATTTCCATGTTGCAACAACATATCTTAGCATCCTGTCGACGCACAAGTGACCATGTATGCACCTCGACATCGTTACCCAACTCGAGCATTGTTCAAAATGGAAGCAATAATCAGAATCCGTGGCAAATAGTAAAAAGTCGGCGAATAGGCGAGATCGAGTCCGTGTACAAGAGCAAAAGTCGTCGGGATAATGTAACAGTAATAATATTGACCACGTTGAGATTAGGGAGCGTAAAATACAAACAGCAATGCAACGGCAAACAGAACAGAGCTAATGTCAAAAAGTCAAAGAATGACTTTTTTAGTGGTGGGCGTTACGACAACGAACCGTTTCCGAAGACCGTTTTATGTTTTGCAACGATGAAACCATTTTTACGTCATGGGTCCAAATTGTCTTTGTTGCACAAACCAGTCTTCGAATTACTAGATGCGATTATTTACTTTACAGCTAAGAAAATACGGTCGAGAACCCATTGATTCACCTATCACACTCGTCGCGTCGTCGTCCTTAGTCCGTTCCAAAGACCGTTTTATGTTCTGCGACGACTACGACGATGAAACTATTTTTACGTCTAGGATCCAAACAGTTTTCGTTACACAAACCAGTCTTCGAATAACTTGATGCGATTTTTTATTTTATTGCTAAGGAAATACGGTCGAGAACGCACAAGAACGCATTAATTTTATTGATTTAACGGCTCTTCAAACCAGTTGCGACGACAACCGTTTTCTGCAACCGTTTTCGTCGTCGGAAAAACGGTTGCGTTTCGTCCGTCAAAAATTCGACAACGACCCACCACTAACTTTTTGACATTACCATTAGCTCGTCAATGACGTTTCATTACACCTTAAGTAGTGCTAGAGCTCAAATGCGAAACATTTCTTAGAAAATATATTCATAATAATATTATATAGGTATTCACAAAGATTATTTTCATTAACTGTGTGTAATTTAACCAAATACATATTAAAATCCGTATATAGTAAATTAATAAATATTATTTTTGAAATTCAAAACAATGGTAATACTCAAAAATGCCAATTTCAAATATTAATTTTCACAAACAACCATATTGATGGTACAAACTCAATATTTCAACCTATTTTTATTATTATTGACCATACTATCTTAAAATATATACATAATTTAAAATCTAAGTAAAAAATATGTACATGTATATACAATATAAAAATAAAAGATCATAAAGCATCAAAATATTCGTCTGCATCGTTGTCAACAGGAAACGTGCCCAAAAGGCTGGCAGCATTGCCACGTTGTATGGCAATGCTAATTCTTTGACCAAAAAATAAGCCAGCCCTCTGGTCATGTGAAGAGTCGACTAGCCGCTTGGCAATATCTCGGAATACTATGTGAGCACTCGGACCCCATGGCCCTAGAGTTTCAACCCCAAACGGCTCGAAAATATAATAATTTAATAATAATTTCCAATTAGGTTAGAATATTTGCGCCGTTTGAGGCTTTCAGCACCTGCAGCAGCCGCTCCAGCACAGCCCGCCGTGCTGAGAAGATGGGATGGCGCAAGGGTGTCGACACAAGTTGCGTCCCACACCAAAGGCCGACCTAGCTTCCAAGGCATTATGGTCATTCCGTCAGGTCTCTTCCCATCGTCGCGTGCCAAGCCATTGGGTTCTAGAACAGCTGGCACCCCGGCGGTGACAAGAGCACGACGGATGATGTCATTGATGCTGGCGTGCCGTGCTATCCGGCCTGCGCTCCTACTGCAGGATAGGCCATGGTGTCCGAGGTAGTCGACACCTTCACCGCATTGGCAGCAATGCAGAGCCACTTAAGGAGCGCCCAGACGCAGGCATGTAGCAATCCGGAAGGTGGTGTCACTCAGCATAGTACCTATGTTGGGTGACGGTAGTGCCTGAAGCCAGAGGCCCGACTCCCACTCGCCCACAGCTAGAAGGCGGGCACGCTCAGCAGTATTGGTGGACGTATTTATAAGATTATTCCGTACCAACCTGCAGAGCGGCTCATCCCACTGTCTCTGGAAAGATGGGTTCACGGGCCGATCTGTATCCGGGCAAGTCATTTTCCAGGCATTCACTGCATCTGTGAAGCACGGCACTTCAGAGTCAACCAAGGACGGAGCTAAAATTTTCCCGGTCAACTTTTCAGTGCTGTGGACAGAGGATAGGAATGCCGGTAAGCTAATACTAGTAATTTTACGGACGCCGAGACCACCAAAGCGGATGGGTAGTGTGGCTTGAAGCCACGCTCGGTCGTCCAAGGCCACATTTAAAATGGATGTTAGTGTACTGCGAATAATTTGGTCAATTTTGTCCAGGAGCTGTGGCTGCTTCCATAAGGGGGAAGAGCGAAGGAAATGTATAAAATTTGGGCCAAAACAACAATTTTTGAAATTAAATAACTGTTTTTGTTCCGCGTGTGTGCGTACTAAGTAACGCAAATGGTCGCGATTAAAACAGGAAATACGTCTTGGGTTTTTAAATTCTTTTTTATCGCTAACTTATTATCCGCAAGTGTAACAGAATAATAGTTAAGCAACAAAGGGTCATAATTTCTTGTGAAATTTTTGATTAAGTTACATTTCCGGTTCGGTGGTGAAGGGTGGGGCAGGATCTGGCATTGTCATTTGGCTCATATAGTGAAGCTTGCGACATAGGTACATATATAATCCAAATTTCATAAACACAATTATTTAAATTTAGATACTAACGTCCAAAAATCGTCATTTTTATCACTGACTGACCTATAGATCAAAACTCTAACCCAGTTCCAGATGATCTAGAAAGTTCAAATTTGGCATACAGATAGGTAATTAGATGAATACAAAGGAATAAATCAGAAACCGGTAAATTTTTATAATTTTATTATAATTTTTCACTTAATTGATTCTATTAGGAACACAAAAACCATTTGGTATTCATTTTGTTATAAATAAATACCTACTAATAATCTATGTACAAAAAGTAATGATATCCCATCAAAAACCTAAATGTAAAATGAGAGCCAAGTTCAATATTATGATATATGCCTTGGTTGTTGACTTTAACGACAAAAGAAGTGAGATCTAAATGGGTGCCTAGTTCAATGGTCAGTCCTGAAATTTATTTATAACTACATAAAATATCATTTCTTCTTATAACTTTGGATAACATATTGTATCCTAAGGTCTGACTTGGCTAGTTTTCAAATACGAATTATATTATAGCCTTCGCAAGTTCTAAACCTGTTACTTGTCTGTTCTTATTTTATCGTTCCGAAAATTTGGCTTGCCTGTAGAAACTAGCCATCGAACATAATAATTCGTGAATGAGAACAAGCCAAGTCAGACCTTAGGCTCGATATAATATCCTAATGTTATAAGAAGAAATGAAATTTTATGTAGTTATAAATAAATTTCAGGACTGACCATTGAATTTGACACCCATTTAGATCTCACTTCTTTTGTCGTTAAAGTCAATAACCAAGGCATATATCATAATATTGAACTTGGTTCTCATTTTAAATTTATGTTTTTGATGGGTTGTATAAACTGATATTAAGGCTTAAGTTTCTAATCTAATCATATAGCCTGCAGTTTCCTACAGCAGGGTAAAAGCCTCCCTCTCCCTTTGCCACACAATTCTTTTTCTAGTGTTGTCTTTGTCTCGGCCTGCTGCGATGGTGTCATTCGGTCAGTGACCCAATTGGTGGTTCTATTAACCCATTTATCGTCTTACATGCTGCAGAGAGTCTTACATGTCCGGTCCAATTCCACTTAAGTTAAGCGGCTTTCTGGGCACGTCCATGATCATGGATCTGGCTCGTAGTGGTGTGTTGCTTATACAGTCCAATATTCAATCCCCCAGGATACTGCTCTTTATAGCTCGAAAGTAAAACTCAAGCTTGTACCTCTGCTGAAGTATTAAAGACCAAGTTTGAGCACCGTATGTGGAAATGGGAGAACATTATGTTGGTAGGTATCTAATAATACCAGCCATACTATATTGATCCAAACAGACTGGATTTGGCAACAGTGTTGAATATATTATGTTATATGTATATGTTAAAGATTTATGTAATTCCAAATTTAGTGAAATTATTAATTCCTTAATTAGTTAAGGTACAGTTTTAATGTTTATTCCCCCCATTTCTTCCCGTGGGTGTCGTAAGAGGCGACTACGGGACTTACTAGAGAATGGGCAGCATCGTTCTCTATGCATTTTACCACCATACTGCGATCGCCAATCCGCCTGCCAAGCGTGGCGATTATGGCAAAGCCCCCCAAATTGGGGGAGGTCATGTCCAGCAGTGGACGTATTACGGCTGAAATGATGATGATGATGACAGTTTTAATGTCTCTTTCATTCTGTAACACCAGTCCAACAATACGGGTAATCTATATTCTACAATAAAAATCTTCTTATGAAGACGCCATTTTCTTCTATTTAAAAAACATAACACCATGTTCGAATCTAATGGAATTAATCCAGACTTACGAGTTTGTAGGTCGTGACTTTACTTTGTGTATTTAAATTCATAACCACAGCTCTCTAAATGGTGAAGTAGTACAACGTGAGGAAAGCGACATGTCCTAGGTCCAAAATTTAAAGACATGCGACATCCGCCAACCTGCACTGGGTCGGCGTGGTGGATTATGGCTCACTCCATCTCATAAAGAGGAGGCCTGTATTCCAGCAGCAAAAACATTATTTGTTGATTACACTTATGCTGGCTTTTTAGGGTTCCGTTGCCAAATGGCAAAAAACGGAACCCTTATAGATTCGTCATGTCTGTCTGTCTGTCTGTCTGTCTGTCCGTCCGTCCGTATGTCACAGCCATTTTATTCCGAAACTATAAGAGCTATGCTGTTGAAACTTGGTAAGTAGGTGTATTCTATGAACCGCATTAAGATTTTCATACTAAAATAGAAAAAAAAACAATAAATTTTGGGGTTCCCCATACATAGAACTGAAACTCAAAAATGTTTTTTTTCATCAAACATATACGTATGGGGTATCTATGAATAGGTCTTCAAAAATGGTAATGAGGTTTCTAATATCATTTTTTTCTAAACTGAATAGTTTGCGCGAGAGACACTTCCAAAGTGGTAAAATGTGTGTCCCCCCCCCCCCGTAACTTCTAAAATAAGAGAATGACAAAACTAAAAAAAATATATGATGTACATTACCATGTAAACTACCAACGAAAATTGGTTTGAACGAAATCGAGTGAGTAGTTTTTTTTTAAAACGTCATAAATCGTAAACCGCAATTTACCTTACATTCAATCAACTGAAATATAAAAATTAAAAAATATATATATTTTTAAACCGAAAATACCTTTGTTTGTACGGAACCCTCGGTGCGCGAGTCCGACTCGCACTTGGCCGGTTTTATTATTTAGGTAAAACCATGCCACTAACATTAAAGGTCACATTAAAAAATATTTTAACTTAAATATCCTGTGATTTCACCAATTCGGCATGAAACAACTATTGGTGTGACCTACCGGATGGTGCTCCCAGGTTTGAGCTTCAGAAATATCATCTTAGAAAAGTGTACTAAAACACAGACACGACAGGCTACTGAGGAACGTGGTAGTGCAGGTCAGAAAAGCAGTCGTTCCATGTAAAATTCCTGGTATTCAGTTGCAGCCGGATGAACTGGATATCGGCCTCAATATAGTTGAGACGCTAGACCAATTATGATGTTGGTTAAAGACGCAAGAGATATTCCTGACGTGGAGCAAAATTATAATAAAAAAAAACACTCCTATATTCTCTGTGATAACAAAGCACATACATTCCTGTCACAAAAACTTAATACATAACACCCATCACTCATTACTTACATACTCCTAAACAACCACTATATACTGACAGATAGTAACCTTTTATTTTGTTTTAATTATTTCTTTCTTTTTAATTATTAGTCTGTGCCCATAGTCCTAACTTTTGTAGCTATCTTCGTTTCTTTTTTTAAATATATGTCCTCCAACTTTTTCCAAATAAAGGTTTATTTATTATTTACAAACATATATAAACTAACACCTTTTCCAATGGGGGTAGGCAGAAACTTCAGAGCACCACCTGCTACGATCTGAATAACTGATCATACACACACGCCGGTTCCGAGTACTACGCACTTAACCTTTATGAAGAACATCACCAATAAGGTCACTATATGTCCTGATAGGGCGACCCCTCCCGGTGTTTCCACTCACACCTTTTGTTATTCTGCACCGTTTTGTTATCACATCATTCCTCAGCCTGTCATTCATAGTCACACCACACATGCTTCGCAAGGAACGCATTTCTGCATTAATTCTGCTTTCATGCTTCTTTTGCCACAACCAACATTCACTTCCATACAAAAGCGTAGATACCAGAACACCATTGTGAACAGCCAGCCGAGTCTTTTCGGACATTAATTGGTTGTGTCAAACGCATTTTTAGGGTTCCGTTGCCAAATGGCAAAAAAACGGAACCCTTATAGATTCGTCATGTCTGTCTGTCTGTCTGTCTGTCCGTCCGTATGTCACAGCCATTTTATTCCGAAACTATAAGAGCTATGCTGTTGAAACTTGGTAAGTAGATGTATTCTGTGAACCGCATTAAGATTTTCACACTAAAGTAGAAAAAAACAATAAATTTTGGGGTTCCCCATACATAGAACTGAAACTCAAAAATTTTTTTTTTCATCAAACCCATACGTGTGGGGTATCTATGAATAGGTCTTCAAAAATGGTAATGAGGTTTCTAATATCATTTTTGCTCAGAAGAAGAAGAAAAACAAAACTAGGAACAGACATAATTAAAACGGAATTTATAATGATTAATTATTTGTATCATGTTCTCATAAAAAACAAAAACCAGCTTGTCTCGATACAAACCGAAACTCTAAAGAGTATATTATACATACATTATTTATTTAAACACGATATTCAGTTGGCGCAGTGTGTGAATACCTACATGTAATGGATTTCAGTAGATTTGATTTCCGCCTGACTCAAGTAACTGAGACATGTGACATGAACTTATCTTAAAGTTTCTAAAGAAACTAAGGTAAAGAAACTTTAACTAAATTTAACTTTTACGTCTTGTGAACAAAAATATTTTTATGGACAGCACAGAGTGGTGCTGTAGAAGAGCAACTGGCTTTAAAGAGTGTGTGTCACTCGTTAAATTTTCGAGCAAATAATTATGCCTAATAGAATGTGGCTATCTCAGATTTACCTACCTATTTGTATCAGGACACCTTACTTCTAAGAACGAGCTTTTCTCAAAGATTTTTTACTTTCTTAGGTTCCCACTTATATAATAAAATAAATCGCATTACAAAAAATTTTCACTTAACTAAAAAGGCATGTAAGAGTACTCTAGTTGAATGGCTCCAAAATTTAGATTATAAAGCAACTGAGGAATTACTAACTAATCCTAAATAGTGAATCTCGCTAGTTTTTACGACTTATTTTTTTTATTTTTTACTTATTGTTTTTAATTTGTTCATTGTTCACTGATATTTATACACTATCCCTTCACATTTTAGCAAATAACTGTAAATGTTAATATACCGTGTGGTGGGACCCTGGTGATCTGCTTTACAGGTTTTCCTAGTGCTGACACCAGTCTCTCACAAACTAGTGTCATATAGTTCTTAAGCTTCTATGTCATTGTTTGTGAAGAGAAAACAAAATTATTTGAATTTATTTGTACCAGGACACCTTACTTTTAAAGAAACAGAACCGCGTGGTGATTTGACTTCGTTGTCTGTACAAATGTTTGTCATGCGTAGCGTTTTCCGAACTATGTTGCGATCAGCTTCCAGTCTCACCAGATACAGCTCAATACCATTTTTACATGCTTTATATTAGCTTCACTTGTATGTTTGTTTGTTTGTAACCGACTCTTTATAGCGCGATTTTGACCCACTTTAAACGACCAGATTTCATTCAAACTTTGCACACCTGTCAAAGACCGATGACAATACTATCTATATATATATATATAAATGAATCCCTATTTCCCTTGGTCACGCCATCACACGTGAACGGCTGGACCGATTTGACTTTTTTGTGTTTGTTATTGTCAGGAGAAAGTTCTTATAAAAGAAAAAAAATAAATAATTGCGCGGCAAAAAAAGAAAACGCTTTATGTCTTCGAAGTACCAGGTTGGCATAACTTGGTAGGAGTTCACCTAACATGGCTGTGTGGTAGCTAGAAAACGCTTTATGTCTTCGAATTACCAGGTTGGCATAACTTGGTAGAAGCTCACCTAATATGGGTAGGTATATGGTACTTGGTGCTCTTTGCTTTGTGTTGGTGGGATCTGATAAGTAAACACAATATTTATTGATTCTGAAGCGGTACGAAGTTTGCTGGGTCAGCTAGTACTTATAATAAAACTGTAGAGAGGTCAATTCTGTACATTGAAAATATATTCAAAATTAATATTGGAGGATTAATGGTGATCGATACTGATGCCAAAAATGCAATCAGTAAATTTTTGTCTGTCTGTCTGTCTGTATGTGCACGCATGGGTGAAAAACTACTGAAGGGATTTTAACCAAACTTGGATTGTAGTCCATACTCCTGGGCAGATTATAAGCTATATAACATAACGCTAAAACATATAGGAGCTGAGCAGTGACGATAAATTTGAAGCAAGTCAGATGAAAATACGCTTTCGAACTAAAAAAAATAACCTGAGGGGTAATTGCGGAACTTTTTATCGGTAGGAATAAATAAATAAAAATACTTTATTCATAAGTTCACATATAAATTACATAGAAGTGACATCAGTACAGAGTTACATATTAAAATTATTAAGCAAATATTAAACTATGCCTAAAATAAATCTAGTGTAGGTATAACTTATATAATATATTGGATAAAGGCCTAATGAAAAACAATAGCGACCTGCCTGATGTAGGTTTATTCAAACCTGTGTTTCAGGCCTTCACGTAACAACGCTGAGTGTTTTATTGGACTATTAAATTAATGTACATAGAGCTAGCATTGATACATAATAATTATATTATTAAATAAAAATTGCCTTAACATTAATAAACTTATTGCATGATTTCTAGCAATTTTTCAGTGTCTGAGTAATTTAATGTCGCTAAGTATTCACTTAACATTTCACTACATTTTTTACAATTTACACTATATATACTTAGAGACTTATTGATTTTATTATATAAGAACGGACCTAAAAAACCATAAAATTTATTTATAAAAGTATGTTTAGTTTGAGGCTTTATGCAAACTAAGTCTTTTCTTCTCTTATGTATAGGTATGGGGGTATAAGGGAGATTGCTATGCTGGTGTAATACTATCTTTAATATAAATAGTTGACGCACAGTTAAAACCTTACATGCCGTATAAAGCTCGTATGTGGGAAATCTAAATGGGCGAAAGGTGGCTACCTTTAGGATAGCTCTCTGCGCACGTTCTAATGGTAGTAGGATTGTTTTTGCAGCCCCTCCCCATGAAGTTATGCAATATGTAAGAATGGATTGACACAAAGCTAAATAGACCTGTTTAATTAATTTGTAGTCCGTTATATATCGTAAATTCTTAAAAATGTATATTAATTTACGCATTCGAGTGCATAATAAATCAATGTGTTTACGGAAGTTCAGATTTGTGTCAATCGTCACACCAAGATATTTCATATGATCGGCTTTTGCTAAAGTAGGACAATTACATGCATTGTCAGCGTACTTGCCGCACTTATGCGCATAAATGTTTATGTTAGTAGTTGGCAGGTTAGTATTTCTCATAGTGAATAAAATGTGTTTAGTTTTTTCTGCATTTAGTGTTAGGAGATTTTCATGTAGCCAATTAGACACTATATTAAAACCGTTCTGGGCTTGTTTATACACCTCCTCTCGAGACTTGTCTGAAAACAATAGAGCTGTGTCATCTGCATAAGACATTATGACACCATTTTGGAGTGTTAAGCTGCACAGGTCATTAATATATACTAGGAATAAAGTAGGACCCAATATACTACCTTGTGGTATTCCGTAATTACTATTTCGAAGCTCAGAACTGACGTACTGACCAATTTTTACACATTGTTCGCGGTCTCTTAAATAATCAGAAAGCAGTGTAAGCGTTGTTCCTCTTATTCCGAGTCTTTCAAGCTTGCCCAATAATAAAGGACAGGAAATTGTGTCAAAGGCCTTGGCGAGGTCTAGGAAGATCCCAATGGAGTGCATGCCCTGATCCAAATTAGTTGTTATATAATCCGTCATTTGATGTACTGCTTGATTAGTTGATTTTTTGGGCCTAAAGCCAAATTGTCTATCCGAAAGCAATTTGTTATCCTCTAGATATTTCATTAATCTAATATTAATGATTTTCTCTAAGATCTTGGAGAGCCCTGTTAAAACTGAAATGGGTCTGTAGTTGTTAACACATTTTTTGTCACCAGATTTATATACAGGAGTAACCACTGCTTTTTTAAGCGACTTAGGGAATACACCATTAGTTAAGCATAACTGAAAAATATGAGTTAGCGGCGGAGCAAGGAGGTATTTGAAATGTTTAAGTATGTTGTTTGATATGTCGTCCCACCCAACCGCGCAAACGTCCTTTAATCCAGAAATGATTGTTAATACTTCATCGACATCCGGATCTAGTAAGACAAAAGATTTGAGTCTGGGGAAAGATTTAGGTTGGTTTTGAGAGAAAGAACCTCTAGATTGTATGGTCTTTTCTGCTAAGGTTTTGCCTACGTTAGAAAAATAGTAATTAACTATATTTGTTGATTCTATTGGGTTGTTCTCTATAGTCAATAAGTCAAGTGGAGGTTCAAGTTGTTTTGATCTAAATGTATTTGTTTTTATAAATTTCCAAATAAGTTTACTATTTTTGCCTGCTTTCTGCAGTTCTTTTCTGTCATATTCATTTTTTATTTTTTTCAGAAGGTTGTTGCAGAAGTTTCTATATCTTTTATAAGTAATGGAAAGAATTTCATATTCAGGCTCAAGTTTGAACTTTATGTGAAGTTTGTCTCTATGCCTAATACATCGAACAAGTCCGGGTGTAATCCAAGGTTTAATGCACTTGTACTTCCTTGGCGTTATTTTGGCGACTGTATGCTTTATTATTGCAGAGTGAAGTGAATTTATAAAATAATTAATAGCAAAGTTTGCATCGGTGGAATTATAAACTGGGTCAAAATTAATATTACGTATGTCTTTTTCGAGGTGTGTCATGTTGACATTGGTATAGCTGCGTAAACAATTTTTTCTTGGTAAAGAAACTTGTAATATTAGTAAAACTGCTTGGTGATCAGTAAGCGAAGAGTTAGTAACAAATGTTTTGGCTGGTTTATTTGTTTTTATAATGAAATGATCTAAGCATGAACCACTTTGATGCGTGGGGTGGTAATGAGCTGGCAAGAGTCCGTGGAATGAGCAGATATTAACATAGTTATGTGCATGAATGTCCATTTTCCCGGAAGCAATGTTGATATTAATGTCCCCCATTAGAATTATGTGTTTAAAAGTTGTAAGACTTTGTAACTGTACGTTTAGTGAATCTAAGAAATTTGCGACATTTTGAGAAGGTGGTCTGTATATAGCCATAACTACCGTATCTGTATTAATTTTAATGAGTAAGCAATTACAATTTTGTAGCAAAGGTTCTTCTACAGTTGTACTTAAATTATTGTTGACAAATACAACTAAACCATCATTCTGGTTGATGTTTCTGTTGGTTTTATGCGAAACATATCCGTCTAAAGATGGTAAAACAGTGGTTTGGTTTGACAGCCAACATTCTGTTAGGACGATAATGTCGCAACTTATACCCAGGTTCTGTAGCAATATTTCAAAACCATTTATATTTCGATTTATGCTGCGAATATTTTGTGTGAGAAAGGTCAGCGGTTTCTCTCCCAAGGGAAAGTGGTGCTTACACTCATCAATATTACAATTTATAACTTCAGACACAGAAAATTGATCTAGGTCCTTAAGTAATTGATCAGTCATGATAAATAAACACCCAATAAATATAAACAAACAAAAACTACTACTAGTGTGCTTAAAGGATAGGTTAATAGGTAGCGCTCTTAGGCGCCTTCATAATCTATGGAATGGATATAGCTGTCCTCGGCATATTTCCGTGCAGGACAATTTACATCACCAGTTTTATGATCACTTTTCCTATTAAAACGTTTGCACGTCGCACAGTTTGGTGGACTGGACTTTGTGCAGCATTCCTTAAAAGTGTGGCCAGTCTCTCCGCAGTGATTACACGTCGGGTTAGTGTCACGGCAGAACTTGGCCGCGTGTCCAAACTGCTGGCAGTTGAAACACCGAGTAACGATCGTGAAATCTCGAACTGGGCATGACGTCCAATTGATGAATATTCGTCTTTGATTGACTAGGATCTTCCTGATGCTAGCTGGCACTTCTAGAATAAAATTGCAATTAGGGAAGTCTTTTTTCCCAGATTTATGGCTCAATTTTATTTGTTCTTCAAACGACTCACGAGTTGTATTGGTCAACTTATCTGAGAGGTTTTGCTCGTAGATGCAATCCAAAACCTCCTTATCAGTCAGGGCTACCGGGACTCCAATAACAGTGATTCTTGGGCGCCGCTTTGATGGTTCTTCAATCTTAAGGCCCGAAGAGACGAGTTTTTCTAAGCTTCTGAGCTTTTGAATGTCCTCTTTGGAGTCGGTACTGATAAGAACACCTCCATTTTTTACTTTCTTAAGGCCACGGACATGTAGTTTAAGTTCCCCGGGCGACATAATTTTCTGTACGAGAGACTTGGTATCGTCACTAGATTTGGTTTTGTCGCTGGGATATATGGCAACTGAGCTTAAATTTGCTGGGCGCACAAAATTATCCGAGCCTTTTTTGACCAATATGGTCAAAAAAGGCTCGGATAATTTTGAGCGTACGAAGCGGGTTCTGTCGGCTTTGAAATGCCTTCAACTACCTCTTTGAACTGTAGGAGAGAGTTCGCGATGTTCTGTTGTTGCTGTAAGTGCTGAGCGGAATTATGGGCTTGAATCGTTTTTTGCTTTAAGGCTTGATATAAGACAGCCATCTGAGATGCGCCATGTGAGACACTACGGCAAAGATTGGCTACACGTACCTTTTGGTCTGCGTTCATTTTTCCCTCAGCAACTAAACTGCATACTTCATTTAGGATTTTTTCTATGGACCCCATCCATTTCTGTACCTCCGGCGTAGAAATAACTTCGGCTGGTAGCTCATGTTCCAAGGGAGGTTGTGGCTTTGGGTCTACAGGCTGGAAATCTTGAGTTGGTGTCGGCGGAGGACTTCGCGTCACTAGCTGGCTACGGCCAAACGGGCTAGATCCAGTGTTAGACATATCTAACACAGAAACACTATATATCTTTAAAAATACTTTAGCTCATTCTTACACAACGCAAGTAACCTCGTAATGCTCACTCGTGACACACTTATATCACTGACGACGCAATTATTTCTAACAAATATATTTATAATTAATTAATAGTATCATAATAAGCTAAGCAAGATACGTCCGCGCGGTAAGAAGGCGCGATTATATATGGAATTGGTTTAATATTCATAGTTAAACAACATTCATTGCGTTATTTACGTTGCTGAGCCGACAATTTATTCGAACAAATGACGCAATGGTTTAGAAATAATCTTCAATCCCATTCAGATTCTGATAAATTGTGCGTTTTGCAATTAGGGTGCTGGTTTAACAATAGGCTACTTTTTATCCCGGTAGTACGTTCATGCGGGATATTTTCCAACCTCCACGCGGGCGAAGCCGCTGACAAAACCTAGTAATTTCATAAATTTGTGCCATTAGCCTTGCTAAGGTTACCAGGACCGCAAAAAACTGTCTTCGAAAACTACGCTAGCATACGTCACAAACTTCGCTGACATACGTCTCAAAATTCGAAGCACCCTAAAAAATTTAAAATAAATAATAGTTAAGAAAAACTAAAAAGCGTGTTTTTTAGTTTTTTTAAACTATTATTTATTTAACATAGGTCGATTGTCTATCTGGCCTCCACAACCCAGTCACTGGGTAATACTCTACCCCTTGATAAGACTCTCATTCGTCGATCGATAATATTTTATGCCTTTTAGAATATGGTTTTTCTAGACTAATGTAGGTACCTATTTGTCAAATAAAATTTAATTGATTTAAGAAAGTACAGTTTATTTGGTAGTGCGTTTAATACCTAGTTCGTAAAACGCATCGGATAACTACTTGTGGCTCTTTACGGCTCCCGCGAGAACTAACTAGGCGTTATATTGGCTTCCAGACGTAGGTACATGATACTGCAGGGCTATATAAACCATGCTCTGCAGTATCTTACTTAGTTGGGCTATACAGCGTGTAGAAATTAAGTGTGGGTTGTAGGTGCATGGTCATTTTAAACTCAAAGCATTTACAGTAAACCCCCGGTAATCCGACAAACGTTTTGCAGGGCAGTGTCGGACTATCGAATTTGTCGGATTATAGATTACCTACTGACTAGAAAACCCCCTATAGTCCGGATTTTTTTTACAAAAGATTACCTACCTTGTAATCCGACAAATTACAGATCCATTTCCCGTTCAGTCATGCATTATCTATATTAGCGAAGACTGTCAAAAAGATATTTAATAATAATAGACATGTCGGATTACAGGGGGTGCCGGATTAGACAGGGGCCGGATTACCGAGGGTCCACTGTACTTCAATTAAAACATTTACAGGAACTTTTGAATTGCCAAAAAGTTGATCCATTAGTCGGAAAGTTAAAGCTATTCGTCTATTTCAAAACGAAGATCTCTATAGAGAAGAACGGGCAAAAACTTCCAAAGATACTCATAGACTTTAAAATGAAGAAATTACAAGATCCTGCGTAAATTATATATTTAAGATTTAACCTGGAGGTTAAGAGATGAACAGTCTCAACCGGTGGTGTTCACAAACATGACGCGTGGATTCAATACACGTGCCACCATCAGAGAGAAATTTGTGCCACGTTAAGGGTCATTAAACTGTCAAAAAATATCAAAACTTTATATGGCACTGAAATTTACTAAAGGTAAATAAACGACTGTTTTCGGCATGGGGTGATTTCGCTTTGCATGGGACAGCTGATCATTTTTCCGCGATTCCTATGTTGGTCATATGGAGAAAGTTATTGAGCTTGATGGTCTTTACCACACACCCACCACTCAGCATCAAATATCACCTACAATTTTTGATACCCGCTGTATAAATCATACGAAGCTCTGCAGTGGTTTACTTAGATGAAACCGAGACTTCCTTGCTCACCAACAAAAGCAAGGGCGCCTCGTATTCAACTAAGTAAGGCACAAGAAAAGGCATACAAAGTTGGTTATTTGTGAAACGAGGGTCATTTGGACTGACAGCTTAGGTGAGTTTGTAGCAAAGTTTTATATTACAGTAACAATGTAGTGTTGTTCTGGTGCTGCACGGGAGAAAGATGTACGCTGCTACTTATCGTATCACGTATTTTCTTAAAATTATTTGCAATTACATACCTATTTGCAATCTTAATCCCAATTTACCGGCCGTCCCTTTGGTTTGGTTTTTTTGGTATTTTTTAAATCTCCTACTCCTGTATTAGAGCGGACAAAAAAGAAATCAAATGTGAGTCTATCGAGAATATCGAACGGCAATTGATTTAATTATAGGGTTAAATAAATTTATTTGGCAAGGCTTTCCTCGCGTATTGGGTATCGAAATCTAAAACTAAGAGAAGTAACAGAACCACTTCTTTCTTCATCAATCAGCTATTGAATTTTTTAATGAAACATTAATATTTTTTTACTAATTTCCTTACACCGAAACATAACAGTCGTTTGGATGCCTTAATGTACAGTCAGTGTCATTTAAATGTCTTGCCAGCCAATTCAATTTGACCTTGTTTATATAGGTAATACTTCAGAACGTCTGTATTTCCCTGATCTCCTGTGAATGACTCACCGATTTATTTCAAATACGCCCATAAAAGGTACTTTTGAACGTTAACAGTTACATGAAAATAGAATTGATTCTAGTTGCCCCTTCCAAAAGGTAGATTCGTATTGAGAAAAATGGGCAAGAAACTCCACCGTTACTCTTTGAAAATGTTTTTCAATGTTTTTATACAACATTTATATAATTATATGTGAAGACGACGCACCTAAAATAAAATAACCATACCACAACAGGTAAAATAATTGAAAATGAAGCAATGAGAGATAAATTAATTATAAGATAGAAACAAGAACTATTGAAGGGTGACTTGCCTATGACAATGAAACGCAGGCTCATGGGCATGTGTATTCTTTCCATCTTAACCTATGGTGCACAAACTTGGTCTTTGAGTAACATCCAGAAGTCCTAACTCAAGGTCTGCCAAAGAGCAATGAAGCGCAGTATACTCGGCGTTAAATTAACGGATCGCGTCCAAAACACAATACTGCGCTCCAAAACAAAGATAGCTGACGTGGCTCAAAAGGCTGCCCAACTTAAATGAGACTGAGCAGGACATGTTTGCCGCATGTGGCACCAAACTGTGAGTTAAAGTAGCACATAACTGGTGTCCTGAGACAGTGAGGCGGGGTCGCGGCAGACCACGTAGGAGATGGCGGGACGAGCTGGATAGGTTCCATCAAAACTGGCAGCAGGACGCGCGGCTTCGCGATAGTTGGAAGAAATGGAGGGAGGCCTTTGCCCAGGAGTGGGACAGCGCAGGCTAGCAAAAAAAAAGATACATGATGCTCACATACTTACAAATATTGCAAAGCCAAGAATACGAAAAGTCGGTGTATGAGTTATAGTAATCATAGAATGTAAATCAGCGTCAAAGAGGAAAAAATAAATCTAAACTATACAACTAAGTTAGCAACCAGTTTCATAAGCTCTAAGACTGTCCTATGGAGCGAAACTAGCATGTTTCCAAGCATTCTTATCTTGAATGCAATCCTCTAATTTGTAATGAGCTCGTTTTAAACTTAGAACCTCGGCCCGCTTCTTAGATTATGGCCCACTCCCCCTCACCGTGAGGAGTTCCAGCAGTCGGAACATTTTAGGCTGCTAATGACAGTCAATATAGTTGGTCAATACGGTGCTAACATTTTATAGCTTTAATTTTAATACCGAAACAAACTCAGAGGTCATGGTCACTTGTATGTTATGTGAGAGTCACAATGCTGAGTCATATCTAGAGGGGACGTTTAATGAAAGTACAATTGTAGCTTTGAGCTGACCTCTACCAACAGCTGGCTTGCCTGGATCAGTTATCGTTTAGCTCAAGCTATTTTAGGGAACTTATCGACCCTTCACAAGACGCTACCAGATCTGCAGAACATTTGCGTAGGTCATATACAAAATGCTAACAACCGCCAGACAGTTATTAATCTAGCCTGTATGGTACTCATATTTACAGCTAGTTTTCGCTTGTCAACTGTTTAAGGCCAAAATAATCCTTACATAGTACAAAACAAAGTCGTATCCCGCGTTTGCGTACTCAGGTCTTTTAGAATACGCTAAAAAATTTAATTCGGTTTCCATCAATAGACAGAGTGAATCAAGAGAAAGGTTTATATGTATTACTAGCTAACCCAGCGAACTTCGTACCGCCTCAGAATCAATAAATGTTGTGTTAACTTATCAGATCCCACCAACACAAAGCAAAGAGCACCAAGTACCATATACCCATGTTAGACCAAGTTATGACAAACTGGTACTTCCAAGACATAAAGCGTTTTCTAGCTACCACACATCCATGTTAGGTGAGCTCCTACCAAGTTATGCCAACCTGGTACTTCGAAGACATAAAGCCCATGTTAGTTGAGCTCCTACCGAGTTATGCCAACCTGGTACTTCGAAGACATAAAGCGTTTTCAAACTATCAAACACCCATGTTAGGTGAGTTTGTATTCTTAAATAAGTGTTCTTAAATTTTCTAATTTTCCGCGCAATTTTTTAATTTTTTTTTTCATAAGAACCTTCTCCTGACAATGACAAACACAACAAAAAATAAAAAAGTGAAATCGGTCCAGCCGTTCACGCGTGATGAAATGAAATAGGGATTCATTTTTATATATATAGATATGCGGGCCAAGCCGCAGCCAGAAGCATGTTATAAGTCTGATATTGCCACCTCGCCTTGAGCAAGCGTAGTGATAAATACTCGTGAGTTTGCAGATTGATAATATTTTATGCAAACATTAGGAACACGATAGTCTTAAATGCGGGCAAAAATTTAATTACAAACTTATTATTCTTTGCATACAGTATGAATTGCAACGAAGCACTCGAAATAACTTTAAACACTTTAATTATTTTCTTTTAATTTTCATTATATAGTGTTACACCACAATGCTTTTATGACGTAACAAAGCCGAAGTCTAAGCGTTCTTTTAATATTTCATTTGCACGGAAAAATCTTAGGAACTCCACAATCAAAACGAGTCACAGACTTGCAGTTTCTAATAAAAAGTGTTGAATTTATTATGAGCATCTATTGTTGGGGTGCCTATTCGCCGGCTAAAGAACGAGTCCTGTTAAAAGCATAGGAATTTTAAATTCAGTAGGAAACCTGATTGTTGTTTCTAGCATCGAAAAAACATTTTTTATTTTTGTATTCTATTGTCCACTTAGCTGTGGGTTTGAGGAACAGAAGAGTCCTGACGGGAGATGGTTGAACAAAGGTACAACTGGCTCCCGTCCTGACGTGTTTTTCATTCTACCTTTTACAATAGCAAAAGAAAGATTTTATTTCAAACGGTAAAAACACAGCTCATAAACTTTAGTAATAGTCGACCTCGGAATTGCTTAATGTATCTACTAGCTTCTGCCCGCGACGTTGTCCTTTCTTTTCTTGTTTTTACATAAAATAAATTAGAGCGTCTCATCGCCTGCCTACGATATTGCTTCGTTTTCACTTTGCATTATTTTAGACTCACCTTTTCCTTTTTAGTCGGCTCTTTAGGGTCTTAGCATGATGTTATTAACGCTTTATATTAGCTTCACTTGTATGTTTTTATGTTTGTTTGTAACCGACTCCTTATAGCGCGATTTTGACCCACTTTAAACGACCAGATTCATTCAAACTTTGCACACCTGTCAAAGACCGATGACAATGCAATAATTTCATAAATTTGTGCCATTATCCTTACCAGGACAGTAAAAAAACTGTCTTCTAAAACTACGCTGACATACGTCGCAAACTACGCTGACATACGTCTCAAAATTCCAAACACCCTAATAAATAGAAAATAAATAATAGTTTAAAAAACTAATAAACACGCTTCCATAGAAAACTAAACTAAAAAGTAGAAAATCATGGAGAAAAGCGTGCTTTTTAAGGTATTTTTTTATTGATCAGGCACCCCACGCTTTTTTTCCATTATTTTTTACTTTTTAGTTTGGTTATTATTTTTTTAATTATGAATGTTTCTGTAAAAATTTTTGCTGAATGTTTAATTTAAATATTAACACTAGGTTCTGCTCACGACTTCGTCTGCCTGTTTCAGGCTACGAAACGTAAAACTGACTGATAGTTCCAGAGATTACTTGCCACTAAATAAACAAACAAACTTTTACCTCTTTAAATACATTTACACTTTCAGCATACAAATGTACAAAGTGAGACGTATGCCAGCCTGCCGGGGTCACGAGATTGTTCGAAAAAGATACCGTGACCCTGGCACATGGGCAACTGAAGGAACACGGGTCGGTTTAGTCAGTAAAAGTCTGACACGCCCTCCCGCTTCGCCCAGAGCGAGAGAAGTCATTTGATGATTTCTCATCCAAAAAAAAAGACGTATGCCATAGTATTTCTATCATTTTTCACAACAATTCCACGCCAATCGCAACTTCCTAAGGTTGAAACAAACTCTTACATGGACAAATAGACTTACAGTGGTAATGAAATTAAGAGACCGACAACACAAAGATGGCACGATAAACAAGATTGAAAAACATGGTAATTCCAGTTAACTAAGTAGGTACTCATCCAACTATGCATTTTCAATAAGTAACCTTCAGAAGGACTTTTTACAAAACGTCGACGGTGAAAAATTCACATTTCCTGAAGGTTCAAAGGGAAATGGGATCCGCTAACGCACTCAAATACAAGACTATAACGATGCTGCATCACTAAAAAATGAGAGCAAAAAGAGTTTAAGTACAAATGGATGGAACAGTTGATCAAAACATTTTTCTTTTTACAGGAATAGGACGGAATTGTGTGCAAAGCTCTCAGAGTATCCGCGGTAACAACAAGTAATAAAAAAGTTACAAGCCTCGGCGGTGAAATTATAAAAGTAGTGACGTCATATATTCACAATAACAGCAACCAGGCGTATACAAAGCGTTTAGTAACGAATTGGCATTCTTGAATAGAAGCAAGTGCTTCTAACTGAACAAACAGCTGTGTTGCTGGGGAGTTTGTTGCACTATTTCTTCTTACCAGCTCTAGCAGTAGGAAGCAGTGAAGGGCAGGCGTTTCTAAGAGGCTGTCTTATGTTATTTGGATGTTCAAAAAGTACTGAACCTTGCTTGAGTAAATTGCTTTTGATTTTGATGAAGCTACGCGTCCGTACATGGCATCAAGTAGTATTGACTGATTTATACTATACTAGTGATCGCCCATTGGTCGAACTTCGACCGTACTTCATTTGTATAGAAATACATTATTTAATGAAAAAAAATATATATAATAATAAATATAAAAAATAATATCGTTATATTTGACATTCAATAACACTATAGACAAATTGTTGACGCTGTACTACTGTGGAGAGGGTTCGCTGGCGGGATGGTGATGGCCAGGACCATGAGTAAAGAATACTTCTTCAGGACTCTCTTTTTTATTTTCTTAATACTTCTTAACTGCTGGATATGGAACAATATGGAATGAATTATCACAGAAAGCTCTGTTTTTATAGAATTTTCTCTATTATTTTTAATAGCTTCTGCCCGCGACTTCGTTCGCGTCAAATTTTCGCTCCCCTTCCCGTCGCGTCGAATTGCCTGCCAGTTTTCGTCCATTTTTCGTTTGCTGCTCAACTCCTTTTGACCGTAGCGTGATGTTATATAGCTTATAGCCTTCATCAATAAATGGGCTACCCAACACACAAAAGAATTTTTCAATTCCGATCAGCAGTTCCTGAGATTAGCGCGTTCAATCAAACAAACATACAAACAAGCAAACTCTTCAGCTTTATAATATTAGTATAGATTAATTATAACGGTTCCAAATGTCATAATTATAACCAGCCTGTACAATCGTGAGCCATACAACCTCTACAGTTTGCACACGACACTAAGTTTTGTATGGGAAACTTACTAATGCCATACTTGACACTCCCCATAAAACCACAAAAAATATTTCTTCTAAATCTAAACTAAATTCCTATCGTCGCTAATACAAATAATATTAAAGACAAATATTCTCGATATGATCATAGATTTTAAAAATGAAATAGGTTATTTAATTATCTATAAAATTAATTTATTACCTATGGTTATACTTGACATTCAGTAAGACTATAGACACAAAATCAGGCTTACCAACTTAGGGGTTTTTCCAAATTTAGGGGGTAAATAAGAGGATTGAGATTTTTTAGGGGCGTTCCATTTTTAGGGGTATTCTTAGGGATGTTTTGCCATCTTACATTTCTCATTGTGTTTTTGATTACAACTAGTGATCTCCCATTGGTCGAAATTCGACCGTACTTCATTTGAATAGAAATACATTATTAAATGAAAAAATATAGATAATAAGAAATATAAAAAAATAATATGGTTATATTTGACATTCAGTAACACTATAGACAAATTGTTGACGCTGTACTACTGTGGAGAGGGTTCGCTGGCGGGATGGTGATGGCCAGGACCAGGACGTAGGTGTAATGAGTAAAGAATACTTCTTCAGGACTCTCTTTTTTATTTTCTTAATACTTCTTAACTGCTGGATATGGAACAATATGGAATGAATTATCACAGAAAGCTCTGTTTTTATAGAATTTTCCCTATTATTTTTAATAGCTTCTGCCCGCGACTTCGTCCGCGTCAAATTTTCGCTCCCCTTCCCGTCGCGTCGAATTGCCTGCCAGTTTTCGTCCATTTTTCGTTTGCAGCTCAACTCTTTTTGACCGTAGCGTGATGTTATATAGTCTATAGCCTTCCTCAATAAATGGGACCAACACAAAAAGAATTTTTCAATTCTGATCAGCAGTTCCTGAGATTAGCGCGTTCAATCAAAAAAACAAACAAACAAACAAACTCTTCAACTTTATAATATTATTATATATATTATATATAATAGATTAATTATGACGGTTCCAAATGTCATAATTATAACCAGCCTGTACAATCTATGACCAGCCTGTACAATCGTGAGGCATACAAACTCTACAGTTTGCACACGACATTAAGTTTTTTATGGGAAACTTACTAATGCCATACTTGACACTCTCCATAAAACCACAAAAAATATTTCTTTTACATCTAAACTAAATTCCTATCGTCGCTAATACAAATAATATTAAAGACAAATATTCTCGATATGATCATAGATTGTAAAAATGAAATAGGTTATATAGCCATAAAATTAATTTATTACATTTGTTATACTTGACATTCAGTAAGACTATAGACACAAAATCAGGCTTACCAACTTAGGGGTTTTCCAAATTTAGGGGGTAAATAAGAGGATTGAGATTTTTAGGGGCGTTCCATTTTTAGGGGTATTCTTAGGGATTTTTTGCCATCTTACATTTCTCATTGTGTTTTTGATTACAATAAAAGTATTAGCGACTTCTAGTACGGTTCCTCGATACTAAGAATGCAGAGTGAATGATTAACAAATGTCGCGTAATAAATATAGATAAATATTACTACTGTGTGCCGGGTCTATGATTACTGAACATTCGTTGGTTATTTTCATTATAATTTTAAGCGGATTTTTTTAGTAATTGTGGCATGTCCTAAACATGCGACAATTACTAAAAAAATCCGCTTTTTTAACTTAAGCTTTAGGGGTAAATATTTCTGGGTGTTGGTAACACTGCACAAAATAATAAAGACAAATTTAGACCATAAACAAAAGAATTTCTATGCATGCCATGTGTGTATTAGATACACGGTAATGAACAGTAGTGTGTGTAACGTGTTATTTATTGAAAATAATGTATTTTAACTCATAATTAAAAAAAAATATTAGCATTCGTCACTTCTTCTCTATATGTACAATAAGTGTACGAAATTTCATTCTCCTCCGTCCGCCCAATTTTCGTAAAAAGGGATCCAAAGTTTTCGCTTCACGTATTAATATATAGATAAAAGTATTAGCGACTTCTAGTACGGTTCCTCGATACTAAGAATGCAGAGTGAATGATTAACAAATTTCGCGTAATAAATATAGACAAATATTACTACTGTGTGCCGGTCTATGATTACTGAACATTCGTTGGTTATTTTCATTATAATTTTTTAGCTGTTTTTAGGGTTCCGTTGCCAAATGGTAAAAAACGGAACCCTTATAGATTCGTCATGTCTGTCTGTCGGTCTGTCTGTCTGTCTGTCTGTCTGTCCATCCGTATGTCACAGCCACTTTTTTCCGAAACTATAAGAGCTATGCTGTTGAAACTTGGTAAGTAGATGTATTCTGTGAACCGCATTAAGATTTTCACACTAAAATAGAAAAAAAATGATAAATTTTGGGGTTCCCCATACATACAACTGAAACTCAAAATTTTTGTTTTCCATCAAACCCATACGTGTGGGGTATCTATGTATAGGTCTTCAAAAATGGTAATGAGGTTTCTAACATCATTTTTTTCTAAACTGAATAGTTTGCGCGAGAGACACTTCCAAAGTGGTAAAATGTGTCCCCCCCCCCCCCCGTAACTTCTAAAATAAGAGAATGATAAAACTAAAAAAAATATGTGATGTACATTACCATGTAAACTACCACCGAAAATTGGTTTGAACGAGATCGAGTGAGTAGTTTTTTTTTTTAAACGTCATAAATCGTAAACCGCAATTTACCATACATTCAATCAACTGAAATATAAAAATTAAAAAAAAAACATTTATTTTTAAACCGAGAATACCTACAGGTTTGTACGGAACCCTCGGTGCGCGAGTCCGACTCGCACTTGGCCGGTTTTTTTTAGTAATTGTGGAAATTTTAGGGGTTTTTAACTTAAGCTTTAGGGGTAAATATTTCTGGGTATTGGTAACACTGCACAAAATTTTAAAGACAGATTCGGACCATAAACAAAAAAATATATATATGCATGTGTGTATTAAATACACGGTAATGAACAGTAGTGTGTGTAACGTGTTATTTATTGAAAATAATGTATTTTAACGCATAATTTAAAAAAAATATTAGCATTCGTCACTTCTTCTCTGTATAAACTATAAGTGTGCGAAATTTCATACTCCTCCGTCCGCCCAATTTTCGTAAAAAGGGATCCAAAGTTTTCGCTTCACGTATTAATATATAGATATTATAAAGCTGAAAAGTTTATTTGTTTGAACGCGGTATTCTCAGGAACTACTGGTCCGAATTCAAAAAATATTTTTGTGTTGGGTAGTCCATTTGTCGAAAAAGGTTATAGGCTATATATATTGCATCACGCTACAACTAAGAGGAGCGGAGCAGTAATGAAAAATTTTGCAAAAACGGGTGAAATCGCCGATTCCACGCGACGGGAAGGGTCGGGGGAACACGAAATTTAATGCGGACGAAGTCGCGGGCAGAAGCTAGTGTGAAATAAAGAGACTAGTTAGGTAACTCCAAACGTCAGCAGTTTTCTAAGATTCATTAGAAAATAAAAACCGTTTGTCAACTCGTAATCTTCGAAATGTACATTTTTGATACTTGTCTGTTGGATTTTTTAAGTCAAGTTCAGTAACTCTCAATAACTCTAAAGAGTATGCACTAAAGTATCCAGCGAAGTAATTTTTTTTTTAAGTTTTGTGTGCAAATTACAGGTCAGTGTCCGGTTGTATGTTGTTTAAAATAAGATTCGCAATCGTAACAAATATAATTATAATCATAAATACGACCCTCTAAGTTTCTTTAATCCTACTGAATGATTTTTTCTCAATTCTCAATTCTTTATTGCATACCATAATGTTAAAACATAGTTGGAAGGGAAATTATTATTTTAGTCACAATTATGGACCCTGTCGGGCACAGCAAGATCAAGTAGGAGAGAGGAGGAAGAAGTGCTTAATTGTAAATTATTTTTTTAGTTACCTAGTTAATAATATAGTATTGGTTTTATAATAATGTATAGAATTTAAGAATTTTATTATTGTTTTATTAATTATGTACACTTTTTCAATTACTTACTGTACGCTGATAAAAAAACGATATGTATTTATATTTTTTAAATTATTAATTATTGTTTAATTTATTATACAATAATGATTTGACTAGCCCCCCAAATTGGGGAAGGCCTAAGTCCAGCAGTGGACATCTTACGGCTGAAATGATGATGATGATGATGAATTTATTATTATAATTTATTGCTTATTTAATAATTATTTGTTATTTGTGGTAAGTTTATTTAATTTTATCCTCCACATGTATTAAAATAAAAAATAAAAATGTATATTATGCATTACAAGTTGGTAGGCTTATATTATAACGTAACTTATAGTTTATCATTTAAGTATTCGCTTATACTATAGTAACATTTTCTTATAAGGAAAAGCTTCAATTTATTAATAAAGATGTTATGTTTGCTTAGATTATTTATTATCTCGGGTAATTTATTATATATTTTATATGGCCATGACAAAGGTACTATTGAAGTGCATTTTTATACGCGATGTTGGTAAGTTTAGTCTATTTTTATGCCTTAATGTAATTTCTTGTCATTCAGTGGGATTATATATGAGCTGGGAAACGTTCAGTAGTTTATTGATTTGATTTGATGTTACGTTATATGATTTATGTTTGGCATTGGGTGTTATTTATCTGAAATAAAGTAACAATTTTTGAAGTGAAAACTTCTTTAGCGGCGTTGTGCACTTTTTTTGTAATGGGTAAAAAATGTTAAACTCGCGTCAGGACACGTGACCTGATCGAAAATTCGTAAGACGGACGGAGAGTGATTTTTCTGAGAGATAAACTTTTTAATGTAATATAAACTGTCATATTTGTGTACGATAGCACAATAAATAAATATTGTATTCTACCACATAAATGATAGTACTTTTATCTTATACCTTTAAACGAGCAAGTCTTGTATATATATATATATAATCTGAATCTCGGAAACGGCTCGAACGATTTTCATGAAATTTAGTATACAGGAGTTTTCGGGGGCGATAAATCGATCTAGCTAGGATTCATTTTTATAAAATGTCGTTTTATTCGTGTTTTCAATGATCAACTTGAACATAAACTTTTTATTTTAAATACATTTTACCAAAAAATACAGAGCAAAGCTCGGTCATCCAGATATTACTGATAATTAAAGCAATTCGTGCAAAATTATTCCCTAACCATTCCAAAATATCAAAAATGCACAACATTATTAATGTTCAAGTTTTCACTTCTGCCGGCACTCCCGGAGTGCAACCCGTCGTTTTTTTTTTTGTATTATTGTGTTTCGCGAATCGGTATTTATAACTTTTCTTGAGTTCGGGTGTTGGGGTTAAAATGCAGGTATAGTTTTGAGTTTGCATGTATAAGAGTAGTTACCCATCCACGGTTGAAAAGTGGATGGGTGACCATCTTTACATACCCTTCCGTGCCTCGGAAAGCACGTCAAGCCGTTGCTCCCGGATGTCTTCCATAGATCTCAGTCAGTTGTTACAGGTCGTTAGAAGCCAAAGAGTCTGACAACAAGTCTTACCAAGTGGTATCGTAATATCCAGTAACTGGGTTATGGAGGTCAGATAGGCAGTCGCTCCATGTAAAATACTGGTCCTCAGCTGCATCCGGTTAGACTGGAAGCCGACCCCAATATAGTTGGGAAAAGGCTAGGCGGATAATGTTGATGTATAAGAGTAGTTGAATAGCAAACAAATGAAGGGTGGACTGAGTGAAAGATGATGTTACTAGAAATCAAATAAATCAAATCAAATCAATTTATTTGCAATAAGCGTTGGTACAATTATGGTCTTAACATAAATAATTACAGATCCAAAACACTTAGTCATAATACTGTGACATGCAAACATTTGGGTTTATACAAGTCATATAAATTATATACATTATAATGATAAACTATATTCATAGTTAAAATTAAATTAAACTCGCAATATTATTATAATTATTAAACACATTAAAAGGGGAAAAAATGTCAGAGAAATGTCAGATTGTTATTAATTTTTCAATCTCTTATTAAATATGACGTATACTGAGTAGAAATTCTTTTCCCTTAACCATACTTTAAGACTCCTTGTAAATTTATTTACCGGTAAGATTTTAATGCTGTCAGGAATATCATTAAATATGCGACCACACATTGCATAGCTATTCTTACTATATAATGCTGTCCTGGGCATGATGGGCAGAACTACTCTATTTCTGTGTCTAATGCTTTTTGTAAACACTTCATGAGCTTTTTTTAATAGCTCTGGGTGCATTTTAACAAATCTAGCGCATTCAAAGATATATAAACTTGGAAACGTTAGTATCTTGAACTTTTGAACAAAGGTTTGCAAGATTCCCATGGGCGTATTCCCGCTATGGCGCGGATGCATTTTTTCTGTGCAATGAAAACTCGTTGACTGTCTGTTGAGTAACCCCATGTAATAAGGAAAGAAGGTGATTATCAAGATGATGACAAAAGGGGAACTCAATCAATCAATCTACCTCCCAACTATATTGGGATTGGCTTCTAGTCTAACCGGATACAGCTGAGTACCAGCATTTTAATGGAACGGCTATCTATCTGACATCCTCAACTCTGTAACTGGATAACCCGATACCCTTTGGTAAGACTGTCTGTCAGTTTTTTGGACTTCTTAGGACGACTGACGAAGATCTATGAGTGACAGCTGACGCCAACAGCTTAACGTGCTTTCCGAGGCACGGAAGAGTCTCAGCATTTAATGATGGTGATCCATCCGCAGACTACCCCATGACAAGTATGAAATATGATGAATCCACCCGTGCAGCTGTTATTAATTAGCCATGAACGTCTCGACGACTAATATATATAAGGTGTATCTATTCATACACGAAATATTTTAAGAGGTACACCTGTAGGTGGTAAATAAGCTATAGCAACGAAAAAAAAATTGTAAGGGTTTTTTTTAATTTAATATTTATAAAATATTTGACGCACATAAGAAATGTTGGCTCCTTCTTATTTTTTACGGCCCGAGACACCGCGGCCATGCTCGTGCCGTACGGTCGTCGCCCTCTCAGCGTCAGGCGGACCATTCATAGAATTTGGAGTAAAGGTTTTATGCAAAACGTCTCAAGTAGTTTTAAAATTATAATAATTACGATAATTCAAAAACGCTTAGATAAAAATGTTCTTTTTGCTTCTATAGCTTCTTTACCACCTACAGGTGTACCCCATAAAATATTTCGTGTATGAATAGATACACCTTATATAAGTATGTCATAAATTGGGATAAGAGCAGGAGATTGATGATGATGATAAATCGATTCTGAGAAATGTTTGTTACGTGTATGTAAAAGTGCCTTTACGAAGTTTCATTGACGCATTCTGTACGTCGAACTTGTTTAGGCTCGGGATAAAGTTAAATAGTGCTTAGCGATAAGATGGTTGTTTATTTTTCAGACAACGTCATTCCCATGATGTTGTATAAAAATTTGAATAAGGGATAGATGAAATGCGTGTGCTATTACAAAGAGGATTTTGTTTGAATATTGCAGACCTTGAGTGTACCTACGTACGCCATTTACAATTGTTTTGTTATTACATTTTCCGAGGAAATGGCCATTTACCAACACTTTGTCCAAACTCTAAGTTTGTGATCAGAAATTCAGTCGTCAGTTCTCTGCGTTCTCCCATTAAGTAGCACTCATATAAAACATCATCGAGCACAAGAAGACCAGTGGGTTGGAACATTTTGTTTCTCATTTTTTTTGTGGGTTGGCAATTATCAAATGACGTCTCCCGCTCTGGGTGGAGTGGAAGGGCCTGTCAGACTTTTACTGACTAAAACTCACCCGTCTTCCTTCAGTTGCCCATATGCCAGGGCCACAGTACTTACCTCTTTCGAACAAATTTCTTTACCCTGGCAGGCAACGGTCCTAACAGACAGCTTCAGTTTGCTGACATCTATTTGAGGCGCGCGTGGAATACTACGCGCCATCGACACGAGCCTGGTCCTTATCGGGTGGCGAGCTAACCATTGCTCGCCGCCCGCAAGCCCGCGCCTACGGTAGCCGGGAGTTCGCAATCAACTCCCGACGCCCGGGGCGTCTCCTCCTGCGGCTGCTAGGGGCGTGAGGGCGCATAGCCTGCTTCTCACGAGCCCCGCTTCCCTCTTTGCGAGCATTACTGCTTAGCAGAAGGAGGTGACGGCTGCTCATGCCCTCTCGCTCCATACGCCGATCGCCTGCACGAGGACACGGCGGTGTTCCGCCCAGGTAGGGCACATCTCCACCGTGTCCTCCAGGCAATCCACACAGTGGTAACACCCGGGCATTTTCTTCCTCTATCCTGAACAGGAACCCCCCAAAGCACCCATGCCCGGTGAAGACCTGCGTTAGGCGGAAGGTAAGGACGCCGTGGCGCCTCTCTGTCCACTCCTCAAAGAGAGGACTTGCCACCGCAATCGTGGCGTGGCCTTCAAATCCCCATAAAGTTATTTTGATTAATTATTTCATCACCACTACTCTCATTACGGTGAAAGAAGATTTTGTGAGGAAATCTGCATGTCTTTTAACCCAAAAATTTTAAAAATGTGACATTCACATACCCTCACTGGGCTCTTATGCCATTGGGCATTTAGCATATAAAGTTTATCATTTATTTTTAGACTGGACAGGCGGATTGGAAATGAATCAGTTATTTCACCTCACCTAATTTTATTATAAATACAAGATAGTTGTGCATTTCCAACCAGTTTTTATAATTATATGTGTAATCACGTGTAAGATAGGTTTTAATTTAATGGCATGCTCAAATAAATTACTTGCCTCAGGCATTTTGTTTTGTCGAAATGCAATGACGTGTCATTTAATATTTTCAGATAACTTCAGAACGAAAAAATAATTGCTATCCGAATACTTTGGCTTAAATTAAACCGATTTCAATAAATTAATTCCACGTATCTGGGTGCCAGCTCGAGGGATTACAAGAATTAAAGAACAAAAAGCGTATTTATTCCATTTATTATTTGGTTGCGTAGTAATTTTATTTCGTTGGAAATGGGTAGCCAGAACGTTGGCAGCAAAGACGATCCCTGCTGGCTATCCAACGACCAATGCTGGAAAGCAACTTTCGGTTAAATGATGCAGATGAAACTGATGATATGTAAGTCTGAGGTTTTGTTACCGGGATCCTACTTGTATTTTAGATGTGAAAGTTTATGAGGACGTAGGGATGTTTGTTAATCTTTCGCGAAGAAACTGTTGAATGGATTTGGATAAAATTTGGCACATACAGAGTTTATAATCTTGATAAACTCATAAGGTACTTTTTATCCCGGTAGTACGTATCCGCGGGATAATTTCTGACCTCCACGCGGGTGAAGCTGCTGGCAAGTGTATTTTATACAAATACTTTTGGTACCTTATTCAGTAAATGAATTAGAAAATCTCAGTTTAACAACCCCATCGAAATGAATAATTAGTATGTTTTTTGTGAGTAAAAACAAAAAACCGAATAGTGTGCTTACCTACTCTGTGCCTGAATGGAGTTCACTTGAGACAGGTGGCTCAGTCTAAGTACCTTGGTCATATTGTAACAGAAACATGTAAAGATGATTAGGATATAGAAAGAGAGCGGACGGCATTATCGGTCCGTAGAAATATGTTGGCTCAGAGATTCGCTCGGTGGTAGAGGTTAAATTAATATTATTTAAAGCCTACTGTCAAAATTTCTACACGGGTGGTCTTTGGGCCACGTTCACAAAGCGAGCCTATAATGCAATCCGCATCCAATACAATAACATTTTCAGGACGCTGGTGCTGCTTCCGCGGTACTGTAGTGCTTCAGGCATGTTTGCAGATGCTCACATAGATGATTTCTATGCAATTATGCGTTGAAAAACCATGTCTGTTGTGCTCAGTATGACGGGCAGCCGTAACGGCATCATAAAAATGATAGCGGTCGGGATGGACTCGGCGGTCATGCGTCGCTTCACTGACCTGCATGTGACAGGTGCAGGTTAGGGAAGAAATTATTATATAAAGTGTTATTTAAATTGTACTAACATAGTTTATAAGATTTATGTCACTAACATCTGCTGTGGACTATGTAGTCTGATAATAAACAGTTTTTATTTATTTTATTTTAATAATTTATTCGTGTGAAAAAATCAGAATAGTTTGGTATTTAAAAAAGAAATTGATAATCACGATTATGATCAATATTTCTTTAACAACATGCTATTTTTGTGATTCGATAAGAGAATGGAAGTGGATAGTAGTAGTCGCAACGCAACTGGCGGGTGTGTATGACCAATTTTATTAACCTAAACGAGGCAAAAAGAGTGTGTAGAGATCGTAGCAGTTGGCGCGCCGTGGTTTCTGCCTACCCCCATGAGAAAAAGGCGTTTGTTTATGTAGTATGTAATAGAAGTGGATAATGGTTTGTTATATTTTCGATTTGTCTAATGTAATAAAATAGGGTACCCTTGCTCTAAACCAACTTATTGAATACCTAATATATTTAACATCAAAGCAGAAACTTATGGATGGGTACCCAAATGCATCTAATCGTCACTACTAGATTATCTCAAACTATAAACTGACTTATAGGTATTACAGGGTAAGGAAAATAACACGTAACACATTGTATCATTTAAAGGTACACCTAGGGTTTCACTAAATAAAGCACAGAAAGACAAGACTATATATTTATTTCAATTAGGCTTGTCAGTAATTAATCAGAAAGCTAGTTGTCCGTTCCAAAACTAGGTCTTCATGGAGAAGAAGGACAAGAAACTCCATGGAAACAGTATTAAAGTATTATATCAACTCACTTCTTACATTGCCATAAACTATTATTATCTCAAATACATTTCATTCTATCTCTTGGACCATTGTCCAAGAGATCTCAGAATAGCATCAACACAATCACAATAGCTAGGCAAAGAAAGAGTATGAATATTCTATTTTATATGATTTAAAACGTTATCAATATCGGCAAAAATATAAAAGGTATACAACAACATTTTCATAATAAGCAATAAGTGTTACATAATATCAAATTACTTAATATTTAAGATAGTAACAGAACTTACGTCCGTCTTCGATGCTGGCCCCGAGCGAATAGGCCAAGTGCCACCCCGTGTTCTCAACCGTTGTCTCAGAACCTCGTTATTTCAAAACTAGTGTTGCCAGTATTATCCATCAAAAGTCCCAATAATCGACTAAGACAACATTACAATTTAGTATATTATTTTAAAACCTAACACTCGACCATCCTGACATCGTGCATGTCCTCATGCACGCATACAAATTAGCATTTATAACCTAACACTTGGCAAGTAAGGATGACAGCATCGAATACGGCTTACAATTATTTACACATTACATCCAACACTTACAACTTAAGCACTGTTTGCGAACCATCCCAGAATATACAATAGAAACAAACGAATAAGCACAAAAATAAAAGACATTTAAGAGTCCCACATAACATGATGGTGGTAAACGAGGAGGGTTCCCCACATTAAAAAAAATAAAATCAGGACATTAATAAAATGTCTACGTTATTCCCATGTCACAATGGCTGTGAACAGGCCTTTTCACAAGCAATAAATATATACATTAATATATTGTCTAAGTTACTCCTTAGTCACGGTGGATGTGAACCATAATCACAAGCCGTTTGCGACATCAGGTACTTGTGTCTAAGTCATTCTTTAGTCACAGCGGATGCGAATATCACAAACCGTTGCGACATTAGGTACTTGTGTCTAAGTCATTCCTTGGTCACAACGAATGAGAACATCTATCACAAAACGTTGCGACATCAGGTACTTGTGTCTAAGTCATTCCTTAGTCACAGCGGATGAGAACATCTATCACAAGCCGCTGCGACATCAGGTACATGTGTCTAAGTCATTCCTTAGTCACAGCGGATGAGAACATCTATCACAAGCCGTTGTGACGTCAGGTACTTGTGTCTAAGTCATTCCTTAGTCACAACGAATGAGAACATCTATCACAAAACGTTGCGACATCAGGTACTTGTGTCTAAGTCATTCCTTAGTCACAGCGGATGAGAACATCTATCACAAGCCGCTGCGACATCAGGTACTTGTGTCTAAGTCATTCCTTAGTCACAGCGGATGAGAACATCTATCACAAGCCGCTGCGACATCAGGTACTTGTGTCTAAGTCATTCCTTAGTCACAGCGGATGAGAACATCTATCACAAGCCGCTGCGACATCAGGTACTTGTGTCAAAGTCATTCCTTAGTCACAGCGGATGAGAACATCTATCACAAGCCGCTGCGACATCAGGTACTTGTGTCAAAGTCATTCCTTAGTCACAGCGGATGAGAACATCTATCACAAGCCGCTGCGACATCAGGTACTTGTGAACTTTCCCCCTCACAAACCATAGTGACATTAAATACTTGTGACTTGTAAACCTTCCTTCTCACAAGCAATAAATTCATCAGTTAAATGTCTAAGTTATTCCTAAGTCAAGATGATTGTGAACCTTCCTTCTCACAAACCATGGGGACATTAGGTACTTGTGAATCTTCCTTCACACAAGCAATAGATAAAAGATAGTAATTGTTTAAAATCAAAACATTTATATATTCAAGGATGGTTTCAAAACCAATATAGGGGGTATTAATCACAGCTCAGATCATCCATCGTAAACAAAAATGAGTAGGTTAGAGGTTAAATCATTTGACTAATCTGATCTAATTCTACAAAATACAATAAATAGTACGAACAATTATCTATATTAACTTCATTAGTTCTCAAATGATTTTCATTTATCTACACACTCAGTAAGTTACATTTATTATAAATGTGACAAACAAAAGATAGCACTATAGCTTTTAGCAACAAACTTACCAAATTAAACATAAGTAGGATGTCAAAAATTACGGTTATGATAATGTTGTAACATTTCTGTAAAACAAATAATAAATCTGTAATCGTAGTGTCTACCTTAATCGATACTGATAATTTCAACTATGTAAACAATATAATATGTGGAAACAGACTTCAAATAATATGTTTAATTGTGCCCTTACAAACAAAGTAAAGCCCAGAGTAAGGTGAAAATAGTTTGCAAACGAGATTCTCGTAATTTAATAAGATATTTAAAAAATAAATGTTTTTTTTTCCATAATCAGATAATATTCTTGATATATTTAAACTATCAATGTCCACATCATTAGTTTGTAAACGGGATTACAAACATACCACCACCACCTACTTATAAATATTAATTTAAATTGAACAAAACGTGCTTTTTCTTTTTAGGGTTCCTTTCTAACTATATGACATCCGAACTTAATATTCAAGTGTATGTTTTTTTTTGTGACTAACCTTATATTATCAGACATGCTATACATAATATGTTTGACGAGATTAAATTCAGACATTAAATTTATTTGACATTTGGCATTCTATCAACAATTTAGACCTCACATTTTTATGAACCTGTACTTTTTTTTCCTCTGTGTATTGCATTGTATAATTTCGATTTTTCTTTAACTTAGGTAACCAATCTTTTAAATTATTTTTCAATATATTAAATTTTATTGTGTATAATAATGAATATAAATAATATTTTGCATGCCTAAATCGGTATGACATAATTAACTGCGCATCTACTCAACATCTTAAAATGTATTTACTTCTTTGTTCTGCAATAAATTCATTGAATTGAATACGCATGAGTTATTAAATAAAGTTTAGTTTAAAACATCGATAATAATCGTATCTAGTTTTTGTTAAACAATTTTCATTTTAATAATACTTTTTATTCATAAAAGACGGCGATTAGTTTTGCATTTAGACTATATATGTGTTTACTTTTGTGATTGTGACCAATATAACATTCCTTTTCTATTACTATTAGTGACGACCTAAATTATTGATGAAAATGGGAAGAAACAATAAACCAAAACTGTACAGTGCCTGCAAGGTTAAGAGTACCTGCACAGGGCAATCAATTAATTAATTAATTTTTAAGGAATTCAATACCGATAAGATGCTTAATGCGTAATGCATTACCAGCAAAAATCTATTCTCGCTTTGCAAAGTAATACGAAGTAAGCACCCTATTTTCTAGAGAAGAACGTCTGTTTTACCCCAAAAACTTATAATAATCGTTCATTTAGAAATAGATTAAAATATATGATAAGTTTTTGAGTTTGAAGCCCGTCAACAATATATCAGAATGTCAGGTACTGTCACTATAAATTCCAAAGCACAGCGAAGGAATGGAGTAGCATTAGAATTGTGCAAAGGTGAGGTTTTACCCGACAGCGGCCCAAAGGAAGGCAACGATCCAGCAGGCCATGTACGTATATGCATGTTCATCTGTTTCCCATAACTTCTTACCTACTCGTCGTATTTGGGCAAGCAAAATATCCTTAGAGGCGTCCTGTAATTCTACAGGCTATAATCCCATAAACGCCAAAATGGCAGTTTATAGCGGATATTAAACTTTGTTGAAAACATACATTTTATTTTAATTTAATATAATTTCCATTCGTAAAAGATTTTATGAAAGGTCAAAAGAATGGTGTTTGGCTGTTTTCAATAATACTAAACATACTTCTAGAGTGTTATGAAGACTGATTAGCAAATTATTTGTATCAAACTCCATTTGCTGCCTTCTCTCAATTATGCCTAGCTCCAAAATAACGTAATGAAATATTAAGCAAAAAGAGGGAACAGATATACATACAAACACAGGCCCATAAACACATTGCCCTCCGCAGATGGGCAAAATTCAAATAAAAAGAAAAGTATAATCTAGGTCATACAATAACGGCAATAACATCCGTTTACTAACCGCAGTCACACGTAATTACTAAAATATGTATATGTCAAGTAATTTTGGCATTCATCATATAGATCGCCATATGAAATCGACCTTGAAGGAAATGTGTATCAGTCTCTTATATACCAATGTCCATTCTATTTTTATACCTCTAGAAGATTAATTCCTTACATTTCTTTATTTTATGTTGTAAATAATTAGTGAATATTTAAGTTGCCCATTAAATATTTAATATTATTTGCCTACTTCATAGTTTGCCGTGTGCAAAAATTTCATAGACCTAGATAAATTAACGGCTCTCAGCACGGATATGTTTCTTAAATATGTTTCCGTTTTCATCTTGCACTTTTATTTTGACAGTTACAGTAAAATTATTCATTACGACTATTATTACTATTGGGCTTCGTAGATAGATATTAAAACGGTCAAAAGAAGCAAACTTGCATTATTATAGAACTCGAAAGGTTCAAAAACTATAAATATATACCTATATCTATAAACATGTTCTTTCTTTTGACCATGTCCTACAAGAATTGACCATAGGATTGTTCAAAAGGAAAGGTACTCGTAAATCAATGTTGCGTTTCGCTCCAACTAAATAGTCTACAGTTAAAACTCTCATACCCTGTTGTAACCAACCCTTGAAGTTTCTGTCTGATAAAATATATAACCGTTATTTCGTCCCAGTCGTAGACAGTGGCACATTTATTGACCTGTTTAAACTTACCAATACCAAGGCGTTGACAGAGGGTCAACATTACATAAAATATTCTTGTGGTTATTACTACGGTAGCTGAAATTCTGTATCGGAGATGTCACTGCTTATGGCTGAGATTAAGACTTAATATTGAATAAGGAACTCATGAATGTTAAACCGTTCCATGTACATTGTATTAACATACCTATAAGAACAATACTAAACAAGTCTATTCGCACACAAATACGTCAAGTACACAATCGATCGCGATTGCGAACAGTCAATGGTGAGAGCAATTATCTTTGCGGAAGTGCAACAATATAACAAGCTACCTATTTACCTAAAGATGTAAAGAACGCAAACTCGTTTGATGTTTTCAAAACGAAGTTAAAATATCACATTCTTTAAGGTCAAACACTACCGTAATTATACTTGCCCTACTGCTGTGTTGCTTTATAGTGGCACCGGATTGAATAATCATTTTTTTTTTTTTGCGGGTGTATCGAAAAGTTTGAAATGTTTGTATTCGCTGATGTGATTTGTGTACGAAATGATTTAATACTGTGTATTTAAATGATTTGACAGAAACAAAAACAATACCTGCTTAGTTTAAGTGTCAAAGTTTGCGAATATTTTAAGTTTTGGAACAATTGTTCTCAAGTAAGTGACATTTTTATATAAATTCTTTTTGATAAGTAAATTTCTTTAACCATGAAATACTGACAAAATGTATAAATTTCATCGTATCTTTAGAAGTGAAACCTGTATTTTCTGACCGTTTATTCCTTCGTGTCCGCGGTGCGTTATCGACGGCATCATGTTCTTCACGAGACCTTTGGGGCTGCGTTCACGACGTAAGCTCTGTCTCGCGCCCACAACCGCTCCAGTTCGTTGTCATTCGACACGCGGCGACTGTCGTGTTCAGCACTAGCCAGAGATGTAGCCCGCCGCCCGTGGCTGCGTTCCCGGCTCAGCTCGTTGTACAGAGCGCGTAGCCGGTTGTGATGATAGCCCAGCTCATGCCCGGACACGGTCACGTCACCGCTTCCGACTCACAGCGTGCATATGACCACGGCTGCGACGGGTCATCGCAACGCGGTCCCGCGGGGTAGGCACGTAGCATCGTTGTTCTGAAACTTGTAAGCAGAGGCGCTGTAACTACTCAATTTTACACGTTATAAATTAAACTTACATTAAGGGCGATAAACGCTTAAATGTACAATTGAAAATTCTCCAAAAACGAGGCGTCTTAGGTCACAAATTACACCATTTTAGGCCCCTTTACACAAAAATAAGTGACGGTAGGCACTGTCTGTAGTATTTTCAAAATGACTATTGATAATAACCTAAATAAAGTCACGAAATTACCCAGCCCCACACATTGAGGTTCTATGAACTGTTGTTAAGATATTGACCTGGTATTATATAACTAAGCAACAAGCAGGCTCTTGCCACTTCTGAAATATGTAATAAAATAGGGTACCCTTGCTCTAAACCAACTTATTGAATACCTAATATATTTAACATCAAAGCAGAAACTTATGGATGGGTACCCAAATGCATCTAATCGTCACTACTAGATTATCTCAAACTATAAACTGACTTATAGGTATTACAGGGTAAGGAAAATAACACGTAACACATTGTATCATTTAAAGGTACACCTAGGGTTTCACTAAATAAAGCACAGAAAGACAAGACTATATATTTATTTCAATTAGGCTTGTCAGTAATTAATCAGAAAGCTAGTTGTCCGTTCCAAAACTAGGTCTTCATGGAGAAGAAGGACAAGAAACTCCATGGAAACAGTATTAAAGTATTATATCAACTCACTTCTTACATTGCCATAAACTATTATTATCTCAAATACATTTCATTCTATCTCTTGGACCATTGTCCAAGAGATCTCAGAATAGCATCAACACAATCACAATAGCTAGGCAAAGAAAGAGTATGAATATTCTATTTTATATGATTTAAAACGTTATCAATATCGGCAAAAATATAAAAGGTATACAACAACATTTTCATAATAAGCAATAAGTGTTACATAATATCAAATTACTTAATATTTAAGATAGTAACAGAACTTACGTCCGTCTTCGATGCTGGCCCCGAGCGAATAGGCCGAGTGCCACCCCGTGTTCTCAACCGTTGTCTCAGAACCTCGTTATTTCAAAACTAGTGTTGCCAGTATTATCCATCAAAAGTCCCAATAATCGACTAAGACAACATTACAATTTAGTATATTATTTTAAAACCTAACACTAAGTTAACTAAGTTATTATTGTAGAAGTTATTATGACATTATCAACATACTTATTTGTTCAACTTAGTGTAGAGAGTCGAAGCCAACTCAAGAAATTTCAAAATCAATCCACCATTGCCCGATATATCGCTAAAAAAACCTACTCAAACTGATAACCTCCTCCATTTTTAAAGGCTCGTGCAGACTAGCGCGACGTGACAGCCACGTGCGATTCAGCGATTTATATCCGTAGAACAATTTCTATGAAAACGCGTGAGACACTTGACATAGAAGCGACCTGTCGCGCCACGACACTGTCATAAAAATTGTTCTACGGATATAAATCGCCGAATCGCGCGAGACCGTTGCGTCGCGCTAGTCTGCACGAGCATTTAGTCGGAATTTAGTAACAATATCGATATTTGACATACAACTCCTTGTCCATTAAGGCAGTCTGGAAAGATAGTAAACCAGATGGCGATACTTGGCCAGAAGGATTGGCATTGCCATCGAGTGAGTGTGCCAGACTGGTGGGCACAGGCCCAACTGGCAGTCGCGCACGCTTTGCTCCATATAAAGGTGTTCTTACTACGTTTAGTTTTCTGTATGAAGCCAAATTCGCGCATTGAGGGGTCAAAAACCGCATATAGAGTACTGTTTTGTATAATGGTTTGTAGATGCAGCTGTTGATATGCAGTTGTGGAATGTGAAGGTTTATCAACTTTATATATTGGGCCACTTTAACTTGAAAATAATGTCTGGACTTTTAAAGAGACTGTGACTTTTAAGGAAACACCGACCTCACTAGTTTAAATATATGATTGATGTGTTAAATGTTTGAGCAAACCTACTGACAGAAATAAAATCATTAATTAAAAAAATATTTTAAAATCATCATCACCGGTACAGGCGTCAGATGTCCACTGCTGGACGTAGGCCACCCCCAATTTGGGGGGTTTGTCATAATTGTCTCACTTGCAGGCGGGTTGGCGATCGCAGTCTGGTGGTAAAATATCTACATAAAGACCGCTGCTACCCATTCTTTAGTAATTCCCTTAGTTGCCTTTTAGGACACCCACGGGAAGAAATGAGGTATTGCTATTCTTTACGTCCGGCACCACACTAACCGACTATTATCTACAACCGACTATTTTAATATTCTTTCCTCAAACCTATTAACACTGGAATTTAAAAAATTGTATTTAAAACCAATTTTAACCGAATAACTGTGAGGCTTCTTGTCATTTCTTCTCCATACGAAAAGATCAATTGGAACCATGCACGTCGGTTCTAAAGTTTCATAAGGGACCATGTAGGTTTATGTGAATAGAACATTTTTTTTTATTTTGAAAACAGAAAACATAGCGGCTCATGCAAACAGTTCCATGTCCGCGATGCGGGACAGAATGTATTTGACAATTACTAAAGCCTTTGTGCCGCGGGTGAATCTAGCATTCGAGCCCGCGCGAACTAATGTTTTTATAGTTTTTTAGACATTCTCTGTTTTCAATGTAATATCCGTATGAATCCCGTGAAACACAATAGGTCGTACGCACAAAACTTGAGAAAGTCACCAAAAATAGGTTTTCAAAACTTTTCTTCCATTTCAGAGAATATTACACAACGTGTATTATGGCACATTGACACTTGGTCTTTGGTTTTTTGTTGATGTCAAAGTTTTTTTGTGAAATCTCTATATCTATAACTAGCTTCTGCCCGCAACTTCGTCCGCATCAAATTTTTGCTCCCCTGACCCTTCCTGTGGCATCAAATTGCCTGCACGTTTTCGTCCATTTTTTGCTGCTGCTCGTCTCCTTTTGATTGTAGCGTGATGTAATAGAGCCTGAAGCCATCCTCAATAAATGAGCTACCCAACACAAAAATATTTTTTTAATTCGGACTAGTAGTTCCTGGGATTACCGCGTTCAACCCAACAAATAAACAAACTCTTCAGCTTTATAATATAAATTCGAACAAAGATTCTAAACTAGTAAAAATAATGTATCAACAGGTACCTTCCGGTCTGTGATAAAGTGCCAATTTCACTCAAGCAAAAGAATGCATCAGTGAAATGTTTACAAGAGGCTTTGAACAATAGATGGTAAGCTTTTTATTGTCCGATAACGTTCAGTGGCGTTGCTAGCGACTGAATAAAGAAATAATTTGGTCTTCTTTTTTTTACTAACTTAAGACTTGTTACTAGGATTATAGTACATGTTTTGTCTGTGTTAAATGCACACGATGAGATAGCGCCAAATCCACTACATACTTTCTGAACACACTCGACATTTATCATTTCCACAGAGGCTTGCTACGTCGTAGCTCGCTTACTAGCTACAGCTGCTACGAATGCTACGATGTCGTAGCAAGCGCTCGCGTAGAAGCGTCACGTAAAGCTTGTTGACTATCAGCCGGTTTCTGATTTGAGAAAACTAGCAAATCTCAACTGAGTATTCTCAAATCCTTAAGTATGCTTTTAAGTATTTTGCGTTTCACAACTGAAAATTGTCTTTTGTCAAACCATAATCAACTGATTATTTACTTAAGTTTTTTGATCAAAGCTAACACGTTCCAATTCACGTTCAAAAACCGGTACTTTTCAAAAACTCATAATATTTTTAAATTTTATTATCATAAATTTAAAATAGACTCAAAAATAAATTGTTAATGTTAAATAACATCGTTAATTTCAACAAACTACAACAAACTTATGTGAATAGAGTTTGTAATGCATATATTTAAGAAAATAAGTATTTGACGTCTTTGTCTGAACCGAATCGAGACTGTCAAACTGAAAGTAAATAAATACAAATTTTATTAAAATTCTATTTGTGTTTTTATTTAAACTATCTACATATATAATTGTACGAAATAAGATGGATAAATACAAAAAAAAGAGATCGGCAAACTATACTTTAGAGGAAAAAGAAAATCTGCTTTCAATAATAACAAAGTAAGTACATAGCATAATCTGTCTATACCGTTCCCACTGGTGGGACACAGGCCTCCTCTCGTTGAGAGGGTGCCGTAATCTACCAAGCGTGCCTAGTGCGGGTTGCTAGATTTCACATGTCTTCGAATGCTTGGATCTAGAATATGCCAATTTCCTCACGATGTTTTCCTTTACCGTTTGGAGAGCAGTGGTGGTGAACGAACCTGCCTGGGTTTTAACCCACGACCTTATAACTCGTAAGTTGGGGCCGATACCACCGGGCCACCACTGCTGCAAGTAAGTACATATTAACCTATTATGTTTACCATAATATAATTTTACGTTTCACCACATTACTTATTTAGATGTTTGTGATTATTATTGCTTCAGATATCAAAATCTAATTGAATGCAAAAGGACAGGGACATATCATATACAAAAGAAACAGGAAGCCTGGAAGTCCATTGCCAACGAGTATAATAGCATCTGCATGACTGGGCCAAGGGATGAAGTAATGCTAAAACAATTTTATAACAATATTAAGCATCGTGCAAGAAAAGATTCTGCAAATGAGAATGTGAGTATAAAATTTTGTGTCGTCTGTCGTGTCTGTTTTATGTGTTTGCGTCTTGTGTTGTGTGTTTAAGATCATTCTTATGTTCAATATTATATTACTCTAAACTATACTGGTCATATTCCCAGTACCTATAGCCGTATCTTATATTAATATAACAGCGAAAGGTCACTCATTCATAAATTTGCTCACTGGTTATTTTCAAAAACTGCTGCACCAACAAAGATGAAACTTAGCACAAGGGTAGATTATGAGTACATTTCTGAAAACATTTCTGACATCCACGCGGGCAAAGCTGCGGGCAAAAGCTAGTAGTAAATTTACATAAGGTTTTTATATTTCAAAGGAAATTTCAGGAAGTTCTGTTTGTCACATGCACATTTATACATTTAAAATTATTATTTAGTTATAGACACCACAGTTTGATGCTTACTCGTATCTAGACATTCCCATATTTTTGTAGAATGCGTTAACTAAAGGCATCAAAGATGTTGAAATAAAATACTCTACTAACAAATATTTTTCAGAAGCAACGGTACCTTAATACACTGTCAGGTGACACAAATATTGTCCAAGTCCCCCATCCACCACAAGACAATCAGATTGAGCAACATTTTGATGTGGAAGAGGTAAATAATGACAATGTATAATTCAATAAATCTATTTATAGTGGTTGTATACTCAGCTAGTCAATTACTTATCTATGTACTTACTCGATTGGCACAGCTTCACAAATGATTTATGCTTTCTTCATTTAATCATGTTTCTGCTTATTTATAGATTAAAATATCATGAAACCCTTTAAATTTATATAGCTAATTGTGTTATTTCTTTTCCAGGCTATAGTCGTAAATAATCATACAATAATAAATGATTTAAAGAAGAAATGGTCAGCTGATCAGGTAACCTGACACGTGACCAGTAATAATATCAAATCTGGTTCATTTTGGAAGTTGGTTTAACCTTTGGTATCAATCTTTTTAGAAAAATTTAAAGAAGACTGGTGGTGGGTCATTCACTCCTCTTTTAACCGATGCTGATCATCAAATACTTTCCATCTTAGATAACCAAATACGTCCAGATGAGAATCCATACGATGACGCTGCTGAATATTTTGGTGGGTATCTAAAGATCAATATTTTTCATAACCCACAGAATTATGTACATTTATAGTATTATAGCTTGTGCCCGCGACTTCGTCCGCGTCAAATTGCTCCCCTGACACTTCCCGTCGCATCGAATTGCCTACCAGTTTTCGTCCATCCTTTCTTTGCAGCTCCGCTCCTTTCGATCGTAGCGTGATGATATATAGCCTTCCTCAATAAGTAGGCTACCCAACACTAAAATCATTTTTCAATTCAGAACAGTAGTTCCTGAGATTACCGCGTTCAACCAACCAAACAAACTTTTCAGCTTTATAATATTAGTATAGTAATATAAAATTATTTTTTCAGGAGAACAAATTGAAAGAGAGCCTTCCAAAGAGTCCAACCCATTACCAGAATTAAATCCTCTACCGGAACCTCCTAACCCAAAACCTATGTTAAGGAAACGAAAACTTGTGGCTAAGCGAAAAAACACGACAATAGATAACTTACCACTAACAAAGCATTCGGCTGAAGCTCTAAAGAAGATTTATTTTAAGAAAAAAATTGAACTTGCGTATTACCAAAAAAGAAATGAGATGCAAAAATTTAGATTTGAACAAAAAAAACATGAACTGGAAATGCAAATTTTAAAAAACCAATTGGAAAAGGCTAATAGGGATTTGATGTAGTAAATAACCTTATTTATGTAAGCATACTTATTACGAATAGCTGGGATTTATAAAATATTGTGCTGTGATTTCTACTTATTAGTGATCTACACTAATATTATAAAGAGGAAAAATTTGTATTTTTGTTTGTTTGTTTGTAATGGATAAACTCAAAAACTACTGAACTGATTTTAAAAATTCTTTCACCATTAGAAAGCTACATTATCTGCAAGTAACATAGGTTATATTTTGTTTTAGAAAAAAATAGGGGTCCGTAAGATATTTGGGTTTTTCGGACCCAAGGTGTAAAAAAACATCCAAAAAGTTCCTTATTAATGTGTTTTCTAAGTACCAGGTAGTCATAACTTGGTAAGACCTCATCTAACATGGGTGTGTGGTAGCTAGAAAACGCTTTATGTCTTGGAAGTACAAGGTTGGCATAATTTGGTAGGAGCTCACCTATCATGGGTGTGTGGTAGCTAGAAAACGCTTTATGCCTTCAAAGTACCACTTTGTCATAACTTGGTCTAACATGGGTATATGGTACTAGGTGCTCTTTGTTTTGTGTCGGTGGGATCTGATAAGTTAACAAAACATTTATTGATTGGGTCAGCTAGTTATTATATTAAACTGCACCTGTTTATTTTATATTATGTGTCTTGATAATCCTGTCAGGGTCGCGGAATTGATCGAAAGAGTTACCGTGGCCCTAGCATATGCAACTGAAGGAACACGGGTAGGTTTTAGTCGGTAAAAGTCTGACACGCCCTTCCGCTCTAGCCAGAGCGGGAGACGTCATTTTATGATTTTCCCACCCAAAAAAAAAGGTGTCTTGATAATATTATGTATCTTCGATTTATGATAAAAATGTAAGTGATTGCTACATACAACTGTATTCGTGTTCATTTAATGATTATTGTAAATACCTACCTATTTCTAATTTTGTATGACGTAACTAATTAAACTAGGAGTAAATAAAAATATTCCAGTACCTAAATTTTTTTTTATTGTAGTACATATTTAAACATTTATTGGGTAAAATAACTATGTACAATGGATGTTCTGACAGCAAAATTTTGGGTATTTAACACTTGAGGTAATTGTCCATCACTCTCTTCTTGTAGATTTTCATCATATTCCACGATGTAGTCATCAAGATGAAGTGTCATGTTGTGAAGAACAGCACACGCCACAATCACCTTCAACACTTTTGGAAGTTTTAATTGGATTCCTGAATGTAGGCATGGAAATCTTCTTTTAAGAACACCAAAACACCTTTCAATTGTGTTTCGTGTTGCTATCTGGGCTCTGTTATATGCTTCTTGGGATGGACAGGCAGGGTTCAGAAAGGGTGTCATGAGATACTTAAGGCATGGGTAACCACTATCCCCGAGAATAAGGTATGACCCATATCTGCCAACTTCAAATTGAGCTGCAAGTGGTGAATCGTTCCAAATAGTAGTGTCGTGCACGGAGCCTGGCCAACGTGCAATGACACTGGTAATGTGTAAATTGGCATCACAGATGGCTTGAACATTAATAGAAAAAAAACCTTTTCTGTTCCGATACAGCTCAGCTCTGCTCCCTCCTGGTGAATTTATTTTTATGTGCGTGCAGTCTACAGCACCTATGACTCTAGGGAATCCAGCTATGTCATAGAATCGTGCCGCCACTGATGGTCTCTCCTGTGCAGTGGGCATACGGACATATTGCCTTCTTAGTGATGCTATCGCACTAGTCACCCTATCTACCACGCGGCACACTGTCGCCTTGCTCACATTCACGGTGTCCCCCACAACAGCTTGAAAGCTACCAGTCGCGTAAAACCTTAATGCTATTAGTAGCTGCAACATGGGAGGAATGCAGTCCCGCCGCTGTATACGGCAGGTCAGTTTATGCTTTATTTTGTTAAAAATAAATCTAACCGACGTCTTTGTAAAGCGGAACCGACTTTTGAATTGTTCGTCGCTCATCGTGATGAATACGTTTGGCCGATGTCCTACTATTCTTCTGCGTGGTGGTCTGCGCTGAGGCATCTCCAAAGACGACAGGGAAGTATCGTCGTCACTCATTACGATCAAAATCTCTAGTTTCTTTATCTGATTACGGTTTGAGTAGCCGAAATTGGTGTGTCAACTTTCAACTGCGTAACTTGACGTTGATGATGCTTTGAGTATTGTCAAACATGTATTTTTTAATTCAGAAACGCAAAATCATGAGTTAAGTATGCGTTGTGTCAAATTTGAGTAAACGTCCTACGAATTTAACCATGCGTTGTGTCAAATTTGATTAAATGATCAAATCTTGATTAGAGTTTGAAAAACTCAATTCAGAAACGAAAAAGTGTTTAAGTAATACTTAAATACTGATCAAGGCGTTCTCAAATTCAAATACTTAATTCAGAAACCGGGGGTATGTTTGTTTATTCACATTATATTTTAAATGAATGTCACAATTTAATCAATTTATAAATATTACAAATCCACATAATACACCAAAAGTGTCGTGACGGTAAAAATGTTATACTTATTTTGGTCTAGTTCACATTTGACAAAAGTGCAGAGAAAAACATGCGATAAAGTTTCAAAAAACTACTGTTCTTTTTCAGAAATTGTTAAAATGGGAGAATAATATTTTTTAAACTTAAGTGTTACTAAAACCATGGTGTTTTTACCTAAACACTACCAAAGAAAATGTCTCTCAGCATAATTATAGAAACCATTAGCGGTTAACTTGACGAAAGTTTTTACAATAAATCATTTCGTTTCCGAAAATGTTTAATTTTAATGGCATATTTTCCTAGTTAGATTGTACAAGAAACCTAGGCAGGTTAAGAGTCAGTCTCCATTTCGAAGATTAGTTATTTTTGAAAAAGTGAATACACAGTAATATCCTCCTGCTACCCTCATGTGTCTCAAAATAATCTGACTGCCGGGGTCGCGTGATTGTTCGAAAGAGATACCGTGACCCTGGCACATGGGCAACTGATGGAACACGGGTGGGTTTTAGTCAGTAAAAGTCTGACACGACCTCCCGCTCCGCCCAGAGCGGGAGAAGTCATTTGATGATTTCCCATCCTGAAAAAAAAAATATGCCCACTACTGGGATACAGGCCTGGTCTCTTCGAGAGGAAGTTGGCTGTAATGTACCATGCGGGCCCAGTGCGAGTTAGTACATGTCTTCAAATTTTTGGTTCTTGGACATGCCGGTTTCCTCGCGATGTTTTCCTTCACCATTTTGAAAGCAGTGGTGAGGTTTTATTCACGAAATACCAGTCTGAGTTCGAACCTACGACACACGACTCGTAAGTCGTGGTCGTTTCCACTGAGCCATAACTGCTCCTGCACCAGTAATTAATTACCATCATAACACACATGTTATCTATACAAATAAATAAAACTGAAGTGTCTGTTTGTAATTTAAAATAAACAGCTTTTCACTAAATACATATGAAAGTAAATACGGTACTTACACAAAAAAAAAAAAACTTTTGTCTCTCTGTCTGTTTGTTCCGGCTAATCTCATAAATGGCTGGACCGATTTTGATGTGACTTTCATTGGCAGGTAGCTGATGTAATAAGGACTAACTTAGACTACTTTTATTTTATAAAAAAATCTTTTATTTTACAAAAATACCTGCGTGCATTTCCGACATCCACGCGGGCGAAGCCGCGGGCAAAAACTAGTTTAATAATAGTAATGGTTTGTGTATCATGGTCTCTGGCGACTTGACATTTTTGAGAACGCGTTTGTTTTCATACCAAACAGAAAATGCAAAACCGATTTCCATAAAAAATATTACAAATTTTTGGGTAACCATTTGATAGAATACAAAGACTGAGGTTCAAACTCCATCAACTAATTGGACCGATGCATAGGGCATGATATCAATATTTGTGATTGGTTTCCTGTGTTTTTTCCTATTGATAGTTTAATGTTTTACCTTTAAAACAAAACGAATTCATTTTTAGCAATGTGCAAACATTTCAGATATTGTGTTTAGTATTGTAGAGAAATACGTCACGTAAGTACATAGTTCATGCAGCAAGTATGCCTTCATAATACACTAATTGGAGTTAAGACCTTTACGAGCTTCGTAAAACAAAAGCTTCAGTCATAACAAGACAGAAAGCGAGTTCCCGGAGAGTAGGAATTAAATTTTCCCTGAAATGTTCATAATGCACCATTATGCTATTATTTTTTTGTTGAGTATTTAAGGTACCATTTATTTGCTCAGCGTACAGTACTGCTTGTTGCACTAACAACTTCGCAATCAGAAATACTAGCGTTTCTGAATAATATCAGTATTTTCTCCAGTGGAACACTAACGTACAATTTACTCATTTCATTATGCTTGTATATGTTGTGCTATATCTTTATGTCGACTGAATAAATGGCTGATTTATTTATTTCTATTAAAAGTAACAAATAACACGACTTAAAAGTGTTTATCAACTCAGGAAGAACTCCCGCTTCCTCTAACTTTCTCCAAAGAAGTATGCGACCAGATCAAGATCCATGGAGAGGTCGAGAAAGCAATCATACGTAGGTGTTATCCTTCACAGCCCACTTTAGACACAAGATGGCACTCTCAGTAGATAGTCCGGATCGAAATGCAAACCGATTGTCATGCAGCTGAACAAAGGTATTCAGTTGTCAGTTAAGCAGGCTGTTAAGAACTTTTGCGATCACCCCGTAACCAAAGAAATTGGCCTGTAGTTATTTAAATACGCGATTTCACCCGTTTTATTTTTAACAATGGGCATTATTTCCCTAACTATGTAACTCAGTGAGTAAAAGAAGATGTAGAGAAAAATACAAAAATGAGTAGGAGGATGGTATGAGAGACAAGGATACTAATGAAAGAGATTTACATGACAGATATGAGTGGAAACACCGTATTGAGACGCCCGAGATGGGCGTATAGTGACCGTTACGGTGATGTTCTTCAGTGCCTTGCCGTGTCTTGCAACGTGCACGTGTATATAACTAGATGTGAGAGAGTAAACGAAGCAAAATGAGTATCTAAGGATTGCAGGTGATGGCATTCTTAAGTTCCTGCCTACCCTATGGGAAGAAAGAGTGAGGCTATATATCTACAAATCGGTATACGTAGCGAGGTATAAAACTGGTTATACTTTTCTGAGAAAGCGACGCGGGTACGTAAGTCGTGTGGTGGCGAACCGAATTTTGAGGACGTTAACGCCCACTGCCCAGCGGTTTGACGATTATCAGGTTCAGTTTGAGAAGCTCTGTAAAGGTTTAACTTTAAAAGTCAAACAGAATTTCGGCGCTGGGCTTATACCTATTGACCGAACTATAGACAGGTCTTTACAATTAAAGATTTATTAACAACACTACTCTTTAACCTTTTATTTCCCAGTAGCAACCCGTAGCCTGGATTCATGCCCGGTTGATGGCAAGAGGCTCGCCCCTATTACATGGGACTTAAACATAAAAATATGGGGCGAAATGTGGGTATACATGCTAAGGTATACCTCTGCCTAACCCTGGAGGGACTGTAGGCATGATGTTATGTGTCTTTAATTGTAGTACTCGATAATATACCGTAGACACATACTTTGTAAGACAAACGGAATGCAGACATCGTATTTGGGTGGATCCTCATTTTCTTTTCTCAGTGTCAAGGTCGGCCATATTGCTCCGCATTGCGGTCTAGATCCTATGCGGGCTAATAATAATAAAAAACAGGATTCGGTACATTTCTGTTTAGTGATATTGTTCGTACCTAAGATACGGAGGTGAAAAGTGAGTTGAGAGTGTTCTGTAGTTTCTACCTACCCCATGGGAGAAAGACGTGAGTTTATGTTTGTATAATATACACATAATTATGAGTTGAAATTAGTTAATTCCACATTAACTAATTTTGCTTGGCGTCGCGCGGTTACGGGTTTCCCGCCACGACAGACTTTTTGGGTCGTTTTCCTTGTTGATATTTCTGGCTTCTATTTCTATTTTTAGAATTGCGTATTCTCATATTCTTATTTTGTTTTATAACTATTCCTGTTCGTCATTGTTACATTTTATGCACGATGTAACAAAGGTTGCCAATCATACTGTTAAAAACATTATTATACTGGTTTGCACTGTAAAATACGTCTTATACCAAAAAAAACCACTGAATCATGGTATAAAAAATCTATACTAATATAATAAAGCAGAAGAGTTTGTTTGTCAGTTGTTTGTTTGTTTGTTTAATTGAACGCGCTAATCTCAGGAACTAGTGATCCGAATTGAAAAATTCTTTTTGTGTTGGGTAGCCTATTTATTGAGGAAGATTATAGGCTATGTAACATTACGCTACAACCAAGAAGAGCGGAGCAGTAATGTAAAATGTTGCAATAACGGGGAAAATCGCACGGGTAGGCGATTCGACGCGACGGGAAGGGTCGGGGGAACAAGAAATTTAACGCAGACGAAGTCGCGGGCAGAAGCTAGTATTTAATAAGGAAGTTGGTCTTAGGTTTTATATTTTCGTGTTTTGCCCCCATCTTCCGAAAATAAAGTCATTTTTTATTGTGCAGTGTTTTATTTTGGAAGTCCTTGTTTGATAAGTTAATGGTATTTAGTTATTTGCTCTGTAAACAACAGTTCATGAAGATATTGTAACACCATCAATATTCACAAACGGAATAAATACGTTTTGTTGATACTAACTCAAAAACTATCCAAGCAAAACTAATTTTATATAGGACCACCCCTAATGCGCACCCCATTCATTAAAAAAAAAAACTTTCGAAAGGATACACAATTGTCGAAGAAATTGCGTTAAAAAAAACTGCTCAATTGAAACCCCTTCTACTTTTTGAAGTCAGTTAAAAAATAAAGTATACCAATAAACCGTTTTCCCCGAAATAAAAAGTTTAATCTATTACGCAGAATATCTTGCTTAATTTCCAATTCGACCTGTTAATTTCTCGAATATTCTATTATTCTAGTTAATGTTGCCACCTCAGTATTCACAGAATGAGTGTTTCCAGTTATGAATGCTAAGTAGTGAGACGACAGAAATAGAGAGTTGTTCGATAAGGTGAGCCTTATATAGCCTTCAAAATGGGTGCTAAATTGATGAGTTACGTAAATAGCACTAATGCATTTAGGATCTATTTAAAACATAAAAAATGCTTTTCATAAGTATACTATTTATTTTTGCGAAAAACTGTTTATTTTTCTGAAACTTTGTTTATTTTTTGTACGAAAAGTTGGCAACGCTATATACATATAAGCAACGCCTGATGATGATGGCTAATAGAGAAGTATGGATGAACTTGGTATGTTGCGTTGACTCCAAATAAATAGGGATAACGGTAGGAGAACGATGAAATTTATAACCTACAGTTAAGCTGTATATAGCAAATCAAATAAAATGTTACTTATGTGAGTCGAACTTATGACCAGAAGTGTAGAACCCAAAATGCTCAACTTCTGTGCCATGAGCCGATGTACTAGGCAGAAAAACCTTCCTTAGCACATACTTAGGCTATGCGCTGCTCCTGTCATACACCACTCAAACCATAATAGTGTACGATACAGACGGAAACATGTCTAAAACAAAACCCCGCTAAGAATCGTTTAAGGATACCTTAGTGTTACCTAACCAATATTATTATTTTTAAACTAAGGATCGTTGTCAGTTAACGATTTAGTAATAGAACCTAACTTCTTGTTGAATTTATGGGTTAAAGTTGAAAAACACAGGTTGAAAAATAAAACAAAAGAAAAGTTTATCAAAATCTAAGAAATTCGAAATGAACGGGGTTGGGATCAAAATAAACCACAACATTTAGACAAATACTAGACATTAATATAGGTACCCATGTCAGTTACATTCGTCCTGGTTTCTCAGATCTTCATGTGTTTTTCTCAGCTGCTTCCTAAATGAATAAAATTTACTTAGATGTTCTAAACTTACCTTTACGCAGAGATGACATTGCTTACGGGTTTAATAAAACATACTTACAAGTAAGGTTAGAAGTTGTAACTTACCTGAAAAAAAAAAAATAAGAATTAGTACAATATAAATAGCACACATATGAAACTTATAATAATGTTAGCAGTTTCAGAGAACGGTTTTATGAAAGGAAATCAATTAAATAAAGACAGTCGTCTCGGTCTATTAATAAATTCTACAAAGATATTACGTAAAGGGTGAAACAGATAAGTTAAAACTGCTTACAGAGTAAAAAGTGGTAAACATTTCGTCGTTGTCGCACTATAAGGCTTTCACATTGTTACGCAATTGTTAAAAGTAGGTAATAAAATAATCATTGGTATTTTCCGTTCATAATATCGTTCGAGTATAAGCTACCGAGCCAAAAACCGACTTTACTTCCAATTTAGCTAGTCAAATAAAATTAATATAGCAGATCAGCAAATGACATCCCTATCTGTTGCCCATAAAGTTTATTATTGTAACGTAGCGATTAGTGGTGCCACCCTTAGGAATAGTGAGGTAGTTTTACGAAGCAAGGGTGTGTTGAAATAGTTCGATTATATATCGAGAGATGGCGCCACCAGTTACGCTACATTACAAATCTGCTTTGAAAACTTTATCGAGTCGGTTCTGTCATAACTTGTAAAAGTTCTTATTGGTAAGCTGCAATAATAAATTCTGTGGCCTGGTGCTAAAAGGGCCAAAGTACGTTTTTGTATGAAACGAGATCTTCATAGAAATTGCCAGTTATTGTAATGCCAGTTTATTGAAAAACTATGATATTTTTTGTGCTAAAAGGGCGTTAGTTTACCAACAATCTTTCAAAAGTTACTATGTAAGAAAGGGCAATGTAGTGTGCTCTTTCATACAGATAAGTAAAAAAATAAATGATAAAAGGGCTGCAGTTTGGCCCTTTTAGCACCAGGCCACAGAATTATGTTTTATTTTTTCAAGTAGTTATACAAGTTATTATTACAAGTGTAACGAACAAAGAAATATCGAAACGCTTGTTTTTTTTTTTCATAAACAATGAATGTTGATACAAATGAATGGGTACGTACATAAATCAAATATAATAAAACGGAGGCAGAAGAACAGAAAAACTGACATGTTGATATAACTTCATGAGAACTGTCTCATTTTGATTTCACGGATCATTTAATTTACTGCTCTATTTCAGTGAGCATCGAAGCATCTTTTCGGCTGACTTCAAAGCTCATTACAGCTGTTTTGGCAAAGGCCCAAATCTTCACCGATTTTCCGTTTTACCGGCCTAGCTTGACCTTGGGTGGCCTTGATCTACTTGCCATATTCCATTGACCCGCCGCCGCCGCCCGTTGACGATGCGAATTAAGTTCAACTTCTTTGAAAATAAATAATTTCGCTTTTCTGCACGGCAAACAAATAATATATTATTTAAGCTACCGAGATAACGCTTTCTGCTATGTTATTACTGCTTTTTGGCAGTAGCCCAAGTCTCAGATTTTCGCTTTTACCGGCCTGGCCTTTCGTGGCCTTCGTTGGCCTTGAGCCACTTCCATGCTTACACTTCCCTGACCTCCCGGCAGGTGTCGCTGCGAAGGCTGTTATTTACTCGCGAGTTTAACAAAAACTTTTTCAATCACGGTTGGGATTTTGGTTGCTAATTTCCAGACGGGCGATTGCTCATGAAAGTGAGACGGATATTCGAGGGATTCGATTCTCGATTGTCAACGAGTGACTTTTACTTTTAGCAAATTTCCCACGGTGTAGTTGCATGTTATTTAAAGTACTGAGTTCGGCAGTTTATCATACTTTCTTATTCTTAACATAACATTGCGTCTAATTGTTCCCGAATGATTAGGCAAACGTGCTAATTATATTTTGGAACCTAGAATATTTTATTAAATTCTGCAACTATGTGCCCAGAGGTAATTGTATTGCTAACTAGCTTTTGCCCGCGGCTTCGGATGTCGGAAATTAACGCAGGTATTTTTCTAAAATAAAAGTAGCCTAAGTTACTCCTTATTACATCAGCTACCTGCCAATAAAAGTCCCGTAAAAATCGGTCCAGCCATTTCAGAGATTAGCCGGAACAAATAGACAGACAGACAGACAGGCAAAAGTTAAAAAAAATGATTTATTGGTGTATGTACCGTATTTACTTTCATATGCATTTAGTGAAAATGTTAATTTGAAATTACAAACAGACCCTTCAGTTTTATTTATTTGTATGTATGTATGTACAGATAGTCAACCAAGTGGTAGTTTTTATCTTAAATGCGCTTTATAGACGCGACTGTTTTATTAACCGACTTCAAAAAGGAGGACGTCCACTGTGTTTTTAAGTATACTCACCGATTTTTCCACCAACTGTGGACAGATTTCAAAAATTCTTATTATTATAGTTAGATTATGCTTGTGTCCCATATATATTTTATTGACTTTGGTAGTATTGCGTTAGCTTCGATAATATGTATTTAATTCCCTTTGTTTATCGTGATGATATTCTAATAATTACTGTCACTGCTACCGGCCTGGCCAGTCGTATTATAAGAATTATTGCAAATACCATAACTAAAAAGATAAAAATAAAAACTTTTTGCAAAAAAAAACCGACTTCCAAAAACACCACAAAGTGAAAATTTAATTTAATTTAATTTCGGAAGTCGATGCCAAAAAGCTAAAATACCAAAGACGCAGATTTATTATTTAAACGAAATTAAAGTTATTTTTCAGTTTTTCAGATTCGTTGGCCTATTTTTTGGCCAAAGAATCAGCATTGCCATACAACGTGGCAATGCTGCCAGCCTTTTGGGCATGTTTGCTGTTGACAACGATGCAGACGAATTTTTTGATGCTTCATGATTATTAATTTTTATATATACATGTACATTTTTTTTTCTGTGGAGTTAGACTTAGATATGATTATGTAAATATTGTAAGATATTGTAAATAAATCCCATATTTGTTTTTCAACTTGTTTTTATTTTACGGCGTTTACTATAGAGTAAGCATTATTATGACGATTGACTTTCTGTTATAAATTGTTAACACTAAATAAAATATATTTTACGTTTTAACAATTTCAAGTAAACCTACAGTATTATCTAGGCTAATGAGATTTATAGAACTAGTGACGCAATTACCGCTAACAGGCTGTACTGACCTACTGAACTAGGTAAATATGCTGTTTTTCCTAGAACTGGGGGCAATTCTTTGTTTCAATTGAACTTTGTTGTCATTCAACATCATCACCATTTCTGTCGAAAGACATTCTCTGAAGGACAAAGACTTCCCTAAGCTCCGATACTTCGACCGGTTCTGCGCTTACCGCATCCAGCATTTTCCGGCGGCCTTCACAAGGTCATCGACCCACCTTACGTGAGGCTTTCCAACGCTACGTCTTGCGATAAACGATCGTCACTCCAGAACCTTTCGGTATCATCGGCCATCCGTTCTGCAAGCAATGCCTGTCTATTAGAACTGAAGATGGACAACCTTGGTTCTCTTGAAGATTCCTTTATTTCTGTTTCGATCACGGAGGGAAACTCTAAGCGTTGCCCTCTCCATTGCCTTTTGGGGAGATCTTTAGTCTCGTAATGTGGCTCATTGTGAGCGACTACGTTTCGGTGCATTATTCATCACTGGCTACATACTTTGGTCCAAGATTGTTGTCGGTTATAGTACATTTTTAAAAATAGAAACGGTTTTAAAAAAGAATGTTATTTTAGTAAAGTACACTTGTGGGGTACTGTCGAAATCCATAGAGTATATTTTATTTTGGAACAAGTCAAAAGCTAGTTTAGTATAAAATTTCAAGGTTTTTGCCGCATTGTAAGCCGTTTGTGGTTGAGTGTTACTTATTTACAACGGACTTCTCGTGGAAGGCAAAGATCGTGACAAAATCCCCTGTCAGCAATGAATTTTGAAGCAAGTTTATGTCCAAAGCAGCGCCATCTGATGCTAGATGAGATGGTTATTGTATAATATAACCGTAGAGAGCTTTCACTGCTCTAGGAAAGTTAAAGCAAAGGATTAATCTGCTTTTGTGAACCAATTAAATATTAGCTGAAGCAGGCCATTCACGAAACGATATATACTGTTGTAGGCGCAAATGGTATAGATATTTATGCTAGAATCCTAACCACTAAATGCATACTAGCACTAATCAAAATGAATGTTAGTAAATCACTTCTTGTGTGTTTTGCTTCACTAGCAGCAACAGTTTGGTTTTAAATGAAGGAATTATATATTTACAACCACAAAGTTAAGACGTAAAACCATCAGCCAACCAGCAACAAAACGACCTAACACCTCAACAATGTCCCTCATTAAGATATAAATGCAACGCTAATAGTGAAAAAGAAACTAGAGAACGCAGTCGCAGCCAGCCACGTAATGCAATTTGTTGAACCGGAGTAATCCTGTTACATAACGTGCCAAGGTCGGTTGAGCTGCAACGATATACGAGATGAAGGAAATCTTCTAAGCCCAAATGGGTTGAGAATACATAATGTGCCAAAGACATTTTAATTTTTTCATTTATTTTTAGTTTGTGGGAAAATTGCAATAAAATACATAATAAAATAAAAGGTTCAGAAACTTGTACAACTTTTACAGTAAATCTTACATAGGGGTCTCCTTTTAAGTAAAAGCTAAGTATACCTGAGCTAGGAGGTCCCTAATTATAAAAATATGATTGGTAAAAATGGTTTAATAAAAAACGTATAATTTTAAATAGAGAAAAGAATAACAAGTAAAGTCGCAAACTAAACATGACAAGTCTTAGCAATATCAGTTTTAAAAGGAACAGTGTAGAACTTAAGTCAAATTCCAAATCATCATAAATATTATTTTATCTCAACATCACATTGCAGGCATTTGTTCGTAAAATGCACAATCGTTATAATATAAAGGTAGAAGTAAAAAGGATCTGAGTAACATATCACCGGCTCCCTAATATAGGACATAGAAAGAATTCATGACCTAATTATGTCGGATGAGTTCTGCACTTAGAGGAGACGTGTCATCGAATGCGACCACTAATCAACGAACGTTGTGTCCTTCAGTCTAAATGGACTTTGGATTTGGTGGGTTTCGAGGGCACTATGGAAACTCAATTTTTCGTTCATTATAGAGGATTTTGCTTTTAAAAAAATTCTCTATCCATCTTATTCTTTTGTAATAGCCATCCCATACTGAAACAACATTGATGTTACCTAGGCTATATAGGTCTTTTGGTGAATAAATGATTACTTACTTACATAATCGGCTTTCATTTGTATCCTGCCGTGACTTAAGTGTTGTAGTGGTCGTGAGTTCGAACCCTAACAGAGACTTTACTCTGTGTAAATTATTCCATCACTCTTGCTCTCAAAGCGGTGAATGAAAACATCATGAGAAAACCTATCCTAGAACCAAAACTTTGAAGGGATGTGACATCTGAAATCCGCAACCTCGTTACTGGGTAATACTAAACTCTTGGTAGGACTGGTTGTTTGACTTTCAGGCTTCAGACGATCGTAACGACTGTCAAAAATCCAGAAACGACAGTTGGGACCAAAAGATTAAGATGCTTTCAGACACGCGGAGGGGTCTTGGTATATAAAGCTGATCCACGGAACAACTGCGGCAAGCGTAGATTAACTTGATCAACAGAATCGTGTGCCTGTTAGTAGCCAAGACGCCGAATACAAAAAAAAAAACAAAACGTTATTTTTAAATACAATTCAATTCACTTGAATTAAGAAGTTAGGAAATTATCAATTTCATTTAGCGTTTACCTAAGCTCGATAAAAACATGGAAATGTATGATATTTAATTGCAAGCAAATTTTAAGAAAAATACTTTGACTAGTTCTTAACTTCAAATGTTCATTTTCGACATATTTCCGTCACCTTAAATGGGTCACAATTCGAGTTTCGAAGGAAATATTATTCATTGCTTGATCAGTTTGAAAAAGCGATTTCTCAACAAGCAACGTAAATAATGCTTAGATGGTTTGGTCATATTGAGAGGATGAATGAAGGACGGCTTACAAAAGATATTTACAAGGCAGATATGAGTGGAAACACCGAGAGAGGACGCCCGTTCATATAGTGACCTTATTGGTGATGTTCTTCAGAAAGTTCAGGTGCGTAGTAGTCGCAACCGGGGTGTATGTATAACCAATTATATGAACCTAAACGAGGCAAAAGGAGTGTGTAGAGATTGTAGCAGGTGGCGTTCCGTGGTTTCCGCCTACCCCCATGGGAAAAAGGCGTGATTGGATGTATGTATGTATGTATGTAAATAACGCAATCGACGTGGTTGAACTAAACGAATTAAAAAGTTCGATTTCTCTTTATTAAATTAGTTTAGATTAGAATATGTGGGTGTTCTAGGTGTGGGTTCACCTCTGCCTAACCCGTTGGGAAATACGGGTGTGATGTTATGTTATGTTGTTTAGATTAGTTTATCAGCATAGGACTGTTCCGTTGTAGGTCTGGGCCCTAAGGCAAAAGTTAAATTACAAAGAATAATACGCATCACATGATGCTGATTTTAAATATTATGTTTCATTAAATATATTAAATCAGCATTACTTGCACGAGTGACTCGGGAATGATATTTAATAAATCTATTTGACAGGGAAATGAAAGGATACATTTTATTATCATCATATTTTTTGCACGTGACGTTTTCTACAGTATTTTTGACAAGAATAAAGTAAAATATTATTAAATCAGTCCATGATCTCCCCCCGTTGGGCAAAAGTTTCTCTCAATAAAAACTTATTAAACTTAGTATGGTTGAATAACCTGGTAACCGGCCCCTGAAATGGTTTTTACGACTTGACAAACTAACGAGAATATAATTACACAAAAACTTTCCGGCATACAGTCTTAGTAGAAGACTCAACTTAATTGTGAAAATAAATCATAATTAAAAAAAAAACAGAAACATGAACGCAAGTGGGGAGGGCGGCAATGTTCAGCAATGGACAGCTTTCGGCTAAAATGTTAATCCCATCAAAAACATAAATGTGAAATGAGAGCCAAGTTCAATATAAGCCTTGGTTGTTGACTTCAACGACAAAAGAAGTGAGATCTTAATGGGTGCCAAGTGCAATGGTCAGTCCTGAAATTTATTTGTAACTGCTTAAAATATAATTTCTTCTTATAACTTAGGATAATATATTGTAGCCTAAGGTCTGACTTGACTAGTTCTCATATACGAATTATTATGTTCAATGGCTAGTTTCTACCAGCAAGCCAAATTTTCGGAATAATAAAATAAGAACCGATAAGTAACAGGATTAGAACTTGCGAAGGCTATACAAATTTATGTAGTTGCAAACAAATTTCAGGACTGACCATTGCACTTGGCACCCACTAAAATCTCACTTCTTTTGTCGTTGAAGTCAACAACCAAGGCATATATTGAACTTGGCTCTCATTTCACATTTATGTTTTTGATGGGATATCATTAATTTTTGTACATAAATTATTAGTAGGTACTAATTTATAACAAAATTAATACCAAATGGTTTTTGTAATAAATGTTCCTAATAGAATCAATTAAGTGAAAAATTATAATAAAATGGTAAAAATTGACCAGTTTCTGATTTATTCCTTGGTATTCACTTAATTACCTATCTGCATGCCAAATTTGAACTTTCTAGATCATCTGAAACTGGGTTAGAGTTTTGATCTATAGGTCAGTCAGTGATAAAAATGACGATTTTTGGACGTTAATATCTAAATAACCGTTTGAGATATGTCTATGAAATTTAAAGCACATATGTATCTCGCAAGTTTCACTATATGAGCCAAATTTGACACGTTTATGTGAAAAACTTTTTGAGTTACGAGGGGGTCAAAAGTAGCTCCAAATGGTTCGTGTAATATTACACACGGTGCTGCTCGCCAGTTCTGTTACTTGAACTTGGCTTGACACGCTACCGCGTGTCTAGATAATTATTAGTGACTATTACAAAAAAAATCGTTTAAGCCGTTTGGGGGTCGATGGCGTAGACTAACATACAGAACACACAGATACGTAGACACACAGATACCTATAACATCCCTCCATCCTGTTTCCATCAGGGGTTAAAATAGTAAAGTTTTAACATAAGTAGGTTTATTATTTTGATTTTTTATAATAATCACTCAAATACTAATAGTGTGAGAAGTCAGTGACTACCTCACCCAAACTCTGCATGTTTTAGTACTACGAATTTCTAGTACTAAGCCGAACTAATGGCGTCACTTCCTAAGTAACTAACTAACGGAAAAATGTATTTTCATTGAAGTTTGCTTGGAATATAAGCTCCAAATAATGTTCGTTCATTTCGCATTTGATTTCGTATTTCATGGAGTATTAATCAAAGGGAAATGTAACAGTTACTTTACTTTGAAATTAAATCACCGATCGGCAATATTCAACTGCATCAATATTTGGATGGCTCATGGAGCTCTATCGAGGTATAAAAAAGAGTAACATCGAACCGTATTCCCAGATGCCAAAGCTTCACTTAATCGCCGCGACTTACCACAATAATCCAAACGTTTTCGGATTATAGCATTTAGTGGCTGTATCGAGCCTCCAAAAACCGAAATCAGCCCATTTTCACTTCCGTCTAAATATTATTGGACTGTTGTAATTTCCACGCTAGACTCAGCGCCGAGATGCAAAAATTAACAAATATAGGATTTTTTTTTTTAATTTCAATTAATTTTTGTCGTTAAATAGTGGCAAAAAGTAGATGCAAAGATGGTTGGCCATTTTGAGAGGATACATAAAGGGCGACTATCAAAAATAATTTACATGGCAGATGTGAGTGTAAACGCCGGGAAGTGATGCCCTAGAATAATACACTTGTAGGTAGTGCACCTTATTAGGAACGTTCATCAAACAGGTTAGGTGCAAAACCAGCATGAGTGTGAGAATAGATGTATGAACGTGCACGAAGCAATAAGAATAAGTAAAAAGAATTCTGTGGCTGTGTTCTATTGTTTTTTCTTACCCCATGTGAAGAAGGTGAGATTACATGTTTGTATTTGGGTTCAGTGAATACGGGATTCACTGAACTCAAATACAAACATGTAATCTAACATACATTCATTTTAATTGTAAAATTAATTACTGCTTATAATATATGAACGCGCAATGAATTCAATTTTAATTGCAGTGTTAATTATGAAAGTTTTATGAAGAGTATTGTGTAATGTTTCATTTTATATTAACACTAGTTTCTGCCTGCGTGCAATTTCTGCACGCAAACCAAATCGCAAATCAAAATCAAATCTTTTATTGGTTTAACGCGTCGCATCCTATCGCCCGCTTAGTTCAAAAGTCAATAATTGGGCTAACAACTGCAAAAAAATTATAATTTTGCTGGTAGGTACTTACAAGGTTCAAATTGACAAACTATATAACAAATGAAGGTTCTTCAAATTCGATATCTTTATGTAAATAATAATTCTGTACACGTAATTGTAACTGAAGTCATCCTAAGGAGCTGGATTAATTTGATGAATTTTGTGTGTATTGGACCCACCCCTAATACACACAAAATTCATCAAATTCATCGTCCTTTAATGGTTTAGATTCACAAATAAACCCGTTTGGTGGCGGTGTGAAACCACCGTTTGGACAGGATAAGGTCTATTGAGTCCACTAGTTATTAGTGTAGCTTTTATTTCATTTATTCATAATTTATTATTCAAAGCTTTGTGAGGTGTTTTGTTCCGTAAAATTGTTTCCTATAATATCTGTGTTACGTGTAACTGTTGCGAATATTGAATTGTTTAATGAGCGCTTTGTTTTTCAAACTTTATGTATATCGATAGATATTGTGTATAACCTTTTATAAATTTTTTGATAGAACATGGATATATAGAATTCTATATAATTCACACATAATATAACCAATGCGCCAAATAACGCATAACATTTTGGAAATAAATAACTTCATTGAAAATCCATATCCTACTTGAGATGTAATGTTGTGGCATGTAGTTTTTGTCACCAAGTACAAAAACTACACTCCAAAATAGCATGTCGGTGATGCGGCCCTTTTAGCATGTCAGTGACGCAAACCAATACGTTTTGCTCCTACCAAAATCCACTCGACGCGACTGTAGAAGTTTCCACTTCAAAACGAACCAGATGAAATAAACACGACGATAAGGAGACCGCTCTCTTTCTTATAAGGGCATAAAGGCTTCAATCCGAGCTTCCTCAAATACCCTAGTCACACTACGACCAGACGAACTTAGTTTAGTTGCATTGATTGAAATACAATCAATGTTTTTTTGCAATTTCTTAAAAACATTTATCTTTTCTAAAAAAATCAATGTTCTTTGGTATCCACAACTTTGTACTTCGCATTTGTAATCCGCATTCGCAATGTGACATATGGATATTTTTTTAAACTATTCTCTTTTCCAAAAAATCACGTACCTATATTTGGTTTACGATTTCATGCTAGCCGAATAAATGAAAAAGTTTAAAATCGGAATCCGCCATCGAGGAAAAATTTCACATACACGCATATAAAGGCTTAGTTGTAAAGCTTTTGTAGGCGACCCGACATCTTTTTTGTCGGGGGTTAAAAATGAGGCGCTAACTTGAAACTCACGCGCCATTGAACAATGTGTAAAAGCATGTGAAGCTAATAAAGCGATTGCACGATCATGCGAGTAAGCATTCTTGGTATGCGTCGTGATGTCATGCTAGCGAAGTTCAACATTTTGTATCGATTTCTGACAAGAGGCAAATATTTCAGATTGTTCGTTCATATTAATGTGATGTTGTGGTGTATTAAACAACTTTGGTACAGGAAAATCTTATAGGGTCGCATAACCGACATGCTAATGTTATTATTAATATACCTGTAGCTATGAGTATGACGTGTTGGTTTTTTTTTCTCTTTACAGATTCCAATAGGGAACGCACGCGGAACCAATACTTGAAGCTTGGAATTAGTTCGAAACAGAATTTTGTGAGACATTGTGTTACGTATCAAACGGTGAATCTTTTTAATTGCTCGCCTAAGGATCTAAGATGTTTGTTATATAAAACCACCTTGTTTAAAAAGAGACTCAGGGACTTTTTATTAGAAAAAATATTTTATTCCGTTCATGAATTTACGACTATACACCACAAATGATGGATATAACTAGATTTAGGTTACGAGTAAATTAAATGAATTTTGTGATGACATGTATAGATTATTTAAATTAATCTATACATATAATAAAACAGTAAAAAAACTGTGTCTGTACATTGAATATATTTAAAAAAAAAAAATTGAGGGGGGTTTAGAAACAGTAATAGAGCACGAAACCAAAAAAAAAATGTGTCTGTTTGTCTGTTTGTTTGTACACGCTAATCTTCGGAACTACTGAACGGATTTGAATGTTTTTTTTTTGTTGTATAGGTATTAAGTCTGGGCAACATATAGGCTATAATTTATCTTAGAAACTTGAACACCTGATGCAGAACCGCAACAGACCAGCTAAACTATAAGAGATACAAAAATGATACTAGCAAAAATTGTTTCACGTGATGAGCATTTTCTGCTAAGAGAATAAATTTGAAGATCTGGAACACCTGATGTGGAATTCCAACAGCCCAGCTACACTATAACATATATAGGAATGACGTCTTAGCAAGAGTTGTTCAACCTGATGAGCACTCTCTGTTGTCGTATAAAATTTTAAGATCTGAAACAGCTGATGTGGAACTCCAAGAGCCCAGCTACACTATAACAAATATAGGAATGACGTCTTAGCAAGAGTTGTTCAACCTAATGAGCATTCTCTGTTGTCGTATAAAATTTGAAGATCTGGAACAGCTGATGTGGAACTCCAAGAGCCCAGCTACACTATAACATATACAGGAATGACTTCTTAGCAAGAATTGTTCAGCCTGATGAGCAATCTCTGTTGTCGTATAAAATTTGAAGATCTGGAACAGCTGATGTGGAACTCCAACAGCACAGCTACACTATTACATATATAGGAATGACGTCTTAGCAAGAGTTTTTCAGCTTGATGAGCACTCTCGGTTGTCGTATAAAATTTGAAGATTGGAACAGCTGATGTGGAACTCTAAGAGCCAAGCTACACTATAACATATATAGGAATGACGTCTTAGCAAGAGTTGTTCAACCTGATAAGCACTCTCTGTTGACGTATAAAGATTGTAGATCTGGAACACCTGATGTGGAAATCAAAGCTATCACTAATTTCACTGTATAATTATAAAATAACATAAGCTGGGAGTACCTCCACGCGGTGAAGGCGGTAACAGTTTAGGACTGATTTTCGATGAAAATTCTATGAATCATTGAAAATTTGACTCTTCTGGCTAAAACTCTCATTTATTATTTTATTTTATCGAAGAAACATGCCTTCGGGCTTATGGTATTTGAGTGTTTAATTTCCTTTTCCATTTATCTTCGTGACACGGTAGCCTACCCGGTAACGCAGGGGAGCAGTTACTTAGATTTTAATTGATCAGGTATCTTCAGAATAAAACTATAACCATGCCTAGAAAGAGGTCAAATCTTTTCCAACGTTCCAAAGGAGCTAAAAGATTGAGGATCATAAGATCCCAAGAATCTACCGAAGAGCGTCAGGATAGACTTGATGCTGTTCGAGAACATCAGGCTGCAACTCGCTCCGTAGAAACATCTTCGGATCGCGAAGCTCGCTTGCGTTCTCAGCGTATTTATGCATCTACATCCAGGTGTCTAGAGACCAGTGAAGAATACGATGCGCGACTGTCCGCTGATCATGAACGTCATGCATTGTCTCGAGAGTCGGAGACGTTCACTAATAGAGAATTGCGCTTGAGTTCTCAGCGTATCTACGCATCTGCTGCTAGGTCTCTAGAGACAAGTGCGGAACATGATGCGCGACTGTCCACTGATCGTGAACGTCACGCATTGTCTCTCGAGTCGGAGACGTTCACTAATAGAGAATTGCGCTTGAGTTCTCAGCGTATCTACGAATCTGCTGCTAGGTCTCTAGAGACAAGTGCGGAACATGATGCGCGACTGTCCGCTGATCGTGAACGTCACGCATTGTCTCTCGAGTTGGAGACGTGCACTGATAGAGAATTGCGCTTGAGTTCTCATCGTATCTACGCATCTGCTGCTAGGCCTCTAGAGACAAGTGCGGAACATGATGCGCGACTGTCCGCTGATCGTGAACATCACGCATTGTCTCTCGAGTCGGAGACGTTCACTGATAGAGAATTGCGCTTGAGTTCTCAGTGAATTTGCACATCTACTAACAGGTCTTTCGAAACGAGTGATGAACGTGATGCGCGACTAACTGCTGATCGAGATTATCATACATTGTCCCGAACACGCACACAACAAAATATTCATAATCAGTTAGAAAGTGAGAGAGAAAGAATTGCTGGAGTACGGCATGAAGAGACAAAAGAAGAGCGCAACGAACGTTTGAATTCTGATCGCCTTCGACATTCTCTGAACAGAATGTCGATATCATCTGAAGAATCGGACGTGTCTCAAAATATCGCCGTAGGGCATGGCGACCTTCCTTGGGTTGATAAGGAACGGAGTGCATTTACGTTCACTCCTATGATTGACTACGCCACATATTCCGCCATCGGAGGTGTGGTTCAAAATTGTACATTTTGTGAAGCTGTTAAATGGAAAAAAGAAACAAACGGTATGTGTTGCTCAGGTGGGAAAGTACATATTGAAATATTACAAAATCCTCCAGAAATATTAAGATCACTGCTAATCGGTGACCATCCACAGTCAACACATTTCTTGGGCAACCTATTGACATACAAAAATGAAAGATCTAGAACGACTCCAATCGTCTCACTCATCCGGTTGTTTTCCCGTCCCCGGGCCTTAGAATTGTACATCAGACGTTTCAGATCTTCGATTTTGACAATCCCGTTGTCGCTGGCATAAGCAACAGGATCCGCGTACGAAGTCGCGGGCAGAAGCTAGTTTGGTTATGAAATATTTATATTATTTAAATCAATTTGTTTTTAACATTTTTTAGATTATGTTTGAAATGATTATGGTGTGTATTAGACATTATAACGAATTTTCCAGTTTGGTTCCAGCCACTTTCTTTAAGTCGTCGGTCCACCTAGCTGAGAAGGTGGAGGACAGGGTGTTGTGGCGCTATATGGGAGAGGCCTATGTCCAGCAGTGGACTGTGATAGGCTGAGTTGATTGTTGATTGAATGATTTTTTTTATTGAAGTTTGTTAAGACACATGTATCGGATTAGTTTGATTTACTACGGTTTGAGACATTTTTAGATTATTTATATGAAGATTGCTATGATATGTTTAGATTATTTATTGAAGTTTAGTTGACATTTGTTTTAGATTTTACTTTATTTAAATAACCGGTTCTTGAACTGACATGCTTACACTATTATTATTTTATATTTTTATTGTTTTTATCATGTTATGGATGTTGTGAATTGCTTTTAGCTTGTATTTGATTCCTTTTTTGTAAAATATTCTGCTCACAGCTCTGCTGCACACAGTGTAAAAATACATACTCTGCTGCACACAGTGTAAAAATAGTTAGTGAATAAATAAAATGAAATGAATTGACCCACAATTCCCAGCAGGCGTATTTTTCTGTCGCTTTTTCTTATTGATTCAACTTACACCAATTCTTAAAATGTTATAATGAAGCCTCGTTTTGACAAGAATACTGTTATGACGTTTTCGACTTTCCAGTTGAAATTAGGAGAATTCGCACAAAAATCATGTTTTCGGTACGGTTTTTGTACGATTATAAATCATGTTCCATTTAACCTGCCTTATTCCTGTCAGTGTTTACTGTTTAATTCATTCATTCGGAATATAGAATAATAATTATAATTAGATTTTCCACGTAATGTTTATTATAATGTTTCAAGTTCTTGGTGAATATCTGTTGTAATTTGGTAAGTAGAGATTTTCCTTGTATTCGCTATTCAATAAGAAACAAAATATTGTCTGATACGTTCGAGATGAAGTTATAATAAAATTCATAGATTGATGTTGTTGCAGCTTGCATTCAGCTTGGGTTTTAAATTATATTTCATTGAACTAAAATTATCGAGAGTATTTCCATGCATTGACAATTGCAAACGAGTCGTTTTATATTTTTACAATTACAGTGTCAGTTTTCATACGGGCATTAAATTGAAGCCCGCAGTCTATTAAACTTGGTTCTGTTATTTTAGTTATTCATATGCGTTCAGAAAATCAGTCCATTTCCACTAGTAGGATTAACAATCCCAGAGAATTTCAATAACAGTCTGATTTTAGCGAGAATAGTAATAGAATCGAGCACTGAATTTCAGTTTTCGAGAGATTTGACTGCACCAATATTCTGTTTTTAATTAATATTTGAGCTCTAACATTTCCTACAAACTACCTATTCCAGTAACGCTAATGAGTTTCCTGAATCAATGGAATATTGCAATTAATTAAATAATGAATTTTCTAGATATCAGAAATCTATTGACTCGGAAAAAAAACAGATAATTTACTGGAATTAAACGTATCTTTGGTAATTATGATTTCCTTTTTATATTTTAAATTTAAATGAAGAGATCCTGAATTAATTTTATCACAAAAAAATTAAAAGCATAAATGTTGCTATGAGAGTATTGTCACAGTGTTCAATGTTTGACCAATAATGTGCAATGGCAGTAGATTTTAATATAACAAAGACGAACGCTTAATCGTACATCATAACCCTTAAGCTCATTTCGCACACTTCTAAAACCACTTGCGGTAATAATGAAGCCCTACTTTAGCCACTGGTTTCCCTAACACTCGGCACAAATTGTTTCTATCAATAACCTACAAACTAGATAATCGTTGTTGGCAAGCACAGCATTAACTTACGCTCTTGATTATACTCGTTACACCCCAATTTAGATACCTCGAATCAATTTACTGTCACGAATTTGAACCTTTAATTTCATCAAATTTTTGAATTGTTAAAAGTTTTGTGGTTACAATGACACTACAGTAATTGAAGGTGTCTTTTTTTATTAGATAAACACATAAACCCACTCCTTTTTCCCAAGGGTGTAGGCAGAATGTAGAGAATGACACCTGCTTCGAGTCTTATAAACTCTTTTTGCTTCGTTGACATTGATAAATCTGGTCATACTCGCTCGCTAGTTGCGAGTACTACGCACCTCTGCCTTCTGAAGCAAATCACCAATAAATTATATCCTATAATTAGTTATAAAAAACTTTGTAATTGTTGAATGAGAATTAAAATGCACTATAAATAACAACAATTTATACCTGAATATATCAAACAAAGCCAAGTTCCTGAATCTAAGTTGTCTTAGATATTCCTGGAACCCAGTATAACTGAACCAGTTAACTAAATACTTGTGCTCTGGATCTTCATGTTGCGTAATGCATGTTTTCTAGCTTCATTCAATTATTGCAAGTTACAAGCTTACAAAACGTTCAATTTGTTTCAAGTAGGTATAAGCTTATTGTCTTCTTAGAAAACGGTTGAAAGTTGCAGTATTAGAAGCAAGCCTAGTTTGTTTCCAGGTAAGGACCACTTCACATGATCGCTTGAACATTGAAGCTATGTTTTATTCAAGAGAAAATAGGGAACATAAATATAATCAAACTTTGTATGCAACTAGAACTTAGTGAAATGAACCGTTTATTCATTTTCTTTATTAATTGGTTCCAGTATCATCATCATCATTTCAGCCGTAAGACGTCCACTGCTGGACTTAGGCCTCCCCCAATTTGGGGGGCTTTGCCATAATCGCCACGCTTGGCAGGCGGGTTGGCGTTCGCAGTATGGTGGTAAAATGCATAGAGAACGCTGCTGCCCATTCTCTAGTAAGATTTAGGTTCCGGTATAGATTTACTTAACTATCATCACGCAGAAGGTCATCTATTCTAGAGGCATAACATCATAATCAACCTATATTGTTCTCACTGTTGGGAGACAGGCTTCGTCTCTGTTGGAGGGAGTGGACTGTTTCTCGTTACGCGGGCCCTGTGTGGATTGTTATACGTCACATGTTTTCGTATTTTTGGCTCTCGGTCATGCCAGTTACTCGTACCTTACGATGTTTTCCTTCAGTGTTTTGAGAGCAGAGGAGATGAACTATTGGCACAAAGTAAAGCCCCTCTCAGGAGCAGTGGTGGCCCAGTGGTAATGGCCGCGACTTACGAGTAGTAGGTCGTGAGTCCAGAACAGATAGGAACCCAGCCAAGCTTTTTGAGGCACGCTTCGCCGGAGGGGACTTGCGTTCTTACGTAACTAGTAAGTATCTACTGTGGCAATTTATAAAGTAATAGTCTTTTCCTCTTTGATATTATTGTAGACCAACAATGAAATTGATTACTTTATCTTATCTAAGATGCTATGGCCACGGTTTCGCTCACGATACTGAGTATTCTATAATTTTTATAAATGATTGGGTACGTAAAGTCATGCTTTTATTCTAAAAAATAATGTTTTTCTAGAGAGTGGATCCTGCTTGTAGTGGTTTTATTAAAGTTTTTACTCCGAAGACTTTAGTTTAACATTTGTTACTTCTACACTACTGGAAAAATTAAAGGATAAAAAATAAATGCAAATTTTTGGGCAATTTTCAACAGGCTGTAACATCGAGAGAATTGGTCGTAAAAGAAATTTAATAACTCTGAGCTACAAATTGCAAAAAAAAAAACACCTAGGAAAATTTAAATTTCGTGGACTACCGCGTAGCGCATTTCCCTTAACCAAATTATTATTCTTGGAACGTCGTCTGTGGGTGTAAAGTTGTTCCACGAATGACATTATAAATGATAATGTGATCTATTTTTACTTGGAATTTTGTAAAAGAAAGCCTGTAGAAGACTAGCTGATGTTAATTAAAGCACGTGGGTCACAAGTTCATAATTATCTCAACAAATTGACGAGATAAATCATTGCAGTCATTGTGGACAGTGGACAAAACAAAGGGAGTAAAGTCGTTATTTCAACTGATGTTAATGACACTGATATTTGATTCAACATTATTGTATCAAGTGTCTAATGGTTTTTTCAGTTATATAAAATTTTTCCACGTTGAGTTGTAGTGTTAGAGTAACAGTTAAATTAGAATAATATATTATGGTTATTTTTTCTTTTTTCTTTTTTTTGCTAATTAAACACATTCGTTTGTTCATTTAATAGCGTGCATTTTAGTTAAAGTGCGTTACTTTTGTATTTACTGGTGGATTTTCGTTTTTAACAGTTTGAGATTTATTTATGTTGCTTATGTGTTCTATTGATTTATTGTGTTAGGTTTTTAAGAATTTCAGTATTTAATTTCATTTAATAGTTGTTTTTGTGGCAACATTAGAACACGTACATGACCGGAAGTAATATTAAATAACGTTTAAAATATTATGGGTGGGGACATCATTGACGGCATTGGGGACTGGCATTCTGATTTCAGCTCTTGTGAAGTTTGGACATAACTGTCGAGTGCTTCTTAAGGGGGGAAACCAGTTTAGGAGGCCGAAATTTTGGTGTTTTTCGTGAATTTTTTAAACAGGGAAGGAATAATTAGAAATTGTTTAAACTTGGGGGTATATTACTCATGTTTGAAAGTACACTTTAGAATTTTTCAAGTAATTTCCGCCAGAATTAGTGTCGTTAGAACGTGATGTCCATTGAAGATTTCCATCCGAGTATTTTGCTGGTGGGCATTCCTGAAGTCGCAATTTTTGTCTGTAATCATCACTTTTTTTTTGTTAACAACATTTTTCCTAAGAATATGAACCTAGTTGTGACAATTTTTATACCATATTTTTTCACCTATTTTGCATAAAAAAATACATTTTTAATAATAATATAATCCCAAAATAAGGTTCATATGGATTGAAATTCAATAAAAAATACACACAACAAATTTCAGAACAATTGGTCTATAACTAGAATGCCCACCAGTTGAAAAAAAGTCGTTTTGAGAAAAACGCGTTTGAAATAAAATGTAGCGAAATCGAGAAATTCAAGGCAGAATTTTTTCTTAATTTTATATAAACTACTCAGCGGTTAATCAGCTATTCTAGCACGGTATAATCCCTCTTCTTGCTCATATCATCAAAATATAGAATGTTAACTTATATATTTTTTTAAATAAAGGCAACGGAATGTAAACTGTGACCCAAATTATGAGAGGTTAAGTGCTCATAGCATCGGGAATAATGCGAATATTGCTTTCAAATTTTGACCACATATTCTTGAGTTGTTATACTAGCAATTTATGCAATAAAAAGAAGTAGATTTTTTAATCGGTCTAATCTGGTTTCCGCCGTCAAGTGTGCTTAACAATTTATTGTAATGTGGATATTGAATAAATAATAATTATTAAGAAATAAACGAGTTAGTGATTTTTAAAGTGAACATTATTGTTCCTTTTGTAATGTTCCCGCAATGTGCAGTGTGAGTTTATTCGCCTACTTGTACTTTATTTTGAGATTTATTTTCGAAAATGTTTTTTGCGAACAGTCAAGTTCTTCATCATTTAGAAGAATACAAGAATTTAAATCCACCTAAAATTAAATAGAATTAGCCACTTTTTTAACTTACCTGGTTTTTAGTACTTGCACTTTTAGAAAATTAATTTCATGCGCACATAGAAATGGTACCTAATCATAATTATTTATATCATAAATAGGCATAGTATTGAAGTAAATACAGTTTGTAGAAACAAGAAACACTTTTATTATTATATTATATAAAATCATATGCATATTCCTATCGAATAACACACTATCAATCAGAATTTGAAACATTTTAACGATATACTATAACAATAGTAAACCATTACTGGAATTGTTAGGTTTAAAAATAATATACTAAATTCTAATATTGTCTTAGTCGATTATTGGGACTTTTGATGGATAATAGTGGCAACACTAGTTTTAAAATAACGAGGTTCTGAGACAACGGTTGAGAACACGAGATTGCACTCGGCCTATTCGCTCGGGGCCAGCATCGAAGACGGATGTAAGTTTTGTTACTATAATATTCTTAAATAATTAAGTACTTTTATAATTGTAAAATATTTATTAAAGAGTAGCGATGGAGTTCTTGTCCGTTCTTCTCCAACCGCCATTACTCTTTGGAACGAACAACTAGAGTCAATTCTATTTAAAAGTGTGCCTATTTGAAATAAATGAGGTGTGTGGTGTACCTTTAAATAATATAATGTGTTACGGGTTATTTTCCTTACCCTGTAATACCTACAAATCAGTTTATAGCTTGAGATTATCGAGTAATGACGCTTAGATGCATTTGGTTACCCATACATAAGTTTCTACTTTGATGTTAAATATATTAGGTATTCAATAAGTTGTTTTAGAGCAAGGGTAGCCTGAAACGTGTTGACGTTTCAACAACATTTATTGCATTTTGTCCATGGTTGAGAAGGCAAATTATTCAAACATTCTGTAATAAAATAGGGTACCCTTGCTCTAAAACAACTTATTGAATACCTGCGGGGTGCATTCGTGTTGACGAATGCACCCCGCAGGTACTATTTAAAAATAATTTAAGCGTAGGTATAACTTCCAACAGATTTGCAGTCTATTAATATTTTAGATGACAATATAACATTCTTGTCTTCAGGCCTGCGTTTAAGCCTCTTTCCTTTTTATGTTAATTTCGGCTTATCCGTCCTGTAAGCAGTATCGTAAGTCTGTAACTTCAGCGTTTCAGGCCCTAGTCCTGTAGATTGTTACTTTACAAACATCTAAAAGTTTAACGTCTTCGTTATAAGATGGGCGGTGTCTCCAGTGAATTATGTAAAGCATAAGTATAAACATCATCATCATCAGCAGTCCACAGCTACACATAAGGCTCTCTAATTGCAGGCCATTCAGCTCGATTTTCGGCAACTCTCATCCAGCTGCTATCAGCCATCCTGCTAGGTGGAGCGACGATCTTCGCAGGGTGGCTGGTAGCAGTATAAACATAATCAGCCTATATTTTCCCACTGCTGGGACCACAGGGGACATGGATCTCGCCTCTGTGAGAGGCAGTGGGCTGTCCACCAAGCGGAACCAGTGCGGAAACAGCTTAATCATTGTGGCTTTAAGAATGTTAGAATTCACACATAATTGTATACTAAATATTGTATAACATTTTAAAAGAGTAACGGTGGAGTACGTTCTCATTCTTCTCCAAACAAATCTACCTTTTGGAAGGGGCGACTAGAATCAATTTTATTTTAATGTAAATGTTGACGTTGAAAAGTGCCATTTATCTGCCCATTTGTAATAAATGGTTTAACTTTTGGTTTATTTATTACTGTCGACAGAAACCGAATTAATGGTTATCCATGACCATCATCTACCTAGCCTTTTCCCAACTATGTTGGGGTCGGCTTCCAGTCTAACCGGATGCAGCTGGATACCAGTAATTTACATAGAGTGACTGCCTATCTGACCTCCACAACACAGTTTTTGGTTAATACGATACTCCTTAGTAAGACTGGTTGTCAAACTTACGGGTTTCTGACGACACGAAACAACTGTCTAAAATCTACGAAAGATAGCCGGGACCAACGGCTTAACGTGCTTTCCGAAGCACGGAAGGGCCTATTACCATTATATACATACATATAAAAAATCTGGGAAGGTCTGTAACTTGTTTACGCATTTTAATGTATTTGAAATATTTAACACTGTTTTTTTTACCAAACAACCTATCTGTTGGCGCCATAGCTCGTCAATGTTATCAACGTCAACTGTCGTCCAGATGTCAAATGTACCATGTGTGCCGGCCGATTGTTCCCGTTCAGTTCCGATAAATAAACACTTTATTATATTCTTTGTTAAAGAAATCCTAAAACTCAACCATGGCGGTTTTCCATAAAACTCTCATTACTCTTTCATTCATTGTTTATTCCTTCCTTTTATCACTTCGATGGGCCTCTCCCAAAGTTATTGCCTAATCGAAAGGTATTCAACAAGTGAGCTCACAATGATGGATAGGATAGCTAACTTTGAGCTTCGTGCCTCTGCAAATAATGGGCTACTACTCTCCTTGAAAGGTGACTAAGGAATAACAGATAGAGCTTGTGGGAGTTGGGGGATACCACTTTGTGTTCCTAAGGGGTTATATTAGGTTGGCAACTAATAAACCCGCCACTTTTTTCGATCGATTGCTAGAGCGACGTAGAAGCTTCTAGAGCATTTCACCGCAGTATATAAATAGATCGTGAATCAATCACTCGATCATTGCACAACTGAACTTCAGGGAGTAAAGTTTAGAAGAAATATGGAGATTTCTCGTAGGGAACTTCGACTGCTCCCACTTCATGAATTTCTTTTAGGTCGAAAAACGACCGAAGCAACTTCAAATATATGTGCAACGATGGGTGAGGGTGTGCTCTCTTATGATACCGCTAAGCATTGGTTCCAGAAGTTCAGAGAAGGAAATGTCGAACTTTCTGATGAACCACATCCAGAACGATCACCTACAATAAATGTGGAAGAATTAGAAAGGCTTATAGAAACCGATCCTAGATTAAGTTCGCTGTTTGGCAGAACAACTTCACTGCTCACACACTGCAATAGAAAATCATCTCTACGCCTTGGGATTCATTTGGAAATATTCTACATGGTTGCCACATGAACTGACGAGATTACAACTTCAGAAGAGAGCCGACACATGTATGGAGTTGCTAAGTTTTCATCGTACCACTGAGTGGCTGCGTGATGTTATCACAGGGGATGAAAAGTGGGTCCTGTATGTCAACTATATCCACAAGCACCAGTGGCTTCGAGCTGAGGAAACGGGCGTACCGACACCAAAACCAACACCAGAAAAAGGTTCTTTTGAGTGTGTGGTGGGGAATAAATGGAATTATTTACTAAGAGATCTTGTTGCCAGCTAACAGTACAATCACAGCTGAGATTTACTGTGACCAACTTGGTCGTATTGCGACTAGTTTACCAAAGATCAAAGTAAAGTGTACTTCTTACATGACAACGCCCGACTCCATATAGCTAAAGTGACTCGTGAAAAAATAATTTTACTTGGATGGACTGTCCTTTCCCACCCATCATATTCACCATGCCTTCTGATTACCACTTGTATCGTTCGCTATCTCATTATTTAAAAGACAAAAAAATCATGGATGAGGATTATGTGAAAACTGAACTCACTGACTTCTTCAATCAAAAACCAAAAGACTTCTACAGGGAAGGTAGTATGTCTTTGCCAACGCGTTGGCGACAGGTGATAGAAAACGATGGTGCTTACATTATTGAGAAATAATTATATTTAGTTATCTAAAAAATAACATAATCTTGTTCTGTGAAATGGCGGGTTTATTAGTTGCCAACCCAATACGAATACTTTCTCGCGACTTCGCCAACGTGTATGTCAAAAAATGTCCCACGAGAACGTATTATCGGATTTTTGAACGTACCCTATATGTCGTATCCAGGTAATTAACTAAATCTTTGCCAATTTCATCCAAATCCATTTAGCCATTTTTGCAGCTGACAGATAGACAAAATTATTCGTTGTACTGTTTTAACTTCAGTACCTACTGCTAATGTTATATTTAAAAAAAAACTAATAGACGTCGCGGTTTCTATCTGACTATTCTGAGAAAAACGGCCAAAACAAACTGGGCACAGTCTCTTTTAAACCTCATCCTCAATCTTGGTCAGACCACATGATGTAACCAAGTTTGTGTGATGAGTATGGCATAATCTATATATACATAGATTATGCCATGTTCATCACACAAACTTAGGGGTACTTACCAAGATTGAGGCTGAATTTTAAAAGAGACTGTAACCAGTTTGTTTCTGCCGTTTTTCTCAGAGTAGTCAGATAGAAACCGCGACCTCATTAAGTTTTTTTTAATAGGTCTATTATACTTTCGGGCTTCAGAGAACCAGTAAGGACTGTTAAAGATTCACGAATATGGTTTAAGAACTTTATTAATCCTCATGAATTAACAATAATTACATTCGAATGCCAGCTGGACTCAACAGTTTAACGTACTTCTCGACGCACGGAAGAGTCTTGGTATGGTAAAGTAGCCACCCATCAGTGGTCTCAAACCTACCGATTTTTCGGTATTTCTACCGAAATGGGCTCTGTTCTACCGAAATACCGAAATATAACGAATATTCTACGATTTCACAGTACACATGGAAATGTCATTTACCGATTTTGGGTACAAATATACCGTTTTTAACTGGCAATTCTACCGATCTCGTTCTATGACGTTCGAGACAACTGCCACCCATCTACGGACTCGTCGATCGACCCATATAGTTGCCACACTTAGCCACAAGCCCCTTATCTGCTAATATTAATATTATAATAGGTAGATACAGTAATGCATCAGCTAATGTATTATTAGAGTACCCATTAGGTGCGCTAAATTAATCTCAGCTTTAAAATTATATGCACAATACACACGTCCTTGTTATGTTGCATCCAGGAATAATTGAATTATTAATCCCATCGGATTACACTTAGACTGATAATGGATGTATGTTGTGTAGTGAAATAAGCTTTATTGATGAAATGTCGTATCTCAGGGGTTAAGAACTCGCTTCTCAAGCACGAACTTGTTGGTTCAAATCCGGGCAAGTACTAATTTCGCTTTTTCATCAGTGAAGTGAACATCGTGAGGTAATTTGGACTTATGAATTCTGAAATCACTAATCTGCTCTGTATGACAAGAAACAATAACTTAAATTCTTGGTTACTGTCATACATATTTTATACAAGATGCAATTTTGAACTGCAAATACTTTCAAGAGGTTGTTATGAGACTCGTAAATTATCATATAACAATACGATACCAAATCAATAATCAATAATACTCTTTATTTTAGATTTTTCAATTTTATTGTTTTTCAGAATAACTCTCTTATAACCCTCTTCAAAAAATCTATGAAAGAAATGTCGGTTGCGTTTGTTTGTGTGTGTGAAAGTGCAATTTAAGGACACGTACAGACTGGCCGCATTTTAAAAAAGGGAGTTCACACTTACCGATTTCCGTAAATAAGAACTTGAACTTGGCTTGACACGCTCCCGCGTGTCTAGATAAAATGAAAAAAAAACCTTTTCATTTTATTGTTGATTCGGGTCGAGAATCACTAACATAATTACCTCCTAAAATGTTTTGCAGATCCAAAACTGCACCTTGTATATTATTTATTTATCTACAACTAATAAATGAGTTTATTTCTATTAACAGGTTTATACAAAAACTTTATATACATACAATCATATTGGAAAGTAAGATATCCTCAATACCAAATTACGAATTTCTAAAGAGCCTTTTTTTACCGTCTAGCTTCAAAAACTGCAAAGTAGTTTAATATTAATAGCCTAAAAAATTTAAAAAACTGATTAATTTAAATAAAAAAGGAATACTGAATTTATTTTTGTGTTTTAACTTTTAGAGTCCATTATACATGTTCATGTTCATTGTCGTTTTATTCTTCATGTTATACATGTTGTTTCTGAAATATTTTTTTATTTTTTATACAATGATTTTTTATTTTAATACCGATTTATAAATTTTGCTTCATTTTAATTACAAAGGTCTGTACATTAGCATGAAACTTGCCTTGCTCCCAGAATTAATTTGAATCACCATTACAGTAACTAAATTCAAGTCATTAATATAACATAATATAGGGCTACTTTAGACTTTTGAGGATGCGACGGGAAGGGTCAGGGGAGCAAAAATTTGACGCGGACAGAGTCGCGGGCAGAAGCTAATTCCTTATAATTTAATTGCATCCTACTAATTTTCTACATTATTTTATTTTCTGGTACCCATTCCAAAGTCACTGGTAAAAACAAGTAAGTATTAACTATTTCTTGTAAAATCTGTGTTCAGACAGTATATGCTTAAGTACCTAGCACTATAGTGCCACTAAGAATACTAAGCTTTTTAAGCGTAACTACTATTAAATGGATCCTGAAATAAACTTAAGTAGCCCTGAATACCATATTTGAACTACTCTTTAGAATTCTAGGACGTCTTGAATTAATAAGTACCTACACTCTCTAGCAAAGCTTACTACCAAATGAAAGTTAAGATAAGTTTCTTTTACTCAAACTTAAAGCATTTATTTCAAATAAACCATGGTGCTCTCCTCACACAAGTCCAATGCAATTATAGAAAGAGATTGAATTTTACAACGTTAATAATATATTAATTTTACAATCTTCAAAATCTCTAACAATATTTCCAGATGCTAATCAAATTAGTTAATACGCCCTTGTGTAGTAGGACCATCGTTGATTCAAGCATTTTGTCAGCGATGTGATCCTATAATTTATAATATACTGGCTACATAGTGTGCGTTTTATACAAGACTAGCTTCTTTCCCCGGCTTCGTCCGCGTGGATGGTGAAAAATTCACGATTTCAACCCCCACTCCACCCTCTTAGGAATGCTATTTCAAAAAACCCTTTCTTAGTGGATACCTACGCTTCACAAAAAACACACCCTCCAAATTTCATGTCTATAGGACCAGCAGTTTAGGCTGAGCGTTGATAAATCAGTCAGTCAGTCACTCAGGACTTGGAATTTTATAATATCGATTTAAATACTGTTTCATTCTGTTGGAGTATGTGGGGTGGTATTCTATTGTAATATTTTAAACAGTATCCCATGAAGAAAGAGTCTACTTTAGCCAGTCGGTTGAACTAATTGATCCCTATTTGTAGTCCTATCGTTAGTTGTGTCTTTCACCGCGTTTACTGAAAAGATTTAATTATTATAAATGCTAAATGTGGTACGGCTAAATGTGGTGCCACAGTCCCGATTATATATTATAATCCCTGTAAAGTTGATCTCAAAAGTTACCGTTTGTTCACTAAGAAAAGATGGCCGATATTTGACGATGGTTTTTATCTAAGTAATCACAATCGTAAAATACATTATTGATACAAGCAGCAGAACTTGAAGTAACTCTAGTCAGTTCTGTAAAAACATTAGATAAATTGAACGATTTGAAAAGGCAATAATCTATTGCTATTTGAATAATTTTTAGAAATATTCATATTAAAAACACCACTGGATTTAGTTAGGGCATCTTCCATTATTGACTCTGATAAAAGAAAAGTTCTGTTAATGAGGGGGTCTGTACACGCACACTACAATATGCTTATCTCGCTCAATGCAGGACAGGACAGTTCGAAGCAATTTTCGACTGATAATTCAACTATGTCATTACTTTCCTTAGATTTTATATCATTTTTAACAATTTAATTGAACCTCCACGTTGTATTGATATAGATTTACGGTTAAAACAACTATCTTGTAGGTCTCATAATTAATTAGAATTTGGTAATCCTTTAACGAACTGAGAAAAACAAAAAAATGTGAAACTAATTTTTCCAAAAAAGATTTCAATGACCAATTATTTCGAAGAAATAAGTTCTAAGTAAACCCGGATAAACCTAGGTTTACTCAGTGGTCTAGCATTACCCGTTACATATAATATTATTTTATAAAAATAAACTCAGTCAGTGTAAACTTTAACATTAAAAATTATCATAAAATATTAATATAAATTAATTGTACCCTAAAGTATAACATCGTCGCCCCCTATATTACTTTGTTCTCTGAGACCATTCTTTCTGACGTAGTTTTTTTTTTATTTACTAGGCTCCTCTAAATCATAGCGTGACGTTAATTCTTTATACAATGTACCTTTATAATAAATAATAACTAAAAAACACGCTTCCATAGAAAACCAAACTAAAAAATAGAAAATAATGGAAAAAAAAGCGTGGGGTGCTTTTTAAGGTACTTTTTATTGATATCAGGCACCCCACGCTTTTTTCCATTATTTTCTACTTTTAAGAGTGGTTTTCTATGGAAGCGTGTTTTTTAGTTTTTATAAACTATTATTTAATTTCTATGTTTTAGGTTGTTTCGAATTTTGAGACGTATGTCAGCGAAGTTTTCGAAGACAGTTGTTTTGCTGTCCTGGTAACCCTGGCAAGGATAATGGCACAAATTTATGAAATTATATTGGTGTCATCGGTCCTCGATAAGTTTACAGAGTTTAAATGAAATCTAGTCGTTTAAAGTGGGTCAAAATCACGCTATAAGGAGACAGTTATAAACAAACATACAAGTGAAGCTAATATAAGGCATGTAAAAATGGATGTGTATCCCAAATTTAGCGGAATTGGCTAAAATTGGCGAAATTCGACTGGTAGATTCAGAACATCCCTACCTTAAACATACAAACATAATATTACTAGCTTCTGCCCGCGACTTCGTCCGCGTCAAATTTTTGCTCCCCTGACCCTTCCCGTCCCATCGAAATGCCTGCCAGTTTTCAACCATTTTTCGTCGCTACTCCGCTCCTCTTAATTGTAGCGTAATGTTATATAGCCTATAGCCTTTCTCGATAAATAGGCTACTTACCACAAAAATAATTTTTCAATTCGGACCTGTAGTTCCTGAGGTTAGCGCGTTCAAACAAACAAACTCTTCACCTTTATAATATTATATAGTTTATATATCTTTATAATATTCATTCATCATCATTTCAGCCGATAGGCACCCACTGCTGGGCATATGGCTCCCCCAATTTGAGGGCATTGAGGCATCGACACTCACGGGAAGAAATATGGTGCTATTAGATATCAGTATAGAAGAATATATTGAACAGTTATCATGGATTAAAAAGTTTTATAGTCTCAATTTGTATTCCATTTGTCCAGTCAAGTCTTCTTCTTCTTTTCGTGTGGACGGTATTTGGAAACCTTTTTTTTTGGGCCCACAACTTGCCTACGTTAATTGCGACAAAAGTGCGTCAGTCGGGGGTGGCTCTTAACTGTCAAATAAACCAACTGAATACAGTTGTCCTTAATTTTTTTTAATTATTATATTTTATTAATTATTTTTTCCCTCAAATTAATTAATCCTTAATATCTTTTAAACCGTCACCGTGTGGTACTGTGGTACCGGACGTAAAGAATAACACCACCCCATTTCTTCCCGTGGGTGTCGTAAAAGGCGACTAATGGACTTACTACAGAATGGGCAGCAGCGTTCTCTATGCATTTTACCACCATACTGCGATCGCCAACCCGCCTGCCAAGCGTGGCGATTATGGCCAAGCCAAAAAGCCCCAAATTGGGGGAGGCCTAAGTCCAGCAGTGGACGTCTTACGGCTGAAATGATGATGATGATGATCTTTTAAATGTAAATGAAATACTTTAAATTCAAGCTCTAATTTGTTCTTTCTAGGAACACTTTCCAGTACCCAAAGAATAAGAATTTTGATTTGACAATACGGTGAAGTTGAGGTCGCATTCAGTTTGCTCATCAATTAATTTACCCGCCCTTTATATGAGTAATCTCTGAGGTTATTTGATATTTATATGATGACTGATGATATATCAACAGGTAAGATTGATGTAGCACGGAAGTTTAGCCGTATCACCGTTAGGTTGTAATAGACCCTTTGGGAAACCCCGGCTCTCAGATGTAATCTCTTATTAAATCTCATTATTTACCAGTCAAGCTGTAATGTCAACAAAATTTTATGTTTAGTGGTTTTCGTTTTAAAAATCACCTCACTAGACCTATATTAGGATTTTCTTTTTCAAAATATTTATGCTTATTATTGTTTTCATTTTTTACACGCTTTATATTAGCTTCACTTGTATGTATGTTTGTTTGTAACCGACTCCTTATAGCGCGATTTTGACCCACTTTAAACGACCACATTTCATTCAAACTTTGCACACCTGTCAAAGACCAATTACAATGCAATAATTTCATAAATTTGTGCCATCATCCTTGCCAGGGTTACCAGGACAGCAAAAAACTGTTTTCTAAAACTACGCTGACATACGTCACAAACTACGCTGACATACGTCTCAAAATTCGAAACACCCTAAAAATAGAAAAATAAATAATAGTTAAAAAACACGCTTCCATAGAAAACCAAACTAAAAAGTAAAAAATAATGGAAAAAAAGCGTGGAGTGCCTGATATCTATAAAAAAAATACCTTAAAAAGCACCCCACGCTATTTCCATCATTTTCTACTTTTTAGTTTGGTTTTCTATGGAAGCGTGTTTTTTTTTATTACTTACTTTTGTCTAGACGACCAATTGTATGAACCTAAACGAGGCCAAAGGAGTGTGTAGAAATCGTAGCAGGTAGTGTTCCTTGGTTTCTGCCTACCCCCATGGGAAAAAGGCGTCATTGTAAGCATGTGTGTTTATCTAGATGTGTCAGCACACATGCGGACACATTTCGCCAGTTATCTTCAAGCCTCCTATTACAGGAGACTTGAAAATAACTAGTGAGGTGTGAGTGTACCCACACCTCACTAGTTATTTTTAAGTCTAGAGTACACTCTAGGTACACCTCTGTCTACCCTGTCGGGGCGTGATGTTATGTTACGTATTTTGAAGTTACTTTCATGCCACTGACAGGTTTTAGACCACTGTTTCTATTCAGTTAATAAAAAAAAAATAAGTTATGAATTTCTATATTAAATTTTATCTGTGTGTTTATTGCCTTTTTATTTTTCCTCTGTATATTTGAACCATTTATTGGATATTATTCGTGAATAATGACTTGTAATTTAAAAATAACAACACATTTTTTTATTTTCATGTCAAACGAATTCATTTATAATTATATTAGCAGGGATATTTATTGTACTTAAAATTTAATATTAATACATCAGCACAGGCTGCATATGTGAAACTGTATTTTACAATTAAAAGCTTCATATCTATACAACTTTAATTTTTGTTTATGCGAAACCTGAAACACGGGTCTTGTATTTTTATGTAAAGAATCTATGAAAAAAAATTAAAAACTGTATCATTAATAATCACAAAGTTATAAGCTTGATAAGTTACCTGGTTGTCCACGCAAAAACATATGCAGATCACCACAAACAGCTAGTGTACGTACCATCTCCGTGTAATGGACGTTTGAATACGAGAAAGACATGATAATTTTAAAATCGAAACAAAACACTAAGGCCCGCGACTTGGAAGCATAATTAAATATTTTTGGTACAAAATATAACATGGTGTAAAAATTATTGGAATCGATTCAGTTACTGATTCTGAACAAACTATATTCAGGTTTCGCATATACTAAAAATAATCTTGTATACTCGGAAATAAAATGATAAATGCTGCTCACTCGTCATTAGAACCATTAAATTTCAAAGTATTCAGGAAAACGAAACAATAATGTGAAATTGTACTCACTGACTAAAAATAAAAGAACAACCGGGAAAGTATTTTAACTTCTCGTACAAAAGTGACAAGTAAAGGAATTCCTCTCCGACAGCTACTAAACAATTAAGCCAGCGTTAACATCGCTTTAAAGTAACACCGTCTAATGAACGCGTGACATTACAGCGCTTTCCGCTGAGTGGTAGTACTCTAATGAAGGAACATTCGCTTCATGAAGCGTATGATGCTTCGCAGTTTCTGGTTTACGCGTTCGAGTTTATCGCTTATTAGTGGAGTGACACGCTGCAGCCAAGTTCCACGTCGGTCGGTTATTACGCGTGCTTACGTCTACACTGCGCGGCGTAGTTTCGGCGATGTGTTGTTGGTAAAAAAGCGCAGAAACTTTTTCAACTGCCTTCTGGACCAATCAAAAGTGCCGTCAGTTTGATTCTGTTGAAACAAATGCTTTGAGTTCAGAACTGAAATTTCAAAAATATGAGTACGTATAATTTTTGGTGGAAAATATTTACAGCTACCTATTGCAAAATGGGTCTTAACAAAATGATTAATCAGATTTTAGACGTTGTGTTGTCTAATAGAGTTGAGTAATAACGAAGGGCACTCTAATTGTCTTGAATAAAACAACTCCAACTGATCCCAATGAAAGAGTGAATATCAATGATTTTATTATAAAAAAACGCTCTGCTTATATACATTTTCGGAATGATAATTTAGGTACAATCTGTTATTATTTACAATCATCGACCAATAGCGTTGAGCCTCGCGCGCATGCGCGCGGGCGCTGTGTAGCTCTCGGAACTATTCGCCGGAAAGGCATAAATAGGACGTGCGAGCAGGGCGCGATCCTTTTCACCGGGCGCCGTCGTCGAGTCAAGATGGAAGACTGCCTCTGGTCCGCGGAACGCGTGTGTCTTCAGCGTCGTGTGTCCACGTGTCCATCCGCATGAAATGAAGATGCCGATGCTTCTGCTTGCTCTGCATGCATTAACAAACCGCTTCTTTCGAAGCGAACCGCCGAGCGTGTGCGGCGTTGTGATAGTGCTCGTGCCACGTCGGCTTATCTTGTTTCTTGATGGTCAAAACGCACTCGTCTTTTTCAAGAGGGTTTGCTTCACTGTTTCTTCTTGCAAAAAATCAAAAACGTGGTAAAGGTAACTGGTTCAGAGGTATGAGGTAATTGTTTCGGTGGTAAGGTAATTGGTTTGCTGGTATGTGGTAATTGCTTTTCAGGTATATGGTAAGGTTTGGTGGTAAGGTAATGGGTACAAGTACTGTGTCGCCACAAGATCACTATGTTTATGCTTAGGTGATCGATGTTAACTACTTTGATTTAATAGTTAATATCCTACTACAGCTCAGTTTGTTTATTGTTCCTTAAGTAGGATCTCAGATTAATGGCAACCTCAGTGGCCTCATTTAAGAGCAGTGATGGCGAGTGGTATCGACTGACGAAATGCGACTTGCGAGTTGTTAGTCGTAGGTTCAAACCCAGACAGACGCTTTACTTTATGTAAATTATTTCAACACCACTACTCTCAAAACGGTCGCTCACAATGGGCCTCATAAGAAGGCTAGAAGTCACCCAAAGAGCAATGGAGAGGGCTATGCTTGGAGTTTCCCTGCGTGATCGAATCAGCAGTGATGAAATCCATAGGAAAACCAAGGTTACCGACATAGCCCGAAGAATTGCCAAACTTAAGTGACAGTGGGCAGGGAACATTGCTCGCAGAATAGATGGCCGATGGGGTCGGAAGGTTCTGGAGTGGCGACCGCGTACTGGAAGACGTAGCGTTGGAAGGCCTCCCACAAGATGGACCGATGACCTGGTGAAGGCCGCAGGAATGCGTTGGATGCGAGAAGCACAGAACAGGTCGAGGTGACGGTGCTTGGGGGAGGCCTATGTCCAGCAGTGGACGTCTTTCAGCTGAAATGAAGACGATGATGACTCTCAAAATGATGAAAGTATATATCGGCATCATGAGGAATCCAGCATATCCAAGAACCATAAAATCGAAGATATGTGGCATCTACCAACTCGCACGGAGCCCGCGTGGGATCACGGCCACTAACTCTCGCCGAGAGGAGGCTTGTGTCCTAGCAGTGAGAACATTATAGGTTGATTATGATGAATGGCAATCCTACCTTACATTGGTGTCTCAACTATGTTTGTACTGGAGCAGGGTATAGGTATTGTTAATAATGCAAGCAAACGTTGAAGCCCTAAAATTGTAAAAGGCGTATGTCTGGCGCTGTAGAATATTGATAAGCTGACGATGATTCATATTAAATGACAAATGATTTTATTTCTGTAAGTAGGTATTACCGAGTGGTGCCGAACGTAAAGAATAACACCACGCCATTTCTTCCCGTGGGTGTCGTAAAAGGCGACTAAGGGACTTACTAGATAATGGGCAGCAGCGATCTCTGTGCATTTTACCACCATACTGCGATCGCCAACCCGCCTGCCAAGCGTGGCGATTATGGCAAAGCCCCCCAAATTGGGGAAGGCCTAAGTCCAGCAGTAGACATCTTACGGCTGAAATGATGAAGTAGGTTTATACCAACATTTTCTACACGTCAAAAATATATTATTTATTAAAACTAGATAAGTTAGATGTTTCCTATCCGACTACTTTCAGAAGAAAGACCAAAATTAAACAAACGTCACAGTCTCTTTTAAAATTCCGACATTTGATTACTCAGATCATGTGAGACGAGGACGAATAGGTTAGTGTCTGAAATAGTCTGGTGAAGAAAGAACTACACAGATTTGAATGGACCTTTGAAGTCAGTGCAAGTAATTGTTAGAAATCGTGTGGCTTAACTAGAAACTTAAGGAGCTCAACGAATCGACGAACTAAAAATAAAGGTTTAGTAGGAATGTTTAGAAATAGAAATATCTGTTGAAACATCCAATTAATTGTAAAGCGAAACATGTATTTCTTATTATTCTAAAATATTCCGTTCTATTCTCCTTAGAATATCTATAGTCCAGGTTGTTTCAAAAATTTTCGTATCGTACCTAATAGCCAATTTACAAACATCGTCTGAAAGCTTGGGTTTCATACTATTATTATTGTTTAAAAGTAGTATATGCTTTATATTTTTATTGTCTACTAAGTTCTGCCCGCGACTTCGCGAAATTTCTTGTTTTAATATTAAAACAAGAAAAGCAGAGTGATATTAAATATAGTACTCTACAGACTACCTGCATTATTGTTTCTGTTTTTAATTTCCATGCACTTAAAGATTGTATTTAATGATTATTTTTAGTGACCTGACCGCTCGTTGTATCACCCTGTATTACATGACTACATTTTATTTTAACTATAGTTCCGATGGTGTACATAATAAAGAATAGTTTAGTATCTTATATCATTCGTTCAATAAAATCCGTTGACATAAAAAACTAACCAGTGTCCAAGAACAAGTTCTCACAATGCCCATGAGAGACTCAATATGATAACTTACCAGACGACTCACTGACACGACACATGACGAAGCAAACTCACTAAAAAGCGTAACTGTAATATAATTTTATTTCAGAACAGCCAAGTGTGAAGTACCTATACAGTTTAATCTGTTTACAATAGCGCCCTTGACAGAAAGGTTTACTGGTTACAAGGGTGGAACATTCACACTTTGGCACCACGCCAAGTCTGATGTTTTAACTCACTTAAGGCCAAAACGTCAAGGTAGCCGCAAAATTAAAATTTACTTTCGTTTTTGTAATTTGTAGGCCAGTGTCAGGTTGCATGTTAATCTAAATATGATTCACGGCCGCAAGAAATATTCATATATAGAATTACATCTCTCTAAGTACATAGAACCCTAATAAGTGACTCATTTGAGGCCAATTTTAAGTTAAAGAGTTGTATTAAAAGAAAAGAAAGAAAGAATATTTGGACAAAGTTCGTGAAACTAGTGAAAATAATATTTTAACAACAATAGTGTGCGCTACATGATCGTACCAAAAACGTTGCTGATATTGCTGATTCTAAAGATTATAATTCTGTAAATACATATTTTTTACAGTCGACATTCACTGCAAATTGCAAAAAAAATTAAGTCAATTTGAAATTCGCGGGCCATCTTAGGGCACCCCTTAATATAGATGAACATTAAAGATACAACGCCCAGTCGGCCGTATTCAGGGTTTGTACGGTGCAAGATAGCGTGAAAATATTAACATGTTTTCAAGGTCAAAAAGCCCGATAATGTTGTAGTTTGCCGGGCCGTTTTGACCCTACTGCGTACTCGTACCCGTGTGACGACATTGCGTCTTCGAGGTCAGAGCAGGCCTTTTTTTGGCTCGTATTTATTTCAATGTCTGAATTTAGTACTGATGAGATAATAGAGAACACGCGAATCGTGCGCCGTCGGAATAACGATACCCTTTTTTATTGAGATCACAGTTTACAATTTGCCAGTAAGTACCTAAGAATTTACAGAGAGCTCATTGTCTTGTAAGTTTAGTAGGCTACACGTCACATCTTATATACTAACACTCAGACGTTGAGCTCAAGCTTAGAGTTGCAATAGAACACAATATAGGTATAATACCTAATTCTTATTTCAACTTTTTATTAGTGGTTGTCATATGCAATCATGTCATTTGGTTTAAATAAGTTTTTAGATATTTTTTATTTATTTATTATATTACATGTAGATTATTTTAAATATTGTGAATGTGACAATAATCTTGTGGTCTGTAGATGTGATTTTCTATTTTATTAAGTAACTGGTACTTGCTGATGGCCTACACTGTCCTCATTAATAATAATATTTGTGTGTAGCAGTAAATCTATGTGTAATATTTTTATGAAGTTTTTTTTAGTTAAATGCTACCGTGTTGGCTTGCTGCACGCTTTGATGTTCACTGTGCAGCAAGCAATTGTTATCTAAATCTATATATTAATACGTGAAGCGAAAACTTAGGATCCCTTTTTACGAAAATTGGGCGGACGGAGGAGTATGAAATTTCGCACACTTATAGTTTATACAGAGAAGAAGTGACGAATCCTAATATTTTTTTAAATTATGCGTAAAAATACATTATTTTCAATAAATAACACGTTACGCACACTACTATTCATTACCGTGTATTTAATACACACATGCATAGATATTCTTTTGTTTATGGTCCAAATCTGTGGTTTTATGGGGAGTGTCAAGTATGGCATTAGTAAGTTTCGCATACAAAAAATAGTGTCGTGTGCAAACTTTAGAGGTTGTATGCCTCACGATTGTACAGGCTGGTCATAGATTGTACAGGCTGGTTATAATTATGACATTTTGAACTGTCATACTTAATTAAAAATAATAGGGAAAAATTCTATAAAAACAGAGCTTTCTGTGATAATTCATTCCATATCCAGCAGTTAAGAAGTATTAAGAAAATAAAGAAGAGAGTCCTGAAGAAGTATTCTTTACTCATTAAACCTACGGCCTGGTCCTAGCCATCACCATCCCGCCAGCGAACCCTCTCCACAGTAGTACAGTGTCAAAAAATTGTCAATAGTGTTACTGAATGTCAACTAGCTTTTGCCAGCGGCTTCGCCCACGTGGAGGTCGGAAAATATCCCACGGGAACGTACTACCGGGATAAAAAGTAGCCTATGTGTTAATCCAGGTTATAAACTGTGTTCCAAATTTCATCCAGATCCATTCAGTAGTTTTTGCGTGAAAGAGTAACAGACATCCACACAATATATTTATTATTATATTTTTCATTTAATAATGTATTTCTATTCAAATGAAGTACGGTCGAATTTCGACCAATGGGCAATCACTAGTATTAATAAATTAAGCTAAAACTTTGTACCCCTTTCTACAAAAATTACGCGAATAGAGAAGGAGAAGAATAAATAAATGTGTGATTATTTTTTTAGGTTTTGTGTCACCTGTGCATACCAAAGTTCTTATTCCAGCAATGTAGTTTAAAAAATCTAAACCCGGACGGCCCTTGCTTTACGTGAAACGTCTTTATGTGCAGCAACATTTTAATTCATCTTTCTCTATAGTTTTTTTTTTAATAAAGCTTTAAATGATACTAATAAGAAGAACACGAAGGACTCCAGCATTTCAATGGAAAGATCTAGTGCAGACTCAGTGTTAAAAGGCAACGGCAGCAAAGTTGCTCCAATGGTTTCAAATGAATTTCAACTAAATATAAGAAGCTATTCCGAAATATCATCAGATAACTTATGGCCAGCAAGGTACGATTACTTGCTAGAGCGTTAAAAGGAGAAATATGTCCTTACTAAGATAATACGGAACAGCCGATCTATTAAAATAAATTCGCAGTGTAAAATCGTAGATGAGTGGATCATTTAAATGAGTGTATGCCAAACGATTTTCTACGAAATGAAGTTTATGCTATCCGCTGTTATGCAAAATAATATTATGACGAAAAAATTCTGCCATAAAGGGTGGACCCAGATTAGACATGTCCAAGTGTTCAGTTCACTCAATAGTCAGTAAACATACAGCTTAACTCAGAACTTAAGGAGCTCAACGATTCGACGAACAATACCATAGAAGTAATATTTGTGTAGGCCGCATGAATTACTCAAACTGCCAGACCATGGAGGAAATAAAATGAGAAGAAACGAAACTTTCAAAATACATAATTGAAACAATACAGTGCTGTATAAAGAAAATATTCATTTTCTATACAATATACCTACATCTGTGGTATCAAGCGTGATGCCCATATTTGCAGATACTTTAAAGAAAAGTCTCGTTTTATGCCTTAAGACCGAAGATACGGCACGACCAGCGGAGCTGGAAATAGCCGGCTTCCTCTAACCGGTCGTAACTCTTAATCGCAGCGACCGATAAAAAATATGTTCCGATAGCTGGTAGGTTTCATGGCTGAGTTGGCTAAACAGTGGTTTATAACTGTTAATTTTGTTTGTCTGTCTACACAGTTAAGAATCGACTTAATTTTCTTTGTTTAAGTAACCAATACTCAATCACAGTCTAGCTTTTACAATTAATAAAATCTTAGGACAACCAAAACGTTATCTGATCCCAAACTAGGCAGAGGCTGTACTATGGCAACCAAACAACTGAAAAACACACTTATATATTTCTAAATACATACAGATTATAGATAAATTACACCCAGACACAGAACAAATGATTGTGCTCATCACAAAAAGATAAGTCCTGGGTGGGAATCGAAACCACGACCTCAGTCTTAGCAGTCATGGTCACTAACCACTAGACTAATTATCTTGCGGTCAACTTCCAGTCAAACCAGATGCAGCAGCAGCTTTTACACGGAATGACTGCATTACTGAGCTCCACAATCCAATAATTGGGTAATACGATAACCCTCTGGAAAGACTGCTGGTTGTTGAACTTTTGAGTTTTTGCCGGCAGTCCGTTGTGTAAATTTCGGGACCAACGGCTTAGCATGCTTTCTGTGGCACGAAGGACTCGCAATACACGTATGTTATGGTTTGACACCCATGAAGCGACCGCGGCAAGCGTAACTAAATCTTCGATCGACCCGTGCGACTGTTATTATTTAGGCACGAGCTCCTCAGCTTGGTAGCCAACACTGATATATTTATTTACTCGTTACTGAATATTGTGTGTAGGTATTACTTATAGGCATGACATTGTACCGTGTGGTGCCGGACGTGAAGAATAGCACCACCCCATATCTTCTCGTGGGTGTCGTAAGAGGCAATTAAAGGACTTACTTACTAAAGAATGGGCAGCAGCGTTCTTTTTTTTTGACACTGACATCTCGTAGTTAGCCCGAAGGCTTTCACTACTTAAACGGGCTTTCCCTGCGAATGACTTTAGACGCGAATCTAAGGCCTCCAGCCAGGGGCTTACAAACTAAAGAAAAACTACAAACTAAGCGACTAAGACCTAAGGGCACCCCCGGTGGGGTTCGGACCTCGGCTTAGGGAGTCACTGGTGGGGGGGATCAGCAAGGGATAGGCTGGATCTGAGTGGTCGTTAACTAAAGGCTCAGCGACGCGGGCTGGCTCATGCAAGGGTCGGGGGGGGGACTATTAGCTAGTCGGGAGTGTCGCGACGACGGACCTCGGCGGCGAGGTCGGTATGACGAACGTTTCGGTTTAAGTAAGGTACTGGTGGCCCTATTGCTCTCCTGGAGGAGGGTAATGGGGTCATCAGGATCGGTTAGAATATGCCGCGGACGGCGGGTCTTACTAATGCGGGAGGGGATGTAGTTGGCTGCCGCGACAACCAGAGGGTTGCGGTGGGTTGCGGCCCTATCGAAGAAACGCTTGGAGATGTTTTTCATGAATTGATGGATAGTCGGGAGTTTGAGATCGAGGTGGTGGTTAGTATTCCGAACGTACCAAGGCGAACCTGTGGCGTTACGGAGAAAACGGTTTTGGAGGGTCTGCATCCTATGGACGTGATGGGGTTTCGCGTGTGCAAAGACTGCACATGCATAGGTCATTATTGGCCTTATGCACGCGGTGTAAATAAGCTTTTTGCACCGAAGTGACATTTTGCTTTTCGGATTGAAAATGGGGTGTAGCCTACCGAGAGCGAAAGCGGCCCGCGAACGGACCTTCTTTATGTGCTCAGAGAAGGAGAGATGCTGATCTAAGATCACGCCTAGATATTTGGCTCGCTTCTCCCAAGGGATCTGCTTGCCGAACATGGATAGGGGGGTCGGGGGGCGGGGTTTGAGTCGCGGTTTGGTAAAGAGAACCGCCTGACTCTTGTCGGGGTTGACCTCGATTCGCCACTTCCTGAACCAGTCGGCGAGGTCGTCGACTGCGGCCGCAGCAGCGTTCTCTATGCATTTTACCACTATACTGCGATCGCCAACCCGCCTGCCAAGCGTGACGATTATGGCAAATCCCCCCAAATCTGAGGAGGCTTATGTCCAGCAGTGGGCGTCTGTCGGCTGAGGTGATGGCTAATAATAGTTTCATTCTTTAACTAGGTTAAGTATGAAATATGTGAACGGACTCCTTATTACATGCCCTTCTTTATTTTATGATGAACAAGGGCATTTAAATACAAATCCGATTCTATTTATATTATTACTAGCTTCTGCCCGTGAATTCTTCTGCGTTAAATTTCTTCTTCCCCCAACTCTTCCCGTCGCTTTGAATCGCTTACCCGTGCGATTTTACCCGTTTTTGCAACATTTTTCATTATTGCTCCGCTCCTCTTGGTTGTGGTGTGATGTTATATAGTCTATAGCCTTTCTCGATAAATAGACTACCCAACACAAAATATATTTTTTTAATTCGGACCAGTAGTTCCTGAGATTACCGCGTTCATCCAAACAAACATACTCTTTAGCATTATAATATTAGTATAGATTCAAAGCCTGTAGCATTCCAGCCCTTCCTGCTCTCTTGCCACTTCTTCTCTCTGTTTATAGCTGCTAATGACCAGTTCTCTTAGAAGGAGTTAACTCCATTATCTCCACCTGAGCCTGCAGCTATGTCGCTTGGCATTAAAAGAACCCATTGACTTGTTAGTTTGGCCAATTGATCATCTGACGGACTACGACAAAACTAACTGATTACTAATAAATAATCAAAAACAGGTCCAATAATATTATTAGATTAGATTAAACTATAAAAAAAGAAGTTTTAATGATAAATAATTAGTTGTTATTATTTGCTTTCGTTTATTGTTTTTTTTAAGCTATTAACAATTAAAAATATATACTTCAGAGAAATCTGCCTTAAAGTCGAACAGTCTTTGAAGGAGTTCAAGTTGAACCCTCGTCGCAAGCGGTCGTCTGTGCGCGCTAACAGGGAAACACTTCAAATAGAATACAATAAAATAATTTGGGGACTGCCAAGATCAAATATCATAAAAGAGTTAACAAAAAGGGGAAAAAACCAAACACAAAAACGATGACAAGGTACGAATGTAACAACGGTTGAGACCAAGTTTGTCAAACAATGCAACTGTGCCGCGCTGAATAGAAATTCTACCAAACCAAAATACCAAGACTGTATAACGAAAAACTAGCAAATGTAGTAATCACCTCAACGAATGAAAACATCGAAGTACCCTGGAACATTGTAACGGTTGTAACTCTGACTCTTCAGACGATTTACTCAAGGGACCACCGATTAGCCCTTTTTAACCTACAGAAGGCCAAATTTCTACAAAGCAAGCAACCAAATAACTCCAATATGCATAATCACGTAAAAGAAAGCCAGACAACACTCCAAAAGGTTAAATATCAGAACAAGAGATATGCAGACAACGTGATAAATATGCTTCACCGAACTAAGGAAAAAAAAATCACCCCGCAAAACACATGCAAACGCTCAACACATTCCCCAGGCAAAAAAAGAAAAAACCGAAAAAAAGCAGGGTACCGATATCCAAATGAGAGAAAAAAAAAAAGTCCGAGGGCCTTCGGCCCGCTTCGACCGACGACGAAAGAAACAAAGGAAATCATCATCACTCCCGATGGTATTATCATTTGCGGACGACCTTATCCTCATTACAGACGAGCTGAAAGAACTAAAACGAATCCAATACCACATTATTGCGGCTCAGAAGCAATGAACGAGTTGAGTCATGATTTGATTGACCAAGCTAGGAAAAAAGGAAACCAGGAAACTGCGGATATAAGAAAATGCATCAAATTTAAATCGGTAAAACCGTAACAAAACGCGTCAAGAACCACAGGATGTGCTACCTAGCACACGGTGAACCACACCACGCATGCATGCAGCAATGCACTACAAGGCCAAATCTAAGAAGATCGAGCGACCTACTTACAAATATAACGACAACCTAAAACAAGACATCAAATACGAATACTTCGACATGGGAATCAAGTTTTGGACGGACACAGCTGGAGATATTATCGTACTTTGTATGATATATGACTTAAAAGTATCAGCACTCACAAAGGCGAGCCGATCAAGACCGAGAAGATACGGACGAGTTATCATGAGAGACTCGATCAACAAACCGAGACAGAGAAAATGCATCAATTTTTAGACGGGAAAACCATAACAAAACGCATCAAGAACCACAGGATGTGCTACCTGGCACACATTTTCAGACGCTCTGAACCACACCTGTTTCATGCAGCAATGCAGTACAGGCCCAAATCTAAGAAGGTCGGACGACCTATTTGCTAATGGAATGACAACCTAAAACAGGACATGAAATACTTCGACAAGGATATCCAGTTTTGGAGGGACACGGCTGGAGACAGAAATAAGATCAGGAAAGCGGCTAGTGATATCTACAAAAAACCAGAAACTGATATCAGCGAGAACTCAGAAAACGACCAAGAAAACAACAACACGGAACATAGCGAAGCCTCGACATAGAAAAGAGCCAAGCAAACGGTTAACTCCACCAAAAGATGCATCGGTGAAGCTCGACCTGGATCAACATGCCGGCGACGACGTGAAAAGATGCCCTCCTATAGACAAATATCACCCTTCTCTCCACTAGTCCAATGCTTACTTAAGGCTGCATAGTCGGTAGGCTCGTAATCCTTTCCTATCCTATGGGCACGTCTTCCCTACCATTACAGCGCCCCCCGGTCTACTTCTTGATATGCAATGGCTTATGTAGCACCATGAATCATGACGCTTCAGGGGTTAGTGCAAATCTCGGGGTTCATTCGATTAATCGAGTCTGGTCAAACCACGCTGGGATCGGTGCAATTCATTTCATTTCATTTCATTTCATTCATTTCAGAGAAATCTGCCTTAAAGTCGAACAGTCTTTGAAGACTTAAATTCACACAAAGTTTTATATCTACTTTTTTTTGTGTATATGTATCTCATTTTGTAAGTTTTATATCATTCAGTTCATTAACATTCGCTTTGTAAGGCAAAGTGACTAGTAGGCCAGTAAAGATGATAATTGCTTCACCGGCATTCCATGTGATAGGTGCTAATGGATGCAAATGGGATTAATTCTCAGGCCATTTTAGTCTTAAGCAGAGCAGTTTTAAATACATGGACCGCTCAGTAACGTGGGCTTTTTTTTTTGGATGGGTAATCATTAAATTACTTCTCCCGCTCTGGGCGGAGTGGGATGTCAGACTTTTACTGACCAAAACCCACCCGTGTTCCTTCAGTTGCCCATGTGCCAGGGTCACGGTATCTCTTTTGAACAATCTCGCGACCCTGGCAGGCATCGGTCCTAGCAGACCCCTTCAGTGCTGCTGACATCTTTTTGATGCGCGCGTGGAACACTATGCGCCATCGCCCCGAGCCTGGTCCTTACCGGCCTGTGAGCTACCCATTGCTCGCCGCCCTCAGTAACGTGGGCTATGACTGAAATAATGATTACCTACATAACAGCACGCTTGAAAACCTCGAAGGGTTAGACAGAGGTATATTTAAAGGATACCTGCATTCCGCCGCTTTTTTTTTAAATGTCATGACTCATATCTAATAAGGGCGAACTTAATGCCATCAACCAGGCAATATCCTTCAGGCAGGTAGTTTGAAATTTCTAACTTGTGACTGAACCAAATTTTTATCATTCCTAAAGAAATTCCATAAAAAATACACTTTTAGTATTCCCGAATTTTCCAATTTTCCGAGCAACTTTATAAATTTTTCTTTTCATAAACCCTGATTCGGACTATTATGATTATTAAAAAAAAACTCAATTTGGTTCAGCCGCTGCGCAACAATGGCAAAACTTCATGGCCTCATCATCATCATCATCATCATTTCAGCCGAAAGACGTCCACTGCTGGACATAGGCGTCCCCCAAGCACCGCCACTTCGACCTGTCTTGTGCCTCTCGCATCCAACGTATTCCTGCGGCCTTCACGAAGTCATTGGTCCATCTTGTGGACTGTAAAGTAGGCCTACGTATTAAGTAACGTTTGTAAATATTGACTTAAGACGCTTAAAACTCAATAGCGGACTCCCGGCCACCGTGAGCGCGAGCTTGCGGGCGGCGAGCAATCGGTAGCTCGCCGCCCGGTAAGAACCAGGCTCGGGTCGACGACGCGTAGTGTTCCACGCGCGCCTCAAAGAGATGTCAGCAGCAGTGAAGGGGTCTGCTAGGACCGACGCCTGCTAGGGTCGCGAGATTCGTTCGAAAGAGTTACCGTGGTCCTGGCATATGGGCAACTGAAGGAACACGGGTAGGTTTTAGTCAGTAAAAGTCTGACACGCCCTCTCGCTCCGCCCACAGTGGGAGAAGTCATTTGATGATTTCCCATCCAAAAAAAAGGCGCTAAAAACACTGTAGCTATTTTTCAAACTCTATAAAAAATGCCAGTAGAAATTAAAACACCACGAAATAGCTAGCTCATTTTCATCGTCCTAGACTTTCCCAACTATGTTAGGGTCGGCTTCAAAACTACCCGGATACAGTTGAATACCAGTATTTTAACGTGGAACATCTACCTATCCAGTTACTAGGTAACAAGATACCATTTGGTGAGACTGGTTGTTAGACTTTCGGGCTTCTGGCGACTCGTAACTACTATCTAAGATCCAAGATTGGCAGCCGGGACCAAAACGGCTTTACGTGCTTTTCGAGGCACCGCGGTCTTGATATGTAAAAGTTGGCACCCATCCACGGATTAATCGCGGCTAGAGTAGTTACCTATTTGTACTTAATTAATATCTGACAGTACATTTCTTTCATCATCGCAAACAGACAAACGTAGGTTTAATCAACCAACCATAAATTTCAACTACGTATTGCCAGTGGAGATAGCAAGCAGTGTAGCATTGCAACCAGTGAGTACTGACTTGTTTATCTTTTTATTAGGAAGCAACTAGTGGAAGAGTTTCATTTTCTTTTAACGTTCGCAATATCAAATTCCCTTTTAGTTGCCATCAGAGTGAACTGAAGTTTCTGTGTAAAAATCTGAAACGAACTACCTACTCAAATAATAGAAGACTAAACGTCTCGGTGCACATTTTAAGCCTTATAAGTTTACCATCCTTCACACCACAATACGCAAGCATAAAGAACTAACTTACGATGCTAAGTCAACATATCCTGCACGAAGAAATAACAGAATATGCAAGGCAACTAAACACAACACGGCTTTCTTCACGAGACACTCATGCTTCCTTGCTCCTTACCTATATAATAAACTCAACTCTCTTTTAAATATATTCTATTATACAAAAATATCTTCTGTATTTAAATTACAATGATACGGAATCCTTACTTATGATTACTAAATAACATCTCTGTTCTGTCTGCAGTAAATCAAGAGCAATCAAAACTCACTTATCCATAACCACGCATACATTTATATACATTCTCCCACAAACACAGATGCGCGCAACCGTACTCTCACTCATCACTCATCACACACACACAACACACACACACACACACACACACTCACAACACACACACACTCACAACACACACACTCACTCACCCAACCACAAAAAATATAATTATTTATTAACTACACCTCTAGTTGTAATTTGTACCAACTTACTCGCCGCGGGAGGAAGACCTGGAGTCCTGAAATACAGGGCTGTCCTAGTTTAGGCTCCAGTCCACACCATTTATTTTATGTACTTATACTGTGTTTAGATTAGTGTGGAAAATAAATGAATTTTCACTTTTTTTTTTTACTAGCTTTTGCTAGCGGCTTTGCCAGCGTATTATACGTATAAACCTTTCTCTTGAATCACTCTATCTATATATTAAAAAACCGCATCAAAATCCGTTGCGTAGTTTTAAAGATCGAAGCATACATAGGAACAGACAGAGGGAAGCGACTTTGTTTTATACTATGTAGTGATATGGAATAACATGTGTACCAAGACATGCATGTCATTGTTCGTGCCCAGTGTCACCGGGCTATTTTCGGCTTATCCGGTGAATTTTTCAAAATTTGTTACGATACACAGCAAAAAAACAGCCAAATTGGTCACGCCGTTCTTATGTGATGGTTCTTAATATTTGCGGCAATTGATTTTTAACCGAAGAAAAATGTAAGGAGGATTTTAAATCGACGACCTATTTTTACAAGGGCAAATTAAATTAGCTGGCAATACGTTACCCACGTGTTGGGTATCGATATAGAAAACGAATGAATCAAAAAAGGAAACACACACGCACAAACAAAAATACAGTGGAGTATCTTGTGTTTGGCGTGTTTGGCGGTTCACCAGTAGTACTATATTCTGTAAACGAACTTCAGTCAAATCGCCTCAAATAAACTCCAAATCGATTTCAATTTCTTTATCAATACTTATAAATAAATTAAACTCGATTTTTGTGTCTGTCTGTAAGACTACGTCATTTTGGGTCTCACCGTCATTTAGCGAATTTATTCGCGATGGTTTTTATAAATAATTTATTCATTTTATTTACACATGTAATAAAGGATTATCGATATTAAAAAAAAAACCGTGAAGTTATAAAAACCGTGCGCATCCAGTCTTTTATAATTAATTTAGAATACATGGCAACATATATTGAATATCTCTTGTACCAAGTAAACGTTCATTTTCATATAATTTTCGCAAGGATAACGAGGAAGCAACTAGGTCGGCCATCCAATCCATTGTTATGGCATTAATATGGGAAAGCAAAGGCGAAGCTATGGGCAGTATTCGTAGAATACCTCTTGAAAGTCAGTTTATCCTGAGTCTGCTTTCCTGCCAGCCATAAACTTTATTTGACACTTCGCCCGCGACTTCGGCCGCGTAAAATTTTGGTCTCCCGACCAGACCCCGCGTCACATCCTATCGCCCGCCCGCGGATTTATTTCGTATTCACTTAGCCTACTTTTCAACTTTTTTTCTTTTTGCTCGGCCCCTAAGAGTCGTAACGTGATGATAGCCTTTCTCGGGAATTTCAAACCCGTTTGTTAGTTTCAGAGATTAGCTGCTCCATACAAACTTCGAACAAATTAATTTTAACTCTGTAACTGCTATACGAAAGATTCGATTCAAATAATTTGAAAAAGAATTTCCAGGCACATAATTAGTTTAAGTATAAAATATTGAACCGAATAGGGATTCATAATTACGATACGAGTGTCAAAATTTTCATCGTACTCTTGTTTTAACGGACTAATAAGCTTGGCCATCATTCAATACTCAATATATTTATTGCATTTCACAATGTGATCTTAGGTGTTGGTTTGGCAAAGACATGATTATTATGGACCCCGTCGGGCACAGTAAAATAGATGAAGGAAAGTGCTATAATCTGACAATTTAGTTAATAGTATTAGCGCTATTCTGTTAACAAACTTCACTCAAGTGAGAAACGAACTCTAAATCTAATTCACTTGTTTTGTAAATGGACTTTTTGTCAATAGTATCGAATTATACTCCATCAGAATTCACAATATGGCTACATGCATTTAATGTCTTTGAATGTGTAGCCATATTCCAGAAAAGTTGGCTTCTTGCATTCGAAGTCTCGCTCTTTGTTTAGAGATCCTCCCTAGGATGCTTCCTGGTAAGGATCCATACACAAAGAGCAATATATATATATATTGGCAATGTGTCGGGTGGCTGCCTGGCTGCTGACAGGCCGGCCATCCGGAATATTGCCAATATATTCATCGAGGATTGAATTTCGAGAGCAAGGGCTATCGCAATATGGGATACACACAATACACCTTGAAACGCACTCTAGCCTGAGCTGTCACTCAATCCCATCATCACCGTAGCGTTTCTGTCATCCGTAAAATTAATTGGATGTCTCTCCGTTTTCACTAACTCTAGTTGAAGCTATGTTCAGCAATCACATACGTAGATGCCTAGGACTTAAAGCGCCACTTAAAGTTACGACAACGATTAGACACTATAGAATTCTCAGGAAAACTTTAATGTATAGTAACAGATTTTGTTATTGACTGATCTCGTGCCTGGCGCTTAGATTTCGCCTAGTGACGAACAAATGGTGAAACGGAATTGGTTCCTTAGATTTTTTTCTTTTCATTTGGTATTTCATGTGATACAAAGTAAAACGTAGTATGATTACTTATAAGATTATTAAAATAATTTCCTACATACTTTTTAGTATATAGCCGAAACATCACTCTTATACAATTAACAACCATGTAGGACACAGTACAGTATAATATGTGAGTGTGACCATATAATTACTGTTTTCGCTTCATTCCGCGCGTCATTTCACCGCACTGGCCGCTTGAAGCACTCAGACCACAATCAACGCGGCGTCGACATTGTGGTGACAGACCGCGTGAGGTTTAAATTAAAACATATTAATTTTAAGTCAAACAGCACTTACAAGTCACTCTTCGCTGACACAAAATAAATTGGGATGAAATCAGGAGGATGTCAGCAATATTAAACTACATCTCTCACACTTGTTTTCCCGAATTTCCAATTCTGGTGAAACGTTTACCGATTAATTAAACGCTTATCGTAAAACGGTCATAAAACTTTACTTAATGAGGCAGATAAATAAATGAAAACCATTTCATCACCTAATGGAGAACAAGTGTTTGGCAATTAATTCAGTAACTCAATTACGTAGCACGCTTTTAATCAAAGTTCAAAGTCATTGCTTTAAATCCAAAGCAAGGGTAATAAAGGTAGGTTCTTACTTGTTCTGGTTCTCACGCACTCATTATTATCATAGACAGACTGCCCACACCTACTGAGTCTCCTAAAGTTCCGTGCCCCAGCCCACTATCCATGAAACCCCATAACACCATTGTACCCACCATTGCGCAGAACGGTTCTGGGTGCTAACTCACCGATTTCACGTCTCTGTAGGAACCTGCACAGCAACTGTTCAGGTTGAGTGATCGCACTGACGTACATCATGACAGCATCGGAAAATATTAAAAAATTGTGGTTGAACACTTTACTCTCAACCAATAACCTCGCTACTGAATGTTTATTTTAATTTTAATAATGTAATTAATTTTTATTTACTTTAATCACATGTTGGTATTTGAATTTAATAGTGAGACTTTAATTATTAATATTTGTTAACTAGCTTTTGTCAGCGGCTTCGCCCGCGTGGAGGTCGTAAAATATCCCGCGGGTATCGTCACTGCTCAGCTCCTATGTCTTAGCGTTATGTTATATAGCCTATAACCTGCCCAGGAGTATGGACTACAATCATACCAAGTTTGGTTAAAATCCCTTCAGTAGTTTTTGACCCATGCGTGCATATACAGACAGACAGACAGACAAAAAATTTACTGATTGCATTTTTGGCATCAGTATTGATCACCATTCATCCTCCAATATTAATTTTGAATGTATATTCAATGTACAGAATTGACTTCTCTACAGTTTTATTATAAGTATAGATGTTATCATTCTGTTACGTGTTCAATTATTTATTATTATGAATTACCAAAAAGTATTGCATATTTTTAACTATAATTATCCTTATTGTCTTCGTAATCTATAAATCAATACGTGAAGCGAAAACTTTGGATCCCTTTTTATGAAAATTGGGCGGACGGAGGAGTATGAAATTTCGCACAATTAGAAGCCTATACAGAGAAGAAGTGACGAATGCTAATATTTTTTTTAAATTATGCGTAAAAATACATTATTTTCAATAAATAACACGTTACATACACTATTATTCATTACCGTATATTTAATACACACATGCAGAATATCTGTCTTTAATATTTTGTCTATAGTCTTACTGAATGTCAAGTATAACCATAGGTAATAAATTATTGTTTTAGATATTATTTCATTTTTAAAATCTATGATCATATCGAGAATATTTGTCTTTAATATTATTTGTATTAGCGACGATAGGAATTTAGTCTAGATTTATAAGAAATATTTTTTGTGGTTTATGGGGATTGTCAAGTATGGCATTAGTAAGTTTCTCATACAAAACTTAGTGTCGTGTGCAAACTGTAGAGGTTGTATGCCTCACGATTGTACAGGCTGGTCATAGATTGTACAGGCTGGTTATAATTATGACATTTTGAACTGTCCTAATATAATTAAAAATAATAGGGAAAATTCTATAAGAACAGAGCAAATTTCTGTGATAATTTATTCCATATTGTTCCATATCTAGCAGTTAAGAAGTATTAAGAAAATAAAGAGAGAGTCCTGAAGAAGTATTCTTTACTCATTACACCTACGTTCTGGTCCTGGCCATCACTATCCCGCCAGTGAACCCTCTCCACAGTAGTACAGCGTCAACAATTTGTCTATAGTGTTACTGAATGTCACATATAACCATGTAATTTTTTTATATTTATTATTATAAATTTTTTTTCTTTTATAATGTATTTCTATGCAAATGAAGTACGGTCGAATTTCGACCAATGGGCGATCATTAGTAATATGTAAAACCATAAATGGTGCATACATGATAAATGACTTTATTTTTGCAAGTAGGTTTGTACAAACACTTTTACACGTCCATCATATTTTTTTTTAAATCAGATGAGGTCGGCGTTTCCTATCTGACTACTCTGAGAAGAAAGGCCGAAACAAACTCAGAGGTCACAGTCTCTTTTAAATGTTGCATGTTGTGTTAGCCTATAATTAATTGTTGCACTTATGAATGTACTGTTATCGAAATTATATTTAATGTGAACAATTGTTGGCTAACCTAAATATATAAATAATAAAACCGGCCAAGTGCGAGTCGGACTCGCGCACCGAGGGTTCCGTACAAACCTGTAGGTATTCACGATTTATGCATAAGGCTTGTGTTTATGAAATTAAATCCTATTTTTTTAATTTTTATATTTGAGTTGATTGAATGAAAGGTAAATTGCGGTTTACGATTTATGACGTATAAAAAAAAACTACTTACTAGATCTTGTTCAAACCAATTTTCGTTGGAAGTTTATATAGCAATGTATATCATATATTTTTTTTAGTTTTATCATTCTCTTATTTTAGAAGTTACAGGGGGGGGGGGGACACACATTTTACCACTTTGGGAGTGTCTCTCGCGCAAACTATACAGTTTAGAAAAAAATGATATTAGAAACCTCAATATCATTTTTAAAGACGTATCCATAGATACCCCACATGTATGGGTACGATGAAAAAAATTTTTTTGAGTTTCAGTTCTATGTATGGGGAACCCCAAAATTTATTGTTTTTTTTCTATTTTTGTGTGAAAATCTTAATGCGATTTACAGAATACATCTACTTACCAAGTTTCAACAACATAGCTCTTATAGTTTCGGAAAAAAATGGCTGTGACATACACGGACAGATAGACAGACAGACAGACAGATATGACGAATCTATAAGGGTTCCGTTTTTTGCCATTTGGCAACGGAACCCTAAAAATCATCATCTTAGCCGATAAATGTCCATGGCTGGAAATAGCTCTCCCCTAGGTCCACCACTTCAACCGGTTCTGTGCTGCCCGCATCCAGCAGATTCCTGCGGCTTTCACCAGGTCGTGGGCCTTTAGTGCTCGTAATTTTTTCAGGAGGTTATACCGTAATTGCCCCGCTTGTTAGGGTTGGCGATCATAGTATGGTAGTAAAATGCATAGATTACGCTGCTGCCCATTCTCAGTCGTCTTTTACGACACCCACGAGAACAAATGAGATGGTACAATTTTTTTATGTCTGGCACCACACGGACCGCATCACACACTTAGGCTGTGTAATATATTTAGACATAATATATGTAGTGCGTACTACATATATTATGTCTAAATATATTACACAGCCTAAGTTAATAACATAATATGTTTAGTTGAATTTGAGAGAATACTCGTTTATTGTCGCCTCAGAAAGTTTACCGACCGTATGACCCTACCTACTATGTGACTAATCACAAAGGATTCTAGTATTTTCGGCGCAAAGAATCCTAGTGTGGAGGTTAGGGAGCACCGATAACATATTTATGGATACATCGTAGACGTTAGAAACACTTTCACTTTTAATTTCCTCGATAGAAAAAAGTAAACATAACAATACCTATAACAAAACTAACCCAATAGGTAGTACAAATATGAGCGCCCTCGCCGGATTCGTAGAAAAACTGATACCACCTGACTGAGTCGTTTGTCGCAAGCGCTGCTGCTGAGCACGAGGTCATGGGTTCAATTCCCGAGTCGGTCAAAGTGTTATTTGGTTTTTCAATCAAAGATATATCAGTAGCACCCTGGAGTCTGGAACTGTGTCCGACTGATGGCAATAGGCTCTTTCCACTATTGCATGGGATTAAACATAACTGGGAAAATGCGGGTGCACTCTGCCTAACCCTTTGGGGATTAAAGACGAGATTATGGAATTTGATAACTCAGTTCAATATAGTTAGTTCCTAGAATTATCGATAAATGTTTGTTAACTATCCGTTAACATTACGATACTACATTATGTTCAAGTTTGGCGATTTCGGAACGCAGCGCGAACTTAAACATGTCTAACAACACTCACCTATAATACAAAAAAAAAATTAAATCGCTTCATCCGTTCGGGAGCTATGATGCCACAGACAGACAGACACACACACACACACAGACAGACACGTCAAACTTATAACGCCCCTCTTTGCGTCGAGGGTTAAAAAATGAATAAAACTATGAGAAGTTTCTCACACAGATTCCACGTTTGGCTTAAACAAGGTTTTATTAAAACCTGCTGGACCGGCACGAGAACATGAAACAGGTCATTTTGAAACAGGAGGTGTGACCCGTTAGACACAATGACAAAGGGATGCGAGGCGCGAAAAATGTTTTCAGATAAAAACAAACCAGCAGAGTTTATAACAATGCTGTGTTGTGTTCAACACTTTTACAGATTCGCGGAATTGTTTTCCGTATTTTCAGACGAAGTAAAATTACTTTTATTACCTTTGCCCGTTGTGGGAATCTCCACCCGCAAAGATGATGGATATTGACATCATTTGCCTAACTTTTTCCTAAGTATGTTGGGGTCAGCTTCCAGTCAAACCGGATGTTATTTTGCATAGAGTGACTGCCTATCACACAATTTAATTACTGGGTAATACGATACCCTCTTGTTAAGCCTGATTGTCAGAGTTTCCTGTTTTTTCTTATTCTTGTTTCATTACTTACCTAAGGCTCTTATTCAAAAAGTATCAAACCTTTTTTTTAATTTGTCTTTTACAAATATTTACTGTTGCTATTTAGGACTGAGGAGTTCTAGAAAACCTCAGAATTACTTTGCTCATATTGTTGCAGGCTCTCCGGATTCAAAACTCAACTAAACGATATCGCGACACCATCGGGGTATCCATAAAAAAAAGATCGAGTTCCCTTATCAATACTTGAGGAGTGTTAAAAGCGTCCCTGCCTTGTCTTTAGTGATGTTTATTTACTTCTCCTACTGATTTGCTACCTAAATTATTTTTGTGCTAATCCCGCATGGAGGCGAGACACTCCGACACTCGATCGATACGATTGCTTTGCGACGGTATTTTAGGATTCAGCCATCGCTGTGACTAATGCTCTGATTCTTTAATGATATATCTAGATTTAGAATAGACTTCACCAAAGTTTTTTTTTTCGTTTTGGCAATTGAACCGATGTCGACTATTCTGCCACTGTCACGTTTAGATGGTAGCGCAGCGGCGAGCTGTCGACTTTGTACTTTGTGGTAGGTTAACAGATTCTGTTAGTCGCATTTAAAATTTAAGATATTTGTCGTTTAAAAAAGTTGTTAAAATTTGATTAATTTTGGGGGAGAAGTGGCATAAAAGGGAATGAAAGTTAGTTGGGAGAGGAATGTTACACTTGGAAATTTCTTCATAGAGGTCGAACGATTTGGTATTCAAGGAGCAGGAGAAAATATATGGTCCAAAGTACCGTCCGCAAAACCGCATTCACAGAGGGAGTTGTCCCTAACATTTCACCAAAGTTACAAGCCAGTTCAAATTCATTGTCAAATAATCGTCAATTCATTATGCTTGGTTGAAATTCTGCCAGCCATAGACAGTCGTGATGATCTGGTTTACAGAAAATGCACTATTTTAAAGGACTTATAATTTGATTTCCTTACTGCATTGTTAGGACTTTAATCATAAAATTCGTTTAGCTTAAACGAATCGAGTCCGTATGTTCGTTCAGTACAAACAAACAGTAGGAACTTTGACCTGACTGTACCCTATTTGGTACAGCCAGGATGGGCATCACCTATTGGAGATGCCCTAGCATAGCCATGCTAGAGTCAATTTGTTAAGGTATTCACAAGAAAGTCCGGTTAAGTAACCGACGCGAGATTCCATTCCCAATTTTTTTTAAAACGAAATTAGTGTTTTCCTTCGCTTTTACTGTGAGCAAAACAAATACGCCCGGGGTGTCTCCTCCTGCGGTGAGGGCGCTGCCACTCCCTCACGCGCCCCGCCTCCTCCTTCGCGAGCATTACTGCTTCGCAGAAGGAGGTGACGGCTTCGCAGAAGGAGGTGATGGCTTCGCAGAAGGAGGTGACGGCTTCCCATGACCTCTCGCTCCATACCATGGCTCGCACCAAGGCCGGACGCAAAAGTTCGCCACCGCCGATCGCCTCCACGAGGACACGGCGGTGCTTCACCCAGGCAGGGCACACCTCCACCGTATGCTCCACCGTGTCCTCTAGACGATCTTCACGATGGAAACACCCGGTTGTTTCCTCCCGCTTTATCCTGAACAAGAACCCACCGAAGCACCCACGCCCGGTGAGAACCTGCGTCAGGCGGAAGGTGAGGACGCCGTGGCGCCTCTCGATCCACTCCTCAAAGAGGGGATTTACCGCCGCAAATGTGGCGTGCCCAACGAGTTATGTCTTAGGTTTGAAACCAGGTGCTAAACTTTGAGTAAATTTTTTCATCACCTTTCCTCTCAAAACGGTAAAGGAAAAGATCTTGAGGAGAGCAGCATGTCCAAGAATCAAAAATTCTAAGACTTTTAACTTTTACCAATCCGCACTTGGCCCGCGTGGTGGATTCTGGTCCACTACGTATCACCAAGACGACGCCCGAGTCCCAGTAGAGGGTTTTTTTTTTGTTGTATCATTATGTTAAGTTCTTATAGTTTTAAGTATTTTTCAAGTCCTGGTTTTCTGGTCCTGGTTGTTAAATATTGATTACACAAAATGACTAGTACAGACTATTGTAAAACTCATCTAAATTGTTTAAACTTGCAGAAATTTAGGTGTATATTACAGTTAAGTTAAAAAAAAAAAAACTGATTTTTGTTCACAAACGCGAACGTAGTGAACGGAATCCCAAATTAAACAGTCGTATTCTGACGTGTGCATTCAAAATCTTTTCCTCATTACAAAGTGGACTTTCATGTTTGTCTTTCTTTGGGCGACATACCGATTAATCTATACTAATATTATAAAGAGGTAACATTTGTTTGTAAGTTTGTATGTTTGTAAGTTTGTATGTAGGGGGTAATCTCCGGAAGTAATGAACCAATTTTATAAATTATTTCACTGGTAGAAAGCTACATTATTCATGAGTGCTATAGGCTATAAATTATAAAGATATCATGCATATTAGCCGAATTATGTCAATTTTTGTCTAGCCAGGCGGAAAAAAAATGCTCTTACATCAGAGTTATTTGCATGCGCTGCCTTAACAGTTGTATATAATTCAAAACAATGTATGGCAACCTGGTCCGGTTTGAATATTTCCACAAAAGAGTCCGCGACACCATATTTCTATCTTTTATATTTTAGCAGATATAGTAGCTTTTATGTGTTAAAAAAAGTATTTTGCAACGTACTTACCTTTGGACGATTTTTTAAACAACAAAATATTAAACCTTATCGAAAAAAATATTATTATGATCACAAGAACATCACAGAGATACGATTTGCCCCAACCAGTATAATTTTATATTATCTTCGAAACTATTTAACCAATTGAGGTTAAATAGTTTCGAAGATAATATAAAATTACTAAATCGCAAAATGCCGCCGTCCGTTCACGAACCGTATTAGAACATGCTTTGTACGGACGTTTTATCCATTTACCCATATATGACAAGCTTTTGATGCTATTATTGACAGTGTTATAAATAACAGGGGTAAAATATTTTTTCTAGATGCCCCAGGAGGCACTGGGAAAAGGTTCCTCACAAATTTGGTATTGGCAAAAGTCAGACAATCCGGGAAAAACGGGCTAGCTGTTGCCTCTTCAGGGATTGCCGCAACTCTATTAAATGATGGGAAAACAGCACACTCCACCTTTAAGCTACCACTGACAGTATCATTGGAACAACACTCAGTATGCTCCATACGTAAAAATGAACCGCGCGGGAAACTGTTACAAGAGACATCTTTAATTATTTGGAACGAATGTACCATAAGTCATAGAGCTCATGTTGAAGCAGTAAATCGAACGCTCATAGACCTCAGAAACTCAGATGCTATTATGACTTTTGTTTTTGCGGGTGATTTTCGGCACACACTGCCTGTAATAACAAAAGGATCACGCGCCGATGTTATCAGGGCATGCTTAAAATCATCTTACTTATGGAGTTTCGTTGAAACTCTCAATTAACGAACAAACATGAGAGCTCATTTGAGCGACAACTACGATAACGACTTTCCGCATCAACTACTAAATCTTGGAGAAGGACAAATTAGCTGTCCTTGCACCAACAGTACTAGCAATGACATTAAACTTGACGATAGATTAGGTCACATATTACATAGGTTAGAACATCGGATAGACGCTATTTATCCCGGTCTTGAAAAAGAGATTATCATTGGCTTTGTTCCAGGGCAATAGTGTCTCCTAGAAACGATACAGTGAATGATATAAATAAACTGATTTTAGAGAAAATTCCCGGTCAAGTCAAACACTATAAGTCCATTGATATGATGTGTAATATTGAGGATACAGTGCACTATCCTCAAGAATTTTTAAATTCTTTGAGCCCTTCTGGCTTACCTCCTCATGACCTTATGTTAAAAGTTGGCATTCTTATCATGCTATTAAGAAACTTGAGCCCCCCTAACATGTGTAATGGCACAAGACTGCTTATAAAAGAGTTGCGGGAGAATATAATCGTGGTGACCTTTCTCACAGGGCCAGCAGTGGGACGACTGGCTTATGTTCCGCGGATACCCGTAATTCCGACGGATTTACCCATACCGTTTAAAAGGCTACAGTATCCCGTGAAAATCTCCTTTGCCCTCACTATAAATAAGTCCCAGGGTCAAACATTTTCTCTGGTGGGCATTGACCTGACAAAACAGTGTTTTTCACATGGACAGTTATATGTTGGCTTATCTCGGGTTGGAACTACTGAAAGACAATATATTTTGGTACCAAATAATAGCATTACATTTAATATAATTTACAGAGAAGTTTTGAATAATTAAATTTAACCTCTAAGTCCCTGAGATACCACATTTGGTATCGACACAATGGTTTTTTAATTGTTTCTGTAATTACGGTAATTGCCTGGTTAACATAATTTATTCAATCATAATCATTCGTACATACATACATATGCAATAAAAACAAAACCCTCCTTTTGGCAGTCAGGAAATAAATCATAGCACTCAGTACTAACCGAACCACACTCATAATTTCATCACAAGTTAAAATGTTTACTGCCCAACGAAGTGGGCACGGGTCAGCTAGTGGAATAATAAAATTATAGGGAAAAACTTTGAAAAAATTAAGGCAATAAATCCCAAAATAACGGTTTTAATTTGAAATAAGAAAAAACATACTGACATCTTCAATTAACCTAAACCTGATGTAACTGAATACCAGTATTTTACATGGAGCAACTGCCTATCTAACTTCCACTACAACTGGGAAATACAACCCCCTTGGTAAAAAATGGTTGCCAGAATTTCGGGCTTCTGACGACCCGTAACTATTATCAAATATTCAAATATTACTGCCGGTACCTACGGCTTACCGTGCTTTCCGACGCATGGAATGTTAAAACGTTCACCAATCGACGTGGCAAGCATAACTTGACCTGATCGATCGACCTATTCGGATGTTTTTACTCACCCACAAGCCGTCCAAAGACCCAGAAATTAAAATAACATAGGCTCTTCCTCATCATTATCTGCGTAGCCTTTTCCCAAATATTTTTCAAATACAACAGAACAGTAATTATCTCGAAGTATTTCCACGTAATCTGAATTGCAAGGAAACCTGTCAGAGTTAGATTAGCCTAAACGTGCGCCTGACAGGTGGTTATTTCCACTGACAGATACAATTACCTACACGTGTAGGAACTCAATTAATGTTATATGCAGATATCTGACAGATGCAAGTGATGCTTCCGACGCCTTGACGTTATGCCGTGGGCTGTCGATTCTCAGTATCGTCGGACACTAACGATAATAATCCCATATTATAGTTTAGACCCATCAACTATAGTTCACTTTGTTTATTATTCCCTAATTAAGTTCCTACGTTACATTGTTGGCTCAATTACGTTCGTCGTTTGTCAAATTACTGGGCCGGGTATAGTGGCATTATTAAGTAAGCCGCAGCACTGCAGCGCTGACACCATAAAGCGATGGGGCCTATGTCACTGCAACATGTTGATAGACGGACGATGATTGAATTATAAATGGCCCATGATTTTATTTATGTGAGCAGTTTAGGACAAACATATTTAAATGTCAATACTATTTTAAAAAGTACATGAGGTCGGTGTTTTGCTGTCCGACTACTTTAAGAAGAGAGAGCTATGCAATCTAAGATATCCCAGTTTGTTTTAAGTTTATATTATGTTGTGAGTGAGCAGGGCTGGCTCAGTTGCAACTGCTGTGACTTACTAGTTCTTAGTTATGGGTTGAAATCCAAGCAGAAACTTTACCATGAGTAAATTAATTCATCATCATTACTCTCAAACTGTGAAAGGTAGCATCGTGATAAAACCGGCTTGCCACAGAAGCAATCATTTGAAGACATGTCGCCACCCGCAACGACTGTCACTGACCCACAAATGACCTCTGAAACCAACAGCTTAATATGCTTTCCTGGGCACGGAGGGACCTCAGTCTGTGTATAGGTATAGTAATACCCTATATGCAGTCTGAACGCGGCTAGCATGAAATTTAATATGAAATTATAAATCATGTATACTAAAAGTTAAACATATGAAAGTTCGCTATTATAAATTCAAATTAGGGTCGAGGTTTAAATTACCCTCAGCGGAATGAAGCAACATGTGCTTTAACGACATTTTCACATAATCTACTGCCTAATTAAATAATCATATCCCGCCTATTGAGGCCTAAAATTATGTTATTTTCGCAATGTTATTATAGGAATAAAAAGGTTAGTCTTCTTGGAAGAGACTGGAAGAAACGCAAACTTCTCTAATAATTTCTAAATTTAATTGTATTTAATTTGATGTGCTGTCATTTATCTCTTCATCTTCTTTATCTTTACATATTATAAAATAAAGTCACTTCGCTGTCTGTCTGTCCCTATGTATGCTTATATCTTTAAAACTACGCAACGGATTTTGATGCGGGTTTTTTTAATAGATAGAGTGATTCAACAGGAAGGTTTATATGTATATAACATCCATAATATAGTAAAGAAACACTGATAATTTTAGAGGTTTCTAATGTGATGTCATAAATAACCACATTTTTTTGCGCTTACATTGCGAGCGCTGGCTGAACCCTTCGAAATAGCTCAAAATAATGTACTACAGTATTGTACACCTTAAAAAGTTCTACAAAAAAGTCCGCGATGGTATATGTCTAACTCTTAGGGATAACCCATAATAACCATTTGTATCCTTTACTTTTTACGATAAATAATGGCTTATTTATGAATGCGATTTTAAGCAATACAGCATTAATCCTTATCCAATTAAGTACCTTAAATAAATTGTGCATTTCATGTAGATCAAAATTGTCCTTTACAGCATATCATTAAAATTAATATTTTAGAAGATATCAGAGATTATAATAAAATAGCCGCAGAGCGGCTAGCGGGCCGTTCCACGTCCGGCCATCTCGCTTGGTAGCGGTCGGGTATTGCAGGATTAGTAGGATTGTAATTCATATTACTTTGGCTTCATAGTAAATGCGAATATCATGTGTGTTCGAAGTACTCAAAATAAACCTAATTGTATTATTCCAAGTAAGAGACCGTGAAATATGGCTTAGATGTTTAGATTTTTGGATGGATCTGGATTTTTGGTTATCCTGGATACTTACGATATAGGATACTTTATCCCGGTAGTACGTTCCCGGGTGATATTTTCCGACAGCTAAAGCGAAGCCACTGGCCAAAGTACTATTCTTATAACTATGTTTAATTTGGTGTCTGGTAAATAATTGAGTGTCTGTATAGGTAGAATAGAAGCGTTAAGAAAAACCTGAGACTTATATTCATTTCAATCCAGCCCTATGTCGCAGTCTTCTTACTCTGAATACTATTAGTTTTATTTTAAGTACATCAAACACACATGATATGTAAGGATCGTAGCAGGTGGTGTTCCGTAGTTTCTGCCTACCCCCATGGGAAAAAGGCGTAATTTTATGTATGTATAACATGGATTAATACATTCTTACCGCGGTAATACGTCCTCTTGCGATAATTTCCGACATCTACGCGGGCGAAGCCGCGGGCAAAAGCTAGTTAAATATTATAAAATAAAGTCACTTCGCTGTCTGTCTGTCCCTATGTATGCTTATATCTTTAAAACTACGCAACGGATTTTGTTGCGGGTTTTTTTAATAGATAGAGTGATTCAACAAAAAGGTTTATATGTATATAACATGTATAATATAGTAAAGAAACGCTGATAATTTTAGAGGTTTCTAATGTGATGTCATAAATAAACTCATTTTTTTGCGCTTACATTGCGAACGCTGGCTGAACTCTACGAATTAGATCAAAATAATGTACTACAGTATTGTACACCTCAAAAAGTTCTACAAAAAAGTCCGGGATGGTATAAGTCTAACTCTTAGGGATAACCCACAATAACCACTTTTATCCTTTACTTTTTACGAGAAATAATGGCTTATTTATGAATGCGATTTTAAGCAATACAGCATTAATCCTTATCCAATTAAGTACCTTAAATAAATTGTGCATTTCATGTAGATCAAAATTGCCCTGTACAGCATATCATTAAAATGAATATTTTAGAAGATATCAGAGATTATAATAAAATTGCCGCAGAGCGGCTAGCGGGCCGTCCCGCGTCCGGCCATCTCGCTTAGTAGCGGTCGGGTACTGCAGGATTAGTAGGATTGTAATATTGTAATTCATATTAGGTACTTTGGCTTCATAGTAAATGCGAATATCATGTGTGTTCGAAGTACTCAAAATAAACCTAATTGTATTATTCCAAGTAAGAGACCGTGAAATATGGCTTAGATGTTTAGATTTTTGGATGGATCTGGATTTTTGGTTATCCTGGATACTTACGATATAGGATACTTTATCCCGGTAGTACGTTCCCGGGTGATATTTTCCGACAGCTAAAGCGAAGCCACTGGCCAAAGTACTATTCTTATAACTATGTTTAATTTGGTGTCTGGTAAATAATTGAGTGTCTGTATAGGTAGAATAGAAGCGTTAAGAAAAACCTGAGACTTATATTCATTTCAATCCAGCCCTATGTCGCAGTCTTCTTACTCTGAATACTATTAGTTTTATTTTAAGTACATCAAACACACATGATATGTAAGGATCGTAGCAGGTGGTGTTCCGTAGTTTCTGCCTACCCCCATGGGAAAAAGGCGTAATTTTATGTATGTATAACATGGATTAATACATTCTTACCGTGGTAATACGTCCTCTTCCGATAATTTCCGACATCTACGCGGGCGAAGCCGCGGGCAAAAGCTAGTTAAATATTATAAAATAAAGTCACTTCGCTGTCTGTCTGTCCCTATGTATGCTTATATCTTTAAAACTACGCAACGGATTTTGTTGCGGGTTTTTTTAATAGATAGAGTGATTCAACAAAAAGGTTTATATGTATATAACATGTATAATATAGTAAAGAAACGCTGATAATTTTAGAGGTTTCTAATGTGATGTCATAAATAAACTCATTTTTTTGCGCTTACATTGCGAACGCTGGCTGAACTCTACGAATTAGATCAAAATAATGTACTACAGTATTGTACACCTCAAAAAGTTCTACAAAAAAGTCCGGGATGGTATAAGTCTAACTCTTAGGGATAACCCACAATAACCACTTTTATCCTTTACTTTTTACGAGAAATAATGGCTTATTTATGAATGCGATTTTAAGCAATACAGCATTAATCCTTATCCAATTAAGTACCTTAAATAAATTGTGCATTTCATGTAGATCAAAATTGCCCTGTACAGCATATCATTAAAATGAATATTTTAGAAGATATCAGAGATTATAATAAAATTGCCGCAGAGCAGCTAGCGGGCCGTCCCGCGTCCGGCCATCTCGCTTAGTAGCGGTCGGGTACTGCAGGATTAGTAGGATTGTAATATTGTAATTCATATTAGGTACTTTGGCTTCATAGTAAATGCGAATATCATGTGTGTTCGAAGTACTCAAAATAAACCCAATTGTATTATTCCAAGTAAGAGACCGCGAAATATGGCTTAGATGTTTAGATTTTTGGATGGATTTGGTTTTTTGGTTATCCTGGATACTTACCATATACGTTCCCGGGAGATATTTTCCGACAGCTATACGGGCGAAGCCACTGGCCAAAGTACTATTCTTATAACTATGTTTAATTTGGTGTCTGGTAAATAATTGAGTGTTTGTATAGGTAGAATAGGAGCGTTAAGAAAAACCAGGAAGACTTATATTCAATTCAATCCAACCCTATGTCGCAGTCTTCTTACTCTGAATACTATTAGTTTTATTTTAAGTACATCAAACACACATGATATGTAAGGATCGTAACAGGTGGCGTTCCGTAGTTTCTGCCTACCCTCATGGGAAACAGGCGTAATTTTATGTATGTATAACATGGATTAATACATTCTTACCGCGGTAGTACGTCCTCTTGCGATAATTTCCGACAACCACGCGGGCGAAGCCGCGGGCAAAAGCTAGTCATAGCATAAAAGAAAGTCACTTTTCGCATTACGGTTAGATCTTTTAAACTATGCAACCGATTCGATGCGGTTTTATATGTACGAGTATAATACGCGGGCGAAGCCTCTGGCAAAAGTTTACAGGTAGCATAAATAACCTGGGTACGTGAGTCAGAATTCCTATTTGCTACTTTAACTATAACAGAGGGATTAAGGCTAAGTAATATCAGCCCCACTATTTGATCCTTGAGCCTATGCTGCGTCGCAGTGGTTGATTAGTGGATGGGAGACCATTTTTTAATACCAAGACCTCTCCAAGCCTCAGAAAGTACAGTAAAGCCATTACGAGTCGTCAGAATCCCGAAAGACTGGCAACCAGTCTTCCCATAATATTACTAAACATTTCTAGTTGCGAGTATCAAAGCTATTGGTGACCACATCAGCACGAATGCGCGTACAAGTGTTCTACAACTCGTGGCAAGGCACCACATTATGGTAATTCCAGGCTTTAGTACGAATGCATCATAAGCCTTCGGTACTTGGTACAAGGCAAAGAGTTGAAAGCTATTTGTGGGCTTAACTCCTAACGTTTGCTACTACTTTTAACTTTTCATTTGGAATTAGAGGTTGGTTGGAGTGGATTTGTGTTATGTGAACATCTTGTTCTTTTTCCTCTCGTGTGCTGAACTATTTTTAACCGACTTAAAGACGGCGGACGTTACGCTTTTGAAGAATTTCGTTTGTACAGAAGGTTTAGAACATTATTTTTATGTGAGTAAGGGACTGAAATCCTGTCTTACTCACTGACTGAATTATTGACGCCCAATTGAAACCAAGACCCCAAAAGACTAATGAATATTGGATAGATTCCAACCCAGTCGCAGACAGAAACGGTTATGTTTTTAAATTATTTAATAATAGTAACTTTTAACTGTGTATATTTGTCTTGAAACGCGCAGGATGCTACAAAAAAAAGGAATATTTTGGACTGTAATTTGACACTTAATACTCAAATTTGAGCCTTTTCTGGCTTTTTTTTTGTTGGTGGGAAATCATCAAATGACGTCTCCCGCCTAGGGCGCAGCGGGAAGGCGTGTCAGACATTTACTGACTAAAACCCACCCGTGTCCGTCAATTGCCCATAGGCCAGGGCCACGGTACCTCTTTCGAACTGATCTCGCGACCCTGGCAGGTCGCGGTCTTGTGAAATATTTCGTAGTAATCTGTCGTTAGGCTCACCTAATGGGAATAACCAACATTTGTAACAACTATTTTCAGCATGTTAATTTTTGGAATATTGTTTTTACTTTCATATTGTACGTCTTTGACATGTAATACTGGATTATTTAATTTTTATTGTGACAGTTCTCTTTAGCTCAGTGTGACTTCTTTCGAAATGGAGAACGCATGTGTTTATCGCTCCGTGTTAAAACGTCGGAAACACCGCCTTAACGAGTTGTTTCATATAAGTAAATCAAAGTTTATTGTTATTGAGAAAATTATATCTACGTAAAGAACCCAAATCCCATACTACTAAAACGTGCTAAAGTACTTGAATAATGTTTTTTTACAAAGATATTTTATGGTTTAATATACCTTAACGAAAACAAAATATATGTCATGGATTGATTTTTTTACTTGGTTGAAAGGATGGGTTTATATCGATGATATACGTTGCCACTTTAAGTTAAGGAGCATGCACTAATGTAGCCCACGATATTCAAATTTTCTTACCTTTTTTTGCAATTTGCAGGTCGGTTTCAGGCTTTATGTCAATTAAAATATGATTCACGACCAAATTGGTACCTATGTACAGACGCCTGCACATCAAGGTATCCGAAACTGTCAAATTATCCCAATCAACCTTGATTCTAATGCTTTAGCGATTAAGTTAAAAATCTATTAAAGAAATTTGACTGGTTGTAGTAGCTCGATGTGCTGGCGTCTGTACATAACGGAGTTCTGAGGCAAAAAACCAAAACGTAAAAAGCAAAAAAAAAAACGAATTGAGTTAAAGTGGAGAATTAAAGACGAAATACGATCTGAGATTAAAACTTAAATATCTCAAAACTAACTCTGTGTATGTTGTATCCTTTTCATCAAACTACATCTAAAATGTAAAAGCGCACAACTTTAGAAAATTAAAACTTTACTTGAAACAAACACAGACAAAGTGTACTCTAGTCGTAGTTTCAAATCAAATTTGTAAAAGCCTGACAGTTTCGTCACTCGGTCTGCAAATTATTTGCTACACAGTAATGTTGCCATCGCCTCACCACTTTTGGCAAAAATAACCAGAAACTGAAAAGTTACTACATTATTTTCGGGTAATCACATACACGGTATGTATCGTAACATGGTGTGAACGTTTTAGGCTGGATATCTACTTATGTGTGTATGTAAAGCGCCTGTCTTTTTTATGGGTGGGACATCATCAAATGCCGTCTCCCTCTCTGGGTGTAGCGGAAGGGCGTGTCAAACTTTTACTGACTAAAACCCATCCATTTTCCTACAGTTGCCTGTACCAGGGCCACAGTAATTCTTGCGAACAATACCGCGACTCTGGCAGCGCCTGTCTGGGTTCGAACTTATGACCACACTAGTAAGTCGGAGCCGATACCACTAGGCCACCAGTGCTCTCCACCACTTATAAGAATACCTCATCATCATCATCATTTTAGCCGAAAGACGTCCACTGCTGGACACAGGCCTCCCCCAAGCACCGCCACTTCGACCTGTTCTGTGCTTCTCGCATCCAACGTATTCCTGCGGCCGTCACAAGATCATCGGTCCACCTTGTGGGAGGCCTTCCAACTCTACGTTTTCCGGTACGCGGTCGCCACTCCAGAAACTTTCGGCCCCATCGGCCATCTGTTCGGCGAGCAATGTGTCCTGCCCACTGCCACTTAAGTTTGGCAATGCTTCGGGCTATGTCGGTTACCTTGGTTCTCCTAGGATCTTTTCATTTCTGATTCAATCGCGTGGGGAAACTCCAAGCATAGCCATGTCCATCTCCCTTTGGGTGACTTTAAGCCTTCTAATAAGACCCATTGTAAGCGACCACGTTTCAGTTCCATATGTCATCACTGGCAACACACACTGGTCAAAGACTTTTATCTTGAGACACTGCGGTAAGTGGGACGAGAAGATATTGCGTAGCTTCCCGAACGCTGCCCAACCGAGTAGCATTCGACGATTGACCTCTTTCTCGAAGTTGGACCTACCTAACTGGACAGTCTGTCCTAGGTACACATATTCGTCCACAACTTCGAGTGTAGCGCCTCCGATCTTCATTGGAGTGGGTATCACATGAGCATTGGACATGACCTTTGTCTTGTCCATGTTCATCTAAAGACTCACTCTTTCGGAAGCTTTACTGAAGTCATCTAGCATTGTACTGAGGTCCTCCATAGTCTCAGCCATGACTAATATATCGTCGGCAAGTCGAAGGTGAGTGATGTACTCGCCATTGATGTTAATGCCAGCCCCTGTCCAGTCCAGAACCTTGAAGATGTCTTCCAGTGCATCGGTGAAAAGTATCGGAGAGATTACGTCTCCCTGTCTCACCCCATCATTGCAGAAGGATAGGTTTCGAGGCTCTGTCCTGGAGTCGGACTGATATAGTGGCGTTCTCATACAAACACTTCAGCACTTCGACATACCGATAGTCAATCTGGCACCGTTGAAGAGACTGCAGTACAGCCCAGGTCTCGATCGAATCGAAGGCTTTGTCGTAGTCCACAAATGCTCAGCAGAGAGGCAGGTTATACTCTTCGGTCTTCTGTATAACCTGTTGCAGCGTATGTATGTGATCTACGAAGCTTACGGAATCCGGCTTGTTCGGGAGGCTGGAAGTCGTCAAACCTGCGCGAGAGTCGATTAGTTCCATTTGTACCATGTGGTGCCGGACGTAAAGAATAGAATCATCCCATTTCTTCCCAGGGCTGTCGTAAGAAGTGAAGGGACAAAGTAAAGAATGGGCAGCAGCCCATTCGCGTTCTCTATGCATTGTAGACTACTATACTGCGATCGCCAACCCACCTGCCAAGGATGGCGATTATGGCAACCCCCTCCCCCCAAAAAAATGACAAGCACTAATAAAAACGGCCCCTAGTACCTGGCGGCCCACCTACCCGTGGCTATGGTAGCGGTCAAGGCCATGGTGAGGCAAGGGGTGCTAAGAATCCCCGGAAGAGATTCAGCTACCACAATAAGAATACGTAATAAACTGAAAATTCACTATATAATCCGGGTGATCAAACACGTAAGTCAGTTTCGGGTGACCAGTGAAAATCAGCAGACTGATCCTGATGGAAACTTTCTTGTCGCAGTCAAGATGTGCAGCTGCCGAGTGTGCCCTAGTGTGAGTTTTCTTTGAACCATCTCAACTTTATGCATCGACCGCGTTCGGCGCTCCGATTGGCCCTTCACATATTTAGTGCCAGTATCAGTGTCAGTATGCGTAGAATCGAAATGGTTAAAAGAAACTCACTCGAGAGCTCTTTTTCTGTTCTGTGAGAAAAAGAATAAAATCTATGCAGAATTTTTATACCTAAGTATCGTATATTGTATTTTTTTCTTTAGGTTATAACTATCGCATTGGTGTTTAAGTAAACATAGATCTAGATATTTTATGAAGTGAAAATGATGTTTAACTTTAGGTTAGGAAAGCAATTACGTTCCGACTTTACGAGTAGTTAGTTACCGCCGGGAACGTGTGAGTACAATATGTGAGTGCGAATGCTAACCACATTTGATCGAATTCCTGTATAATATTGAACTGCGCCACTATTCCGATTTAGTAATTGATCTAATTCACTTGAAATGGTCAAAGCATTTAACGCAAATTCATTTGTTTCAAATTGAATGAATGAATGAATTGAATTCGCTATGAATTAATCATTCCCCAAAAAATTTCCATTCCCTCATTATAATCAAAATCAAAAGTCATTTATTCAAACTAGGCTGAGAGTCAGCACTTTTTGAACGCCAAAGTTACATAAGACAGTCCTCCCTGCACGTTGTAAGACGATTAAAATGTCATGGTATATATAATAGGTTAACATTGTTGCAAGCTCTATGATTGCTATAATTGATATTACATTCCCTATTGAGTAAGTAGCACTGTACACAGTTTTAATTAAGCATAATTTATTAATTAGCCGCTACTTATCTGTGTCCTGTTCTATTATCGGGTCAAAGTGTAATTGGGTTTTCCCATCAGGAATTTCGCTATTGCCATGGGTTTAAATTTGTGGTTGGTTGATAAATAGGCTCGCCTGTTTATAGGATAACAGACGTGCTATTATGTTGGGATACAAATGTCTATTTAATCTGAAGTCATAGAACGGTGTCTGGGATTTGTGTGGCAGTCAAAATTTTGAACATTTTTAACAATGGTCAGATTTTGGTGTTTTCTTCATTGGGTAAAAATAAGGTATCCTCACACAAATATCAATATCATTTCGCTATGTTCCGTGTGGCCGTACGTAAAGAATAGCACCATTTGGGATGGTCTTCCCTCGGTTGTCGTAGAAGGCGACTAAGAGAAAGAGCAGCAGCGTTCTCTATGCATCTTACCGCCATACTGCGATCGTCGACCCGCCGGACAACCGTGGCGATTATGGCAACCCAATCTTAGAGTAGGCTTTTGTCCAGCTGTGGACATTTTTCGGCCGAAATGATGTTGAAGATGATGATGTTCTAAAGACCACTCTTGCCCAGTTTTGACCAAGACTAAACCGGATTGCAATTGCCGAATCGAGCAGCAGGCATCCACCATTCATCACCATCATGCTTACACCATTGTTAGTCAACATACGCCTGAACCAAAATCAGTTTAGTTAATCTTGCAATCAGCAAATCAAATACACTCAGACATTACCTAGGTTCTCTATTAGTAAACACTGCCAGTCACAGACATTAATGTCGGACTGGTTGTGATGTTATAATATTAAATAAGTAATGTGTTAATTTAGATTAGTTTCGGAGAAGTTTGATGTTTTCTCACACATAAAAGTAGCCTGAATAAATTATAAATAACATAACTTCACGCCTTTTTTCCCGGATGGGTTGGGCAGAGGTGTAAGTATAGTACACCCACATTTCGCCTGTGTGTCAGTCCCATGTAAAAGAGGCGAGCTTATTGCCATCAACCGGGCACAAATCCAGCCTCCGGGTTGCTACTGTGAGATTCCAGATAGAAAACCCAATAGCATTTTGCCCAATCTGGGAATCGAACGCATGATCTCATGCGTAGCGGTTGCGTTTGCTACCATTAGACCAACGAAGCAGTCGGTAGACAGAGTAAATAGTGAATGTTCTATAAATAAAACTCTTAAATTTCCCGACATGCAATGCCTAGCTTAATCCTGTCTAGAAATATGAAAATTTACCCAAGAGCTCCTTATACCCAATGTGAAAGAGAGCAACATGGTATTTATCCCCAGTCTTGATTTGTACAGGTCTTTTCAGATGATGTATTTCGGGTACCATTTATGTGTAATATGTACTAATTTAAGGGATTGATAAGCTGTTCTTAGAGCGTATGGTTTCGTTCGAAAGGCACAGGGTGCATTTGTCTCTCAAAAAAACTTACTGATGTTTATTTATTTTTCTACGAGAGAAGTAAAGATTCAATTGGGTTAATTCGTTGCAAGAAGGAACGATTAACAATAGAATAGAATAAGATTTATGAACTTGCCACAAATTACACCTTAGAGTTTAATTAGTTTACAGGCATAGTTTTGTAATTATATTGTGGAAGACAGGTGCCTAAATTAGGCTTTTTTCCAAAACCTGTAAGTCAGGTCACCAGGCCCCTTTTACAATTTATGTAATTCAATTATTTGTACTGGAAACATTTTGTTTAAAATCGCAGATTTATTAATTCACTTCTTAGAAAAGGAGTATTACAAAAAAGATTTTATTTATTTAAATTAAAAAACAAGCAAGCAATCCGTTCTCGGAAAACTTTTTAACTCATTATAGACTTTTTTCGTTCCCCTATAAAAAACATGGCGCCTGCCAACAGATGTTCACTTCGTATTCGCTACAGGAAACCTGTTTATACATACACATGAATATTTATTATTTTAACTGCGCTTTTAAAGCAACTTCATTTGTTGCTTCATTCGTTTATTTTTGTTGTTTTAAAAAACGACTGATTCGATCGTTTCATAACTGATTTTAAAGCTTTCACAACATTTTTACTTATTAATATAATAATTATATCTTAGGACAACCAACACAACGTTATCTGATCCCTAACTAGGCAGAGCCTGTACTATGGCAACCAGACAACTGATAAAACATACTTATATATTTCTAAATACATACATATTATAGATAAATAACACCCAGACACAGAACAAAATGATTGTGCTGATCATACAAAGACTTGTCCTGGGTGGGAATCGAATGCACGACCTCAGTCTTAGCAGTCAGGGTCACTAGCCACTAGACTAACAGGCTAGTCAAATTATTTTTATTAATTTAAAAATTTTTACCAGTGCGCAATTTTTTTCTGGTGTTTCCGTATCAGTAATAGAACATATTTAAATTATTTCATCAAAACTTTTTTTTTAATTTTTAGTCTCCCTTACAAAACAGTAACCTGTGGACACCCTACATATTTCGTAATATGATATCAAAAATAGTAATAGGTCAGTAACCGCGCGCCGGCGTAGGTACTTCCAACTTCTTACAATTTACACCGATCGAACAGCTGGTAGGTACTCGTAGCTACACTCGGTCGTTCACCTTCACCGCTGCACTGGAGCCGCGCGCAATTTACCATAAAAACTTGTTTCAAAATAAACATCTTTCGTTAACGATAACTTAATTTTTTGTACTAAAATATACCTAAATAAAATTGCATGGTTATTATAACTCGTTTAAGTTTAATTTGTTAAAATTTGCGAACTGGATAAAAACTTATTGTGTATAGTAGGTACTCATATTGTTTTGTCATAAATAAACTTGCATAATTCAATGATATGCAATGAGGAGACGACGACTCGGTAATAATTTCAATGACACCATCTTATTGACGTTCCTAGTCTGCATACAAAATTCAGTAAAATATGTCAAATAATTTAGTCACTGCAGTAGCCACCCGATAGACTCGCAAAACTCATCACTATTAATTAGTTAGTTTGAAAAAATATAATTCTTTTATTTTTATTTTGTAGTTCCAAAATATGTACTTCCTTGTACTTATAAGACCAGTATACGTATATACTCGTATACGTATTTGCCGACATTTAATGTATGGTTTTATATGTAAATTAATTAATTTCTTATTTTATCTATTTCTATTTAATTCACTCATGTTTCAATGTCTTTAAAAACAAAAGATATATCAACACTTTAATATTAAAACACATAATTTGTAATACTCGTAAATCTTCAATATTGTACAATTTAGATTGTTACTTACATTTGTCTATAGTTCAAAGTATTTTGTGTACAATGTAAATGCCCAGTACTAAACAAAGACTATTCGTGTTTGACAGTGATTGTTTTTGTTGAACCTTTGAAAATATATGAATGAAATCGGTAAATAATAGTCAGGTATGGTAGCCTGTGACGTTTGCACGTTTTCATGAATTTCTTTTTAAATTGGCTGCAAAATGAAGGGAATCAATACCTCTATTGTTGTACGTCTTGTTGTGTGTCACGGGTGCCATCAAACAGTGTCACTCGCTTGTTCATTTACTATAGTCACGAGTTCCTGATTCATTGCTAATATCCCAGCAGTAGGGATATTATAGGCTGGGTTATGGTTATCAAATTATGTAGTTTCATGACACTATAGTCTTCCAAACGGTATTTTGGCAATCTCAACGGAGACTAGCCATCGGCTTGGGACATATTATACTGCACAAGTGTGTGCGCAGACACAAGGGCACTCATTCTTCCCTCACTCCCATAGTACAATGGGACAGCAAACCAACAAGACCGGAGAGAAGTCAGGCGTAGGACCAACGGTTTAACGTGCTTTCCGGGCTGTTACTTAGAAATTCTTAATGAAACACAAATAAACATCACACATACCACTATCCACCAACATGATAGCATGGACCTTAAGCTTAAAATGATTGTGTGATGAAATTAGAATGATCCTCACGATGACTGATAAAAAATCATCCATCTTTTCCCAACACCGTTGGATTCGGCTTCCAGTCTAAGCGAATTCAGATAAAGTTTACTGGGTACGCGCAATACCCGTTGGTGACTGATAAAAGCCTGTCGTTAGTTAAAAGCAAGTGTGCCGTCCGAGAAACGGAACATCGGAAAGCACGTTAAGCAATTGGTCCTCGCGCTAACGGTCTTGACGGGTAGTTAGAAGCCCGAACAAACGAAGGGGCATCGTGTTACTCAGTTAGTTGTGGACGTCACATAGGCACTCGCTCCTTGTAAAATACTTGTATCCAGCTGTACTAATTGACGTGCAAAAGTGTTTGTACCAAACTACTTATAGAAATAAAATGCCTTATTATCCAGTTGGACTGGAAGCTGAGCTCAAGATATTTGAGAAAAGATGATTAGCGGCCATCGCATATCAATGGACCAAGATTGAATAATAAATCTTCAATCTATTCAACATTCCATTCAATGCTTCTTAGGTGCGAATAATATGTTGAGCAGAAAAGCCTGCGGGTACTGTAGATGTTCATTATCAGATAGAACACGCAAGTATTATTATCCAATTCACAGCTCTCGTGTTTAACACGATAACAATATAACCTCGGCTTACTAAGGCCGCTATCCCACTAGTCGTTTTACTACCGTCGGCGTCCCTCAAACGTTTGCGCAGCGTCAACGTTGCGCAGACGCGACGTGTACGTCGTGTCGTCGCGTGACAAGCATTAACGTCCGCTGAACGCGACGTCAACGTCGCGTCAACGTGCAAATGGCCGCCGGCCCTAGCCCCCGCCCGTACCCGCATGGACAGAGCAGGACGGAGTGATTGTACCTGTTGCCAACTAACGCGACGTTAACGTTGCGCAGACGCAACGTTGACGTCGCGTTCAGCAGACGTTAATGCTTGTCACGCGACGACGCGATTTCAACGTCACGTCTGCGCAACGTTGACGCTGCGCGGACGTTCGAGAGACGCCGACGCTCGTAAAACGCCTAGTGGGATAGCGGCCTAACTTCAAATTGAGGGTCCGGCTGCAAATTGAGTTGCAAGTAAGTGGTCGCCCACAGTACACTACTAATTTTCAATCAATAATTTTGACAAGGGAAACTGTAGTGATAGTGGTTTGTCATAAAGGTAGCTGATTACTTATTAACTAGCGTTGATGTCGATAGTTGCTTTATTACAATGTACTATAAAGGTTCCATGCAAAAGACGAAATTATGATGTAGAGACTAGACCCAATAAAAAAAAGAACACATAAACCTACAATGGCACTATTATTAAACGTCAGAAGCTAGGGGCACGGCACCAATTTGTTGACTCCTTTGGAGAAGAGTCGGCAAAAAATCCACGTTTCACTTTTAAAAATAATTGACATTTACAATGGTTTCAAATTACACTTATAATAGAGGGAGGACAGTGTAAAGCTGGGAACAAGTACCAAGTACTTAACGAAATAGAATGGTCTTCAGTCTACTCATAGACTGCCTACAACGTACTCACATTCACGGAATATGGAAGAATATATGCTGATATTAAATAATGAATAAATAAAATATAAAAACCTATTTTAATCAAAAGTCATGATTGTCATGAAAACCAATAATCGGTATATAATACGGATATAAGATAAATAAATAAATTTTTATTTATTCTAATTGACAAACGAGCTTAGAGGTAGAATAGAAGAAACAACAATAGGTGAAGGATTGGGCTGAAAAGCTAAAGGAAGTAATAATAAAATAATGTTTACAGAATCCTCTTAGAGCAACCCTAACAAAATTAACACTGCAAAAGTGTTTTATTGTCCGATCCCAGTAAACGACAACTTAAAAATTAACCTCCAGCAAAACTGTATTGGTACATTATCGAGTCGATTTTTGCAAAGAAATTGTATAAGTGAACGTCGTGTGAACGCATAACTTGATGGAATTAATCAGCAGAGAAATGAAACACCATTACTTGCATCTAGTGATTTCTCATTATGCAATGCTGCATTGTGAGATTTACATAAAACGGAAAGCAAAAAACGTTACATGATATAGTTTGACAGACTTTACGTCAAATCTTTGAGATTCAACTTTTATAAGCCCAAGAAATAGTTTTATTTTAATATGCAAGCCACGTTGCAAGCCGTTGGTCATATTATAACTACCTATTTAAATGGATCGCATATTCTTCGATAAAATAAAAGTAAAATGCAAGACTTCAGAACGGCTGGACTGATCTGTAAAGTTTTTGCTTAAAAATATTTGTTATGGTCCGAATCTGGTTCCACAAAGAGATTTTTTTTTAAAACATGCCTAGAAATTGGAAAATTCGGTGTCTTATTGAATTTGTCACTGACTGACTCACCTTTTCATAAAAACTTCTAGGGTACTTCCCGAGGTTCTAGAAAGCTGAAATTTTGTGTAAAGGCTACGATTTGCAAACAAACATAAAAAAATATCTATAATAGTCACCCTCTAGCCCCCTTAAGGGGAGGTGCCGGGGTCGCGTGATTGTTCGAAAGAGATACCATGACCCTGGCACATGGGCAACTGAAGGAACACGGGTGGGTTTTAGTCAGTAAAACTCTGACATGCCCTCCCGCTCCGCCCAGAGCGAGAGAAGTCATTTGATGATTTCCCATCCAACAAAAAAAAAAAAAAACTAATTTAGCTATTCATTAAGAACAAAGAAGTTATTGTTTTTATTTTTACTATGAAGAAAGTAACTGTTGGCGTGCAAGAAATAGTTTTTTACCCATCTATGTTAGAAGTACGGTACTCTACCTTACATCTTGTTCAAAATATATGGCTAGGTCGTCCCATTGCAGTATTACATGACAGAATATTAAAGACCAGTGACTTCATTTCTTACCATAAGCCCATAAGAATGTCTATAAGACCAAGATGTAAGGATTTCTAAAGTTAAACCTTGTAGAGATAGGGGCCCGGATCGTTAGATCCGATAACTTTTGAAGACTAAATTAAGCGTTATGTAAGTCTTACAACCAGGCAACCTACTTTACATGAAACGTATTCATCGTACGGAAACCGAACCTTTTCATTTTTTTTAGCAATATTCATTAGTTCTTTATTCCCTGTTTTTTTTTTATTGATCAGTGTCGAATTACTTCAAAGACAAATGACTTCTACGAGTATTACTAATTTTGTGTTGCCGCGCTACTCTGTAAATACTCGGAGCATTTATTTTAAAGTCAGCTGTCAAAGTCAAAAATTTCACGATTAAAACTAGCGGTGAAAAGAGTGTTTGAAGTAAACGAGCATTCGACACGCCTATTCAGTAAAAATTCACTGTTTGTGGTGAAGTGAGTTGTCAATAAATACGAGTAGCTTTACTAACATCACACCGTTTTTTTTTTTGGATGGGAAATCATCAAATTACTTCTCCCGCTCTGGGCGGAGCGGGAGGGCATGTCAGACTATTACTGACTAAAACCCACCCGTGTTCCTTCAGTTGCCCATGTGCCAGGGTCACGGTATCTCTTTCGAACAATCACGCGACCCCGGCAGGCATCGGTCCTAGCAGACCCCTTCAGTTTTGCTGACATCTCTTTGAGGCGCGCGTGGAACACTACGCGTCGTCGACCCGAGCTTGGTCCTTACCGGGCGGCGAGCTACCCATTGCTCGCCACCCGCAAGCTCGCGCATACGGTGGCCGGGAGGCGTATTTACAAAGGCTATACTATTTTAGTCACGAGCCAGACTCTAATCAATGAGCTTTTGTTTATGCATATTACTCAACAATACCTAGTCTATCTCAGTAAAAAAATGACTCAAATAGACTAGCTTTATGTTTTAATATTTTCAAAGAAAATGCACGGACAAAATCTAGTTCTATATAATACATATCACTCGAATAGCTAAGCTTTTGGCGAGATATTTTTAAATGTATACTCGCAACAAGTGGGTAGTGTTCTTTACCTAATAAAAGTACTTCTCGTTTGTTAATTCGTTTTATTTTTGTTTATCAAATACATAATAGAAACGATAATCAACCTATATTTGAAGCTTATCTATTTGATTAATATGTATTCAAAATTAATATGTATGTAACTGAATGCCACCTGCGCTAAGATAGGTTGACGGAGCCCTGCTTCGTGGGGCTCCTATTTCTGTGTGGTTTAAAAAAAAAATTACCACCATTCCATCATATACCATTCTAACTTAACCTATCCGAGTCGAGGTACTCTGAGTCGGGGTATTAACCTTGGATGGGATTTCGTCCACGCGTGACTGAAATGGTACTAGATTTTGTCCGTGCATTTTCTTTGAAAATATCATAACAAAAAGCTAGTCTATTTGAGTCAATTTTTTTACTGAGATAGACTAGGTATTGTCGATTAATATTCAGAAACAAAAACACGCTGATTAGAGTCTGACTCGTGACTAAAATAGTATAGCCTTTGTAAATTCGCGGCCGGGAGTCCAACATCACACCGTGAACACGGTAAAATTTATTTTAAGTGAAATTAACTGAGATTATTCCTGATGCTAGGGATTGACTACTGGCAACGGTTACAACTTCGGGTAACTGAGCAATTAGTATGATAGCTCACTTTGAACCCTAAATTGTAACCGTAAGAAAATACAGAATAGACTGGAAATTATTTGAGTAACATTCGAAGTACATTTTCAAATGAGTTGTGTTTTTAAAACTCTGGCCATTAAAAGTCAGTGCAATCTACCCCAAATGATACGTTATATTATAATCAGCTCATAAAAGCCAACTGCTGAACATGGGACCCCAAATTGATGGCCTCAATCAACGTTTAATCCCCTGAATTAAATTACACACATGACGAGAATGTTGGTAGCCAGGGAGTTCCGTGTGGTATGGTAACCCGTTTGGTTTTTTTAAGGATACAATAATGTGAATGTATAGGTAATAGAAATTAACAATCCGTCAGTGAGGATGAAATTATAATTTAGTCTGAACCTTATGTGAAAAGTCGAGCGCATTTTTATCAAACATATATATTACTAACTTCTGCCCGCGACTTCGTCCACGTTAAATTTCTTGTTCCCCGACCCTTCCCGTCGCGTCGAATCGCCTACCCGTGTGATTTTCCCCGCTTTTGCAACATTTTTCATTACTGCTTCACTCTTCTTAGTTGTAGCATGATCTTATATAGCCTACAGCCTTCCTCGATAAATAGGCTACCCAACACAAAAAAAATTTTCAATTCGGACCAGTAGTTCCTGGGATAACCGCGTTCAATCAAACAAACAAACTAACTCTTCAGCTTTATAATGTTATAAGTATAGATTATTATTTTTTAATATTCGTAATTTATCTCAAGGCACTATGTTAAATAGGAAATTCACTTCTTTTTCATAAATTTACTCTTTTTGTAAACGCTTAAAAATATATACATACTATCCGTGTCATGTAATAAGACTTAATGGCCTGTTGAGGCTAGACAGGCAGACACTCCATATAACATTCTTGTATTCAGCTGCATCAGGTAAGATCGGAAAGATAGTTGGGAAACGGATAGATAGATCAATTGATGTAATAGGATTCAATGCAAGTACTTTTTATTTACAAATCTTACTCCATCCAACAGGCTTGTCTATCAATTTATGGTCGCTCAGCGTGGTATGGAGCGGGCTATGCTCGGAGTTTCTTTGAAGGATAAAATCTGTGATGAAATTATCCCAAAATTACCGATGTTGCTTACAGTGAAATGGCAGTGGGCTGGCAATGTTTATCGAGAGACCGATTGCTGATGGAGCAGACGAGCTCTGGAGTGGACACCGTGTATCGGCATGCAAAGTGTGGGATTTCCCCCAGCTAGATGAACCGACGATCTTAAAAAGGTCAAGAGGCAGACTGGATACGGAAAGTGAAGGATAAAGTATCATGAGGCAGCCTGAGAGAGGCCTATGCTCAGCAGTAGACTGCGAAAGGCATTATGTTTATTCACTCCATCCAATCAAAAATAAAGCAATTACTTTGAACGTCGAGTGACGTCAATTAATAAGAATTTGCAGAAGTAAGTGTTTACCAGTTGAGTCAGAAATTAAACTTTCAGGAAGAAAGGCTTGCTGCAAAAAGTTTATATTTATTCTCATTGTTTAAATTGAAAAGTTTAAAAACGATTGTCACCACACTTAGTTAATTACAAACTCGCAAAATGTACACAGATAAAGGTATTGCCATTCCAAGTTACTTCGTAATCTTTCTATTATTTTACCTACAATTAATCTGTATCAAAAAAGCAAAATACCGATAGAAGTGAAAAAAATGTTTCTTCTGTTGCAAAAAGTTGATTCTACTATATTACACACAACAAACTCCTTGAATATCGCTATGAGTAAGCTGCAAATACTAATATTAGCTATTTATTTAATTTGATTTGATTAGTACTTCGGACGAAAATGTATTTTTCATCCCCCCATCTCGGAAAGAGTATTTTTGCCCTTCGATATCTGAGTGCAAAAGCCGTTTTTATCCGCTAGGGGATAAAGTAAATTGAATTTAGAACATCGTGTGCACTAAGTTTGTAAATTCAAAACATCATTAAACCTATTTACTTCTACCTCCATGGTGCCGAATTTATCATACAACCTTTTTGTAATTTGTTAAAAACTCAGACTCGGAACCTTATTGGTGTACTTTTTTGATTTACTTTGCGCGTCCCATTTTCTTTTCGCGTCACTAACAAAAATATTACACTCTACTTAGGCAGCTGTAGCAACTTTATTTTCGATTTTTCTTAATTATACCTAAGTATTATTTGAAATAATTTAAAGATAATTATGTAATACTTACCTATCATAATATAGTACCTAATAAATATGAATACCTAAACTGAAATAAAAGTATCTTGTGATTGTAAATGCTTTTTTTGCATTTAGTCATTTCCTCGCTGAGGTGGGATGAAAAGTTACGTGTTGCACTCGAGTGCAAAGATTTTTCACCTCGTGCTCTTTTGATTCCCTCGCTAATGCTCAGGTTTCTAATTTTTGAATCACTCGCTGCGCTCGTGATTCAATTTTAGAATCCTTCGCTTGCTCGGTCATCAAAATTGAGCACGCGGTTAAAATGCAACTTTGCACTCTTGTATAACAAATAACTATTTTCATTTTTACACATTTTTAATACAATAATGGCTAATTCCTACCTTATTGTGGCCTTGGCATATAGGAAACTGTAGGAACACGAGTCGGTTTTAGTCAGTAAAAGTCTGACAAGCCCTTCCACTCCACCCAGAGCGGGAGACGTCATTTGAGGATTTCCCACCCACAAAAAAAATGTAGAGGTAGATAAAAAAAAACCATTCTGTACCATGTCACAATCGAACCCACAGCCTTGCCTATAAGCGTATTTCTAAACCACCAAACCATGGCGACAATCATGCGTCGCGCATAAAATAAATATGGTATCACACCGTACCTCGTTCAGGCGCGACGGCACGCACCGTTCACGAGCCGCGTTAGTATGTCATAAGCTTTATTGTAAGTGCCATTAAGCCCGTTGTACACCGCACGGTTTCATTACACGCCAGCCGCACTGTAGAATTCGTGTGAGCTTGTATATGACACGGCAACCCACCGGACGATGCATTAGGCAACGATCCACAAGCTGCTATAATGATCCATGTAATACTGACGACCTGTCTACACATGGCAAATCAACCGTACTTTTTCATGACAGTTAAACACGCGTGTACAGTGGGCCTTACACAAATTACACGCACAAATATGCTTGTGACAAATAGTCACAATGGAGTTTTCCGATGTGTAAATTTAAACCACAATTTTTTATCCGGGATTTGACTGATCTAATAAATACTTGAAAAGGGTTGTCTTCTTCACTTGTGCAATTGGAAAAAAAAAATGAAGAAGGCACACGAAATTAAATTTTAAAAAACAAACTAAAAAACACGTTTTCATAGAAAACCAAACTAAAAAGCAAGCAACCCACGCTATTTCCATTATTTTATACTTTTTAGTTTGGTTTTCTATGGAGGAAGTGTTTTTAGTTTTACTAACTATTATTTATTTCCTATTTTTGGGGCGTTTAGAATTTTGAAACGTATGTCAGCGTAGTTTGTGACGTATGTCAGTGTAGTTTTCGAAGACAGTTTTTTTTGCTATCTTGGTAATCCCGGCAAGGATAATGGCACTTTATAAAATCAATGTATTGTTATCGGTCCTAGTAAATGTTACTTGAAAAGTATTGATTTCGAGTTGATCCAACGTTTGAAAGGGGGTCAAAATAATGTTCAAAATTTCCGTTACATACTAACATACGAATGAAGGTAATAAAAGCGTGTTTAAAAAATAAACTACTATATTTTTTTTTATAATTCGCAAATTAATTGTAGTATCTAAAAAAAAAAAATCGTATATTACCTATATAATTTACTCTTCACTTATTACAGCATATCGTTTTCATACCTACAGATTCGGTGGCACGAACTAATAAAATGTTCACGTTTTAAAGGTGACTCAACGCGCCTAAAGAACTTTTCGCTTCAATTATTTCAACCTATGAATGAATTATATCAAAAGTTTTTCTATAACTTAAGGGCCGATAACCTATCCAATTTGAATCATGCAAATATGTTTTCTTTCTGACATTGAAACAAAGAGCTGCAAAGACAACAGACGGTTACGCAACGTAGCACTCTTGCGTAATGCTACAAACTCGCTACGAGGCTACGCGGCTACGGCGTAGACGTCTACGTAGTTTCGAGAGAATTTTTGAGCATCCAGTGTTTTCGTGTTTTATTTTGCGCAAGCGATACTAACAAACTCAGTTTAGGGTCCAATAACTGGATTACGTAGTTATCTGGCGCTGAACTTAGTTTCCGTGCATACAGGATATCTATTTAGTAGCAGGACCCTACTAAAAAATTGAAAAAAAAAGTATCTTTGAGTTGTATTTGAAATGCGTTTGTGGATTGAATTAAAAGTTACACTTTAAAGTTTGAAGAGAAATGCGAGTCTTAGTGTAATGGTGATACTATTTAGTACAGCACAAAAAAACAACAAACTATTGTATAAACACAAACAACAAACAAACACAACTTACAAACTTTAAAGTCAAAGTTGTTGATTAGATGCTTACCAGATTAAGTTATAAGAAAAAGAAGCATACATATCAAATAGTTTCAATATTTCCGATCATTTTTTACGATTTATTGAAGAATATCGTTGCCACTTTTCAAAACACTCCCAAATTAGTCAGCTGAATAACTACCTATTTGAAGCAATTTTTGCTCAACAATAAATACCTAATAAGGTTGAAATTCCCATGGTTTATTTTTTACTACATTTACCTTGGTTAATCTTCATAAAGTTTTATCGTTCTTTTGCTACTCCACTGAGATTCCACTCTATGTCAAACAAATTTACTTTCGTTTTTTTGTGCTCTCTAGCTTTTGTTATAACGACAATTTTAAATGCACTAGGTAAATACTATTATGGCTAGTTGTTCCGCAATTCTTCCGCCGTTCTTTTTAGGCAGATATCAGTCAATTAACTCATATAAATGTTAGTTTTAGTTTATTTTCTCGTTCACAAAACACCAATACAATTATATACGAATGAATGGTGAAACTCATCGGCTCATTTAATTCTAGTTCGAAATCCAACTCTTATATAAATTCACTAATGAATTACTCTAATGAATCTGGCTCTGGTGATTCAAGAACTTTTAGTATAAAAGCTAAGGCTACATTGATCCTGCCAGGATCAAGAGATTCCTACCAGGGTCGCGAGATTAGTTCGAAAGAGTTACCGTGACCCTACACTGATGTTAGTAACATGAAGTGAAAAAAAAAATAGCTCGTTGTATTAATTTTGTGTCAAGGGTGTCGTGATTAAGTAAGAGCAGCCACAGGGGTCGATCAAGTTAAGTAAGAGCAGCCACAGGGCTCGATCAGGTTAAGTAAGAGCAGCCACAGGGCTCGATCAGGTTAAGTAAAAGAAGCCACAAGGCTCGATCAGGTTAAGTAAAAGAAGCCACAAGGCTCGATCAGGTTAAGTAAGAGCAGCCACAGGGCTTGATCAGGTTAAGTAAGAGCAGCCACAGGGCTCGATCAGGTTAAATAAGAGCAGCCACAGGGCTCGATCAGGTTAAGTAAGAGCAGCCACAGGGCTCGATCAGGTTAAGCTACGCTTACCGCGATCGGTCCATGGATGGGTCTTATATCTTTCTATGCATCGACCATTACGTGCTTCGGAAAGCACGAAAAGTCTTTGCTCATTCGTAAATCTTTAACAGTCGTTACGCGTCGTCAGAAACCTACAGTCTGAAAACAATTCTTACTACATAAGTCTTATCCAGTAACTGGGTTGTGAAGGTTAGATAAGCAGTCAGTCCATGTTAAATAAATCCCATCAAAAACATAAATGTGAAATGAGAGCCAAGTTCAATATTCTGATATATGCCTTGGTTGTTGACTTCAACGACAAAAGAAGTGAGATCTAAATGGGTGCCAAATTCAATGGTCAGTCCTGACTTGGCTAGTTTTCATATACGAATTATATTATAGCTTTCACAAGTTTTAAACCTGTTACTTGTCGGTTCTTATTTTATTATTCCGAAAATATGGCTTGCTGGTAGAAACTAGCCATCGAACATAATAATTCGTATATGAGAACTAGCCAAGTCAGGACTGACCATTGAATTTGGCACCCATTTAGATCTCACTTCTTTTGTCGTTGAAGTCAACAACCAAGGCATATATCAGAATATTGAACTTGGCTCTCATTTCACATTTATGTTTTTGATGGGATATCATTACTTTTTGTACATAAATTACTAGTAGGTACTTATTTGTAATACAATTAATACCAAATGGTTTTTGTTATAAGTGTTCCTAATAGAATCAATTAAGTGCAAAATTATAATTAAATGATGTAAATTTACCAGTTTCTGATTTATTACTTTGTATTTACCTAATTACCTATTTTCATGCCAAATTTGAACTTTCTAGGTCATCTGGAACTGGGTTAGAGTTTTGATCTATAGGTCAGTCAGTGATAAAAATGACGATTTTTGGACGTTAATATCTAAATAACTGTTTGAGATATGTTTATGAAATTTAAAGCACATCTGTATCTTGCAAGTCTCACTGTATGAGCCAAATTTGACACGTTTATATGAAATAGTTTTTGAGTTATGAGGGGGTCTCACCGAGTTTCACAACTCCCTTGCGGAGTTGAGAGTCGTCGTCGTCGGGTTCCGTCCCCTCCCCGTGCTCGTACTCGGGGACTTCAACGCCAAGAATTTGGCTTGGGGTTCCCGGTATACGGACACACGGGGCAGGATGGTGGAGGACTGGGCTCTGGAGACAGGCCTGGTCGTCCTAAACCGGGGTTCTGTACCTACGTGTGTACGGATGTGGGGCGACTCAGTGGTGGACATTTCGTTTGCCAGCCCCGCTCTGTCACCGCAGGTTATTGATTGGTGCGTCATGGAGGGAGTGGAGACGTATCTCGACCACCGGTACATCCGGTTTGACGTCTCCGCCCAGACCTCGAGCGCGCCGATCCGGCAGACCCTGAGTGGTCCGCGGTGGGCGCTGAAGAAGCTGGACCTGTAGCTTCTCCTGGAAGCCTCGATCGTGCAGGCCTGGGTGTCACCACCGGACAGGCCTGCTGACACCAACGACGAGGCCGAGTGGTTCCGGGAGGCCATGTCCGAGATCTGTGACGTGGCTATGCCCCGAGTCCAGCCAGGACGGGCTTGGCGCCAGGTGTACTGGTGGTCGCCGCAGCTGACAGCGTTGCGCGAAGCGTGCGTTGCGGCACGACGCCGGTACACCAGGCACCGCAGGCTCCGTATCCGCCCTCCGGATACGGAAGCCATTCAGGCGGAGCTATATGAGGGGTACAGAGCGGCGAAGACCACCCTCCAAGAGGAGATCCTGCGGGCCAGAGGACTGGCCCGCAAGGAGTCGCTGGAGACTCTGAACAGGGACCCATGGGGACGGCCTTACAAGGCCGTCCGGGAGAAACTCCGCCCATGGGCTCCTCCACTGACTCAGAGTCTCCGGCCCCAACTCGTGGAGGGCGTGGTGAGCGCTCTGTTCCCTTCGCGAGGGGAACATAGTCCCCCACCCATGGCTCCGCCTACTGCGGTGCCTGATGCGGACCACACCACTGACGACGACGACGGTGCTCACGAAGTGACCGAGGTAGAGATGAGGGTGGCGGTACGAAGGCTTAATGCCAAGAATACCGCCCCAGGACCCGACGGCTTGCCTGGCAAAGCATGGGTCCTGGCCTCAGAGGCTCTCGGGCCTCGACTCAGGGGGCTCCTTAGCGCATGCTTGGAGAGGGGCCAGTTCCCACTTCGTTGGAAGACGGGGAAACTGGTCCTCATTAAGAAGCCCGGGTGCCCAGCGGACTCTCCGTCCGCTTACCGGCCCATCGTGCTGCTCGACGAGGTGGGCAAGCTCTTTGAAAGAGTGATTGCAGACCGCCTCGTCGGGTGGCTGGTGCGGGAGGGGCCGGACTTGTCGGACGGCCAGTACGGCTTCCGCAAGGGGTGCTCAACGGTGGACACCATCATGCGCGTGCGAGCCCTCACGACGGGGGATGCAGTGGCCCGGGGTGGGGTCGTCTTGGCGTTGTCTCTCGACATCGCCAATGCCTTCAACACCCTACCCTGGAGTTGCATTAGGGAGGCACTCCGGTATCACCGGATGCCGACCTACCTCTGTCGCGTGGTCGAGGCCTATCTGACGGATAGGGCCGTCGTCTACCCCGGTCACGAAGGGGAATGGAACCGGCGAGAGATGTCGTGCGGTGTCCCACAGGGATCGGTCCTGGGGCTGCATCTGTGGGACATCGGTTACGACTGGGTGCTGCGCGCCGACCTCCCTAGCGGCGTCAGCGTAGTTTGCTACGCTGACGACACGCTGGTCCTTGCGCAGGGGAGGTCGTACGAGGCGGCGGCCGAATTAATGACACGCGGGGTTGCGACAATCGTCGATAGGATCCGGCAATTGGGACTCGAGGTGGCATTGCACAAGTCCGAGGCCATGGGTTTTCATGGTCCTCGGAACGCGCCACCTGCGGGTTCCCAACTTACGGTAGGAGGGGTTCACATCGGCGTCGAGTCGACGATGAAGTACCTGGGACTTGTCCTCGACAGCCGGTGGAACTTCGTTGAGCATTTCCGACGTTTGGCTCCCAGACTGGAGCGGGCTGGGGCTGCATTAAAGCGGCTCCTGCCCAATCTGGGGGTCCAAACGCCTCCTGCCGGAGGCTCTACACGGGGATCGTGCGGTCCATGGCCCTCTACGGGGCACCGGTGTGGGCGCCCTCATTGAGGCTGCGCCCAGCGCGCCGGTTGTTTGCGGCCCAGAGGGTCATGGCCATCCGGTTAATCCGGGGATACCGCACGGTCTCGTGCGAGGCGGCGAGCCTCCTTGCCGGAGTGCCGCCATAGGATCTGGAGGCAAAGGTCCTCGCGCACATGTGGGAGTGGCGCGAGGAGGCGAAACGCCGGGGCGAAACTCCGCTGCCGCGACAAATCGCGGCACGGCGGACAGAGCTCCGGTGTGATCTCATGGCAACATGGCGGGTACGATTGTCGCAACCCAGTGCTGGGCACGCCACTATTGCGGCTGTAAGTCCCCTCTTTGAGGAGTGGATAGAGAGGCGTCACGGCGTCCTCACCTTCCGCCTGACGCAGGTTCTCACCGGGCATGGGTGCTTCGGTGGGTTCCTGTTCAGGATAAAGCGGGAGGATACGTCCGGGTGTTTCCATTGCGAGGGTCGTCTGGAGGACACGGTGGAGCATACGGTGGAGGTGTGCCCTGCCTGGGCGGAGCACCGCCGTGTCCTCGTGGAGGCGATCGGCGGCGGCGACCTCTCGCGTCCGGCCCTGGTGCGAGCCATGCTACGGAACGAGAGGGAATGGGAAGCCGTCACCTCCTTCTGCGAAGCAGTAATGCTCGCGAAGGAGGAGGCGGGGCGCGTGAGGGAGTTGTAGTCTCTGCGCCCTCACGCCCCTAGCCGCCGCAGGAGGAGACGCCCCGGGCGTTGGGAGTCGATTGCGGACTCCCGGCCACCGTAGGCGCGAGCTTGCGGGTGGCGAGCAATGGGTAGCTCGCCGCCCGGTAAGGACCAGGCTCGGGTCGATGGCGCGCAGTGTTCCACGCGCGCCTCAAAGAGATGTCAGCAGCAGTGTAGGGGTCTGCTAGGACCGATGCCTGCCGGGGTCGCGTGATTGTTCGAAAGAGATACCGTGACCCTGGCACATGGGCAACTGATGGAACACGGGTGGGTTTTAGTCAGTAAAAGTCTGACACGCCCTCCCACTGCGCCCAGAGCGGGAGAAGTCATTTGATGATTTCCCATCCTGAAAAAAAAAAAAAAAACGGGGTCAAAAGTGGCTCCAAATGGTTCGTGTAATATTACACACGGTGCTGCTCGCCAGTTCTGTTACTTGAACTTGGTTTGACACGCTGCCGCGTGTCTAGATACTGGTACTCAGCTGTCACTGGTTAAACTGGTAGCCGACACCCATATAGTTGAGAAAAGGCTAAGCGAAGATGCTTTATTTTGAGTGCAGACGTTTGCTTCAAGTGAAAGTCGCTGTAAGAAAGTTAAAAATTAACTAAAAGTGAAACACTTCTTTGAAGACTAACTTTTAATTTTGCGGTAAATTGCACCCTATTTCCCAATTTTACTTGGTAATGGCTAGTACAACTAATAAGGGACCTGATTAATATTATTGGTCTTATGATAAACAGCACAGATGTCATTTTCATGTGATGGTATCTATCATATTGTTGTATATAATTTATGTTGTTGTATCCGATATACGTCCTCTGTTTAACCCGCCGGAGATTCCAGCTGTGATTTTATGATACAAAACTTGCATCACTCTAATGAATCGCCAACGGAGTGAATTCTTGTGGGCAAGTGGCAATAGTCTTAGATGTCAATTTCTCGAGGACACAAGGCACATTCTACGTCAAAGAAGCAAGTACTCTCTATTCAAGTATGGCTATTGTATCAAGTGTGTATACGGTGGAGTAATTTATTTCCAAAAGTAAAAATTGTAGAAGGCTCAATAATAAAGGAATTGACTTTTTGACTATTGTTAAAACTTTACTTTAGTTGGAACTTCAAAAAAATATTACGTTATTCCCCAAGCCAAGGTTTGTCCAAGTCCCTTAGATTCTTAGAAGCGCTCGCTTGCATGTGTTGCAAATTCATACATCACCCATTGCACAAACGTAGTTGCATTATCTCGAAAACCTACTTATGAGCCGCAAAATAATAAGTGAATAATCCGTCTATTTGTACGTCCCTTGTTTGTCCATTTGTCAACCAATAACATTCGTAATTTTTTACTGTAAAAGTAACATTACATATCGTCATGCCTGTTTTTCTCCAAGAGTGAGGTAGTCGTGAACCTAAAGTATATACACATTTCACCAGTTATGTCTTAATTTCAGTGTATGATCCTAATTGCCATCACTTTAATAAATCATTATTCAAACTGTGCTGAGAATCAGAAATCAATAAATTTGTTTTGAACGTCAACATTACATAAAACAGTCCCCCAAAACGCCTGCCCTTCACCTCTTCAAGCAAGCCACTGTGACGTAGAAATTTCAGATGGAAAAACGAAATAACATTTTATCAAACCTGGGGTCGGTTGTGACCACTAGACGAGTTAGTTCTACAAAAATAAAAATGAAATCCAAAAGAAGAACAAGTCAAAACGAGCTCTAACCCGCCACAGCTTTGTCATTTTAAAGTATAAAATAGCAAAGTAAGCCGGTAATCATTTGTTGCAACGTAGTTCCCGGTCCTCGTATGAAGAGTTTGTATTGTTGTAACAGCTTATGATTCTGACATCTGTTGCACATGGCTCCCCTGGTTGAGTGGTTGTTTTGCCAAAACAAAGGTTGAAAGGCAGAGAGTCAAAGGATTAATAGTATAAATTTCTGGTTTAATAAAGGGTTTTGCTGTTATTAAAGTTGTTGCAGAATTTTGTTGCACTGTTAAAACCAGTAGGTATCATTTATCAATAAATTTGTAATATTGGATTTTACAATAAGTAATTTAAACATGTGGCCTAATTACGTTCTGAATCATTCAGATCGTAGTATGATTGAATCCTTTTTAATATAATTATAAAGTTATACGACAACGTTTCGGTTCTCTCTAACGTCCTTGGCATTAATGTTAAGTCAGACATTAGAGATATTTCTAGGTACAGGATTGACAAACAAAATAATTCCTCTGCGTTGTTAATAGAATTCTCTAATACTCTCATCAAAAGCAGATTTCTAGACTCTGTAAAAAGCTACAACAAGGGAAACCCCAACCAAAAGCTTAATTCAAGCAACCTAGGATTCATAGCAAAAGCCGTACCTATCTATATAGCAGAGCAGCTGACAGCACAGTCTAGAAAACTGTTTTACTTGGCCAGAAACTTTGCTAAAGCGCACAAATATGATTATTGTTGGATTTCTAATGGCCGTATTCTTTTAAAAAGGGTTCAGGAATCACCATACATTGTTATTAAAAATGAAGCTCAATTACAACAGTTGTCGAAATTGCCTGAAGTATGACTATTGTCAGGATTACTTAAATTTCTTCGTCTTTTTTATAATGAACTTTTTTGTAGATTTAGTAAATGTATTATTAGTGTAACCTACCGCTTAAGAAAAACAATAATAATTCTGCATGACAATTTATACATTACATTAATCAAAAACTTCACTGTACACTTCCGTTCACACACTCTAATCTATACACACAACAACTTATACAACATCCTAACACTCACCACTACATCTCACAATTATCTTATACTCATCAAGCTTTACTGTTATCCATGATTACTCCTATTTTTACCTGAAAACCAAGAATCACTCTTCGAACTGTGCCCTAACTCTTATTTAAATCTATACCATAACATTCGATCACATAAACTGTTTAAGTGATAACCTTGATGAATTCTCTGTATCTAAAGTATATCAGTGCTCACCAGAAGACTGTTTATCTACTATAAATTCCCCGGATAGTCACCTGAAAGTTCTCTCTCAAAATATCAGATCAATTAATCGAAACTTTCATGATTTTGAAACACTCATATCCCGTCTTTCTCTCGAGTGTGATGTAGCTGTTCTAACGGAATGTTGGGTTCCTTGTCTAAGTAATGCCACTCTACCCCAGCTCCAAGGTTACTCTTCGGTCCACACTACTAAACACCGTAATCAGAGTGACGGAGTAGTCGTATACGTCAGTTCAAATCTTGCATCCAAAGTACGTGAACCTGAATTTTATGACTCTGCTTCTGGTTTAATCATTGAACTTGCCTCCAATGTTGCTATCCTTTGCGTTTATAGATCCCCCTCTAATGACAGTATTGAAGTCTTTCTCAAATCTTTAAACGAAATTTTATCTTCCTTATCTGCATTTCAAACTGTAATTATAACAGGTGACATAAATATAAACATCAACATAGACAGCACAACGTCGACTATGAACCAATCGTCGCATGAATACCTAAATTGTCTTTCTCATCACGGGTATCTACCTGCCCACCACCTACCGACGAGAGGTAATAATTGTCTTGACCACACTATTCTAAAAACTAAATTACCCTCTTCTACCTTCATTTTCGACTCTACAATTACGGACCACTTTTCTACCCTCTTTTGTTTAAATTTGAAACCACCCCGTATTTTTCCTAATAACACAATCCTTAAGACCGACTTTGCCTCACTCGACAACTCTATGCAAAATTTGGAATACACGCATATTTTTTCCATGACTGATCCAAACGCTGCTACTGACTGTCTGATCCAAACTCTATCGCAGGAGATTAATGATCATTCAAAATTGAAGCGTACAGCAAAACGCAAAAGAATCATTAAACCATGGATTACTCCAGGACTGCTCCGTAGCATGAGGAACAGAGACATTCTACACAAAAGATACAAACAGTCTCCTGATAGTGAAATCCTTAAAGCTACCTACACAAGATACAGAAATTTCTGCAACAAGATTCTTAAAAAGGTCAAAAGACAGTTCGATTCAAGTGAAATTTCCAAAGCCGGTCGTAACACTAAAATGTTATGGGATACAGTAAAGCGTGTCACAAACACAACTAAAATTACTCACCCTCCTACGGAGTTACTTTATTCCTCGGATACCCCGTCCCAATCTCTTAACGATATTAATTCATTCTTTGTTAATATAGGGAAAGATCTTGCTGATCGTATTCCGAAAGATGTGGATAGCTGCCCGTCCCATTCTCAGTTTAATACCACCAACAGTTTGAGTTCCCATCTGCGTTCAATAAGGCCATTATTCATCCCATTTTTAAAGGGGGCGACCGTGTCTCTGTAAATAATTATCGCCCTATTGCGGTGCTGCCAGCCATGTCCAAATTTTTTTAAAGAATTATCAATAACAGACTTACCTCCTACCTTGAAAGCAATCATCTATTATCAACCAACCAGTTTGGGTTCAGGAAGAAAATATCAACTTCAGACGTAGCCTTAAGACTGATAAATGGAATAGTTGATAAACTAAATCATCGCAAAAAATGCCTCACAGTCTTAATTGATCTTGCAAAGGCATTTGACACCGTTCCAGTTCCCTGCCTTTTATCTAAACTAGAATGTCTCGGCGTACGTGGTAAACAACTCCAGCTTTTTCATTCATATCTTTCGGACCGTAAGCAGATAGTCAAAATCGACGGTTGCCTTAGTGACGAGCTGCCTATTTCGTTTGGAGTGCCTCAAGGTAGTGTGTTAGGCCCTACTTTGTTCCTGGTGTTCATAAACGACCTTTGCAACTTGCACCTGAATTCTGGTAACATTGTCTCGTTTGCCGACGACACTGCAATTACCTTTTATGATGAATCCTGGGCTAAACTGAAAGCAGTTGCTCAAACTGGATTTGATTTAATATATAGATGGCTTATCTCTCACTCACTCACGCTAAACACAAATAAAACTAAGCTCATAACATTTTCTCTAAACTCAACTACACAACCCTTGACACCAATTACTCTTAAAGCTCACACCTGCCAATCCAATTTGGCCTTTTGCAACTACCCGACAATTTCCTCAACTGACACAACTAAATACCTCGGTATAATCCTAGACAAACACCTGAACTTCAAAGCACACATCAACCACCTCACAGCTCGAGTTCGTAAGCTCATATACATTTTTAAAACACTCAGACACATTGCCAGTACGTATGTGATACGCAGCGTGTATCTTGCCATGTGTCAGTCAGTCATTTCGTACTGTATTAGTAGTTGGGGTGGAGCAGCAAAAACTACACTCAAACCACTGGAAGTGGCTCAGAGAGCAATTTTTAAGGTTGCTACTTTTCGGCAAATGCTCTACACAACCTTTGATCTTTATAAAAAATGCAAAGTCCTTACGGTCCGGCAAATATTTATTCTCAAAGTTTTATTACAACAACACACACAAACTCCTTTTACATTAACTCAATCGTCACTTAGGAGAAAGAACGAAATTTGTAAAGTTCCCTTCACACGCTTTGCTTTCACCAAACGTTTCTTTTACTACCTTGGGCCATTTTTATATAACAGAATCAACAAAACTATCCCTATACATCAATCCACCTACGAAATGGGCAAGAAACAAATAACGGACTTAGTAACCAAATTGAATTACGACGACACCGAACATCTGCTCTCCTCTCAATCGTAGTGACTTCTCAAAAACCCTGTATTTAAACTCAAACTCCGTTATTACTTTACATACACACCACACCTTCAAAAATCCTACATCACAAAACACATACACACACACACACACACACACACACACACCATACCTACATCACGAAACATACTATACTAACCCTTAGTTATAAGTTAAATTTGTTTGCTCCTTATAGTACTATAGCAATCTACTATAATTCTTTGTACTGATATGGGAACCTGGGCTGGAGAACCTTAATACAGGTTACTATGTAACCTAGCTAGGACGCCAGATTCAAATTATGTTACTTTTTGTCTTTCAATTTTACCCTACACTGTGACTTATATTTATTGTAACAGACTGTACCTCACTTCCTAAAATATTTTTTTTTTTTTGTATTTTTTTGTATATCTATTTACATTTTAACGATTCGGTTAGATGATCTGTATTTGCTAGATTTTTGCTAAAAATAAAAACGTTTGTATTCAAACTTTTTTTGCAACTGAAGTTAGTGTCATGTCGGACGAATTGCATTAGCAACATAATTATAGGAATCGTATCTAAAATTCGCAAATAGTGGTTGGCGACAAGCCAGGCGTTCGCCAGATGGGCACGCTGGATATTGGCGCTCCCTGCGGCGATGTAATGTACGTACCATAATAAATTCTTATATTAATATAGGAAAAATACATTTTGAAGGAAATATGGCCACAAAGTTCATAATGAATGAGTGACAGTTGTTGTTTACAAAAAAATCTTTTCCTTAAAAATCCGGGCATGTTGATTGCTATTACGTATTGATAGACTCTGACTCCAGGCCAAAGCAAATTAGGGTGGGCTGCGCTGTAACACAACGCAACAATCTTCCAACAGTGCTATAAAACCCTGTTACTAAGCCTGCGTTGTTTGTCTGTCCTTTCATCCGGCCATCTATCTAAAAGCGGGCTGTATCGCATAAAGCGTAATCTGTAGATTGGTGAAATGTTCATAGAATGCGTATATCTACAATAATTGAATTAAATTAAGTTAAAAATTAAAGACAAACGTGTTATTTTTAGATGAACTATTTAATATTGTTTCTGTCTGTGCTAAAACATTCTAAAAGCTTCCTTCAAATACATACGACGTGCATTCTTTGTCTTCTTGACATTAGGAGTATTACGCCCGTCAACTGGGCTGCGCACTGGAAAAAGGGATTATCTGTAATACAATTTACGAAACTTTATCTTCGTCCCGAACCCTATTGTTTTGATATATATATATATATATATATATATATATATATATGTGTGTATGCTACTGGAAATAACCCACTAACAGTTCCTTATGTTAAACTGGTGCCAAACGTGAGGCTACTTTATGTGGTTTTCATTTACATAGTTCATAACTATACGGTTTTTTTACAAAAAAAAAAAACAATCAACTTTAAAAAAAAGTATTGCTGGTATTTACCCCACATACATACGTATCATAACATCATCAATGTACATTAAGTGGAAATATGTATTATTGTCCCATGATTGCATATCCTATTCCTAAAATAAGAACTTTCTAAGTAGATAAAAAAGTAATATCTCAATATTACTTTTTTTATCTATTTAGAAAGTTCTCAAACCTCCTCCTAATTGTAGTCATTTAAAAATAGAAGAAGTTGGAAGTTATAGGAATCGAGGAAATTAAGAAGATAACTTTCGAATTTACCTACATTTGTGTGTCCTAGTTTATAATTACAGACCTTGAACTATGCACCATTAGGAAGTGCTGCTGACTAAGATGAAGAGAGAGGAAACTGAGAACGTAATGTAACAAGGATGCAATCAAATACGCGGTTGGCGCACCGACATTGTTACACTATATGTACAGTCAGGAGCAACAACATGAATACAGTTTGCAACATTCTTAACCGAATATCCCTACCATTGGTGATTTTCCATTTGTAAAAATATGTAATCTTCATTTCAAACAAAGTTCACCTATTAAATGATTAAATTTTTATGCGTACCTTTGTTAAATATGGAATTTGTGTTCAAAATTCAATGGTTACAGATTCTAGACATAACCCTGCTTGTTGTTTCAATGAATTTAAGATTTTAATATGAAGAGTTTTAAGACTGGAACTTTAAGATAATACCTATTTCATATAAGCATGGCTTCAAAATTCCTGTGCTCGCACCATTATAATATTTCAACCGAAACTTTAGGGGAAAATCACTCTAGAAGTTTGCTCAGAACGATAGTCAAGTCAAGAACGGAAATGAGGAACAACTAACAGAGTGCAGCGCTTTATACTTACCGTGTAACTTAATAGTTTTGTCATACAAGTCTTACATTTTATGTATTACATGCAAAAATTTCTGTCTGTTTGTGCAAATGTGCATTTATATATTTATTATAACTGCAGAACCAATTACCTGAATCACGTGCTGTGATTTTTAAATGTATAGAGTCTGACAATCAGTCTTACAAACGGGTATTGTATTATCCCATTCCCAGCTTGTGTAGGTCTCTTACGCAGTCACTATATGTAAATACTGGTATTCAGCTGTTTCCGGTTATACCGGAAGCCGTTTTCAACATAGTTGGGAAATCGTAGGCCGTATTCGGCGACAGTGACGAAGACTAATTTTTTCTCCGTTCGCGAGCTCTTTAATGGCTAGTAAAACTAATTTGTTCTTGAAAACCCGGTCATACCGTATACAGAAGAGCTGATCAGGAGGTTTTGGGGGACTTTTATAGTATACCTAAAGCACTTCTTGTCTAGGCCTCCAGGTGATTTTTTCCAAAGCATTAACCAACTTTGTGGGCTGAAATACGCCATCTTTAATGTTTTGATTAGGTCCTGCCATTGATCAACGGGTATATCGCAAATCGTAAGGTAACGTTTGAGAGCATATTGTAGAACAGGTATTGCCCGCCTTCTGCAAGTTTTTCTTGAGCGAGCGCTGAGTAGAAAGCGGTTTTAGATAGTCTACTGGTAGTTATGTGCACACCAACTCAATTGAGCGCACCGACTTAATTGAGCTTTACCAAATCGCTTTCTTGCACATCATTGCAGTGCGCCTTAATACCTCCGTGTTGAACATGATCCTTCTATTTCATGCGAAAAATAGACCAAAAACACTGTATGTGGATAGTGTCAAGCCGTTTAATGTCACCTCTACAGATACACTAGATTACTGCGGCATATGTGAGAAAAGGAAGAACTAGGGTCTTGTAAACGCATACCGTAACTCGCAGTTTTAGATCATAAAGTGTACTCGTTTTTTAACTTTCGTAAAGGTGGCTACTTTCACAATCCATTCTGGAATTTCTAATTCTGCAATATATGAAGCCAGCCGTCTGTCGTTGCAGAGCCGACTTTGAAATATTTGAATAGGTCACTAAGAAGAGGTGGAAGAGGTGTCAACCTCTTCCAGGGCTCAGAATGCAGCTTAACGGCTTAACTGTGAGCATCATATCCCCTTGGTGACTTTAGGATTTTAATATTTTCACGGTGATTACTAGTCCAAATCTACAAAAGAAGGCTTGTAGATAATATAAATAGACCTGGAGTATTTCCATATCAGCCAATAGACACACGTCAACGGCATTGAGCGTCAAGTACGAGAACCTAAGAAATCTTAGTTCACGGTTTTTAAGACAATTTTATCGGTGTTGATTATGGTTAATATGTTCTACACTATGCTTAAGTGTATCATTCAATACAGCCGAGAAGTAAAGTGCAAACAACGTGGGCGTTATGACACAGCCTTGTTTCACACCATTGGTTACATGAATTGGGTCTGAAATATCAATTTCATGTTGAAGACGCGCCATGATACCGTTATGAATCTGACGAATCATGGTGACCAATTTCTTAGGACATCCAGCTTAATTTATTACAACCCAGAGAGTACCGCGTGGCACACAGTCAAAGGCCTTTTTTTAAGTCAACAAAGTTGCGATGCCCATGTACAATAGACGGTTTCGTCCGACGTTTTTCTCCTGAATTTGCATCACTATGATAATGCCGGGCAGATCCACCTTTGATCGCGGACCCAAACGAGATCATTAACACGGCTTCGATACCCGGTGTCGTTCGTTGGGTTCCATCGGAGTAATGTCTGTCCAACGTATCTTAGGCACGAGTGTGGACGCCACTTCTTCTAGTAGGCAGATGATACTATTCATGTGTATTTATTATCATGCATCTTACAATATTTAACACTAATCTGGAGTCGGGTATTTTGTGTGATCTGCCGCTGTTATAAAACGTATTTTTAATATTTTATTTTCAGCCTACAAATTCTTACTCCTTTCTGTTTAATTTTGATAAAAAAACTGAATAAGTCTACTGAGCCTTATCCAGTTTTTCTTGATAAATAATTTTAAATCATTTGCAACTGGTTGACCCAAGTAATAGCAGATTAATTTGGAATATAATAATTATAATATTTAATTAACCATTCAAATCTTTTGAAGAGGCGGACAGCCTAACGAGTTGTAAAATGTTGGTTCACTATTCTGTGAATAACATTGACTTGTACACTTAATAATTACATTTTGGCATAATTCATAATCCTTTTGTTTCGATTTACATATCTGATTTCATTTTGATTTTATTAAATAGATTTATAAATTTAAATAAACTTATTAACTATAGTATCTCAAAAGTAATTTGATTTTGTCATAATTAGCTAACTCATTTTATATTAATTCTCCAACTAAAACTAATGTTTGCATGTAGATTGCATAGGGATCACCCATTTCATTGTTACATTGGAATTTTGGAGAAATGATGCGAAAAAAATAACTTAATTTTACTAATGTGTAGATGTAATGGTGTGAAGTCTTCCAGGCTACTAGTTCAGTTAGGTGTACCTCAAGGCTCAATACTGGGTCCATTCTTATTCTTAGTGTATATTAATGACTTACCATTCAATTTAAAGGATATCTGTGACATTGTACTATTTGCTGATGCTACCTCACTGATCTTTAAACTAGACAGGAATAGAAAAGATTTTGACGACGTAAATAGTGCACTCTCTATGTCTACGGATTGGTTTACCACTAATAACCTAGTTCTTAATGCTAAGAAAACGAAATGTATAAAGTTCGCTTTACCGAATGTTAGGAATCTAGGACCCAACGTCGTCTTAGATAATGAGGTGCTTGAAATTGTAGACTCGGCAGTTTTTCTAGGCATAACAGTAGACGCGAAACTTAAGTGAGGCCCACATATTTCAAACCTAGCCGGGAGGCTCAGTTCAGCCGCCTACGCCGTCAGGAAAGTTAGACAATACACGGACGTTGATACAGCTCGATTAGTCTACTTTAGTTATTTTCATAGCGTTATGTCCTACGGCATTCTGCTGTGGGGCAAAGCCGAACACATTCAAAATATTTTTGTTCTTCAAAAACGAGCTGTTCGAGCTATATACCAACTAGGTACTAGAGTTTCTCTGAGAGAGTTGTTTAAAGATATTGGTATTCTTACGGTGGCATCACAATTCATCTTCGCCAACATCTTATATATTGTTACGTAGATCGTAAAGTCTAGAAGCATCATGCTAACTCCGTCTCAGAAAAGGGCAGTGTGACGTAAATCGAAAAGTCTAGAAACATCACGCTAATTCCATCTAAGGACGGGGCAGTGTTAGAAACTACTGGAAATGACACACTAACACCATCTGTTATTGAGTAGCAAGTACTACACGAAATTGTACGTAGACGCTACTGCCATCTATTGTCGAATAGTGGGATTAAACAGTTCAATGGAAGTTACTAGAAGCTTCTACGCTGTGGCGGTGTCGAATGTTCGAGAATGTTCTGCTCGGGATATAAATAGCGGATTGTCGGGCCGACAAGCAGTTCGATTTCGGAAGCGAGCGAATACGATTCGAGTGATACAGTACAAGCTAAACAAGTGATTCCAAGTGACGTTTCTTGTAGTTGCGATATTTGTGTTTATTTAATTAAACTGTGTTGTGTGTTTTGGTAAATTGGTTTAAATTAATTTATCCCGAACCCCAGCTCGTAACAATATTAAGCAAAATATACATTTGTACACTAAAAATAGTGATATTCATAATATTAATACTAGAAATAGGACAAACTACGTGCTCCCTTTCACCGGCTTCATAAGGTTCATAATTCATTTGTTGGTCTTGGTATTACCTTTTATAACAAGCTTCCCTCTGCCTACAGGTTACAATGCGGTGTAAGGCAGGGTGGCCTCACATCTACCGGCCTCTTCAGTTTATATGTGAACCAGTTGATCGAGGAGCTCAGCAGGACGCATGTCGGATGCTACATTGACGGAACCTGTGTCAACAACATAAGCTATGCAGACGATATGGTTCTGCTGGCCCCCTCGGTCAGCGCTCTGAGGACTCTGGTGAAAATCTGTGAACGCTACGCATCTGATCACGGTCTCAGGTACAACTCACAGAAAAGTGAGGTAATGATTTTTAGGGCCGGAAAACAGAGACCTAGTACAGTGCCTCCGATCACGGTCGGTGGAACTAGATTGAAGATTGTGCAGCAATTTAAATATCTGGGTCATCTGGTCACGGAGGACTTAAAGGATGATGCAGATATTGAAAAAGAACGCAGGGCGTTGGCGGTACGGAGCAATATGCTGGCCCGTAGGTTCGCTCGATGTACCACAGAAGTGAAGTTGACACTTTTTAGGGCATATTGTCAATCTTTTTACTCGAGCGGCTTGTGGGTTCAGTATACGCAACGAGCCTACAACGTCCTGCGTATTCAGTATAATAATGCCTTCAGAATGCTGTTGGGGTTGCCGCGGTACTGTAGTGCGTCGCAAATGTTCGCAAATGCGCGCGTTGACGGTTTCCACGCTATAGTTCGCAAGAAAGTGGCGTCATTATTTCAAAGACTGCGCGGTAGCACCAACAGCATTTTGCAAATGATTGCATCACGCAATGACTGTCCCATACAGGCACACTGGGTGGGAATAGTTACTGGGAAACTGTAATTAATTACTTTTATTAAATTATGTACGTACTAACATAGATGTTAAGAAAATTGTTACTAACACTTATATGGATTCTGTCCGAAATAAATGAATAATAATAATAATAATTTGCTAGATTTGCAGTTAAATGAGTTTAAAGCTAAAGTAAAATCCAACCTTTGTTCAAAGGCAAACTATTCTATCAACGACTACTTAAAGGATAAGAATCGGTTGGTTGCTGTAATTAACTCAAGACAATGTTTATGTTCTTTCAACCAGGAACCAGAATTAGCTTTCCTACTGACAGTTTATATGGGTTGTTCATATAATTATTTTATTTAGCTCCTTATGTTAATTTATTCATCGTTTATTTAAATTTACTATGGACATAATCATTGCAATGATTTTAAAATGAGTTGTATTGCAACACGTAGTCAGCTAGTGACCTCGTCAGCTGTTCATAATATTCTTGCCAGAGCAACCGGCAGCAAGTTCGTCATGCTCCCTTAGATGTTTCTGCTTGCGATAGCGTCGGGGGTCGGGTCCTCAAATCTTTCCTCAAATATGGCGAGGGGGATAATGGCTGACCTTTGCGTTATGCTCGTGAACGGGTGCTGCTTGTGGTGACTGGTCGTCTTGCTGACCATGGTTTTTGTTATTGTTATTTGTATTAACTGTTATTTTACTTTACTCCGGAGGTCCTAGTTTAACAATTTTTACTTCAACTTAGCTATATGCAGCAATGTATATATTAGGGTGGAGCGAAAAAAAATTTTTTGGTTGTGAGTGATCTAATAGTGAAAAATGTATGCCTTTTAGACTTAAATTAATCCATGCAAAATATTATTTGATTTGATTAACAGTAACAGCCTCCGCAACGTCATTGAATTTTTTAAAAAAGAAAGATTTTAGATTCCAGTTTGACGACATGTAAATGTGTGAAATTTTAATAAACTGACCGATTTTATTCCCAAATATTATTGCAGTTACAGTTTATTTTCGAAACATAACAAAAAGACTGCATAAACTTATGTTTATAATTTAAAATAAGAAAGTGAGGGCGCGCGGGAGGGTACGTAGTACCTAACTTTGGTTCAGCGAAAGGAATATAAACTGCGATGATAGAGTTCCTGTCACATGATGGAATTTCACAACATCATCTTATGGTAATCGGTTGGGATGGTACCAATGTGAATACTGGCAAGTATCCAGTGGGTAATTTGTTTACTCCACATGAGTGAACTTCATTTGAGACACTTCGAAGGTTTGCGAGAATAAGGACGATATCACAATTCTGTCAAATTGAATAATGTACGCCAAACGACGATAAATCTATGATAATATCAAAAACAGAGATGCAACGCCGATTTGGAATCAACGTTCGTTATTTCGCCGTTTCAAAATCGTTCGTTGCATCTCTGTTCACGACAAAATATCAAAGATTAATGAGCGTTTGGCATACAGTATTCAATTTGACAGAATTTTAAATTATATCCTTATTCTCGCAAACCAGCGACTTGTTTTTTCATCTTGACTGAGGTACTTTGTGGCCTAAGTCTTACACTGGAACATTGGGGAAAGCAATTGGGACTTGTGAAAATTGCCTGTTAAAAAATAATCTGCGCATTGAAGGATAATTGATGGAAGATTTAATTACAACAGAACCTGCACAAGATTGTGTCAGCAGTAGTTTCAGGCGATTTCCCAGAAGATCTAGCAATCAGATCTCCAGGCAAAATGTCACTTGCCTGTTGGCTCACACGTGCCAAATTACTACTACGATTGTATGTTACAACAGAGACACTATCAAAAAACTTGACAACTTTATCTACATTTGTAGTAAAAGTTTACGCACCATGTTGGTTCTATATAAAAAATATATCATCATGCAAAGATGGCACGCAACATCTTTTTAACATGATTAAAGCCTTCAGAGGACATAAAGGTTTTTGATCCTATCATTCAACGCAATAGCTATTTTGCACATCCCGAGAGCATTCTCCTTGCAATGATAATAAATGACAGGAAGCACATTTGAGAACTGGCAGCTCGGCGCATATTAAAGACATGCAAGATGCCTCAACCTTCACCACCTATAATGTTTGAAGTGCCGTCTATAAATTTCAATGCTTCGACATATATTGGATTAATAAATTGGCAGGAAATAATAACTGAACCACCGATTACGAAAAACTTGTATGACTAAGAAATTCAGTCTATCGTTCAATCAAGTGATGAGGATGAAGTGTTGTTCATGGGGCTTCCATGCCATACTTAAACTGTTAAACGGGCTATAAAAGTAACGACGGAAGCTGCAACTTCTCAAAGTACAAAAAGTCACGACTGGGTGCAATAAAAGCCAAAATGGAATCACGGAACGTAATGCCAAAATTTGAGACTAAAAGAGATTTTCGTGCAAATTAATTGTATTTTTTAATAATAGTTTTTTTTTTTAAATTTCGTGTTTTTCTGATAAATAAACATGTGAATTATATATTTTGTATTATTTATTCATCCATTTACCGTTAAATTACGTTTAATATTTGGTCTATCTGTACTAGACTATTTTCATTTAAAATTATAATTTTGAGGTCAGTGCGGAGGCAGAAGATAGTGATCAAATTGATTGAAAAAATGTATTTATTTCAACTTTAATATAAGGCACCAATCCCCCTCTATTACAAGAAAAAATCTCACAAAAAAATTTTTTTCATACTTTCATGCTCCACCCTAGTATATATGTGTATGTAATATTTTGCATTGTTGTGTATGTAAACGGGCACGCCCTTTATGCCTGGAGGCTCTATTTAGGTTTTAAGTTCTATTTACGATTTTATTATTTCAGCTTGACTTTAGTTTTCAATGTTTCGTTGATATATTGACTTGTGCTAGTTGACATATGGCGAATAATTTGATGTATTTATTTATTTATTTTATTTATTTTATTATTTATGTACACACAGTAAAATACAAAGGGATAAGGCATAGTAAAAGAATTGAGTACAAAGGTACTGCTTATTTCTTAAGAAATTTCTTCCAGCAGACCTGCGAAAGGAGAAATTAAAAAGAAATGTAGACAATAGTGTGTGAAAACAAGAAGAGAGAATATGAATATGCGAAGTCTTAAACTTAAATATACTTATACATATATAACGCAAGAAATTAACATATACTTAAATAAATATATAACGCTAAAATATATAAATAAATATATATATATAAATACACAAAATTATGAGGAAAGGTAATGCTCTTTTACTCGATATTTGAATAGGGAAATAGTTTTTAAGTCTCGAATTGTAGGCGGAAGTGAGTTCCACAATCTTACAGCATGGACAGAGAAGGAATAAGAATAATAACTGGTTTTATGGGGTTGGGATTTAAGAAGGGATCTAAGGTGTGATCTGCACGGTGCATCGCTAGGGCGAGCATAAGAAAAACGCTCACGCAGGTAGGAAGGATAAGACGGGTTGTGTAAGATGTTGAAGAGGAGACATAAAATCCGAGTGTTCCTGCGAAGGCGGATTGGGAGCCACTTGAGTTCTTTGCGAAGGTGAGAAACATGGTCATACTTTCGAAGACCGAAAACAAAGCGAATGCACAGATTTTGCAGGCGCTCAAGCTTGTTTAATAGCTCCTCAGTAGCATCCAGGTAGCAGGCGTCGGCATAATCTATAATCGGCTGAATAAGTGTTTGTGCCAAAGAAATTTTAGTCTTCAATGGCAGGAGACTTTGAAGGCATTTCAGCGAATGGAAGGAGAAATGTACCTTCCGACTGACCTCGTTGACCTGAGCACGCCACGAAAGATTGGAGTCAATAACTACACCCAGATCTTTAGCGGTTTCGGTATAGTCAATGCGAACACCATCAAGATACAAAGGCATCAGAGATGCAACATCAGCCGCATTGCGAACGAATCTACTGCCAATGATCATGGCCTGGGATTTAGTTGGGTTAATTTGCAAATCAAATGACTTAGCCCAAACTCTGATGCGAGCCAGGTCACGATTCATTGCAGCAAGTGCAGAGCCCGCATCAGCTATAGTAAAATGACGGTAAAGCTGCAAGTCATCTGCGTAGAGATGGAAACTAGAGGAAATAACCGTGGTAACAAGGTTTATGAAAATTGAAAAAAGAAGAGGAGAGAGAACGCTACCCTGGGGAACACCCTCAGTGAGGCAACACCAGTCAGAGAAGGACTCCTCCAGGCGAACACACTGAGAGCGTCCTCGGAGATAAGAACTGAACCAGGCTAAGGAGGGAGAAGAGAAATTTATAGATTGGAGAATACCTAGTAAAATGTCGAAATCCACAGAGTTGAAGGCGCTGCTAAAATCAAGCAATACGAGAACAGTCAGAGACTTATTCTCCATAGCCCAGCGGATGTCATCAGTTACCTTAAGAAGCGCGGTTACAGTACTGTGACCCGAGCGAAAACCGGATTGGAAAGGGGAAATTAATGAGTTTGACGTCAAGAAAAATGATACTTGTCTATGAACTATGTGCTCAAGAACTTTAAAGAGAAATGGAAGAATAGAAATAGGTCTAAAGTGGGTTAATAAAGTAGGGTTATTAGTTTTAGGTAAAGGTATTATATGAGCCTGTTTCCAAACTGACGGAAAGGAACAAGAGGAAAATGAGTGGTTAAAGATGTGAGTGAGAACAGGAAGTAACGAGGGAAGGATAAGAGTTATCATTCTTGAACACAACTTATCATTACCGACTGCTGAAGAAGTAATCGCATGAATAGATTCCTTAACGTCATCCTCAGTAACATCGCCCAACTCAAAGGGAGAACATTGAGGTAACGGCAAACTAGCTAGACTCTGTAGTGTCGTAGCTTTGACACACGGATCTAGAGAGAAGGGAAGGAGAGAGAAGTGTTTATTAAGGTCATTAAGGTTTACATCCTTACACTGGTTAGCCGGTGACTTGCCTATGCCTACAGACTTGAGAAATTTCCAAACATCGGAAGAATTGCGGTTTTTAAGTTGATCGTGGAAATAGCGTCTCTTAGCATCTTGACACAAATGACTGCAGCGATTACGCAAGGATTTGTAACAAGAGAGATTCAGTTCTGAAGGTCTGCGCTTATATCGGCTCTTGGCTTTATCCCTGCGACCCATAAGCTCTTTAATTTGTTGCGTTATCCATGGTGCAGGGCTATGTTTAACTTTGACACGTCGGGTAGGGGCATGCTGATCAAATAAGTCGAGTACGGTTGCATTAAAACATTTCACCTTTTCCTCGATATCAGCGCTCTCGATCAGAGGGGTCCAATCAAGATTGGCGGCATCACGCTGCAAAGCCTCCAGATCTATGCCTTTATAGTTACGGAGATATAAAAGCTGGGATTTACGCTTGGGAACACGGATACGATACGAAAGATAAATGAGATCGTGGTATGAAAAATTAGCCGTAAGTTGACCATGGTAAGAAACATTATTAGGAGAGGAGACAATCATAAGATCTAGAAAAGAGGGTGTACACTGTACAGTTGGGAAAATAGTGAGTTGCAGAAAGAGGCAAGACTTGAAGATTGTAAGAAGACAAGAGTGAGTGGAGCTTAAGGGAGCGAGAGTCATTTTTAATCAAGCAAGTATTAAAATCACCCATTAAAATAACGTGCTCGTACATGGGGCAAAGATCGCTGAGAGTGGAATCGAGGGAACTGAAGTAGTCAATGTGAAGATTAGGACTGTAGAGCACTGCTAGCAAAATTTTGGTGTGATGAACAATAACTTCAAGAAACAAGTATTCAACCGACTCAGAATACCGTGTAGGAGATGAACTGGCAAATACATAGCAATACCTCCTCCACCTTTGCCGGTCCTATCGTTGCGGATCAAGACGAAGCCGGGAAGTGAATATTGAGAAGAGGGAAGGGACGGCTTCAAAAAGGATTCTGATATCAATAGCGCGTCCAGGTGAGCACTACTAAAGGATGCCAGAAGGTCAGAATAGTGACCAGGATCACTCTGAGCATTTATATGAGCAATATGCAGATTCTTAGGGTCATTGGAGAAGAGAGAAGAGATTTTATCATTCAAATTAAGGGGTAAGGAAGAGTCACTGTCCGCACTAACAAAACTAGTAGACGAAGAGCACGAGAAGAAGCTGTCGTTAAGATCAGCTACGTCATCCATAAATATACCTAAATTATAATATTAATATAAAAATAATATAAATATTTAAACTACAAGAGTATTATATGTATGTTTTGTTTTATAATATTAATTACTCACATAATACTGTATAGAATCTAACTATACAGACATTTGTGCTGCTGGGGAGTTTATTGCGCCACTTTTTCTTGCCAGTTAAAGTACTAAGAAGTGTCGAAGGGTGGGCGTTTGGGGGGACTGTCTTATGTAACTTTGACGTTCAAAAAGTGCTGACCCTCAGCCTAGTTTGAATAAATGACTTTTGATTTGATTTGATTTATATGATTTCAGGACTACGCCGAGTCCAAGGATTTTGACCAAAAATGGTTTCCTTTAAATGGTCTATTCTACAAAACAACATCGTAGACGATTAAACAAAAAAAAAAAAGAAATTTTAGGACAGAAATGTCAAGGCATTAATATCTTTGCTTTTATGAAAGATGATACCTCTACTAGCCACATTATTAGCAAGGAAGTTCTACGTCTCTGGCTTAATAAACCTATCTCTAGACATAGAGCTTTGCGAGAGTGGTTTACGCTCTACGTGACAAATGGACTGGTCTTACTCAATTTACTACTTTTTCTACTTGCTAGGGACCCTCAACACTTTATTAATAATAAAATATATTGTATGTATTTGCTCAGTCTGATGATAACGATAATCTGTCGTTTCCGTTGCGGGCAGAAGCTAGTAATGTTATAAAGAGGTAAGATTCGTTTTAAACTTCTAAATTGTAGGTAGAAGTTAATCTCTGAAAATAAAGATCCGAATACAAAAAAAAAAAAACATTTTCGACAGAAAGTTTCATTTTTTCAAGTAACTTTTTCCTTTTTTTTAATTCAACCTATACTGCCCCACTGCTGGGCCAAAGTCTCATCCAAGTCCTTCCAGAAACTGTTTTCTCACGATATGTTGAACCAGCTATAGCGCTACTTAAGGTTCCTTTTATGCCATACTATGAGCGATTCCTAGGGCAACCCCGGAGTCTATCTTTTTATGTAATACTCAAAAGAACAGCAAGCTATTTTCCGTTTTAAATTAAGATGGAAAGTTACCAAGAAACGCGTGTTGTTCTGCTCTTTTAAAATAAAATATTCGTCATGATATTTATATGGTTTTTCAACCCATTACACGCGGCCTCGTGACTACTCACTTATCAAGTTAAAATAGTTCATACAAAAAACGTTTCCTTGAAAAATCCTTTAGTCCACGTGTTGGATTTTTTCCGTCTTCGATTCTAATTGAGTTACGACCTTCAAACGGAGAACAGGTACGTTGTATGGTTACATTTATTTACGTTTACCATAAGGCTTTCTGTTTTTAAATATGGAATGATTTTTTAAGAACAGCTGGTACCTTCTATAGTAAATGTTAAAGATAGATACGTGGCTTTATTTTTGTAGTTCTTGAGGGTTGAATATATTTTCTTTTTTTGGGTAAAAGATTATTTTGTGACTGAACGACACCTTTAAAATTCAAAAGTGCCTGCAAATGGTTTAATTGAAATAAATACTTTGAGATTGCGGAGTGTTTGTTAGAATTGATAGAGTCTTTCTTGTTAGGTCGAAAAAATATATTCTCGGTGGTGACACAGTAGAATCGGGCCGACTTACTAGTTATAGGTCGTCTGTTTGAGCCTAGGAAGGCATTTTACTTTGAGAATTTAAGGTTCGGCTCCCCGCAAAACGGTGAAGGGCGGGCATTTTGAGGGACTGTCTTATGTAATTTTGACGTTCGAAAAGTACTGACTCTCACCCTAGTGTAAATAAATGACTTAAGATTCTGCTTTTTAGATCTTGAAGGAAAACATTGTGAGAGAGAAACCAGAACTAAAAATTCGAAGGCATTGTTGACAGCCACTAAACCACATTGAGCCCGCGTGGTGGATTATGACCCACTCCCTCTCACGGAGAGGAGGCCCGTGCTCAGCAGTGGGAACATCATAAGCTAATTGTGATATGATGTTTTCATCCAACAATAAACGGTTAATCAGATTAGACTTATTTTTGATTAATTTTTTTGTTGAGCAAGTGCTTCAAAAGTACAGAAAAAGAATGTTAAAAAGTAAGCGGTTAATATCTTTTTGTTCGACAACAGGACTCTGATACAGAATTCGTGGTACGCACGGACCCCCTTTTAACGAACGGCGACGCGTTGAGAATACTAATGCTGACGCTTCTCGGACAGAGAGACGAAACTGAAGTTTTCTCCCAGTGTTCCATAAAGCTTACAACCGATCATTATTAGTTAAACTTGTTTTTTACTCAATCAATTATTTCAATAATGGTGTACTCAATCAATTATTTCAAAAATCAGTTCAATAATGGTGTTAATTTACACTAATATTATAAAGAGAAAAAAATGTATTTTTGTTTCTTTGTTTGTAATGGATAAACTCAAAAACTACTGGACCGATTTAAAAAATTCTTTAACCATTAGAAAGCTACATTGTCTGCAAGTAATATAGGCATATTTTAATTTAGAATAAGGGCCCGTAAGATATTTGGGTTTTTTGGACCCAAGGTGTAAAAAATCACCCAAAAAAGTTCCTTATTAATATGTCTTCGAAGTACCAGGTTGTCATAACTTGGAAAGTTATGACAACCTGGCTTACCTAACATGGGTGTGTGATAGTTAGAAAACGCTTTATGTCTTCGAAGTACCAGGTTGGCATAACTTGGTAGGAGCTCACGTAACATCGGTGTGTGGTAGCTAGAAAGCGGTTTATGTCTTGGAAGTACTAGGTTGGCATAATTTGGTAGGAGCTCACCTATCATGGGTGTGTGGTAGCTAGAAAACGCTTTATGCCTTCAAAGTACCAGTTTGTCATAACTTGTTCTAACATGGGTATATGGTACTTGGTGCTCTTTGCTTTGTGTTGGTGGGATCTGATAAGTTAACACAACATTTATTGATTCTGAGGCAGTACGAAGTTCGCTGGTTTAATCATTTACAGTTTAAAAAATCTGTTTTTTTTTTTAAATAACCCTATTCGCTAGCGACTAGTTGTAGTGGCCATTTCGCAATGCGTTTGAAACTTAATATCAACTTCAAAAGGACTTTCGCAATTAAATTATTTAAAAACTAACTTTTGCTCGCAACTTCACTCGCGTATAAGTCAGTCTTCAGTCTACAGGAAAATACTACTGGGATTTAAGAAATCTTATCTGAACTCAGATTGCTAAATTTTATCTAAATCCGTTCAGACGTTTTTTCATGATTGAGTAACAAATAATCAAACTCACTTTCGCATTTAAAATAATAATATGTATTTATGAAGTACTACTAAATATCTAACTGACTTATAACTTCTGTCCATCTATCTCAATGTTGATTTTGACTATATAAGTCAACATCAACCACACATTGAAAACTGACTGATAATTTTAATTAAAATAATTTTCCGTGTTGCTCGACATAATCTACAATAACAATTTTGTTATTTGCCGTTCTAAGCTAAGGAAACATAATTTACAATAGTGATATGATACAACCGAGTTTTTTTTTAATGGGAAATCATCAAATGCCTTCTCCCACTCTAGAAGGAGCGGGAGGGCGTGTCAGACTTTTCCTGACTAAAACCCACCCGTGTCCCTTCAGTTACCCATGTGCCAGGGCCACGGTATCTCGTTTGAACAATCTCGCAACCCTGGCAGGAACCGAGTTCATTTTATTTCTCAGCTTGTCTAGCTTATTAGCTTCTAAGCATTATTAATTTTAACTAAATGTATTAGAAACTCGATCATCTGTAATGTACTATGACTGTAGTAGCTTCAAAAGTTACTCAAAGCATGGTACACTCACTGACAAATTGTTTTTTTTTTATTTTCAACTAGGACATTTATGTGTTCATGTTTGTACGCTTTTTGGCAAAACACAGAGAACGTAACTAAGTATATTGTAACATCTCACACACCATGTAACTACCTGTGTTTACAAATAAAAATTTCTTATTCTTATTCTTATTCTTATTCTTATTACTATATTTTAATGTAATTCTTGGAAATCTATTTCGTTCTATTTCAAATCACTCAATATTAGTTTTATCTGTTGGAGCTCTTACCCGCACTTTATATTTAAAGCGTTCATGAATGCAACCAACTGTAGTAATTGATCAGTGAACCGGTAAACATGTATTTAGCAAACAATTTTATTAGTGATGCAAATCGATTCAATAATATACAATGTGGAACAAAATAAATGCAAGTCCTGAAATTTGTTTCATAATTTACTAATTAATCGATTTCAGTAACTTTTATTATGGATTTTTTTTTGCTATACGTTTAGCTGATTGCGGCAAAGAAATGTAAACCTTATGATAAGGAGATAAGACAAAATTCAAAATACATAAAGTAATGCTAAGGTCAACTTCATTTTCTTAATAATAATACTCGTAGTTAGCTTGAAAAACAAAAATTTTAGTAATATATGCTTTTTACACAGTATTCTATTTGGGTTGTATGAGGACTTGCGTTTATTATCTATATTTATAATATTACTAGCTTCTGCTCGCGGCTTCGCCCGCGTTGATGTCGAAAAATTCACCATTTACCATTTCAAACTCTCATTTCACCCTCTTAGGAATGAAATTTCAAAAAACCCTTTCTTAGTGGATATCTACTCCTCACAACGAACACACCCTCCAAATTTCATGTCTCTAGGACCAGCAGTTTAGGCTGTGCGTTGATATATCAGTCAGTCAGTCAGTCACTCACTCAGGACTTTGAATTTCATATATATACATAGATAAAGCTGAAGATTTTGTTTGGTTTAGTAGACCATTTATTGAGAAAGGTTATAGGTATATAACATCACGCCAAAATTAAAAGGAGCGGAGAAGCTGCGAGGAATGTATGAAAACTGGCAGGCAATTTGATGCGACGGGAATGGTCAGGGGAGTAAAAATTTGACGCGGACGAAGTCGTGGGCAGAAGCTAGTGTTACATACATCGAAAATGTCTTGGGATCAAGCACACACATCGAAAGTGTCTTGGGATCAAGTACGTTTTAGAGTATCGCTGCAATTAACGATATATATATTTTTTTGTAACTTTTTGGATCGTTTTTGATTCCTTTTAGTGAATTTCATAATTTAAATAAAGAATTTTCTTTAAATTTTGATAAAAAATAGAAAATCAACTGTCAGTCAGGATCAGGAAAATAAATAAAGGGTTTGTTGTTGACTTAAACGCAGGAATTAAATCAAGAAACCAGTCTGGAAGACTAGATTAGGTAAATATTAATTATTTAATTTTTTGTTCTTAAAATGTTCTTGATCTGTAGACACATCGATGTGTGCAGTATATTGCGTTAGAGAAAAAAAGAAAAAAAAAATGAAATGATTAGCCTTCATGCATGGTCAAGTTTCAGTTTCCTAGAAATGTGGCCGCTACGTAACAGCCGCAGTAACGCTGTCACGAAAAGTTGGGTTATACTGTACGGTGACACAAAACGATCTCTTGGAAAACACACCAACTTACTTAGCTACATAAATAACGTTTCAGTGTCGTCATTTGGTAGCATGCGGACACTGTGTGGCATACACTGCTCTTCTGGGAAACAGTTGTTTTACCTTTAACAATTGCATAATTGTCACAATATATGCTTAATATTGCATGACTTGATTGCTTGAAGTTGTCACTACAAATTGTGTCAAAACTAACAAATATAAAGATGCAACGTGTTTGTAACGTTGCAACTTTATATTTGTCGAGATACGTTTCATTACTTTGTCTGATGAGAACTTTGCACCCATATGGGTTATAAGTGCCATTACACTGATGATGGAGACCATAGACAGTTAAGGGAATTCCTCAACGACCACGTATAACTTTTTACTTAGTAGTCCGATTGTGATAATTCTTTTTTTAATGGAAAGGGTATAAGGGTAGGGTATGATATAAGGCCTTGTAAAATATTATTAGTCCATTAAAGCCACAAAAAAAAACCATTTTAACACAAAAATTATACCGCCGTGAAAACTGAAACGCAAAAAATAATATACATTAAAATTTTGAGTCGGCGCTGAAAAATCGATGAACAAAGATCACTCAAGGTGCCGACTCAACATTTTAAGGATTATTATTTTTTGCTTTTCAGTTTTTTCGGTGGTAAATTTTTTTGTTAAAAAGTTTTTAAGCTAGATCGTTTTCACTAACCCGTAGTATTTATAATTTGGATCAGTTTGGTGCACTTAACTCATTTTTGACCAAGTTGTGGATTGGATACTTTTTGCTTAACTACATCCAATTTAGGTAAAGACAAGTTTATAACAAATACTAGCTTTTGCCTCATGCTTCGCCCGCGTATTATACATATAATCCTTTCTTTTGAATCACTCTGTCTATTGATGTAAACTACATTAAATTCTGCTGCGTAGTTAAAAATATCTAAGCATACAAACTGCGATTGCGACTTTGTTTTATTAATACTTCTATGTAAAGAAGATTACAAGATAATTTAAGGTCTCAGGAGGTCAATAGACATCCTCTCGATCCGAAATAAGATCTGTTCCCGGTAAACATTACGTCGAAAGATAAATTTTGCACCTGAAAGGTCTATTTACGGATTTACGTGTGGGTCAGGGTCAAAGGGCTCTTTAGGGTTCACCCTCCATCAAGGTCAGACGACGCGCTGACAGTTGAGTAGACAGTTAATGCTTTGGTAACGAAACAGTTATTTTATTTTTCGATATAATGGCACGTTGTGCATTTTTTATGTTTCAGAAATACAGTGTTCTATGCAGTCCTACGCCACGGGATGTGGATTTATTACCTGTATGGTTCAAACATATCTCGTCTAGCTGAACCAACAGACGTTGTTCGGTCCCAAAATCCTTATAAAAAGGTTTTTTTTCTTTTAATAAATCCTTTTATGGAAAATAAACCGAATCGGAATGGATTTGGTTAGTTCTCCAAACAAGCCTTTCTCAAGTCATGTGTTTATATTTGTATTACTTTTTAATGCCTATACGATAAGCTTAGACTCGGAGTGACATACCAGAGGGGCAGATTTCGTAATGTTATGAACGTTCACAGTCTCAATCTGTCAAAAAGTATCTCGAGTTTCCCTACATTTTCGACAAGTTTTTAACAGTTGATTGCGTTATGTGAGACTGCGACTACATTTTCATCATAATCATAGTTCCATTGCGAGGATTTCCAGTGTTTCCATTACGAGGATTGTTTGGAGGACACGGTGGAGCATACGGTGGAGGTGTGCCCTGCCTGGGCAGAGCACCGCCGTTTCCTCGTCTCGTGGAAGCGATCGGCGGCGGCGACCTCTCGCGTCCGGCCCTGGTGCGAGCCATGGTACGGAGCGAGAGGGAATGGGAAGCCGTCACCTCCTTCTGCGAAGCAGTAATGCTCGCGAAGGAGGAGGCGGGGCGCGTGAGGGAGTGGCAGTCACTGCGCCCTCACGTCCCTAGCCGCCGCAGGAGGAGACGCCCCGGGCGTCGGGAGTCGATAGCGGACTCCCGGCCACCGTAGGCGCGAGCTTGCGGGTGGCGAGCAATGGGTAGCTCGCCGCCCGGTAAGGACCAGGCTCGGGTCGACGGCGTGTAGTGTTCCACGCGCGCCTCAAAGAGATGTCAGCAGCAGTGATGGGGTCTAATAGGACCGATGCCTGCCGGGGTCGCGAGATTGTTCAAGCGAGATACCGTGGACCCGGCACTTGGGCAACTGAAGGAACACGGGTGGGTTTTAGTCAGTAGAAGTCATTTGATGATATCCCATCCAGAAAAAAAAAAAACATAGTCAGCCTATATTTTTCTCACTGTTAGGACACAGGCCTCCTCTCGGTGAGAGGGAGTGGGCCGTAATCTAACACGCGGGCCCAGTTCGAATTAGTACATGTCACATATCTTCGAATTTTTGGGTCTAGGACATGCTGGTTTCCTCACGATGTTTTTGTTTTCCTTCATCGTTTTGAGAGCAATGGTTATGAAATCATTTACATTAAGTAAAGCGCTTGCCTGGGTTCGAACCCATGACCTACAACTCATATGTAGGGGCCGATACCATTGGGTCACCACTGCTCCTAGACCCGACTAGATTTGTCAATTACGAGAAATTAGCCTTCAGATTTCAACTACGGGCTGCGCAAAGGTGTCGATTGCTTTGTGATTATATTATCGTTATATCAACAACACTGTGCTTGCTATTGACGAGACCACGAAATGACCCACGATTGATTTCAGTAATTGGTCTGATTTGTATTTCTCTATTGTGGTTGAGGTGCGTCAGAAACAGACCTTGGTTTAAAGCAACATCATCTTATATAAACAACTTGAGAATCGGTAACTAGGTCATTTAGAAAATTTACTATAAAATTATACAAATGAATGAATGAATGAATATAATTTATTTCAATCCACATCGAGATTATAGTTTTTAAATTTAATTACAATAAATATATTTAAAAATAATTAATTAAATAATAAAATAAAATCAAAATTCAAAATAATACAATTAAATTAAAATTTAGTAAAATTAAATAAATTACAGTAAAATAAAATAATCAATAACGCTGCCTCTGAGTCATTTGTTTGTTTGCCAGTACATTAATCATATAACAATGGTTAATGTACTGACAGATCACGAACGCTATCTGCCTAGTACATTGTAAGAATTCCTTACCTATCGTGTGCTTAGCATTTTCCCAATTATTTTGGGGTCGGCTTCCATCTAACCCGGTGCAACTGAATACCAGTACACCCTGGTCCTGGTCTGACTGGCCTGTTAGTCTAGTGGTTGGTGACCCTAACTGCTAAGACTTAGGTCGTGGGTTCGATTCCCAACCAGAACAAATCTTTGGTTATGAGCACAATCATTTCATCTGTGTCTGGGTGTACTTTATCTATAATATGTATGTATTTTGTTATATATAAGTATGTTTATGTTTATCAGTTGTCTAGATGCCATAGTACAGATTCTGCCTAGTTTGGGATCAGATAACGTTGTGTTGGTTGTCCTAAGATATATTAAGATATATATTACATGTCGCGACTGCCCATCTGATTTCCGCAACAGTTGCTAAGTAATATGCTACCCCTTATTATGACTAGATGTAAAAATTTCGCGCGTCAGACGACCTGTAACAACTGTCAAAAGATCCACGAATGCCAACCGGGACCAACGGCGGTACAGACGCCAGCACATCAAGGTACCCGAAACTGTCAAATTCTCCCAATCAACCTTGAACCTAATGCTTTAGCGATAAAGTTAAAAATCTATTATAGAAATCTGACAGATTGTAGTAGCTTGATGTGCTGGCCTCTGTACATGAGGTGACTCATGCGGCTGTTAATAGTTAGTCACAAGCTCCTCTATTGTAAATACCTAATAACCCTACGTTATTCCCTCACTAACCCGTACTTAGCGTCACACAAATAAGTTGTTAGTCTCATTACACATGACCTGATTTGTAATGAATTTAATATGTGACACACACTAGCCAACACAACTTAAACTGGTTTTAATTACTTTTAAACACGAACGCTGGCTTAATCAAAGGTTCTGATTTTACGCTCTACCTACAAACTGTATAGGGTAGTAAGGGAGACTAAAACGAAAATAAAACATCTATGTTTCACACACAAAACAGCCATCATGTAGGAAAACACTGAGCTCAAAGGTGAGATAAAGCCAAAGCGCTGTTTTCAGCAGCAGCCGGTGTTCATGTGATTACATCAACCGGTGCAGCATAAAGCCAGACCGGCGCAACATGACGGCGCGACGCTACTCTTGTCTATCAATTTCCATGAGCTTTTCATAGAACTTGTGGTATTAGATTAGCGTCGTGATGTCTCGTCGCGTTTATCTTCGAAAGCCTATAAAGTGTCAGCCTTTGCTAAGGTTTTAGCTGTCAAGCAGCAGTGCTGGCTTCTGCTTTGTTGGTGTCTTTAAATTGTCGACGTTTTTCTCTGCTGGCTGACAGAACTCTAGTTATGAAAATGTCAGAGCAGCCAGTTACTTATTTCGACCAGCTGCAGCTACTCGTGGGTTATCCTGGAACTATAATTCAATTATAGTTATAACGTTTCGGATTATTGCGGAGTTAGAAATTGTGTTGAACGTATATCAAAGTGATTATAAAAAAACATTAGCAGATGAGCGACGAAAACGAAACGCCCTCGTAAATAATGCTCATTTTGAATATGAGTAACCTGTAATTACATATTCAAATACTACACACACCCACTTACAAAGCCCTGTAATTATCGGTAACAGAAAACAAACCATAACATAAAAGTCAGACCACACACACACACACAATGACACACCTCCACGTCGAACAAACACGAGCACAATGTTTTCGGAAAAATATTTTGATATTGGCTTTTACCAGTGGCTTCTTCCACGTCGAGGTCGGAAATTATTCCACGGGAACAATGTACCGGGATAAAAGTATCCTGTGTGTTTCATGTCGTCCATTCGCTCATTGATTAATCACAAAACCTCAGAAACTACTAGACCTAAGACGATGAAATTTGACACAGTGGTAGATTATGAGTAGGAGACGTCAATTAAGAAAGGATTTTAGGAAACTCTCCCTATAAAGGGATGAAATAGAGGGTGGAAGTTAGTATGAAAGTCCTGATGAAGGTAGGTTCTTCAAATTTTTGTTGAGGCTATGGATTAATAATTAATTCATACGTATCTCTGGGGATGAAATTGTATGGAAAATCCTTCATTTACAAAGCATATATTAAATTTATTATTTAGGCATATCGTTGGAAAGTAACGCAATAACATTACAGACATCCACGCAGGTGAAGCCGCAGGCAAAAGCTAGTAGATTATTTGTGTGGCAAATTTCATTAAAATCCGTTCAGCCGTTATTACGTGTTTGAGTACAAAACATCACACAGCAAACAGACATAACAAAGTTTCACGTTTATAATATTATATATAAAGTAGTTTGAATATTACATAATTTTTTGAAGCAACACGCCTACACATTTAATAGCCGGGTTAATGTAGAATGGAAATAATGAAAAGATTTTTGCATGCGATTGTTTGACCTTGCTGTGATGGGTCTGTGTCACGAGACGGGTTCTGATCGATATACGGGTAAAGGAGCAAGATACACCACTGAGGGCTTACCGTCCCACTTATTTTATTCCCATCTTTAATGTAAGTGAAGGTAAGCAAGCTGAGTTTCCTGAGTTTCTGATATCATCATCTCGCACTTATTCCAGTTTACTTGGGCGCAATATGTATTTTCTCTTCTACGCTGAGATTCTGATAATTATAATTATATTTACATCTGTAAGTCGCTTTAAACAAGCACTCACACGTTACCCCATATAACCAAGACACGCCGAAAAACCTCAGAGGTTATAATATCTTTTCAAATCCAGACATAATCTTGGTCAGACCATGCGAGGACCATATAGGTTAGTGTTTGAAATGGACTTTTGATAATTCCCCCAAAAACGCAACTAAACAGAGAAATAAAAATAAAAAATCTTTTAAAAGTGTGTTTATCATCATTTCAGCTTTTCATTCCCTAGTATATCCTTCTCCTATATAATAAAAGATTATAAAAAAAGTACGTCTCTTAGTCATCTCTTACGAAACCCACGAAAAGAAACGGGATGGTGCTATTCTTTACGCCCGGCACTATACGGAAAAAAGTAAAGTATGTTAGTTGAAAGTTAAAAAAAAAATGAAAATGTTAGTGCACCCAAATAACAAAATTCAATTCCGAACAATTCTGTAAAAATCTCACCGTGAAAACTTAGGTGAACTTCACCAATAGAATTATTAATTTACTTGACAATCTCTATTCCAAGAAAAAAGTCCGAGACTTAAGAAGTTACTACAACAAAGGTAGGACCTGTCTCTTATTAAATTTAATCACAACACAAATATTAGGTCTTTCCCTATGAAATTGCCGTTCTGCAGTACTGGCCATTTCAAAACAAAATAATTTTTGTTTGTCTAAGAATTCTATTTTCAAATTAATTTTATTTTAAAAACATGGAATTCTTTTTCCAAAAGTAGTCATTTGTTTATTGATTAGTGTTACATTTTCATCGCATTTCAATCTTTTTCGTCATCATAGATACGTTAAAAATTCGAGTAATTATGGAATATGAGTACCGTCGTGGCAGCAACGCGGCACAAGCGGCACGCAACATCAACGACGTTTACGGAGCTAACACTTCAAACCAACGCACCACCTGTTATTGGTTTGCTCGCTTCCGTTCTGGAAATTTCGACCTGAAAAATGAACCTCGCGGTCGTCCGAAGGTTTTGGTCGACAATGACGAATTAAAGGCGATTGTGGAAGCTGATGATACACAATCTACGGCTGAATTAGCAGCAGCTTTCGACGTTCAAACAATATTGGTGCATTTGCGTCAAATTGGCAAGGTAAAAAAGCTTGACAAATGGGTGCCCCACGAACTCAATGATCGCCAACGCGAAGTACGCGTCGAGACGTGTCTTGCACTGCTCAACAGACACACAAATGAAGGAATTATGAACCGCATTGTTACCTGCAATGAAAAATGGATTCTGTTTGATAACCGCAAGCGCTCAGCAAGTTGGTTGGATCCTGGTTCAGCACCTAAACAATGCCCTAAGCGAAAACTTACCCCTAGAAAAGTGATGGTCACTGTTTGGTGGTCTAGCGCCGGTGTGATTCATAACAGCATCTTACCAAACGGGGTGAGCATTACTGCAGATGTGTACTGTGAAGAACTGAACTCAATGATGGAGAAGCTGGCACATCTCCAACCAGCACTGATCAATCGCTCGTCTCCGCTGCTCCTGCACGACAACGCGCGACCTCATACTGCACAGCAGACGGTCTCCAAGTTGCAAGAACTGGGGTTGGAAGCTCTCCGTCATCCGCCCTACTAACCAGACCTTGCGCCTACAGACTACTACTTTTTCCAGAATTTGGATAACTTCTTGGCGGGAAAAAAATTCAATACCCGAGAGGCAGTACAAAATGCCTTTGAAGAATTTGTTGCCTCCCGTCCAGCTGATTTTTTTAAGAAGGGCATCAATAAACTGCCACTGCGTTGGCAAAGATCCATTGATTGCATGGGTGATTATTTTAATTAATACAAATAAAAAATACATGAAAAAAATCGTTTAATTTTTTTCATACAAAACGGCATTTTCATAGGTAAAGACCTATTATATTGGAAACTTAAATATGTTATGAATATTGTATGTCTAATTGACGTGTAAAACTTCGTGGAGCGAAGAAATTAGCATGAAGAACAAAGCCTTTTATCTATATATTAATACGTGAAGCGTAAACTTTGGATCCCTTTTTACGAAAATTGGGCGGACGGAGGAGTATGAAATTTCGCACACTTATAGTTTATACAGAGAAGAAGTGACGAATGCTAATATTTTTTTCAAAATTATGCGTAAAAATATATTATTTTCAATAAATAACACGTTACACACACTACTGTTCATTACCGTGTATCTAATACACACATGCATAGATATTCTTTTGTTTATGGTCCAAATCTGTCTTTATTATTTTGTGCAGTGTTACCAACACCCAGAAATATTTACCCCTAAAGCTTAAGTTAAAAACCACTAAAATTGCCACAATTACTAAAAAAATCCCCTAAAAAATTATAATGAAAATAACCAACGAACGTTCAGTAATCATAGACCGGCACACAGTAGTAATATTTGTCTACATTTATTACGCGACATTTGTTAATCATTTACTCTGCATTCTTAGTATAGAGCAGGGACTTGAAAACGAAATGAATTTTGTTCCGTTACACTAAATGTTACCTTATAACGTTTCAGATTTTGTAACGATACTCAAACCTAAAAATATGAAAAACGTTATAAAGAATAACGTTATAGAATATTATTGTTGAAGAACAATATAACAAGTAGCGTTATAGGATCAGTAACGTTATGCTTATATCCGCTTTTAATAACGTTACAGGTGAAACGTTACAGTCTCACTTATAACGTTATGTTTAAAAAATTGCCGCTCCTCCCTTCGCACCCTCGTATATGCCATCGCATCGCCGCGCGCCGTATCCAAGCATTTATTAATTACTCTAGTGCACGTTGTATATTTTGTGTAAACTTTAACATATTATACCTACACGTCGCATCGGTTCATTGTGTTATTATAATGAGTGAGTACCTATCATTTTAACTATTAACGAATGAATACGATTGTTATTTCTGCCTCATTTGTCATGTGGGCTACAGATATTTGAATTATTTTTTTTCTATCTAAAAATTCTCAGTTATTGTCCGGTGTATAAAAGTTTGGGTTATGATATTATTCATTATTTACAGGTGACAGTGACGATGATTTTATGTTTCAACAGAACAGTCAGCCAATTTTTCAACAGTACTTGGGGTCGTCGACCATGCGTCTGTCGGCGTGCGCGATGATCAGCTGATTTTTACATTTGAATTTACATTGCCTGCTAAAGTTCAATTTTTTTTTTCAAAGCATATGTTTTATATCTCAAATAATGGTTCATTTAACTGTTAACACGTAAAGCTACTACAATCTGTCAAATTTCTGTAATAGGTTTTCAACTATATCGCTAAAGTATCAGGTTCAAGATTTATTGAGAAAATTTGACAGTTTCGGGTAGCTTGATATGCTGGCGTCTCTACAAAAAAAGGAAAAAAATATGGTAATCTATACTACATATATATGATATATAATATATATATTTATATATTTTATATTATAAAGCTGAAGAGTTTGTTTGTTTGTTTGATTGAACGCGCTAATCTCAGAAACTACTGGTCCGAATTGAAAAATTCTTTTTGTGTTGAGTAGCCTATTCGCGTGGAAATTAATCCGCATCGCATCGCGTTCAATTTGCATCAAACCACAGATTTTTTTCCACGTGAATTTCCTACCGCGCCTGTGTGGCAATCCCATTACATTCAATAAGTTAGCGAACTACGAGAAGATAATCGCACGGTGAAAAATCGCGGTGCGGACAGGGCCAAAGGTGTAAATACTGGCCCCACCAATTGTAAATATAAAATCCTCTTTATTATTATTCGAATCGGACCTTTCGTTTAGAAATTACGAGGGGCAAAACAATTCTACAAGGAACAAAAACGCTGCGGGGTGAGCTAGTTGCCTAGTGTACCCCTTATTTTTTGAGAAAAAGTTACAATGAGATTGAAATCCGGATAGTTCGAAATTCGAAAATAACTGAAAAATCCGGATTTTCCGTCCTCATATAAATTCGAATTTTAATATTAAAATCCGTTTTTTTTCGAATTTCAATATAGCGTGTCTTTGTAAACCTATAAAATAGAGCACGTGTCTTCAACCACCAACTTAATTATATTTTAGCGTAAACTACGTGACAAATCTAAAAACAATGTAAACTCTATGTAACGTCATTCGCTTTAACGACAAACTCACTAAAGCGTCGAAATCACTCCACTTTAAATGGTTTAGCTTGTCTTCCATACAATCATATATCCTCTATGTGGCGATCGCCGGGCAGTTTAGAATCACGTGCGCTGCTGTCTCGTCGTCCTTAATGCAGGCCCTGCAGAACGGACTGTCTGTAACTCCTATGACAAATAGATGTTTATTAAACGACCCATGGCCAGTTATTGCTGCTGTCGCAGCAACGCAGCTGTCATTTGTCTAACCAGAGGACCTGCTTTGTGAGGCGGGCATCGATGGTAGGAAGTGCTTCCTTGGCATGCCTACACTCACTTTGGTCCACCCATAGCTCACAGTGTAGATCCCTGGTACGTTTTGTTACAAGAGAGCGTAGGAACCCAAAGGGGAGTGGCACGATGGGTTCTGGTCCCACCGGTGTCGTGCTCGACTCCCTCCTGGCAAGTTCATCAGTGGCATCGTTACCTAGCGAACCGCTGTGTCCTTTTATCCATTTAATGGTTATATTATTGAGGCTACCCACCTGGTAGAGGCGCTGGTGGCACTCGTATATTAGCCCAGAGTCAATCGAGTGACTGTCCAGTGCTTGCAGAACAGCCATACTATCTGAGAGTATGCGGATCGAGTGGTCTTTAAATGCCCTGGCCATAATGGCTGAAGCAGCAAGAGTGATCCCAATGCATTCAGCCTGGAACACTGTGTTGTGGACTCAAAACGGTGTGGCTATATGTATGTTGATGTCCTGCGAGAAGACTCCAGCACCTGAGTCACTGTCTGTTTTTGATCCATCCATGAAGATGCGCAGCTCAGTGGGGCGCAAACCTCCACATCGGCGATCTTCGTGAAGCTGGATGCTGTATTTTTTATCAAAAATGAATTGTTTAGACACCCGGTCATTTACCACCCGGCCTTAGTGATGGGGAACTCATTGTTGAGATCCTTAAGCAGCGTGGTGTGTTGTGTGTCTCTCTTTCGCCAGAGGCCAGTTGCATCCAGACGCGCTGCCGCCATCGTGGCTTCCTGCTGTATGAACAGGTGGAGTGGTGGTAGTCCCAGCATGGCGTCCATGGCTGCAGTCGGAGTAGTCCTCATGCAGCCCGTGACCGCCATGCAGGCTAGTCTTTGCATGCGTTGCAGTTTGTTGTAGGCTGTAATAAGCTTGGTGCGGGGCCACCAGACCACGGCCCAGTAGTTGATCATCACTGCGGTGTACAGCCAAAGTATGATTTTGGGGGATAGGCCCCACTTCTTACCTATCATTTTCTTGCATTGCTAGAATGTGATGCAGGCCCTGTTTAGTTTCGGAATCATACCAAACTTTCTAATCCGTTCTTTTGTTTACAAATTGGGATTGCTTGCACGTGTGTTGTTACTAGGAGTTATGGATTATCTATACGTTATCATATTCCAAGTTGCTCACAAACTTTCTAACTGTAAACATGGCAAGTAAGAGAAAATCAGTGTGTTGACGAAAAAGTTTTACGTTTTTAAGTGATTTTGGCAGACGCTTTGGATTTAGTCGCTCTACCGTGTCCACCATATCGAAAAATAAAGAAAAAATTCTACAAGCAGAGCAGGATGGAAAATCTTCCAATAAGAAACCTAAATACGAAGATTTGGATCAAGCTATACTATCATGGTTTCACCGACAGCGCCAGCATAATATGCCAATGTCGGGCCGATCGTGAAAGCTAAGGCGGAGAAGTTTGCTGAATAACTTGGTTTACTTTCTTTCAAAGCATCGGGATGCAAGGATGGCTCGGTTTTTTTTATTTTTTTCTAATACAGTTGTTTCTTCTCTCCATTTAACGACAACTCTATAACGTTGAAATGTGCACAGTCCCTTGTGTGTCGTTGTATAGTTTACACGTAAACTTTTTTTTTTAAATAAAATAAAAAACTTCGAAAAGTCCGGATAGTCCTGATTTGTGTGCGATTATACTTTGTAAATCCGGATTTGTAAATAATCTGGATTTTGCAATCCCTAGTTACAATTAAATACAATAGGTTCGCTCTCTCTTCCATGGGACTAAAACATAACTGGTGAAACGTGGGTGTTAGGGATACAACTCTGCCTAACCCTTTGGGAGTACAGGCGTGATGTTAAGTTTATGTTTTTTCTAGTTATGCTATGTTAAACAATATAATAGAGGTTTTATGCTATAAATATAAATGGAGAATAGATAGATATCTACCTAAAGTTACCTAACTACTTACTTCCAAATGTTGATTTATGATATGTATAGGTACAGTTTAGTAGTCTTCTAACTTTTCATAAGTCCCCTTGTAGGCTTATGTGAAATAAAAAATATTTTGATTGATTGATTGATACACAAATAATATTTAAAATATGCTTTAATTTATTGTAATTATGTTTGTTTGTCATTACCATTATATTTGAGTTATTTACCATTGTAAATAACTTAAAAAATACTAAACCCATCTTATAGATTCCCTCATCTGTAAAAATCTGCATAACCTATGCGAAATCTACGCAGACCCCGCGGGCACAGTGTTAGTTTGTTATTTAAAAACTCGCAACAAAACTTAACGGGTTTTAAAACAATGCATGTCCTATATAGTAGTTTGCAATACGAATTCTTTTATAAAATACTATACGACAAACCTTTACTAATTGTAAACAGAACATTAGTCGCGCTCGCGGACGTTATGAATAAATCAAAATCAAATGAGCGGGCGAGGAGTCCCTAACTATAACGTTGTCATCGTAGTATCGAATAGGTAGGTATACAATTTTGCCGCCAACGCGATCACGAAACCGAAATATCATTGAAAACTTTCTTCAAATAACATCCTACTATCTTGCAATATACAACTCACATGTTAACTTTTTATCTATCATCGATAAATTATCATTAATCGTTATTTAAGATTGTAGGTGAAACATCACATTTCGACGTTTGTTTGTCGTAACTCAGTAAAACATATCTGTATACAAAATTCTTCTTACGGCCCATGATTTAATAGAAAAACTGTCAAACTCAAAATATACGACAGAAATCAGTAAACAAACAATCACGGCGCAATGTTACGTTGCCGTATTAAACTCGGGGACAAGCGAGGAGCGGGAATAATCTAAAGGGTAGGTACTTATGTGCCTCAGCCCTCAAGGTTGCGTATCGAAATGAATAACGTTATTATTTCGTTAAACTAATAACGATATATTTTTGTTATTGTTACTAAATAGTTTAAGATTTCGTTCCGTTCTTCATATCGTTGTACCCAAAAAAAATATTTAGTTACGATCCTGGTGGAACGGTACAAATTATCGTTACTGAAACTACGCGTAACGTTATTAGAGAGAGATTGGAGTAACGTTTCAAGTCCCTGGTATAGAGGAACCGTACTAGAAGTCGCAAATACTTTTATTGTAATCAAAAACACAATGAAAAATGTAAGATGGCAAAAAATCCCTAAGAATATCCCTAAAAATGGAACGCCCCTAAAGAATTTCAATCCTCTTATTTATCCCCTAAATTTGGGAAAACCCCTAAGTTGGTAAGCCTGATTTTGTATCTATAGTCTTACTGAATGTCAAGTATAACCATAGGTAATAAATTAATTTTATAGATATATAACCTATTTCATTTTTTAAATCTATGATCATATCGAGAATATTTGTCTTTAATATTATTTGTATTAGCGACGATAGGAATTTGGTTTAGATTTAAAAGAAATATTTTTTGTGGTTTTATGGGGAGTGTCAAGTATGGCATTAGTAAGTTTCCCATACAAAACTTAGTGTCGTGTGCAAACTGTAGAGGTTGTATGCCTCACGATTGTACAAGCTGGTCATAGATTGTAGAGGCTGGTTATAATTATGACTTTTGGAACCGTCATAATTAATTAAAAATAATAGGGAAAATTCTATAAAAACAGAACAAATTTCTGTGATAATTCATTCCATATTGTTCCATATCCAGCAGTTAAGAAGTATTAAGATAAAAAGAAGAGAGCCCTGAAGAAGTATTCTTTACTCATTACACCTACGTCCTGGTCCTGGCCATCACCATCCCGCCAGCGAACCCTCTCCACAGTACAGCGTCAACAATTTGTCTATAGTGTTACTTTTATTATTATCTATTTTTTTCATTTAATAAAGTATTTCTATTCAAATGAAGTACGGTCGAATTTCGACCAATGGGCGATCACTAGTATAAATAAAAGGCTTTGTTCCTTCATACCGAGATTTTGAAACATATGAAGATAAAGTTTTTAGAGATAGTTTAATGAAGAACGTCAAGAGTATAATAGACGGGTATGTTATTTTCGAAACAGCTCTTATATGTATACTCAATATAGCGGTATCAAAATGCATCTGTAAATCTAATCAAATTCCCTCTGCCAAGGTTTTAATACAGGTTTTTTCACATCATAATAATATATCTGTAGCCTACTTACGTAGTGACTAAGTCACGCGAAAACAACAAAAGTACTGTCGCGAACAAAATACTTTACTCATTTTTATCAAGTGTTACCTTAGTGTAGCCAAAGTGGTGACCCGCGTTTGAACATTAGCTTCCTAGTGTTTTATTTTTGTGAGTAGCGTATAGGGTAAAATAGCCACATCTCAATCGAGAGAAGTTACCGACCTGGCGTCAATTACCGTGTCATCAAGGATCCCGGAATTTTGGACGCATCAACCGAGAGTATGGTTCATCAGGGTTATATAAGCAGGAAAAATAATCACACTTCTCATCCTTTGAAAGATGACGCCCATCATCTTTCAAAGGATGGAATGTGTATTAAAATTGCAATAAGAAAGTCTTCGCGATAGGATTTATGATTAAGTATTGCAAAGTTAAACTGACAAATCGAATCTATTACATATATGTCGAAAATAGAACTGGTCTAAGAAAACCAGAAGTAAGTCAAGAGTTTGAGAAGTAATCAAATCATTTATTTGCTTGAATATGACCCCTTTTATTTCTATTATCTTTGTAAAATTTTATTATTTGATGTTATAGCTGCATTAGAAATAGCGTGAAAATGTCTATCTGTTATAATTCATTAAATCTAGCCAGCTGAAAGACAGACGGACGGTCAGACATGTTTTTGTTCGTGTTTCATAATATTGCTTTTGTTGCTACTTTGTTTTTCATTTATTCTCAAATTCAAATCCTCCTGTGTTCAGTACTGTATATTGCAAAGAATCTGAGTATTTTGTCATGATTAAATTAACAATGTCTACATACAAACACAGTAATCCTTTCTCCATTAAAAAGTCTAACAAAAACACCAGATATATTACATCTGCAATTCTGCAGCGACCCATAGATCAGGGCGCATAGTAAATCAGGGAAGGCATTTCAGGAATCTTAATAGATATCGGTATGCCTGGATGCTTTGGGCACGGAATCCCCCTGAGAGGGCGAAGGTGATATAATCGAATTCTACCTTGACTTCCCAAACTGCTTGACAGACAAGTAGACTTGTTCTTTCAGATGATAAGTGATAGTTATTTATAGAAATAATAGTTAACTGCAGTCTATTAACCCATTAATGCCGAGATGATCGAAATTTTTACTAACTTTGCAACGTGTTTATTTATTATGTTATCGGACCGAAAAAATAATGCAATATATCTATTCCCACGCAAAATTTGATGTTCTTTCAGAATCTGAGCTCAAAATTTCGATTAGACACCGAGAGAAAAAAATATGGTCGATTGAAACGTGAAAAATGTGAAAATTATCGAAAATAAAAAAAAACCTAATTTTTTTCACAATGATACCGCAAAGGTAGCAACTTTTTACTGTAATCAGAGGTGATCATAGCACTCGAACATTAAGAAGATTTTTTGTCATAAAAATTTCATCGACGCGGTTTTTCAAAATGGCGGCGAGAATGAAAAATTTTTATAAAAATCTTAACCTATCGTTTTCATAAAAACTGTAAACTTTAGAAAAAAAAATCTAAGAAAATAAATGTCTTAGAATTATTAAAAGAACACTCAATTTTTTTCAGAATTTTTGGAGACAGAGTGTTCTTTGAATAATTTTAAGACATATTTCGGTCCGATAACATAATAAATAAACACGTTGAAAAGTTAGTAAAAATTCTGATCATCTCGGCGTTGATGGGTTCAAATATTGAATTAAGGTTCCTTCATACAGGCGCGTTGCGACTCCAGTAAAACATTTTATTTGCAAACTTCAAGGACCTACCAGAATTGTATCGCGCCAGTCTGCGGGGACCTTTCAATATTTAATATTTTTAGATTTATTATAATGCTCTGGTACCTATTAACGGTTATGAATAAATTTGAATAGAACCAATTCGGCATAGATGGGCAATATTGTTATTTTTTATTCGAACTAACTTAGACACATATATGCACGTATTTCTGTGATAAATAAAAACTACTTTTCGTGATGATTTTTACGTTAATGCAAATGCCAGCTAAAATGTGGTTAATCTATACTAATATTATAAAGCTGAAGAGTTTGTTTGTTTGTTTGTTTGATTAAACGCGCTAATCTCAGGAACTACTGGTCCGAATTGAAAAATTATTTTTGTGTTGGGTAGCCTATTTATCAAGAGAGGCTATAGGCTATATAACATCACGCTACAACTAAGAGGAGCGGAGCAGTAATGAAAAATGTTTCAAAAACGGGGAAAATTTATTCCTTTTGAGAGTTTCCGTTGCGTGCGCTGCGTAAACGGTTAAAGTAACGCAAAAATCATGTATGACGAAATAGTTCCTTTTAAAAAGTTCTAAAAAAAGTCAGCGAGAGCATATGTCTATCTTTTAAGGTTGACTCACTATAACTCAAAAGGAGCGAGCAGCAACGAAAAATGGACGAAAACTAGCAGGCAAATCGATGCGACGGGAAGGGTCAGGGGATCAAAAATTTGACGCGGACGAAGTCGCGGGCAGAAGCTAGTGTAAAATAATAGGACGGTTTTTTTTAAATACAATCTCAACTATGTTGGGGTCAGCATCCAGTGTAACTGGTTGCAGCTGAATACCGGTATATTACATGGAGCGACTGCTTTTCTGACCTCCATAACCCAGTTACTGGGTAATACGATAACCCTTGGTAAGACTACTTGTGAGACTTTCGGGCTTCTGATGACTCATAACGACTTTCAAAGATCTACAAATGATACGGTACTAACGGCTTATCATGCTTTCCGAGGCTCGCAGGAGTCTTGGTCACCCATCCACGAAACAACCGCGGTAAGCGTAGCTTAACCTGATCGAACGATCCGTGCGGTTGCCACAAACCCCTTTAAGTTTAACGGTGCCTTGTTACAAGGCAAGGCTGACAGTGCCTTGTAACAATGTAATGTTCGGCGCTACTATCCTCTATTATATACGAAAGTAATTTGTCTTTTTTATCAAAGTCTCGCCTCGAGAATACATGGAAATGTCATTTGCAGACAGTGAGAGTGCTCGCTAGTTGTGTTCCAAGGCTACACCTTCACACGTAGTACATTATGACTGCTTCATTCGTCTAGTGGTCGTAACCACTAGTGCTTAGCAGGACGTCTTGCTGTCGTATTCAGTAGAAGCCCGGAAACCAGATTTGTGTCCGGTTGATAGTAAAGGTTCGCCCCCTGAGACTCGAAAATAACTGGTAAATTATGGGTGTTTTATAGGAACACCCCTGTTATGTTATTTTCTTTTTTTTCATTCTGTCAGTATACCACGACATGTAGCAAACTGTTTGTATATGCATATGTTTCATACGTTTTATGATTATGACTTCCGAAATTAAAGGTATATTTTCTAATGTTTTTTTTTTTTGTTAAGAAAGTTGATTTTTTAAAAGGAAATATCTTTATTTTTCACCCATTTTACCCCCACTGGAATTCACATAACACTGCCCTTGATATGTAAAAAACAGGAACAGGGACAGCAGTTTTAGCAATTATAATGATTATGTTAAAATACAGCGACAGCAGCATATTAACATTATCATTATGCATTTAGTGGAAAAAAATACTAAAATACATAAGCTAACTCAAAACCTTGCATATTAATACAATTTATATGGGACCACTCTTCATATTCAGTAAATACATTTTTAAACTGATTTTTAACTCCCGGAGATATCGCGTAACACATTTCTAAAAATACTGTCGAAAATAGAACCTCTTCAAAATCAATCATTTATTTCAATTAGGCATATAAAAGGCATTCCTGAACGTCAAAATTTACATTAAAATAGAATTAATTCCAATAACCCCTTCCAAAAGCACATTCATTACATTCTTATGGAGAAAAATTGGCAAGAACACCATTTCTCTTTCATAAGGTTTAACAATAACAGTATACGCATTCCTTTTTGAAGCCGGTTAAAAGTATGTGCTATTTACAATGATCAGCGTATAGGAAACATAGTGCAAAGAAATGCCCGTGGTTGCGCGACTTTTACGCGGGCGACGTCGAAAGTAACAAGCTAGTATGAAATAGGTAGGTAGGCTAGTATAATTTGGTACGTAATCCGCAATTAAATGCATGCATTTAGGGAGAGTGCTCAGCCGCTCTCGAATTTTAACCCACTCTCTACAATAATGTATCTCAGTATAACCAAATATCGGTTGAAAACATTTTAATGAAAATTTTGGCAAAGGATATACATAAATAGATGGCTGGCATTTAATTTTTCCATTCTTATTGAAAATTAGTTACTTCAGTAGGTTGGGCTATGATAATAACTACCTTCAATTTATTAATTCATATTGTAGGGTCATAATAAATTAAAAGTAAGCTAAGTTCAAAAGCAAAGTTTGTACCGTGTGGTGCCGGACGTACAGAATAACACCACCCCATTTCTTCCCGTGGGTGTCGTAAAAGGCGACTAAGGGACTTACTAGAGAATGGGCAGCAGCGTTCTCTATGCATTTTACCACCATACTGCGATCGCCAACCCGCCTGCCAAGCGTGGCGATTATGGCAAAGCCCCCCAAATTGGGGGAGGCCTAAGTCCAGCAGTGGACGTCTTACGGCTGAGACGAGACGAGGAAGTTCAAAATTAGAATTAGTGCCAATAAGCCTTCATTTAACAATAATTAGGAATAACATGCAAGTCGGCTGTCAACATACGCAGCGTAATCAGCAAACATGACGTCATCACTCTAAAATCAACATGTTCGAATATACATTTGTATTTCGAACGAAGTGCACAATGACCCACGATTGGTCCAACAAATGACATGTCAAGTGGACAGGGGCACGCGACGACTGAAGATCTTTGAACTGAGAACTTGTTCAAACAACTGACATAGCAGTAGAATCTTGTATTTTTAGCAGTGAAAACTTTTCTAGTGACATTGAGCAATTTGGTAAGGGGCCAAACTTATGGGTTCCCATCACTGTTATGCTAATGTGACCACGTCACGGACATTCCAATGTGACGTGTTGTTTTAAGTCTTCACTTCTGTCAGCAGTAGGTAATTTTGACAGCCTATTTTTAAATTAGGTACTCTGTAAGTAAGCAACAATCAATGGTAGTGTTAAATATTGTATATCTTTCTCGTGCTTCCCAAAAACATAATTTATATTATGTACTAGCTGCTGCTCGCAACTTCGCCACAATGATCCCACGAGAACGTGCTCCCGAAACAAAAAGTAGCCTATATAACATTTGTAGGCTACTTTTTGTTCTTATAATATCAACTATATGCCGTTGAAAGTCTCGTCAAAAACGGTTCAGCCATTTCAGAGATTAGCCGGAACAAACAGACAGCCAGACAGACAAAATTGTAAAAAATTGATTTTTGATTTAAGTACGTACCGTATATACTATCATATGAATTTAGTGAAAAACGTAATTTGAAATTACAAACAGACTTTTTTTCTATTTTTATAGATACATCATGTACTGATTTTAGTTTAATTCAAATTTCCATTGGATTCGATGTACCATGAAACCAAAACACAAACATTGTGTTAAAATAAAATTCTATATTGATTGCTTTGGGTTTTGTTTGTTTGTAACAACAACAAACCTTTAATTATGGATTGAGTGTTTGATTAAACTATACATATTTGTGTATCCACTGCGAAGTATTGATATTCAAATCATATAGAAAAATTGCAATTCACATAACAAACATTCACATAGCAACTTGTACTCTATTTGGCAAATTGGTGCCACAGTAACGGAGCTGTTTCTGTGTTCAAATATACATTATTATAAGTTGATCCGGCCTTGCAGCTATCATTAATTAATTCGATTTACTAAGTTTGACGCAGTTTCCAGAAAATTAAAAGCCCGAACTGCACATGGAGCAGTGGTGGGCCTAACTTACGAGTTATATGTCGTAGGTTCAATTCAACGCATAGCGCGTTTAGGGTGCTGCTGGGGCTATTCTGCAGTACTTCGACTATGTTCGCAGAAGCACATACGGATGGGTTTTATGCTCTTATAAGGAAGCAGTGTGCGTCGCTGTTGAGTCGCGTTATTGAATAAGCGTGTTCTCGGACAGGTGGGACTCTCCACTACTATGCCACTAGATTAGTTTACATACTACACTGTGAGCAGCGGACAGTTCCTTCGTGTGTCCCGAACCGCTATATTTATTTATCTATTTATTTATTTTACTTTTTTACGTGTTGTGTTTGTTCTGTTTATTCTAATGGTTGTTTATACGTAAAACGTATGTTTGTAAGATGTGTGTTTTTAAGATGTGTGTGTAATATGGATTTTGATTCTTAAATAAATGTTTTTGATTGATTGAATTCTATACAGGCAATTTAAGTTATGTGATTAATTCCATCACCCCTGCTCTCGAAATGGTGAAGGAAAACATAAAGACGGAACCGTCCTAGAACCGTAGTTTGGAAGACATGTGATATCTACCACTACGATTTGGCCCCTCGTGATGGATTACGGCCCAGCAGTGGGAACACCATAGCTGATTCAATCAAATCAATCAAATCAGCCTATCGCAGTCCACTGCTGGACATAGGCCTCTCCTATGCTGCGCCGCAACACCCTATCCTCCGCCTTCCGCATCCAGTCTGTCCCAGCCACCTTTTTGAGGTCGTCGGTCCATCTAGCTTGGGGGCGTCCCACACTACGCTTGCCGATACGCGGTCTCCACTCCAGGACTCGTCTGCTCCATCGGCCATCGGTCCTTCGACAAACATGGCCCGCCCACTGCCACTTCAGCCTGCTTACCCTGCAAGCTATGTCGGTAACTCCGGTTCTTTTCCGGATAACTTCATTTCTGATCTTATCCATCAAAGAAACTCCGAGCATTGCCCGCTCCATAGCACGCTGAGCGACCTTAAATTTGTGGACCAGCCCAACCGTCAGTGTCCACATTTCGGCAGCGTATGTCATGACGGGCAGGACGCACTGGTTGAAGACCTTGGTCTTCAAACATTAGCTGATTATGCCATGCTATATGCTATGAATTTCATATTCTGGACTTCGTAGTCTTTGGGTCTTCAGAAAAAGTTAGTATTAATAGGATGGTAGGATAAGGAATATGGTACCTTGCGTAAATCAAGGACGGTAAAAAACTTTTTACAAAAAAAAACAACCGACTTCCTAAAAAAAAAACACTACAAAGTCAAAAATAACTTTAATTTCGAAAGTCGGTGTCTTAGGCTCTGTATTTAAGGTTTTTTAAGGAAGTCGTTTTTTTTTTGTAAACGTTTTTATTTTTTGACTTTTTAGTTGTGGTAGATACTCCGCACTAATCTAATCGCGTTATTCGTTCATTTGTCGCGCAAATATGTAATGAAAATTTAAGACTTATATGGTTTTCACATGGACCCCATTGTCCAAATAGAACCAAATTAACCATTAAAATGAGACCATTTGAAAACCCAGGTTTCAAATAAAAAAAAAATCATCAAAATCGGTTCACCCAGTCAAAAGTTATGAGGTAACAAACATACGGTATTCGTTCATTTGTCGCGCAAATACGTAATGAAAATTTAAGACTTATATGGTTTTCACATGGACCCCATTGTCCAAATAGAACCAAATTAAAATGAGACCACTCGGAAAGCACCAGCTTTCAAATAAAAAAAAATCATCAAAATCGGTTCACCCAGTCGCAAGATATGAGGTAACAAACATAAAAAAAAAAATACAGTCGAATTGATAACCTCCTCCTTTTTTTGAAGTCGGTTAAAAAGTTGAATAATTTCAGTCAAGGAAAAGACTAAATCCAGACTAAGCTGCAGAATTATCCTACCTGCTGCACATCTAACTCATCATCATCATCAGCCTATAATGTTCCCACTGCTGGGACACAGGCCTCCTCTCGGTGAGAGGGAGTGGGCCATAAACCACCACGCGGGCCCAGTGCGGGTTGGTAGATGTCACATGTCTTCGAATTTTTGGTTCTAAGACATGCCGGTTTCCTCACGATGTTTTCCTTCAGCGTTTTGAGAGTAGTGGCGTTGAAATAATTTACACAAAGTAATGCGCCTGCTTGGGTTTGAACTCACGACCTACTACTCGGAAGTCACGGCCGTTACCCCTCGGCCACCACTGCACATCTAGCTATATTTTTTTTTAATCAATTTAGCTCCTGGAGAATCTGGTTTAAATAGCTTTTAAAAAAGGCAATTAGAAATACATGAACAATCACGTACCTGAAACGATTGCACATTTCAAAAATTACTCTTGAACTATATTTTTTTCTATGCATTTTTTTCTAATCACTGACTAACTGTACAAATCAACACTGCACTTAACTATACAAATAAAATTCCTAAAAGTACTGATTAAATTCAAAATATCCTTGTTAATCTCTGAAGCGGAAGCATAACACTGTCAGTTTAAACGTAATGTATTTAAAATGTCTAACAAAGATTCTTATTTTTTGTACACTATTCTTTTGTTGGATGCGCGAATTGAAAACCACGACGAAATGTGTGTGAAACCTCTGACGTCATACTACCGACGAGACGAACAAGACGGGTACTAACAAAAGCGCAAATTCTTTTAACATTCAAATGCCCTCTGGTCTACGGTTATAAGAGCTCATACACGTCAGTAAAAGAAAACAGAACAGTTTTACCTGCCGGGGTCGCGTGATTGTTCGAAAGAGATATCGTGACCCTGGCACATGGGCAACTGATGGAACACGGGTGGGTTTTAGTCAGTAAAAGTCTGACACACCCTCCCGCTCCGCCCAGAGCGGGAGAAGTCATTTGATGATTTCCCATCCAGAAAAAAAAAACATGTGCAATCAAGGAATCAATATGTTAAGCTTCTTAAGTTAATTTCTTACTCATCGTCTGTCTAAGCTAATTATGATGCAGTTGGCTTCAAATCGGATGCGGCTGAATTACATGAATTTACATGGAGTGATTGCTTATCTGACACGTCGCAAAAGTGTCATGCATCTGCTTGTGGGAAAGGAATTTGTTTGAAAATTGTTTTATGTTATCGGTCCTTGACTGTACAAGTTTATTTATTATTAACTTAGACAGTTTTTTCTACTTATACTTCTATATTATTAAACGTAAACAAGAAACTTTTGGTATCAGAAATTTAAAACTATATTTACTTCGAAAAACTTAGCTAAGTTAAGCATACCTTTCATTCTCTGTAGTCTGTCACTCGTGGTCTCAGGCAGTCTGACAGTAACAGTATGCTTAAATAGATAAAAAAAATCTTCTACTTACTCTTCATCGTTCCTGAAACAAAAAGGAAAATAATTATTCACAATCGAGGCATATGGAACTTAACTAGATTTATGTTGAATGGGGTGTGGCTATTGAAATCATGAGGGTATTAAGTTTGAACATATTTTTGGCTGCTGGGGAATTCTTTGCGCCTCTTCTTCTTCCCAGGTGGAAGTGGTGAAGGTTGGGCGTTTTTTTGGGGGACTGCCTCATGTAATTGACGTTCGCAAAGTACCGATTGTCATCTTATTTTGAATAAATGACATTTGATTGATTTTGGTTAGCACCACGAATAAAATACAAGGCTTTTACTACTTAACGGAATAGATTTTAGTGACAGATTCTATTCAGTTTTACTCGAACATTAAAAACACCGTCATGTAGGTATATGATACTAAATCGATTATTGTCAACTAGGCTTGAATTATTGGCATTTTTAGGAACCCGTACCTAGCCTTGATGTGTACCGGTATCAGAGTAGTACTATTGGTACCGGTACCAAATAAATATTTCAGGATAGTAATTAGACATTAGAAAAATATCTTCAAGGTTGCCAAGCCATCGTGTTTCCTAGCACAAATATGAGATATTATTATGTTGTATACGCTGGGTACCTAAATTTTGTTCCAGTACTTATTAGGTACGGATATACCTCTAGAATCGGTACGCAGGTACCGAAATGGCAAGAACCGCTAAGTACCGTTACAGAATCTGAACTTTTGTTGGTACCGGTTCCAAGTCCTGGTTTCAACAATGATAAAAGTAGATATCGACTCCGACTTACGAGTCGGTCGTAGGCTAGAACCAAAGCACGCGCTTTACCTACTTTATGTAATTTATGTCATTAATCACTGCTCTCAAAACAATCAAGGAAGGGCACTGGGGCCGCGTGGTGGATTATGGCCCACTCCCTCTCGATGAGAGGAGGCCTGTGTCGCAGCAGTGGGAATACAATAGGCTGATTATTCTATGCTAAGTCTACAGCCTATAAATTGTTAATAAGCAGTAGGGTAACATGAAAAAAGGGCACTTTGTGAGAAGGTTATCACACGATGCATTTATCTCACGATCTAAATGCTGGCTATTAACCTTACTTACTGGAGACATGTTAACCCTTGGTAAGATTACCCGTAATGACTGCCAAGATCTACAATTGACAGCCGACACCAACAGCGCGCGCGCAGGGGACTTGATAATGTAATGGATAGTAACCATTACCCCCATCAATGAACTGGCCTCGGCAAGAAAAACCTTCGATCGACCCCTGCAGCTTTGATTACTAAGGAAAATGCCATAATGGTTACATTTAAAATTAAAATTGTTAGTGAATTATGCAAAACTGAGTCGTATTATTTTAAACTAGCTCGTGGCCTGCAATTTCTCGCTAGGTAGTTTATTTTGACCAAAAACATACTACATACGGAACTATGGATTCGTTATAACACTACTTTGATCGGAGCCGGAAGTGGTAGTTTTACTGGGAAAACCCCGCGGTTAAGCACACACTGAACTTTGAAATATAACCATAATTACGGTTGCGCTAATTTACTAAACCTGGGTTATATAGGCTGTCCAAAAGCGTTGACGAGTTTCGAGCTTAAAAACTTTCAAACCTGACCTGTCTTTATTGCTCTAAGTTATTTTTTGATCGTGGTTTTACTTTGGAATTATTTAATACTTAAAGCTATTAAACCTGGGAGCTAAATTCCCCAATCAAATCCATTATATAAATAAAACTAAACATGAACAAACTTAATCACTAAAACATTACTTATACACACGAAACGGCAATAATAATAATTGTTGATAAATATTTCCTTTAATTACAATAGTCCAAGGTCATCGCGGTTCACCGCTCAAGGTCAAGTGATTGCCATCAAAGTGGGGTTCGCCTCGCCTACTGTTATGGAGGGTAGTTATTTCTGTATTATGGCCGCTGTTACGTTAAAATAACTAGGTTGAACGGATTACAGTGATTGCGTTTTAATTTCGAGTCTTGAAGGTACATGTTCGATGAAATTGGATGAATATTCGAGGTTATGATTAGGTGTCATATTTTTTGAAATATAAATCATAAGTACTGAATTTATTTCGTGATGTCACTTCTGTTTTATTGCTGATTGTGCCTGCTCTTGACGTCAATTTCGCCTTATGGAAAACGATGGATGACATCTATGATAGACCGAGCGCGCCGAGAAGATACCTGTATACTCTTCCTTTGAAGGAAGACTTCTTTCTCTTTTTTAGTCGATTTAACTTTGTGATTCTGTGGCCATATTAATCGTAGCAAAATCAACGACTCTGCACTTCCCGTCCCACAAGACATTTCTGTATTCTAGCGGCGTTTGAAAAGTTGGTACGGATCCAAAATATAACCTCGATTAGCATAATATCGACTCGCAGTGACAGACAAAGACTAGATCTTAGCTAGCTGTATCTGGCCAGAAGTAGACATGTATGTAGTTGTAGACAGTCTATGAAAAAGACTGTCCACAAGTACATTTATTTAAGATGGATATAAAGGTTGCTCGCGATAGTAAAATTTTCTTAAGTGTTTTTTTTTTTTTAAATCTTGAAATCAATGTCAGGTTGAATGTAGATTGCTATATTTGCAAGCTTGAAATCATCATGTCTGTACAATCATCTGAGTTAGAATTGACCTCAAATGTCATGGTTTCATGAAAATGTATTCAATAAGATATTTTGAACGTAGACAGTTGTACTGATGTTATTGATGATTATTTTTCTTATTAATTTGTTAAGGCCGCAAATCATTCTTTAATCAACATACATACTTGATACTGAACTATGCGGGCTACCTGGACGATAAAGTTGGTGGGAGGACGCCCGTTGATGGTAGATAAGTGTTTCTGGTCGCCCAAAGGTATCTACTCTTTACCAATGTATTTGCGGTTACGTTGTCGAACTTTCAGATAAAGTTAATACTGCGCGAGTGCAATCCTGTGTATTATTCGGAAAAGAGCCTTAGTTACCGACATAGATTGCAGAGTAAGCAAACTTAAGTGTCACTGGACTGGCAATGTTTGTAGAAGGACCGACGCTGTTGCGACAGACATGTTCTGAAGTGGAGTCCATGTATCAGTAATCTAGCTTACTGCCGGGGTCGCGTGATTGTTCGAAAGAGATACCGTGACCCTGGCACATGGGCAACTGATGGAACACGGGTGGGTTTTAGTCAGTAAAAGTCTGACACGCCCTCCCGCTCCGCCCAGAGCGGGAGAAGTCATTTGATGATTTCCCATCCTGAGAAAAAAAAAAAAAAAAAAAAAAAAAAAAAAAAAAACTAGCTTAGCGTAGTAGAACTTAAGAAATTGGCAGAAAGTTATGCCACAGCTTGAGAACAGTGGTCTGCGATAGCCTGAGTTGATTGATTGATTGAGTGTTCACTAACTGTGTTAAAACTGGCGGAAATTATGTGGCTAAAAATAGAATTTCTGGTACTGGATTCATCATTTCATCATGCGTAAGGGTTGAATAAACTGAAGTGGCGTCATAATAAAACTCGACAATTCTGAGCAATATAATAATAATAACGTACTACGTAATACGTCCGGTACCGTGTCGTGCCGGACGAGTACCGTGTCGTGCCGGACGTGTACCGTGTCGTGCCGGACGTATACCGTGTCGTGCCGGACGTAAAGAATAGCACCACCCCATTTCTGCCCGTGGGTGACGTAAGAAGCGACTAAGGGACTTACAAGAGAATGGGCAGCAGCGTTCTCTATGCATTTTACCACCATACTGCGATCGCCAACCCGCCTGCCAAGCGTGGCGATTATGGCAAATCCCCCCCAAATCGGGGGAGGCTTATGTCCAGTAGTGGACGTCTTTCGGCTGAAATGATGATGATGAATAATAATAACTAACAATAATAATAACGACACTCTGTCTGGGAGAATCAATTAGACACATTATCTCCGGGTGTTCTCGTCTAGCTAACGAAGAGTACTTGCATAGAAACAATCTTGTAGCCAGGATTATCCACCAGCAACTTGCCTGCCTTACTGCCTTGTGGAATCAGAAGTGCCGTACTACAGGTATGTGCCCAACTCAGTTCTTGAAATTGGCCATATCACACTGTACTGGGATCGATCCATCATCACTGACAGGACTGTTGTTGCAAATAAGCCTGATATAGTGGTGGTGGATCGACTAGAAAGGCGCACAATGATTGTTGACATAATGGTTCCGCATGACGAGAACCTCGTGAAAGCCGATAAAGATAAACAAATTAAGTCGACATGTGGGATGTGGACTCAGCGATCATATTGCCGATAGTCGTCACAGCCAATGGGTTGACAGCCAAGAGCCCCGACCAACACCTGAAGAGGCTCTCGTTAAGCAGTTGGATTAAGGGCTTGATTCAGAAAGCGGTACTTCTGGACACGGCTCGCATTCTCAGGAGGTTACTCTCTTTGGAGCCTTGACCGCTGGTAGCTTGGACCCTGTTCCCGATACCGGTGGGCTACTATTTTTAAATGTTTTTATTTTATATTCTAATATTTAAAATTTATAAGTTTGGAAAAATGAATAAAGGAAATAACTAACAACCGGTGACATGGACCCTGGTCCTAACTAAAAACGTAAAAAGTAAGCGGAGGGCTGGCTCGTTTCCTAATGAGATGTTCTACGGTGAAACCTCTGTGAATACAGGACAGGATATTAGCAACCTCTTTGCTATCTATTTCCAGTCCACCTTTTCGGAACCTGACTCAACGGCTGATGATGAACGTACTTCCAGTGAACAATGTTGTAATACTGCAATGTCTATAAGCACAGTTGACATAACCCACTCACGTATATTGAAGCTGCTGAAATCTTTAGACCTCAGTAAATCAGGTGGGCCTGACCTAATACCTCCTATGTTTATAGTCGCTTGTGCTGATAGTCTTGTGGAACCCATTTGTATCTTATTCAAGCGCTCTCTTTCCGAGGGTAAAGTTCCGAAGATTTGGAAGTCTGCTTTCGTCACTCCCGTCTTTAAAAAGGGCGATAAGGCTAATATTGAAAACTATCGCCCCATATCGAAAATTAGCCTCTTTTCTAAAATTCTTGAACGTTGAGTCTATACTGATGACTATGCGGCTTTCAAGCCAATTCTCGGTGAGGAACAGCATGGTTTTGTTAGGAACCGCTCGACTACGTTTAACTTGCTTCTGTCACATGAGTTTATTACAAACGGCATGGCACAGTGACAAGTTTACGTGGTTTATACCGACTATAGTAAGTGTTTCGACCGTATTGATCATTGCATGCTGCTGAAGAAGCTGTTTCTTGCCGGAATACACGGTGATCTGTATCGTTGGTTCTCCTCCTACATAGAGAACAGAACACAGGCTGTCGTGCTTCAGGGCTACACCTCTGGTTGGTTCTGTCCCTTCAGGTGTACCTCAAGGCTCCATTTTGGGTCCTCTGTTATTTATATTGTTCATTGCTGATATCAAACAATGCTTTCGTGATTCGTATATTTTACTTTATGCTGATGATATGAAGATTCATAAAGTTGTGAGAGATATGTCTGATGCATATCAGCTGCAAGAAGACCTGAATAGGTTTGAAATATATTGCATCCGTAACAAACTCCAATTAAATGTCTCTAAATGCTTTCTCCTAACATTCTCACGTTGTACTTCTTTGATAAATTTTAGTTACACCTTGAACGATCAGATCATTTGCAGGCTAAATAGCATAAGAGATTTAGGGGTAATCATAGACAGTAAGCTCCTGTTTGATCAACATGTAAATAGCATAGTTACAAAAGCATCCAAAGCACTGGGATTTATATTACGCACCACGGCCTGTTTCAGATCTCTTAAACCGGTTAAAATCTTGTATTGTTCTTTCGTGCGTAGCCATTTAGAATACGCGTCTCAGGTTTGGAACCCGCAGTATGAGACTTATAAGTCCCGTATTGAGGGCGTCCAAAGAAAATTCTTACGTTATCTAGATTATAGAGCTCAGCAATACTCAGTTGACTACGAGCACCGCTGCAAACGGTACCACTTCCTTCCTCTGGAGATGAGACGTTGTATTGGAGACATGACTTTACTGATGGGTATCGCGAATGGCCACATAGACTGTCCTGAACTCGTTGCTAATCTGTCATTACGCACAAATCTGATGGGATTACGTCAGCGGCCAATATTAAATGTACCTTTTGCAATGACTAATTATAGGCGGAATGCTTTCTCAATAAGAAGTGCAGTCAGTTTCAATAGCCTTCCTCTGGACCTCAATGTTGACTTGTTCTGCACGAGTGTGGCGACTTTAAGACGGATTTTGGCACAGTCATTTTTCACGGATAGTTAACTTATTAATATTACTTATGTACCTACTTTTTCTTTTTATCGACATTTTCTTAACTATATGTGGAGGCTTGTTATTAGCAAATTTTTTTATATAACTTTTTTATTTCATTGGTTTGTTAGTCTGTAAGCCTTCTTTAAAATAAAATAAATAAATAAAATAAATAATAAAAGGGGAGGCTGTATATAGATATACGCTCTATACATTTAGTTTCACAATACGGAAAAGGTCGGAACTGAGTTATACCGTTCTCACTCATACTCCCAAATAAAAGAGAGACACCACGAAAGAAACTATGGGGATATTTTATACCTGCTTGGTTTGGCGCGAGCGTCGGGTTGAAAAAAAAATCTAATGGTCTGCCTTTGGAATATCAGAGGCCTGAACGTCTGCCTCATCGATTTTCTTGGTTTTCATAAGGAAGTTAAACATCAGTCCAAGAGTTAGACGTGTGCGCATAATATAGCACACCTTTTTACATTTTTGGAGCACTGTCAATAGACAACGCAGAGGCAACATGATGGCAGACTATTTTTCCGTGGTTCTTCTCATTGTTTTTAATCGAACAATTCAAATCTGCCAAGTGTGCACTTCATATAGAGTTTTTTAATCATAAAAATAAATGTAAAAAATGAATACTACAAAAGTTAGAGCCCTAGATGCCTGCCTTTTCGATTCTTTTTGCTTCCAGAATGACTGTGATCATCCCAGAGGCGAACGTGTGCGCATAATATAGCACACCTTTTTTTTAAAACATTGTTGAAACGCTGTAAATTTACAACGCAGCGCCACCATGGTGGCAGACGAGGTCCTTGATGTTTCTTAGGGTATAATTATCACTAACGTCTGCCTTGTGTGCTGATCATATCGAAATTTTGCTCGCCAGCTCCCTAACTATTACTGAATGTCAAGTATGACCATAGGTAGTAAATTAATTTTATCGATATATATAACCTATTTCATTTGAAGAATCTATGATCATATCGAGAATATTTGTTTTTAATATAGTTTTACTGAATGTCAAATATAACCATTTTATTTTTTTATATTTATTATTATATATATTTTTTCTTTTAATCATGTATTTCTATTCAACTGAAGTACGGTCGAATTTCGACCAATGGGCGATCACTAGTAATAATAAATGTTTCTATTATATCTATAAAAAAGCTCGGAGACTGAATTCGCGCCCAGTTAATGGAACTAGGCTCGCCCCCTATGGGACATGGGACTTATAACTCGCGAATTGTAGGCGTAGGCTTAGTACACCTCTGCCCATCCGTTCGGGGAAACAAGGCGTGATGTTAAGTAATTTTATATCAAAAGTATATGCACAAGAACCTTCCAGAACAGATTTTCTAAATAATGGTGGGAACAGCATCAAAATCCTTTGTGTACATAGTTTAGAAGAACTAAATATCGAACTATAAACTTCATTTCATATTTACTGCCTATCTATATAAAGTAGATAGACAGAGACAGAAATACTTGAAGAGCTCGTTTGGCGCAGTGACTGGAAGATTGGCTTTGGCGCCACAGGTTGCTTGTGTGATTCCAAGATGAAGCAGTTATTTTTAATGGCCATAGTGTTTACCAACTAATAACTGCCGTTTGGCTCGATTGGTTAGGTTAAGCTACGCTTGCCGCGGTTGGGTCAACGATGGGTGACCAAGACTCCTCCCTGCCTCGGAAAGCACGTCAAACCTTCGGTCCTGGCTGTCATTTGTGAATCTTTGATTGTCATTACGGGTAATCGGAAGCCCGAAAGTCTGACAACCAGCATTACAAAGTGGTATCGCATTATTCAGTAACTTGTTTGTGGAGGTCAATTAGGTACTTGCTCCATAAAATACAGGTACTCAGCTACATTATATATAGTTGCGAAAATGCTAGGCAGATTATGTGGGTTGAGTCTGACCGTGTTTAGAAGAGTTATGGAGGTCCTGAAATGATTAGAGAAATTAATTTCTAAACAAAAGACTACTATCTGAAATTGTCCGTATATTCAAATCATAACCCTATTTTTTACAGTTGCATAAGCTGTAGGGTATTAATTTGCTGAACAATTAATTTATGACGACCAACTTAAGGGTCGTGGGGCTTTCGGGACCGGGACCGCGGTCCCAGATTACACCTATTAATATAATAAATATGTTTAGTAGTATTTTGGGACCACAAGTAAAATAAACAAAATTATGTCTTGGAAAGTACGGTCAACCAAAAAAATTAGAAGTTCTAAGAATAAAATTATTTTTATAAAACGATGTAATATTTATTTTATTTCAACAATAGCAGCCAGCAAGAATTAAACCTAAAAACGAATACAAAATTCTATTTAAAAAAATGCTACTAGCTGACCCAGCGAACTTTATACTGCCTTAGGCGGCCCCTAAACGATCAATTGAATTGTGCAATATTACGAATTGTGCAATATTATTGACCGTATAGGGTTAATATTGAAGATTGTGCAATGATTGAATGAAAGTTTGAGCATGTTTAATTTTTATTGCACCATATTTTTCCATTGCATCGTGTAGGGTCAGTATTGCGCAATATTTTTAGTATGTGTTTTGTGTTGAACGAGGAGTACACGGGAATTTCTGGCGGGAAATCAGACGCGTCGCTTGGGTTTTTGTTATATTTTCCAAAAACCGAACTGTGATGAATTTTACGGCAGAAAGTGGTGTAGTTTTGTGTTGTAAACTGTATTAATACTATTCTCAGATTGAACACGGAAACATTGTGCAGTTCGTATTATTGTGCAATATAATTGATCGTTTGGATTCAAAGCGCCTCTCAATCTTATTGTACAATGAAGTGTATTGTACAATGTTATTGTAGGTCTAGGGGCCGCCTTAGAGTCAATAAATGTTGTGTTAACTTTCTACCAAGTTATGACAACCTGGTACTTCGAAGGCATGAGACGTTTTCTAGCTAATAAATACATATCCACCCATGTTAGATGAACTCCTACCGAGTTTTGACCACCTGGTACTTCAGGCATAAATCGAATTCTAGCTGACACTCCTATGTTTGATAAACTCCTACTAAGTTATGACAACCTGGTACTTCAAAAGCGTAATGCGGTTTGTAGCTGTCACACAAAATTTATGAGAAAATGTTTTTTTCCTCGTAATTCTTTTTTGTTCACTGTACTTTAACTTCATTTTTGTTGTAGTCCCAAAATACGACTGTACAAAAATTTTTGTATTTTAGGTGGAATCCGGGACCGCGGTCCAAGTCCCAAAGCCCCACGACCCTAAATGGCTCGGAGATTCCAGTCACAACTGTCAATTCAGAATTGCATTATTTGGCTAAAACAATTAATTTCCCTAAATGTACATGGGCCAAGGTGGCCGTCAAAGCAACACGTAAATAAATCACAAACAAGTAAAAAACTTCCGAACTTCGAAAGGCAAGCCGTTTACGACAATTTACTCATCCATAATGCTATTTTCCGGGTATTTAAATTTCCCTTTTCCTCACAATATAACCGGATAGAAGAGGTTTCCGGTTATGAACTTAAGTAACTTCTCTTTTCTGCTAACAAAATGTGAATGTTCGACGGTATTTATTTTATGGTTCTGTAAAAATATTTACTGTTCTTTGCAGTGGCGAAGGCACCATATAACACGATTCCTACCGGCTTGCCTTCGGGGATTCGCATTGGTAACTCTATCACTATTAAAAATACAATAGTATGTAAATAGTGGCTACTATTGTCAATAAATATAGTTACACTACGGGTATTTAATTCACCATAACATTCAAACAACAAAAAAGGTTATTTATAGCTTTGTATTACAACAAAAGAGAAATGTTCTAAATTAACCCGGCGCCAAAACGTCATAATCGGGAACTAAAAATTCATACAACAGCGATCCCGTAATGATGTCACTTTAGGTCACGTGGCACCGCTTGATATGTACGAGAGCAAGCCGCTGTACAACGGGTTATGACAGAGACAGGTATAGAAAAATGCGTCAGCGAGAACGAGATAGAGGAATATTGCATATTTTATTCGTTTTCATCTGTTCAATTTAATTGTATTTAATTCATTACATTCCTATATTAATTTTAAAATGATAGTAAGTATTCTTTATTGATGAGTCAGTAAGTTAAGGCCCACTTCGCTTCGGCTTCTCTTTTAGAAAAATTTACGCCTCGCCGCTGGTTCTTTGGGATATATGTACGTACGTATATTTTAGCGATCCCAAATTATTTCCATTTTTGTTTTGATTTCTAGCTTAGTTATTGCGGTTAGCTTTAAAGAGGCTAATTAACTCAGAAGAGGCTTATTTGTACAAAAGGCGATGATCATTACAATTCAGATAAGTTTATATGGGATCGAAAAAAAACGCAATCACCATATCAATAAGTTTTTTAGAGGATCATTTGAAGACACAAAAAGCAACTATTATTATTTTTACATTTCCAGCCAAGTAATAAGCCTGCAGAGAAAAAAGGCCAGTTTTGTAATATTTTGACAATGACGTTGCATTCTTAAATAAAATGGTGCAGTATACTGGATGTGTGCCCTATTAATTGACAAGAGAGTTACCCCACTCGCTCCCTAATACGTCGGAGTTAAACATAACAGGCAAAATGTGGGTATAAAATTCCCCTATGAAAAACTGGCAAAATATAGAGGAAAATTCTCTTGATGATGTCTCATTATTTCAACCGAAAGTTACCCACTTCTGGACAGAGGACTCCCCAAGGCTGTTGCCATAATGGCGCTTAGCTTGCCTGGTTGGCGATCGCAGTATAGTGACAAAATGAATAGAGACCGCTGCTGCCCATTCTCTAGTAAGTCCCTTAGTCGCCTCTTACGACACCCACGGAAATAAATGGTATGGTACCATTCTTTAAGTCCGGCACCACACGGAACTTGATGATGTATATAATATTAAAACAAAGAATAGTTTTTAAAATTAATTCCTCCGTGCAACTACACTGCATATGATTTCAACTGGGAGCCATTAGCTACTTTCCCTTTCGCGGACACGCTATGCACTCATTGAGTTCAGCGCGCGAGGTCTGCCGCCTATGTAATTACGTTTCAATATAACATCGTCCTTCATTGGAAGGTAGCGATGAAATTCCTGAAACTGACTGCACGCCTTGACCCGATGACCGTTGTTGTGAATTTAGAAACTAGAGGTATTTTGACATATTGAGACTGAGACCAGACTGCGAAAGTTTTTAAAATTACGAAAACTGCCCCTCTGATCTACTATTTGCAGTGATAGAATATCTAGGAATAGGTAGTTGAGACTCGGTGGAGTCAGGAAATTAAAATCGTCGTTTTGTTAAAGTAGGAAATGCTTGTCCAGACCGGCTGAAATGAAGCGGCTATTTTCATAATGTGATAAATTCTTTTCAAATTCAGTTTTGAAAATTATATATTTCATATCAATATCATCATCTGCGTAGTACATATTTTGTCATCTATGTTGGGGTCGACTTTGAGTCTAACCAGATTCAGCTGGATACTGTTTGTATGACCTCTACAAACCAGTAGGAATAGTCCTCCCAAAATTGATAAGACGGTTTCTTTCCCAAAGTCTTTGTTTCAAATGTTGCTTTATTTAAAGACTAGCTTTTGCCAGCGGCTTCACCCGCGTGGAGGTCGGAAATTATCCCGCGGGAACATACTACCGGGATAAAAAGTAGCTTATGTCCTTTCTCAGGCTCTAAACTACCTGTGTACCAAATTTCATTTAAATCGGTTCAGTAGTTTTAGCAGGAAAGCGAGACAGACAGACAGACAGACAGACCGACAGACAGAGTTACTTTCGCATTTATAATATTAGTATGGATATATAAAATATATATAAATATATAATATAGTATATATAGTATGGATTTTTTGCACGTGACATTATCGACGATATCAAAACTATAATGTTTTTACAAAGAACAACCATAGTTACACAAAACTTCATCATCATCATCTTTCAGTCGAAAGTCACCCACCGCTGGCCATAGGCCTACCCCAAGCACCGCCACTTTGACCGATTAGGGGCTTCACACATAACTTAATCTAATTTATTGTCTAATAAAAAGTACATGATATATTTTTGCTGCTTCAGAAGTACGCTTCGCTCAAATACCATAGCACGTTCCAACATCCATTGTTGATATTTTCATCGAGTTGAAAAGTGCGATTCTTGTGTTAGTATATTATATTGGACTCATCCAGCAGCTGTACATCTTCCATTTTACAACAAACCCCACAGTTGAGAGTCTGATTTTTGCAATAAACAAGGTTAGAGTAATTAAAGTGCATTAGCTTCAACGAGGTGGTTAGTGGAGTGTCGTAGTAAAGTGTCGCAATGGAACAAAATATAAAAAAACTTTATAGTACTTAGATAGTAGCGAGCGATTGTAACTGTGGACGACATATTGTCAGACGGGGGTTAATCTCCAGGGCTTTATTGGAAACTGGAAGTATTGACAAACTGGAAAAGCTTCAATCGGAAAACTATTTCAAGCAATGATTATTTTATTGAATTCAAGTCCAGGCGCAATGTGATTTGCCTGTTACAGTCACAACAGACGCGACGTTCGAGCTGTAGGTCGTGGGTTCGTACCCAAGCAGGCATTTTAGTTTGTGTTGTGTTGTTATTATTTCATTACCACTGTTCTGAACGAACGGTGACGAGAAACAACGTGAGGTAACCGGCATGCACTTGAAAAAAATAAAACTACCGACTTCCAAAAAAAACATTACAAAGTCAAAAATGACTTTAATTTTGGAAGTTGGTGGCAAATAACTAAAACGCCAATCCAAAGGCATTGACTTCTGACATTAAAGTAATTTTTCAATTGTATTGTTTTTTTGGAGGTCGGTTGTTTCTTTTTTGTTTCTTTGAACATATTAAAAAAAATATTATAATATATAAAAAAAAAATATATAAATATTTACAGTAGAACAAATAACCTCCTCGTTTTTTAAAGTTTGTTAAACATATAGGAGAATTACGACATCGCTCAATTCACATAAAAAATTACAATAAAATTGGTTCAACTTCAAAGTCATTCAGTTTGCGACGGCATTGCGAAGTGGTCATACTCAATTTACACTAGTTGAAATTGCCATATATTTTGTGTTCTGGCAAACATGAAAAAAGCTTTGGAAAACTGTGTGTTTTTTTATATACTTATTTCTGTAAACCCACACTTTTCTATGTTATGAATTAGGTAGTACTTACTATCTTTGTTGCAGTGTTAAACACAACTCAATAGTTTACCGTATCCACACAATCTATATTTATAAAATTCAAATTCCTGAGTGACTGACTGATATATCAACGCGCAGCCTAAACCGCTGGTCCTAGTGGCATGAAATTTGGAGGGTGCGTTTTTTGTGAAGAGTACGTATCCATTAAGAAAGGGTTTTTTTGAAATTCCATCTCTAAGAGGGTGAAATGAGGGTTGAATTTTCTTTGAAACTTTTTATTATCAGGGTCGATTGACACTCGGACGAAGTCGCGGGCAGAAGCTAGTTCTCTATATATCGCTTACTCTATCAACATTGTCAACTTCCTTCTGCAACATTGCGTAGCATGCTCGATGCAGGCTGTGTTGCCTTCGCAATCGGGTTTTCCGAACAAATGAGTGGCAAATGAACTCAACGACTTTTTTCTCCAGAGTTCCTTGCACTTCCTCTTCCCAACTTAAACACTTGGATGTGATGAAGGGTGGGGCGGCTATCTTATGTAAATTTAACTTTCAGAAAGAAAGTTCTGAATCTGTACGTAATTCTGTTTTTTTTACTGTTTTATTATTGGTCTTGCTACTATTGCATACGTTAGGACATGGGGTCAATACTCCCACGTAGAAAGCGGTTCTTTTGTGTGTCGATTGACACATTAAAACAGAATACAATAACTAGGTTTATTTTATTTTAGAAAAAGCTTTTGCTAGCGGTTTCGCCGCGTATTATTTATTTATTTATTCAATAAGTTTGGGTGACTTACAGCTAAAAAAAGAATAAAAAATAGTGTGTGAGACTGACAGCACAAGTCATCACTTATAGGAACGAATTGGAAAGAAAGAAAGAATGTGAACAGCACAACACAGTTACGAAAAAAAGAAGAGAAAGAAAAAAATAATATAACATTCAAGCTTAAACTAAATTCACATTATATACAAAATTAAAACCAGGATATACTAAATCTTAATTTTAAAAGCCAAGACTCAGGCACTTTCTGACTGAGGACGCACTTGTTACGAAAGGGTCGAAATCATGCTGTTTGCACATATATTGAAGTTGTTACTTGCACACACTATAAATGAATTTTGTCTGTAATTTGTTAAGATAAATGGGACACGTAACGGTGCGTTCCATCGCTTTGACTTTCTGGGAAACTTAAAATAAAATTTGGATAGAATATCCGAGTTATTAATAGAATTGTTGAAAATTTTTAATAATGTAATGCAGTCAGAGATTGCTCGCCGATTAATGAGGGGTTATCTATATATTAATACGTGAAGCGAAAACTTTGGATCCCTTTTTACGAAAATTGGGCGGACGAAGGAGTATGAAATTTTGCACACTTATGGTATAAACAGAGAAAAAGTGACGAATGCTAATATTTTTACTAAATTATGCGTTAAAATACTTTATTTTCAATAAATAACACGTTACACACACTACTGTTCATTACCGTGTATCTAATACACACATACATAGATATTCTTTTGTTTATGGTCCAAATCTGTCTTTATTATTTTGTGCAGTGTTACCAACACCCAGAAATATTTACCCCTGAAGCTTAAGTTAAAAACCCTTAAAATTGCCACAATTACTAAAAAAATCCGCTATAAAATTATAATGAAAATAACCAACGAATGTTCAGTAATCATAGACCGGCACACAGTAGTAATATTTGTCTATATTTATTACGCGACATTTGTAATCATTCACTCTGCATTCTTAGTATTGAAGAACCGTACTAGAAGTCACTAATACTTTTATTGTAATCAAAAACACAATGAGAAATGTAAGATGGCATAAAATCCCTAAGAATACCCCTAAAAATGGAACGCCCCTAAAAAATCTCAATCCTCTTATTTACCCCCTAAATTTGGAAAAACCCCTAAGTTGGTAAGCCTGATTTTGTGTCTATAGTTTTACTGAATGTCAAGTATAACCATAGGTAATAAACTAATTTTATGGATATATAACCTATTTCATTTTTAAAATCTATGATCATATCGAGAATATTTGTCTTAATATTATTTGTATTAGCGACGATAGGAATTTAGTTTAGATTTTTAAGAAATATTTTTTGTGGTTTTATGGGGAGTGTCAAATATGGCATTAGTAAGTTTCCCATACAAAACTTAGTGTCGTTTGCAAACTGTAGAGGTTGTATCGATTGTACAGGCTGGTCATAGATTGTACAGGCTGGTTATAATTATGACATTTGGAACCGTCATAATTAATTAGAAATAATAGCGAAAATTCTATAAAAACAGAACAAATTTCTGTGATAATTCATTCCATATTGTTCCATATCCAGCAGTTAAGAAGTATTAAGAAAATAAAAAAGAGAGTCCTGAAGAAGTATTCTTTACTCATTACACCTACGTCCTGGTCCTGGCCATCACCATCCCGCCAGCGAACCCTCTCCACAGTAGTACAGCGTCAACAATTTGTCTATAGTGTTACTGAATGTCAAATATAACCATATTATTTTTTTATATTTATTACTAGCTTTTGCCCGCGGCTTCGCCCGCGTGTTTGTCGGAAATTATCGCAAGAGGACGTACTACCGCGGTAAGAATGTATTAATCCATGTTATACATACATAAAATTACGCCTGTTTCCCATGGGGGTAGGCAGAAACTACGGAACGCCACCTGTTACGATCCTTACATATCATGTGTGTTTGATGTACTTAAAATAAAACTAATAGTATTCAGAGCAAGAAGACTGCGACATAGGGTTGGATTGAATTGAATATAAGTCTTCCTGGTTTTTCTTAATGCTCCTATTCTACCTATACAAACACTCAATTATTTACCAGACACCAAATTAAACATAGTTATAAGAATAGTACTTTGGCCAGTGGCTTCGCCGGTTCGCCCGTATAGCTGTCGGAAAATATCTCCCGGGAACGTATATGGTAAGTATCCAGGATAACCAAAAAACCAAATCCATCCAAAAATCTAAACATCTAAGCCATATTTCGCGGTCTCTTACTTGGAATAATACAATTGGGTTTATTTTGAGTACTTCGAACACACATGATATTCGCATTTACTATGAAGCCAAAGTAATATGAATTACAATACAATCCTACTAATCCTGCAGTACCCGACCGCTACCAAGCGAGATGGCCGGACGCGGGACGGCGCGCTAGCCGCTCTGCGGCAATTTTATTATAATCTCTGATATCTTCTAAAATATTCATTTTAATGATATGCTGTAAAGGGCAATTTTGATCTACATGAAATGCACAATTTATTTAAGGTACTTAATTAGATAAGGATTAATGCTGTATTGCTTAAAATCGCATTCATAAATAAGCCATTATTTCTCGTAAAAAGTAAAGGATAAAAGTGTTTATTGTGGGTTATCCCTAAGAGTTAGACATATACCATCGCGGACTTTTTTGTAGTACTTTTTAAGGGGTACAATACTGTAGTACATTATTTTGATCTAATTCGTAGAGTTCAGGCAGCGTTCGCAATGTAAGCGCAAAAAAATGAGTTTATTTATGACATCACATTAGAAATTGCTAAAATTATCAGCGTTTCTTTACTATATTATACATGTTATATACATGTAAACCTTTCTGTTGAATCACTCTATCTATTAAAAAAACCTGCAACAAAATCCGTTGCGTAGTTTTAAAGATATAAGCATACATAGGGACAGACAGACAGCGAAGTGACTTTATTTTATAATATGTAATGATTACCTTTATTTTTTCATTTAATATTCCATTTCTATTCAAATGAAGTACGGTCGAATTTCGACCAATGGGCGATCACCAGTATATAATATTTATTATAGAGGTTGAGGTATTCTTCAGACCGGTAGGGCACTTTTTGATGATAACACAAATATTTGAGGAACCTTTTCTGGATACTCTCTATACAATCAATGTACTGGGGCTAACATGGATTCCAGATTTCAGATGCGTATTCCAAGAGACTTCTAACATAGGTACAGTAATTAATTTTTAAAGTTGTGGCTTGAGTGAAGCACTTGGACAGTCGTATTATGAAACCTAGTCCTTTAGATGCTTTAGAGACATTAACGAGGGAGTTTTATAAATATAAAACTCCCTCTTGAATCAACAGCATTAAAATCCGTTGCGCTGTTTAAAAGATCTTAGCATACCGACGCGGGAACCGACATTGTAAAGATTATCATTTAATTCAAGAAATAATATGACTGCGTAGGTGTAAGCTTTTGAAAGAATCTAATTAAGTGCCGTTTAGTGATGATTTGGAAAGCTACATCATTCATGTTGTTGTTGTGTTGTTTTTGTTTATGGTGTTGTTGTTTGTGTTGTTGTTGTTGTTTTATGTTGTTGTTTTTGTTTTATGTTGTTGTTGTTGTTTATTAAGAATATTATCAATTAAGTGCTGACAATTTTAATAACTAAATTAAAAATGTGGTCATGTTTTCATATTTCGTACAAATTTTCGATCGAATGAATAAGACACTGGACGGTCAAATAAGAAGCCATGTATATAAAATGTATTAACACACGCCAGACAGTACACAAACTTTATACGTACACTGAAATCACCTCTCTAATCTCCACTCCGGAATTTCGCATCCTGAGCCCCAAGATACAGACTAACTGTGTAATTTTGGGGTTCATTGGCAAATAATGTACTATAAGTATCTGGAGGTAATATTTAAGCTATACATGTCGCCCTATTTGATGTTAACCAATGTTTGCTTACAGTATATATTAAAATAGTTTCTGTTTTTCTATTGCATTATTCAATGTGACTGCCAAGTACTATATTCGAAAGCCAATGCACATTTTTGTTTTCGTTATAAATATCCCATACTACTTACCCGGCTTTGTTGAGAAATACAGTAACTCTGGCCATCGAAATGTGTACGAAATTGCAACCCAAACTACATGACTGCATATAGCACCAGACAATGGAGGATATACTTATCTATGTATATTTTCCAGACTATGCAAACGTAGAATAGATATCTACGTATATTCCTGGATATTTGGAAATGAAGCTGAAATGACGCCGTGAATAATACATTGCTTCCCTGATGCACTGCGGTACCACACTTGACGCTGTAACTGCTTTATTAGGAAACGAGTCATGTAGATCTGTCACAAAATGTTTTAGGATTAAAATAGTTATACGTATTTGGAGCTTAAAAGTAACCAATACTTAACAGAAATGGACAATTGCAAAGTTTCTATTTTTTATTAATATTTCTCCAGTTTGACGTAAAAAAGTAGTTGAGATACCGTTACGGTGATAAATCTCAAGAATGTTTTGCAAATTCCTTAATACAAACAGGACGAAGAAAAATTCTGCCTGACAATAACGGACCTCATCATCTGCCTAACCTTTTCGCTATTATTTTGGGGTCAGCTTTCAGTCTACCGGATGCATCTGCAACAGGTTTGTGGAAGTCAGTAAAGCACTCACTCCATATGAAATAGTGGTATTTAACTGCAACCGGTTAGACAGGAAGCTGACTTCAAAATAGTCGACAAAGGCTGATAAGTCCAAGTCAATGTACATACCATTGCGAAGAAGAGATGAGAAAGTGTAGCGCCATCCCGTTCAGTTTTCAAAACGAATATCTTCACAGAACAATTCTAAGAAATGCCGCAAACAGCCAAACAGAACGTACTTGTAAACACGAAAAGATACCACTTACTATATTAACATTCTTTCTAGTTCGCACAATGAACACAGAATGAACACAGAATGTGCGGAACATCTGCCAAGAACCACACTATCTATACCACTTACATCTCGTACATATAAATGTATAACACTAGCTTCTGCCCGCCACTTCGTCTGTGTCAAATTTTTGCTACCCCGACCCTTCGAGTCGCATCGAATCGCTTGCCCGTGCAAGGTCTTCCTGTTCGTGACTTTTTCTTTTTGCTCAGATCATAAGAATCCAATCGCGATGTTATATAGCTTATAGCGTTTCTTCGATAAATGGGCTATACAATACTAAAATAATTCCTGAGATTAGCGCGTTCAAACAAACAAACAAGCAACTCTTCAGGTTTATTATATCTTAAATACAGTATGGAGTTCCGTTTGGCTGAGTTAAGTAGTTAACAAAACTCGAGGGATTTTAAACGACTGAACATATTCTTGTGAGAATTAAATAATAAAATCAACCTTAATCACTACCGATTTGGTATCACAGTAAATCATGTACCTACTAAATAATTTACATCAGCAATCCTCGTAATTTTAGAACGATTAGGTACTGTCTGATCTCAGTCTAATTACGTTTAAAATATCCGGAGATTCCATACATTTTCCACAAGTTTTTTAAATTTTGTTTGTAGCCGAGATGAGTCTACCAATAGATTTCGTATGTATGATTGGCCAACTGATTGGACACTAGTCATAGACACGGGAGATAGTAATATAATAGTGCGGAAGTGTATGTACTGTTAGGTAGCAGAAAATTACAATTATAACCATAATAATACCTTATTACATAAATAAGCAAACAGCAACGCATCACATGTCGAGCAGTGATAACGGCCGCGATTTACGAGTGGTTCGAACACATACACGCGAATTAATTTGTGTAAATTATCGCGTCACCACTACTCTCAAAACGGTGAAGGAATACACCTCCTTTTATGACTTATGAGTTTACTGGTAGTTGTTTGAACGAACTTTGCTTCAACTAGACATATGTATTTTTAATTTCCGTCTCTTTTTGTTATATTTCACAATTTCCTGTATTCGATTACTAAATCGAGGAGAGTGTTATTAGGTTTTACCACCATTTAGTTCTCAGTAGTAGCCCGGAGGCTGGATTAGTGCCCGGTTGATGCCGATAGGAAAAAAAACCGGCCAAGTGCGAGTCGGACTCGCGCACCGAGGCGCGAGGGTTCCGTACAAACCTGTAGGTATCCTCGGTTTATGCTTATGAAATTAAATGTTTTTTTTTTTTAATTTTTATATTTGAGTTGATTTATGACGTATTAAAAAAAACTACTTACTGGATCTCGTTCAAACCAATTGTCGGTGGAAGTTTACATGGTTATGTACATCATATATTTTTTTGAGTTTTATCATTACCTTATTTTAGAAGTTACGGGGGGGGGGGGGACACACATTTTACCACTTTGGAAGCGTCTCTCGCGCAAACTATTCAGTTTAGAAAAAAGTGATATTAGAAACCTCAATACCATTTTTGAAGACCTATTCATAGATACCCCACACGTATGGGTTTGATGAAAAAAAAAATTTTGAGTTTCAGTTCTAAGTATGGGGAACCCCAAAATTTATTATTATTTTTCTATTTTAGTGTAAAAATCTTGATGTGGTTCACAGAATACATCTACTTACCAAGTTTCAACAGCGTAGCTCTTATAGTTTCGGAGAAAAGTGGCTGTGACATACGGACGGACGGACAGACAGACAGACAGACAGACAGACATGACGAATCTATAAGGGTTCCGTTTTTTGCCATTTGGCAACGGAACCCTAAAAAGGGTCACCCGCTTTGTCATGGGACTTGAACGAACTCGAGAAATGTGTATGGATATAGTCTAATTTAAATCACTGAAAATCTCTTAAAAGCTCATTGGATTCATTATTATGCAATACCTACTGGTATGGGAACAACCCTAAAATATTGAAAAGAAATGGTTTCAGGTTTTCAATAACAGTTTGTAAACTTTTTTGCCTACTCTTTCAGGAAACCAGGTATGGTGCTTAGTTATAATATTCAATTAAGGTTTGTGGTACTGTACGTTCACAGTCTTTTAAATATGCATGATGCATTGTGGTACACGCCCAGAGCGTTTTTGAGCTACCATATGCAGGGCGAAGAGTTGATAACTCAGTAGGTGCGGACCGAACCCCGAAATTACACGATCAAATTAAATTAGCTCGCGAAATTCTACTGATGTAATGATAACACAAAAAAAAAGTTCGTGATTTATATTTTTTACACGCTTTATATTAGCTTCATATGTATGTTGGTATGTTTGTTTGTAACCGACTCCTTAAAGCGTGATTTTGACCCACTCTAAACGACCAGATTTCATTTAAACTTTGCACACCTGTCAAAGACGATGACAATGCAATAATTTCAAAAATTTGTGCCATTGTCCTTGCCGTAACGTGTGATGCCGGACGTAAAGAATAGCACCATCCTATTTCTTCCTGTGGGTGTCGTAAGAGAAGACTAAGGGACTTACTAGAGAACGGGCAGCAGCGTTCTTTATGCACTATACCACCATACTGCGATCGCGAACCCGCCTGCCAAGCGTGGCGATCCGTGGCAAACCCCCCCAAATTGGGGGAGGCTTATGTCCAGTAGTGGACGTCATACGGCTGAAATGATGATGATGATGATTATCCTTGCCAGGGTTACCAGGACAGCAAAAAAACTATCTTTGAAAACTACGCTGACATACGTCACAAACTACGCTGACATATGTCTCAAAATTCGAAACATCCTAAAAATTTGAAAATAAATAAGAGTTAAAAAAACTAAAAAAACACGTTTCCATAGAAAACCAAACTAAATAAAAAGCGTGGGGTACTTTTTAAGTATTTTTTAATTGATGTCAGGCCCCCCACGCCTTTTCTATGGAAGCGTGTTTTTTAGTTTTTTTGAACTATTATTTATTTACTTTTGGCTGAAGTTTGAGTTGAGAAATTCTAATTTTTATTTTTTGTTTTATCGTGTTTAGTGGTTTATTATTTATTTATTTAACACTATAAGCACATAAATGTACAGAGGCGGACTTAATCCCATTGGCATTTTCTACCAGTCAACCTTCGACGACTAAACACGATAAAACAAAGAAAAATTCAGAATTTAAGTTCGATAAACTCATAAAGGAAAGTTTTATAATTTCGTCTTCTATAAATAACATGATCCGTGAAGAGAATATGAAAAATGAAGTCAAGGGCACTAATCAGTTATTAATTAATTCCATAATGTCTGTCTAGCCTTTCCCAACTATGTTGGGGTCAGCTTCCAGTCTAACTGGATGAATCCATTAATTGTTTAGCAAATGAACTACTATAAAACCTAAGTTGTCAAAATATTTGAATCACACAGAGTGTGGATTACAGTGAGTGACATAAAACGGCGAATTTATGTAGTGTGTCAATTTGATATGCAATTAATGTCCCTGAACGTAACAACCCAAAAAAGAAAAGACAATTTTATCTGTTTTGAAGCTTAATTTCAACACAAATCTACAAAAAAAAAATCCACAGATAGCGATCGTGTGGCTCTGTAAATTGAGCAGGGATACACTTAATGGAGAGTTTTTAAAAATTTCAAAGAGAAATCTTTCCGAATACTTTGTCAGAGGATCGTAGTATTTTTAAAATGTGTATTGTTAACTTTTTTTTTTTGTGGGGCATCTCGTAGTTAATCCTGAAAAGATTGTTACTACTTAAACGGATTGTGGCCCGGCGAGTTCTAAAAAGTTACCTTTTTAGGCCTCCAGCCGGGGCTTATTATACTTAAAAACTAAAGCGAAAGCTCTAAGGGTTACCCCGAGGGGCGTACGAACCTCGGCTTAGGCAATCGCTGGTAGGGGGGCAGCAAGGGACTGGCTGGATCTGGGTTAAATTATTTTGGGACTAATTTAAAGCTAACGGCGCAGCATCGCGGGCTGGCTCTTGCAAGGGTCGGGAGGGACTGTTAGGTCGGGGTCGCGACGACGGACCTCGGCGGCGAGGTCGGTACGGTTTGTGTTTGTGTGCTGGTCTAGCTGTACTGGTCTCTTTTCGACTCTCCTGGAGGAGAGTAGTGGGATCATCAGGATCGGTAAGAATGTGCCGCGAGTGGCGGACTTTACTGATACGGGAGGGGGTGTAAGTAGCTGCCGCCACAACCAGAGGGTTGCGGTGGGCTACGGCCCTATCGAAGAAACGCTTCGAAGCGCGTTTCATGAATTGATGGATAGTCGGGAGTTTCATACCTAAATGAAGATTGATATTCCGAACAAACCAAGGCGAGCCTGTGGCTTGACGGAGAAAACGGTTCTGAAGAGTCTGCATCCTATGGATGAATCGGGGCTTAGCGTGTGCCCAGACTGGGCTTGCGTATGTCATAATCGGTCTGATACAAGCGGTGTAAAGCCGCTTCTTACACAGAAGAGACATTTTACTCCGCTTGTTCAGGACGCAATGGAACCTACCGAGAGCGAAAGCGGCCCGCGAGCGAGCCTGCTTTATGTGCTCAGAAAAGGTGAGGTGTTCGTCGAGGATGACACCTAGATATTTGGCTTGCTTCGCCCAAGGGATCTGCTTGCCGAACATTGAGATGGGTCGGGGAGGGGGGTGATTACGTCGCGGTCGGGTGTAAAAGACCGCCTGACTTTTATCGGGATTGACCTCGATTCGCCACTTCCTGAACCATTCGCCGAGCTCGTCGACTGCGGTTTGGAGGTAGCGAACCAGCGTTGTGTCACTAAATCCCGAGAAGAAGATGGCAGTGTCGTCTGCGAACAGAGCTAACCTTGCCTTCTTGCTTCTGGGGATATCGCTAGTGAACAGCGTGAAAATGAGGGGGGCTAGTACAGAGCCTTGAGGGACTCCTGCACGGATCGGGTGAGGAGAGGAAAGTGCCCCTTCGATGCGATAGCGAAAGGTACGGTTCGCAAGAAAGTCTCGTAAGATGAGCACGAGACGTTCTGGCACTCCGAGTTGGTACAGCTTATATAATAAGCCGTTGTGCCAGACTTTGTCGAACGCTTTCGCTATATCGAAGTATACAGCGCCCGTGAACATACCACGCTGAAAACCAGCATTAATATATTCGACGATACGGTGTACCTGATGGACACACGAGTGTTGGGTTCGAAAACCAAACTGCTCGTTGGGGATGAGGCCCTTGGTTTCGGCATAATCTCTGAGTCGCTTATAAATAAGTCTCTCATAGATTTTGCCGAGAACTTTGAGCAAACTAATGGGGCGGTAACTCGTGGGCTCGGTTTTGGGCTTACCGGGCTTAGTAGGGATGCCAATGACGGTGGCTTCCTTCCACGCTTGGAGGAAAATATTATTACTCAAGGCACCATTGAAGATGGTACACTTGAGCATAATCAGGTGAGCGAGGAACAGCTTGATCACTCTGTTGGTGATGCCGTCTGATCCGGGGGCTTTACGAGATTTCAGACCCTTGATGATCTCGTGCACCTCGTCAGGCGTGACAGGGGGCATGGGATCATCAGGGTCTTCAACGGGCGGGAGTGAGGCTTTGCGTTTGACTTCCGCGTTTACCTTATCGACAAACGCTTGGTCTACTGGCTGCGAACTGGGTGTGCATTGGGCTTCGAGGCTATCGGCTAGGCATTCAGCCCTGTCGATATCCTCGAATGCAATGGTCGCATCGGGGTGGGTCAGGGGGGCATAGTGGAAAACTCAGAGGATTTCAGTTTCCTCTGGAGTTCCCAGAAAGCGAGATGAGTCGGCTCTAGTTCGCTCACCATCTTGTCCCAGTTAGCGTCACGCAGCTCAGTCACACGTGTCCTTACAGCACGCTGCAAGTAACACATGTGAGCTTTGTTAGCATCACAGGGAAAGTTGCTGTAGGCACGAACGGCCGCGTTCTTCTCTGTCAGCAGATCACGTACATCGTCGGGGAGTTTCCATTTACGGTCACCCGTATCTGGAACCTCCCGTGAACTTTCGTTCACGATCGATTGTACGTGCTCCGTGAGAGAGTCGATCGCGGCCGTTGTGTCGGCGACAGAGTCAAACTGATCTGGGATAGAGTCTAAGTGATGTGACGTGTTAGATTGTAAGCGTTCGTTTACTTTCTTCCAGTCAGTGATCACTTTAGTGGCGGGGGGTTGAGAGGGGTCGCGTATACCTAATCGGGGGGCCAGGTTCATGACTACTGGTCGATGATCAGAGTCGAGTTCGTGAATAGCCTCTATAGAATCCAACTTTAAGTTGATATTCTTAAGGAGCGCTATATCAAGTACGTCGGGTAACTGATCGGTATCGAAGGGGAAGTGAGTGGGAGTCATCGGGTCGATGACATCAAAGTTCATGGTAGAACAGAGGTTAAAGAGTTGCCTACCTCTAGTCGAGGTCCTGGTGCTATTACAGGCAGGATGTTTGGCGTTGAGATCGCCCGCTATGATAACGGAGTCACTCATGCTGAAGAGTTCGGAAAGGTCATTAGCGAGGAGTTGAGGGTCCTCTGACTCATGTTGGGGAGGAAGGTAAACCGACACAATAGTGATCGGCTGGTGACCTGTCAGTGCTAACCGACAGGCCGAAACTTCTAATCGGGAGAGTTCGGGAGTATCCATAGGTATGCAGTACAGGGACTTCCTATAGTATATGAGGGTGCCGCCTCTATGACAACGTGACCTGTCGTTGCGAACTAAACGATAGTTTGCAATTTTCGGGTCGCGATGGTGAGGCTTTAGGAACGACTCTTGAATGAGTAAAATGTCTACGTGGTGGTCGCGGAGGAACGTGGCGATCTCATCACGTTGGCCGTGAATGCCGTTGGCATTAAAGAAGCCTAGCTTTAGGGAACGGGGTTTCAGTCTAGGTAATATTCCGCGACTATCCATAATGGGGGCGTTGGGAGTTCATGACATGGATAGCTTGCGTGATCTCGGGATACGCAGCATAAATTGATTGGATGCGGAACAAGTTACCGCCGGCGGCAACTAATTCCTGGGCCATCTGTTGGGCACGCGGAGAGAGGAACGTGCTGTAGGTATTAAAGGTCCCGGTGATGACGTTAAACGCATCAAGGGGAGCCTGACCTTTCCTCTGTACAGGTACTGGTCCTGCCATAGGGGCAGTGGGGGGGGGCCGCGACGCGGGCGGGGGGTGCGTTTGCGGGAAAACCGGGGGGCGTAAGGGGCGCGGGGGCACGGGTACGCGGGTCCATTAATGGAGGGATGGGAGCGGGCTTAGGCCTGGAGGAGGCCAGTGGGGGGAATTCCTTCTGGGAACTCAAAGGAGGCCATTGGGAGGGACGCTGTGGGGCCAGTCTCACGGGAAGTTTGGCCGAGGGGGATTCCCTAGTCTGACGAGCGTCGAAACACTGCGCCAATTTAGGGGAAGATGACTTGGGGGCTTTCGGGCAGCCCCGGTAGTTTGCCGGATGACCGGACTCTTTGCAGAGCACACAACTGGGTGGCTCGGTGCAAAGAGTGCGGTCTTTAGGCCGGGTACACTTGACGCACCTGGGAGTTGCGTAGCAATTGTACGCTGAATGCCCGTACAGTTGGCATCTATGGCACTGGCCAATGATGCCTGACTTACGGGACTTTTCAATAATGAGTCCAGACAGATTACAGACTGCCTTGACTTTGAAAATGGGGGTGGTGACCCTCCGTGGGAGGGCACACCACCAGGACCATATCAAAGGCAATGCCTTGTCTTGATCTGTGCATCCTATGGACCTCTAAGACAGGCACGTTCTGCCTTTCGAGGTCTGCCTTAATATCGCTGGTGGCAAATTCGCAGGGAATCCTGCGAATCACCACCCTGGTCAGTCGCTCCTCGGGCAAGGAATACGTGTGGAAGGACACGTTCCTAGCAGAGAGGAGCCTGGTCAGGTCGCGATAGTCACCTGACGTGGGGACCGATACTTTTATGCCATGCTGGGTGGCACGGGCACTAGTATAGTTGACCCTTTGGTCAACACACCATTTGGACACCTCCGTCCACTTGGCCTTGTCCTGTATAAATACAGGGGGCGGTGGAGAGAGTTTCCTGGCGGTGGTTGAGCCAGAGGGTACGGACGGGGCGCTGTTTTTAGCGCGGGGCGCGGCAACCTTCGCGGAGGTTGAAGGCGAGGGACGGGAGGGGGACGCGTTGGCGGCGGTCGCCGGCGGCGTGGAGGGGATGGACGCGGTCGCGGTGGTGGGGGTCGCCTGCGTAGCGGGGTGGGGGGGGGGGTGTCCGAGGACGAAGAGGAGTGCGAGTCCGTCTGGGGAGTGAGCGCGGCAGAATCGGAAGGAGTGGGGATGGGTACATCCTCTGTGTCCATTTGACACGGCGGTTCGTCGGTAACGGTAGGGGCCTCGAGGGCATCGCTGAAGTCAGCGATGCCCGGGCTGGCTGGAATTGCAAGTTGCTCAGCCTTGTACAGTTCGGAGAAGTTGGCCGCGAAATCCTTGTTTTTCTTAATTAAAATAAGAAAAACAGAGATCGCAGCCCCGACCTCCGAATGTTCAACGCCGAGCTGACTCGCAAGTTCAGCCAGGAGCGCCTCGATTTTTGCTAATCTCTCCATGGGTTCCATGGGTTTCTCCATGGCGGAGGGGAGGGGGGACTTAATCACTCATGAGAGTGATCCTATCGCCAAAGCCCTATTCCTAACAACCTAATCCCCGGTGGGATGCCGGGGGTGAGTGTTACACTCCCTGTCGGGTATAGACAGGGAGGTGATCCTGGTGAGCCCTAAGAGTGTCTCCCGTCGCCAATCTTATTGTGCGAACGGGTTCCTAACCGGTCATGCGATGGGTACTGAAGGTACCCGACCAGTCTAGTGCGGGGGGTATAGATATACCCGCGGCACTAGTACGCGGCTGTGGAGGGAAGACTGTCACCGGGGCTGACGAGGGAAGCCCCCAAGGCCAGCGATCCGGGACCCGTCCAACTTTCGTCTAGCCCTGAAGGGGATAGACGGCTGCGTTGGGTCTGCACGCACTCGGCTTCGTTGGCACCGTTAAGGTATCCACCGAGTGACCACGAAACTGTGGATTTTGCCCTGAAGGGGCCACAAGCACACGTTTTTAGACACTCTGTATAAAGAAATAATACTGTCTTGTAAACAAGACAGAATGTTTTGACTGTATCCGTAAAGAAACAGGAATTTCCGAGTTTTGCGATTTAAATAAATTTAAATCGCAAAATAGCGGAGAGTAGTCGGGGCGACTACGCAGCGTGGCGCACGGAGCACAAGTGACGGGCGATCGAGCGGCGGGCGGTGGAGGGGATACGCGCAGCGGAGCAGCAGCGTAACGACCTTCCAGGGCGAGCGTCGAGCGTAGAATGTGTTAACTTTTAGTAAAGGTCGGGACTTTAATAAGTTTGGTACTGCAGTATTATTCACTGTGCACAATTTTTTTACGTATTATGGTTTATCATTCATAATTTCAGGCATATGACGTCTACTGCTGAAAATAGGCCTCCACCGAATGGGAAGGTTTGCCATAATCGCCACACTTGGCAGGCGGGTTGGCGATCTTATGGCAATAAAATGCATAGAGAACGCTGCTGCCCATTCTCTAGTAAGTCCCTTAGTCGCCTTTTACGACACCCACGGGAACATGCAGGATGGTGCTATTCTTAACTTCCGGCAATACACGAAACGTCATAATGTCACTCACATTAACATAATGCGTTCCGTGACGGAACGCATTATGTTAATATTCTTGTAGGCAATAAACAAAAAAAAGTTCGTGAATGGGTATTGCTCGTGGTGATTGGTCGTCTTACTGACCATGGTTTTGTTATATTTATTAGTCGTTGGTCCTAGTGTCCTAGCCTAACATTTGTGGCCTCGAGTTGGAACTCGGGTCAGAATAGATATGTAAACATTATCTAGCATTGCATGTAAGCTGGAAGCCCTTTATGTTTGTAGGTGTTGTTTCATCATCGTGAGAAAACCGACATGTCTTAGAACCAGAAATTCGAAGACATGTGACATCTACCAACCCACACTGGGCCCGCGTGGTGGATTATGGCCCACTCCCTCTCACCGAGAAGAGGCCTGTGTCCCAGCAGTGGGAACATTATTTAGGCTGCTGATGATGATGAATTACGTTTAGTAAATGCCTGGGACCTGAAGATGACATAGGCTACTCTCGTCCTAGATTTTATATAACAATTACGAAATAGGTACGAATTGCACACCAACAGAGGTGTCGGCAACAACTAGGCTTTAATATTAGGGACGAAATTCTAGTAATGGATACTATATCGTGTTTTCTGCGTTATTTAACTCTAAGTGGTTAAAACCGCGCGATAGCCACGGGAAAAAACCTGCTTGTGGTGGGCTTTAGGTACTTCCCAGGAAAACAAAGACCTCTGCTTGGTTTGTGGTGTAACACACTGTTTTGTTATAGTTTTAAACCGAGCCGAAAACAGTTACGAAAACCACTTTGAATTAAATTTAAAATTCTCACAACATTCTACCTACAGCTAAAATGTTCTCGTTAGTCGTTAGGGCCAGGAAACTAGTTCATATGCATTATAAAAGCTCTGGCCCAGTTCATTTGATTCCATTTTGATATTAATTGAAATAAGCCGCCCAGTCTCTTCTAACTTTCATAAAGTATTTAAATAAATTCATTCTGTGTAGCCTAAAATATCACATATTTGTTTATTATCGTGTACTAGCTGATTATCGTAGATAATTTAATGTTTTGTGTTTCGTTATATTAGCTACTTACTATTGTATAGAATCTAGTTCTTCTAACTAAGCAGAGAGCTGTGCTGCTGGAGAGTTTGTTGCGCCACTTCTTCTTCCGAGCTAGAGCACTAGGAAGTGGTGAAGGGCGGGCCCTTTTGGGGGACTGTCTTACGTAATTTTGACGTACGAAAAGTAATGACCTGTCAGCCGAGTTAGATTATTTTTTTTAAAATTTTTGTTTTCTATATCTATACTAATATTATAAAGCTGAAAAGTTTGTTTGTTTGTTTGGTTGAACACTGTAATCTCAGGAACTACTGGTCCGAATTGAAAAAATATTTTTGTGTCGGGTAGCCTATTTATTGAGGAAGGCCATACAACATCAACCTAGAATCAAAAGGAGCAGAGCAGCAACGAAAAATGGACGAAAACTGGCAGGCAATTCGATGCGACAGGAAGGGTCAGGGGAGCAAACATTTTTGACGCGGGCGAAGTCGTGGGCAGAAGCTAGTAACACATATTTTTGTACTAGGTAAATAAAAAAATCTTAATGTGATTGCTTAATTTTAATTTAAATTATTGTTATTACTTATTATATGAACCCTATAAATTGAATAGTCTTGTCATTTAAGAAGTCTGATACAAAGTAATACCATTTTAGAAACGAGTCTTTTTTAAGGTATATTTTAAATCGCCTTAAAGGTTGTTCTTTAATAGTTTTTGATATATGGTTGTAGGTAAGAGGGGCCATGCACATAACACTCTTTCTCAGTAATCCAATTTTATATCCATTCACCTGTGCATAATTGTCTTCGTGTTAAGTTCTTAAACTTGTAGTAGAGATTTTAACGTGCTTGGCGTTTCTATATAACCTCTGCGTGTCTGTTATAAGTTGATGATATAATGGTCCGGGAGGTAGCGTTGCATTTTAGGTAGTGTTTTTACGCCGATCGGTTGCCATGTTGTTCAATAGATGTCGAATGACTAATAAGTAAACCTAGCGTCAGCTGACGCACCCGCGGTGGGTGTGGGATTAAAAGGTTACGGAAGTGGTAAAAAAAAAATAAAAAATTAAGTCATAGTACCTACGCCGGCTCAAATTCGTTTCATAAATATTTTATATCATACTGAGCTAAAAAAAAATCGTCAGCTGCATGGTGGAGGGGGGATTATGCGTCAGCCGGTCGCATGAACTTGTAAAAGAAAAACGTAAAATAAAGTTACAGCATGCCGGATGAAATTTAACAAAGTGATTCTTTACATTATCAAAAGTACGAAAATAACAATCAGCTGCGTGGGTAGCGGTGGAAAAACCATCAGCTGACGCATTAAGGATATAGATTATTCGAGTAATGCACAATTACTTTCGGGGTCCAGCTAACAGAACTACCCTGCCCGCACCCAGCTGACTGATTGTTTTTGCAAACATAACTATTAAACTATAGTCTTGTCAAATTTCTACCGGCATAGAGAAAACTTAATGATAATCTCGAGAAGTTAAAGCATGTGTAAAACAATATCGTTCGAAAATATTTTAGTTTTTTTCTTGTTTTATTTTACAGACATGACAAAAATGCATAGTCTATACTATAATATTATAAAGCTGAAGAGTTTGTTTGTTTGATTGAACGCGCTAATCTCAGGAAACGCTGGTTCGAATTAAAAAAAATTGTTTTGCGTTGGGTAGCCTATTTATCGAGGAAGGCTATATAAAGGCTATATAACATCACGCTACAACCAAGACTAGCGGAGCAGTAATGAAAAATATTGCAAAAACGGGGAAAATCGCATAGGTAGGCGATTCGCCGCGACGGGAAGGGTCGGGGGAACAAGAAATTTAACGCGGACGAAGTCGCGGGCAGAAGCTAGTATAAAATAATATGAAGAGTAAAATGGAAATTTCATCAACTAATATAAAGGGAATTATTCATAATCGATAGTATCGCTATCGTCATCATCCCCAGATGAATCGTCATCAGAACTTTCTTCTGTCAGATTGTTCTCTTCATCTTTCTCGTGCTCCTGATCTCGATCCCCTTCTTCATCATCCATAAATGAACATGTTAATCATTAAAATGCGAATACCAGAATATACACGCTTAAAGAAAGTGTCAACAAAAACTCCATACCATCAATAATTTCGCTGCTATCCGTTATACTGACGACTGATGGGGTGACTTGATATCCCTCGAACCATTTGAAAACATATTTGTCTTCTTTTTCTTCCCATCCTCAGTCAATGGGACACAATTGAGAAGGCTCTTGAAGGTGAACATGGCTCCAAAGGTGCGCGATTTATGAAGTTCGCAGTAAATGCTGGCTCCAATGTTGTTCCGATTTACATGGTGGAAAGATAGCTCCATCGATATGATTTTTCCACTTCAGCATATCGTTCTTATCATTACCTTCGTAGTTTTTAATAAACGTGGTGACTCGTGTAGCGTTGACATCGTTTATCCCTTTGAATCCGTACAGACGACAAATAAATTCTTCAATTGTTGCGAAGACGTCGTCTATTGTAGGATTTGGGATATTTGCAATACTACCCAATGTTTGCATGTATGCCTGAGATTTTAGGTGGAGAGGCTTTGGTAACCCGAAGGTCGTGTTATGGGCTTAAGCAGCTCCAGAATCTATCTCGAAATATGTGTTTAAAATGAGACAGCGAGTAGCAATGCTCCAATATTTTTAACTTTTACTGCGTCAGCTGACGGTCTTTCCACCGCCACCCACGCAGCTGATTGTTGTTATCGTACTTCTCATAATTTTAACAATCATTTACTTAAATCTCATCTGGCGTACTATAACTTTATTTTACGTGTTTCTTTTACAAATTCAAGCGAGCGGCTGACGCATAATCCCCCATCTACTATGCAGCTGACGATTTTTTTCAGCTCATTATGACGTAAACTATATATGAAAAAATTTGCAGCCTGCGTACTATGACTAAATTTTTAGTTTTTTTTACCACTTCCGTAACCACCCACATCCGCACCCACCGCTACTTGAGTAGCTGACGGTTGGTTCACTAATTGGTCATATAAGATCGACCATTGAGGACAATATCAGCCGGCTTACTATGACTTTTCCATTTGCAACGGTACCTCCCGGACCATAATATTATGAAGTAAACTTTATTCACAGAGCAGTTATGGCCCCGACTTACAAGTTGTAAGTCATAGGGCTCGAACCCAAGCAGGCGCTTTTCTTTGAGTAGATAATTTCATCACCACTGCTCTCAAAACAATGAAGGAAAACATAGTGAGGAAACCAGCATGTCTTAGAACCAACAATTTTAAGACATTGACATCTACCAAATCGGATTGGGTCCGCGTGATAGATTACAGCTCACTCCCTCTCACTGAGAGGGGGCCTGAGTCCCAGCAGTGGGTATGGTATAGTCTGATTATGTATTTCAACAACTTTATTTAGTTCAGATAATATACTGACAGTTTGCGTCATCTTTCTGAAACCGACCCTTGGAATAAGTATTATTTTAATACTAAATACTTCTTTTATTATTACGGTGCTTACTAGACTTGAAATCATAAAAATCCTTGCCGAATGATAACATACAATCCCACTCAAATGCCTACTCATTAATAAAACTGTTTTGATCCCGAAAAACTATCCCCTTTATTGTTGCATAAAGTTGAGTGTTTCCCTAGGCCTGGTAAAGTAAAATTGAGTTTCCATTAGGAATTATCAAAACATTGGTAATTTTCACTAAAGTACGTAAAATCAGGGGTAAACCAACTGAGAGTGTCCGTGAATTTAAATTGCAACCATCGTTATTTGACAGTTGCATAAAATGGCTATAATGCGGCTAATTGGCATAATGTGAGAGTTTGATGATTGATTGATTTAATTTCTGTAAATAGAATTGTAAAATAGAGTTGACAAACACTTTAACAAGTCAATCCTATTTTAAAAACTAGATGAGGTCGGTTTTCCTATCTGACTACTCTAAGAACGAAGGCCGAAACTCAAAGGACGCAGTCTCCTTTAAAACTCAGAAATAATCATGGTCAAATCATGTGAAAACCATGAATGTTGCCTGAAATTGTATTTTAAGTAAAAATCCACACACATTTAGTGGACCTGTCCAATCAGTGCACGCAATTGTGACTAATCATGCTGCTGAACTCAGAACTAACAAATAAGTATTTAATTTACCAGACTGGTAGAAACATGAATAAATTGAACAGTATAGTTTTTCTTAAATATTTAACTCTCCCTCAAATTAGGTCAGAAAAATTCATTGTATTAGTAGGCGCATGAACAATTCCCAAGTGAAGTCAGTCCCTATTAATTCTCACCTTCGCCTTGAAACTTCTTTTCTACTTAATTATGCAGGAGCTAGACGAAAAACGTGTTTTACAATTTTATTTCAAAGTCGTGGTGTACATAAGTTCCCGACTTCGTAACAAGGAGGTTCTGTGGTTGACTGTCGGTTGCCCACGTACGTAATTTCCGCGTATGCTTCGGAGCTTATTTGTACTTTACTGTTCGTTTTCTTTCTACAAGGAAGAATGAAAAGACAGTCTAATTCTCAGTTCTTAAGGTTTTAAATTGAATCGAGATGAAATAATAGCGTCTTTTCTCTATATCTCGAAGTTATAATCAGAAATGTATATAGTACAACATACACATTAAGCGTAGTTCCAAATTTTAAAATGGAAAAGTTTTGAGGCAATGTTTTGATATAGAATTATGTGGAATAGATATAGTAGAGTTAATTCGTTTGATATGAAAAATGAAATGGAAGAAAGGAGATTTAAAAACGTATTGAAGAAGTAGACACGGTTTGTCAATGCAAAAATGAGAAACGGGCAAACATATGGTTTTCATAATCAGCGTATAATGTGCCCACTGCTGAGAACAACCCTCCGGTCTGAAAGAGGGAGTGAACTGTAATCCACGTGGGCCAAGTGAGGGTAGGTGGAAAGTCGTCTGTCTTACAATTACATGGTTTAAAAACATGTTCGTTTCCTCATGATGTTCTCCTCCGTTTTCTGTTTTATGCAGATCGTGGAGATACAATATAATAAATACTTTATACAAAGTGAATTGCCTCCCTGGATTCTAACCTGCGATTTACAACTCACGACTCGTGGCTGTTTGTACTGTACCACCACAAAATATGATTGATAATAAATAATAATAATAAATATCTTAGGACAACCAACACACTGTTATCTGATCCCAAACTAGGCAGAGCCTGTACTATGGTAACCAGACAACTGATAAATATACTTATATATAATTTCTAAATACATACATATTATAGATAAATGACACCCAGACACAGAACAAATGATTGTGCTGATCACACAAAGATTTGTCCTGGGTGGGAATCGAACCCACGACCTCAGTCTTTGCAGTCAGGGTCACTAACCACTAGACTAACAGGCCAGTCGAAATTGATGAAATTGATGAAGTAGGACTACATCAAGAAGAGGCTTTTGTCCAGCGGTTGTTCGTTAAACACTGGGTTTACGGTAGGCTAGACTGGGTGATGTTAATGAAAGCAGTGGTGGACCACTGGAGATACACGTCTTAGATTCGAACCCAGGAAGGCACTTTACTTTGTGTAAGTTATTTCATCATCACACTCTTCTCAAGACGATGAAGGAAAATAACAAGAGAAAACCGGCATGTTCTAGAACCACAAATTCGAAAACATGGCATCTACCAACTTGCATTGTGCCCCGTGGTGGATTCCGGCCCACTCTCTCTCTCTCACCGAGATGAAACCAATATCCCAACAGTGGGAACATTCCAGACAGTTTATGCTAATGTCTTTGAAAGGGGAAAGCGTGTAAGTTTGCTTGCGAAACGATATTCATCTTTCATTCACGAGATTTCTAAATGGTTTTTTTTTTGTGACTTGTTGTATGCGCAAGTGCAACGCACCCAAAAAAAATATTGTGGTGTTCGGGATCATGGGAATATTTGAAGTTCAGGTATAATATTAAAAAAAAGAACTTAGTCCTTCAATGTCTCCGTAACCAAAAAAAAATTCAGGTAGACCAGTAAAAAATAGATCTTATAATTACGAGAATAATACGTGGCTTTCGGCTTCGATGCTCGTATTTTTACGGTAACGGCGTCCTTAAATGGTGAAAAAAAAAATATATGGAGAGATCTTGAATGAATTAGTGGACTACTGCATGATGGAATAGCAAGTAAACTTATAAACATAGATATAAGATTAATACAACCATGCAAACTTAGATCAACATTGTTTGGCGAAATGTACAATCTAAGTTTTTCATTCGACAAAAGTGATTGGTAAAACCTCTGAGCTTTGAGTGATTTCTATATCATGTCATATAAAGGGTGAAGTTTTGGGCAAGTACCTTAATCGTTGTCGCTAAAAGACTACAGTCTAAGGAGACTAGTCGCATTTTTGAAACAGTTTAGTTTGAATTACTATACTATTTTGATATGAGTTGTTGTGGATTGTTGAGGTCAGATATACACACACCTACACACCCACTCAAGCACACACACATACACAGAAAATATACTTTCACACGCACATAAACACACATTTACACCTTTCTGCCATAAGCACGATTTAATTCATTTTTAACCGACTTCAAAAAAAGGAGGAGGTTTCTCAATTCGACCGTATATATATATTTTTTTTTTTATGTGTGTTCACCGATAACTTCGTCGTATATGGACCGATTTTGATGATTCTTTTTTTGTTGGAAAGGAGATATCCCAAGGGTGGTCCCATGATAAGGAAACCAGGATCTGATGATGGCATCCCAGAGAAGTCGAAGGGAACCTTCGAAAATCGTAGTGGCGACTAGTGCGTTTTTTATTTCTTTCATTAATTATCTTAAAGCACTACTATTTAATGAAGGTCTGAAGTTGATCTGATGATGAAGCCGAAAGACAGTCGAACTCTTCAACGACTTACAGCAATTACGCGGTGTTTGGACTTAATTCATTTCTATTGATGAGAACTTTGCACCCATATGGGCTATAAGTGCCATTACAGGTCTGATGATGGAGACCATAGACAGTTGAGGGAATTCCTCAACGATTTACAGCAGTTCCCTATTGTTGGGGTTACTTTATACGGTTCAAAGTGCCAATTTTATCACTACTATTTAATTAAGGTCCGGAGTTGATCTGATGATGGAGCCAAAAGACAATCGAGGGAACTCCTCAACGATTTACAGCAATTACCTGGTGTTTGAACTTAATTCATTTCTATTGATGAGAAAGCTCCCATAAGGCTTATAAGTACCATAACAGGTCTGATGATGGAGACCATAGACAGACAGTCAAGGGAATTCCTCAACGATTTACAGCAGTAGTAAAGTATTAAATTTCACCTGGCGATTAGTGGTATAGGAATAAGTGCGGGTAGATACCATAACTAAAAAGTAAAAAATAAAAACTTTTTGACAAAAAAAAAACCGACTTCCTCAAAAACACTAGAAAGTGAAAAATAACTTTAATTTCGGAAGTCGGTGGCAAAAAACTCAAATACAGATCCTAAGACACCGACTTCCGAAATTAAAGTTATTTTTCACTTTCTAGTGTTTTTGAGGAAGTCGGTTTTTTTTTCTTATTGGTTTGTTTTTATTAGTTTTTAATTTTTATTGGTTTTATAAAAAAAAATGTGTAACTTATACCTAATTAGCACAACGAAACAATTGAACTAATCGAGGAAGAGCGAGGTTTATCCCATCACAAATATCTTCGGATTACTTTCTGGGAAGCCCCGGCAACTAAATTGTATCTAGATTTAAGATAAATATCTGGTTGACCAAGCTTTGCGCGGTATTTTTTGGTAAATTGTGTTTAAAATAATAAGTTTATGTTCAAGTTGATTATCGATAAAGTTGGTCATTGAAAACACGAATAAAACGACATTTTATAAAAATGAATCCTAGCTAAATCGATTTATCGCCCCCGAAACCCCCTGTATACTAAATTTCAGGAAAATTGTTGGAGCCGTTTCCGAGATTCAGATTATATATATATATACAAGAATTGCTCGTTTAAAGATATAAGATAAACACATTTTTTTTAGATATGCAGTCGCTCAATGTAAAATATTGTAATTCAGCTGAATCCGTTTTGACTGGAACCCAACCCCAACATAGTTGGGAAAAGGCTAGGCAGACGATGATATATCATCATCATCACCATTTCGGCCGAAAGACGTCCACTGCTGGACATGAGCCTGCTTTCATTTTCGGGGTTTGTCATAATCACCACACTAGCCAGGCGGGTCGGTGATCGCAGTATGGTGGTAAAATGCATAGGAAACGCTGCTGCCCATTCTCTAATATGTCCCTTAGTAGCCCTTTACGACACCCACGGGAAGAAATGGGATGATGCTAGTCTTTACATCCGGCACCACACGGAGTATATGCAGATGCAGAGCAGATGATAATTAAGATACTAATAAGAAAGTTCTAAGAACGTACACAGAAAATAAATCTACAGCTCAGTAATATTTGGTAAAAGATTTATCTAGGTTATATCCTCGTCCTGCCCAAGCAAATTAGAACCTGTTTGGTAATTCTGCCCACTGTTCTCTTCAAAGAACAAAATCTTACAAGTGCTTCCTGCCCAGAATAATTAGAACAAAAAAAAGGTCATGCATAAGATATAAATTTTTATATTTTTTTTTTTATGGCAGTAAATAGATCATAAATTTATAACCTAACCAATCACAGGAATTTTCAAAAACGACAGCTGAGTAGAAAATACAACTTCTAGGCGCGAAAGAATATATGATTTTTGAAGGTCAGTGGGCAGAATTTAGAATTTTACAATTTTATGTTTTGTGATTTTGAAATCACAATGGGCAGGACGAGGATATGACTGCTAATGAGACATCGTGTGTATTAACAATAGACTGTTACATTATTTTAGTGATAGTTGTGTGTTAGGAACAATCTGTGTTTGGCATTCGTTCTTCGGCTTTCATAAATTCCCTAAAAACGAAAAACTTCTCAAGCAATAGGAAATTACTGTGGACAAGCTGTTTTTCATACGGAGAGCTGATCTTCGTGTGCTCTCTCTCTCATCATTAATCCCTGACTCTCTTCATATTTTGGTCGGAAAGACCATAACAACATGTAGTATCATCATTCATCATTTCAGCAAAAAGACATCCACTGCTGAACAAAGGTCTCCCCTTTTTTTTTGGATGGGAAATCATGAAATGGCTTCTCCCGCTCTGGGCGGAGCGGGGGCATGCCAGACTTTTACTGACTAAAACCCACCCGTGTTCCTTCAGTTGCCCATGTGCCAGGGTCACGGTATCTCTTTCGAACAATCTCGCGACCCTGGCAGGATAGGTCTCCCCTCATGCGGGATTTGCCATAATCGCCGTGCTTGGCCGGTTGGTGATCAACGCTGCTACCTATTCTTAAGTCACATTTTACGACAGTCACGGAGAGAAATGGACTGGTGCTATTCTTAACGTCCAGCCACAGACGGAACATGTAGTATACAGAAAAGTTTTATAGAAATGTGGCTATTTTAGTACATTGTGGTATCTTATTACTACAAAACGAGTGAAGTCGTGAGCAGACGCATATCTATACATCTATAGAAATAAATAAAACTGAAGTGTCTGTTTGTAATTTCAAATTAACAGCTTTTCAGTAAATGCATATGAAAGTAAATAAGGTACTTACACCAAAAAAAAAAAAATTTTAACTTTTGTCTGTCTGTCTGTCTATTCCGGATAATCTCTGAAATGACTGGATCGATTTTGACGAGACTTTTATTGGCAGGTAGCTGATGTAATAAGGCGTAACTGAGGCTACTTTTATTTTAGAAAAAATCTTTTATTTTAGAAAAATACCTGCGTTAATTTCAGACATCTACGCGGGTGAAGTCCTGGGCAGATGCATATTAAAAATAATAAACAATACCCCTGTTCTCCCCAATATTGTAGGTCAAATAATCAAGTCATCATCATAATCTGCCTAGCCTCTTGCCAACTATATTGGGGTCGGCTTCCAGTCTAATCGGATACAGTTAAGTTTCAGTATTTTACATGGAGAGACGGTCTATGTAACTTCCACAGGCCAAGTATCACCAGTTATGTTTAAGTTCCAAGTAATAAGGTGCTAGCTTACAACCAGGTGCAACCAGGTGCAAATCCAAACTCGACTGAGATATTCCTGCTGAAAACATTAAATAGCTATACTGTACCTGACCAGGGAATCAAATCCAGGACCTCACAGAGCAAAAAAACATAAGCAACAATGCCCTCGAAATAATAGAAGGCGTACATAATAAAAATGTAACTACTTCCATCTTTATTTCTTGGTTTTTCGGATTCGGATTAGAGATATCTTTATTTCCCATAAGAAAGAAATTTCACTTACATGAGAAATATTTACATAATCAAAAAAAAAACAATGTTTTTGTAACGGTTTGGTAAGAAGAAAAAAAATAACACAATTAAAACAAAACAGAAATAGTCGAGGGTAGTCTAAGTGTAGGGTAATCGCTAATAAATGGAACACAGCTAAAATGTAAACATACACGGAACGCGCGCAACTAGATGTGGTATGCAATGTACTAAGGTGCGCTCGCTTTATTTTTATTAAATATGTGTAATTTTCAACCGACGAAAAAAAACGGAGGAGGTTATCAATTCGACCCGTATATGTTTTATGTATGACCACGCATAACTTTTTACATAGTGGTCCGATTGTGACAATTCTTCTTCTATTGGAAAGGGTATACTCCCGAGGTGGTCCCATATCAATTTGGAAAACAAAATCGAACCCTAAGGGTCGGAAAACAGGGGATGATTGATTGTTCACTCACTGATTGTAATGTATAAACACGCATAACTTTGTACAGAGTAGTCCGATTTTGATAATTCTTTTTGAGTTGGATAGGGTATACCTTGCCAAGTATTATTAGTATATTAAAGCCACAAAAAAAGTATAAAATAAAAACTTTTTAACAAAAAATTAAACCGCCGAAAAACTGAAAAGCATAAAATAATACTTAAACCTTAAAATTTTGAGTCGGCGCTGAAAAATCAATGAACAAGGATCACTCAAAGCGCCGACTCATAATTTTAAGGTTTAAGTATTATTTTATGCTTTTCAGTTTTTCGGCGGTTTTTAATTTGACGAATGAACGCCTTACGAACTCGACATAACACTTTTTTTTGTTTAGCCTATACTGTCCCATTGCTGGGCATAGGCCGCCCAAGTTCTTCCAAGAACTTTTTTCCCGCGCCACCTCAAACCAGCCTCAGCCAACTCATTTTTAGAGGTTTAATCCTAATCATTACATTAATCCTTTATACTTTTGTCTCTTGAACAATGTCTATGAAGTGCTTTTATAAACACAACATCACATCAGCCGAAAGACGCCCAGCACTGGACATAAGCTTCCCCGATTTGGGGGGATTTGCCATAATCGCCACGCTTGGCAGGCGGGTTGGCGATCGCAGAATGGTGATAAAATGCATAGAGAACGCTGCTTCCCATTCTCTAGTAAGTCCCTCAGTAGCCTCTTACGACACCCACGCGAAGAAATGGGGTGGTGCAGAAACACTACTTAGTATATCTTAAGTTTTTGAACTCTATATAAGCACTACTCTTGATACTAAATGGATACTGGCTAGGTAATAACAGCCGCACGAGTCTATCAGTCAGGATAAGCAACGCTTGTCGCAGTTGGTCCGTGGATGGGTGACCATTTTTACGTATCAGTGCTTTGGAAAGCACGTTAAGACCAATGGCTCGGCTGTCATTTGTGGATCTTTGGCGGCCGTTACAGGTCGCCAAACTGAAAATCTGACAGCTAGTTTTTGCGGGTTGTGGTCAAATAGGCAGTCGACGCTCCATGTAAAATAATAATATTCTACTGCATCAGGTTAGTCTAGAACCCGACTCCAAAATAGTCGGGAAAAGACTATGCAGATGATGACTGGGCAATAAAATAAATCCACACTAATTCACACTATAATATTATAAATGCAAAAGTAACTCTGTCTTTCTGTCTCGCTTTCCTGCTAAAACTACTGAACCGATTTAAATGAAATTTGGTACACAGATAGTTTAGAGCCTGAGAAAGGAGGCTACTTTTTATCCCGGCAGTATGTTCCCGCGGGATAATTTTCGACCTCCACGCGGGCGAAGCCCCTGACAAAAGTTAGTATATAATAAATAAATATCTTAGGACAACCAACACACCGTTATCTGATCCCAAACTAGGTGGAACCTGTACTATGGCAACCAGAAAAATGATAAATATACTTATATAGTTCTAAATACATAAAAAATTTGTGACATCTGTACCTATTACTACCTAATGTGTAAACATATTTATAATTGACTATTGTTTTAAGTAAACTTGACTGTATTACTATCCAATACTATTCACACTCAGCAACATTTTATAAAAGCAAAAGTAACTATGTCTTTTAAAAATGTAGAAATATTTTTGTGATAAAATATGTCACACGGATAGACCAACTTTTGAGTTTGACAAGCGGATATTTTATCCCGAGGGATAATTTCCGACCGTCGTCACCGGTCGAAATCGCGAGCAGCACAAGGCAGTTCGTATTGAGTTCATTCCTAACCTATCCCAACAACATTATATTACAACCATGAATCTTTTAACGAAGTTGACGATACAGGTAATTTTCTTTTAATCGACATTGTTGTGGTTTTTGGCAGACTACAAATATTATAAACCAATTCTCACGGATACTTTCCAAGTATATCTTACGAAGAAACAGAAATATCTGTTAAAAGAAATATTCGCTAACGTTATGTCACCATCTCATCATCTGCCTATCCCTTTCACAATTTAAAAGAGTGCGCAAATTAATATATGTTTTAAAAAAATTACGTACATTCGCCGATTCAAAACTAATCACTCAAGTTTACTTGGCCCTATGTCAATCAATAATTCAATACTGCATCACATCATGGGGTGGCGCACCAAAAACTAATCTGCTTCCTCTTGAAAGAGCTCAGAGAGCAATTTTAAAGGTAGCAAATTTCCATCCCTTTTTCTTTCCCACAGACCTGCTATATAAATCCTGCAACGTGCTGACTGTACGCCAACTTTTCATAATGCACTTAGTATTAAAACAGCACACCATGCTTACCTACACTGCTGACAATACTAACAAGAGGCGGAATGATATAGTATGCACATCTAATGCAACCTCAAAACATGTTTTTGTAGAAAGATTTTTTACATTCTTGGGCCCATTTCTGTATAATAGGTTAAATAGAAAATTGAGTATCTTTAAATAAAATTACTTTAGCTGTAAACAAATTATACTTAAATATTTACTAACCATCAATTATGCACAGACGGAAGATCTACTTGTTGTCTGCAAATAGAACGACTAATATAATATGCTATTTTACTTTTACTTTCCTAATTTTAATTTAGTTTTTACTTTATACTCATTGTTAATTTATTATATTAAGTATTAATGCACTTACTAGCCTGAAGCACAGGTTCAACCTAGTTCAGGCGAATGAGCAACTGTGCTCTATTTTAATTATTAAGTGACTTTGTAAATGTGCCCCTTTTTATAAATAAACGATATTATTATTATTATTATTAATTATATTGTATTAGGGTCAGCTTCCAGTCTTACCGGATACAGCTGAGTACCAGTATTTTACATGGAGTGACGACCTGTCTAACTTCCACAACTCAGTTACTGGGTAATATGATACACCGTAGTAAGACTGGTTGTCAGACTTTCGGGCTCCTGACGACCTGTAAAGATCTACAAATGACAGCCGGGACCGGGCTTAACGTGCTTTTCGACAGACGCAGGGGTCTTAGTATGTACAGATGGTTACCCATTCACGAACCAATCGCAGTAAGAATAACTCTACTTGATCGATAGACCCGTGCGGCTATTATTACTGAGGCACAAGCCATTTATTCACCAACGTTAAGTATTTATCAAATTAATTAACTATGAGTTAAGCTACCAAGATTATTTTTTTTTTTTGTGTATTTTCATTTTTTTTTTCTTTTTATTAAAATATGTCAATTTTAGCCGTTTTCGCCTGAAGAGCAGGAATACCTAGTTCAGGTAAGTAAGTCTTGGTTATATAATTTACATTTAAGAAAAACTGTAAAAATTTAAGCATTGTAAGGTTTTTAATAACGAAATTTTATTATTGAATGATTCCAAGTTATGAATTGGATATAAAATTTACAGGCTCAAATAACAGCTTTGAAAACACCAGAGTTTAAATTGACTTTTATAATAAACTTATTTCGTGTCCTGAAAATTTGTTAACATTGGGAACAAAACGAAAGGTGTCGACACATTCATTGTGGAAATCTTTTTCGTAAACAAAAACAGTGCCAACAAATCTGGCAACAAGTACAAAAGCAATAAAGTTAATTGCAATAAACTTAACAACTTGAGATAAAGTTGAAGATTTAACTAATCACAAAGCGACTTAGCGACAACTGCTCTAATGAGGTCTCTAACTTCCAACGTTTTAAATAAAAACCCCTATCTGTCCCTGAACAAATAATTAGAACATCAAACGCGTTAAAATAAAATGTACCCTAGATCTGAGCGTTCCGTACATTATTTACAAAGTACAATAAGTTTCTAACTCGGAAAAAGTTCGAATCGCGTGTTAAATTTCTCGTCAAAGGAGTCTCCCAGATTGTTCAGTTTGATAATTTAGTTGTTATAAAAAATTTGGGAACAGCTAAGGTGTTGGTATAATGAGGTCTCGGTGAGATCGATCGTCGTCGGAGGCCGATGCGGTAGACCCACCGATTTCGCAAACAGCTCGCTATTCCAAGGTGAACATTACATGAACGTTTTTACGTTAAAATTGTTCAATGTCAGAACGACCGCAGAACTAAATTGGTCACAAGCACAATATTAAGTTCAGCTGGCACGCAGACGCCGTAATTTCATGTTTCAACATGCGAAGGATTAACTAACACCTTCAACGATAAAATCTTGGACTTTGAAAGTTGGAGAATTTATGTTTCCTAACATAAGTTTGGTGTGAAGATTTTGAGTATGAAATGTGGATGACTTTGAGATTAGGGGAACACTAAAGAAACGATAAATGAACCCACTGAAGGATGCTGTTATTAGAAAGGGGATGACTACTGAGATGAAACTAATAATTAAATATGGAAAAAAAAGACATGTTGCGCCGACCCCAAATAAAATGGGTTAAGGGTAAGAAAATTATGATAATATAAGTGCGAGTGTTGCTAAAGTATGGGGTTTTTGACTCACTTCTTGCGTGGCTTGCGACGAAGCCGACGACGCTCGCCTTCCAGCTCATTTTCCAGCCCGCGACGTCGCGGGCCAGTTGCTCCCTTGCGGCGCTCCAGTTTGCCGGTCTCCTCTCCCACGTCCTCTATGGCCAGTCGAGGCAAGCTCTCATCTTCCTCAATTGGTTTTGGTGTCTGCGGTGCGCCCATCCGAAGATGGCGTTGTCGCCACCACAGCACCCACGAGCTGATGTTATCGCGAATCTTGAAATTGAGTGGTCCAGCTTCGGTAAATTCGACGGCTTCGTCCACGGTATCTATTTGTTATATTTCAAAACGATTCAGTCTTTAGCTTCACCATACCCTAACTTAGGTCTAACGAAGGCATCTGCAGTGTAAGCGGACGATAAGCGATGATTGCTTTATGACAGCTATGCGTTCTTGCGGTGAACCCATCGAATGAACTGGCACGGAATCATCTTCACGTACAGTTTTTGTTACAATTTAAGCAAAGCGCTCACTACTACATATGTTGTAAAAACTTATAAAAATTGGCAGGAATGTGTGGCAGTTGGTGGTGGTAGCATGGCTACATTATTTTAACGTGTCGGCGCTCTTGTGTTCTCTGGTAGCCATGGCGACGGCTTCGCTATCAGTCTCGGTGTCATGCCGTGCGCGCTGAGAGCGGTGCAAGCGTGCGCGCGGGGCTCGTACTCAACAGATGTTAGCAAGCCGTCAGGACGTTACGTAACTAGTTCGTACCGGGCGCACTGCGTGGAGGCGCGACGACGCCGAGCGCGCGAGTGCGGAGGCTTCCCTCTGCCGCTGCGAGCCGCCCGCCGTACCCGCCGCCGCCCCCCCCCTTGCGAGCCACCCCCTCTACCTGTTATCGCGCTATTGTCCTTACTAAATAATTTTTCGGTCAGTGTTCCGGCTATATTAGTTTTTAACTCTTGCTAGACGTGCTGTGTATTGCAGTGATCGTAAATTAAGCCGCATACCGGAGAGAGTAGGCAATAATGTTTTTATTGGGTCAGACGTGCGATCTCAAGGTTGCACAGAGAATATTCACTTCGATTTAGTTTACGAGTTCTCTAAACAACCAGACGTGTATAATATTGGACGCAATGCGTAACAGTTCAGTAAGATGTTTTTAACTCAAGTAAAGAATGCAATTAGGTACGTAGCGATAGCGAGGAACTTAAAAATAAAATTTCATTATAACCCCATACTTCGTTTCTAGAGTACCCATTCATTTGGCAAACATGGCGTAGATTTCATCTTCAGAAGAATAAATTCATAGTTTAATAACATTATCTTTGATAAGCTGTAGAATTTATTAGAAAATGATCTTAATCTAGTCATTTTTAGCCAGTAATTAATGTTTAATGTTCATGAAATCTTGAAAGGTTACTTAATACGGGAGACACCGTAGAAGATTGCGGGATGAGCTGGAGAAATCTAGGGACCAGTGGTCCACTTCAGCCCTTGATCGAAAGAGTTGAAGGTCATGGGAGAGGCCTTTGCCCAGCAGTGGGATGATGCAAGCTAACAGTAACTTAATGATGCAAGCTAACAGTAACTTAATGATGCAAGCTAACAGTAACTTAATGATGCAAGCTAACAGTAACTTAATGATGCAAGCTAACAGTAACTTAATGATGCAAGCTAACAGTAACTTAATGATGCAAGCTAACAGTAACTTAATGACGCAAGCTAACAGTAACTTAATGATGCAAGCTAACAGTAACTTAATGATGCAAGCTAACAGTAACTTTTTGATGCAAGCTAACAGTAATTTAATGATGCAAGCTAACAGTAACTTAATGATGCAAGCTAACAGTAACTTAATCATGCAAGCTAATAGTAACTTAATGCAATTTCTTCCTGTTCTTTATGTAATATTGTATAGTTATTTTAGTATTTCGTGGCCAAAAATTCCTAAATATGTCGGACCTGCAACTAATTAGTGCATATTTATTTCGTCCGAAAGAAAACGATTTTATCCCTGATTTGCGTTTTGCGATCAGAAACCAAAAATGAAAGGATTTCTTAGATGAAAACATTGCAGTGTCGATCAATCTATACTAATATTATAAAGCTGAAGAGCTTGTTTGTTTGTTTTTTAGTTGAACGCTATGATCTCAGTAACTACTCATTGGAATGAAAGAAAACTTTTAGTGTTGGGTAGCCCATTTATCGAGGAACGCTATATAACATCACGCTACGACCAATAGGAGCGCAGCAACAATGAACAAAGTTGCAACAACGGAGAAAATTTATTCATTTTGAGAAATTCTGTTGCGACGGGGAGCGTCGGGTAACAAGAAATTTAACGCGGACGAAGTCGCTGACAGAAGCTAGTCTTTTAATAATTATACTTAACCATTTAAACTTAAACTATGTGAAACTATACTTTAAATGAAAACATCATAAATAATTGAATACTCTGAAGTTACATACGAGATAAACCATTTATCAACCGACGAAAAAACGGAGGAGGTTCTCAATTCGACGCGTATATATTTTTTTTTTTATGTATGACCACGCATAACTTTTTACATAGTAGTCCGATTGTGACAAGTCTTCTTCTCTTGGAAAGTGTATACTCCCAAGGTGGTCCCATATAAATTTGGAAAACAAAATCGAACCCTAAGAGTCGGAAAACAGGGGATGATTGATTGTTCACTCACTGATTGTAATGTAAAACCACGCATAACTTTATACAGAGTAGTCCGATTTTGATAATTCTTTTTTTGTTGCATAGGGTATACCTTGCCAAGTATTATTAGTACATTAAAGCCACAAAAAAAAACTTTTTAACAAAAAATTAAACCGCTAAAAAGATAAACCGTTAAAATATATTTCTCTTTTAGTTAGGTATAGTATCTTCATTTTCTCTGAAAAATGAAGTTGAAAGATTAAACGCGGCACTTAACTTATACGGCCAAGGGCAAAAGTAAGGGATAGGTAGAGGTGAATCTATGTGGTTGTACTACACATTTCACCAACACATAGTTATTATATTACTAGAACAATATAGAACGACATCACGTCTTATTTTTCCAAGGGGTAGGGCAGAGGTACATTTATAGTAAACCCACATTTCGCCAGTTATGTTACTATGTTTCAAGTGATTGAGAGCGAGCCTATTGACGTGAATACTTAGTTAAAATAAGATACTTAACATAACATAACATCACGCACTGTATGCCTGAATGGTTGGGCCGAGATGTACCCACATTTTACCAGTTATAATGTCTTATATATTAATATCTTATATCTTAGGACAACCAACACAACGTTATCTGATCCCAAACTAGGCAGCGCCTGTACTATGGCAACCAGACCACTGATAAACATACTTATATATTTCTAAAAACATACATTTTATAGATAACCACCCAGACACAGAACAAATGATCGTGCTCATCACACAAAGATTTGTCCTTGGCGAGAATCGAACACACGACCTCAGTCTTAGCAGTCAGGGTCACTAACAACTAGACTAACAGGCCAGTCAATGCCATGGTAAGTTATGCTGCAGACCCGTGTAATAAAAGGGCGAGACAACTGCCATCAACCAGACACAAATCCAGACTCCCGGCTCCTAATGAGCAATTCTAGATAGAAAAACTCAATGACACTGTTCGCGACCTGGGAATTGAACCCAAGACCTCATGCTCAGCGGTAGTGGCTGCAACTACTAGACAACTAGGCAGTCTACGAGAATAAACCATGTTTTATTTTGATGTTACATCGTCGTTGCGTATTGAGCACTCCAGTTGATGGGAATATTCTTATTACTGGATTTGTTATACCCTACTGCGCTCGGGCGGCGTCCCAATACAAAACTCTATACTTCAATTGAACTTGTGAGACTCAATATAGAATTCTTTATTGCATTTTATAATATACTAGCTTCTGCCCGCGACTTCGTCCGCGTGAAATTGTTAACACAAAGTAGAGCGCCAAATTTATTTTTATTTTTTGGGTGGAAAATCATCGAATGACGTCTTCCGCTCTGGATGGAGCTGGAGAGGGCGTGTCAGACTTTTACTGATTAAAAACCTACCCGTGTTCTTTCAGTTGCCTGTGCCAGGGCAACGGTAACTATTTCGAAAAAATCCACGACTCTGGCAGAAAACACTTACGTTCTACTTCGAACACTACAACTCGTGGGTCAGGGCTATTACTATTAGGATATTGCTCTCGAGATTTCCCTATCTCAAATTCGAAACCAATTTTAGACAAAGACAAGATTTAATTTTCACAGGTTTTATTTTTCACATGCAAGAGTATGTATGTATATTATAGATATGTTAGTTTGGGTTACCTATCATAAGTTCAAAAATTATTTGACCGAATTTCATTCCACCTAAAACTTTTTAACTATTATCGTTTCGTTTTTTTTTTACTCCATCGAAGTCACGTCTGCCACTGTATCAGTTGACCTATTATCATTTCGACTTTTTACGTTACTCCGACGTTTTATTTGGACGAAAAAGTTTTTACCGAAGTTACACTTAGCCGACATAACATTTTCTCGAAGTATTATGTTTCCGAACATTCATTATACCACTGTTCAGATTAACCTACTCTTTTGTTTAATTAATTAATAATTTAAATGTAATGGCACTAAATAAAACAGTTGATTATGAACAAAAGTGTTTTTAAAGAGTCCCATTTAGGTAACATGCAAACAAGGATGCTTGCTTCAAGCATGCAGCATGCAAGCAGGCATGAAGCGTGCAAGCAGGCATGCAGCATGCAAACAGGCATACAGCATGCAAGCAGGCATGCAGCATGCAGCAAGCATTGTTTCGGTCACGGCTCCGGCGCTGCGGAGTTTGGGCGGCCCGACGCGAGCCTATCGTCGCAGATGGTTTTAACGCTCACCGCCGCGGCTTCGGCTTGCTGGCCAGCCGAAGCCGCAGCGGCGGGCCTTCAAACCACCTGCTCCTCAGCTCGCGGGCCGCCCTACACCTCCGCGCCTACGCGGGCTTAAATTACACTCTAGGGGTAGGGCAGACAAGACTATGTAAAGTCGGTTTTACAGCGATTCGTTTCTCACTAAATTTTGTAGTTGAATATATTGACTTTTTATGACACTTCGTATATTTTAACTTCATATTGAAAACGCTACCGAGTAACCGGCTATATACTCGTATTTGAGACCAAATAATATTCCCTAAAATGTTGTTTCATTATGTTGAAAATTTGGAAAATAAATAATTTGGCAAATGAAAAAAGTTCAAAAGAGACTTCGGCCAATAGTAAAAAGTTATTTTGTATATCGGCAAAACATAGTTCGGTAAAATAATACCTATGACACATGATACTTCGATGATCTAATGTTGAATACGATAAGGTTCACTTTACTTTGACAGGGTTTAATAAGAAAAGACGTGTGTTCCACTACAAATGTATTAGGCGACTAGTTTCATTTAAACTAACCATCTATTAAATATATTTTAATTACCTATACATAGTTATTACTAAGTAGGTATGCGTGTTGAACGCAATACATCGCAACATACCGCCCACCAAAAGGCCTGTAGGTCTTTTAAGAAACAATGATTTAAAAAATTATACATAATTAAGACACTACCACTAAACAACGTTATATAAATCTGTAGGTCTAAGATATTCATATTTATCATACATAAAGAATTAAGCTCTAGCAAAATTAGTACTACATTTCTAAACATAATTTTAAACAATGTGAATCAACAAACAATAATGTTTCTTAATTTATGAGCAACAATAAATACACTAAGGTCCATTGAGAGGTAATGGACATAATTTTGTTACAGTTCTTTTTGTTACGGAACTACCACTTTTGACACCATAAACCCTCGTTAGACCATCTGGACCAGGATACTTCTCGACTATTCGTCCTAAGGACCATTTTCCAGGTGGCAAATTATCAGTTTTTATCAAGACGACATCTCCGATCTTAAATTCTTCTTGTTTTTTATGCGATTTAGGACGCTGTTGCAATCTGGATAAATACTCATCCTGCCATGGCCGCCAGAAGTCGTGAACAAGTTTCTGTGTGTGTTGCCAGCGAGACAAGCTGGACAGTCTTATGTCTTTCATATCGGGTAATGGGACAACAATAGGTACCTCTCCAATTAAGAAATGTCCTGGTGTTAGTGGGTTCGTGTTGTCTGGATCAGTGTCGTTCATGGGACATAATGGGCGGGAATTCAAGCAAGCTTCTACTTGGCAGAGTATCGTCGTCATCTCTTCATACGTCAGGTGAGTTGAAATAATTCTCTTCAGGTGGTATTTTATTGATTTAACACCGGCCTCCCACAATCCACCGAAAGAGGGACTGTAAGCGGGAATGAAATGCCATTGAGTACCCTCTGTGGCTAGTGTCTCTGCAATTTGTCCAGTAAACTGTAAGCTTGCTTCGTTCCAGGCATCTCGAAGCTCTTTGTCAGCTCCCACAAAGTTGCGTCCTTGATCGCTCCATAGGTGATTACATTTACCTCTCCTGGCCACAAAGCGTCTAAAGGCGCCGATAAACGCTTCTGAAGTAAGATCACTTACTAGCTCAATATGAATTGCCTTTGTGGACATAAAAATGAATATAGAAACGTAAGCTTTCATTGTCCTGTTTCCTCGGCCTTTAGATAATAAAATTTGAAAGGGCCCCGCGAAGTCTACCCCACTATTCAAGAATGGCCTGGATGGAGTCACTCTCACATTGGGTAAATCTCCCATAATTTGAGCTCTAGTAGTGGCACTAAGTCTAGCGCAAATGAGGCATTTGTGAATATGTTTCTTAGCTAATGATTTCGCTCTTATAATCCAGTATTTTGAACGTAGATAACATAACATTAATTGAATTCCTCCGTGAAGTGTCTTAATGTGTGCGTCGGCTATAATCAGAGGCGTCAATGTGTTCTTATTTCCGAGAATAATGGGATGTTTTCTTTCATTAGGTAAGCTTGCGTGTCTGAGGCGACCGCCCACCCTAAGGATATGTGTATCATCAAGATAAGGGTTGAGGGATCGCAGCTGACTTCTTCCTTTAACTTCTTTATTTATTTTCAATCTTTCTATCTCTTCCGTGTATCTAGTTCTTGAACTATTTTAATACAAATTGTCAGTGCATCTTCTATTTCTTGTGTGGTTATTTGTTTATTTATGTTCACATTGACCTTATAGTTCAAGAATCTTTTGCAGTAACAAATAACCTTGAGTAATTCTGATAAGTTGTTAAAACTCTCAAATTTCGTAGTCATGGATTTCTCTTGTTCTTCTGTGCTGAGGTGAGTAACAATCTTCTTTGTTTTAATTTCCATATCTGTTGTCATAACTACCTGTTTACTAATCTTTATTTCCTTTTCAGATAACCAACCTGGGCCTTTCCACCACAAGTCATGTTTTTTCAGTTCAGACAGCAACATTCCTCGAGAGGCCACGTCTGCAGGATTTTCACTCGACTGTACATGATACCAGCGCTTGTTATTTAGGTTCTCCACAATTTCGACAACGCGGTTGGCAACAAACGTTTTCCATCGGTTGGGATCACCATATAGCCATGCTATAACTATTGAGGAATCTGTCCATGCATACATTTCTGAAGTTGGAATTATCATTGCTTGCCCGATTTGTTTCATAAGCTTGGAGAGAAGTAATGCCCCACACAGCTCTAGTCTTGGTAAGGATATTGTTTTCAGGGGTGCTACTCTTGTTTTAGCAGCAATGAGTTTGGTTTCAACTCCGTCTTTTGTTTCAGTTCTTATGTATACTGCTGCAGCGTAAGCTCGTACCGAAGCGTCACAAAATCCATGTATTTGTATATTTGTTTTGTTTGTTTCCGTTGTGCCAAGCCATCTGTTCACATGTACATCGTTCACTTTAGCAAAATCTGATCTTATCTGATTCCACTCATCACGTAAGGTTTCACTTACGTTCTGATCCCAATTGACCTTCTCAAGCCATAGTTTCTGTAACAGTATTTTTGCCATCACTGTACTCGGTGCAATCCAACCAAGTGGATCGAAAAGCCTTTGTATGTCAGATAAAATACTTCGTTTTGTTACATAAGTACTTTCAGATGTTGGTAAATTTAGGTTGTATTGAAATGTGTCTGCTTTCAGGTTCCAAACAATGCCCAATGCCTTGATTGTTCCATCAAGATTCATGTCTATATGTGCGTTGGACGATCGGTTTTCTTCATCTATATATTTCATAAAATTAATATCGTTCGATGACCATTTTGTGAGATGAAAACCGCCCTTTTGTAGTATCTTTGTGACAGTATTGGCTAAACAAATGGCACTTTCGGTTTCGTCAGCACCATCTAGCCAGTCATCCATGTAAAAATTACCCTTAATGGATTGCACAGCGAGAGGTTGATCCCTTCCTTCATCATCAGCTGTTTGGTGGAGTGTTCTAACAGCTAAATACGGTGCAGATGCTGTACCGAATGTGACCCTCAGTAAACGGTATTCATGGAAATCATCAGCTTCATTGGATCTCCAAATAACTCGCTGAAAGTCTGCGTCTTCACGAGTCACCAATATTTGGCGATACATTTGTTTGATATCGGCCATGAAGCAGACACGCTTCATTCTCCATTTCATAAGAAGGTTCCTCAAATCATCTTGCAGCTGCGGACCTACCAATAATTCTTCATTTAGTGAAATGTTGTTTGTGCCTTTGCAGGAAGCATCGAAGACAATGCGTGTTCGAGAAGTCTCCTTATCCGTACGAACGACAGCATGGTGAGGTAAGTAAACTGATGTTTTTTCTTTTTCTCTTTCAGGTATCTTCTCCATGTGTCCTTGTTCTATGTAATCATTTATGACCTTTGTGTAATCTTTTTTCAGGTCTGCTGTCTTCTTAAATTTCCGCTCAAGTTGCAAGAATCTTTGTTTGGCTATCTCCTTTGTGTTTCCTTCAGGCGATCGTAACCTTGTACTCGTGCTCATCTCGTTTAGTTGTGGACTGTAAGTTTTGAAAGGTAATTTGACTATGTACCTTCCTTCCTCATTTCTAGTTGTTGTTTTCACGTAGATATCTTCACAAATCTTATCTTTTTTTGTTAAACTTCTATCCTTGTCAACCTCTACTTCCCATATTGACTTTAACACTTCGTCTATATCAACTTGGTGATGCATAACAAGGTAGGTGTGGTTTTGTGGTTTTTCATAGATATCTCCGAAAATAATCCATCCCAGGTTTGTCTTTTGTGCAATTGGAGTGCCTGGTGGACCCTTTATTAAATCTGGTTGTATAATCTGCGCATATTCTTTGACTCCCAATAACAGATCTACAGAACCAGGTGTTAAGTAACTTGGATCAGCCAAGTTAAGACCGTCGATGTGAGGCCATGACTGATTGACGATTGTTTTGGTGGGTATCTTAGTGGTCAGTTGTTTCGACATCACGTAGGCTTGGATCGGTAAACTATAGTTATGGTCCCACTGTGATCTTATATTAAACTGTACCACGTGTTTGATCTCTGTTCTCGTAGATCCCACTCCGACAACACTTCCCTTAAATGATTGTCGCTTCAGTTTCAGAAGTTGAGTCGCTTTTTCGCTTATAAATGAAGCTTGAGAACCCTGGTCTATCAGCGCGCGTAGTGAAATGATTTGACCTTCTTCATTTGTTACTTCCACTACAGCAGTCGCCAACAGTGCTATTCCATGTCTAGTTGTATGATGCGACGCGATCACTGTGTTCACGTGAACTGCTTCCTTCTCTTCTACTACATGCTGTGAAGCCAACGGTTGTGAAGTGCTCGGTGTAGCCGCTGGTTCTGTGTTCTTAGTCTCATGTAGTAAAGAATGATGACGTCGGTGACATTTCTGACAGGACACCGGTAGTTTACATCTCTTTACAGAGTGTCCAAGTGCTAGACAGTTGAAACATAAATGTTTGTTCTTGACATATTCGGTTCGCTCATCTAGTTTCATATCAATGAATTTCTTGCAGTGACACAACGTGTGGTTTTCTTTGCACATGATGCATGTCTTCTCTGAATTTGGTGTGGCAACATGATAAGAACGTTCCTTGACCTGTTTGTCTCTTGTATTATTGTTAGATGTAACAACGCCTGTAACTAACTCCAAGGTGCGGAACTTGGATTCCATGAAGTTCTTTAATTCATTCCAAGTAGGCAATGCTTCGCTGTCTTCCCTATATGCATACTCTTCCCAGCCTTTATGCGTCTCTGGGTCAAACTTCTGAACTAGTAGAAATATTATTACATGATCCCAAGAGCCCGTAGATACTTTTAGATTTTCCATATTATTTAGGCATTCTGTAGTTGTGTCTAACAAACCTTTTAATTAGACGGCTGATTGCGAAGTCATCTTCCTCTGGTAAAATAATCTCTTCATGATGCAATTTAATATAATGCGTCTGTTACCATACCTCTTATTCAAAACTTCCCATGCGGTTGCGTAATTACTGGATGTCACTTGTATATGGGTCAATAAAGCCTCAGCTTCTCCACTCACACTTGTTTTTAAATAATGTAGTCTCTGCACATCACTGAGGTTATTATTTTCATGCACCAAAGAAGTAAACAAATCTTTGAAAGTCGGCCATCCTTCATAATTTCCATTAAACTTAGGTAATTCTATTTTTGGCAAATGCACTATATTTTGCGATGTATTTTGCACGTGCATACTTGAATTTCTTGAATCCATCGATGGCGATTCCGTTAACGACGTAAGCATATCTTTCAAATCACCTTTTAATGAGCTGTATAATTCTTCATAAATAAAGAATTCTTCGTTCAAAAAGTATGGCAAAATTCCTTTTTGTTCTTTAGGTGTTATCTTTACCAACCCGTCATGTGCGTTCTTAAATGACATCCAATAATCCTCAATAATTTTCACACGTGCTTCTATGTAACCTTTTGTTAGTCTTCCCTTTGGACACTTTTTTAGGTTTGTTTGCGTTTTTTGTAACAAATTAGCACCATCTTCCAACACAGCCAGATATTGTTGCTGTTCTTTTGAAGTATTCATTTTTTAATCCACTATATTACACTGTTTTCAATCTTGAATAAAATAGTTCATATAACTTGGGAATCTTCCGTTATTGTGCTAATTACTTCGTTGCAAACATATTCATAAGTTTATAACGATCCATTAGTACCGAGGTGTTTTTTGTACGAATCCTTATCGCTGTGGAATGTGGTTCTTTTGTTCAAACGGCCAGATGTTGACCGCTCCGTTCTTGCTGCGTTCGGCTCGAATACGACCATATGTTGAATACGATAAGGTTCACTTTACTTTGACAGGGTTTAATAAGAAAAGACGTGTGTTCCACTACAAATGTATTAGGCGACTAGTTTCATTTAAAGTAACCATCTATTAAATATATTTTAATTACCTATACATAGTTATTACTAAGTAGGTATGCGTGTTGAACGCAATACATCGCAACATCTAAAAATATGTCAAATAATGCATATAGCAAAAAAGACGTCGGTAAATAGTTTTCGGTGAAATTCAAACAAAAATAATTCGGAAAAGTAATCGGTTCCCGTTAGTTTGTTAAGGGCAAATTTAAGTCAAATAAAAATCACTTCCTTTTATCCTACGGAGCTGACATCATATTGATTCGGTTTCAAAGACAAAGAATTTTAGTGTTCAAGACCTGATTCTACACTCAGTATTAGCTTCAGAGGAACACCTTACTGGTTAACGGTACATATAATTCATCTATACTTATAATAAAACTGTAGAGAGGTCAATTCTGTACATTGAAAATATATTCAAAATTAATATTGGAGGATGAATGGTGATCGATACTGATGCCAAAAATGCAATCAGTAAATTTTTTGTCTGTCTGTCTGTCTGTCCGTCTGTCTGTATGTGCACGCATGGGTCAAAAACTACTGAAGGGATTTTAACCATACTTGGTACTATTGTAGTCCATACTCCTGGGCAGGTTATAGGCTATATAACATAACGCTAAGACACATAGGAGCCGAGCAGTGATGATAAATTTGAAGCAAGTCGGATGAAAATGCGCTTTAGAGCTAAAAAAAAAATACCTGGATTAACACATAGGCTACTTTTTATACCGGTAGTACAAACGTGGGATATTTTCCGACCTCCACGCGGGCGAAGCCGCTGGCAAAAGCTAGTCAACAATAAATGTGTTTATTAAATAAGCATTTAATGATGATATGGGTGTACTAAAAGTACACCATTTCCTTTGGGAAATACAGGCATAATGTTACGTAATACTAAGTACGATCATCATCATCATCATTATTAGCCATAAGACGTCCACTGCGGGACATAGGTCTCCCATAATTGACAGGCGAGTTGGCGATCGCAGTATGGTGGTAAAATACATAGAGAACGCTGCTGCCCATTCTCTAGTAAGTCCCGTAGTCGACTTTTACGACACCCACGGGAGGAAATGGGGTGATGCTATTCTTTACATCCATCACCACACGGATCCAAGAACGATAGTCCGATCTAAAAGTCCACAATGACGAGTTCGATTCCTGGCAACGAAAATTATTTCAAAAATCGAATGATACAGTTTAAGTTTTTATCAAGGTTTAATAGTAGTAAAGGTTTTTGTAAGGTGATAGTACAGTCGACTACTCTTCGGTGGTAACACTTTAACCTTGACCTGTTCTAGTACGAAGTTTCAATAGATTGCGAGACCAGTTTAAACTGGTATAGTTACCATTGATGACAAGTCTAGATATCTATATGGTCAATGAAAATATAAGCGGTTACAATAGCACAGACACAGAGCTCGTAGCTCGTGTGTGCATCGATTAGTGGGAGATGAGTTTGTTCGGCGACAGACTATTGTGAGTGCGCCCAGTCCCGCGCTACAAATTACTTAACTGTAGAAGGTTGGCTTCGTACAACGAACCAAAGCAAACTCACACATATTGTACTTGATTTACGTTTAGCGAATGTTAGCACACTTGAGGCTGGCATTTGACAGATATTTATATCTCGGTTTATATCTTGTACCATGTGGTGCCGGACGTAAAGAATAACACCACCCCATTTCTTCCCGTGGGTGTCGTAAGAGGCGGCTAAAGGACTTACTAGGGAATGGCTAGCAGCGTTCTCTATGCATTTTACCACCAAACTGCGATCGCCAAGCCGCCTGCTGAACGTGGCGATAATGGCAAATCTCCACAAAAATATACCGGCCAAATTGGCGGTGCTTGGGGGAGGCCCATGTCCAGCAGTGAACTTCTTACAGCTGAAATGACGATGATGATGATTTTGATGATTTATATCTCGGTTTACCGAGTTTGTAGACTCTTATGTGATTCGATTTGATAATCATTATCTATTTATTCAAACAAAAGACCTCTATTTACGACATAAGGCTGCCAAATCACCGTGATTTCACACATGCATCTGATTTCTGCGTCCTTCACAAGGTCACCGGACCACTTTGTGATATGCCTTCCAAAGCTACGTCTTACGGTACGCGGTCGCTACTCTAGAGTCTGTTCTGCGAGCAATGTACCTTGTCTACTGCCACATAATTTTAGCAGTTCATTGGGCTATGTTGATCACCTGGGTGCCCCTGCGGATCTTTTCATTTCTGATTAGATTACGGAGAGAACCTCCAAGCATAGCCGTCGTCATTGCCCTTTGGGTGACGTTTAGCCTTGTAATGACGCCTATTGTGAGCATGTTGTAGTCTTATTGGACGATGTTAATGATGATATCATCCTGATTCATATTTTTTTTAAGTACCTAAGGCTACCGTGGAGTTTCTTTCTACTAAACATGAAACAACTAACTGAGACCATGTACCTAGCTTCTGACATTTTATAAGTACTTGCGTATGTTTATTTGAAATATTATTTTTAAATTTCTATACGTAGACTTCTGAAAAGTCTACTTATTATATATAAGTTGTATCTATTCATACACGAAATATTTTAAGAGGTACACCTGTAGGTGGTAAAGAAGCTATAGCAAGGAAAAATATTTTTGTATTTTTTTTTTATTTATAATTTATAATTTTTTTGACGCACATAAGAAATACTGGCTCCTTCTTATTTTGCCATGCTCGTGCCGTCCGGTCGTCGCCCTCGCAGCGTCAGGCGGACCATTCATAGAATTTGCAGTAAAGATTTTATGCAAAACGTCTCAAGTAGTATTAAAATTATAATAATTACGAAAATTCAAAAACGCTTAGATAAAAAAATTATTTTTGCTTCTATAGCTTCTTTACCACCTACAGGTGTACCCCTTAAAATATTTCGTGTATGAATTGATACACCTTATATACTTGTACCTATTCACTCTCATTGCCAAGCTGACCTTCTGTTGTATATATTTTGTGCCCAGGCCCTGCCTTCACACCCTTCATTGTTTGTGCTTAAAATATTGTAGGTTTGTTCTGGTCAATTTAAAAATCGAATCGTAGCTGCATAACTTGTGAGAGAACTAGCTATTAATATTGGAAATTGAAATTATATAAGCTAGTAAAAGTTCTTACTTGTTCACAAAGATTAGAAACCTGCCGCTAATTGGCTAATTTGATACAGCCAATCAGTATTCATACTCTAGTTGTCTTATTTAGATATCAGCACTCTAATTGCGTAACAAACTATTAAACAGAATCTAAATCATTTTGACCTTGGAAATGGTTCAGATTTATTAGTGTATTGTGGCTTCACATGTTCGAAAAAATGGTCTGCCTAGTGATGAGAAGCTTAAATGGATTCTCCTATCATTAGCTATGTTGTACAAAAATCTTGTTAAGAAAATAAACTGTTTGTATTTGTAATCTCTTAACTATGTATGTTGGGGTCAGTTTCTAGTCTAACCGAATGCAGCTGAATACCAGTCATTTGCTTGGAGTGACTACCTACCTCACCTCCACAACTGAGTTAATGGGTAATCTTGATACGACAACCCGTCTTGGTTGTCAGATTTTTGAGCTTATGACGACTCGTAACCACCGTCAAATATACACGAATGCCAGCCGGGAAATCCGTTACATTGAATATAAAACTAAGAAAGCTCAGGCTTGTAGGTACCCAATACCTTCATGGGCAAGCCGACTACAGTACCTACTTTTTAGACCAGGGCCGAAGCCTTCGAAAATGGTAAAAAGTGAAAAAAATAATAGTAGGATGAAACCCATTAGAAAAGGAGGGGAATATGATAAAAATTAAAGGAAAATAAATTACGGGCAACCCGAGTTCGGGAAGTGGGAGGGGGGGGGAGGTTTTAAGGGTAAAAAATGGTTTATCTCGATTTCCGGCAAAACTACAAGTCCTATGGAAAAAAGTTTAATGGCAAAGTTGTAGGTAATAAAAAGATCTACAACTGTTGTATTTAATTTTTTTTTTTCACATTACCTCAAAATTTATGTGAAAAATTCAAAAAACCAAGTTCTCGGTTTTTTATTTTTATCTTTTTCAAAAAAATGTTTTTTGTTTTCTACGAAATTTGGTGAAAACTTACCTTACTATGTCCCAAATACACTATAATTTATTTGACTTAAAATATTATTTTTTCACTAGATAGATTTCGTACCGTGTGGTGCCGGACGTAAAGAATAACACCACCCCATTTCTTCCCGTGGGTGTCGTAAAAGGCGACTAAGGGACTTACTAGAGAATGGGCAGCAGCGTTTTCTATGCATTTTACCACCATACTGCGATCGCCAACCCGCCTGCCAAGCGTGGCGATTATGGCAAAGCCCCCCAAATTGGGGAAGGCCTAGGTCCAGCAGTGGACGTCTTACGGCTGAAATGATGATGATGATGATTATTATTATTTTTTCACCTTATTTTGACGTAATACCAAAAAAGCATCCTAATTTTCAATCGAAAATTCTCGTGTCAAAATATCAGCTTTTTTCAAAAAGTTGGTTGGCTGTTTGTTCGTTGAAATCTCCACTTTCTGATGGTGTAAAAAAAAATATACATTACCAAATGTTCTCAGAAAATGCAAAAATTGAAAAAATCTCAAATTCGAAAAATTGTTTTTAATCGATTCAACGATTCAAAGCTGTTTTTTTTATTTCATAAACTTGCTTATCATCTGACTTATTGAAGATTATACAAACAGATTCATCCATACTGATAATCTGAAAAGACAAAGTCAAATTAACAATGCCTTTAAAGTTTCATCATGAGTATAACTAAATTTGTTTGTACAAAAACGAAATTACTATTTTTTATTCTTGTGCTAAAATATCATTCAATTTAATTTTTTAGGTTATGTTATGTCAAACATACTATCTATGAAAGAAAATATTACTATTAACACGCTTTTATTAGGTCGACCTGTATGTAACTAAATATGGAATGGAATCTAAGGTAACTATTTTAACTATCTTCCAAGGATCGTAGCGTCATGAAAATTGGCAGCTCTATGTAGTTCTGATGACAATACAAAAATATGGTACTGTCGAACTGATTTGATGATGGAGCCGGAAGATATGAACTGGAACTTCACGATGGAACATCGTATTATAGCTATGTTTGGACTTTTTAGAAAAGTCTTCAAATGAACTTTGACCACGATTAGGTCTCAAGGTCTGATGATGAAGCCGGAAGAAAGGCACTGGCATTCCATAATGGAAATTCGTATCATAGCCGTGTCTGGACTTGTGACAAAGGTAAAAATAAACGAAAACATTTCAAATCGAAATATACTACTATAAATTAACAAACAAATTAGTTAATAAATTTAATATTTTATAAGACAGCTACAATATTTTGAAAAAGTTGTAGAATCTTCTTTAAATAATATTTGTAGATGCCTATTTATTGCTACTTTCAGATAATTTATATACCTGCACGCGTATCATGACCACCGTAGAAATGGGTTTTATCGACGGAAGAATAGACAAAATTACAGATTGTAGAAAGACTAAAGACAGAATTAAAGATTGTATAAGGATTTGGACCGTTTTATGCTGGCGTAGCATGACAATTCTATCTCTGTTCTACCAAGAATAGACAAAGTTCTTTCTATGGTGATCATGCTACGCGTATTGAGTGACCTACGGTAAATTTTAGCCCACTGTAAGGTATTTCATAGAGAAGTAGGGACGGACCTAGGAGAGTCTGGGCCTTACTACATACCTGTTATTTCGTAGCAGCTGTAAAAACTGTTAGCCAGTATTCGAGATACAGAGCAGTGTACAACATCGTTTTTAAAAATACACGTGCAGGCTGAGTTACTTTAGGTAAGAGAATTGTGACAAACTTACTTTCAAAGGATCGTTTGGAATCTACATAACAAGGTAAATACTATCTGTATTTTAATCTACATTAATCAACTTTAAAATTAAAATAAATTCATAGTTTAAAAAACACTAGAAAAACACGCTTTTATAAATGCACGTAAAAACCAAAAACTTAATCGTGGTCAAAGTTCATTACAAGACCTTTGTAAAAAAGTCCCGACACGGCTATGATATGATTTTCCATTATGGAATGCCAGTGCCTTTCTTCCGGCTTCATCATCAGACCTTGAAACCTAATCGTGGTCAAAGTTCATTAGAAGACTTTTCTAACAAGTCCAAACACAGCTATAATACGATGTTCCATCATGAAGTTCCAGTTAATATCTTCCGGCTCCATCATCAGATCAGTTCGACAGTACCATATTTTTATATTGTCATCAGAACTACATACAGCTGCCAATTTTCATGACGCTACGATCTTTGGAAGATAGTTAAAATAGTTACCTTAGATTCCATTACATAGTTAGTTACATACAGGTCGACCTAATAAAAGCGTGTTAATAGTAAGACTTTCTTTCATAGATAGTATGTTTGACATAACATAACCTAGAAAATTAAAATTGAATGATATTTTAGCACAAGAATAAAAAATAGTAATTTCGATTTTGTACAAACAAATTTAGTTATACTCATGATAAAACTTTAAAGGCATTAATTTGACTTTGTCTTTTCAGATTATCAGTATGGATGAATCTGTTTGTATAATCTTCAATAAGTCAGATGATAAGCAAGTTTATGAAATAAAAAAAAACAGCTTTGAATCGTTGAATCGATTAAAAACAATTTTTCGAATTTGAGATTTTTTCAATTTTTGCATTTTCTGAGAACATTTGGTAATGTATATTTTTTTTACACCATCAGAAAGTAGAGATTTCAACGAACAAACAGCCAACCAACTTTTTGAAAAAAGCTGATATTTTGACACGAGAATTTTCGATTGAAAATTAGGATGCTTTTTGGTATTACGTCAAAATAAGGTGAAAAAATAATATTTAAAGTCAAATAAATTACAGTGTATTTAGGACATAGTAAGGTAAGTTTTCACCAAATTTCGTAGAACAAAAAAAACATTTTTTTGATAAAGATAATAATAAAAAACCGAAAACTTGGTTTTTTGAATTTTTCACATAAATTTTGAGGTAATGTGAAAAATTTTAAATACAACAGTTGTAGATCTTTTTATTACCTACAACTTTGCCATTTAACTTTTTTCCATAGGACTTTTAGTTTTGCCGGAAATCGAAATAAACCATTTTTACCCTTAAAACCTCCCCCCCTCCCACCTCCCGAACTCGGATCGCCCGTAATTAATTTTTCCTTTCATTTTTATCATATTCCCCTCCTTTTCTAATGGATTACATCTTACTGTTATTTTTTTGTTGGTTTCAAAAATTATCGACCCTGGTCTATTTCAGAAAGCAGATTTGTTCTTAATTCAAGTAAATTATTAATTCCCACTTCAGCAACTGCAAATGCATTTTCAGACTGCCAGCTTGTGCAGCATACGGTGGAAGTGTGCCCTGCCTGGACCGAGCACCACCTTGTCCTCTTGGAGGCGATCGGCGGCGGCGACCTCTCAAGTCCGGCCCTGGTGCGAGCCATGGTACGGAGGGGGGTTACGGGGGCATGGGAAGCCGTCGCCTCCTTCTGCGAAGCAGTAATGCTCGCGAAGGAGGAGGCAGGGTGCGTGAGGGAGTGGCAGTCTCTGCGCCCTCACGTCTCTAGCTGCCGCAGGAGGAGACGCCCCGGGCGTCGGGAGTCGATGGCAGACTCCCGGCCACCGTAGGCACGAGCTTGCGGGCGCCGAGCAATGGGTAGCTCGCCGCCCGGTAAGGACCAAGCTCGGGTCGACGGCGCGTAGTGTTCCACGCACACCTCAAAGAGATGTCAGCAGCACTGAAGGGGTCTGCTCGGACCGATGCCTGCCACTCTGGCACATGGGCTACTGAAGGAACACGGGTGGGTTTTCAGTAAAAGTCTGACACGCCCTCCCGCTCCACCCAGAGCGGGAGAAGTCATTTGATGATTCCTACGCAGAAAAAAAAAGACTGCCAGCTTATTAATTGGACATCCTTATTTTTCAAGAGACTGTAGCCACCCTTCACCATAGAGTTCATGATGACATCGGTCTCGGATAACTCTTTAAATAGTTTATTTACTATCTGAAGCTATGGTCTTACTTTTCTCAAAAAGGATAATTATTTTGATATTTTTTATGCATATAATTCTAGTTTTCTAGCTATTAAATGCTAGGACGTTAGTTTGGCGAAGTTAAGTTAAAACGATTACCTGAAGGAGTAGATATTCTGTTTTTAACTTGCTTGGTTTCGCTACTACACACACACACACACACACACACACCACTATTTGAAGAATATTGTTATTCTTCTAACCGATTTCTGTCTAAATTCCAATTCAATACGATTTTAGACCACTTTGTCCAGCAACTGGGGCTGTATATTGACATTAACGCGGCGAATGTAGAATTCCATGTGGTCCAACGTCTGTGGTTTATCGGTGTAGATGAGTGACTTCAAATATTATTCCCTTAGATAGTAATTCATAGGTACTAAATATTTGTTTTCGGTCCATTCACTAAACGTACGGTGCAAATAATGGTCGCGGTTTCAACTCTAGCACAAGTTGAAGCTCGTAAGCTGAGATCTTCTCGAAAAATCTTCTACAAAATGGGTAGGCAGAGCTCCAATTGCTGTGCACGATAGCGAATCAACTCGACTCAATCATGGCCTCTTCAACAATACGCTTCACAGAAGCAATAACTTCTTCTGTGCGCACTGTACATCACACGGCGTCTTTGTGAAGGCGTATTATTAACGAGAGTGGTGCTAAAACCATCCTTTAATTTCCGTGTAACTGTCTTGGGTGGACGATTATTGCCCATGTTTACTTTGGCGGCAAATATTCGAATTTAAACTACCATTGCGCAGACTGTCTTTTGATTTTGGGTTCGTAACAATATATCCAGCTTTCATCACCTGTAACGATGTCATATACAGCATTTGAGACACCTCCGTCATATTATTCAAGTATTGAGCAGCTCCAATCTAAACGACGGCGTTTTTGACCTTCCGTCAAATTTTGAGGTATCCACATTTTGAGGTAGTACAAAGCTTTCTGGCACCACTGCCTACAGCTGCCTAAATCTATTAATATGACACCTTCTATCAGCTTCTAACATAAGCCGCACAGCACTCACGTTATCTTCAGTATTTACCAAATAAGCAGCACAGCACTCACATTATCGCGTCCGGCCCTGGTGCGAGCCATGGTACGGAGCGAGAGGGAATGGGAAGCCGTCACCTCCTTCTGCGAAGCAGTAATGCTCGCGAAGGAGGAGGCGGGGCGCGTGAGGGAGTGGCAGTCTCTGCGCCCTCACGTCCCTAGCCGCCGCAGGAGGAGACGCCCCGGGCGTCGGGAGTCAATAGCGGACTCCCGGCCACCGTAGGCGCGAGCTTGCGGGTGGCGAGCAATGGGTAGCTCGCCGCCCGGTAAGGACCAAGCTCGGGTCGACGGCGCGCAGTGTTCCACGCGCGCCTCAAAGAGATGTCAGCAGCAGTGTAGGGGTCTACTAGGACCGATGCCTGCCGGGGTCGCGTGATTGTTCGAAAGAGATACCGTGACCCTGGCACATGGGCAACTGATGGAACACGGGTGGGTTTTAGTCAGTAAAAGTCTGACATGCCCTCCCGCTCCGCCCAGAGCGGGAGAAGTCATTTGATGATTTCCCATCCTGAAAAAAAAAAAAGCACTCACATTATCTTCAGTATTTACCAAGAAGGTCGTCCTTCTCGCGTCCTAATCATCAGTGAGTTTGCTTCGACCACGTTTAAACTTATTTAATAAGCACGGGTTAGTGTTTCGTCACAAAATGCTAATCGATATCTATTGTAACACTGTTGTTGAGTAAGATGACAACAAAAGTCGTAATAAATTATTGAGCAAAAATCTTCAATATTTTGTAAAAAATTACGACGATATCCATACATCATTAATTTTTACAAAATGGCAAAGTAATTACACGTCAACAGATCTATACATATAAAAATGTTATGTTGGTTTGTGTACGTTTCAAAACCTCAAAAAGTTCTGCACCGATTGAGCTGAAATTTTAGCGTGATATATAATCCGCATCAAGGTTTGTTTTTATCTATTTTTTGCATCAGTCACATATCCGCGACCGCGAAAAAACAGTTTTTTTTAACAATCAGCTGTGTACCAGTGACCGCGCCATCTGCCGGAAGCGAGGAAAACACTCGCTGACAACCGCAATAGTAATGGCGCAGTCACATGAGAAACAATATGTGCCACAGCGAAGCGTGGCAGGGTACAGCTAGTTCCCAATAACTTCGTAATTCATTTTTTTTTTTCATTGGCATTGGACTGGCAATATATCCAAGTGCTGAGGTGTCTCTATGAAAACGCGATACTGACCGTGCACACTCAGGATCAGTGAATGGAACATGTCGCTTTTGTCGAAATGTGTTCAAAATTTTTCTCTAACGTGCTGGAGGGTGTGTTTATGACGCTGAACTGGTAAGGACGCGACATTCACATCAATAGCGAGTTCTCAATAGCTACTCAACTAAGCCCAGGTTATGTTCAACGGTGACGTCACTCCGGGACCGATTGCTGTCGATGGCGGTGCTCTCGAAGTGGTTCGAGGATACTTTAGGTTTTGCAGTTTGGTAAAATCAACTTTCGGAAAGAAGGTAACAGAATATTTCAGCTGGGCTGGGGGATTCAGAAGATTCATCCAGGAATCTCAACACGTATTCCTCAGATCTTTAAGGCGTCTTCAATCAGTGCATCCTAAATGTTATGACCTATGGAATCAAATCGTCAATACTTACAAACTGTCAACATACGAGTAGGTCACCGAATAAGAATGATGTAGTGGTAGATCCAGTACAACCAATGACCGTTGGCGTAGATATGTTCTCGAGTGGATAATACGAATTGGCAAACTTGAGATAGGGTAGCTGGTAGCAGCTGGGTGAAAGTTGCTGAGATTCGATCTGAATGGCGTGCATTTAGAGGTACCTATGTCCAGCAGTAGACCGCTGTATGCTGATGATGATGCCTATACTCGGTATCTACATGCACTATTTTCAAAAGGCAATATAATCATGCAGAAACTTAAACATAGCTTAACATTTGGAGAAATTAAGCATACATCGAAACCATAAATCTTCAAGTCTGTACAACCATAGGGATGCGTGTGGTACCAGACGTAAAGAATAACACCATCCCCTTTCATCCCATGTTCGTCGTAAGAGGCAAATAAGGGATTTATTAGAGAATAGACAGCAGCGTTCTCTATGCATTTTACCACCACACTGCCAACCTGCCTACTAATCATGGCGAAATTTTGTTCTATGACTTTTAAAAATTCATCATATTTTAGTTCATCAGATTTTCATATAAAAATCGACCACCCGTAAAAAAGTCAAATTCCAGCACCCCCGCCGCCCTAACCCTGCTACCCTCGCTAATGTGCTATTGCTTTCTTTCGCTTCGCATAGAATGCGTAACATTTACAGCGGTCAAATTATTATTATTTTTTTTTTTAATTTTTTTTTTTTTTTTTTGTTTGAAAATCTGATGAACTACATTATGATGAATTTACAAAAGTTGTTGAATATTGTCAGTAACATAGTCCTGAGAGGTTGCCAGTGTTTTACAAATAACCCTGTATAACAAACCTTTTCAAATCGTGACCCGAAATACCCGCACATGCACACAAGTACCCATACACAGCATATAGAAGCAATAATTTTTGCAGTTGATGAAGAGGGTATCACGAACGTGGAAAGGAAGAAGAAGAAGCCCTGTTCACGAAACCAGTGTGGTACTGCTCTGAGTGGACCCAACATGCTGCTGTGCCTACGACGCAGCTGTACATTTCACGTCTGCACTACTCCACGACCACTGAGGAAGTCGTGCAGTACTTGAAAGTGAAGACCAACTGGACGAGGGTCGAAAGGTTGGAATCGCGCCACAACATCAACTTTAAGTCGTTCGTGGTACGAGTTCCAACCGACCATCTACAGACCTGCAGCTTAAGAGAGGACTTTTGGCCGAAAGGTGGCGTATATCGGCGTTTCCAAGGACGGTTACGCGACACCACGCAGCGGAACACGACGCCGTCATCATTACGTGTTAAGTGACAGTTTTAGTTTAGTTTAGTTTTATAGAATATGTATTAGTTTATAGTTATTGTTTTCTTATTATTTATGTATTGTTTTATGGGCCTTAGTAGCCTGAAATAAAGGATTGTATTGTATTATAAGGATAGGTTTTTGTCCGGTGGTGTGATGAGTTGCAAGTTGTAGTCCTGTGGCTTAAAGGAAGTTATTATAATTATTAACACACTAAGACATAGATTACATAAAAAGGTACTGGAGAGAAAATTCTTCAAAAGCCATCAAACTTCGAATGTATCCAATAAACAATTGCCAATATAATGCCATTTTTGTGACTATAACAATAACACTAGCAATTCATAATAAAGGCGAATGTCTATCATATTGTGGAATGATTGTCCGGTGGTGGACAAACTAGATAATAACGAAATATATAATACATTAATTTAGACCAAATCATTGCTCACATGAAAACGTATCGAAGCGTCGAAACTCCACATCCGCATGGTGTATTTAACAAAAATTTTTTTCATATCATGGTCTGTTAAGCCTGAACTATCACACAGACTTAAAGAGCATGATAGGAATATGTTTTTGTCAGGTGTTATGGTGAGTCGCCAGTTGTATTCCTGCGGTTGAAAGCAAATTAATATTATCACTAACGCACTAAAACATCTATCAACTTAAGAGGTACTGAAGAGAAAAATGTTCAAATCCATCCAAAACTCACGGGTGTCTAATAAACGCTTGTCATCCTAATGCGCTGCTAGAGAATATAATAGTGACACTAACGGCGGTTGTATACATGACAGATAATAACGAAATGAATAATACAATCATTTAAATCAAATCATCACAACCATGAAAACGTATCGAAGCATCAAAAAGTCAACATTCGCATGGTGTATTTAACAAAACTTTTTTCGTATCATGATCTGTTAAGCCTGAACAATCACACAGAATTAAAGAGCATGTTAAAAAAAAAATTGACAGGTTGTGTAGTGAGTCGCCAGTCGTATTCCTGCGGTTGAAAGCAAATTAGTATTATTATGAACACACTGAAACATCTATCATATAAAAGAGAACTGAAATAAAAAATCTTCAAACCCGTCCAACCTCACCGTCTTATAAACGCTTGTAATTTTTATGCGCTTCTAGAGATTTCAAGAGTAACACTAGCAGGGCATAGTAAAAGCGAGTGTCTGTCAGATTGTGGGCTGATTGCTGGGTTGTGAACATACTAGATAATAACGAAATGAATAATACAATCATTTAAATCAAATCATAACTCACATGAAAACGTATTGAAGCGTCGAAACTCTACATCCACATGGTGTATTAAACAAAAACTTTTTTCATATCATGGTCTGTTAAGCCTGAACAATCACACAGACTTAAAGAGCATGATACGAAAAACTTTTTGTCAGGTATTGTAGTGTAGTAGTAGAAGTAATATTATCATTCATACATTAAAACATCTATCACATAAAAGGGTACTGAAATGAAAAATCTTCAAAAAATGTGTCTTATAAACTCTTGTCATTTTAATGCGCTTCTAGAGATTGCAAGACTAACACTACTGGAGCATAATAAAGGCGAGTGTCTGTCAGATTGTTGGATGTTTGTCCGGTTGTGTACATAGGACAAAGCTGATCATAACGAAATGAATAATACAATAATTTTGATCAAATCATCATTCACCTGAAAAATTAGCGAAGCGTAGAAACTTCACATTCGCATGTTGTATTTAACAAAACTTTTTTCATATCTTGGTGTGTCACACCTGAACAATCACTCAGGCTATCAGAGCGTGATAATAATAAGTTTTTGTCAGGCGATGTAGTGAGTCGCCAGTTGTGTTCCTACGGTTGAAATTAATATATATTATCATTAACTCAGTAAGACATCTATCACATAAAAGGGTACTGAAATGAAAAATCTTCTATCCCATCCAACCTCACCTGTGTCTTATAAATGCTTGCCATTATAATGCGCTGCTAGAGACTATAACAGTGACACTAACGGTGGTTGACACATGTGGTGGTTATACATGACAGATAATAACGAAATGAAGAATACAATCATTTAAATCAAATCATCACAAACATGAAAACGTATCGAAGCGTCGAAACTCCTCATCCGCATGGTGTATTTAACAAAACATTTTTCGTATCATGGTCTGTTAAGCCTGTACAATCACACAGACTTAAAGAGCATGTTACAAAAAAGTTTTTGTCAGGTAGTTTAGTGCGTCGCCAGTCGTATTCCTGCGGTTGAAAGCAAATTAGTAATATTGTGATAACACTGAAACATCTATCACATAAAAGAGTACTGAAATAAAAAATCTTCAAACCCATCTAACCTCACCTGTGTCTTATAAGCGCTTGTAATTTTTATGCGCTTCTAGGAATTGCAAGACTAACACTAGCGGGGCATAGTAAAAGCGAGTGTCTGTCAGATTGTGGGATGATTGCTGGGTTGTGTACATGCTAGATAATACCGAAATGAGTCATAATAATTAAGATTAAATCATAACTCAAATGAAAACATAAGGGGGTGTAAGGAGGCACACTTACCATCTCAGTGCCCCAAGTCAACCTCACCTGCACGTGGTGCACCCTGCTGAATAACAAACGAGGCTCTGACGACCGACAAGTAGCGGGATAACCACTGCTATAAAAACTTCACAGCTAAATGGCACAGACTAGTGATGGGCAGCAGCGTCACCAGCGCAAGAAGCTGTGATCTGCGATCGCCAACCCGCATGCCCAGCATGGCGATTATGGGCAAACCCTCCAAATGGCAAGCCAAAATCAACCACGGCCCCCAGTTCCCGGCCGCCTTGCTATTCCTGATTTTGGCGGCGGTCACGGTAACGGCAAGGTAGGGGGTGCGAAGAATCCCCGGGTTACGAATAGCCGCCAAACCCAACTGACCTTGGCTAGGTACAACGGACGCACGTTACGGCTCGACAAACACCTAGTGCAGCTAGAAGAAGAGCTCGGAAAGATAAAGTGGCACATTCTTGGGTTAAGTGAAGTCCGAAGAGAGGGGGATGACACCATAATCCTTGATCAGGCCACCTTCTGTATTTCCGAGAGGGAGACCAGCTATCCCAAGGCGGAGTCGGGTTCCTGGTAAACAAATTCCTTTGTGACAACGTTGTGGAAGTCTCCAGTGTATCGAATAGGGTAGCGTACGTCGTAGTTCAGCTCACCAAGAGGTATAGCCTCAAGGTTATCCAAATATACGCACCGACCTCGGCACACTTGGATGACTTAGTGGAAGAAATGTACGAGGACATTTCCAAGGCTTTGCATTCCACCACTAAGGCCCACTACAACGTTGTTATAGGGGATTTTAACGCTAAAGTGGGAGAACAGATTTGCAGTGAATCAGTAGTAGGATTCTACGAGTTTGGCAGCAGAAATCATAGGAATTCCTTCTTTAAGAAACAGCCCCAAAGGAAGTGGACGTGGCGAAGCCCCGACACTATGACAAAAAATGAGATAAACTTCATCATAATGGATAGGAAGCATATATTCAGAGATGTCCCAGTGATCAACAGGTTCAATACCGGCAGTGATCACAGACTTATCCGAGGCTCTCTGAATATTAATTTCAAGCTCGAGCGAACTCGTTTGATGAAGTCCAGACTCCGTCCAACTATGCTTCAAACTATGTTAGGATCTGAAGCGTTCCAGTTAGACCTGGAGAACCGATTCGCTGCCATGGAAACCACAAATGACGTCGACCAGGCCCTCGACCAAATGGTGGGAATCCTCAGGGAAGAAGGTGTGAGGTTTTGCAAAATGCGGCGTACGGGCAGGAAGTCCAAACTTTCAAAAGAGACTCTGGAGCTTATGACGGAACGATGTGAAAACCCACCTGTCACTTCGTCAGAACATCGGGCACTCAACAATAAGATAAGATCATTGGTACGACGCGACCTCAAACGCTCCAATACACGCTTTATAGAGAAAGCGATTGAGCAAAATCGGGGGTCGAAAGGTTTCGTCCAACCACTTGGAAGGAGCCACCTGACGAAGTTGACTACATCTAGTGGGGATGTCGTCGTTTCGAAGCCGGAGATCCTTTCGGAAGTCGAAAACTTCTACGGCCATTTGTACGCATCGCATGCATCTCGACCTGATCCCGAAAATGAGGATTCTAGAGCCACTTTAACCCGCCACTTCACAGAAGACCTGCCAGAAGTCAGCCAAGACGAAATCGAGGCGGCTCTCAAATAGCTTAAAAATGGAAAAGCCCCTGGTGAGGACGGGATTACGACCGAGCTCCTGAAAGCGGGAGGAATACCTGTACTGAAAGAGCTTCGGGAGCTCTTTAACTCTGTCCTGTTCTCTGGGAGAACTCCAGAAGCGTGGCGAAAGAATGTGGTCGTACTGTTCTTTAAAAAGGGGATAAAACCCTTTTAAGAACAACAGACCCATTTCGCTCCTAAGCCACATATGTAAACTGTTTTCAAGAGTCGTCTCAAATCATCTAACGCGGAGACTCGACGAATTTCAGCCGCCGGAGCAGGCCGGGTTTCGAGGAGGATACAGCACCATAGACCACATCCACACAGTGCGGCAGATTATAAAGAAGTCCGAGGAGTATAGTCGGCCGCTGTGTCTTGCGTTTGTGGACTTTGAGAAGGCTTTTGATTCTATCGAGACCTGGTCTGTTTTGGAGTCTTTGCAGCAATGCCAAGTCGACTGGCGATACATCCAAGTGCTGAGATGTCTTTATGAAAACGCCTCAATGACCGTCCAAACTCAAGACCGGCAAACTGAACATATCGCCCTGCGTCTAGGAGTGAGACAAGGGAACGTAATCTCCCCAAAATTGTTTACTAACGCACTGATGTGTTCAAGACGCTAAACTGAAGTGGACGCAGAATTAACATCAACGGCAAGTACATCTCACACTTAAGATTTGCAGACGACATCGTCATATTAGCGGAATCGCTGCAGGACTTGCAGCAGATGCTGTACGGCCTAGTTGATTCTTCTGTAAGCATTGGTCTCCGTATGAACTTGGACAAAACACAGGTTATGTTCAACGATCACGCAACTCCGGGACCGATTACGGTCAATGGCGGTGCCCTCAAGGCTGTTCGAGAATACGTTTACCTCGGGAAAACTCTGCAGTTTGGTAAAAACAACCTTGAGAAGGAGGCTAACAGGAGAATTCAGCTGGGCTGGGCAGCATTTGGGAAGCTTCGTCGAGTCTTCTCGTCACGTATTCCACAGAGCTTAAAGACGAAAGTCTTCAACCAATGCGTCGTACCTGTTATGACCTACGGAGCCGAAACGTGGACACTCACGGTACGGCTGGTCCACAAATTTAAAGTCGCTCAGCGAGCTATCTAACGAGCTATGCTTGGAGTATCTCTGAGGGACAGAATCCGGAATAAGGTGATCCGGCAGAGAACCAAAGTTGTCGACATAGCTCATAAGATTAGCAAGCTGAAGTGGCAGTGGGCCGGCCACATTAGCCGTCGAACTGATGAAATAGAAATAGAAATAGAAAATGCTTTATTATCTATAGTATGGTGACAAATCAATTGTACAATAATTTGGTACAGAGATGTGAAACTAATTTATCTACTGGCTCCCAAACTAGGTTTATTGCCTGTGACTTGAGAGTCAGTGATTCCAAAAACTTATGCTAGCATAAACTACGTACGATACACCAATAGACTTCTTACATGGTTATGGTTAAATATTAACTAAATTACAAAAGCATAGGAAATAAAATATAAGATAGGAGAAGAGAAATTTGTGTGTGTGTGTGTGTGTATAATAAATAAATAAATATCTTTGGACAACCAACACACCGTTATCTGCTATCTATCCCAAACTAGGCAGAGCCTATGGCAACCAAACAACTGATAAATATACATATATATTTCTAAATACATACATATTATAGATAAATAACACCCAGACACAGAACAAATTATTGTGCTCATCACACAACAATTTGTCTTGGGTGGGAATCGAACCCACGACCTCAGTCTTGGCAGTCAGGGTCACTAACCACTAGACTAATTATGCGTCTCAAGTTACTTAGGACTGGGTGAGAAGCAATTTTTCTGTTTCATCATAAGACCGTTCCATAAGCCACACCTTCACCGTATTTTTACATTGATGGTAATTCAATTTGTGCACCTGGAGAAATTTATTAACTTGGTTATATAAACTATAACTGAGGTAGATAAATGGACGTTTTGCGAAGGCGGTCTTATGTCTTACTGGTGGGATAACAATATCTGCACGACCTTTGGTACTTATTTGTAATGGCAGTCGATGTCTTCTTAGTACACACTGTAACACATGTAGAGTATCTGAAGGGCTTGCAAAACATAACTTTGAGAACAGCCTTCTGGGCCCTTTCTAATTTTAAAAAGAGTGAGTTGCTAGTGCCACCCCATGCTGGCAAGCAATATAAAAGCAGAGATTGGCAAAGTGAAAAATACACCAACTTAAGTGTGTCTGTGTCTGCTGAACAGCGAAGTTTTTTAAAGATTGATATGAGTTTTCGCGTTCGGGTTATCAGGTTATCAATGTGGCTATACCAATTGAGATGTTTGTCAATCAGCACTCCTAGGTATTTTATGTTTGGTATGATTGTTAAAGGAAGACACAGACAAGAAGAATGCATTTGACACCCATGATTGGTATGGGCTTGTATAGTGAGTGATGTGCTTGGCTGAGATTGTTTTCTTAAAGAGAAGGAGACTAATTTGGTTTTCTCTGCATTTAGGGTCAACAAGTTTTTGGTTAGCCAATCCATAACAGCGTTTAGTGCAATCTGAGCATTTTTTTCTATTACCGCTAATAAGTAGAGCTGTATCATCAGCGTAAGTAAACATCGAGCAGTTAGTTAGAGAAAGCGAACACAGGTCGTTTATATAGATGAGGAATAAAGTTGGGCCTAGAATGCTACCTTGTGAAACACCATATTCAATTTTAGCTTTGTCACTTATTACCTCACCTATTTTAACATGCTGGTGTTGGTTCTCCAGATAACTTGAGAAAATATCCAGTGCGATACCGCGTATTCCCATGCGTTCCAGTTTTGATAAGAGTATGGGCACAGAGACATTGTCGAACGCTTTCGATATATCTAGAAATATACCAAGACATTTCCATTTGCTATTCATAAGTTTTGTCACCTTTTTTGAGAACGCAATAACCGCATCTTTTGTAGCGATTCCAGCTCTGAAACCGTATTGGTTTCCGGATAAAAGGTTATTGGCTTGGAGGTAAGACAACAGACGGTTGTTCAATATTTTTTCTAAAATTTTTGAGATAGTAGGTAGTATAGAAATAGGTCTATAGTTGCCGACACAGCCTCTGTCCCCTCCCTTGTGAATTGGGTGAACTAAAGCCGTCTTGAAAGCATCTGGGAAAACACCTGTGGATATTGTGAGGTTGCAGATGTGCGTGATATAAGGAACTAAGATATGGCGTGTTAATTTCAAGATGTTTCCAGAAATGCAGTCAACTCCTGCTGTAGAGCCCGATTTAAGATTGCTGACCGTTGGGGTAGACGTGTTCTTGGGTGGAGACCGCGAATCGGCAAACGTAAGGTAGGACGCCCTCAGGTGAGGTGGAGCGACGATCTTCGCAGGGTGGCTGGTAGCAGCTGGATGAGAGTTGCCGAAAATCGGGCTTAATGGCGTGCAGTTGGGGAGGAACATTACAATGCGTAGAAAATTCATATCTTCATGGTGTATTTAACAAAAAAAAAATCATAATATTGTCTGTGACAACTGAACAATCACACAGGCTTTCAGAGCATAATAAGAATAAGTTTTTGTCAGCTGGTGTGGTAAGTTGCCAGTTGTATGCGGTTGAAAGGAAATTAATTTTATCACTAACGCACTAAACCATATATCACATTAAGAGGTATTGAAGAGAAAATGTTCAAATCCATCCCAAACTCACGTGTGTCTAATAAACACTTGTCATCCTAATGCGCTGCTAGAGACTATAACAGTGACAATAACGGCGGTTGTATACATGACAGATAATAACGAAATGAATAATACAATAATTTAAATCAAATCAACACAAACATGAAAACGTATCGAAGCGTCGAAACTCCTCATCCGCATGGTGTATTTAACAAAACTTTTTCCGTATCATTATGTGTAGTGAGTCGCCAGTCGTATTCCTGCGGTTGAAAACAAATTCACATAAAAGAGTACTGAAACAAAAAAATTTCAAGCCCATCCAACCTCACCTGTGTCTTATAAACGCTAGTAATTTTTATGCGCTTCTAGAGATTTCAAGACTAACACTAGCGGGGCATAGGAAAAGCGAGTGTCTGTCAGATTGTGGGATGATTGCTTGGTTGTGTACATGCTAGATAATAACGAAATGCGTAATACAATAATCAAGATTAAATCATAACTCACATGAAAACCTATCGAAGCATTGAAACTCCACATCCGCATGGTGTATTTAACAAAAACTTTTTTCATATCATGGTCTGTTAAGCGTGAATAATCACTCAGACTTAAAGAGCATGATATGAAAAAGTTTTTTCAGGTGTTGTGGTGGGACGCCAGTTGTATTCGTGCGATTGAAAGCAAAATAGTATTATCCATACTAATATTATAAATGGGAAAGTGTGTATGTCTGTTTGTCAGTTTTTCACGGCAAAACGGAGCGATGATTTGACGTGATTTTTTAAGTGGAGATAGTTGAAGGGATGGCCAGTGACATAGGCTACTTTTGTCTCTTTCTAACCCCCCACTTCCCTAAAATGGGGGGTGGAACGCGCCAATCTCAGGAACGACTGGTTAGAATATAAAAAATCTTTTTGAGTCGGGTAGCCCATTTATTGAGGAAGGCTATAGGCTCTATAACATCATACTACGATCAAAAGGAGCGGAGCAGCAACAAAAAAATGGACGAAAATTGGCAGGCTGCGATGCGACTGGAAGGGTCAGGGGAGCAAATATTTGACGCGGATGAAGTCGTGGGCAGAAGCTAGTTATTATAAATACACTGAAACATCTATCACATAAAAGAGTACTGAAATAAAAAATCTTCAAACCTCACCTGTGTCTTATAAACGCTTGTAATTTTTATGCGCCTCCAAAGATTGCAAGACTAATAATAGCGGGGCATAGTAAAAGCGAGTGTCTGGCAGATTGTGGGATGATTGCTGGGTTGTGTACATGCTAGATAATAACGAAATGAGTAATACAATAATTAAGATTAAATCATAACTCACATGAAAACGTATCGAAGCGTCGAAACTCCACATCCGCATGGTGTATTTAACAAAAACTTTTTTCATATCATGGTCTGTTAAGCCTGAACAATCACACAGACTTAAAGAGCATCATATGAAAAAGTTTTTGTCAGGTGTTGTGGTGGGTCGCCAGTTGTATTCGTGCGGTTGAAAGCAAATTAGTATTATTATGAATACACTGAAACATCTAGCACATAAAAGAGAACTGAAATAAAAAATCTTCAAACCTCACCTGTGTTTTATAATCGCTTGTAATTTTTATGAGCTTCTAGAGATTACAAGACTAACACTAGTGGGGCATAGTAAAAGCGAGTGTCTGTCAGATTGTGGGATGATTGCTGGGTTGGTGTATATGCTAGATAATAACGAAACACCATACCAAAAACACTTTTCCTCAACAAAACAGTCCTATATCTACCTGTGCGTAACAGGTTTTGGTGTTGAGATCGCAAAGTTACATCTCGATGTCTGCTTTCCGATAAACTTAAAAATAGATGTTGATTACATTTAACAAAGAGAGCAATTTCTGAAATGTAAAGGCACGGAAATGTCAACAAATTATTAGTTTTAAATATTGGAACACAGCTGTCAGTCACTTTTAAACCAAATATTGCTCGTAGGCAGTGTTTTTGGGCATTAAAAATACTCTCTCTTTCTGTACAATTACCCCAATATATGTTGTGAGAGTATGATATAAATAAATTTTGGTCAGCTGGTTTGGTGAGTTGCCAGTTGTATTCCTGCTTCAGCCTATCGCATGCCACTGAAAATAAATACAAGCCGAGGACTCCCCACCAAGGAGGCCGGCGAGCCGAGCTGACCCAAGGAGGGGAGAGGCTCGCCACGGAGGGGCATCCCTCTGGAGGGACCAGTAGTAGGGCCCCCTCAGAGTCCTCCGGTGGTGAGTCGGACGCTGCCGGCTGCTCGGAGAAAATGGGCAGGTTCGTGGAGGTCGTGGCCGTGGCCATCAAGGCGGCGACTTTAAAAAGGCTCCAGACGTCGAAAGACAAGGCCATATCTGCTGCCACAAAAGCCATCGTGGCGGCAGCAAAGGCCTTTCGCTCTGGGCCTCCGGTGGTAGATGGGGTGGCAGAACTGCGGGCGGAGGTCACCCGCGTGACTGCCGCCATGGAGCTCCTCCGAAAGGAGAATGCGGAGCTCCGAGCGGACCTGGCCAGACTCCGAGGAGCCGCCCCCCAGGAGGCATCGCAAGGGGAAGCGCGGCATGGGCAGGGCGGGCTCCTGCCTGCACTGCTATGCATGTGCGGCGGCTGGCATGCCGGCCGAACACCGGGCTGGGAGTAAGGCCTGCGCTGTAGCCGCCAAGGCCAGAGGCAAGGGCAAGCCCTCCGCCACCGCTGTCACCACTGTCGCCGCTGCCGCCTCGACCACTGCTGTCGTGGCTGGCACCGCCACGGCAGGGCCCTCACAGGGGGCTCAGGAGGGGGCTGAAATGGAGTGCCAATAATAGGTTCTCCATTGCGCCTCCTCCAAGAGGATATCAACCACTGCGCCACCGCTCAGGATCTGTTACTCCAGAGCATGGCGCAGTGGTCGATTAAAATCGCTGTGGTCGCTGAGCCGTACTTTGGAGGAGGACCTGAGTGGCTCAGTGACCCTCATTTCGTCGGCCGCCGCTGGGACCCAACCCTCGAGGCTGTCAAGAGGGGAAGGGGTTGCGTAGCAGCACGGTTCGGGGAGATTGTTGTGGTGGGCGTATACTTCTCCCCGAGCCGAACTCGCGCCGAGTTCCACAACTCCCTTGCGGAGTTGAGAGTCGTCGTCGTCGGGTTCCGTCCCCTCCCCGTGCTCGTACTCGGGGACTTCAACGCCAAGAATTTGGCTTGGGGTTCCCGGAATACGGACGTGCGGGGCAGGATGGTGGAGGACTGGACTCTGGAGACAGGCCTGGTCGTCCTAAACCGGGGTTCTGTCCCTACGTGTGTACGGATGCGGGGCGACTCAGTGGTGGACATTTCGTTCGCCAGCCCCACTCTGTCAACGCAGGTCATTGATTGGCGCGTCATGGAGGGGGTGGAGACATATTCCGACCACCGGTACATCCGGTTTGACGTCTCCGCCCAGACCTCGAGCGCGCCGATCCAGCAGACCCCGATTGGTCCGCGGTGGGCGCTGAAGAATCTGGATCGGGAGCTTCTCCTGGAAGCCTCGATCGTGCAGGCGTGGGTGTCACCACCGGACAGGCCTACTGACATCAACGACGAGGCCGAGTGGTTCCGGGAGGCCATGTCCGAGATCTGTGACGTGGCTATGCCCCGAGTCCATCCAGGACGGGCTTGGCGCCAGGTGTACTGATGGAACCCAAAGCTGACAGCGTTGCGCGAAGCGTGCGTTGTGGCGCGACGCCGGTACACCAGGCACCGCAGGCTCCGTATCCGACCTCCGGATACGGAAGCCATTGAGGCGGAGCTATATGAGGGGTACAGAGCGGCGAAGACAGCCCTCCAAGACGAGATCCTGCGGGCCAGAGGACTGGCCCGCAAGAAGTCGCTGGAGACTTTGAACAGGGACCCATGGGAAGGCCCTACAAGACCGTCCGGGAGAAACTCCGCCCATGGGCTCCTCCGCTGACTCAGAGTCTTCGGCCCCAACTCGTGGAGGGCGTGGTGAGCGCTCTGTTCCTTTCGCTAGGGAACATAGTCCCCCACCCATGGCTCCGCCTCCTGCGGTGCCCGATGCTGCTGACCACACCACCGATTACGACGACAACGCTCCAGAGGTGACCGAGGTAGAGTTGAGAGTGGCGGTACGTCGGCTAAATGCCAAAAATACCGCCCCAGGACCCGACTGCTTGCCTGGCAAAGCATGGGTCCTGGCCTTAGAGGCTCTCGGGCCTCGACTCAGGGGGCTCCTAAGCGCATGCTTGGAGAGGGGCCAGTTCCCACTTCGTTGGAAGACGGGGAAACTGGTCCTCATTAAGAAGCCTGCGCGCCCAGCGGACTCTCCGTCTGCTTACCGGCCCATCGTGCTGCTCGACGAGATGGGCAAGCTCTTTGAAAGAGTGATTGCAGCCCGCCTCGTCGGGTGGCTGGTGCGGGAGGGGCCGGACTTCTCGGACGGCCAGTACGGCTTCCGCAAGGGGCGCTCTACGGGACGGAACGGACGGGAGATGCAGTGGCCCGGGGTGGGGTCGTCTTGGCAGTGTCTCTAGACATCGCCAATGCCTTCAACACACTGCCCTGGAGTTGCATTAAGGAGGCACTCCGGCATCACCGGATGCCGACCTACCTCTGTCGTGTGGTCGAGGCCTATCTGACGGATAAAGGCGTTATTTACCCTGGTAACCAGGGAGAGTGGAACCGGCGAGAGATGTCGTGCGGTGTCCCACAAGGATCGGTCCTGCGCCACATCTGTGGGACATCTGTTACGACTGGGTGCTGCGCGCCGACTTCCCTAGCGGCGTCAGCGTAGTTTGCTATGCTGACGACACGCTGGTCCAGGCGCAGGGGAGGTCGCACGAGGCGGCGGCCGAATAAATGACACGTGGGGTTGCGACAATCGTCGATCGGATCCGGCAATTGGGACTCGAGGTGGCCTTGCACAAATCCGAGGTCATGGGTTTTCATGGTCCTCGGAACGCGCCGCCTGCGGGTTTCCGACTCACGGTAGGAGGGGTTCACATCGGCGTCGAGTCGACTATGAAGTACTTGGGAATTATCCTCGACAGCCGGTGGAACTTCGTCGAGCATTTCCGACGTTTGGCTCCCAGACTGGAGCGGGCTGGGCCTGCCATAAAGCGGCTCCAAACACCTCCTGCCGGAGGCTCTACACGGGGATCGTGCAGTCCATAGCCCTCTACGGGGCACCGGTGTGGGCGCCCTCATTGAGGCTGCTTCTCATAACCGAACATTTCTAATAACAAAAAATAGTTTAATTGGCGCTTAGTTTCGAGTTTTATTTCATTATAATTATGTTGTGGTAAGGGCTCACTAAAGTTTATGTCAGCCACATATGAGAAAGTACAACTCACCACAATCGACTCCGGAGCTCCGGTTGAGATGCTATGTGCACTATAGGCAAGTGCTGTAATGCAAAATTTGCCAGTGTATTTTAATTAACAGAGACTTTACAGTGCTTGTAAAAGGCAGCTAAGTCATAAGTACTAACACAGTATAACACCAACATTACGTATACACATAGTTCGCAATAAACGTTTTTGACTTTGACTTTGACAATTCTTTGCTCGTAACTGGACGGCATTTAAACGACGTCTGCCAGAAACTGAAAACTTCAGTATTCTACCTGTAAAGGAATGTGTACTTAGTGAAACTGGACACATATCATAACAAACGAGACAAAGTTACTTATCTCCAAGCTTCCAAAAGTGTTTGTTGTCGCTCAATGTGAACTTGCGTGACCTTCCCGGGATGAAGTTACCGGTCATGCTGGACTATAAACAAATAACCGTCTTTTGAAAACAAAAACTTATATATCATCAATATTCTAATTTATGATACTGAATTTCGTTTGATTTCTGATACAATACTATACTTACTTTCAAACATAATATTGAGTATGCGTGTTTGTGTTCAAGAAAATAACAAAAAGTTGCTGACCTACACCTGTTACCATGGATTCAGTACATGACCCTGACCCTGCGTTGAAATGTTTCGTCGGTAGCGATACATTTTCAAACCCATCCAACCAGAAGTGTATCTAACATACACTAGCTCGTTTCATGCTTAGTATGATAAATCAGCCACAAACCAAGCATTAATCGAGCGAGTGTCTGTTAAATAGCGAAGTGAGTATCCAGTTGCGTTTCTGCAGATACTGAGTTAGCATAGTAATAACACGTACTGTCTGAAAAAGGATAACTAATTATGCAGATTACGGCTTACATAATTGTTGTGTTACTTTAACCATTTACGCAGCGCACGCAACGAAAGCTCTTGAAAGTAATAATTTACCTCGTTTTTGCAACATTTTGCATTGGTGCTCCGCTCCTATTGGTCGCAGCGTGATGTTATATAACCTAAAGCCTTCCTCGATAAATGAGCTATCCAACATTTGACATAGTTCCTGAGATTTGTACGTCCAACCAAACAACCTCTTCAGCCGAATAATATTAGTTTAGACATACTCGTAGTAAAGTATTTAGATTTGATTACAATTAAAAGAGTTATAGTGAGTCAATCTTAAAAGATGGCCATATGCTCTCGAAGACTTTTTTTTAACGTTTTAAGAGAAACAATTCCGTCATACATGATTGTTACGTTACTTTAACCGTTTACGCAGCGCACGCAACGGAAACTCTCAAAAGGAATGAATTTTCCCCGTTTTTGCAACATTTTTCATTGATGCTCCGCTCCTTTTGATGGTAGAGTAATAGTATATAGCTTATAACCTTTCGCGATAAATAGGTGACTCAATACAAAAATAATTTTTCAATTTAAATCAGTAGGTCCTGAAATTAGCGCGTTCAATCAAACAAACAAACTCTTCAGCCTTATAATATTAGTATAGATTATACAATTACAAAACCAATCATTAATATTTTATAAACAGCAAGACATATATCAAATAGGTGATTATTTCTATAAAATAACGATGTGCAGCTTCTGCCCAATCGTTTGATTTCCATGGTTTTTCTTCTACTCCAGCGCTGATTATTAATGCAACGAGGAATCTGAAGATTATCGATCTACATAGTGGGTCATGGGTTACACGTTGTAGAACCTGATAATCCCCAAAACCTTCGGTACTAGGTAGTAGCGATAGCAATCCCTGTGTCCCTGGTAGAATTAAATTGGACTTATTAGGTACTTGGATGTATGCTGCTGTGTCAGCTGTGTGACATACGTAAGCATTCGAGCGAGTGTAAATGAATATTCATTTAAAACCATATTATTGTGGTCAATACAAAATTAATTATAAAAAAAAATATATCCGTACAAAATATTATAGCATCAAGACAGTATAGAACTTTACAAAACAGGTAAGAATAGTTTTAACACGTGCTTTTGACAAAAATATAATAAAATCATGTAGACTAACAAACATCAATCACATAGCTAAATTTGCAACGGACATAAACAATAAATGTAAGGAATGGTCTTTTTTGATATTTGTAAAGAAAACGCGATTATGTTTTAAAATATATTTTTTACATTTGAAAAAAGTAACTCTAAATGAATCACCCATAACCTCAATACTTCAGGCAACATTGATTATTTCCAATAAAGTAAAGGCTGAGCGTGCACGCCTTCTGGCTGTGGGCGAGTGGGAGTCAAGCCTCTGGCTTTAGGCACTACCGTCACCCAACATAGGAACTATGTTGAGTGACACCACCTTTCGGCTTGCTACTTGCCTGCGTCTGGGTGCTCCTTTCGTGGCTCTGCATCGCTGCCAATGCGGTGAAGGTGTCGACTGCCTCGGTCACCATGGCCTATCCTGCAGTAGAAGCGCAGGACGGATAGCACGGCACGCCGGCATCAATGACATCATCCGTCGTACTCTTGTAGTCACCGGGGTGCCAGCTGTTCTAGAGCACTATGGCTTGGCACGTGACGATGGGAAGAGACCAGATTGAATGACCATAATGCCCTGGAAGTTAGGTCGGCCTTTGGTGTGGAAAGCAACATGTGTCAACACCCTTGCGCCATCCCATCTTCTTAGCACGGCGGGCTGTGCTGGAGCGGCTGCTGCAGGTGCGGAAAACCTCAAACGGCGCAAATATTCCAACCTAAGTGGAAATTATATGTTTAAGCCGTTTGGGGTTGAAACTCTAGGGCCATGGGGTCCGAGTGCCCACATAATATACCGAAACATATAATATAATTAATTGTTGTACTTAAGAATGTTCTGTTATCAAAATTATATTTAAATGTATTGTGTAAACAATTGTTGGCTAACCTAAATAAATAAATAAAAATAAATAAAAAACATTGCCAAGCGGCTGGTCGACTCTTCACGTGACCAGAGGGCTGGCCTATTTTTTGGGCAAAAAATCAGCATTGCCATACAACGTGGCAATGCTGCCAGCCTTTTGGGCACGTTTCCTGTTGACAACGATGGAGACGAATTTTTGATGTTTTATAATTATTTATTTATATATACATATATGTACATATTTTTTTTTCTTTGGATTTAGATTTAGATTTTAAATTATGTAAATATTGTAAGATATTGTATATAAACAAAATAAACATAAAGTATATGGCTAAATACATTATGGAAAACTGCCCAGGAAATATAAACCAAACATTGTATTATGAGTTAGTAACAAGATACTGTAACAAACTAACATTGATTCTTTTATAACCGAACATTTCTAATAACAAAACATATTTTAGTTGGCGCTTGGTTTTGAGTTTTATTTTATTAGAATTATTTTGTGGTAAGGGTTCATTAAAGTTTATATCAGTCACACATAAGAAAGTACAACTCACCACAATCGACTCCGGAGTTCCGTTTGAGTTGTTGTGTGCACTATAGGCAAGTGCTGCAATGCAAAAAATTGCCATTGTATTTTAATGAATGTACACTTGACATTTCGGTGCTCGTAACCGGACGCACTTAAGCGACATCTGCCAGAAACTGAGTACTTCAGTGTTCAACCTGTAAATAAATGTGTATTTCGTGAAACTGGACACATATCATAACAAACGAGACAAAGTTACTTATCTCCAAGCTTCCAAGGGTGTTTGTTGGCACGTTTGTTGTCGCTCAATGTGAACTTGCATGACCTTCCCGGGATGAAGTTGCCGTTCAAGCTGGACCTTAAACAAATAACCGTCATATCAGTACAAATACTTATATATCATCAATATTCCAATTTATGATACGGAATTTCGTTCGATTTCTGATACAATATACTTACGTTCAAACATATGTTGAGTATGCGTGTTTGTGTACAAGAAAATAACAAACAGTTGCTGACCTACAACCTGTTACCATGGATTCAGTACATGATCCTGGCCTTGCGTTGAAATGTTTCGTCGGTAGCGATACATTTTCAAACCCATCCAATCAGAAGTGTATCTTACACACTAGCTTGTTTCATGCTGTATGATAAATCAGCCACACACTAAGCATTAATTGAGCGAGTGTCTGTTAAACAGTGAAGTGAGTGTCCAATTGCCGTTTCTGCAAATACTGAGTAAGCATAGTAATAACACGTGCTGCCTGAAAAAGGAAAACTAATAATGCAGATTATTTAACATCAATCACATAATGAATATTAGAAAATACTTAAAGTAACGATAAATATTCAAATCCATCCCATTACAACGTGTATGTACCATCTACTCGCCTGTATCATGCGTTGCTGGAACAAACACAACGGCTAGTGAGTGTCTGCCTTATGCAGAATTGAGTGTTTGGTTGTGTCCCAGCAGATAAAAAGAGAGTTTATTCATTATTACTGACTTTAATAATAACTGACTATTAACACATATTGCCTTTTATTTCTAACTAGCTGACCCAGCGAACTTCGTACCGCCTCAGAATCAATAAATGTTGTGTTAACTTATCAGATCCCACCAACACAAAGCAAAGAGCACCAAGTACCATATACCCATGTTAGATCAAGTTATGACAAACTGGTACTTTGAATGCATAAAGCTTCTAATTTCTAGCTACCACACACCCATGATAGGTTAGCTCCTACCAAATTATGCCAACCTGGTACTTCGAAGACATAAAGCGTTTTCTAGCTATCAAACACCCATCTTAGGTGACTTTGTATTCTTAAATAAGTGTTCTTAAATTTTCTAATTTCCCGCCCAGTTTTTTAACTTTTTTCTTTAATAAGAACCTTCTCCTGACAATAACAAACATAACAAAGAAAAAAAAAGTGAAATTGGTCCAGCCGTTCACGCGTGATGGCGTGACCAAGGGAAATAGGGATTCATTTTTATATATATAGATTATACAATTACAAAATCAATCGTCAATATTTTATAAACAGCAAAACATTTATTAATTAGGTGATTATTTTCTATAAAATAATGTTGTGCTGCTTCTGCCTAATCGCTTGATGTCCATGGTTTTTCTTCTACTCCTGCGCTGATGATTAATACAACGAAGGATCTGCAGATTATCGACCTACAAAGTGGGTCATGGGTTACACGTTGTAGAACCTGATAATCTTCAGAACCTCTTATACTATGCAGTGGCGATAGCGCTCCCTGTGTCCCTGGTAGAATTAAATTGGACTTATTAGGTACTTGGATGTATGCTGCTGTATGACATATGTAACCACTGCAACAACCATTCGATCGAGTGAAATGAATATTCATTATATGCTGCTGTATGACATACGTAAAAACTGCAACAATATTTTTGCAGTGGCTACCATTCAGGCGACTGTAAATTAATATAGACCCTGTTACTGTTAGCAATCAATTCAAATTGGTTCTCGTTTATCCGAACATTTCTAATATCAAAACATGTTTTAGTTGGCGCTTGGTTTTGAGTTGTTATTTTTTATTTTTTATTATAATTATTTAGTGGTAAAGGTTCACGAAAATTAATGTCAGTCACAAATGAGATAGTCACCACAATCGACTCCGGAGTTCCGAATGAGATATCATGTGCACTATAGGCAAATGCTGCAAAATCAAAATCAAAATCAAAAGTCATTTATTCAAACTAGGCTGAGAGTCAGCACTTTTTGAACGTCAAAGTTACAAAAGACAGTCCCCCCAAAACGCCCGCCCTTCGACACTTCCTAGTGCTTTAGCTGGGAAGAAGAAGTGGCGGAACAAACTCCCCAGCAGCACAGCTGTCTGTTAAGTTAGAAGAACTTGATTCTATACAATTGTAAGGAGGTAACATTATGAGACACAAAACATTAAATTAAATGATTTGCCATCTGTCAGCTAGCCAACCCAATAATCCAGGAAATAAAATGAAATCTATACTCAAGCAAAAGCAAAAAATATTTTTATCATGTAAATAAAGGTACCAAAATAAAGGCCTCCTGGCATAAGGGCGTGACAGCTTACATATGCAATGCTGAATCACGTTCACATAGCTGTTACGACCCGAGTTACAACTCGAGGCCTCAAAATGATATATTAGGACCATCGGCGTAAAAACAAATAAACAGGTAGGTAATTAACAACAATACCAACATCAAGGTCAGCAAGACGACCAGTCACCACAAGCAGCACCCGTTCACGAGCATAACGCAAAGATCAGCCATTACCCCCCTCGCCTTATTTGAGGGAAGGGGGTAACCCGACCCCTGACGCTACCGCAAGCATTGACATCTAAGGGAGCATGACGAACTTGCTGCCGGTTGCTCAGGCAAGAATTGAATGACAACTTGTCGAGGTCGCTAGCTAATCATTTTATGCAATACTAATCATTATAATATGTCAAAGCATAGAACATGTCAAAACCAATAAATACACAAAAAAAAATGACTAACACAGTAAAAAAAATATATAATAAAAATTATATTACAGCTATATAACCTATCACTAGGTACGCTAGTACTGGAGAAAGAACACAAACATTGTCTTGAGTTAATCACAGCGACCAACTAGTTTTGTCATTTAAATAGTCGTTGATGGAATAATCAGCCTTTAGACAAAGGTTGGATTTTACTTGAGCTTTAAACGCATTAAAAGGTAATTCTAGTAAATAAGGTGGTAGCTTGTTGTAAAATGTTATACCAAGCCCAACAAATGAGTTATGCACCTTATGAAGCCGGTGAAAGGGAACACGTAGTTTGTCCTTATTTCTAGTGTTAACAGTGTGAAAATCACTGTTTTTAGCGTGTAAGTGTAAATTTTGCCTAATATATAAGATGTTGGCGAAGATGAATTGTGATGCTACCGTAAGAATACCAATATCTTTAAAAAAGTCCCTTAGAGAAACTCTGGCACCTAGCTGGTAAATTGCTCGAACAGCTCATTTCTGAAGGACAAAAATATTTTGAATATTAGCGGCTTTGCCCCACAGTAGAATACCGTAAGACATAATGCTGTGAAAATAACTAAAATAGACTAACCGAGCTGTATCAACGTCAGTATATTGTCTTACTTTTTTGACGGCGTAGGCGGCTGAACTGAGCCTCCCCGCTAGACTTGAAATATGTGGGCCCCACTGTAGTTTGCCATCCACTGCTATGCCCAGGAAAACTGTCGAGTCTACAGTTTTAAGAACCTCTTTATTTAAGACGATTTCGGGACCTAGATTTCTAACATTCGGTAAGGCGAACTTTACACATTTCGTTTTCTTGGCATTGAGAACTAAGTTATTTGCCGTAAACCAATCCGTAACCATTGAGAGTGCACTGTTTACGTCTTCAAAATCTTGTCTGTTCCTATCTACTTTAAAAATAAGAGAAGTATCATCTGCAAACAGTACAACGTCACAAATACCCTTTAAAAAGAATGGTAAGTCATTGATATACACTAAGAACAAGAATGGGCCGAGTATAGAGCCTTGAGGCACACCTAACTGAACCGTTAGCCCGGTAGATTTTACACCATTAATATCTACACATTGGAACCTATTATGTAAATAAGAATTTATTACATTTAAAGCTTCGTTATGGACACCGTAATGACGTAGTTTACGCAAAAGCGTGTCATGGTGCACGCAATCAAAGGCTTTGGAGAGATCACAGAATACTCCGATAGCATTTTGCGAGTTCTCCCATGCGTTAAAAATGTGTTTCAAGAGAGTAACACCCGCATCTGTAGTTGAACGACCTTTCGTAAAGCCATATTGCTCATTATGAAGGAGGCTGTTTAAATTAAAATGTCTTAACAACTGCTTGAGTATTAACTTTTCGAATATTTTGCTAAATGCAGGTAAGATAGAAATAGGCCTAAAATTAGAAACGTCTTTTTTATTACCTGATTTAAATAATGGTATGACTTTGCTACTCTTCATGAGGTCAGGAAAAGTTCCGACATCAACACATTTATTAAAAGTAACAGCTAAAGAGGGGGCTACGATGTCTATTATATTACTTAATAGTTTGATGGAAATGCCCCAGAAATCACCAGTGTTTTTAGACTTAAGTGTGTTAAAAACATTAACTACATCACGAGGCGTTACATGTTCAAAATTGAATAGGCAACTACTTTTAGGCACACTACTATGCAAAAGGTTTTCAGCTTTAGACGGGGAGGAATTTAAGGAGCGAGTCGTAGTTATAGGTATTGTTGCGTACCGTTTATTATCTGTGCGACTAACGGAATGCGCGTGTAACGAAGTGACATCTGACATGACAGTTTTGACGTTTGACACTTTCTCTTGGAATTTGGTGGGAAAAAAGGGAACACGTCGCCGCTTGAGTCTCGCGATCTTTTTGTAAAGTAATCCCTTAACCGGTCGTTTTTGGTGGACAATGGACCATGACCCAGTTGTTTGAGTTAATAACCCCTATCTTGGTGTAATAACACGGGTTTTGGACATATTTTGGAGAAATAGTTTGAAGGTCATTCAAGTGACGCTATTGGGGAACGAGTGATTTGAAGACCGCATGCTGTGATTGCCTCAAGCCTAAGTTGAAGCGGAATCTTGCCAGAAGAATACTCGTAACGTCACCACACAATACAGATACACTCACTTACATACACAGATCCAGGTAACCGGTAAAACAGGTGGTCGTCGCCCATCAGGTGAGTTCCTTTGTTCGTTTTATTGTAGTTAAGTTACTTGCAATTGTTCTCTTTTGTTGTATGGTAAGTGTTTGATTTGATTGTCTGCTCCGCGTACGGCGGACATTACGCTAGCCACTCTTGTCTCTAGAGCCCCACGGTTATCACACTTCCACTGCGCATTTAAAACCGTATTGTGGGCCTAGTCTGGCAACGTACATTTTGGTAGCAGAGCGTGGTTTTAACCTACAAAACCACCAAATTGGTAATTTTACAGTAGGCTAATTACTTGGCAGTCTCTATAAGGGAAGTAGTAATTCGCTGTAAATATTTGTTATCGGTAATTAATTGTTTGTTAGAAATAATTTGGAATTTATTGAGTCGAGTAACTCATATTGCCGGGGGTCAACCAGGTTTGCATATATGCTTCAGAGTTGGTTAGATTGAGCTATGCTATAACCTCTTGTTGTTGTTATTTGACCTCTGTTGTATTGAATGTCAGGAAGACATTAAAATATTGAGTTTGTACCATTGATATGGTTATTTGTGAAAATTAATATTTGAAAAATTATTGGCATTTTTGAGTATTACCATTGTTTTGAGTTGGAATAAAGGATTATTATTGTTGTACCATTAACAAAGTGGTTTGTGAACTTAACATTTGGAATTGGATTGGAATTTGAATATTTGAATTGAATTGTGAAATAGAATTTTGAACGTTGATATTGGGTTTGAATTAAAATAAAAGTTTATTGTTGAATTGAATTGAAACCAATTTAATGTTATTTCTTGAGTTGCTGATTAGTCAGTTTGGTAGTTTGATTGTAGTTATTTTGTAATATATTGTTTGAACTTTGTTATTTAATTATTTTGTTTGGTATATTGAATTGTATTGTTTGTGCAATGGCATACAAAGCGGTGAGAGAGGCAATCAGTGGATTGACCACACAGCTGCGGTGGTTCGCTTCAGCTGCAGCGACCGCTGAGCGCCAGGATCTTGAGGGGATCACTCTTGCTCGGTTCGAGCAGTTGAACTTGAGACTCGGCAACGTTGATGCTCTGCTCACCCGCTACAACCAGTACATTTGTGAAGTGGATTTGGAAGTGCTGGATCAGGCAGCACGTGACAAGGTCCTTGCTGACTACGACCAGATCTTGGACCTGGGGGATGTCATTGGTCAACGTGCTCGGGAAATATTGGAGAGCCGGACACCTGTCCAGGTCAAACCGGAGACCTCGGTTGTTTCAGGTCCCGGACTATTGAGTAGACTGCCTACTTTGGAACTGCCACATTTTGACGGTCGTCTGGACCACTGGTTAAGTTTCCAAAACCTGTTTGAAAGTTTGCTTGATGCACGCTCGGACCTCAGACCCGCCCAAAAGTTGGCCTATTTGTTGTCCGTCCTGGAAGGGGAGGCCCGAGCCTTGGTGCAGCATCTGTCTTTGACTGACTCAGCCTACCCTACCGCTGTGGAGCTACTCACCCGGCGGTACCAAAATAAACGTTGTTTGGCTGACGTTCATATTGGATTGATTTTGGGGTTACCGGTCATTACTAGTTTGTCAGCATTGCGTACTGACCTGTTGAACCCGTTGGTGGCAGCGACCAACGCTTTAAAGCAATTGGACTTGCCGGTGGACCATTGGTCTTACCTTTTGGTGCACGTTGTGCTGCAACGGCTTCCTGCCGATTTGAGGGCTCGTTTCGAGCAAAAGTATGGTGGGGATAGTGTCACACATCTCCCCCCGTTTGATGACCTCGTCCAATTTTTGGAGGATGAGTGTCGGTTTGTGGACAACTCTGGCGTTGCCACTGAGTCATGCCAGCCGTCTTCCCGGCCACGAGACCAGGGACGGACTAGGGCTCGCGGGCCTGTTGATGGTCGCCCCGCCGCTCGTTTTGCTGGCACCCAGAGTCGTCCTGGTTGTGAGTTTTGTAGGGACACGGGGCATGGCATGGCAACTTGCGCGGCCTTTTTGAAGTTGCACATGAGTGCCCGCCGCCGAATTGCCAAAGCACGCCGCATGTGCTTCTCTTGTTTGGGGGCTCACTTCCATAGGGACTGCCCCAACCCCCGCCCTTGTAGAATTTGTAGGGGGTCCCATTTGGACATATTGTGCGCTAACGCGAACCACGCTGGCAGACCAGCCTCTGATGAAGGTTCGCGTACGGGGGGGTACCATGGAGTTGGTCACCGGGCTTCTGCCTCGCCGGTTCAGAACCGGGGAGAGGCCCGCAATTTTGAGCGCCGCACTCCACCCCCCGCGCAAGTTGATCGGGAGCCGCGCGACAGCCATTTGGTCTCCCCGCGTAAAGGCGATTACGCAATTGTTGCTAGGCAGCGCTGGCCAGACCAGCACCGCCTGCCCTCCCCTCCTTTGGCGGAACGTTCCCGGTTGGAGTCACGCCCCCCGCCATTCAGGCCTCCGGTGGGATATGCCCATCCAGCGATGGCGCGTGGCTCGGGACACCGCGCGTACGAGGCATTTGAACTCCATCCTCGTCGGGAAAGATTTGGGCCTGGGTGCGGCGATCGGTCGCCGCCCAGGCATTGTTAGGACATTGGCGCCTGCCCCGCTAAGGTACCCCTCAGATCGACACGGTTTTGTTGCCAACGGCATCGGTCAGGTCTGGGGGCCCACGGGGGACTCTGTTGTGGTCCGTGCCATTTTGGACATGGGAGCCCACGGTTGCCTTTTGTCTATTGTTTTGTTGTTTGTTTGTATTGCTTTGGGCAAAATTGTTTTCTTGAGCGCCTTTGGACTGCGGGACTTGGCTGGGACGAGCCAATTCGGGAAACCCTGTTGGAAGATTGGCTCCAATTTGTATCCGCACTCCCTGCAGTCAACGAGGTCGTGTTACCCCGCGCTATCCTCCCCCCTGGGAGCTACACTGCCACCATTGTTTGTGATGCGTCTTCGCACGGATATGCAGCTGTTGTTTGTCTGCGCACCGTCTGCGCAACAGGCCAGGTGAATTTGTCACTGGTCTTGGCCAAGAGCAAGGTGGCCCCCCATCCGGACGGCACTGACCGTCCCTAAGTTGAGTTGTCAGGGGCGGCGCGTCTTGTGCGTCTATTGAACCACGTTGCTCACACTTTGGGTGGAACTGTGGACATTCGGGTTTCTTACGCCTGGACGGACAGTCAAATTGTTTGTGTTGGTTGAAGACGTCCGTCCACTATTTGGAGGTCTTTGTTGCGTACCGAGTGTCCCAGATTCAAAATTTTGATACGCCTTTGATTTGGAGGCACGTGCCTGGAGATTTGAACCCAGGCGCCGTGGCCTCACGTGGATGCATGGCACCCCGCTTGTTTGCTTGCCCCCTATGGTGGGGACCAGACTGGCTGACTCATACCGAGGATGATTGGCCTCGATTGCCAGTCTTGATGTCGGGTCCTTTGCCCGGGCTCAAGGTGCTCGTTGTTGGAACAAAGGACCCTGAGTTTGATGAGTCGATTTGGCTCCCTCGACAAATTGTTGAATTGTTGTTTTTTGTTGTTGAATTGTTGGTGACTGATCGTCACATTAAGAACTCGCATGCCGGTTGCAATGCGCTGTTGGCCATTCTGCAGCGAGAGTTTTGGATATTGTCGGGAGCCGTTAGTAAGTTGAACTCCTTTTGGTCGATACGGGTCTTTTGTTGTTTGGTTGTTGACGGTTGAGGCACTTAGCCTTCCTTATGGGGCCCGTCACCCCTTTTGTTGCCTAAGGAGGGCCATTTGGTTGTTGTTGTTGTTGTTGTTATTGTTGTTTGGTTGTTTTGTTGTTTGTTATTGTTTTGACCCTCCAGCCTGCCCCCATTGGGGGGGTATTTTGAGGCCGTGGTGAAGGCGGTTAGGGACTCTGGCGCAGATTGTTGGGAGACACCGTTCTCACCTTTAAGGAGTTAGCTACGGTATTTTGCCGCTTTGAAGCTGTATTGAACTCGCGTCCATTGTGCCCGCTGTCTACGGACCCGAACGTCTTGGAGGCCCTGACCCCGGGCCATTTTTTGATTTGACAGCCACTTGTCGCCCTGCCGGAGCACCCTTTTGTCGATGTGAGCCAAAATTGGCTATCGCGGTTTCAGTTGGTGCAGCAGCTCGCTCAGAGTTTTGGAAGCGTTGGAGCTTGGAGTATTTGCACATCCTCCAGCAGCGCGTCAGGTGGACTGATAAAACGCAACCTTGTCGGGATTGCCAAGTGATTAGCGGACGGGAAGGCCCGTCCGGGGGGGGTAGATGTTGCGTACCGTTTATTATCTGTGCGACTAACGGAATGCGCGTGTAACGAAGTGACATCTGACATGACAGTTTTGACGTTTGACACTTTCTCTTGGAATTTGGTGGGAAAAAAGGGAACACGTCGCCGCTTGAGTCTCGCGATCTTTTTGTAAAGTAATCCCTTAACCGGTCGTTTTTGGTGGACAATGGACCATGACCCAGTTGTTTGAGTTAATAACCCCTATCTTGGTGTAATAACACGGGTTTTGGACATATTTTGGAGAAATAGTTTGAAGGTCATTCAAGTGACGCTATTGGGGAACGAGTGATTTGAAGACCGCATGCTGTGATTGCCTCAAGCCTAAGTTGAAGCGGAATCTTGCCAGAAGAATACTCGTAACGTCACCACACAATACAGATACACTCACTTACATACACAGATCCAGGTAACCGGTAAAGCAGGTGGTCGTCGCCCATCAGGTGAGTTCCTTTGTTCGTTTTATTGTAGTTAAGTTACTTGCAATTGTTCTCTTTTGTTGTATGGTAAGTGTTTGATTTGATTGTCTGCTCCGCGTACGGCGGACATTACGCTAGCCACTCTTGTCTCTAGAGCCCCACGGTTATCACACTTCCACTGCGCATTTAAAACCGTATTGTGGGCCTAGTCTGGCAACGTACAGGTATGTTGGCAAAAAACTCATTAAATGCCTGTGCTACGTCAGCTGCCGTATTTACTAATTTGTTGTCGACCATAATTTCAAGTTGTTTTTCTTGTTTAACCGATTTACCCGTTTCATTGTTAATGATTTTCCAAGTGGTTTTTATTTTATTATTTGAATTTTTAATTTGATCGCTTAAAAATTTAGATTTAGCAAAAGCACTAACCTGTTTAAATAATTTTGAATATTTTTTTACATACTCTAGGAAAGGAGTATCAAACCTGTGCAATGCAAAAAATTTCCAGTGTATTTTAATTCACATACACTTGACATTTCGATGCTCGTAACTGGACGCACTTAAGCGACGTCTGCCACAAACTGAGTACTTCAGTGTTCAACCTGTACAGAAATGTGTATCTCGTGAAACTGGACACATATCATAACAAACGAGACAAAGGTACTTATCTCCAAGCTTCTAAAGGTGTTTGTTGGCACTTTTGTTGTCGCTCAATGTAAACTTGCATGACCTTCCCGGGATGAAGTTGCCGTTCAAGCTGGACCTCTAAAACAAATAACCGTCATATGACAAGAAATACATAAATATCATCTATATTCCAATTCAGTATCATAAATACTGAATTTCGTTTGATTTCTGATACAATATACTTACGTTCAAACATGTGTTGAGTATGCGTGTTTGTGTTCAAGAAAATAACAAACAGTTGCTGACCTACAGCCTGTTACCATAGATTCAGTATATGATCCTAACCCTGCGTTGAAATGTTGCCTAGATAGCGATACATTTTCAATCGCATCCATTCTTCCATCCTCTTAGGGGTGGAATTTCAAAAAAACTTTTCTTAGTGGTTACTGACTCTTCACAAAATACACACCCTTCAAATTTCATGTCCCTAAGACCGGTGGTTTAGGCTGTACGTTGATATATCAGTCAGTGAGTCAGTCACTCACTCAGGACTTTGAATTTTAGATATATAGATAATAACAGGTGGTTATTTGGATAGACTGCTGACGTCCTGCTTCCGCTCAATCCTCTGGTGTCCAATGTTTGCCTTCAGCTCCTACGCTGATGATCCGTGCAGCGAATGGTCAGAGACTTACCAGTTCGTGTCGTATCCACGACATGGGTTACACAAACACAAACTGATAAATCTCTAAAACTTCGCAACATAGAAGTGGTGAAGAAGATCAGTGTACCACTGGTAAATGAGATCAATATTAGATTCATTTAAGTTTAAATGTCCTTTCCAAAAACCAAACATTTGCAATAAGATTATTATTTTTTATTTTATGCTTTTCCACACAGTTCGAGAATTTATAAAACAAACTATGAATCTTTATATCCCGCAACAAAACAAAGCATATTACAACAAGATAATTTTAGAGTAAATCAGAAAAGGGTATTTATGTTATAACTGCACTATTATGTTTGTTCCGTGTATCACTAAAACGTATTATCAGTTTTTTAAATATATTTTATAATATGATAACACAGACACTTACTTGTCAAACATTTTTTGTCTCAGCATCGGACACGATTAAATCATTTTTTAAGCTCCGTGTATGCTGACCTCGTGCTGAAGCTTGCTCTGTTGTTTGTAATGTGAAAGGAATGTAGGGTAGTATTACTGTAGGAACTGTTTGTTCGTCCTGGGTTTTTGAGAATGGAAGGTCTGGTGTCTTTTGGTGACTACTTTTGCTAACGTCACCGCCAACACCCAACAACAAGAGACTACAAGGCCGAGTCATAAACTCCCAAAACAGGATTTCCTCGAGATACTCGAGCGTTGCTTCAGAGAACTGCGCGATGCCATCCTTAACTGCAACTGGAACTAAGAAACAAGTGCGAATAATGCACATCAACGTGCAAGGGCTCCGTGGCAAATTCATGGAAGTCAAGCATACCGTGAATAAGTATAACGTTGACATTCTCATACTAAACGAGATAAAAATTAATCTGGACGAACAAAGGTACAATATACCCGGCTACGACAAAATTTACGAAAGAAAAGAGCAACATCTAGGCACCGTAATGTACATCAAACAAGGCCTAAGATGGGCCCAAACTCAGCTGATAGACAGTATCGACGACGCAGATATACGCATAGAGGGATGCAGTATCAATCTTTACACCAAACACACAACCAATGACAAGATCACAATCAAGGGCATCTACATACCGATACCGAGACAGGCGGATCTCGTCGATGAGTTCGATACGCTGATACTCGGAGAAAGCGCCATCATCATAGGCGACTCGAACCTACGCATGAGACAACTTAATCACACCAGAGACTTGGGCCTGGGAACCGTACTCCGTGACGCAATCCAACGCGGTTCCGTAAGACTCGTAAACACAGGTCAACCATCTCGGCCCACGAGCCAAGGAAACAACATACTAGACACAGCAATTGTGAACCACGATCACTCACCGTTAGAATTTAAGTGCCAGCAGAGGGAGTGTATTTCCTCAGATCACCTCCCGTGGACATTAGACCTAATAATCGGTAGCGACTACGAACAACCAATGAGTCGCGATTTGATACAGACAAGCAGGTAGACAAGCCTTCGAAGAGCTGCTTGCTAACAACATGAACTCAGAACTACAGATCGCCTCACATGACGACTGTGAAATGTATATCACAGAAATAGAAAAGGCCGTCATCAAAACACTCGACGAGTTGGCCCCGCTGAGAATCGTTGACTCCAAAGACAGACTTCCAACATACATAAGAGAAAGAATATCCGAGCGCAATGACAAGAAGCAGCGTGCCTGGCGAGAAGGCAATACAATGCCTGTAAACATCAATTGGCTAAAGATTTTACGCAACATAAAGATGCCGAGTGGACCAAGCTACTCGAAGACACAAAAGATAATAGGAAACGCATGTGGGCTGTGCAAAAAGCAATGAAAAAGCCCATCATGAAATTGCCGTACTTCAGTGATTGCACCAATGAATTAGAAATCATCGATAAAATGGTCGATACAGCCATAGTTAAGGAAGCTACTATCGATGTAAGTGACGAAAGTACAGAAATCACTACACCATTCGCACCACCCGATTGAACATCAAAACACGAGGTCAAATTAGGTCTAAGACGCTTCAAGAACAGCAAAGCCCCCGGACCTGACGGCATCAAAGATCGCAATATTCAAGCGTGTTATGGACTACATACTCGAGACGGGTTACTTCCCTAAACGACGGAAAACCAGTACATGTATTTTTCTGCATAAGGCGGGTAAGGATCACAGTGATCCCAAATCGTAAAGACCCATCAGCTTACTCAACATCATGGGCAAATGGGCCGAGAGAATAATACTCAACCGCAACGAAACAGAGTTAAGTGACTTAATACCCAGCCACCAGCATGGGTTCACGAGAAACAGAGGCACCGCCACCCAAATCCTTCGTACAGGCAAATACATCGCCGATGCGCTGGATAAGGGGCATAGCGTCGCCATGATATCGACTGACCTCAGTAAAGCCTTCGATTCAATCAATCATAAAGGACTCTGCCGAAAACTTATCGACGCTGGAGCACGCAACAACATTGTAAAGATGATCGAGAACTATCTGAGTAACAGGACAATAAGAGGTAGCTTCAGAACCACTTTGGGAACGGAGCAGCGTGTGCCACATGGGGTGCCCCAGGGATCGATACTTGGTCCAGCGATCTTCAATCTCTATGTGGCTGACCTACCAAACGAAAGAATAGCAGGTCAGAAGCTGTCACAGTACGCCGACGACCTGTGTATACTCAACGCAGCTGAAAGACCGGACCATGCTACGCGCCGAGCAGAGTGGGCTGCCATCGACATAATCGACTACTACAAAAAATGGGGCCTCAAATGCAATGTCGATAAGACAGAATGCATAATGTTTTCTCACAAGAGACCAAGACTCAACAATTTGAACACAGGGTATCGCAATTACGTTCAATTACGTGGTAAACGCATTGCATTCAAACCGGAAATAAAATACCTCAGAGTCTGGCTGGACAAAAGACTTTCGATGAATAAGCATGCCAAGGAAAATATTGAAAAGGCCAAGAGAGTCAGAGGAGCGCTGCATCCAATCATCGGCTATCGCTCCAAGCTAAGTGTCGACGTCAAGCTACTTGTCATTCAAGCATGCTTACTGCCAGTAATAGACTACGTAGTAATACAACTGCTGCCGAGGTACAGCAAAACAAATCTGCTCAAGCTTGAGAAGCAGTATAAAATGGCATTGAAGAGCGCCGCAAGATTACCCAGACGCACTGACACCGATCTATTCTGGGGGATCTTACAACAAGACCCGTGGCACATTCATGCGCATGATCTCCACGGCGACATGATAGAATGTCTCAAATCTCTATCGATCGAGGGGCTACAAGAACAAGGCCCGGCATACACACGCTATGGACAACACAATCCCTTTCTCTTCGCAACTAGAGTAGGAGAAATTGAATACATCAATAAAAAAGATAGGGAAAAGCCGCTCTTCAAACGACTAGCCCCCTTCCGACAGCGTAGGCTCTGACTGTATAGTCACTCTATAAAGTAATAAGCGGCTTGCCGCTGGGGCTAATCCCCACTCTTCATCGTTATCCTCACGTTAAATTATATCATCATGAGTAATAGAGGAAACGACTAGGAAAGGTTTCAAAAGCTCCTACTCTACGGACAGATTGAAACACACAATTCAAAATGAGATTTATAAGTGATATGTAAATAAAACTAGAGAAATAAATAAATTCTGATTCTGATTCTGATTCTGATTTTGATTCTGTCTTTTGGTGAGGTAAAAAGTCTATCTGGCTGTGGTGTGGCTGATTGTGGTAATATGAATAGTGTTGATGATGGTGATTGTGGTACTACCTGAAATAATAAATTACATTAATATAGTGACATAATCTACTGCAAACACAACAACGGATAGACACTAGGCATAAACGATTACTAACACAAAAGTTGATAGACAATGCGTTAACCTCTCCTAGCTTTGTCTCCTGCTATATCGTAGGTACTCTCCGCACCTAAGATGTTCAGTATTTTAAACTGGTGTCTGAGAGGCTGTGGTAATAACACAGATTGGCATTTCTTGCTTGAAACATGCTTAAAAAATCAATCTTTAACATGATGATATAGTAAGACATGCTTTATGGTAGGTGGTTATTTTGGATAGACTAATTAATAATTTGCTGCTTCCGCACCATCGCCTGATGTCCAATGTTTGTCTTCAACTTTTGCGCTGATATTCTGTGTAGCGAATGATCAGAGTATTATCAGTTCAGAACGTGGGTCATAGGTTACACGAACCCAAACTGATAAAACCCTAAACCTTCGCAACATATAAGTGGCGATGAAGATGAGTGTGTCACTGGTAGTACTAAAATTGGAAAAATTAGGTTCGTAAAAATATAAAGGGTAAGTAAATAATGTTGTTAGTAAATATGGAGTTAACATTACCATTTACATACAGATTTACGTACTTACTGTTTTGCTACCATCGCCATTAAAATAACCTTTCCAAAGTCTAAACATTTGATAAAAAAAAATTGTGCTTTTGCCACATAGAACCACAGGATGCAAAAATATACAAAACAAACTGTGATTCTTATTCCTTAAATAAAACATAGTATATTATAACAAGATAATTTTAGAGCAAAGTCGAATAGTCATTTTAATATAGGCACTATTTAATGTGTTTCTTACATATCTAAAACATTATTTCAGTTTGTTACATGTATTAATAATAAGATTACATACACACTTAATTGTAAAATATATGTTTTCTAAGCATAAGACACACAAAAATCATTTTCCAACTCCATACACGCTGACCTTATGCGGAAGCTTGCTCTGCTGTTTGTAATGTGGAAGTGTGGAGGGTGGTATTTATGTAGGAACTGTTTATTGGTTTTGGGTTTGTATAAATGGAAGGTCCTGGTGTCTAGTGTTGAAGTAAAAAGTGTAACTGGCGATGATGTGGCTGATTGTGGTAATGTGACTAGTGTTGGTGATAGTGATTGTGGTACTAACTGAAATAATAAATTACATTAATATAGACGCATAATCTAATACTAACACAACAACTGATACTCGCTGCGTTTACCTCTCCTAGCCCAGTCTCCTACCATACCATAGGTACTCTCCGTGCCTTTAATGTTTAGCATTTTTTTACTGTTGTCTGACAGGATAGGTATTGGTCTGTGATTGCCAGTTTCAACACGGGCGGAATTCACACGTGCATCATCAGCCCACGTCATCTTTTAAATACCCCTCCAAGTCTGTAATACTTAACAACATTACAATGATCATAGATATAAATCTTAAGTATATGTTGTTTTGTAAGTGGATCCCAAAATAAATTTACACACATTCCGCCACTGTTCCACAGTCTTATTTAGCTCATATTTCTGCAGAATGTGTGGAATGGACCCACTCCTCATCTTGCCCTTCATGCCATGAAGGTCCCCAAAATTCGCAATTGGCATAATGAGTGTGGTTGGACTTGTAGTCTTCAACATATCAATATGACGGGTAGTATGTCGCACGCTGCAAATCAATTATATTTAATTACTATGTGAATATGTTCAAAACACTTGCTGAGGTGCTAGGAAAGGAAAGCTAAAGTATGATCAAGGTGTCATAGCAAAGAGATAACAGTATTGTTTCCACTGTGTATTTATCCACGATATTATCAGAAGATGACAAAATCCTCTTTTAAAAGGTTTGATTTTTGTTGTATTCATTTAATAGACAACTACGTTCTCTTACTTTAATCACACTATTTTTTTTTAAATTGCAATGTTCGCTTAATAATAACTTAGTAACAACACAGAATGCCTTTTCTTGCTGATTTTTTTTTTCATAATGTCAATATTTAACATGATTATATGGTAAAGCATACATTATGACAGGTATTTCTTTGGATATGATAATGATGTGCTGCTTCCACACCATCTTCTGATGTCCAATATTACTCTTCACCTCCTGCGCTGATGGTCTGTGCAGCGAATGATTAAAGGATTTGCAGTAATTTACGTGGGTCATGGGTTACACGTAAGCATACTGAAAACCCTTTGACCTTCACAACAATGAAGAAGAAGAAGATCACTATGTCACTGTTTTGACTACCACTAGAACAATTAGGTTCATAAAAATATAAAGGGTAAGTGAAGAATGTTGTTAGTAAACAGTGAGTTAACATTATCTTTTTTTACGTACAGATTTACTTACCTCCTTTTTTTTTTTGCTGCGATCGCCATTAAAATATCCTTTCCAAAGGCTCACAGAGTGTAACACAATGCGAAAGTTTATTTAAAAAAACTATGATTCTTAATTCCGAATTGAAATTGAGCATATTATAACACGATTATTTTAGAGCAAATTAGAATAGAGTTATTATGTTATAACTGCTCTATTGTGTACGTTCCAGATAGTGTATTTTAAAGTGTAACTGGCGGTAATGTGGCTCATTGTGGTACACAAAAGTAAAATCAATCTTTAAGGTGATTATACAGTAAAACTTCTATATGACAGATTCTTATTTAGATAGACTAATGATGTCCTGCTTCCGAACAATCGTCAGATGTCCAAAGTTAATCTTCAACTCCTACGCTTGAGAACTGAGCCGCGAATGATCAAAAAGATTATATATTTTATATACATACCTACAAAAATCCCTTTAACCTTCACAACTCAGAAGAAGAAGATCATTCTGTCATTATTAGAATTAAAAATTGAAAAATTTGGTTCATAAAAATATAAAGGGTATGTGTAGAAGGCCATTAGTAAATCTAGTTAACAGTATCATTTACATACAGATTTCATTACTACCTTGTTTTGCTGCCATCGCCGTTTAAATAACCTTTAAACGATATAAACATGTTTTTTGATTTTTTGCTGTTGCTACGTAATGTATCACAATGCGAAAATTTACAAAACAAATTATGATTCTTTTTGTCCTGATAAAAATCATAGTATATTACAACAAGATCATTTTAGAGCGAAGTAGAATAGAGTTAATATGTAAAAACTGCGTTACTGTATGTATTCCTTACACGGTATCTATCACATAATTTTAGTTTGTTACTTATATTAATAATAAGATAATAAAGACACTTACTTGTCAAACATTTCTTGTCTCTAGTAGTAGTAAAAACTGTAACTAACGGTAAAGTGGCTTATTGTGGTTATGTCACGAGTGTTGTTGGTGGCGATTGTAGAACTATCTGAAATAAAAATTACATTAATATATTGGTATAATCTAATACTAATACAACAACTGATAACCGTTGCGTTTACCTCTCCAAGCCGTGTCTCCTGCCATACCAGTGATACTTTCCGTGCCTTTGCTGTTCAGTATTTTTCTACTGGTGTCTGACAGGCTTGGTATTGATCTGTGATTGCCAGTTTCAATACGGGCTGAATTCACACGTAGATCATCAGTCCGCGTCATCATTTAAAGACCCCTTCAAGTCTATAATATTTAACGACACTACAATGATCATAGATATAAATCTGAAGTATATGTTGTTCTGTAGGTAGATTCCGAAATAAATATACACACATTCCGCCACTGTTGCACAGTCTTATTCAGCTCATACTTTTGCAGGACGTGCTTCAGACGGACCCACTCCTCATCTTGCTCTTCATGCTATAAAGACCCCCAAAATTCGCAATTGGCATAATGAGTGTGGGTGGACTTGTAGTCTTCAAAACGTCAATATGACGGGTGGTAAGTCGCACGCTGCAAATCAATTATTTTTAGTAAGTATATGAGTAAGTTTAAAACACTTTCTGAGGTGATAGATAGTAACCGAACAAAAAATTATGAAAAGGTGTCACAGCAAAGAGGTAACAGTAATACTTCTATGTTTATCGAATATATTAGCAGAGCATGACACAATCCTCTTCAATAAGACGTTATTTTTGTTCTATATGGGTTTTCATTTAATAGAGAACTACATTTTCTTATTTTAATCACACTCAATACTAATATTTCATAATGACAGGTGGTTTCTTGGATAAACTAATGATGTGCTGCTTCCACACATTCTTCTGATGTCCAATGTTTGCCTTCAACTACTGCGCTGATGATATGTGTCGTGAATGATCTAAAGATTATCAGTCATATACGTGGGTCATGGGTTACACGTATACACACTGAAAACCCCTTGACCTTCACAACAATGAAGAAGAAGAAGATCACTGTGTCACTGTTGTGACTACCACTGGAACAATTAGGTTCATAAAATTATAAAGGGTAAGTGAAGAATGTTGTTAGTAAACAGGGAGTTAACATTATCATTTACATGCAGATTATTACTTACCTACTTTTTTGCTGCGATCGTCATTAAAATATACTTTCCAAAGACCCAAAATTTGTTACATGGTTTTTATAATTTTGTGCTTTTGCACACAATGCGAAAGTATGTAAAAAAAAAAACTATGATGCTTAATCCGGAAATGAAATTGAGTATATAATAACACGATCATTTTGGAGTAAATTAGAATAGAGATATTATGTTATAACTGCTCTATTGTATATGTTCCGTACATCACCAAAACTTTCTTTCAGTTTGTTACATATATAACACAACCCTACCTGTCAAACATTTCTTGGCTCAGCATAGGACACAATGAAATCATAATTTTAAACTCTGTGCACGCTGACTTTGTCCTGAAGCTTGCTCTTGTGCTTGATATTAGTATGGGGTTAATGGTTGTATTTATTTAGGAACAGCATTTCGGTCATGGGTTTATATGAATGAAAGGTCTGGTGTCTTTTGGTGAGGTAAAAAGTGTATATGGATGTGGTGTGGCTAATTGTGGTAATATGAATAGTGTTGCGGATGGTGATTGTGATATTATCTGAAATAATAAATTACATTAATATACTGGTATTAACGAATACTGACAAAGCAACTGAAAGACACTGCGTTTACCTCTACTAGCCCTGTCTCCTGCCATACCATAGGACTCTCCGTGCCTTTAGTGTTCAGTATTTTTGTACTGGGGTCTGGGTATTGCCATTTCATTGCCAGTTTCAGTACAGGTTTAATTTACACTTGCATTAACAGCCTGTGTCTCCTTTTAAACATCACTCCAAGTTTGAAACAATAGTCTGGAATAATAAGCCACATTAATATGATTTTATTGCATATCGAATATTTTATCAGATAATGACACAATCCTCTTTTGTAAGACATTATTTTTGCTGTTTATGGGTTTTAATTTAATAGAGAACTACGTTCTCTTTTTTGAATCTCCCTCAATATTAATATTTCATAATGACAGGTGGTTTTTTGGATAAACTAATGATTTGCTCCTTCGGTACATTCTTCTGATGTCCAATGTTTGCCTTCAACTACTGCGCTGATGATATGTGTCGTGAATGATCTAAGAATTATCAGTCATATACGTGGGTCATGGGTTACACGTATACACACTGAAAACCCCTTGACCTTCACAACAATGAAGAAGTAGAAGATCACTGTGTCACTGTTTTGACTACCACTGGAACAATTAGGTTCATAAAAATATAAACGGTAAGTGAAGAATGTTGTTAGTAAACAGGGAGTTAAAATTATCGTTTACATACAGATTTACTTACCTCCTGTTTTTGCTGCGATCGCCATTAATATATCCTTTCCAAAAGCTCAACATTTGTTACATGGTTTTATTATTTTGTGCTTATGCAACAGAGTGTAACATAATGCGAAAGTTTATAAAAAAACTATGATTCTTAATCCGGAAATGAAATTGAGCATAATATGACTTAGTCCTTTTGGAGCAAATAAGAATAAAGTTATTATGTTATAATTGCTCTATTGTGTATGTTCCGTACATCACCAAAACTTTATTTCAGTACATAATGTACATATATCTATATATATAAAATTCAATTAATAATAAGATAACACAAACCTTACTTGTCAAACAATTTCTTGTGCCAGCATAGGACATAATGAAATCATATTTTAAGGTCTGTGCACGCTGACTTTATCGTGAAGCTTCCTCTTGTGCTTGAAATTAGTAAGGGGTGAATGGTGATATTTAGTTAGGAACAGCATGTTGGTCATGGATTTGGATGAAGTGAAGATCTGGTGGTCTTTTGGTGAGATAAAAGTGTATCTGGATGTGGTGTGGCTGATTGTGGTAATATGAATAGTGTTGGTGATGGTGATTGTAGTATTATCTGAAATAATAAATTACATTAATATACTGGCATTAACGAATACTGGCATAGCAACTCAAAGACACTGCGTTTAACACTCCTAGCTTTGTCTCCTACCATACCATAGGACTCTCCATGCCTTTAGTGTTCAGTATTTTTGTACTGGTGTCTGGGTATTGGTGTGTTATTTTCAGTTTCAGTGCAGTTTAAATTCACACTTGCATTAACAGCCTGTGTCTCCTTTTAAATAGCACTCCAAGTCTGAAATAATAGTCTGGAATAATAAGCCACATTAATCCAATTTTATTTTTTATCGAATAGTTTATCAGATAATGACACAATCCTCCTTTATAAGACATTATTTTCGTTCTATATGGGTTTTCATTTAATAGAGAACTAAGTTTTCTTATTTTAATCACACTCAATACTAATATTTCATAATGGCACGTGGTTTCTTGGATAGACTAATGATGCTGCTTCCACACATTCTTCTGATGTCCAATGTTTGTCTCCAACTATTGCGCTGATAGGACTCTCCGTGCTTATGATGTTCAGTATGTTTACTGGTGTCTGAGAGTCTATTTATTCATGTGTGATTGCTTGTTTCTGCACGAACTGTATTTGCACGAGCATCAACAGCCTGTATCTTCTTTTAAAGTCTTTCCAAGTCTAAAATAATTAACGACATTAATACACAGCCTTATTCGGCTCATATATCTGCTGTATTCACTGCAGACACGCCTACTCCTCATCTTGCCCTTCTCGCCATAAATTCACCTTACCTTCTTCTTTGTTGTGACCTTCACAACAAAGAAGAAGAAGAAGATCACTGTGTCACTGTTCGGACTAACATTGGACCAAATAGGTTCATAAAAATATAAAGGGTAAGTGAAGAATGTTATAAGTAAAAAAGGAGTTAATATTATGATTAACATAAAGATTTATTGTACTTAATTACTTTTTTGCTGCCATGGCCAATAAAATAAACTTGCAAAAAAATTTGATATGTGACTTTTTAATTTTGTGCTTTTGCCATACTGTGTCACACAATGCAAAAATTTACAAAAGAAACTATGATTCTTAATTCTAAAACAAAATATAACATATTGTAAAAATATTATTTTACACCAAAGTAAAATAGAGTAATTATGAAATAACTGCTTTTTGTGTGTCTTCCGTATATCACTAAAACTTTCTTTCAGTCTTTTACATATATTAATTATTCTGCCCGCGACTTCGTCCGCGTCAAATTTTTGCTCCCCTGACCCTTCCCGTCGCATCGAATTGCCTGCCAGTTTTCGTCCATTTTTAGTTGCTACTCCGCTTCTTTTGATCATAGCGTGATGTTATATAACCTATAGCCTTCCTCAATAAATAAACTATCCAACATAAAAATATTTTTTTTATTCGGACCAGTTGTTCCGGAGATTATCGCGTTTAACCAAACAAATGAACAAACTCTTCAGCTTTTTAATATTAGTATAGATAAGATAATAAAGATACTTACTTGTGATAATTTCTTGTGTCAAAATCGGACACATTTAAGTCATTTTTCAACTTCCGTGTACGCTGACCTCGTGCCGAAGCTTGCTTCGTTGCTTATAAAGTAGAAGGGGTGGTGGGAGTTATTAATGTAGGAATCGTTGGTGCTGGGTTTGTATAAATGAAAAGTGTGGTGCCCGGTAGTGAAGTCAAAAGTGAAACTGGCGGTACATCACCGCCAGTTTTTTCTTTTTTGCTGATTGTGGTAATATAAATAGTGCTGGTGATAGTGATTATGGTACTGTCTTAAATAATAAATTACATTAATACAGTGGCATAAACGAGTACTAACACAACAACTGATAGACATTGCGTTTACCTCTCCTAGCCCTGTCTTCTGCCATACCATGAGTACTCTCCGTGCCTTCGATGTCCAGAATTTTTCTACTGGTGTCTAAGAGGCTTGGTATAGGTGTAATAACACAGATTGCCATTTCTTGCTTGAAACATGCTTACAAAATCAATCTTTAACTTGATTACATACTAAAATATACTTTATGACAGGTGGTTATTTGGATAGACTAATGATGTCCTGCTTCCGCACAATCGTGTGATGCCCAATGTTTTTCTTCCACTACTGCTCTGATGCCGCAAATGATCAAAGAATTATCAGCCATTTACGTGGGTCATGGGTTACACGTATACGCACTGAAAATCCTTTGACCTTCACAGCAAAGAAGAAGAAGAAGACCACTGTGTCACTGCTAGGACTAAAATGGGAACAATATTAGGTTCATTAAAGTTAATGGGTAAGTGAAGAAGGGTGTTAGTAATAGAGTTAAGATTATTATTTACATACAGAGTTACTTACTTCCTGTTTTGTTGCAATCGCTATTAAAATATCCTTTCCAAAGATAAAACATTTATTACATGGTTCTTTTTTAATTTTGAGTTTATGCCGTATAGTGTAATAAAATACGAAAGTTTACAAAACAAACTTCAATTATTAATCCGGAAATGAAGCAGAGCATTTTATAACAAGATCATTTTGGAGCAAATTAGAATAGAGTTATTATTTTATAACTGCACTATTGTTTATGTTCCGTACATCACTAAAACTTTCTTTCAGTTTGTTACATTTATTAATAATAAGATGACAAAGACACGTGTACATATGTTGTCTCAGCATCGGCATAAAAAAAAATCAAAGTCAAAGCATTTATTTCAAATAAGCCCAAAAAAGGCAATTCTGAATGGGCAACAAACTCCATCGTTACCCTTTTAAAATGTTTTTCAATATTTGTATACAATATTTATGTAATAATATGTGAAGACGATGCATCTAAACTAAAGTTATCATACCACAACAGGTAAAATAATTGAAAATGAAGCAATGAGAGATAAATTAATTATATGACAGAAACATGTTGCTCAAATACATTACAAAGGCAAGAATACAAATTTCCTAATATTTTTTACAAGATACAGGTCAATGTATGAGTTATAGTAGTCATAGAATGTAAATCAGTGTCATAGGGGAAAACAAATCTAATATAATTAAGTTAGCAACCAGTTTGATAAACACTAAGACTCTCCTATGGAGCGAGACCAGCATGTTTCCAAGCATTCTTGTCTGGAATGTAATCCTCTAATTTGTAATAAGCTCGTTTACAAAGTGTACTTTTAATATGATTTTTAAACCTCCTTTCATTTAATTGCAATATATTAGGTCTTTACCTATGAAATTGCCGTTCTGCAGTACTGGCCATTTCAAATCAAAATAATTTTTGTTTGTCTAAGAATTCTAATTTCAAATTAATTTTATTTTAAAAACATGGAATTCTTTTTCCAAAAGTAGTCATTTGTTTATTGATTAGTGTTACATTTTCATCGCATTTCAATCTTTTTCGTCATCATGGATAAGTTAAAAATTCGAGTAATTATGGAATATGAGTACCGTCGTGGCAGCAACGCGGCACAAGCGGCACGCAACATCAACGACGTTTACGGAGCTAACACTACAAACCAACGCACCACCTGTTATTGGTTTGCTCGCTTCCGTTCTGGAAATTTCGACCTGAAAAATGAACCTCGCGGTCGTCCGAAGACTTTGGTCGACAATGACGAATTAAAGGCGATTGTGGAAGCTGATGATACACAATCTACGGCTGAATTAGCAGCAGCTTTCGACGTTAGCGTCAAAGCAATATTGGTCCATTTGCGTCAAATTGGCAAGGTAAAAAAGCTTGACAAATGGGTGCCCCACGAACTCAATGATCGCCAGCGCGAAGTACGCGTCGAGACGTGTCTTGCACTGCTCAACAGACTCACAAATGAAGGAATTTTGAACCGAATTGTTACCTGCGATGAAAAATGGATTCTGTTTGATAACCGCAAGCACTCAGCAAGTTGGTTGGATCCTGGTTCAGCACCTAAACAATGCCCTAAACGAAAACTTACCCCTAGAAAAGTGATGGTCACTGTTTGGTGGTCTAGCGCCGGTGTGATTCATCACAGCTTCTTACCAAACGTGGTGAGCATTACTGCAGATATGTACTGTGAAGAACTGAACTCAATGATGGAGAAGCTAGCACATCTCCAACCAGCATTGGTCAATCGCTCGTCTCCGCTGCTCCTGCACGACAACGCGCGACCTCATACTGTACAGCAGACGGTCTCCAAGTTGCAAGAACTAGGGTTGGAAGCTCTCCGTCATCCGCCCTACTCACCAGACCTTGCGCCTACAGACTACTACTTTTTCCAGAATTTGGATAACTTCTTGGCGGGAAAAAAATTCAATACCCGAGAGGCAGTACAAAATGCCTTTGAAGAATTTGTTGCCTCCCGTCCAGCTGATTTTTTTAAGAAGGGCATCAATAAACTGCCTCTGCGTTGGCTAAGATGCATTGATTGCATGGGTGATTATTTCGATTAATACAAATAAAAAATACATGAAAAAAAATCGTTTAATTTATTTCATACAAAACGGCATTTTCATAAGTAAAGACCTATTATCAGAAGGAATTTTGTTCAAGCATTTAACACTGTACCCCAAAAACGATGTAGGTATGTAGTTTTGCTAATCTGAAAAATGGTTGATCTATCTTGCCTTTATTTCTAGTATTAAAATTATGTCTATCGCTTATTTTATTAAAAAGATATAGATTTTTTTTACATACATAATATTTTCATAAATGAATTGGCAAGGTACCATCATAATAGTAATCCTTTTAAATAACTCCCTGAACGTTTCGCGGTGACTTAGATACAAATGGCTCTGACAGCTCTCTTTTGCAAAATTAAAATGGACTCAATGTCAGCAGCCCTAGCCCACAGTAAAATACGACATTATGCTGTGGAAGTAGCTAAGATGGACCAAACGCGCAGTTTCTACATCTATTAACTGTTTTATCTTTCTAACAGCATAAGCGGCCGAGCTTAGCCGCCCCGCAAGAGATGTTATATGAGGTCCCCATTGTAATTTCTCGTCTAGCGTGATTCCTAGGAAAACCGCTTTATTAATAATTTCCAGTATTTCCCCATTCAATAAGATGTCTCATTCGTTACTTCTGACATTAGGTAATTGAAATCGAATGCATTTGTTTTTTTATTTTTCATTAAGTACCAAATTATTTACCGTAAAGCAATCTTGGACCTAAAGAATGAAGTTATTTACGTCTTCAAGAGTTGGTGACCATCTGTCGACTTTAAATGTCAATGATCTGTCATCAGCAAATAACACCACTTTCGGTTGGTTTGGAAGTAAATGGGGTAGATCATTAATGTAAACCAAAAAGAGGTATGGACGCAATATCGACCCTTGAGGAACGCCCATTGCCATTTCAGACCATAATGAGTTTCAATTTTCAAGCTCCGCGCACGCTGACCTTGTGCTGAAGCTTGCTGTGTTACTTGTAATGTGGAAGGAGTGGATGGTGGTATGAATGTAGGAACTACTTGTTGGTCCTGGGTTTGTACGAATGGAAAGTCGGTATGTGTCTTGAGGTAAAAAGTGTTTCTATCGGTGATGTGGCTGATTGTGGTAATATGAACAGTGTTGGTGATGGTGATTTTGGTTCAATCTGAAATGGTAAATTACATTAATACAGTGGCAAAATTAATACTAACACCATAATTGATAGGCACTGCGTTTACCTATCCTATCCCTGTCTTCTGCCATACCATAGGTACACTCCGTACTTTCGATGTCCAGTATTTCTCTTCTGGTGTCTAAGATGCTTGGTATGAATGCAATCGACACTGATTGCTATTTCTTGATTGAAACATGCTTACAAAATCAATTTTTAACATGATTAAATAGTAAAATATACTGTATGACAGGTGGTTGTTTGGTCTTATGATGTACTGCTTCCGCTCAATCTGTCTGATGTCCAATGTTTATCTTCACCTTCTGTGCTGATTATCTATGCAGTGAATGGTCAGAGAATTATCAGTATCAGACGTGGGTCATGGGTTACACGTATAAAGACTGGTAATACCCTAAATCTTCGCAACAGAGAAGTGGCGATGAAGATCACTGTGGCACCGTGGTAGGTCTAAAATTAGAACAATTGTTTATAAAAATATAAAAGAAGTTCTCAAGAAGATACGTAGTAAATAGGTAGTTCACATTATCATTTACATACAGATTTATTAAACTACTTTTTTTTGTTGATTTGAAACATTTTTTTTTTATTTTGTGCTTTTGCCACATAGTGTACATTGCAAAATATACAAAACAAACTGTGATTCTTAATTCTGAAACAAAACACAACATAGTATACCGACTTTAGAGTAAAGTAGAAGCGGGTATATTATAAATGCACTATTTTATGTGTTCCTTACATCACTAAAACTTTCTTTCTGTTTGTTTCATATATTAATAATAAGATACAATGCCACTTACTTGTCAAACATTTCTTGTCTTAGCTTCGGACACAATAAAATCATTTTTCAAGCTCCGGGTACGCTGACCTTGTGCCGAAGCCTGCTCTGTTGCTTGTAATGTAGAAGGAGTGGATGGTGGTATTAATGTAGGAACTGTCGGTCCTGGGTTTGAACGATTTGAAGGTGTGGTGTCTGATGGTGCAGTAAAATGTGTAACTGGCGGTAATGTGACTGATTGTGATAATGTGATTACTATTGTTGATGGTGGTCGTGGTACTATCTGAAATGATAAATTACACTAATATATTGGCATAAACGAGTACTGACACAACAAATGAAAGACACTGCGTTTACCTATCCTAGCTCTGTCTTCTGTCATACCATAGAACTCCCTGTGCCTATGATATTTAGTATTTTTTCTGGTATCTGAGAGTCTGGGTATCAGTGTGTCATTGCTTTTTTTTCAAAACGAACTGAATTTGCACGTGCATGAACAGCCTGTATTTTCTTTTAAAAATCTCTCCAAGTCTGAAATAACAAACCACATTAAAATTATCGTAGATATAAATTTTGAGAATATGTTGTTTTGAAGTAAATTCCAAAATAATTTAACGTCGATACGTTCCACCACTGTTCCACAGTTTTATTCGGCTCATACTTCTACAGCATCCACTGTAGACGCACCCACTCCGCTTACCCTTCTCGCTGTAAATGCCCCCGAAATTCGCTATTAGCAATTTAGTGAGAGTCGACTTGCAGTCTTCAACTCGTCAATTTAACGGGTGGTGCGTCGTACGCTGCAAAATGCAATTATTTTTTTAAATGTATTTTATGAAGAAGATTAGAACACTTACTGAGGCGAGCGTAAAGGAACGAAAATGTATGATCAAGGTGCCATAACATAGAGATAACAGTACCTTCCACTGTGTATATTTTTAGAAGATTTTATCTGAGGATGCCATAATCCTCTTAAAAAAGATGTTATTTTCATTTTATATTGGTTTTCATATAATAGAGAACTATGTTATTTCATTTTGATCATACTCAATGCCAATATTTCACAATATTTCATAGTAACAGATGGTCATTTGGAGAGAGTAATTATGTGCTGCTTCCGCTCAATCGTCTAATGTACAATGTTGGCCTGCAACTCCTGCGCTGATGTATGTGTCGTACATCAATAAAATTTTCGCTCAGTTTGTTACATAACATTAATAATAAGATAACACAGACACTTACTTGTCAAACATTTCTTGTCTCAGCATCGGACACGATAAAACCATTTTTCAAGCTTCGTGTATGCTGACCTCGTGCCGAAGCTTGCTCTGTTGCTTATAATATGAAAGGAGTGTAAGGTGGTATTAATGTAGGAACTTTTTGTTGATCCTGGGTTTGTTTGAATGGAAGGTCTAGTGTCTTGTGGTGAGATAAAAAGTGTATGTGCGGTCATGTGGCTGATTGTGGTAATTTGACTAGTGTTAGTGTTGGTGATTGTAGTACTATCTGAAATAATAAAATACATTAATATAGTGGCATAAACGAATACTTACACAAACATTGATAGATACTGCGTTTACCTCTCCTAGTCCTGTCTCCGCTATATTGTAGGTAGAGTACTTATGATGTTCAGTATTTTCCTACTGGTGTCTGACAGGCTGGTTTATTAGTATTAGTCTATGATTGCCAGTTTCAACACTGGCTGAATTCACACGTGCACCATCAGTCCGTGTCATTTTTGTAATATCCCTCTAAGTCTGCAATATTTAACCGCTTTAATGTGATCATAATATATAAAGTTTAAGAATATGTTGTTTTGTGAGTAGATTCCAAAATAAATAAACGTACCTTCGTCACTGTTCCACAGTCTTATTCGGCTCATACTTCTGCAGCATTCGCTGTAGATGAACCCACTTCTCATCTCGGAATTCTCTCTCTAAATGCCCCCGAAATTCGCTATTAGCAAATTGAGTATGAGTGAACTTGTAGTTTTCAACACGCAATTCAACGCGTGGTGCGTCGTAGGCTGCAAATCAATTATTTTTAGTTAGTATATGAATAAGATAAAAACACTGAGGCGATAGTAAAGGTAGAAAAAAGTATCACAAGTTGCCATAGCAATGCTTATATGTTTATCGATTTTATTTCTTATTCTATTAAATAACACATTCAATAAAAAAAAATCTTGATAAAGTGCAATTTTAAAAAAATAAATTAGATTATGCTAGTGATCACAAACTTTTTTTGATGTGTGTTCTGTTACAAAATGAGAAAATTAACAAAACAAGCTTTGAGTCTTCATATTCTCAAACGAAACATAGCATATAGAATAATTATGTAATAACTACACTATTGTGTATGGTCAGTAAAACTTTCGTTCAGTATGTAACATGTATTAAAAATAAGATAACAAAAACACTTAATTGTCAAACATTTCTTGTCGTAGCTGCATCGGACACAATAAATCATTTTTCAAGCTCCGTGCACGCTAACCTTGTGCTGAAGCTTGCTCTGTTGCTTGAAATGTGTAAGGGGTGGAGGGTGGCATTCATGTAGAAACTGTTTGTCGGTCTTGGGTTTGTACAAATGGAAGGTGTGTTGTCTGATTGTGAAGTAAAAAGTGTAACTGGCGGTAATATGGCTGATTTTGGTAAGGTGACAACTGTTGTTGACAGTGTTGGCGGTACTATCTGAAATAATAAATTACATTATTATAGTGGCATAAACTTATATTAACACAACAACTGATAGACACTGAGTTTACCTCTCCTAGCCCAGTCTCCTGCCATACCAAAGGTATTCTACGTGCCTTTGATGTCCAGTAATTTTCTTCTGGTGTTTAAGAGGCTTGCTATGGTTGTAATAACACAGATTGCCATTTCTTGCTTGAAACATGCTTACAAAATCAATCTTTAACATATACATATGATTACATAGTAAAATATACTTTATGACAGGAGGTTATTTGGATAGACTAATGATGTGCTGCTTCCGCTCAATCGTCTGATTTCCAATGTTTGTCTTCGTCTTCTGTGCTAATGATAATTATTTGCATCGAATGATCAAAAGATTATCAGTCATATACATGGGGCATGCCCCATGGGTTATACGTATACACACAGAAAATTCTTTAACCTTCACAATAAAGAAGAAGAAGATGATCAGTGTGTCATTGTTAAGACTAAAATTGAACCAATTAGGCTCGTTAAAATATAAATAAATAAATATCTTAGGACAACCAACACACCGTTATCTGGTCCCAAACAAGGCAGAGCCTGTACTATGGTAACGAAACAACTGATAAATATACTTATATATTTTTAAATACATACATATTATAGATAAATTACACCCAGACATAGAACAAGGACATATTAAGGGGGGGATAAAGGGTAAATGAAGAATGTTGTAAGAAAATATAGAGTTAACATTATCATTTACATTCAAATTTACTAACTTACTTTTTTTGCTGCCATCGCCATTAAAATAACATTTCCAAAGAATTAAAATTTGATGGATATTTTTTTTTTCTTATAGTGTGCTTTTGCCACATAGTAAACTTTACATAGTAAACACAATGGTAAACTTTACAAACAGACAATGATTTTTTATGTCCTGCCACAATATATAACACACATTGCCATTTCTTGCTGAAAACATAACTACAAAATCAATTTTAAACATGATTATATAGTCCAACAGAATTTGACATGTGATATTTGGTTTGAATTATAATGTGCTGCTTCTGTTCAATCGTCTGGAGTCCAAAGTTTTTCTTCAAATCCTGCGCTGATGATCTGCGTAGCGAATGATCAAAGAATTATCAGCATTGTACGTGGGTCATGGTTTACACGTACATATACTGGTAATCCTTAGACCTTCGCTACAAAGCACTGGCAATGGAGATCACTGTCCCTGTTTAGACTAAAACTGAAAGAACACGTTCATAAAACATAAAGTTTAAATGAAGAAGGTAGTTAGTAAATAGGGAGTTAACATTATCATTTACAATATTTGTTAAATAAATATTAACAAAGATTTATTAATAAATATAAAATATTTCCCAATAAATATTGGGACCAAGAAATATGTTGTTGTATGATATAAGTAGGTACCTACTGCAACAATATTCATTTCAGAATCGGAGAGTGTCATCGGCTAGGGCTTAGCAAATAAATACTAAACATTTAAAAATTACAAAATAGTGTAACATATAGATCCAAAATATGGGTGAATGTCTGTTAGATATTGAATTGAGTTGCTGGTTGTGTCTTTCAGATAAAAACGGTATAAATATTATAATTCACAAACTTTAATAATAATTGACTGATAACACAGATCGCCTTTTCTTGGTACCTATATAACAGTTCCAAAATCAATCGTTTACATAATGATATATTAATACTTACATTATGATAGGTGATTATTTAGTTAGAATAACGGTGTACTGCTCCCGGACAATCGTCTGATGTGCTCTTTCCCTTCAACTCCTACGCTGTTGATTTGTGCAACGAAGGATCTAAGAGTTATCTAGCTTAAGGGCCCACCTTGAAAGTGAATGATAGTAGGATGGGCGTGGTTTATGGCGGGTCAACCTAAAGTGGCCGGCCGCCACAAACTTATATCTGAACCGTTTATAGATAATAGGAAAACCAGCGGCCAAAAGTTGAACTAATGACAGAAAATTTCTCGATATTAAAAACGTTACTAACTTAGCATAGCCTTGCTGTAAGCACTATTCCTGTCACTGTTGCACATCTGTCAAACTGCAATAGCGAGGTAGAGACGGAAACATCTTAGAAAAAAGTACGTGAAAGTAGCATTAATTTAGTCGGTCTATGAAATTTTTGCACATAGCGTGCGATGGAGTAGACAAATAATACAAATATTTAATTATAAGCAATAAAACTATCTTACAGCAAGAAATTATCTTCTTTATCTATATGTAATATTATAAATACGAAACTAATTCTGTCTGTCTGTTACTCTTTCACGACTAAACCTTATTCGTTACCCATTAAACCTATTTATTCCGCGACTTCACGTGCGTCCGCGTAACGTAAGATTTACGCAAACAAAGTCGCGGGAAAAAGCTAGCTAATATTTATGTACGGATGTTGGGTTATACGGGATTGATTAACTCAACATAATTAAAAATATATAATAAACAATTTAAGTATTTATTAATTACTAGTGATCGGCAATTGGTCGAAATTCGACCGTGCTTCATTTGAATAGAAATACATTATTAAGTGAAAATATATATATACAATAATAAATATAAAAAAATAATATGGTTAAATTTGACATTCAGTAACACTATAGACAGATAATATTACAGACAAATATTCTCGATATGATCATAGATTGAAAAAATGAAATAGGTTATATATCTATAAAATTAATTAATTACCTATATTTATACTTGACAATAATACAAACAAATAAGATCTTTATATTGTACCTATATTAACAAATAAATAAACTGAACTGAACTGACATTCAGTAAGACTATAGACCACAGATTTGGACCATAAACAAAAGAATATCTATGCATGTGTGTATTATTAAATATACGGTAATGAATAGTAGTGTGTGTAACGTGTTATTTATTGAAAATAATGTATTTTTACGCACAATTTAAAAAAAATATTAGCATTCGTCACTTCTTCTCTGTATAAACTCTGCGAAATTTCATACTCCTCCATCCACCCAATTTTCGTAAAAAGGGATCCAAAGTTTTCGCTTCACGTATTAATATATAGATTTACAACATGAAATTAAAAATAACTAATTAATCTTCTAGAGCTCTATAAATAAAATATATGATGGTGTTTAAGAGATTAATAAACTTCAATTCAAGAGACAGGCCTGTTGGCCTAGTGGTTAGTGACCCTGACTGCTATGCCGCAGGTCGTGGGTTCGATTCCCACCCAGGACAAATGTTTGTGTGATGAGCACGATCATTTGTTCTGTGTCTGGGTGTAATTTATCTATAATATGTATGTATTTAGAAATATATAAGTATGTTTATCAGTTGTCTAGTACCCATAACACAAGCTCTGCTTAGTTTGGGACTAGATGGCGTTGTGTGATAGTTGTGGAATATAAAAAAAAAAAATTCGTTTCACTGATCACTATACATTTATTTGGTAAATGACAATTACAATATTTTACATAGACTTCGTCCATTACGTAATACTAGATATGATTTTTTTTTTCACCTTATTTTACAAGTCATTTATATTTCCTTCAAGGTCAATTACGTATGGCAGTGTGTATGATAAATGCCAAAATTACTTGACGTATACATATATATTTTAGTAATTACGTGTGACTGCGGTTAGAAAACCGAAACCGATATTATTGCCGATATTTTGTAACTATGTCTAGATTATATCTTTTTATTTGAGTGTTTTACCCGACTGCTGAGAGCAATGTGTTTATCAGCCTATTAACTCGTATGTATGTTTGTTCTTTTATTAACTTTATTTTTCATTACATTTACTTTGGGGTTAGGGGTAATTCAGAGATGAAGTACACAAATAATTTCCTAAACAGTCTTCATAAGATTATAGAAGTATGTTTAGTGTTATTCAAAACAGAGTAAAACACCATTGTTTTGATCATCTAATTATTTGATTTTGATTAAAATCTTGTAGGAATGAAAAATTATAAATAGCCAATTTGTTTTCAGAAAGCACTCTTGTAGACCTTTGATTAGATATCAATTAGATATCGAGAAGCAGTGGTGGCTCAGTGGCAACGGCTACTACTTACGAGTTCGAACCCGAGCAGGCGCTTTACTCTGTGTAAATTATTTCAACACCACTGCTCTCAAAACTGTGAAGGAAAACATCGTGAGTAAACCGGCATGTCTTAGAACCAAAAAATTTAAGACATGTGACATCTACCAACCCGCACTGGGCCCTCGTGGTGGATTATGTCCCACTCTCTCTCACCGAGAGGAGGCCTGTGTCCCAGCAGTGGGAACGTTATAGGCTGCTAATGATTAGGTATCAAACACGGTACATATAGGGTTCGAAACACCTAGGCCTGGCGTCAGGCCACGTGCTTGACATGGATGGCTTCGTGAAGGTAGAGAGAAGCTTCGTAGTCGGAACCAGTGTGAGACCGCGCTAGCAGGACTCAATATGCTGCTGCGTCCAGCTACACTAACGACGCAGCTCTATGTGTCCCGTCTACATTACACCACGAAGGTTAAGGAGATCGTGGAGTTTGTACGTGTTAAGTCCAACTGGACCTTAAGGGTCGAGAAGTTGGAACCGTGCCACAACACGAGCTTCAAGTCATTCGTGGTGCGAGTTCCAACTCATCAAATCGAGACCTTCCTCAAGGAAGAGTTTTGGCCGAAGGGTGTCGTGTATCGGCGATTCCGCGGAAGGCTACGCGATACTACACAGCGCAACACGTCGCCGTCACTTCGTGTACAATAATACGTGGTTTTTATTTGTATGTATGATAGTCTGTATGGTATTATGATTTGGGTCTTTGTAGCCCGAAATAAACTGATTTGATTGATATATGAAATTAAAATTTATATTTTCAATAAAACTTCACATCTGCTATAAATAATAAATGATTTTATTTCTGTAAGTAGGTTTGTACAAACACTTTTACATACCAATGTTATGTTAAAAATATACTAGTTCGGCGTTTGACACAGTCTGTTTAAATCATTACCCTTCTTTGGCCTGCTGTCAAGTAAAACCTCACCTTTTTTACAATTCTAATGCTACTCCATTCATTCGTTGTGCTCTTGCATTTGAAGTGACAGTACTTGACATATAGATATATTGTTGACATAATTCAAACCTAAAAACTAATTATATATTTTATTTTATTTCTAAATGAATGATTATTATAAGTTATTGGGATAAAACAGACGTTCTCCTCTAGAAAATAAGGTGTTTACTCAATATTATTTTACAAAGTGAGAATAGATTGTTGCTGTAATGCTTTAGTTAAGGTGGTGAATTCGATTTATTGTTATCATCATCTTATTGGTATTCATTCTTGCAAAATGAATAAATTAATTGCCCTGTGCAGGCACTCCTAACATTGAAGGTACTGTTCAGTTTTGGTTTATGGTTCTTCCCATTTTCATACATAATTTAGGTCGCCTCTAAATGGTAATAGAGAAAGAATGTTATATTGTTCACAGTTACAAAAATAGACACATATACAGACGAAATACTAAGTTATTTGGAAAGCCAACACTTATTATATTAAATAATTACAGCAAAATGCTTAACTACTACCTTTTGCTGTAAACACAAATATTTAAAAAACGTAATTTTGATCGCACCGATTTGTAAAAAAGTGACATAGGTTCGCCGTCGATGAGCCCTACTGGGCGACTGATTTATGAACGAACGAGAGTGATGACACTACTTATGATAGGCAAAAGAAGAGATGGCGATAATGTGTGTGCGCTTGGAATAAAATAACGTATGTGCCAAACCGAATCGCCGTTTTTTATGAATGAAAAGTATTATTAAAACGAAAACTGTTTTACAAAAACTTAGACACAATTATAATCAATGTTTTAAAGTAAACTATGTTTAATAATACATACGCATCGCGCCTTGAGGCTAAAAAAATCATAATCATAGATAGAACTTTGCGATTTTTTTGTATCGAGAAAATTTCATCGTATCGTGTATTCCTTTTACAGGATACTAGATCATATAGTCAAAAAACATACACTAAAAGATTAAGTACGGAAGTCATACGGTAAGAAAGGTACGCTAAAAAGAAAAAGCACGTTTATCTCGCTACGTCACCTTAACATGTGGGTCATGGGTTACGCATGTAAGACTAGATAACCCCTAAACCCTTTCTACTAAGTTCTGGCGACGGAGATAACTGCGTCCCTAGTAGAATTAAAATTGGACTTATTTGGTACCTGGAAGTATGCTGCTGTATGACGTACATATACATGTACCTTCGGTAGCAATGTTTATTGTAGACTCCGATAGTGTGAATTGTACAAAAAATCATACAAAAGTTTATTAACATTAGAAAATAATGGGAAATAATAATGGTTCCGAAAAACAAATTAATCTCCAGCGATCTGTGGCCGACTATTATTCTAATTAACTAGCGTTTTAATGAATTACCGACAAAAAACCCAAAACATAAACGAAAAAAAATATCCAATTTAACAACAAATAAGAGCATGTTCAAATTACATTTTCTCCTAAAAATAAATGGATCTTCGAATAACAAAACTAAACTTCCGGATAGAATACTGAACCTCCGACAAAATTACTAAGTTACCGACAACAGAGGTTTTGTCAAAATAATCATATTTTTACAACTTGCATGCACTGTTTTAATTTCTATTGTTGGTTATCAAAGTTATTTTTTAATAATGATGAAAATACGGTACTTCCTTTCTTCTCCTAAAATTGTTTGTCCAAAAATCATTTTCCATAACACGTTAGCCATAAACATCAGTTACCATAATATTCATAAAATCTAAATTTTGTTTTACATGATCTTTGCTTCTAAAACTATTCTGTCATAATATCAAATACTATAATCATTAAGTCTCCTAATTTGCATGTTATAAAGTCATATTTCCTAAGTATTTTATTATATAAAATGTATATTGCCGAATGTTCATTTATAATAAAATTGTTGTGGTAAAAAATTGCTACAAGTTAGGTTTTTGTGACAGAAACGAATCGCTGTAAATCCGACTCCACGTTGTCTTGTCTGCCCTACCCCTAGAGTGTAATTTAGAATCGCGTAGACGCAGAGGGGCGAGGTGGCCCGCGAGCTGAGGAGCAGGTGGTTGTCAGACCGGCCAGCAAGACGAAGCTGCGGTGGTGATCGTTAAACCGTCTGCGACGATAAGCTCGCGTGGGACCGCCGGAGCCCCGCAGCGTCGGAGCCGTGACAGAAACCATGCCTGCTGCATGCTTGCTTGCATGCTGTTCTAACTTTTTAACGCCTACCGATATCGAAACATACCCGTGGTAAGTAAAATTCATGATATATGATGCAAGTAAAAGTTATTGTTACTAGTACATTTTTATATTTTTTATAAGTTTCTGTATAACCAATCAGAATAATATTTTCAGAATAATGTTACAGTTAAAATAGCACCACAGTCTATGAAATATGAAAGGTAATTTATGAATTAATAGTAGGCAAGTAAAGATAAAAATTACAAAGCTTAGTTTTCAGTAGAACGTAATTTATGCTGGTAGAAAAGTATTATAGCAATAAACAGTCATGTTCATTTTTCAAAGTTTTCAGTATCTCATTCGGTCGTTTCGTCATTTTTATTCGGACAAAAGTAGTCGGAAAGTTAGTATTTTAGCTAGTAGATTTAATATTTTGAGTAAGGACAATTCTTCTTTTTTTGTCGGAGCTTTTATTACTACCCGAAAATAATGTCACATCACAATATTGTTAAACTTAACATAACAGGCAATCATATTTTAAACACGCGCTATTTACAAAAAAGGAAATATAATTATATGGTGACCTCTTCGGGCAAACCGATAGTTTTGTCTGTGCGATTATGGATATGGTTATCATTACGAATAATTATCGAAAATTAATTGCCAAGGACGGTACGTTTGACATCGTCGGGCATGCCACCGCCCTTATGAATCAATCCGATATATTTTTTCTGGTTATTCTCGTCTTTTTTGCGGCGAATATTTGCACAGACACAATCTAGTAGCTAGGATTATCCACCAGCAACTTACTTTGCAGTACAACCTTGTGGAGTCTGAAGTACAGACGCCAACACATCAAGCTACTACAATCTGTCAGATTTCTTTGATAGATTTTCGACTTTATTTCTAGAGCATTAGGTTCAACGTTCATTGGGAAAAATTGACAGTTTCGGGTAGCTTGACCTGGTGGCGTCTGTACCACACTACAGGAATGCGGCCGGCCCAGTACTCAAGATCGCCACAATACACTGGGATCGATGTATCATCACATATTCCTACTTTTTTCGCAATACTTTCTGAGTGGCCTGGTATTCCTATATCAGGCCACTCAGAAAGTATTGGGAAAAAAAGTTTTTTTGTATGAGAGACTGGCCAGTTATAAACTATTATAAAAATTATGATTATTTATAAGTAAAAATAGGTACGTTCCAATTTCAAAATTTCCCTCCACATTTTTTGCAAACTAATTAAATTATCGTGTCTCATTGGAAAATGGATTTGCGCCGGAAACATTTTCGCGCTATGATTTTTTTCTGATTTCAAGTATCCGGACGAATCATACGATAGACTTCGAATTGCATTCATGGATGAAGGCCCTTCCAAGGCAACTGTGTATCGTTGGTATAACGAATTCAAACGCGGTCGACTAACTTTGGGGGATGAAGAAAGAACTGGTCGCCCTTTGACGGCTGTTACGGACGAAAATGTGCTAGCAGTGAAAAATTTAATCCAAGACAATAGGCGAATTACGTATCAGGAGATTCAACACATACTGCAGATTGGATCGGGAAGCCTTCACGAGATTCCACACGTGCATCTTCGCGTGAGGAGGATAGTTTCACGCTGGGTGCCGCACAACCTCACCGATGCTCAGAAGCAGGCCTGGTGGATAGGTGCCGTGATATGATAAACAAATTTGAAGCAGGCTCGTTTCGGCGTGTTTACGACATTATTACAGGTCATGAGTCCTGGATTTATCAATACGATCCAGAAACGGAGCGCCAGTCGACGGTTTGGGTGTTTCAAAACGAATCAACGCCTACCAAAGTGAAGCGATCTAAAAGCGGGGGGAAGATTTTGATCGCGAGCTTTTTTTATTTGACTGGCTACTTGGTGTCAATCCCTTTACGGAACCAAAGAAGCATCAACGCCGAAGGTTATACTACCAAATGCTTGGCAGAAGTTTTCTCTGTGAGCATCAAGCAACCAAACACAGGGCTCCGCGGGCTACTGCTCCACCTCGACAACGCGCCCACGCACACCGCGTTCAAAAGGAGGGACTTCTTCGACAGCACGCCAGTCAAACTTCTGAGTCCTTACAGCCCTGACCTAGCACCATGTGACTTCTTTTTATTCCCAAAAATTAAAAATCAGCTCAAAAGGATACAATTTTCGTCGCCGGAAGATGCGCTGTCAGCGTTCGAGCAGGCTGTAAACGATGTGTCTGCGGCGGACTGGAAAAAGTGTTTCGAAAACTAGTTCAGACGCATTAAACTTTGCATAGAGGCTAGTGGAGAGTATTTTGAAAAGATTTAATAAACGACGGGATAGGGGGGGGGTGCGAAGAATCCCCGGGTTACGGCAGGCTACCAACGACGACTACATCTGGCTACGTACAATGGACGTTCGATGAGGCTGGACTATCACCTTACCGAACTTCAGGTAGAGTTATGTCGAATTAACTGGCACATAATGGGGTTAACGGAAGTCCGAAGACAGGGGTAGGATACGATAACCTTGGAGTCAGGCCACATATTCTACTTCCGCGAAGGTGATCAGCTCTCCCAAGGCGGTGTCGGCTTTCTAGTCAACAAGGAACTCACCAGCAGCGTTGTGGAAATCAGTAGTCTGTCGACACGGGTAGCGTACCTTGTACTGAAACTCACTGACAGGTACTACCTGAAAGTGATACAGGTAAATGCGTCGACTTCGACATACTCTGACGAGACAGCCGAGGCCATGTACGAAGATACATGCCAAGGCAATACACAGTACAACAAAGGCCTCTACGACGTTGTTATGGGGGACTTTAATGCCAAAGTGGGAGTACAAGAACGCGGCTTCATGCTGCATTTCGGTTGAAACATGTTCCTGACATGTGAAAAGTAGCTGAAATCATCATGATAGCCAAGCCTGGGAAGCCACCTCATGAAACAAAATCTTACAGACCAATCTCACTGTTACCTGTATTGTCAAAACTATTTGAGAAACTTTTACTAAAGAGATTGAAGCCTCTTATTGAAGCAGCAAATCTAATCCCCGATTACCAGTTCGGATTTAGAGAACAACACTCTACGCTCAACCAAGTACACAAAATAACTAACATTATTGAAAGGACGCTAGAGGAGAAGAAGGTGTGCATCATGGTTTTCCTTGATGACGCCTCAACAGTTTTCAGATATCATAGAGTCCTATATATCAAACAGATTTTTTAGAATAAGACAAGGAAATGCCTATTCAAACCTTAGGCAGATAAAAGCTGGCGTACCACAAGGAAGTTTACTAGGACCAGTCTTGTACTTACTACACACTTGTGATATTCCTGAGCTAGAAAATGTGGTACTTGCAACCTTTGCTGACGACACTGCTCTCATGGCTGTTGGAAATAGTCACGAGGAAGCCATAGAAAAGGTTCAAGAATCCGTAAATCGTGTTTATGAGTGGACTGCAACATGGCGTATCAAACTTAATGAAAGCAAATCTATCCACATTAACTTCACGAATAAAAAGCCACAATACATCCCGGTCTTCATGAATAATCAAAAAACTCCATACGCGAATACTGTTATCTCTACTAGTATCTTGGCATGACCCTGGATGCAAAACTGCGCTGGAAAGAGCACGTCAAAAAGAAGAGCCGAATTAGATATTCGTTACAAAAAAAAATATTGGCTACTTGGTAGACAGTCGCCATTGTCAATATGTAATAAATTGTTGATTTATAAACAAGTCTTAAAGCCTATATGGACCTACGGTATACAGCTGTGGGCTGCACCAGTCAAAGTAATAGTCAAATTATTCAACGATTTCAAAACAAACTACTTAGGGATACAGTCAGCGTGCCCTGGTACATAAGAATCAGCGACTTTCACCGGGACCTTAAAATGGATGTTGTAAACAAAGTTATACAAAAATATGCAGAAGCTCATGAACACAGACTTCATCATCACGTGAATGTCGAGACGATCCAAATACTTGACAACACTGAATAAGCATGAAGACTAAAAAGGGTTAAACCCTTTTGAGTTAGTTTAGTGCAGTGTAAGTCAACTGAAACAGTAATTCACCATCTATAGTAGAACGCATTCTTTTGTTGGTCTTGGTATTACCTTTTATAACAAGCTTCCCTCTGCTTTACTAGATTTGCAGCTTAATGAGTTTAAAGCTAAAGTAAAATCCAACCTTTGTTCAAAGGCATATTATTCTATCAACGACTACTTAAACGATAAGAATAGTTGGTCGCTGTGATTAACTCAAGACAATGTTTATGTTCTTTCAATCCAGAATTAGCTTTCCTACTGACACTTTATATGGGTAGTTGATATAATTGTTTTTTATTTAACAGATTTTGTTAATTTATTTTTATTTTCTTTTAATTTCATTTATTGTGGACATAATCTACTCATTACAATGATTTTAAATGAGTTGTATTGCAAAATGTAGTTAGCTAGCGACCTCGTCAGCTGTTCATAATATTCTTGCCTGACCAACCGGCAGTAAGTTCGTCATGCTCCCTTAGATGTCACTGCTTGCGGTAGCGTCGGGGGTCGGGTTACCACCTTCCCTCAAATATGGCGAGGGGGGTAATGGCTGACCTTTGCGTTATGCTCGTGAACGGGTGCTGCTTGTGGTGACTGGTCGTCTTGCTGACCATGGTTTTTGTTATTGTTACTTGTATTAACTGTTGTATTATTCTACTCCGGAGGTGCTAGTTTAACTATTGTAACTTCAATTTAGCTATATGCATCAATGTATGTATATGGATCATTTTGCATCGTTGAACATGTAAGCGGACACGCCCTTTATGCCTGGAGGCTTTATTTAGTTTTTAAGTTCTGTTTACGTTTTTGTTTTATTATTTCAGCTTGACTTTAGTTTTCAATGTTTTTGTTGGTATATTGGCGTGTGCTAGCTGACATATGGCGAATAATGTATGTTTTGTTTTATCTATACTGGGTGTTAGTGTAAACACCGTTATCCTTGAAACCAGTGATTTGGTTTCGTTAATAGAACGTAAAATCAATGAAAAAAAAAACAACTTTTTTTTTAAAGAAAATCTGCATTTTTCCACAAGAATATTTCACCCTATGCGCGAGGGCAACAAACTTCGGGAACTACACCTACACCGCGTGCGAACTGCACGACGCAACGCCGACACGGGTCGCGACCCCGCAGTCAGTCAGCTGGCAGTCTCGCTAGCGATCGCACGTAACGCCGCGTCTTAGCGTCCGTCGCTCATTTCTCGCGCGTGAATTGTGTTACAATGTCTTACACAAATGAACAGTGAACCGAAATGGTTCGGCTTTACGCCATTGCGGGTAATAATCTGAACGGGGCGCATTTTCGCAGTGGCTTATCAATAACCTCGATAACAACAGAATGTTGGACGGGGAACCCATTTTGAACACGTGTTGAGGTTAATGTAAGTCGGTAAGTGTTGATATTTTATTCAGTCAGTGTAAATTTAATTTAATTTTTAATTAAACTGTACATAAAATTGTGATTAACTTTTTAAATACGCCAAAAGTACCTACCCAATGGTTTGGTTTATTAAAAACAAAATGTTTTCAAATCATTTAGAATCCAAAGCCATTTCGAATCAAATTTACATTTAGACTCGTCACGGTAGGTATTTGTGGCTGTCCTAAGCCATATGATGGGAAAGTTACATCACAGGTAATGTGTATTATTTTATGTGTTGTGTGGACGGAACGGCTGGCGATCGTTGTAGTGATTACGTCACTGATGCGCATATCCATGAATTTGCGGGCGGTCTGGGATAAAATCTGTTCTAAACCTTTTTAGGAATTTTTATTTTTTATTTTTTTAACTCGCTCTGTTATTTTATATTTAAGTCAAATTACCCATGGGTTAAGTGACAACGGTGTTTACCCTTACAGTCTGTATATTAATACGTGAAGCGAAAACTTTGGATCCCTTTTTACGAAAATTGGGCGGACGGTGGAGTATGAAATTTCGCACACTGATAGTTTATATAGAGAAGAAGTGACGAATGCTAATATTTTTTTTAAATTATGCGTTAAAATACATTATTTTCAATAAAAAACACGTTACACACACTACTATTCATTACCGTGTATCTAATACACACATGCACAAATATTCTTTTGTTTATGGTCCAAATCTGTCTTTAATATTTTGTGCAGTGTTACCAACACCCAGAAATATTTACCCCTAAAGCTTAAGTTAAAAAAACCCTAAAATTGCCACGGTTACTAAAAAACCCCCTAAAAAATTATAATGAAAATAACCAACGAATTTTCAGTAATCATAGACCGATACAGTAGTAATATTTGTCTATATTTATTATGCGACATTTGTTAATCATTCACTCTGCATTCTTAGTATCGAGGAACCGTACTAGGAGTCACTAATACTTTTTTGTAATCAAAAACACAATGAGAAATGTAAGATGGCAAAAAATCCCTAAGAATACCTCTAAAAATGGAACGCCTCTAAAAAATCCCAATCCCATCCTCTTATTTACATCCTTTAAATTTGGGAAAACCCCTAAGTTGGTAAGCCTGATTTGGTGTCTTTAGTCTTACTGAATGTCAAGTACCTATAACCATAGGTAATAAATTAATTTTATAGACATGTAACCTATTTCATTTTTAAAATCTATGATCATATCGAGAATATTTGTCTTTAATATTATTTGTATTAGCGACGATAGGAATTTAGTTTAGATTTTTAAATAAGAAATATTTTTGTGGTTTTTTGGGGAGTGTCAAGTATGGCATTATTAGGTTTCCCATACAAAACTTAGTGTCGTGTGCAAACTGTAGAGGTTGTATGCCTAACGATTGTACAGGCTGGTTATAATTATGACATTTTGAATTGTCATAATTAAAAACAATAGGGAAAATTCTATAAAAACAGAGCAAACTATGATAATTCATTCCATATCCAGCATTTATGAAGTATTAAGAAAATAAAGAAGAGAGTCCTGAAGAAGTATTCTTTACTCATTACACATACGTCCTGGTCCTGGCCATCACCATCCCGCCAGCGAACCCTCTCCACAGTAATACAGCGTCAACAAGAATGTCAAATATAACCATATTTTTTATATTTTTTCATTTAATAATGTATTTCTATTCAAATGAACTACGGTCGAATTTCGACCAATGGGCGATCACTAGTAATATTAATTACTTACACAATATTGTATAGAATCAAGTTCTTCTAACTTAACAGACAGCTGTGCTGCTGGGGAGTTTGTTCCGCCACTTCTTCTTCCCAGCAAAAGCACTAGGAAGTGTCGAAGGGCGGGCGTTTGGGGGGGACTGTCTTTTGTAACTTTGACGTTCAAAAAGTGCTGACTCTCAGCCTAGTTTGAATAAATGACCTTTGATTTTGATTTTGATTTTGAATGAAAGTGCTAACTTATATAAGGAAAACGTGAATACGAAACGTGACTTCCCTCTAACTTACATATAGTGAACTAGCTTTTGCCAGCGGCTTCGCCCGCGTGGAGGTCGGAAATTATCCCGCGGGAACATACTACCGGGATAAAAAGCCTAGCCTATGTCCTTTCTCAGGCTCTAAACTATCTGTGTACCAAATTTCATTTAAATCGGTTCAGTAGTTTTAGCAGGAAAGCGAGACAGACAGACAGACAGACAGACCGACAGACAGACAGAGTTACTTTTGCATTTATAATATTAGTTTAGAAGTTTAGATTTAGCTAATAGGCTAGACTGTAATGTGAATAAAGTATCTTCAAATGTGATATTTTATAAACCAAAAAAAAAAGAACGCGGCGAATCGAAACTTTGGGGCGGAGAAATCACAGGGGGCAAATGCTGGTCAACTACTTAGAGTCGCAGGGCTCTTTACGATGAACTCATTCTTTCAAAAGAAACCCCAGAGGAAGTGGACCTGGCAGAGCCCTGATAACGTGACGAAGAACGAGATAGACTTCATCATGACGGATAAAAAGCATATATTTAGAGATGTGTCCGTGATCAGCAGGTTTAATACCGGAAGCGATCACAGACTTGTTTGAGACACTCTAAATATATTTTTTCGTGCTAAGAGAAACCGCATGATGAGGCCTACCCTCCGACCTACGCAGCTCCAAGCCGCTTTGGGATCCGAAAAGTTCCAACTGGAACTTCAAAATCGATTCGCACTGCTGGAAACCACAGGCCCTGTTGACGACAAAGCCGATGAGGTGGTCAGAGCGCTATGCAACGTATCCCACAAACTTTTCCTGTCGCAGCGTAAAAGGTGTCGAAACTTTCCTCGGAAACTCTCGGATTTTTGAAGGAAAGACGAGAGTTGCCATCCACGCAGCCGTCTTCTTCAGATAAGAGGACTTTAAACCTAAAAAAACTTTTTAACAAAAAATTTAACCGCCGAAAAACTGAAAAGCATAAAATAATAAACTTTAAAATTATGAGTCAGCGCTTTGAGTGATCCTTGTTCATTGATTTATCAGCGCCGACTCAAAATTTTAAAGTTTATTATTTTATGCTTTTCAGTTTTTCGGCGGTTTAATTTTTTGTTAAAAAGTTTTTATTTTACATTTTTTGTGGCTTTAATGTACTAATAATACTTGACAAGATATACCCTATCCAACACAAAAAGAATTATCAAAATCGGACTACTCTGTATAAAGTTATGCGTGTTTATACATTACAATCAGTGAGTGAACAATCAATCATCCCCTGTTTTCCGACCTTTAGGGTTCGATTTTGTTTTCCAAATTTATATGGGACCACCTTGGGAGTATACCCTTTCCATTAGAAGAAGAATTATCACAATCGAACCACAATGTAAAAAGTTATGCGTGGTCATACATAAAAAAAAATATATATATACGCGTCGAATTGATAACCTCCTCCGTTTTTTTTCGTCGGTTGTAAATTAGAAAGCTGACACGACGTGTCCCTCAGTGCTCTAACACCCGTGACATCAAGGTTGCGATTGAGCAAAACCGAGGGTCGAAAGTGTTCGCTCGACAATTAAGGAGGTTTAGGAGAATTAGGAGTTTTGTCAGATGGGTCTGACAAAACTAATAACTGCGGATGGCAGAACCGTGACTTCAAAGTCCGAGATACTCGAGAAAGTTGAGAACTTCTACGGGCACCTTTACTCAACGCAGACGGTGAAACCAGTGGGACATAGTGAAGATGACCATCGAGCCAAACTAACGCGCCACTACACGGAGGATATCCCGGATGTCAACCAGTGCGAGATTAAGGCGGCTCTCGAGCAGCTTAAAAACAGTAAGGCACCTGGGGAGGACGGAATAACGACAGAGCTCCTTAAAGCGGGCGGGGCTCCAGTCTTGAGAGAGCTCGCGAGTCTCTTTAACTCCGTCATCCAAGAGGGTACAATGCCCGAAACGTAGAGCAGAGAAGCGCTGGTTCTGTTCTTCAAAAAAGATGACAAAACCTTGCTGAAGAATTATAGACCCGTCTCACTCCTGAGCCACGTGTACAAGCTATTTTCGAGGGTCGTCACAAACCGTCTCTACAGGAGACTTGACGAGTTCCAGCCACCAGAACAAGCCGGTTTTCGAAAAGGCTTCAGCACCATAGATCACATCCATACTGTTCGGCAAATTGTACAGAAGACCGCGAAGTACAATCAGCCGCTGTGTACAAGCATTTGTGAACTACGAGTAAGCCTTCGACTCCATCGAAATTTATACAGTTCTAGCCTCTCTGCAACGATGTCGAATTGACTGGAGATACATCGAGGTGATGAGGTGCTTGTATGATGCTGCAACGATGACTGTCCAGATCCAGGATACAAAAACCGTTCCAATCCATCTGCGCAGGGGCGTGAGACAGGGGAATATGACATCCCCGAAACTGTTCACCAATGCGCTGGAGGACGTATTTAAGACGCTGGACTGAACTGGACAGGGAATCACCTTCGTTTTGCCATAATGGCAGATACGCTGGAACAGTTAGACTGGATGCCGTATAGCCTAAATGGAGCCTCACGGCGGGTAGGCCTCAGCATGAACTTGGACAAGACGAAATTCATGGACAATTCGCATGTCTTACGCAGTCCAATCCGCATCGAAGGGTCGCTTCTCTGAGCACGCCACAATTGCAGCGGTAAGCCCTCTTTGAGGAGTGGATAGAGAGGCGCCACGGCGTCCTCACCTTCCACCTGACGCAGGTTCTCACCGGGCATGGGTGCTTCGGTGGGTTCCTGTTCAGGATAAAGCGGGAGGATACGTCCGGGTGTTTCCATTGTGAGGATCGTCTGGAGGACACGGTGGAGCATACGGTGGAGGTGTGCCCTGCCTGGGCGGAGCACCGCCGTGTCCTCGTGGAGGCGATCGGCGGTGGCGACCTCTCGCGTCCAGCCGTGGTGCGAGCCATGGTACGGAGCGAGAGGGAATGGGAAGCCGTCACCTCTTTCTGCGAAGCAGTAATGCTCGCGAAGGAGGAGGCGGGGCGCGTGAGGGAGTGGCAGTCTCTGCACCCTCACGTCCCTAGCCGCCGCAGGAGATGGAGAGTCGATTGCGGACTCCCGGCCACCGTAGGCGCGAGATTCCGGGTGGCGAGCAATGGGTAGCTCACCGCCCGGTAAGGACCAAGCTCGGGTCGACGGCGCGTAGTGTTCCACGCGCGCCTCAAAGAGATGTCAGCAGCAGTGAAGGGGTCTACTAGGACCGATGCCTGCCGGGGTCACGTGATTGTTCGAAAGAGATACCGTGACCCTGGCACATGGGCAACTGATGGAACATGGGTGGGTTTTAGTCAGTAAAAGTCTGACATGCCCTCCCGCTCCGCCCAGAGCGGGAGAAGTCATTTGATGATTTTTCATCCAAAAAAAAAAGGGTCGCTTCTCGAGGTTGTGAAGGAGTACGTCTACCTTGAGCAAGTCATACAACTTGGTAGACACAACTTAGAGAAAGAAGCCGACAAGAGGATCCAGTTGGGTTGGGCGGCATTTGGAAAACTTCGTCAAGTTTTCCCGTCGCGGATATCGCAATGTTTGAAGACCAAGGTCTTCAACCAGTGCGTCCTGCCCGTCATGACATACGTGGACACTGACGGTTCGGCTGGTCCACAAATTTAAGGTCGCTCAGCGCGCTATGAAGCTGGCTATGCTCGAAGTTTCTTTAATGGATTAGATCAGAAACGAAGTTATCTGGAAAAGAACTGGAGTTACCGACATAGCTTGCAGGGTAAGCAGGCTGAAGTGGCAGTGGGCTGGCCATGTTTGTCGAAGGCGATGAGCAGACGAGTCCTGGAGTGGAGACCGCGTATCGGCAAGCGTAGTGTGGGACGCCCCCCAGCTAGATGGACTGACGACCTCAAAAAGGTGGCTGGGATAGACTGGATGCGGAAGGCGGAGGATAGGGTGTTGTGGCGCTGCATAGGAGAGGCCTATGTCCAGCAGTGGACTGCGATGGGCTGATTTGATGACTGTTAAGAGCAAAACACATGATTATAATAATAGCTGATTACTTCTTTTTACGATGCACATCACTACTATTAGAAATAATCACATGCTTCTGCATAATCGCCTGATGTCCAATGTTTATCTTCCTCTTCTGCACTAATGATTCGTGCAGCAAGAATCTTAGTATGACCGGCGCTTAACGTGGGTCATGAGTTACACGTTGTAGAGCCTCATAATACCCAGAACCTTCGCCGCTAAATAGTGGCGATGGAGATCAATATGTCCTTGGTAGAATTCAAACTGGACTTATTTGGTACCTGGAAGTATGCTGCTGTGTAACAAACAAAGTTAAAGTTTATTTTAGACTCTGATTCATACGTGCTTTTTTCGAAATATTATTATAAACTTTCTTCAACTATACACACATGTAAATTAATTTTTTTAACTAGCTTCTGTCTGCGTCAAAATTTTGCTGACCCTTCCCGCTGCATCTAATTGCCTGCCAGTTTCGTCCATTTTTCGTTGCAGCTTCGCTCCTTTTGACTGTAGCACGATGTTATATAGCTTGCCTTTCTCAATAAACCGGCTACCCAACACAAAAAGAATTTTCCAATTCAAACCGGTTATACTTGAGATTACCGCGTTCAATCAAACAAACAAACTCTTCAGCTTTATAATACTAGTAGAGATATTAGAATATAAAAACATAGAAAAATATATATTTTTTTATTTGCCTTCCGATATCGTGAGCAGGGTCCAAGCTACCGGTTAGGGAACCTCCTAACACTACGAGCCGGGTCCAGAATTACCGCTTCCTGAATCAAGCCATCTAGCTGCGCAACGAGAGCCTTTTCAGGTGTTGGCTGATACCACTATCGGAACAATGATCGCTGAGTCCACATCACACATATCAACAACCTCGCGAGCCGCGAGATCTGCTTACTTTTTCAGCTTTTACGAGGTTTTCGCCATGCGGAACCGCGATATCAATAATCATTGTGAGACGCTCTGATCGATCTTTCACCACCATGTCCGGCTTATTATCTTATCTTATACCTTTAAACGAGTCTTATACCTTTAAACGAGCAATTCTTGTATATATGTATATATATATATAATCTGAATCTCGGAAACGGCTCCAACGATTTTCATGAAATTTAGTATACAGGGGGTTTTGGGGGCGATAAATCGATCTAGCTAGGATTCATTTTTATAAAAAATCGTTTTATTCGTGTTTTCAATGACCAACTTTATCGATAATCAATTTGAACATAAACTTATTATTTTAAACACAATTTATGAAAAAAACCGAGCAAAGCTCGGTCATCCAGATATTTATTTAATAATATAAGAATAAATTTTAACATCACGATAGCATTAAACTTAAGAGACAGGAAATGACAAGAATAGCATACTAACACGCTATTTACAAATAGTAATATAATTATGTAGATTCACAAACCTCAATTACATAGCCAACTATAAAACAAACAAAGTAGCGATATGTTCTGCTCTCAGAACCTTTGCTACTAAGTAGTGGCGAAAACGATCACTGTCTCGAGTAGGATTAAAATTGGAACGATTAGGTACCTAGAACATGTTTCTGTATGACATTAGTATCTACTGCAATGCTGTCTGTTTCAGACTGTGATAATGTGGTCCAAACAACAAAATAACAAACATGTTATGTCACATAACACAATAATGTAACATCACGAAAGTATTTTTTTTTATAACAGTCTAACATAGGAATATTACGCGATGTAAGGAAATATAATGACGAAAATAGTTAAACATCAAAGACATGATAAAAAATGAGAAAATCGATAAAGTAGCAATAATTCTTGAAATGACGACAAACTTTAATAATTATTATAACACTGTAACAAAATCAAACGTAAACAAATAAGGACAAAACACTTATTATACATACATACATAAAATCACTCCTTTTTCCCATGACGGTAGGCAGAAACTACAGAACGCCACCTAATACGATCCTTACAAACTTCTTTTGCCTCGTTTAAGTTATACATCTGGTCATACACGCACGCCGGTTACTAGTATGAAAATAAATAATAAGAATGTGGAAAAAATAAGTGAGTTTGTATGGGGAGTTTGTTTACAAGTGATGGAAATATTGATAAGTAAATGGTGTTCTACATGCGATTGTGACCAACCTGTTAATGTCTGATAAGACTCAACTGGCCGTTCACAATGGTGTGCTGGTGCCTACGCTTATGTATGGGAGTAAATGTTAGGTGTGGCAAAAGAAGCATGAAAGTAGAATAAATGCTGTGGAAATGCGTTCGTTGTGAAGCATGTGTGGTGTGACTGTGAATGATAGGTTGAGGAATGATGTGATAAGGCAACGGTGCGGTTTAAAAGAAGATATAGTGACAAAAACTGAAAAGAGCATGGTTAGATCATTTAGTCGTATTGAGAGGATGAATGAAGGGCAGCTAACACTTATTATAATAGGTGATTATTACCTTAGAGTAATGATGTGCTGCTTCCGCACAGTCGCCTTTTGTCCAATGTTTGTCTTCCGTTCTTGCACTGATGATTTGTGCAGCGAAGGATCTAAGAGTTATGGAGTATAAACGAGGGTCACGAGTTACACGTTGTATAACCTCATAACTCCCAGACTCTTCGCTACTAATTAGTGGCGATGGCGATTACTGAGTCCCTGGTAGAATTAAATTGGTAACAATTAGGTGCCTAGGTATATGCTGCTGTGTGACGTAAGTAACTTCGGCAAAGATGTTTTTTTCAGACTGTGACAATGTGATCCGTGCAACAAATATAATTATATAATATACATAATCGTTCTTTAATTTTCCATTTGCTAAGCACAAGCATCCTCTCTGAGGTAGAGAGTGAGCCGTAATCCACCATGTGGGCCCAGTATGAGATGGTAGATGTTATATGTCTTGGAATTGTTGGTTCTAGAACATGCCAGTTTCCTCACAATTTTTTCAGTCACCATTTTGAGAGCAGTGGAGATTAAATCATTCACACCAATCCCTAATGAAAATACCTTTCTGGGTTCGTATGACCTAAAATTGTAAGTTGCGGCCGTTAGCGCTGGGCCACTGCTGCTCTATCGCATATACATTCCTACGACTAATAACATTGTTAACTTAACACGATAATGTAACATCGCTCTAACATTGCTGTAGTATTGACGTCATGGTGATTGAAGAAAAGCTATAATAAATGATTTTGTGAACACAAGGGAAAATAACAAAGAATTGTGAGACAGAGGGTCCGACACTTTAACGTGTGGGATTCAATAGAATTCCATCGTCAATTCAGACTTACCAAAGAAACGGTGCAATATTTGCTGTTGTTAACAAAAGATTAAATTGAGAGTAAGACGCCAAGTTGAGTTTTAAGAGAAAGGAATAAATGTATGTTTGAGGAAGGGGACATTTTGCGAAAGGGATATTTTGGGAAAGGGACATTTTACGAAAGGAACATTTTGCGAAAGGGACAATTTGAGAAAGAGACATTCTGCTACCTGTCGTCATTTTGAGAAGTGGTCATTTTGCGACAGAGCCGTTGAGTTAATATAAGCATACACACGTATTAATAGGTATTGACTGGGACAACAAAATGCTATTTCGAAGAACTGTCAATTAATTAGATATCGACTTACTAAAAATACATTTTATATTTCAGAAACCAGTGTTTTCCACCCACTGTCGATTACATTAAGATTCTTTTCCACTAGGAGTTTTAACATCACCGTTGGTGATTTCGAAGGCATTCATAATTCCACTACATGCCGTATCTTAAAAAATGTGCTAATGCCATCGCATCTTTGAGACATGCATTTATGAAGTTACCGAGAAGTGAGGAAGACAGAAAATAAACTAAAGAAGAATTTTATAAAATACGAGTAGCTAGAATTCCTCGTGTGGTATCAACTATAGATTGCACAAATATAAGAATTTTTAGTCACCCGATGGAAACACGGCTGAGGAATTCAGAAACAGAAAAGGCATTTAATGTGCAGGCAATTTGCTCCGCTGAATTAATGTTTCAAGACATTGTTGCATGTTGGCCAGGCTCCTCCCACGAAAGCATGATACTTGCTAACTCATCAGTTAAATTTAACTTTGAGAACGGTTTATTTGGAAAAGGTCTTGTACTTGGAGATAGCGGCTACGAGAAAAATAATTACCTACTGACCCCTTTAGACCCGAATTCACAAGCTCAAAGTCTAAACAATGAGTCACAAATTCGAACAACAAACGTAATAGGGAGACATTTTGGTATATGGAAGAGGCGTTTCCCAATTTTGAGCATTGTCTTGAGATGTAGACTACCACTTGCCCAAGATATAATTGTAGCATGTACTGTTTTACTCAACTTGGCAAGGTTGTTAAATGAAGAAGAACCTCCAGAAGATCCAGATGTTCCAGTTCCTCCTCAACAATATTCTCTCCCACCGTTGCTAATGGTGTGGAATCCTTACTAGGGATATTGTATTAAAATGTTTTCATTCCTTGAATAAGTTTTTAATTGTGTTCCAGTAATGCATTTTAACATTAATATTATAAAAAGAAAAAGTGCACTTTTTTAGGAGCAAAAAGTGTATTTCTTGCTTCCTTTTCTCATTATTAGCAATTTGTTCCATTTTCAGCTTGAGTTCTTCTTCTTTAAATTGTTTTTCTTTTCTGGCAGTCCGGTCCCTTTGCTCCATTATTTTCTTTAGCATTCTTAAGTTTTGTTTCCTCTACGTCCATCAAATGGATGTCACGGATATAAAGTGGTACAGAAAAATAATTGAAAACGTTAGTCTTTTTTATCTCAGACACATCATAGACATTTCATTTACTGGTAGGTACCTACCACTTTGTATAGTATCACTACTATGACGAACTTCGAGCCCTTTTTTAAACGAGCATATGCTAATGACCTTATCTTCGATGTCGGTGAATTTAGAAGCATTCGAAGAGCCCCCACCAGCATGCGTAGCATGACCACCGTAGAAATGGGTTTTGTCGACGGAAGAATAGACAAAATTACAGATTGTAGAAAGATTAAAGACAGATTAAAGATTATAGAAAGATTTGTATCGTTTTATGCTGGCGTAGCATGACAATTCTATCTCTATTCTATCAAGAATAGACAAAGTTCATTCTATGGTGGTCATGCTACGCGTGCTGTTTTGTATATCTCCTGTCTTCGGAAAGAGGATTTCTTTTTTGTACTATTTTAATATCGTCATATTTTTCACTATAACATTTTACAAAAGCAGTCAGTTGTTGAGATTCCACATGGTATATTTGAAGCTGACACACAAAATGTATAAGAAAATGAATTTATCTTTTTCTCGTAATTTTGGTAACTGTACTTTAACTTCAATTTTCTTGTGGTCCCGAAATACTACTGCAAAATAATTATTGTTTTTTAGGTGGAATCCAGGACCGCGGTCCCGGTCCTGAAAGCCTCACAACCCTTTTTGTTTTGGATGGGAAATCATCAAATGACTTCTCTCGCTCTGAGCGGAGCGGGAGGGCATGTCAGACTTTTACTGACTAAAACCCACCCGTGTTTCTTCAGTTGCCCATGTGCCAGGGTCACGGTATCTCTTTCGAACAATCTCGCGACCCTAACAGGCATCGGTCCTAGCAGACCCCTTCAATTCTGCTGACATATCTTTGAGGCGCGCGTGGACCACTACGCGACGTCGACCCGAGCTTGGTCCTTACCGGGCGGCGAGCTACTCATTGCTCGCCGCCCGCAAGCTCGCGCCTACGGTGGCCGGGAGTCAGCTATCAACTCCCGACGCCCGGGGCGTCTCCTCCTGCGGCGGCTAGGGACGTGAGGGTGCAGAGACTGCCACTCCCTCACGCGCCCCGCTTCCTCCTTCGCGAGCATTACTGCTTCGCAGAAAGAGGTGACGGCTTCCCATTCCTTCTCGCTCCATACCATGGCTCGCACCAGGGCTGGACGCGAGAGGTCGCCGCCGCCGATCGCCTCCACGAGGACACGGCGGTGCTCCGCCCAGGCAGGGCACACCTCCACCGTATGCTCCACCGTGTCCTCCAGACGATCCTCACAATGGAAACACCCGGACGTATCCTCTCGCTTTATCCTGAACAGGAACCCACCGAAGCACCCATGCCCGGTGAGAACCTGCGTCAGGCGGAAGGTGAGGACGCCGTGGCGCCTCTCTATCCACTCCTCAAAGAGGGGACTTACCGCCGCAATTGTGGCGTGCCCAAGCCTCACGACCCCTCAGACTGTGATAATGTCATGCATGCAACAAATTAATAACAAACATGTTATGTCATATTACACAATAATTTAACACTAGTGTTCGCCCATTGGTCGAAATTCGACCGTACTTCATTTGAATAAAAAACATTATTAAATGAAAAAAATATATATCTATATATTAATACGTGAAGCGAAAACTTTGGATCCCTTTTTACGAAAATTGGGCGGACGGAGCAGTATGAAATTTCGCACACTTATAGTTTATACAGAGAAGAAGTGACGAATGCTAATATTTTTTTACATTATGCGTTAAAATACATTATTTTCAATAAATAACACATTACACACACTACTGTTATGCTACAAATATAAAAACATAATATGGTTATATATGACATTCAGTAACACTATAGACAAATTGTTGACGCTGTACAACTGTGTAGAGGGTTCGCTGGCGGGATGGTGATGGCCAGGACCAGGACGTAGGTGTAATGAGTAAAGAATACTTCTTCAGGACTCTCTTCTTTATTTTCTTAATACTTCTTAACTGCTGGATATGGAATGAATTATCACAGAAAGCTCTATTTTTATAGAATTTTCCCTATTATTTTTTAATTAATTATGACAGTTCAAAATGTCATAATTATAACCAGCCTGTACAATCTATGATCAGCCTGTACAATCGTGAGGCATACAATCTCAACAGTTTGCACACGACACTAAGTTTTGTATGGGAAACTTACTAATGCCATACTTGACACTCCCCATAAAACCACAAAAAATATTTCTTTTACTCAATTATATTCCTACCATCGCTAATACAAATAATATTAAAGACAAATATTCTCCATATGATCATAGATTTTAAAAATGAAATAGGTTATATATCTATAAAATTCATTTATTACCTATGGTTATACTTGACATTCAGTAAGACTAAAAACACAAAATCAGGCTTACTAACTTAGGGGTTTTCCCAAATTTAGGGGGTAAATAAAAGGATTGGGATTTTTAGGGGCGTTCCATTTTTTTTAGGGATTTTTTGCCATCTTATATTTCTCATTGTGTTTTTGATTACAATAAAAGTATTAGCGACTTCTAGTAATATTACTATACTGTGTGCCGGTCTATGATTACTGAACTTTCGTTGGTTATTTTCATTATATTTTTTTTAGGGGATTTTTTTAGTAATTGTGGTAATTTTAGGGGTTTTTAACTTAAGCTTTAGGGGTAAATATTTCTGGGTGTTGGTAACACTGCACAAAATATTAAAGACAGATTTGGACCATAAACAAAAGAATATTTATGCATGTGTGTATTAGATACACGGTAATGAATAGTAGTGTGTGTAAAGTGTTATTTATTGAAAATAATGTATTTTAACGCATAATTTAAAAAAAAATATTAGCATTCGTCACTTCTTCTCTATATGTACAATAAGTGTACGAAATTTCATTCTCCTCCGTCCGCCCAATTTTCGTAAAAAGGGATCCAAAGTTTTCGCTTCACGTATTAATATACAACATTATTTTTAGTATATGCGAAACCTGAATATAGTTTGTTCAGAATCAGTAACTGAATCGATTCCAATAATTTTTACACCATGTTATATTTTGTCCCAAAAATATTTAATTACGCTTAAAAGTTAGTATCCGCAATCATCTGTTTGCACACGGGTCACGAGTTCACGACAGGTCATAGCGCGGGCTAGGCGGCGTGTACGCACTGCTGCGGGGCGGCGACGGCGCTCCTCAGTCGCCCGAATGCCATCGATCGATGCATACGTATCGCGAGCGCGCGACCGCCGTGAGCCCTGGCTAAAGTGTTTTGTTTAGATTTTAAAATTATCATGTCTCTCTCGTACTCAAAGGTCCGTACACTCGCTGTTTGTGGTGGTGTGGCAGTGCGTCAGTGCTTATGAGAAAGACGGGCCCTTGTTTAACAGTTGCTTCAGTTTGTTTGAGTGAATAGTGATTACGCCAATTATTGTAGATAGTGATGATTAACATTTTTAAACACGCAAAGATAGTCAAGGGTACAAATTTATTATTTGTTTACAGCCTGCTGTGGTTCAGTAATGCGATGTTTAACAATTTTCATCCATTTTGAACTTTAAGTTGTTGACATAAGGTGCAACAAATGGCATTGATTACATTTTACTGCATTTACGAATAAATTACATAATAATATCTACCTACACTTGACCATTACGACAGTCCAAAGCCTGCAAGCGTGATGGAAAATGTTTATCACCAACTAATACATAAACAATCACTGTGGCAAATTATTATCAATGAGTGAGAGTGAGAGCCGCGCGCGCAGCTGGCGTGTGTGCCCTCCGGTAGGCTGCATATGTTTTTGCGAGGACAATCAGGTACGGTAACAAGCTTATAACTTTGTGATTATTAATGATACAGTTTTGAAATTTTTTTCATAGATTCTTTACATAAAAATACTAGACCCGTGTTTCGGGTTTCGCATAAACAAAAACTAATGTTGTATAGATTACGAATGTAAAAGTTATTATTACAGGCAAGCATATTAACAATACGCGTTCTAACAAAAATATAATGACGTAGATATTAATCATCATGAATAAAACTTGTAAATGTATAAATTAGCAAAATTTCCACAAATCCTTCAGACTTATATAAGTATATTAACACATTTACAAAATTAATCGTTAGCTAAGAGCAACAAAATTGTTATAATAGGTGATGATTACCTTTCAGTAATGATGTGCTGCTTCTGCACAGTCGCCTTTTATCCAATGTTTGTTGACTGTTCGTGCGCTGATGATTTGTGCAGCGAAGGATCTGAAGATTATTGCCCGGAAAATGTGTCATAAGCTACATCATTCAGAACTAATGACCTTCAGAACTTCGGCGATGGAGATCACTGTATCCCTGGTTGAATAAATTTGTGCAGCAAAGGATCTAAGAGTTATGGCTTCTACACGAGGGTCATGAGTTACACGTTGTAGAAACTCATAACTCCCAAACCCTTCACCACTAAGTAGTGGCGATCAAATTTGTAACAATTTGTTACCTAGGTATATGCTGCTGTATGACGCTAGTAACTTGGGCAAAGATGTTTATTTCAAACTGTGAAAATATGATCCTTGCATCAAATATAATGACATTACATAGAAAACTAGCCTTTAATTTTCCATTTGCTGAGCTCAAACCTCCTCTCTGAAACAGGGGGACCATAGTCCACAACGTGGGCCCAGTTTCCTCACGATTATTCTTCACCGTTTTGAGAGCACTGGAGATGAACTATTCACACTAATCTCTAATGAAAGTACCTGTCTGGGTTAGAACCTACGACCTACAACTCGTAAGTTGCAGCCATTAGCACTGGGCCACTGCTTCACTATCGCATATACATTCATACGACTAATAACATTGTTAACTTAACACGATAATGTAACATCATATTCATAAACACAATATAACAGACACACAATGAGGTATTTCTATGTTTTGTTTTGTAACAAAAATATAATCATCTACGGGCCGGTTTACAATCCTTTGATAAACAGACAGGTTTATTCGTTAGATAGTAAAAAATCTGTTATTCAATCGACAAATAGGCTTTTTTTTTGTAGGTGGGAAAACATTAAATGACGTCTCTCGCTATGGGTGGAACGGGGGGCATGTCATACTTTAAAGCCCACCCATGTTCCTTCAGTTGCCAGGGCCGCGGTATCTCTTTCGAACAAATCTCGCGACCCTGGCAGTCATCGAACCTAGCAGACCCCTTCAGTACTGCTGATATCTCTTTGAGGCGCACGTGGAACACTAAGCGCCGTCGACCCAAGCCTGGTCCTTACGGGGCGGCGAGCTAGCCATTGCTCACTGCCCACAAGCTCGCGCCTTTATCCTGAACAGGAACCCACCGCAGCAACCATGCCTGGTTGCGACAATCGTACCCACCATGTCGCCGAGACGTCATGAGATCACACCGGAGCTCTGTCCGCCGTGCCGCAATTTGTCGCGGCAGCGGAGTTTCTTCCCGGCGTTTCGCCTTCTCGCACCACTCCCACATGTGCGCGAGGACCTAAGCCTCCAGATCCCATGGCGGCACTCCAGCAAGGAGGCTCGCCACCTCGCACGAGACCGTGTGGTACCCCGGATTAACCGGATGGCCGTGACCCTCTGGGCCGCACTCAACCGGCGCGCTGGGCACAGCCTCAATGAGGGCGCCCACACCAGTGCCCGTAGAGGGCCATGGACCGTACGACCCCCGTGTAGAGCCTCCGGCAAGAGGCGTTTGGACTCGCCAGATTGGGCTGGAGCCGCTTTATGGCAGCCCCCGCCCGCTCCAGTCTGGGAGTCAAACGTCGGAACTGCTCGACGAAGTTCCACCGGCTGTCGAGGACAAGTCCCAGGTACTTCATCGTCGACTCGATGGCGATGTGAACCCCTCCCACCGTGAGTTGGGAACCCGCAGGTGGCGCGTTCCGAGAATCATGATTCAAATCCATGGCCTCGTACTTGTGCAAGGCCACCTCGAGTCCCAATTGCCGGATCCTATCGACGATTGTCGCAACCCCGCGTGTCATAAGTTTGGCCGCCGCCTCGTGCGACCTCCCCTGCACCCAGTCGTACCCGATGTCCCACAGATGCGGCCCCACGACCGATCCCTGTGGGACACCGCACGACATCTCTCGCCGGTTCCGGTTTGGTGACCGGGGTAGATGACGGCCCTATCCGTCAAGTAAGCCTCGACCACGCGACAGAGGTAGGTCGGCATCCGATGATACCGGAGTGCCTCCCTAATGCAACTCCAGGGCATAGGCGTTGGCGATGTCTAGAGACACCGCCAAGACGACCCCACCCCGGGCCACTGCTCCCCCGTCGTGAGGGATCCCACGTGCATGATGGCGTCCACCGTAGAGCGCCCCTTGCGGAAACCGAACTGACAGTCCGCCAAATCCGGCCCCTCCCGCACCAGCCACCCAACGAGGCGGTCTGCAATTACTCTTTCAAAGAGCTTACCCACCTCGTCGAGTAGCACAATGGGCCGGTAAGCGAACGGAGAGTCCGCTGGGCGCCCCGACTTCTTAATGAGGACCAGTTTCTTCCAACGAAGTGGGAACTGGCCCCTCTCCAAACATGCGCTTAGGAGCCCCCTGAGTCGAGAGCCTCTAAGGCCAGGACCCAGGCTTTGCCAGGCAAGCCCCAGGACCCCACGGGCAGTATTTTTGGCATTTAGCCGACGTACCGCCACTCTCAACTCTACCTCGTTCACCTCTGGAGCGTTGTCGTCGTCATCGGTGGTGTGGTCCGCATCGGGCACCGCAGGAGGCGGAGCCATGGGTGGAGGGCTATGTTCCCCTCGCGAAGGGAACAGAGCGCTCACCACGTCCTCCACAAGCTGGGGCCGGAGACTCTGAGTCAGCGGGGGAGCCCATGGGCGGAGTTTCTCCCGGACGGCCTTGTAGGGCCGTCCCCATGGGTCCCTGTTCAGAGTCTCCAGTGACTCCTTGCGGGCCAGTCCTCTGGCCTGCAGGATCTCGTCTTGGAGGGTGGTCTTTGCCACTCTGTACCCCTTGTATAGCTCTGCCTGAATGGCTTCCGTGTCCGGAGGGGTACGGAGCTTGCGGTGCCTGGTGTACCGGCATCGCGCCGCAACGAACGCTTCGCACAACGCTGTCAGCTGCGGCGACCACCAGTACACCTGGCGCCAAGCCCGTTTTGGCTGGACTCGGGGCATAGCCACGTCACAAATCTCGGACATGGCCTCCCGGAACCACTCCGCCTCGTCATTTATATTAGCAGGCCTGTCCGGTGGTGACACCTAGGCCTGCACGATCGAGGCTTTCAGGAGAAGCTCCCGGTCCAGCTTCTTAAGCACCCACCGCGGGACCAACAGCTTAACGTGCTTTCTGAGGCACGGAACGGTGTTGGGATACAACGAAAGAACCTGATAACTCCCAGAACCTTCGCTACAAAGTAGTGGCGAAAATGATCATTGTGTTCCGAGTAGGACTAAAATTGTAACAATTAGGTACCAAAAATGTTTTTGTATGACATTAGCAACTACTACAACGCTGTCAATTTCTGATTCATGAAAATCTGATTGTGATCCTGCAGATATAAAGGGAGTTAACATTATCACTTACAAGCTTTTATGATTATTATAACACTGTTACAAAATCAATCGTAAGCAAAGCAGGACAAAACATTTATTATAAAAGGTGGTTATTACCTTGGAGTATTGATGTGCTGCTTCCGCACAGTCGCCTTTTGTCCAATATTTGTCTTCCATTCTTGCGCTGATGATTTGTGCAGCGAAAGATCTAAGAGTTATGGACGATAAACGAGAATCACGAGTTACTCGTTGTATAACCTCATAACTCCCAGACCCTTCGCCACTAAATAGTGGCAATGGTAATCACTGTATACCTGGTAGAATTAAAATTTTAAAAATTAGATATAGACAACAGGTGATTATTACCTGAGAGTAATGATGTGCTGTTTCCGCAAAGTCACCTTTTGTCCAATGTATGTCTTCCGTTCTTGCACTGATGATTTGTGCAGCGAAAGATCTGAGAACTATGACTTCTGCACAAGGGTCATGAGTTACATGTTGTAGAATCCATAGCTCCCAGACCCTTCGCCACTATGTAGTGGCAGTGACGATCATTGTATCCCTGGTACAATAAAAATTGTAACCATGTGATAACGTGATCCGCTCAACAAATATAATGACGTAACATACATAACCACCTTTAATTCTGCATTTGCTGAGCACAAGCCTCCTCTCTGAGGTAGGGAGAGAGCCGTAATCCACCATGTGGGCCCAGTATGAGTTAGTAGATGTCCTATGTCTTGGAATTGTTGGTTCTAGAACATATCAGTTTCTTCACTATGTTTTCCTTCACCGTTTTGAGAGCAGAGGAGAAGAAAACATTCACAATGATCGCTAATGAAATCACCTGTCTGGGTTCGAACCTACGCCATACAATTTCTTTTTTTTTTGTAATTGGTTTTGTAACAAAATATAATTATCTAAGGGCCGGTTTTCAATCTTCTGATAAACGGACGGATGGGGTTTATTTCTAAGATAGAAAAACATCTGCTGTCAAATAGGCTTTTTTTTTTCAGGATGGGAAATCATCAAATGACTTCTCCCGCTCTGCGGAGGGCGTGTCAGACTTTTACTGACTAAAACCCACCCGTGTTCCATCAGTTGCCCATGTGCCAGGGTCACGGTATCTCTTTTGAACAATCACGCGACCCCGGCAGGCATCGGTCCTAGTAGACCCCTACACTGCTGCTGATATCTCTTTCAGACGCGCGTGGAACACTGCGCGCTTTCGACCCGAGCTTGGTCCTTACCGGGCGGCGAGCTACCCATTGCTCGCCACCCGCAAGCTCGCGCCTGCGGTGGCCGGGAGTCAGCTATCAACTCCCGACGCCCGGGGCGTCTCCTCCTGCGGCGGCTAGGGACGTGAGGGTGCAGAGACTGCCACTCCCTCACGCACCCGGCCTCCTCCTTTGCGAGCATTACTGCTTCGCAGAAGGAGGTGACGGCTTCCCATTCCCTCTCGCTCCGTACCATGGCTCGCACCAGGGCCGGACGCGAGAGGTCGCCGCCGCCTATCGCCTCCACGAGGACACGGCGGTGCTCCGCCCAGGCAGGGCACACCTCCACCGTATGCTCCACCGTGTCCTCCAGACGATCCTCGCAATGGAAACACCCGGACGTATCCTCCCGCTTTATCCTGAACAAGAACCCACCGAAGCACCCATGCCCGGTGAGAACCTGCGTCAGGCGGAAGGTGAGGACGCCGTGGCGCCTCTCTATCTACTAATTATTCTTTATCTGAGGAATGTATTTGACTCATTGACAACTAAAGTATGGAAAATTTCGAAAGTATTGACTGCATGGCGATTGAGGAAGAACCTATAGCAAATGAATTTGTGAATACAAGGGAAAGAAAAGACAAATTTGTGAGACTGAATGTCAAACAGTTTAACATATGGGATTCAACAGAATTCCATTGTCAAATCAGACTTAGCAAAGACACAGTGCAATATTTGCTGTTTTTGATAAAAGTTAATATCGAGAGCAAGACATAAATGTGAGTTATTATATGTATAAATACAGCACAAGACACACATAAGCATTATTGGTATTAACCAGGATAGAAAAATACTATTTCGAAGAACTGCTAATTAATAAGGTATATACTTACTAAAAATATATTTTATGTTTCAGGAACCAGCGCATTCCAAAAAATTACAATGTATCCGTAGAATGCTGATTAAGTAACATTTGCACATTCTAATTTTGACAAAAGCCAATGTTTTGCTGAGGTAATGCACACTGCTATACCATAATTTAAAAAACCAAAAAAATAAAAAATAATTATTTATTGCCTTTTCAAAACACCAAAAAAATACAACAATCGAATGATAATTATGAAACACTTTATATCACATTATTATGATATGAAACCGGAGCATTTATGATTATTGTAGACCCAAAACGTTTATTTCTTGCTTCCTCTTTTCTTCATTAGCAAGATGTTCCATTTTAAGATTGTGTTCTTCTTCTTTATATTGTAGTTCTTTTCTGGCATTCATAAATTGAAACTGTACATATTCCAAACGAGCAGCAACTTACTTCATCTAGTTCGGCACTGACGCAGGCTTTATTTATTGTGTCTGGTTTCAACACATTTGACACTCTTGTTTTAAAAGCTGCCCTGCTCTGGGTGCCCTTTATTCCTTTTTTTTTGTGAAAGGACATGACCAGTGGGCTTAAGGGTGCCTACACCTAGGTGTAAAAATCAATGTGTAGCAAATATTGTTTTGTGTTGCAATCGTTGTAGTCTATAGTTTACAGTCAAAAAAAAAATCACGGGTCTTAAAGGAGAGAAAAAATAAAGAAAAGTTTTCGATAAATAATTATATTTGAAGTTTTGCTTTCTGACATGCACACTTTATATATGCTATCTTGTTGTTAAATAGTATTATTTCGATGTAGGTTTCTGATTGTTCAGCCATCGGGCAAGTTTCGCTTCGGGGAAGAGATGATTATAGATACAACGGAACGTCAAAGTTAGGAAATGCATTTATGTGAATAGCAAAAGCAATTAAAATACTATTTATTCAGGCATTTTATCCTTGCTTTAAGCCGGATTATTATAACCATGATAAATAAGACCTTATTTTTTAAAATCTTAGTGTAAAAACTATAATCCTGCACAAATCCCCGTACTCGAAGCCATTGGTCTGGTATCTGGTCAAGTCCTTTAAAAATTAGTTTAAGTAGACATTATCACATTTAGCTATAACAGATTATTTTAAAATATACTACACTCCTTAAAATTAAGTGTAAATCAATCGCTAAAATGCTATGTTCAACAATTTACAAAAAATATCTATGGTTATTGAACTATTCTTTTCTAATATTGAAAACAAATTAGGTTAAATGAACGTGTCTTCTTATAGATTTTATAGTTAAGCTTCAGGTTACCTTTTTCTGGCACATTGTCGTTATTCATATTAAAAATAATAGTTTAAAAAACTAAAAAACACGCTTCCATAGAAAACCAAACTAAAAAGTAGAAAATAATGGAAAAAAAAATCGTGGGGTGCTTTTTAAGGTATTTTATTATTGATATCAGGCACATTATTTATTTTTAGGGTGTTTCAAATTTTGAGACATAAATGTCAGCGTAGTTTGTGACGTGTGTCAGCTTAGTTTTCGAAGACAGTTTTTTTGCTGTCCTGGTAACCCTGGCAAGGATAGTGGCACAAATTTATGAAATGATTGTATGTCATCTTTGAAAGGTGTGCAAAGTTTGAATGAAATCGGGTCAAAATCGCGCTATAAGGAGTCGGTTACAAACAAACATACAAACAAATAAACATACAAGTGAAGCTAATATAAAGCGTGTAAAAATGAATGATTCGTCCATATCTGAAACAATCAATTTTATAACAATGTATGATGTGAAGGTAAACATTTTGGTTTGATTTAAAAGACGAGTACCTACCAGGTATAATGACACTTGGTGGTATCCTCCTACCTTGGTATCTTGGGTTAACAAAACTTGGAAGAAGTTGTTATTTTAGTTGATTTTTTTAATATGACTTGCTATTTTTTTTCTTACTATTTTAGAATAGATGTAAAGGTCGATACCTAAACTTCACATAAACACAATAACATGACGTCAATAAATACTTTTAATTTTCATGACTATGATGGGCGAAAAATGTTCTAAACTTCACCCACCTCCTTTCATTTTAATCGGTTCAGTAGTTTTAGCGGGAAAGCGCGACAGACAGACAGAGTTACTTTTGCATTTATAATATTAGTGTGGATTAGAGGCTTACATCCAAGAAAAGAATGCTTGGAAACATGCTGGTCTCGCTCCATAGGACAGTCTTAGAGTTTATCAAACTGGTTGCTAACTTAATTTTATTAGATTTATTTTCCCCTATGACACTGATTTACATTCTATGATTACTATAACTCATACACTGTTACAAATAACTTGTAAAATATTAGGAGATTTGTATTCTTGCCTTTGCAATGTTTGTAAGTATGCAGGCACAATGTATCTATCATATAATTAATTTATCTGTCTTTGCTTCTTTTTAATTTTATTTACCTGTGTGGTATGGTAATTTTATTTTAGGTGCGTCTTCACATATAATTATATAAATATTGTATAAAAATATTGAAAACATTTTAAAAGAGTAACCGTGGAGTTTCTTGCCCATTTTTCTCCATACGAATCTACCTTTTGGAAGGGGCAACTAGAATCAATTCTATTTTCATATAACTGTTGACATTCAAAAGTGCGTTTTTGGGCCTATTTGAAATAAATGCTTTGACTTTGATACATACGAGGACATGCCGGTTTCCTTCACTGATTGAGAATTCAGCCATGTACCTAGCCTTTACTCAACTGTGTTTGGGTCGGTTTCCAGTCTAACCGGATGCAGCTGAGTACCAGTATTTTACAAAAGCGACTGCCCATCTGAGCTCCATAATCCAGATGGGTAATACGATACGCCTTGGTAAGACTGGTTGTCATACTTTAGGGCTTCTGATCACCCGTAACCAAAAATTCATAAATTACAGAACGTGCTTTCCGAGACACGGAACGGTGTTGGGATGTAATGAAAGAACCTGATAACTCCCAGAACCTTCGCTACTAAGTAGTGGCGAAAATAATCACTGTGCCCCGAGTAGGACTAAAATTGTAACAATTAGGTACCTAGAATATGTTTCTGTATGATTAATAACTACTGCAATGCCGTTTATTTCAGGCTGTGATAATGTGATCAGTGCAACAAATTGATAACAAACATGTAATGTCATATTACAAAAAAAATAATCCAACAATTCCAAAATAAAGTACTCAGGGATGCTGTCAATGCACCCTGGTACATAAGAAATGATGACCTTCACCGTGACCTAAAAATGACCTAATATGCCTTTTTGGCTAGATCGTAATTAATTACAAAGAATTTTTTCTACTAATAAAGTATTTAAAAAAAATGTGACATTATACAATAATGTAACATCACTAACTAAAGTAAAAGTTATTATTACAGGCAAGCATAGTAATAATACGGGCTGTTTGGAAAAGGAAATATAATGATGTAGATCGATATACATCAATGACATGGAGAAAATAAGAAAATTTATAAAATAGCGATAATTCTTCAAATCCATCCCATCATAAGTGCATCTAACACACACTCGCTTGGAGCATGCGTCGCTGGAACAATCACAACACCGGGTGAGTGTGTGTTACATGTAGAACTGAGTATCTGATTGTGATCCTGCAGATATAAAGGGAGTTAACATTATCACTTACAAACTTTTATAATTATTATAACACTGTTACAAAATCAATCGTTAGCAAAGAAGGAGAAAACATTAATTATAATAGGTGATTATTACCTTGGAGTAATGATGTGCTGCTTCCGCACAGTCGTCTTTTGTCCAATATATGTCTTCCGTTCTTGCACTGATGATTTGTGCAGCGAAGGATCTAAGAATTATGGACCATAAACGAGAGTCACGAGTTACACGTTTTATGACCTCATAACTCCCAGACCCTTCGCCACTAAATAGTGGCAATGGTAATCACTGTATCCCTAGTACACGGCTCTTACCTATGATGTGTAATAATTGGAAAGCGTCAGTTTGTGTATTGCGTATGTATGTCTATTAGGGAGTATTTACTAAAAATGAACGATATCGCAAGCAATAAGAATTTACTGCTGTGGACTGCTGGTGTCAATCTCAAGACGAGCTGCTCCGCACACGAATAACTTGTACGTCAGATGCTCTCGCGTCACCAGTCCTGACTCTCTTAACTTTTGGCTGCTGAGATACAAATGTAGTAGACAGGAAAATTTCGTACGAAGTATTGTATTTTATAAAAATATTGCCGTTATGTTAGTATATTGTGGTCTCTTACGACTTCGAGGCGGACGTAATCGGTGACAGAAGTAACTTGGAAATGAAGTTATGATTAATACAAAATGTCTGTGATATATCTCGGGATCTCGAGGTCCGTTTGGTAGGCGTACGAGTAGCCAAAGCCAACTCGCAGAGGCCTCTTGGACAATTATAAATGATAAAGAGGCACCAACCGACGATTTTATCAATGTATGCACTACACAAGTTGGGTGCCCAAGGACAACCCCCGGATGGCGCAGGACTATTGCAAAACATGAAAACAAAATAAATCAGGCTATTAGTTCAGACTGATATAATGGTTTGGCATCCTACAACTATGAAAGGACTATGATTGTCCCCTGCCTGATAAATATAATAAAATATATTGACAAAAATGGCAGGGGGTGACTTGCACACAATGCACACTCAGTAATGAGCCCCCGAAAATGGTCGCTTACACATAATGACGTAGCAACAATAGGGCAACACTTCTTGAGGTGCTAGAGGACTGGAAAGGTATTCCACGGCTATCAAGAAAATCCCGTAAGTACGATCAAGATCCCTACCAGCATCATACTGGATTATTTCCTTCCTCCGAGCACGTTTGTTCTCGGGAATCTCCATTCAAACCAGCCAATAAAAGCAAGAATGAGGTGGGAGCTCTGGTTCTCGACCTTGTTCACTCCAGCTGACCAATACGGGCAAGTCAGAGGTGAGAAACAGAACTTCACCCGGGAGATAGGGTCCGTGGGGTCGCTACTACCCAACAGCTCGCCACAAGCTGTCCTACGGGTTTTTGTATCTCTCTTGCTCTGGCTTAGACCTGTTAAAGCAAAGAAAACTCTACCAGTACATACACAGAATCCAGGAGCACGCAAGCCCTATCATGACGAAAACGTAGAGATACGGCCGTGGAGTTTTTATATATATACATATTATAACAGGATTTTTACAACATATTAGTTTCTGAAGAAAGATAGATTTTGGGGTCACTAGTGTATGAAGTTATCGTTTTGTTTTTACCCAGCTATATTGCAATTTTCCTATCATAACATGATTGTTATTCATACATTCAAAACACTTGAAGATCAAAACAGTGACTTATTGATTTAATTTAAAAATATTCTGACTTTTGTTACGATGATTAACTGAGTCGCAAAAATACGTCAACCTAACAAAACTAAGGCCTGTAACATAACTCACTAGGACACCAAAGTGGTGCAGCCATGGTCGCACGTGTTTGTATGGATAGAGGAGCCATATTTCAACGCAGGTATAAAAATATTGAACTCGAAACTAGCCGATGGCTTTTTCTGGAAACATAAGTAGTGTTTATACTTCATCTGTACAAAAAAGGGTTTTGTACGACTGAGTTTGAGATAGCTACAGTGCTTTGATTTAACATAAAAAAATCCAAAAATGTCCCCGCGTTTTTAAAGTGTTTTCGAAAGAAAAAGTGAGAAGCTGTTGTTGTTGTCTCATCAGCTGTATCAGTTTCAAAGAAGACAATTGATATAGTTACGAGTAGAAACTAGATTTTGCCCATGGCTCCGCCCCAGTGGAAGTTGGCATGACTTTAAATTTTAAATGGGTTCAACTAAAACTTTTATAAAAAGTTGCTAAAGTCATTTACGGAACTTAGCGATGGGAAGTTCTAAACCCACATCAAACGTGTCCTTATAAAACAAGCATATTATACCTGTAACTTTAAAGACAACGTTGAAGACAAGCAAGTTTGGTAATAATTCCTTGTGCACATATGGCTTCTATGCCACCTCATGATCGACATAACTATGTAAATGTCAATTAACTGCTTCCAAATTACAATAGAACGTTGTTCGCCTTGTAGACTGTAGATTGATACACCATTTTATAATGTTCATATTATTTTATTTTAAGAGGTTGACTATTAAACTTAATAGGTATCTACTGCCGTACGCAAAATAAGAGCGCTTTGGCGCATGCAATTGCGGTCACCAGCCCGTTTTAGCTATCTACTTTACTTAGGTGTTTACTATAAACAATCTCATGCAATCGTATCTAATATACATTATCTACAAACAAATAAAATTATCACAAACAAAAAACGAACCTCAAATGTGTGTTTTTCATCGCTGTTTCTCCATTGCAGAATTAGTGTTGGACACGGGCGCAGACCGTAGAAAGTGAAGACCCAACAACAGCTAGTAGAACACGCACAAGAGTATACTTGGGTCTCATCTTGTGCAGTGACTAATAGCTGTTGCGGATTTCAGTATTTCGACATCTTGCGATGTGGTGATAAAAGCTGGAAAGAAACTAGGAGTGACAGAAAAACAAACGGTATTTAGGTACTGGACGGACGGGACTTCCGAAACTTCTTTATCGTATACGGAAGCACCCGAAGCGTAATGAACGGGACACTATGACTAAACCTTCGCTGTCATTTATTTTTTGCCACACCCAACCCAGTCACCACTGTATACAAGCGAAAGCACCAGCACACCATTGTAAAAAATCAGACCCCACCATTCACTAACAAACTCGTACATAAGCGTTGGCACCAATACATTCACATGTGTAACACCATTTACTTTATTTCCTGCATTTACCCTCCTGTCCACATCTTCATCAATCTCACACATCCCATCACTGATAAACAGACTCCCTAAATATACGAACTCGCTTACTTGCTCCACACTCTTATCATCACCCTCATCCTCTTTTCTTTTAAACACCATGACCTCAGTCTTACAACAAGTATTGGGGCCTGAGAGTGTAATTAAATTATCATCCCGGACAGAGCCTACTAGTTGTCACTGGCTCCAGTCTTTCGACGTCTTTCAGTGTGGTGATAAAACCTGCAAAGAACTTTTGTTACAAAAATAGTTTAGTTAAAAAACAGAGTCTCTAAAAGAACACTAATATTAATAAAAGTTTTTATTAATTACATAATTATAATTAGAGTACATGCATGATTAATAAAGGATGAAAACACATTCCATTTCAACTTCGTAGATAATCCACACTAATATTATAAATGCAAAAGTAACTCTGTCTGTCTGTCTGTCTCGCTTTCCTGCTAAAACTACTGAACCGATTTAAATGAAATTTGGCTACTTTTTATCCCGGTAGTATGTTCCCGCGGGATAATTTCCGACCCCCACGCGGGCGAAGCCGCTGGCAAAAGCTAGTAAAAAATAAAACCAAATCAATTAATTTCAAACTACATGACAAACAAAATGATTAAAAAATTAGTTTTGCCGCGTTTTTTATTGAGACTTGCGGACGTCGGACATTCGTGACAATGAAAAACTAAGAAATGATGAAAACAGGTTGCGAGAAGATTGCGAAGAAATTATAGAAGGATATTATGAGTTTACCACCTTGAACAGAAAGACGAAAAGAACTTTACGCAGTAATTCACAAAATAACAATCTTAAGGGTAGTTCCGAAAATAATACTCAACCAGCAACCAACCAACCAGTCTCAACTAGTATTTTGAAGTGTGTCTAACATCTAAGACATGAAAGAAAAATATTAAAGAAATGAATTAAATACTTCATTGCCAAAAGTTAAAAGAATTAGAATATACACATCAAAGAATAGACCAATTATGTATTATCTATGGAATTGAAAGAAATATTGACGGAGAACGAAATCGCGGAATTATTGGAAAGTGAAACAGGTATTTGTCAGACGGTCATGGTATACAACTAGTCCAGGGAAAACGCACGGTCTCCTGCGAGGCGGCGAGACTCCTTGTTGGAGTGCCGCCATGGGATCTGGAGGCAAGTGTCCTCGCACATATGTGAGAGTGGCGCGACGAGGCGAAACGCCGGGGCGAAACTCCGCTGCCGCGACAAATTGCGGCACGGCGTACAGTGCGCCGGTGTGATCTCATGGCAACATAGCGGGTACAATTGTCGCAACCCAGTGCTGGGCACCGCACAATTGCGGCAGTAAGTCCCCTTTTTGGGGAGTAAATAGAGAGGCGCCACGGCGTCCTCACAATCCTCTTTACGCAGGTCCTCGATGGAAATGGCTGTTTCGGGAGATTCCTGTTCCGAATAAGGCGGAGGAAACGCCCGGGTGTTTCCATTGCGTGGATCGTCTGGAGGACACGGTGCAGCATACGGTGGAAGTGTGCCTTGCCTGGGTGGAGCACCGCCGTGTCCTCGTGGAAGCGATCGGCAGCGGCGAACTCTCGCGTCCAGCCTTGATGCAAGCCATGCTATGGAGCGAAAGGGCATGGGAATCCATCACCTCCTTCTGCGAAGCAGTAATGCTAGCGAAGGAGCCCTGATACCGTGGCCCTGACATATAGGCAACTGAAGTAACACGGGTGGGTTTTGGTCAGTAAAAGCCTGACACGCCCTCCCGCTCCGCCCATAGCGGGAGACGTCATTTGATGATTAACCACCCACAAAAAAAGCAGGCATATGTGCGGTTAAAGACTTAAAAGATTAACTGACGATGGGAAGTCGATTAATAGTGAAACTAATCGCATCGCTGTTAAGGATGCAACATTACCTTCACATATGTTAGGTTACAGGTATCGTTATAAGGTTGAATTATATCTGTTCCCTGTCACCCAATGTTCAGGATGTTGGAAACATTTACGGCATTGTCATGTGGTGGTGCCACATGACAATGCCGTAAATGTTGAAAAAAACATGATAATTGCGAAACTGAAGAGTTCTCGTGTATTAACTGCAAGGGCCCGCACATGGCATTACATAAAAGCTGTCTGGTGAATCTCAAAGAGAGAATGATTAGGGACATAATGAGTCAAAACAGCTGTTCTTACAAGATAGCGCTCGACTTATATTTGAAACAAATCAACAAAAGTAATGAAAGTTTTCCTGTCAATATCGAAGTTAGCGAAATACTACCTCCATCTTCCGCTTTTTCAAATAATAGAAATTACAAGGATGCGCCCACACCCCTAGAACTATTAACTAACCCGATAAATACCTACATGGATTCAAGTGCTTCGCTCGAAGAAGTCAGTGAAAGTGAAGACGAAGTTAACGAAAATTGCGCAACATCCAAACAAAATAAGAAACAAAAGGAAACCAAAAAGAAAAAGAGCAAACAAAACGATATAAAACAAAAAAAAGAACAAGAAGGTCAGAAAGTGAAAGATCAAAAAGAGATAGTAGAAGAAAATCCCAATAAAACCGAAATCTTATTTAAATTAATAAATTTCTACAATAAGATTAAAGAAATATGGTTGGCAGATTGTTTATCAGAACCGAGGTGATGAAGGTTATAAAGTTAGTACTAGAAGAAATTATGTTGTTTGTTGCTTCATATTTGAAGTATTGGGATATTGTAAGTAAATTGTGTAAGATATTTATTGATGGATAGTGTCCCCGTTACGTCTAATATCATATATTTCAGTAGAACGCTCAGAGTCTGAACCCTAAATTAATTAAATTAAAACTGCTACTGAATCCGGAAAATATTCATATAGCGATTCTAAATGAAACATAGGTGGATGCAGATAGCTACATAAGTGGGTATAATGTTTATAGAAAGGACAGCTAAGACTCATACGGAGGAGTAGAGATTACTTCACACAAATCTCTAAGAACCTTTAGTGCGCCTTTGTGTGTGACTAATTCAGGTATAGAAATAATCTATATATTAATACGTGAAGCGAAAACTTTGGATCCCTTTTTACGAAAATTGGGCGGACGGAGGAGTATGAAATTTTGCACACTTATAGTTTATACAGAGAAGAAGTGACGAATGCTAATATTTTTTTTAAAAGTATGCGTAAAAATATATTATTTTCAATAAATAACACGTTACACACACTACTATTCACTACCGTGTATTTAATACACACATGCATAGATATTCTTTTATTTATGGTCCAATCGCCAATATCTGTCTTTATTTTGTGTCTACAGTGTTATAGTTAGGGAGCTGGCGAGCAATTCGGCATATGGTTTGCACACGTTTCACGTCGTAGTGATTTAAACTGCAATCCACCTCGGATTGCAGTTTAAATCACTACGAATCGATTTGGTCCAATCAATTAAGGTCCTATGTCGCTGCGTTTTCGCGTTACAGCGGATTGAGGTTGTTTAAAAAAATCGGGGTATTAAATCATTTGCACATGTATGCCTCTAGAGTTCATGGTCACAATCATCTTGGAAACGAAGAAAATCGAAGAGGCAGACATTCAGGACTCGCATTATCATGGGACGGAGTTGTAAAAATGTTAAAAAAAAGCTCTACTAAGTCATTTGCACACGGTTCTGACTCTGTGGATTCGAAAAAACATGTGGCAGACTCTTTGACTCTCACAGGTTTTCAGCTGTATTACTTTTTGAAATTCACGGAATCAAGGGACAGCGGGTATTGCGTGGGATTATTGTTATTATTTATAGTTGTATTCTTATAATTTTGTTTAATATTATCCTCTAAACTCACGGTAACGATTTAACTTCTGGAGCTGAAATCTATGCAATCAAATTTTTTCTCAATGCCAACCAGAAACGAAATGCGCTTGGAACTTTAATTAGAAAGTATTTTTTTAAATTGCATGCTTGACTGTAATCTGAATAGGATTAGGATCTGGATAGGAACAGTCTTTAACTTTTTTTAATCACGTTTTATTTGCGTAAAATACGTAGATTTTGAACCAAGACGTGTGAAAGTGCCTGAGAGCGAGAGAGAGGAAAAGCGTGCAAAATAAAAGGGGAGGCTGTAATAGATATACGCTCTATACATTAAGTTTCACAATACGGAAAAGGTCGGAACTGAGTATACCGTTCTCACTCATATTCCCAAATAAAAGACAGACACCACGAAAGGAACTATGAGGATATTTTACACCTGCTTGGTTTGGCGCAAGCGTCGAATTGAAAAAAAAAAATGGTCTGCCTTTGGAATATCAGAGGCCTGAACGTCTGCCTCATCGATTTTCTTGGTTTTCATAAGGAATTCAAACATCAGTCCAATAAGTAGACGTGTGCGCATAATATAGCACACCTTTTTTTACATTTTTGGAGCACTGTCAATAGACAACGCAGAGGTAACATGTTGGCAGACTATTTTTCCGTGGTTCTTCTCATTGTTTTTAATCGAACAATTCAAATCTGCCAAGTGTGCGCTTCATATAGAGTTTTTTTTTATCATAAAAATAAATGTAAAAAATGAATACTGCAAAAGTCAGAGCCCTGAATGTCTGCCTTTTCGATTCTTTCTGTTTCCAGGATGACTGTGATCATCAGCCTCAGGGGCAGACGTGTGCGCATAATATAGCACACCTTTTTTTTAAACACTGTTGAAACGCTGTAAATGTACAACGCAGGGCCACCATGGTGGCAGACGAGGTCCTTGATTTTTCTTAGGGTATAATTATCACTATTAATAACGTCTGCGTTGTGTGCTGATCATATCGAAATTTTGCTCGCCAGCTCCCTAACTATTACTGAATGTCAAGTATAACCATAGGTAATAAATTAATTTTATAGATAGCTTATATAACCTATTTCATTTTTTAAATCTATGATCATATCGAGAATATTTGTTTTTAATATTATTTTTCTATAGTGTTACTGAATATCAAATATACCTAACCATATTTTTTTAAATATTTATTATTATATATGTATTTTTCATTTAATGATGTATTTCTATTCAAATGAAGCACGGTCGAATTTCGACCAATGGGCGATCACTAGTATGTATAATTATGATAAACAAAAAATTAAGGGTTTTTCGCTCTTCTTGTCTCGGGCGCAGACTATAGAATGTGGTGTCTAAAATGGTCCAACAACAACTATTAGAGATCCTCCAAGAGTATACTTGAGTTAATATCTTGGAAAGAGCCTAATGGTTGTCGCTGGCTCCAGTCTTTCAGTGTGGTGGTAAAACCTGGAAAGAACTTTAGTTGCAAAAATAGTTTAGTTAAAAAAACGACTCCCAAAAAAGCCACTAATAGTAATAAAAGCTTTTTCTGATTCCATTATAGAGTACATGCATTATTTATAAAAAGAAGAAAATACATACTATTTCAACTACACAGTTATTAAAAAAGAAATCCAAATTAATTCATTACAAATTACATGACGAACAAAATGTCTAATAAGTTAGTTTTTAAAGTCAAGACAAATTCAGAAATAATTAGATTCTAAAATCGCATTCTAACATAGAAATTACAATAATAGCAATTATTTTTAACACGGTTTTATTAGGTCGACCTGTATGTAACTAACTATGTAATGGAATCTAAGGTAACTAATTTAACTATCTTCCAAGGATCTTAGCGTCATGAAAATTGGCAGCTGTATGTAGTTCTGATGACAATACAATAATATGGTACTGTCGAACTGATCTGATGATGGAGCCGGAAGATATGAACTGGAACTTCATGATGGAACGTCGTTTCATAGCCGTGTTTGGACTTGTTAGAAAAGTCTTGTATTGAACTTTGACCACGATTAGGTTTCAAGGTCTGATGATGAAGCCGGAAGATAGGCACTGGCACTCCATGATGGAATATCGTATCATAGCCGTGTTTGGACTTGTTAGAAAGGCCTTGTAATGAACTTTGACCACGATTAAGTTTTGGTTTTTATGTGCATTTATAAAAACGTGTTTTTCTAGTGTTTTTAAACTATAAATTTATTGTTTGTTAGTAAGTAATAACAGTTCATCTCAATTTAATTTGTTTTTTCATTATAAGGATCACCTAGTGCGCTGAAAGCCTCCTCCAACTCACTCCATGTTGTTCCGTCTCTAGCTAGTCCGCTCCATTTTTTTAGCCGACGAAAAGAACGGAGGAGGTTCTAAAGTCAAAGCGTATATATATGTATTTTTTTTTATTTATGACCACGCATAACTTTTAACAGAGTGAACTCATTTTGATAATTATTTTCTTATTGGAAAGGGTATATGAAGAAAATGTTCTTAAATAAATTTCTTTCTGTGCATAACCACACCTAATAGTTAGGGAGCTGGCAAGCAAAATTTCTATATGATCAGCACACAAGGCAGACGTTATTAATAGTGATAATTATACCCTAAGAAACATCAAGGACCTCGTCTGCCACCATGGTGGCGCTGCGTTTCAAAAATGTTTAAAAAAAAGGTGTGCTATATTATGCGCACACGTCTGCCTCTGGGGCTGATGATCACAGTAATCCTGGAAACACAAAGAATCGAGAAGGCAGACATCCAGGGCTCTGATTTTTGTATTAATCAATTTTTAAAATTATTTTTATGATTAAAAAAACTGTATATGAAGTGCACACTTGGCAGATTTGAATTGTTCGATTAAAAACAATGAGAAGAACCACGGAAAAATAGTCTGCCAACATGTTGCCTCTGCGTTGTGTATTGACAGTGCTCCAAAAATGTCAAAAAGAAGAGGTGTGCTATATTATGCGCACACGTCTGCCTCTTGGACTGATGTTTGAATTCCTTATGAAAACCAAGAAAATCGATGAGGCAGACGTTCAGGCCTCTGATATTCCAAAGGCAGACCATTTGATTTTTTTTTTCAATTCGACGCTTGCGCCAAACCAAGCAGGTATTAAATATCCCCATAGTTCCTTTCGTGCTGTCTCTCTTTTATTTGGGAATATAAGTGAGAACGGTATAACACAGTTCCGGCCTTTTCCGTATTGTGAAACTAGATGTATAGAGCGTATGTTAAAGTTCCAAGAGCATTTCGTTTCTGGTTGGCATTGAGAAAAAATATGATTGCATAGATTTCAGCTCCAGAAGTTTAATCGTTACCGTGCGTGAGTTTAGAGGATAATATTAAACGTAATTATAAGAAAAATAATAAACCTTAAAATTAAGAGTCGGCGCTTTGAGTGATCTTTGTTCATTGATTTTTCAGCGCCGACTCAAAATTTTTAGTTTTATAATTTTTTGCTTTTCAGTTTTTTCGGCGGTTTAATTTTTTGTTAAAACGTTTTTATTTTATATTTTTGTGGCTTTAATGTACTATTAATACTTGGCAAGGTATACCCTATCCAATAAAAAAAGAATTATGAAAATCGGATTACTGTGTATAAAGTTATGTGTGGTTATACCTACATTACAATCAGTGTGTGACCAATCAAACATCCCCTGTTTTCCGACCCTCAGGGTTCGATTTTGTTTTTCAAATTTATATGGGACCACCTTCAAAGTATAACCCTTCCATTTAAAAAAGAATTATTACAATCGGACTACTATGTAATAAGTTATGCGTGGTCTTACATAAAAAAAAATATATACGCGTCGAATTGAGAACCTGCTTCGTTTTTTTTCGTCGGGTGAAAAACTATAAGGAATAACAATAATCCCATGCAATACCTACTGTTCCTTGATTTCGTGAATTTCAAACAGTTATACAGCTGAAAATCAGTGCGCAAAGTGTCTGCCACATGTTTTTTCGAATCCACAGAGTCATAGTGAATCGAATGGGCGCAATGAGAACCGCGTGCAAATGACTTAGTAGAGCTTTTTTTTGTAAATTTTTTATAACTCCGTCCCATGATAATGCAGAGTCCTGAATGTCTGCCTCTTCGATTTTCTTCATTTCCAAGATGATTGTGACCATGAACTCCAGAGGCATACATATGCAAATGATTTAATGCTCCGATTTTTTTAAGCAACTTCAATCCGCTGTAACGCGAAAACGCAGCAACGCAGCCTTAATTGATTAGAACAAATCAATTCGTAATGATTTAAACTGCAACCCACCTCGATGTGAAACGTGTGCAAATCATATACCTAAATGCTCGCCAGCTCACTAACTATAAGTTTTGAACAGACTCGATTTTTAGACGAGGCCGTTTTATTGAATTGTTTTTACACGGGGTGGATTTTAAGAAGAAGTAGTAAGGTTTGCCGGACGTAAAGAATAACACCACCCCATTTCTTCCCGTGGGAGCCGTAAAAGGCGACTAAGGGACTTACTGGGAGAAGGGAGAATGGGCAGCAGCATTCTCTATGCATTTTACCACCATACTGCGATCGCCAACCCGCCTGCCAAGCGTGGCGATTATGGCAAAGCCCCCCAAATTGGGGGAGGCCTAAGTCCAGCAGTGGACGTCTTACGGCTGAAATGATGATGATGATGATGAGTAAAGATTACAATTACCGTTTAAGCTACAGAAAAACCGTCATAAATGATCGTAAATTTTTGAGATTTTTTTCTTAATTAATCCTGGTATCAGGAGTTTATAAAATGATAAAAAAATATATCTTGATGCCAGTCAATCCTGGTACTAAAGACGAAAGGTAAAAACTCCTGTAACATAGAGCCCTAATCTGGATTTATCTACTACGATGAATGTATTTTTCACTAATAATCCTGCTTACGTCATTTCCTACTCTTTTTGTGGTTATTTACGAACAGAAATAAAATTTAAAACCAATAAAAGTTGCACTAACTTTCTCGCTCGCTTGGCCTTCAAAGTAACTTATGACCCCATTTTTTCTATTTCGCCTGAAGGCTTTGTAATTGTGAAACCCCCAGTAAAATCATGTAACATACATACACAGCCAGCACGCTTTGTAGCCTCGAAGGGTTAGGCAGAGGTGTAAGCACCGATACCTACTAAACCCACATTTCGCCAATTATGTTTTTTTTCACCGATACTACACCCACATTTCGCCAATTATTTTAGTCCCATATAATAAGCGACCCTATTTCCATCAACCGGGCAAAATTCCAGACTCTGGGCTGCTACTGAGAAATTCCAGATACAAAAAGCCAATAATACTTAATAGGAATACCGTTTAAAATCGCATTACTGTTTGCCATTTCCCGAATAAGTAAAGGGTCTATATGATTAAAAGCTCGAGTCACGCAATTTCACGCATATGTTACAATTTTCGTATATTTGAATTGCCGAGAGGAGGAAACAATTTAATTTGTAAAAAAAAACTCATTTTGATGCTTAAGAGAAAAGTTAATGCTGTCGCGAAAAGATTAGCGAGCGCATATCAAAATGTTGTAAGTTGTCGTCGGGACATTTGCGAACAAATATCAATTGCATTATTTTTTATTCCAAGTGGTTGTTGCGCCAACTGGCGTTTTTGAGTGGAAATTCGGTAATTCACATAGAACGAATACCTATCTGATCTTCACAGCCCATTCCCAACCCAGTAAAATAAAATACCCCTAGGTAAGATTGGTCAGACTTTCAGGATTCTGATGACCCGTATATTTTGTAATAAATATGTAATAAATAAGTAATAATAATTCATGGTGCCTACCATGAAACAAATTGATGCAGTTTGAGAGTAACAAATACAAAGAATGAAAACAGACGATTGTTTTATTTTTAATAGTAATTTCTAGGGATGGAAATATATGACATAAATGTATAAATAATGAAAATACAAGTTTTCTAAAAACCAATTAATATGAACCAGTAGTAAAAGGGGTTTTTAATAACCAAACGCAAATGTCGCGTGACCTACGGACATGCGCACGAAAGTATTTAAATCGCTGGTGTTCGGCTATAAGAACAAACAACAAAAAAAGTCACAAAAGGTCGAGGTGTCATGACACCCTGGACAGCAGGTAGGACCGAAGCTCATTTAGCTGTATCAGTATCATCATTTACGTAGCTTTTCCCAACTCTCAAGATGATTTACATGGCTTTATGTCAGTCTGTGTTTGGTTACTGTATAGTATCTTGGGGTTTTTTTTTTTTTTTTTAGGATGGGCAATCATCAAATGACTTCTCCCGCTCTAGGCGGAGCGGGAGGGCGTGTCAGACTTTTACTACTTTTACTGACTAAAACCCACCCGTGTTCCATCAGTTGCCCATGTGCCAGGGTCACGGTATCTCTTTCGAACAATCACGCGACCCCGGCAGAGCGTATCTTGGGGTTACGCTGGTAAAAGTTATTTTATTACAGCTGAACGTGCACAAAGAGCCATTCTCAAGGTCTCTCATGGATTGGGAATCCGTTAGCCCACTGACATGTTATATAGTGAAACGAGAGTGCTTACTGTGCGCCAACTTTTTATTCTAACAGTCCTTCTTTTTCATAGAATTGCAGCAGCCACAGTCGTAACGGATCAACGCACACGTAGGAAACCCAAATGGAACAGAGTCTTCTGCAAGCTTAAGTTTGGTAATAAGGCCTTCGCATGTATTGGACCCTACCTGTATGAGAAAGTTAATAACAAGCTCAACATCTTCTCCTTGACGAATTTTGGGTGCAAAAAACTTGGCTATACTGAAACGGAAAACCTGTTATCCTTCAACTGTTAAAGTATTCATCTTCTCATTTACACGCTCGTCTCATCCAAACAGTCACATCATACACACACTCATCACATTTACACACTCATCACATACACACACTCATCACATACACATACTCCTCACATACACACTCTTCACATACACAAACTCATCACATACACACTAACACTCATCACATACTCGTACATACACTCATCACATGCACTCACTCTTATGGTTACCTTTTAGTCCGTAGTTTTAGTACGTTGCTTTTTCTACTGTAATTTCATATTCTATGTACAAGTATAGTATTAGTAATGTCGAAAGAGACTGGATCCTGCGACACAGGGCATCCTAGTGCGGGATCCAGTGTCGTGTCACACCTGAATATTGTAAACTTTTATGAACCAATAAACTAAACTAAACTATGTTGGGATCGGCTTCCAGTTAAACCGTATGTAGCTGAACTTCAGTCTTTTCCATGGAGCGACTGCATATCTAACTACATACAACAAACCAGTTACTGGGTAATACGATACCCTTTGGAAAGACTTGCTGTCAGATTTTAGGCTTCTGATAACCCGTAAAGACCACCAATGAAAACACAGCAGAAAAATTGCAACTAACCCATCATTACGTTTATAATACCTATTAATATCATCCTCATCATCATTTCAGCCGTAAGACGTCCACTGCTGGACTCAGGCCTCCCTCAATTTGGGGGGCTTTGCCATAATCGCCACGCTTGGCAGGCGGGGTGGCGATCGCAGTATGGTGGTAAAATGCATAAAGAACGCTTTACGACACCCACGGGAAGAAATGGTGTGGTGTTATTCTTTACGTCCGGCACCACACGGTACACGGCACGGTAACGGTATCCTATTAATATGTTATTATTAAACACATAGGGCCTGATGGGGTGCGGGGGTTGTCCTCTCCGAGTGGATGATGACATTTGTGTGAAAGATTATGTTTGTGTGAGTCCCAGGATTTTATGGCTAAGAGCCAAGTTGGACCTAAACCCTTTTTGTTATGTATATAAGCACCCGATATGGAAAGTTCACCTTCAGGGAGGGACATATTTTGGGGCAGCATGAAGAACTTAGTTAATTGATATAGGTCAAACGATAAGATAGTTTGATTGGCTTGTTTAATTGCATTATTACTAAAGCATATCAGTATTTCTTGGTTTAGCTTGTTACTTAAGGTTGTAGGACGAAGACGTCGGTGTCTGTCACACAATTATTACCAGCTCAGAAATCGTCCACACAGTTTTTTACTCTATCTTTTATGTACACAAAACTTTAAACGTTGTGTTGTGTTTAGAACATCCGAGTAACATAATTTGTAAAAAAAAAAAAAACATTCCTGCACCCCCGCTAATCTCGCGGCCGCACTAGAGCCACGCGACCGTGGCCCACTTCAGACAGCTGATGCTTTAGCGCATTCAGGCCTTCGTGTACCACTTTCAGCTGTTCTGGCAATAGACAGGTGTAACAGAAGTTTCATGGAACTCTATACTAACTTAAACTCAAAGCATTTATTTCAAACTAGCTTCTGCCACCGCCTTCGCTGACATGAAGGTTGCAATTCATTCCACGGTATCGTATAACCGGAATAAAAGTATTAAATATGTTAAAATATACCTATCTGTGGGCAAAATTTCTTCCAAATATGTTTATCAGTTTTTGCGTATAACAAACATCCAAACGTCTAAACACACAACTTATGATGCTTTGAAATTCACCGTTTATTCATAACATAAACATCGCGCCTGTATTCGTCGAGGAGTTAGGCAGAAGTGAACCTATAGTATACGCACATTTCTCCGGTTATTTTTAAGTCCCACGATATGGATAGAAAGGACTGCTGAGATGACGACTAATAGCCATGCGTGGAAAGATAAAGATAAAGATAATTTTATTTTGCAAATATGGGTAACAGTAAATGATGACATAAAATATATAAGTTCAGCCATACTTTACCACGTAGGCATGCAAAAGATTTAAAACATTGATCTTATAACTAAATAATTAAATTTCAAAAACTAAACTAAACTAAATATTACACTAACTTAAAAATACTTTCTCATCTAGGAAGTCCTTAATATTATAATATCTCTTAGCCACTAAAAAGCTTCGAAGCCTATTCGTAAATAATGAAAGGGGAAGCTCTTTCCATATTTTAGGCAATTTGTTATAAATAACAGGCGCCATGCAGAAGACACTTTTGCGCATAAGTGCTGTCTTGGCTGTTTCCAGACATAGCACGCTATTGTCGCGTCTATTGCGTGGTACAACATCTGATAGACGTCTAAAACGACTCTGATTTGTCTTAACAAACACAGCTACTTCGAAAATATACAGACATGGCAATGTTAATATTTTGTCATTTTTAAAGTACGGTTCACAACTATCAGTAGGTTTAAGTTTAAACATCGCCCGGATGCATCTTTTTTGCACCTTGAAGGCAGTCTCTCTTTCAGTAGAGTTTCCCCAAAATATGATTCCATACCGTAAATGTGATTCTACTATCCCGTAATAAGCAGTAAGAAGAACATCCGTGTTTATTATATTTGATAATGTGTGCAGGGCGTATGCAGACTTACTCGTTTTCTTACATCTTCTTAAAGAAGACATGTTGCGCCGACCCTTGAGATAAGGGCAGAAGTATGATGATGATGTTTCAGTCCCAGGAAATAGGGCGAACCTATTGCTATCAACCGGACTCAAGTCCAGACTCCGGACCAGAAAAACTTAATCAGCATTTCAAATTCATGTTGCTGTTGCCCTATAACATTTTGCTTGACCTGGAATTCCACTCAGGATCAGCAGTAGCACATGCGACTACTAGAGCAATAATTCAGTCCGACTTTTCCTAGCGTGCTAAAATTAGTTAAACACCATAGCAAAAACAGTCAAATGTGGATCTCTCTGCCAGTATCTGGGTTCTCTCCACATTTAACCCATCTACCTTCGAAGCAAGAGTGATCAGGCATCTTCTAAACACACTAAGTCCATCATAGACTTCATTTATCGCTTTCTATCAAGCATCGATTTAGTCGAGATCAATAGCTAGCCCGTAAAAAAAAGAAATATACACAGAGCATAGAGGCACTTCAGCCGCGGCCATTGCCAGAGGTGGTATTGTCAATAATTTCCATAAAAGCCAATATTATCACCATTTACACAATGACGTAAAGAAACTGATAGCTTTAAAGACTATTGGTAAGAAGCAGCCTCGAAATTTCTTAGTACTACCGTGTCTAGGCGCTACCGACGTGACGTGAGAATTCCAAGCCTGCGTGTTAATACGGTCACCATAGTTGAAATTTAGTAAGAAACTGGTACTGAATGTAAATTAATAGGAAACAAGTTCTTCATTATGAGCAGTGGTGGCCCAGTGGTAACGACCGAAACTTACGAGTTGGTCATGGGTTCAAACCCAAGCAGGCATTTTGGGTACATTTTTTCATCTTCACTGCCCTCAAAACGGTGAAGGAAAACAACGTGAGGAAACCGGCATGTCCTAGTAGGTACCAAAAATTTGAAGATATCCACCAACCCGCATTAGGGCCGCGTGGTTGGACTATGACCCACTCTTTCTCACAGAATGGTGGCCTGTATTTCAGCAATGGGAACATTATAGGCTGATTTCGATAAGCAGTTGATTTATCAAACTGAATATCGTTTGATAACCTTCGGTTTCTTGGACTTATATCTTTTGGTGACTTTACACCTTTATGAAAGACCTATTCCACAAGCACCAAATTTTTTTGTGCTTTCTCATTGGTCACGAGGTCACAAGTGCGATTGCTACGTGGTTCTAAGTTAAAATCTGATGTTTAAGTAATTGTTACCGCAAGGTTTTCCGTTAGGAACCCTGCAACATCGAAGGCCCTAGGGTGTGAATGTTTGCATAGTAGATTGCAATATTTGCGCCTACTATAACCTGAGGCTAAAACAGCATCTTCAAAAAAAAAAAAAAAAGACGTGTGGCACTCGGGGACTGCCGCGGTAAAGCTATTGCATAGCATTTTGTATCAACTTATGCAATTATAATTATTAATTTATTTTATTTATGCAGTATTTCTTTTTCTTTGATATTAAAAAAAACGTACACTAAGGAAAACTTATTTTTGGTGGTAAAATTTGGAACTAAGGCATAAAGGTTAGTACATATGATTGCCACCGCAAAATTTGATAAGTAAACTTTAGTACCTAGTTTTGCCACCGCACAAAAGGACTAGTACTCCATGCCCATAATACTCTATGGCCTGGTTTGTTACCTAGTAACCGATGACAAATAACAAGACGATAAATATTTTGGGTTTTTACCTAGCAACCGATGACAAATAATACAAACACTTTTATTCACTGTTGTACATAAATACCTATACACCTATATACTTTCTCATAAACAGCTGCTTATGTATTCGTCCGATTTAGGAGCAGCCCGTCTCGATTCGTGCGAGCTTCGTAGAGTCGTACAATACGGCTAGTTGCACGCACACAAACACCGTGTCGAAGACAGCCGAAAAGAAACGACGTTAGACAATGCACGGCCTTCAAGCCACACCTCCGTGCCCGTCGGAGTGGGGAGCGTGAGGTTTTTTTTCGTTACGGAATTTCTGGATTCGGTCCCCGCGCTCAAGGCTTTCGATAGAAGCTATGCAATAGCTTAAAAATGTTAGTTTGTACTTAAAAAGTTACAGTACACCTATCTCACACAAAAACTGTTATATCTTTTGTATACTTGCTATGTTATTTACATAGCAAGTATACAAAATATATAACAGCAGAAAGTCATCGTAACACCATCTATACCAAGCAGTAAAATACGTAATATTGATGTTAACTCAAAACCACCCAAGAAAGTTAGTAAAATTCATAAAAGACAGACAACCATTGAAGCAGACTACCCTATCTAGAAAAAAATTTTTTTTAGGAGTTCTGTCACAAGTGCCGGAGATAACGCCGATATATCGATTTCAGCAACACCACAATAAAAATACAGTCGAGATAGAAACCTCCTGCTTTTGAAGTTGGTTAAAAACCTACCCAAATGCCAATCCCTATCCCCATGAGAATAAAGTGTGAGTTTTTGTGTGTAAATATTATAAAGTACTACATTTTCTAAAGAATACATTTATAGGCCTGTAAGCTAGATAAACAAACAGTGTTGCAACCCCAAATCTATTCAAACTAGCCAGTACTGAAATCAATATAGCTCTTAAAAGCCAATACGTACGTCATAATTTAGCGTGAAACTTTCAGGCAGTGGTCTACTCGCATTACACCAAGTGGCTTAAGGAATTATTAGTAAATCGGCTTTGATTGTAAGTAGTGTTAACGTTATACACTTTTTTTATGGGAAATCGTCAAATGACATTTTCCGCACTTGGGTGAAGCGGAAGGGCGTGTCAGACTTTTACTGACTAAAGCCCACCCATGTTCCTTCAGTTGCCCATGTGCCAGGGCCACGGTATCTCTTTCGAACGAATCTCGCGACCCTGACAGAACGTTATACACTGCAGTTTAGATAGTGATGTTTGGTCGTGGATGTCGGAGATTATCCAACGGAACTTGCTACCGGAAAAAGAAGTCAGAATCGAACAAAGTTTATCCCAGCGCGTAACACCCTGTTAGAATTTCTACTCTCTGTGCAGAGCGTGGAAGATTCAATGATCGAAAAAATTCCCGTTTATGTGTGGACGACGACTATAAAAACTTTTTAACAAAAAATTAAACCGCCTAAAAACTGAAAAGCAAAAATAAGTAGCCTACGTAATTTTGAGTCGGCGGCGCCAAACAAGCAAATTAATTAACTAATTTGGTTTGGTTATTTCTATAAATTTAAGGTAATCTAGTGATCCTTGTTCATTTATTGTTTGGCGCCGACTCAAAATTACTTAGGCTTCTTATTTTTTGGTTTTCAGTTTTTAGGCGGTTTAATTTTTTGTAAAAAGTATTTTTTTATAATCTACTAATTACTGTATGCTTGCAAAATCGGACTATTATGTAAGAAGTTATGCGTGGTCATACCAATGAGTGAATAATAAATCATCCCCTGTTTTCCTGCCTTTACGGTTGTTTTTTTTTTTTCTAAATTTACATGGGCCACTTTCAGGATATACCCTTTCCAATAAAAAAGAATTATCAAAATCGGACCACTCTGTGAAAAGATATGCGTGGTCTACTTAAAAAAAATATACGCGTCTTCTTGAGAACCTCCTCCGTTTTTTTTTTCGTTGGTTAAAAACCTACAACAATGGCGTTTTATTCAGACGTCATACATATTCAAGTATTTAAGAAATCAAACCAATCATTACATATAAAACAATCATGACATGCAGGCACGCAACAACTCGGGAACGCCCATCCAGTTCCATTTTGTATGCAACAAACAATGAAATATTAACTACACTTTACTAGAAAACCAATAGAGTTCGTGTATTGATCGTTTTTCTGTGTATCCAGTTAATTGGCAAATGACGATCTATGTGGCAGGATTTTCTTGAAAAAACGTTTTCTCTATTCACGTTTTCAAATCATAATTACATTTTGGAATAAGTTAAATGAAATTAAGGCTGCAGTTCTAAAAGCTCCTCGCAGAAGGTGTGACGCTATTTCTATGAAAACTTCATGAATATTCTTTTATTATGGTCAATCTGCATTTTAACACTACAAAAATAACTCTCATTTTATTGTTACCACTGCACTGGATATTAGGTAATAGGTAGAACGGGCTGGTGTCCGCAACATCACGTCTGTAAGAATCGTAGCAGATGGTGTTTTACAGTTTCTGCTTACCCCCATGAGAAGAAACTTACGCCGAGTTTATATATTCAATAAATATCTATACTTATAATATAAATGCATGAGTAAGTAGCGTTGTAGGTTTATTACTTTTTACGCCTAAACCACTTAATCGATCGTAATAATATTTCACAGATGGAGAGGCTACATTTCATCCTAGAAATTTGTAAAATATCATCATCAGCATCTGCCTAGCCTTTTTCCATGTACGTTGGGGACGTTTTCCAGTTTAACTGGTTGCAGCAGAATTTATTTTACACGAAGCGACTGCTGTCTGACTTCCACAACCCTGCAACTGGATAATACATTACCCCTTGGTAAGACTGGTTGTCGGACTTTCGGGATTCTGACGACCAATAACGCCTGTCAAAGATCCAGAAATGTTAGCCAGGACCAACGGCTTAACGAGCTTTCCGAGGCTTTTTTTTTTCAGGATTGGAATTCATCAAATGACTTTGGGCGGAGCGGGAGGGCGTGTCAGACTTTTACTGACTAAAACCCACCCGTGTTCCATCAGTTGCCCATGTGCCAGGGTCACGGTATCTCTTTTGAACAATCACGCGACCCCGGCAGGCATCGGTCCTAGTAGACCCCTACACTGCTGCTGACATCTCTTTGAGGCGCGCGTGGAACACTACGCGCCGTCGACCCGAGCCTGGTCCTTACCGGGCGGCGAGCTAACCATTGCTCGCCACCCGCAAACTCGCGCCTACGGTGGCCGGGAGTCCGCTATGGACTCCCGACGCCCGGGGCGTCTCCTCCTGTGTCGGCTAGGGACGTGAGGGCGCAGAGACTGCCACTCCCTCACGCGCCCCACCACCTCCTTCGCGAGCATTACTGCTTCGCAGAAGGAGGTGACGGCTTCCCATTCCCTCTCGCTCCGTACCATGGCTCGCACCAGGGCCGGACGCGAGAGGTCGCCGCCGCCGATCGCCTCCACGAGGACATGGCGGTGCTCCGCCCAGGCAGGGCACGCCTCCACCGTATGCTCCACCGTGTCCTCCAGACGATCCTCGCAATGGAAAAACCCGGACGTATCCTCCCGCTTTATCCTGAACAGGAACCCACCGAAGCAACCATGCCCGGTGAGAACCTGCGTCAGGCAGAAGGTGAGGATGCCGTGGCGCCTCGCTATCCACTCCTTAAAGAGGGGACTTACCGCCGCAATTGTGGCGTGCCCAGCACTGGGTCATCACACCGGAGCTCTGTCCGCCGTGACGCGATTTGTCGCGGCAGCGGAGTTTCGCCCCGGCACACAGTGGGAAATAGTGGAAACAATTCCAGCCACGCGTCATTTTATGAGGTAGGGTCACAATTTTTTGTTAATCTCTTTAAAATGTCATATATTTTAAGCTACAGGTGCGGAAATCATGAAATTTATCACTGTTTTTTTAGTAATTTAGAAAAACGTCATACGTCTAAGCTAATGTACAACCCTCAACCCACCTAACCGTGGGTACAGCGAGCTAGCTCGGTATTTTTCTTCAAATAATTATATTTTATACTACATGTAGGCTAAAGCAACCAACCACCAACCTCTTAACCCACTTAACCCCTAAAAGTCACCCCTACCAAACCAAAAGCAGGCTAACCCAGCTAACCCTGGGAACTGCGAGTTTACTCGCCTATTTCTTTTTATAAAATTGGATTCCACACCTCAAGTGATCTAACCCACCTATCCACCCACCCCTTAACCCACTAAGCTCCTAGAAACCACCCCTGTCACACTTCGACCAGGCTAACCCACCTAACCCTGGAAACATCGAGTTCAGTCGCTTTTTTTTTGTGGTTTAAGGGTTTTGGAGGATATAATTTTGGATTTTATGAGTTTTAGATTTGGAGTTTATGGATTTCGGATTTTACAGATTTCAAGGGTCTTCAGTTTAATAGTTTTGGGATTCAAGGTTTCGGGATTTATGGGTTTCAGCATTTATATTTTGGGGTGTATGAGGTTGGAGTTAATGTGTTTCGGAGTGTATGAGTTTCAAGGCTTAAAGATTTTCTATAGCGTAGTATAAAAAACGTATGTGATTTTACTGTAGCAAAATTATTAAATAGGTAATAATTCGATCGTGTGGCAGAGGAACATTATAATGAGTTCTAGATTTAATAAAGGTTGCGGTTTATCGCTTTTGTAGTTTATAGCTTTTAGGTTGGATAATTTGGAGTTTGTGAGTTTAGGAGTGATAGATTTTGGATTTGTGGGCTTACTATCTGCTGGCTTGGAGATAACGGGTTTACTATTTGCACGTTTAAGGTTTGTTGATTGTATAAAAAGAAATAGGCGACAAAACTCACAGTGCCCAGGGTTAGGTAGGTTAGCCTACTTAGCTTGCTTGTGATTTGGTAGAGATGGTTGCTAGGGGTTCGGTGGGTAATGGGGTTGGTGGTTAGGTGGGTTAGCCGGCTTAGTGTGGATTTTATTAAGTTCTTGAAAAAAAGCGACTGAACTCGATGTTTCCAGGGTTAGGTGAGTTAGCCTGCTCGAGGTTTGACAGGGGTGGTTTCTAAGGGCTTAGTGGGTTAGGGGGTGGGTGGATAGGTGTGTTAGATCGCTTGAAGTGTGGAATCCAATTTTATAAAAAGAAATAGGCGAGTAAACTCGCAGTTTCCAGGGTTAGCTGGGTTAGCCTGCTTTTGGTTTGGTAGGGGTGAATTTTAGGGGTTAAGTGGGTAGTAGGATATTATTGGGCATCCTACTCCACCTTCGTTCCTTCGGCTCACTCCGTTCGCCTCGTCACTCTCGGTGAAGTAGAATGCCCAATAATATAAATGAAATGTTATGGTTCAACGTCTTTTCCACTATTTTAGTTCTAAAACTCAATATTACCTTTTCCTTATTTTACCATAACACTCACTATTTTATATTGAAAGACGTCCATGGTCAGGTTGCTCGTACATTCATTCCAGTTAGCGATTATGAGATATAAAGGTTAATGTAAAACAACAATTGACTCATTATTAATTTAACCGTTTCAAGCAGTCATCATGAAATTTGTAAAACAACCACAATCGTTACATGTAAACAAACTTTATGTTAATTCTCAGGAGACTGGTTTTCGTCATGGAGAATTATTACCTAAATCGGTACGATGTATTATTTGTGGGCCATCAAATTGCGGAAAAACTAATTTATTAATTGGTCTTCTTATACATGAGAATGGTTTAAGATTTCAAAATGTTTATGTTTATTCTAAAACCTTGCAACAACCTAAGTACGTGTTTTTAGAAAAAGTCTTGCAACGTGTACCAGGCATTTCATTTCAGAAATATCACGAAAATGAACAAGTGCTGAGTGTTCAGACCGCAAAACCAAATTCTGTAATCGTATTTGATGATGTTGCTTGTGAAAATCAAAATAGTATGCGTGATTATTTTGCTATGGGGAGACACAAGTTCATCGATTGTTTTTATCTAAATCAGACGTATAGTAAAATCCCTAAGCAGTTAGTAAGAGACAACGCAAATCTAATCGTACTTTTTAAACAAGATGAAAGAAATATGAGACATGTGTATGAAGAACACGTCAACACTGACATGACATGGATTGAATTTCGGGAAATGTGTTCAAAAATATGGAGTATACCTTTCAATTATGTTGTAATTAATAAAGATTGTTCCAAAAACAAAGGATGTTATAGAAGTAAATTTGACACGTTTGTAGTCTTTGATTAAGAACATGACTTTATACCTATATAAGGCTATAACCTGTCTGACATTATTATTCTCCGTACGACGCTTAATCAATTACAACCTGTTTTACCAATATGGAAAAAACATTGAAACGTCAAATTGTTGATGCAGCAGAAGCAGTAAAGATAAAAGTACGAAAAATGAGAGATACTGAGATTAACAATAAACAAGCACTGGAATCTGTTTTCAAACCTGTAACAGAACCTCTCAACATAATTGCTAATGCTAGTAAGCAAAGTCCTCTCCTGCGTGTTAGTGATGATTTTGCTGATGTTCCGTTTGTTAACGAAAAATTGCAGAAACAAAGAACTGATAGCGCAGGAAGTAATGATAATAATGACGGTGAAGACAAATATGAATCCGATATCAACAGTGACTCTTCTTATGAATCAGTAGTTGAAAGTAACCAAGATTATGATACGTCATCCTGGTCAGTGTCTTCAGAAGCATTGGTAGATATTCCATTTGGAGTTAGAGCAGACCGCGGGAAACTGCTTTTAGGTTCTGCTTGCATAACGCTCAACGATCAATACATCACCGTGGCTGGACGTAAATTCCGAAATACACCTGGATTAAAACAGTTGTTGCTTAAGAAAGATGTAGACTTAAGCTTGGTTACAGATAGTGATATGCAAAATTATAAGTTGATGCTACTTGATACAAATGCACATCGTCGAGACTTTGAGCCCAGTAAGCCAATAAAAAGTAATAAAGGACAAAAATATTTACAAGTTATTAAACCTCTTTTTAAACTGAAGAATACAGTTCAGGGAAAGGGTCTACCGTTACTAAAAAAGTGGAGAAAAGACGTTGAACCATAACATTTCATTTATATTATTGGGCATTCTACTCACCGAGAGTGACGAGGCGAACGGAGTGAGCCGAAGGAACGAAGGTGGATTATTGGCTTACTGGGCTCAAAGTCTCGACGATGTGCATTTGTATCAAGTAGCATCAACTTATAATTTTGCATATCACTATCTGTAACCAAGCTTAAGTCTACATCTTTCTTAAGCAACAACTGTTTTAATCCAGGTGTATTTCGGTATTTACGTCCAGCCACGGTGATGTATTGATCGTTGAGCGTTATGCAAGCAGAACCTAAAAGCAGTTTCCCGCGGTCTGCTCTAACTCCAAATGGAATATCTACCAATGCTTCTGAAGACACTGACCAGGATGACGTATCATAATCTTGGTTACTTTCAACTACTGATTCATAAGAAGAGTCACTGTTGATATCGGATTCATATTTGTCTTCACCGTCATTATTATCATTACTTCCTGCGCTATCAGTTCTTTGTTTCTGCAATTTTTCGTTAACAAACGGAACATCAGCAAAATCATCACTAACACGCAGGAGAGGACTTTGCTTACTAGCATTAGCAATTATGTTGAGAGGTTCTGTTACAGGTTTGAAAACAGATTCCAGTGCTTGTTTATTGTTAATCTCAGTATCTCTCATTTTTCGTACTTTTATCTTTACTGCTTCTGCTGCATCAACAATTTGACGTTTCAATGTTTTTTCCATATTGGTAAAACAGGTTGTAATTGATTAAGCGTCGTACGGAGAATAATAATGTCAGACAGGTTATAGCCTTATATAGGTATAAAGTCATGTTCTTAATCAAAGACTACAAACGTGTCAAATTTACTTCTATAACATCCTTTGTTTTTGGAACAATCTTTATTAATTACAACATAATTGAAAGGTATACTCCATATTTTTGAACACATTTCCCGAAATTCAATCCATGTCATGTCAGTGTTGACGTGTTCTTCATACACATGTCTCATATTTCTTTCATCTTGTTTAAAAAGTACGATTAGATTTGCGTTGTCTCTTACTAACTGCTTAGGGATTTTACTATACGTCTGATTTAGATAAAAACAATCGATGAACTTGTGTCTCCCCATAGCAAAATAATCACGCATACTATTTTGATTTTCACAAGCAACATCATCAAATACGATTACAGAATTTGGTTTTGCGGTCTGAACACTCAGCACTTGTTCATTTTCGTGATATTTCTGAAATGAAATGCCTGGTACACGTTGCAAGACTTTTTCTAAAAACACGTACTTAGGTTGTTGCAAGGTTTTAGAATAAACATAAACATTTTGAAATCTTAAACCATTCTCATGTATAAGAAGACCAATTAATAAATTAGTTTTTCCGCAATTTGATGGCCCACAAATAATACATCGTACCGATTTAGGTAATAATTCTCCATGACGAAAACCAGTCTCCTGAGAATTAACATAAAGTTTGTTTACATGTAACGATTGTGGTTGTTTTACAAATTTCATGATGACTGCTTGAAACGGTTAAATTAATAATGAGTCAATTGTTGTTTTACATTAACCTTTATATCTCATAATCGCTAACTGGAATGAATGTACGAGCAACCTGACCATGGACGTCTTTCAATATAAAATAGTGAGTGTTATGGTAAAATAAGGAAAAGGTAATATTGAGTTTTAGAACTAAAATAGTGGAAAAGACGTTGAACCATAACATTTCATTTATATTATTGGGCATTCTACTTCACCGAGAGTGACGAGGCGAACGGAGTGAGCCGAAGGAACGAAGGTGGAGTAGGATGCCCAATAATATCCTACTGTGGGTTAAGGGGTTGGTGGTTGGCTCCTTTAGCCTACATGTAGTATAAAATTTAATTATTTGAAGAAAAATACCGAGCTAGCTCGCTGTACCCACGGTTAGGTGGGTTGAGGGTTGTAAATTAGCTTAGACGTATGACGTTTTTCTAAATTACTAAAAAAACAGTGATAAATTTCATAATTTCCGCACCTGTAGCTTAAAATATATGACATTTTAAAGAGATTTACCAAAAATTGTGACCCTACCTCATAAAATGACGCGTGGCTGGAATTGATTCCAGTATTTCCCACTGTGCGGCGTTTCGCCTCCTCGCGCCACTCCCACCTGTGGGACTCTCCATCCCTTCAACTATCTCCACTTGAAAAATCACGTCAATTCGTCGCTCCGTTTTGCCGCGAAAGACGGACAAACAGACACACACACTTTCCCATTTATAATATTAGTATGTATGATGGAAAAAACACCAGTCGACGAAGTTGTAGGCAACTACTAGAAATCAATGGATCTATAATATAGTTAAACCAATTGCAATAAAGTAATAAGTTCCTAGAAACCGCAAGCTTAAAGTAATATTCTATTCCCTCAGTGCGCATAAATAGACATTTCATGCTAAAACCTATTAAAATGGTTAAAGTCATTTGCGTCACAATGTCCTAGGTTAGGTAATATGTGACGATGTCCTAGGGTGTCTGCTGGGTAACTGTGCCAGGGATAACAAGTCACGAGGTCATTCTGCCATGCAATCGGTACCAGTGAATATGCAGATACATTTTTACCGCAAGTACAAAAATAAATGTCGATCGATATTGTTCTACTTACTTACTTGTAACAGAATGTGTGAGGAACTATTTTTCTATAATTACTTGATTACGACGAAGAAAGAAGAAGGGTTATGATATGGACCGATATGTATACATGTGTTCATCTATTCCCTCATACCTCCCAAACTACTTATCACAAAATGACAAAGGATGTATCGTTAGAAGCGTCTTGATTGTCTTACGGTTATGTGAAGTGGCTTTAATTTGAAAACAGCGCCATCATGAGGTCTTGACTTTATAAGAACATTTTTTAGGGTTCCGTACCTCACCTAAAGATATATTTTACCATCACTTTCTTAAAGCTTAGGTAACTAGATTCCACCCGCTGGAATGTCGATAAAAAGTTGCCTTCATCCTTTTCTAAAGTCCAAACAGCTAGACCTGTTTTGATAAAAATGGTATAAATTTCATCGAAAACGGTCAAGCAGACAAACTTTTTTTTAATTGTTTTAAGCATTATTTAACACGCCTTGTTTTCCCGAAAGGTTGGGCAGGGGTGTACCTTTATTACGCCCACATTTCGCCTGTTATGTTTAAGTCCCATGTAATAAGGGGCGGGCTAACTACCATCAACCGGCCACTAACCGGACACAAATGCAGACTCCGGGCTGTCACATTGAAAAACCCAATGACAATTTTACCCGACCTGAGAAACGAACCCAAGGCCACTTGCTCAACAGAAACACTTGGAACCACCAGAAAAACGATGCAGACAACTTTCTTAATCAACATAACATAACATCACGCCTTGTTTCCCCGAAGGGTTGGGCAGAGGTGTACCTTTAGCACACCCACATTTCGCCTGTTATGTTTAAGTCCCATGTAATAGGGGGCGAGCCTATTGCCATTAACCGGGCACAAATCCAGACCCCGGGCTGCTACTGAGAAATTCCAGATGGAAAAACCCAATAACACTTTGCCCAACCTGGGAATCGAACCCAGGACCTCGTGCTCAGCACTTGCTACCACTAGACCAACGAGGCGGCTGTATTCTTAATCATTTAGTAAAAATCTGTTATTGCGACATTACAAACATACATTTCAATTTTATAACTTTGTTTAAATTTATATAGATTAGTTTTGTTTATTCTGTGTGGAAGTGCACATACTAAGCAATGGAAAGTTCTCAGTAGCAACCTAGAGTCCGAGATTGTAGCCGGTCGATGGCTATAGGCTCACTCTTTTTTACACTAGGTTTAAAAGACATACAGGCAGAATTACCTATCCATAAAAACCTTTAATTTAGCACATAATACGAAATTTTCCGTCGGTTATCATATAAATTATCTGCGATTTCAAAGAAGATTGTAATAGGTGCCGACGCTGTCTAAGTGTATGAAACAGATTTTTATTTTATTAACAAATAATTTCAACGCTTAGGGGTCATGGGCTGAATCCCCGCGTGGTTGTCCCTCCCACTCTGTATTACGCCCTGATACGACGGGACCACTTCCGTTGAGGTCAACGGAAGTGGTTAGTCACCAACTTATCTCCAGCGTAATCTTTCGTTGAAGGTAAATTATGGCAGTTAGACTTAAGTCTTAACTCAAGCTCAAAGCATGTATGTTCCATTTAAACGTCTAACGTCTAACTATCCCCTTTTATTTGGAGACGGCGCAACATGTCATTTTCTTCGACACTTCTCTATTAGTCGTCATCTCGGTATTCACCCCCTTTCTCATACACACAGTCCATTCATCATACATACATATTAGACATACTAGATATTATAGCCATCGACATTCATACTCAAAACTTTCCCCACGACATTTTTCTCGTTCCTCCATATCATGTGCCCATACTGTGACAACCAATTTCCACACAAATTTTCAGTTATAGGTGCCACTTTAAGACTTCCTCTAATGTATTCATTTCATATTCTATCTATTCGTGATTTCATATTCTTCAGAGGTATCTGTGGTGTTAACCACAGATACCTCTGAAGAGAATCTAGCTGCCTATCCTAAAACAGCAGGCTTTAATAGAGAATAATGTGCTAGAAACAAACATATATAAGGTGTATCTATTCATACACGAAATATTTTAAGGGGTGCACCTGTAGGTGGTAAAGAAGCTATAGAAGCAAAACGAAAATTTTTATCTAAGCGTTTTTGAATTTTCGTAATTATTATAATTTTAAAACTACTTGAGACGTTTTGCATAAAACCTTTACTCCAAATTCTATGAATGGCCCGCCTGACGCTGCGAGGGTGACGATCGGACGGCACGAGCACGGCCGCGGTGTCTCGGACCGTAAAAAATAAGAAGGAGCCAGTATTTCTTATGTGCGTCAAAAAATTTATAAATATTAAATTTAAAAAAAACGCTTAGAAAAATTTTTTTTTCGTTGCTATAGCTTCTTTACCACCTACAGGTGTACCTACCTCTTAAAATATTTCGTGTATGAATAGATACACCTTATATATGCAAAATTCTGGCCACATCATTAAAAAAAAAAAGCATCTTTACTCGTATCATCGTCCACACTAATTAACAAATGACTAACACGAACAAATTCGATTGAGCGATTTACTTCTAAACCGCCCAAATCTAATCGCATAATTCAAACGAATTCCACTGTTCGCGAGTAACCTGTGACCTTGACCTTCTAGCGCCAGGCGGGGTCACCCACGGCCCACGAACGATGTAGCCGAGTTTGTAAAGCTGTTCTAAAGCACTGCTATGTAAAACTAAGCCTTACCACTGTATTTAAGCTAAGCTAGCTGTTCAGTTTTATTATGCAACATGTAGTTTCTTTTATGAAGGCCTTTTTGCTTCTTTTGTATCATTGCCAGATTTGGCATAGTAATGAGAAACCTAAATAATATTTTTCTTAAAATAATTGTAATTTTAAAACGGTGAAGGAAAATTCGTGGTGAAACCGGCAATGTCCTAGAACCTAAAATTTTAAGACATGTGACGTCTACTAACGGCCCGGTGGTGGATTATAGCCTACTTGCGCCAATTGTCCCAAAAGTGTGACCATTTTAGGCTGCTTATGTTGCTATGAATAATCGTTCTTCTAAGAACCAGTTAAATTGTCCAGTATAATAACGCGTTCAGAGTGTTGTTGGGGCTGCCCCGGCACTGCAGCGCGTCGGGGATGTTCGCCGACACCCGTGTCGATTGTTTCTACGCGACAATGCGAAAGCGGTGCACATCTCTGGGGCGCAGGCTCCGGACTACCTCCAACACCATCCTGAGTGTATTTGCGAATAGGTTTGACTGTCAGTACATTAACCATTGTTATATGATTAATGTACTGACAAACAAACAAATGACTCAGAGGCGGCTTTACTAATTATTACTAATTATTTTATTTTAATATTGTTTTACTTTACTGTTAATTATAATTTAATTGTATTGTTTTTAATTTTGATTTAATTGTATTAATTTTTATTTTATTTTATTAATTTTAATTGAATTGTTTTGATTTTAATTTTGATTATATTAGTTAATTCATTATTTTTAAATATATTTAATGTAATCAAATTGTAAAAATTATGATCCCCATGTGGGTTGAAATAAATTATATTCATTCATTCATTCATTCTAATGATTTTATCTTTATTTGGCGGTCAGACTTTTTGTTAATAGTAAAAGTAGCTAGATGATATGATCTTCCAATTGAGAAGTGTCACATCTATGGCCAGTGTTTATCTTTTGTTTTGTCAAACAAAAGAGTTGCACTATCCTTCTGTGTCATCAGTCTCCAGCCCGTATCCCAATTTATTTGAAGTTGGTGCAACATGTCTTTTTCTTCCTAACTTCTCTATTAGTCGTCATCTCAGTATTCCCCCGTTCTATCCATATTATCATTCACACAGTTCATCCATCCTTTCTTTGGTCTCCTTCTCCTCTTATAGCCATCGACATTCATACTCAAAACGTTCCTCACAACATTTTTCTCATTCCTCCGCATCACGTAAAGAAAGACGTAAATAATAACACCACCCCATTTCTTCCCGTGGGTGTCGTAAAAGGCGACTAAGGGACTTACTAGAGAATGGGCAGCAGCGTTCTCTATGCATTTTACCACCATACTGCGATCGCCAACCCGCCAAGCGTGGCGATTATGGCAAAGCCCCCCAAATTGGGGGAGGCCTAAGTCCAGCAGTGGACGTCTTACGGCCGAAATGATGACCTGTCCATACCATGACAATCGATTTCCCCACAACTTTTCAGTTATGCCACTTTCAGACTTCCTCTTATGCACCTACTCATTTCTTATTCTATACATACGTGTAACACCACACATCCCTCTTAACATTCAATGTTCTTCTGTATGACATCACAAAATAGTCTGATAGTGTATGAACTTGTTATAAACATTCGTAAATATGCATTTAGTCAAAAGCTGTTATTGTCACATTACACAGAAACACTTGAGGAGGTGGGTAAAGTTTAGAACATTTTTCGCCCATCATAGTCATGAAAATTCAAAGTATTTATTGCCGTCATGTTATTGGGTTTATGTGAAGCGTAGGTATCGACCTTTACATCTATTCTAAAATAGTAAGAAAAAAATAGCAAATCATATTAAAAAAAAATCATCAAACTTGTCACAAAATAACAACTTCTTTGCAGTTTTGTTATTTTAAGCACTTTTTCTAACTTTCATTCAAAAATAAACTGTTAAGCGCTTTATGCACCAAAACAAATTAATGCTAGTTAAAAAGCCTATTTACTGTAGTATATGAGAGAAAAAAAATATTTTGGAAAAGTGCTTAAAATAACAAAACTGCAAAGAAGTTGTAATTTTGTGACAAGTTTGATGATTTTTTTTTTTTATATGACTTGCTATTTTTTTCTTACTATTTTAAAACATATCTATAACTTTACCCACCTCATTTATTTTACTTATATATGTAGGTATAGAAGATAGCTATGTCTCTTTCAATACCTTTTCGTATCATCCATGAAGGTAAGAATTATATATTTTTAAGGTGATACTTTTATTATATCGTCTCACACTTTTTCGTCTATGTGTTGCATGTCGCGTGACGGTCGGCTGCGGAGTAGGGATAAAGTGAAAGGCGCTCGCTGGTGCATGTTGTTGTTTATGGGTTTATTTCAATTTTGAGTGCTGAATTTATTATTTAACTTATTTCGTATGAATATTAAATGAAGTCTTTTTATTAAGCTATTGCATATATTCCGAAAATTTTTAGTTAAATGTCTATAATATGAAAAAAAAAGTTTCACTTTTACCGTGGCTTCATAAAAGCCACACAGTTCTTTTTTTTTCTATAATTTTCTAATAAGTATGTTATATTTATAACAGTAGCACAATAAGAACGCGTGTTCCAGTACAGTGTCGCATTGTTCTCCACCGCCCACTGGCCTCCCCCCAGTCACGTCCTTCGGTCACGATCCTAATCCAGAACTGACGTGCATTCGAAGGCTGTTCAAGATTATGACAGTTATTACCCTAATTGACTGTTAACATGGAGTGCCAACATTCATTTATAATATACTAGCTTTTGCCAGCGCCTTCGCCCGCGTGGAGTTCGGAAATTATCCCGCGGGAACATACTACCCGGATAAAAAGTAGCCTATATCCTTTCTCAGGCTCTAAACTATCAGTATACCAAATTTCATTTAAATCGGTTCAGTAGTTTTAGCAGAAAAGCGAGACAGACAGACAGACAGACAGAGTTACTTTTGCATTTATAATATTAGTGTAGATAGTGTAGATGTAGATGTGATTTTTTCTATCTGAAACTTCTTGATTTGTACCAAAATTAAAGCTGAATCAATTAATTGTATTTTTGTCTAGATTACTCTAAGTGAGAAACTTCATGTTTTTCCCTAACAGTTACCTACTCGAAGTTTATACGAACGTTAAAATATCGCAGCGGGAATTTTTTCGCGCACTAGTTTAACAACTCTTCGTGATGAACCAAGCATTAAGAATCCAACAGAGTATGTCTCAGCGCCTGGAAAAAACACACGTTTGATTTTTAACTCTCAGCGTTAAGTAGTGCGTTAAAAATCTACTACGCGAAAGAATCTTACCGCGATATTATTTATTACGTTCTTGTGTACGTCGAATTATGAACTACCCTTCCCTATAATGCCCTTTACCTAGACATCGCCTCTCCCTATCATCAGAAATTCGCCACAGACATTAATCTCTTATTATTGAAAATAACAATTCTTATACTTATTGAATTTTTTTGCTAGCCCATCCAAATATTAACGATTTAAATATTTCATTGATAAATACGATCAACTAATAAAGCATGCAAATTTAATGAAATTCAATTACTTTTATGCATTAAAATTTTATAATTAATATTCCTTTACCTTCACAAATATAGCAATACAGAGTACACTTCAAGACACATGTATATTATATTATTATTTATGTAGTCATACAGTCAATGTGTTATTGTTTCTCAAAAATGATTTTGACTTTATCATGGACAAAGAGATTAATGCCTGTACCCAGGGTGCACCGGCCCGACAACGGCTCATCTCCCCGGATGTACATATCAGAAAGAGATCAGCAGCCACCGAGCACACGAGGAGGTATTCTGAGAGCACCCCATCGGCTTCACCGTTGAAAGATTCACAGTTTAAAAGTTATAGTGATCTAGAATTATAAAGTAAAAATATGCTAAAACTTTAGCATAAAGAATCTTATGAAAAATGATTAAGTAATTTTTACTATTTTATCAGATTTTGAAAAAATATCAAGAAATCAAATCATGACGATGAAGGAAAATAAGAACGAGATGAAAGGAAAATAGAATTATCACATTGAAGCAGCATTACCATAACTTAATAATCGTGGAGTTTTAGAGGAGTACGTGACAGTTTTCGTTGAAATTGAAAGCATTAATGTTAACAAATATAAAAAAAGATCAATACGATGAAGGAAGTCAGCAGAGAGGTACAAGAGAAATTGAATTAACTCATTAGAATATTTATCATCATCTGCCAAGCCGTTTTGCCTACTGTGTTGGAATCGGCTTCGAGACTAAATATTATGCAGATGAGTACTAGTATTTTACATGGAGTGACTACATATCGGAGCTTCACAAGGTAATACGTTAGGCCTTGTTAAGACTGATAGTCAGAGTATCAGGCTTCTGACAACATATAACAACTGTGAAAGATTCACGAGTGACAGCCGGGACCAACGGCTTAACGTGCTTTCCGAGGCACGGAATCCGTTATTTGCTTTGGTTTGTTGTATTTTAATAACAACAATTTAATAATAACAAATCAGTATTTCATCATCTGCCTAGCTTTTGCCCCAAAAAATAGGAAACATTGCAAAGTATAAGACTGAAAATAAACCCTGGAAATTAGGAGACGACCAGTCACCACAGACGTCTCCCGTTCACGAACACGGCGCGTGGACCAACACCATCCAATTCAACCAAACTGGCCAAACTCGCCAACTGCGAATATGCGTTAAAATCCTTGTATTGCTGCACAAATGCCTTTATTTTTCAACAAAATAAACATCTTTTAAATAGGTATCATACATATCTGAAGTTAGGAAAGAGTGTTCAGACGAACCACATAAATGATTCAAGAAAAATGGAAAAGGTTTTTCATCATTGGACTTCTTTCGAATTACGTAAGAAGTGGAAATATATAGTTCAAGTGTCTATAATAGCATTCATTGCAGTTAATTTTAAATTTATTTGGATTATGCATTTGTTTAGTATAATACTTGCTTCTGCCAGCAGCTTCGCTCGCGTAATAAATATAACCTTCCTCTTGAATCACTCGCAATTAAATTCGTCGCGTAGTTTAAAAACACTAAGCGTAGGTACAGACGCGGGAAGTGAGTTTGTTTTGTAATATGTAAAGAAAAGAAGGTACAATCATGTAGAGTGGGAACCGAATGATCATACACACGCGCCACCGAGAGACATTTAAGTGACCGTGACCACCATTAAATTGACGTAATATTTCATTTCTATAAAGATAGAAATGGAAAAGATAGAAATTTCTGAAAGCAGAAATTTATTAAAATAAATTAGAATGCTATTTCCGGAATACTGGTATATTATGAATCGTTGTCTAAAAAATAATTTTACTTAAATTGAGATTAAAATATGTCTGACACCGTATTAACTATCTATATACTATTATACTATAATATTATAAAGCTGAAGAGTTTGTTTGTTTGATTGAACGCGCTAATCTCAGGAACTACTGGTCCGAATTGAAAAATTATTTTTGTATTGAGTAGCCTATTTATCGTGAAAGGCTATAGGCTTTACAACACCATGCTACAACTAAGAGGAGCGGAGCAGTATTGAAAAATGTTGCAAAAACGGGTAAAATCGCATGGGTAGGTGATTCGACGCGACGAGAAAGGTCGGGGAACAAGAAATTGAACGCGGACGAAGTCGCGGGCAGAAGCTAGTACTAAATAAATCTGTTAAATCTCACGAATTTATATGGGTCGAAAATCAAATTGTTTTCAACATACAACCTGACACTATCCTGCAAATTGCAAAAAAAACGTACGAAAATTTAAGTTCCGCGGCCGCTTTTCTCTTAACAACTCAGTCTTGGAAACTTTGTTGAATGTAGGGCAATAAAGAAATAAAAAGCCTGAAAATATCTCCTTACATTAAATTACAAGCTATTAAACCTATACAGAAGAAACCAGAATAAGAAAAATTCTCAATATTAAGTTTAAATCTTCTTATCTTCCATCGACCTAGTACTATCTAGAAATGAATATTATTCAGTGCCTGGGCATTTTCAGAATGGATCAGTAGGTTTTGAGTTCATAATTTAGTTGTATAATAAGTTTTTTCTTACGACAGAACTTGAAAATAAGAGTTTTTCTTCACCAAAAATGAAATTATTTTCACCGGGTAGCATTTTAACAATTTAGTACAGCACGCTAACTAGTGGCGGAACCTAGAAGCTTTTGTTAAAGTTAGTCTGCACTGGATTCGTAGTATTAATATTTCGAGAATAGATGGCGCTGTAGTCGCCCGGCAAACGTGTTCCCTCAACCCCGCGCCAGATGGCGCTACTACTCACCTTAGACTAACTTTTGGAGAATACTGCCTGTATTCTGTTGTCGCGTAATGTGAAAACAGAGGGCGCTATTTTGGAAAATGGTCGAGAGTAACACAAAAATACTATGAAAGTAAAAACCAACAAAATGATAATATCTTTAAATGTGCCTTACTCTTGGCCTCGATCATGTCGTATGGAAAGCGATAGAGAGGGTTATGATAGAACAAACGTGACCAAAAGATGCTTATTCACACTTGCTCTGAAGGCAGATGGGATAAATGTGGATGGAGCCACAGATGATGGTAGAGAATTTAGCTGTGGGCATAATAAAAGTGGAAGAAGCCCTGAAAACGACAGGAGAAAGATGCTAAGTGCATTAATATCATTGCATTGCTAAACAAAATAATGCCTTTACTTTCAACTTAATAAAAGCCTTTTGAATAGATATCTTACTTGGGGGGTCTGTATTTATGCTTTTGCGGTCGCACAACGACACGCTTTGATGTCGCACTGTAAACCAGCCTTGCGCCCCTATATCTCTCTGGTAATCCTAACGTTCGAGCTTTTTCATAGCAAGACGTTCCCAGGTGCGGGCTCCATGGAGGGTGGGAGCCAGAGAGACGAATCCTTTCACAACATTTAACATGGAGAACATAACCCACGTTAAAACCAACAAACCCGGAGTGGAGGCGAAAGCCGATGAAGCTCTCAAGAGTGGTGCACACATTCTAGCACTTCACTTGCCCCTGGACACCCTGCAGCTAACGCCGCGGGTGCCAGCGAAGGCACTGGTCTGGCTGTGGCGATAGCCACAGGTAAGACCAAACAAAGTCCCAAAATAGACAAAGGGCTTCGGCGCTGATTGGGACCAGAACCGGCCTTTCCAAAACCCAGGAGAGGACCACGGTGAAGTCTAACATCGCTGCCGGTCTACTAAAACTAACACCGGTGCTGGATATTGCTGGCACTAGGAAACACCTCTGCGGCTCGTCCAGCCTCCTCCCATAAGGAGAACGCCACCGATCTAATGGTGACAGACAGCCACGAAGATGCGATCTCTTGCGCCTGTACAGAAGCGGGGCAAGGGTAAAAGCACTCAACAAGCCCGTTGCCCTTGCACAAACCCCTCATGCGCTCCAGCTGCCACAGCACAGCGTATGACGCGGTAGGAGCGCCGTCAGGCTCGCAGAAGGCCAGGTAGGGGGCCTCAAAACACCACCACTGACGCTAGTTTGGGCAAACCGACTAGCGGCCAGCTAAACTTCGCCACTGGAAAACGGTCGCAGGCAGAGGCCGGCTTAAGCCGTCCCGTGACCAGCCGACCGTCATCCAGTGCACCGGCAAAGACACAGCAACCCTGAGGGAAGGGTCAGGCCACGGCCAAGCGAGCTCTCAACGAGTCTATCACACCTCGTGGAGAGCATAAGCGGCCGCGTCTTGATCAATCCAAACGAGTTGCTCAAAGAAGCTACGCCGTATAAAGGAAGCAAAGGGCCCTCGTGGCGGGTCAACTTGCAATATGAATGAGTTGAAATGTTAAAATAATTCTACAGATACCTCCAAGAGCACTATATATGTAAACAAATTTTAAAAGTTACACTGCGTCAATCTAAAAAGATAGACATATTATGTTTTCGTAGACTTTTTTAGCACTCTTTAAGAGAAACAAAGTGACGCATCGTTACTTTAACCGTTTACGTAGCGCGCGCAAAGGAAGCTCTCAAATGGTTATACATTTTCCCTTTTACCCAACATTAATCATTAATGCTTCGCTGCTATAAGTTGTAGCATGATGTTATATAGTCTATAGCCTATCTCGGTAAATAAGCTACCGAACACTACAATATTTTTTTCAATTCGAACACTAGTTCCTGGGATTAGCGCGTTCAATCAAACGAACAGAATCCTCAGCTTTATGATATTAATATATAAATATGTCAGTATAATATAAGTATAAATAGCATTATTAGGGTGCGTAGCACATCTTTCACCTATGTATTTCAAAATTTGTACTTCATTGCTAGACGAGAAGATCTGCCGACAAACTGATAAGCAGTTTGATAGACATTGGGTATGGATGCTGTTGTTATTACAGATATCGAATTAATAAATAATAGATTCGTTATACGAGACTGCAAAGTTGTATTTGTCGTGAGTACTTGTATTGAAACAACAGAACGTAGCGAAAGTTTCAAAGGTACAATATGCAGATTAGTAGTGACAAATGAGTGCACTGACTGAATAAGTCTACTCATTCTGTATGGTTCTTTTCTCAAAAAACCATTTCAGTCATGAATCTACATGGTCTTCACATGATGTAACCAAGATTATGTCTGTACTTTAAAAGAGACTGTGACCTCTGAGTGTGTTTCGACCTCCCTTCGCTGAGTAGTCAGGAAAATTCTACTTCATATAGTTTAAAAAAAAATGTGATTGACGTGTCGAAATTAAATCATTTATCATTTAAATCTTTTCACCTCACGGCAGCGAAGAAAATGCTAGGTGGAAGAAAAAAAGCTAAACATATTACATTAGTGTAGTTCAATCAAGTATTGTATCTCCGAAACCATTTTCGTGCCTTTGGAATGACTCCATACATTCAATCAATTGTATGCTTTTATATAATTTTCGCGCAAGTTTTCCGGAAGATAGCTCAATTCGGCATTATGTACTGATTGCACTAACTCTGCAGGTGTTAAATTTATATCTTCCTCGCTGCTGGAATCGCTCATATTTTATGATTTTTACGATTTTATAAAACAAAACCAAACGAAAATCATAAAAAGTGAATTGAATAAAGAAAAAAATTTTGCGAAAAAACTGCATAAAAATTGTCTTATTCTTATGCAGTCGTAATGGCCAGTGTGATTATTGTAAAAATGAGGTTGGCGCACTGGCATGAAATAAGTATTAATGCATTTTAGTGTACTGACGTTATAGAAAGTCATTGAATAGAAAGATTCGACTTAAAAAAAAATCCATTTGCGGATAAATTGAAATTTTGCACGAAGATTTTGAATGCCAAACAGAATCTTGCTGAGGTTACAAGGTAAAAAATAAAGTAACGCGCAGGCATTCATGTACAGCTAGTTATATGCTAAGCTAAGCTAAGCTGAGCTAAGCTGGTATATGATTAACATTACGATTAGCTCATCTACCTTATCCACATATCACAAAAATAAGTGCTCCAAGATCACGCTAAACTCAAGAGACTTTTGAGGAGTAAATAGGTACTCAGATCGGTTATAGATCTCACCAGTGAAAAGTATATCTTATCTAGATATTTGAGAGCTTTTTGTTTAACTGCCTGTGGCATACCATAAATGAAATCAACACTAAAAATAAGATAGTCTAAACACAATTTAAAATATGCAAATCATATAACGACGTTGATTTTATTGTAACAATAGAGCCACAGGGCGCTCGAGTATTCACGACCATAATCAAAAATAATTACATGAAACTAGGCTGGGAGTCAGCATTTTTAACCGACTTCAAAAAGGAGGAGGTTATCAATTCGGATGTTTATATATATTTTTTTTTTTTTATGTATGTTCGGCCATAACTCCGTCATATATAAACGGATTTGCAAAATTCTTTTTTTCTTCGAAAGGGGTTTATTTCGAAATGGTCCCATATAACTTTCATATAAATCTGATGATGACTTCCGGAGACAGACATCAGAACTCTTTAAAAAATGACAGCAAATCAACCGCGATTTCTGCTATCGCATAAATATCCATTGTTTGTTTGAAATTAGTGCGGGATAGATACTATAACTAAAAATTTAAAAATAAAAACTTTTTTACAAAAAAAAACAACTGACTTCCTTAAAAACACTACAAAGTGAAAAATAACTTTAATTTCGGAAGTCGGTGGCAAAAACCTTAAATAAAAATCCTAAGACACCGACTTCCGAAATTAAAGTTATTTTTCACTTTGTAGTGTTTTTAAGGAAGTCGGTTGTTTTTTTTTGTAAAAAAGTTTTTATTTAACGTCAAAGTTACATAAAACAATACCCCAAAACGCCCGCCTTTCACCACATCCTGGTGCTTCAGCTGGGAAGAAGAATTAGTGCATCAAACTCCTCGGCAACACAGCTTTCAGTTAAGAAAGAAGTTTTTCATTCTATACAATAGTGAGTTATTAACATAACTAAACCAAAAAAAAAAAAATTGCCATCTTTAGATCGCCAACCCGCCTGCGAAGCGTAGCGATTATGGCAAACTCTCCAAAATTTCCCAAAAAGTCCAGTAGTGGCCTTTCAGCTGACATGATGATTTGCCAGATGTAAGCTGGCTCACGCTAATATATCAATATAACATTGAAACTGAACTCAAGTAGAAATATATGATTAAAACACTTAGGTAATACCTCAATGAAAGCCTCCAGGCATAAAGGATCTGCCCACAATGCTGCATTGTGTTGGAATGCTTATAGTTTTTTAAAACATTTATATTCTCTGTAAATGGTCTAGGTAGTATTGTGGTAATATAGGCGCTCTTACCTCACATAAATACACTCACTTGTTACTTTCAACACATAAACTCACTTACCCACACACGCACAAAACACACATAAACACTCCTTCATCCCCATACACATATACATAAGCACGCCAATATTTTAATTCTATTATGAAAAATTATCATGCCGTGGAAAAGCGACATCTTCTAATACAGGCACCTCATGCTTAAAAGGAGGTTTCAATCACTAAATTTAATAATATAAATATTATACGGATAAGAAATTTTATATGTTTTTTTATTTTTTATTTTCATTAAATTGCGGTAAATTCATGCACAGTCCATGAGACTATGGCCTCTGCAATTTTTTATTAATGATATCCTGATGTTCTGAAAGATCACAATAATACCATTTTGATCACTGAAGATTTTGCAAAACGTCCTGACTTTTTCCTGTGGGATTATCTAAAGGGATGTACTTGTAGATAATCCCACAGTCACTAACATAGTCATCTACCTTGAACAGGAAAACCAGAATATTTATATGGCCAATCTTGAATAACATAACTATAGAGAAATATCTGATATTTGTCGATTGTACGTCATAATCGGTAAAGTTCAGGCAGAGCACTCGTATCATTCTAGTAACAGTAGTGAGTTCATATTCAATTCCTAGATTTTCAAGAACAATAAAAATATTTTTAAACCACTCTGTAATCTATTTCACAGGTACCTAGATATACATATATATACGAAAAAAAAACATTCTATAAACGTTGTTTCAATCTAGTTCATAGGTAGGCTAGAACATAGTTCTGTTGTAGTCGAAGATAAATAAGTAAACCTTTAATGAAAAAAATAATTATATGAACGTTGTTAAAGTTTATTTCATGGATCCATGGCAGAAGGATAACGGCAAATACCTCCGCTGCAAGGTATTTAAAAGCTGGTGCTGTTGATCTACTAAGTTGGAATAGTCTCGCTTCAAATCGGTTATCTTGATGTTCTAATGTCAACAAAATGTAAAAACTTCCGCAGAAATTGATATTTATACACTAGAAAATAATAATTGTAAAAGTTTGCCTATATCGAAATTGATAAGGACGACTATATATGTATATATAAAGACCTGAAAATCCTAGAAAGAGGGAAAGTATAACCTAACTATTCAAGCTGAAAAACATATATATTATGTAAGGATTTTATATCTAGTTCCTGCACACAGCTATAGTCAAATAATCACTTACCTGCAACTGATAAACTTGTAAAATGACCCGAATTGTATTCAATGATTGTTAGTAAACAACGTTTGAAGCATGGCGTTGCTAGGTAAATAAAACATATTATAACTACCTAAAACAAATCAGTTTGTTTCTTCTTTTGTTAACCAAAACTGAAAACAATACAATAATCATCTGCAATTCTGAAATTTCTATAGTTCCTGCAGAAACAATTGGCTCTTTTGAAAAAAAAAAATACAAATCAATTTCACAAAACATGAGTAAAAACAGCAATTGTTGTTACAGGATCTTAGAACTTATTTACTAGGACTCACCGATTATACGGGATCTCAGCTCCGAAGTTGGTGTTGGTGCACTCCCATGGTGGCTTTGACTGCTTCTGGAAGCCGGCACCTCCTCCCGCGAACATGGTGCACTGATAACAGTCACTGGTAGCACAGCACTATAGCACTCACAACACCACTTGCCCGCGCACTCACACAAATCACTTATTTACACAGATAGAGATGAGCTGACCAAAACACACGGTTCGATTCGCGTTTGTTTATGTCGTTTCGCGTATTTTTTTCGCTGGAGCGTTCGGCGCGCTCGCGTCGACGAGCGTTCTCTTTCAAACGTTCTTAAAAACGATCTTAAAATATTTTCGCAGTACGTAAAGTATTCCTGGATTACGGAACGCGTCCTACCACCGTGACTGTGACTGCTGAGTTTTATTTTTACACTGGACAGTATCTGCTCAGATTTGCGTAATTACAAAAACTCGGTTTTATAAGTGGATAATTAAAGATGGTTTGTATCATTAACACCGCGGGATCGAAATAGACGGTGAAGTTAAAAATAAACTCATTATTAAAACAGTTTTCGCGTCACACGTCTCGCATTAGGTCAATGTCGGGACTAAATAGCTACGAATTGATCTACGTTGAGATATAAACTAATTGTTTCGTACAACTTAATTTAAGCATCTATTACTAAATAGTGTTTAAAAATCGACCCCATTAAAGAATTAATGTGAATGATTACATTCTAGAGATATTTCATTAATTCGTGAAAGTAATTTAATGTGGCTAGCTTCTTTTATCTGTTCTGTGGGACTAGCCGTGACATTGTAAAATTGCCCATGACATTCATAAGTGTGACTGCATGTGTCAAAAGCATAACCCGTACTTTAACGAACTAAAATAAAAATAAATTCGAATGTTCACAAATATAGCTATATTTATCACAAGCTTGTGAAGGTAACAACTGTGCAACTATTATATAATTAGTGGATTATTATTAAAGTGCGTATACATTTCAAACTCCTTGTTTTCATTTTAGACTTGTCTGAACTATGAATTGAAAAAACCAACAAAACTGCACATTTGAATGATTTCTAGCACGGTTTAAGGTAGAAATTGTTATGTTACAGATCTTTTCTAGATTGATTGGTTTTATGCTTTTTTCAGGGTCCTCAACCTTTATCGTTGCATGATCTTTGGGAATGGAGTGCCTGTAGCCAATTAAATCACAGTGAAATCTGATTTTCTGTAAGTATTAGCTTAAGCTTCTTGACCAAATGCGATTGTTGCGCGATTGACACAATTGTTTGTATCAATTATAACGTACAAACGCAACTTCAATTATCTTACTTATAAGTATTATGATTGACTGAGTCTGGCACATGTTCGTAACGTCATCGTGCAGACAAAACTCCGATGGTGCATATGATCGTTGCGCAAGTTAACCACCCGTGCTCGCGTATTTCGCGACCGATGCAGCCGCGCGCGTGCCTGCCATCATCACGCAAGTAAAGCTACCCGTACCCGCGCGTTTCGCGACAGACGAAGCCGCGCGCGTGCCTGCAATCGTCGCGTAAGTAAAGCTACCCGTGTTCACGCGTTTCGCAACAGATTCAGCCGCGCGCGTGCCTGTAATCGTCGCGTAAGTGAAGCTACCCGTGTTCGCGCGTTTCGCAACAGATGCAGCCGCGCGCGTGCCTGTAATCGTCGCGCAAGTAAAGCTACCTGTGTACGCGCGTTTCGCGACAGACGCAGCCGCGAGCGTGCCCGCAATCGTCGCGCAAATTAACTTAACCGTGCTAGCGTGTTTCGTGACGGACGCAGCAGTGCGTGTGCGCAAATGAAGCCGCGTGCTCGCGAATTAGGCGTAGATTTAACCGTGCGTATGTTTTTGCTCATGATTTCATTTTATTAATAACTATATTGTATTGAAGACACTCTACACAGAATTTTAGAAAACACCATTCTTAGGAATACCATAAAAACAAAATAAAAACCAAATGAAATATATAAAGTATGGATTAAGTATACATATACATGTTGTCATACATATCAAATAAAGCAACATTCAGCATAACTATTATATCTTTATTTGACCTTAATTTAATAAAATATTATTCAGTCCTAATGTGTGTAAATTAGTTTTTATTAAAATTTTAATATGATAAAAGAAAAAAAAACTTATTAAAAATAAAATATTAAAAGTCCCAATCCCTCCAGAAAATGAGGATGGTTAAAAAATGCCTATGACATTAAGCACAAAAAGCATATAGGGGGCTATGTGCTTTTGTGTTCAGAGAATTAAATAAAATAATAAACATCATAATCAGCAATAAAAGGCTAGGCAGATGATGGTGATAAGTCAGCCATAAACTTACAAATGATATCATTTTATCATGCATATATAATGTGTATCTATTCATACACGAAATATTTTAAGAGGTACACCTGTAGGTGGTAAAGAAGCTATAGAAGCAAAAAGAAATTTTTTATCTAAGCGTTTTTTTTATTATAATTTTAAAACTGCTTGAGACGTTTTGCATAAAACCTTAACTCCAAATTCTATGAATGGCCCGCCTGACGCTGCGAGGGCGGTGACCGGATGGCACGAGAATGGCCGCGGTGTCTCGAGCCGTAAAAAATAAGAAGGAGCCAGTATTTCTTATGTGCGCCAATTAATTTATAAATTAAATTAATTGGCTTCAAAGCTTCTTTACCACCTACGGGTGCACCTCTTAAAATATTTCGTGTATGAATAGATAGGTACACCTAGGTATATATTGGTAAGAAAAATTATTCAACAATATATTTTTTGTTATTTACATAATACTTATAGAATAGATAAGGTATGCGTGTCGTCACACATTTATAGTAAAGCAACATTCAGCATTACATTAAATTGTAAATCTGTTGAGATTCTGGTATGGGGGCCAGACCTATCAAGTGAAATAGGGTGACACGCTATCTAGTAGTTACAGGTTCTGGTGTTCGCGGGGTTGACTTCTCCGGACCTGTTCAACCTATATATAAACGACCAGATCGCGGAACTCAGAAGAACCCAAATTATATAATAATAATAATATTCCACAACTATCACACAACGCCATCTAGTCCCAAGCTAAGCAGAGCTTGTGTTATGGGTACTAGACAACTGATAAACATACTTATATATTTCTAAATACATACATATTATAGATAAATTACACCCAGACACAGAACAAATGATCGTGCTCATCACACAAACATTTGTCCTGGGTGGGAATCGAACCCACGACCTCAGTCTTGGCAGTCAGGGTCACTAACCACTAGACCAACAGGCCTGTCGAATTGGCTGTCACCTATGCAATGTCTGTGTGAATAGCTTGAGCTATACTGATGACATGGTTCTTTTGAGTCCCTCGATTAAAGCCTTAAGGAAAGTGTTGTCTGTCTGTGAGCATTATGCTGATGCTCATGGACTGAAATAAAACGTTCTCGAAACAGAGTCTATGGTATTCAGGTCTGGGGCAGGTCCGGGGAAAATACCTAGTCTTTGTTTGAATGATGCGACCATAAAGGTCGTAAAGCAGTTTTAATACTTCGGGCACATTATGACGGACAGACTTCAGGACGACTGCGACATTGAAAAAGAGCGTAGGGCCCTCTCAGTTAGGAGTAACATGCTCGCGCGCAAATTTTAAAGTACACCAGAGACGTAAACAACACTCTGTTCAGAGCTTATTGTTTTTCAATGTACACCTGCCAACTCTGGCAACTTCACAAAAAAGATGTACATTTCATTAAGGGTTCAGTATTGTACTGAACCCTTAATGAAATGTACATCTTTTTTGTTGCTTATGGAAACCTCATAAAACTACTAAGATACTGCCTCCAGCGAAGGTCTCGGACTTTTACACCATCATGAGGTCGAAGGCGCGTCTATTTGGCAGACTTCGAGATGCTCCACTAATAGCATTTTGACAAACACTAACAATACACCGCGTTAATTGTTACTGCTTTACATATGCAGTTCTATTTCATCTAGCTCTACTCTCTCTGGTTCTTGAGAAAATATTTTTCTTACAAATTTGACGACTGGTTTTAAAAGTATCATCAGACAGTATGTTAGCTGTAAAGAAAAAAATGACTTTATAAGAATATATTTGGCAGATGAGCAAACAAAACGCTAAATAACCTCAATTAAACAAAAAAACACCGATCAGCCGTTTCAAAACGCAAAATAACGTCACGCCATTACTTAACGTCTTGTCATTAACCAACTAATTGAAAAATGTAATAATTGTTTGTCCAACCGGAGGATTGAACTCAGGAATTGTCCGAGGTTGCTTTACGTTAACCTGAAATTTGCCGTGCGAATATAAATATTAGCTCATCACCTGCAAGTTCGGTTTTTTTCATTATGCGAGTTACGTTTATTGACAAGACGTTTGTCTTACAAGATTCTCATCGAGAAATTCTCAAGTGCCTTAAGAAATCACTTTAGTAAAAAACCGCCGAAAAAACTGAAAAGCAAAAAATAATAAACCTTAAAATTATGAGTCTGTGCTTTGAGTGATCTTTCTTCATTAATTTTTCAGCGCCGCGCGCCTACTCAAAATTTTGAGTTTTATTATTTTTTGCTTTTCAGTTTTTTCGGCGGTAAAATTTTTTTGTTAAATAGTTTTATTTTATAATTTTTTGTGGCTTTAATGTACTAATAATACTTGGCAAGGTATACCCTATCCCATAAAAAAAGAATTATCAAAATCGGACTACTCTGTATAAAGTTATGCGTGGTTATACATTATAATCAGTGAGTGAACAATCAATCATCCCCTGTTTTCCGACCCTTTGGGTTCGATTTTGTTTTTCAAATTTATATGCCACCTTTGGAGTATATCCTTTCCAATAGAAGAAGAATTATCACAATCGGACCACTATGTAAAAAGTTATGCGTGGTCATACATAAAAAAGGCAAAAAAAATATACGCGTTGAAAAGAGAACCTCCTCCGTTTTTTTCGTCGGTTAAAAATAGATAGTCACACGAGCATTTTTCAAGAACGAGCCTACGGTAATTTCCTACTTTAAACTCACGTAACGACGTCACAAAAAATAATGTAGCTCCACCCTTAGCTTGAGTTGTTACGAAATCGATACGCTTAAGAAATCGTCAAAAATACATAGTTGCCAAATTCGTTCTTGGAGTTCGTGGAATAAAAAGGTTTCCATCACGTTTTAATGCGGGTGTTTAATATTTTTTTGTAGGTTGAGAAGTCACGTAATCAAGTCGCGCTCCAATACATCCAGTCTATTTATATATACCGTTGTTTCCCCACCGAATATTCACTTGTTACGTATGTTTTACGACGCTTTCATAAGGCACCTTTGTCAGAAAATAATTTCGTAAGTATATTGAATGTATAAATCTAGATAACTATCATCATCATCATTTCAGACAAAAGACGTCCACAGCTGGACATAGGTCTCCCCCAAGTTAGGGGGGTTTGCTATAATCACCACGCTTGGCAGGCGGGCTGGCGATCGCAGTATGGTGATAAAATACTTATTTCAAGTTAGAGTCTAAGTATTTATTTCAAATAGGCTCATAAAAGGTACTTTTGAACGTCAACATTAAAATAGAATTGATTTTAATCGCCCCTTCCAAAAGGTACCTCGTACACGTTAAGTGGGGATGTTTTTATTTTTATTGCGGATTAGTATCGTCAATTTTTCGAGTAACGGATCCGTTTGTGAAATATGAAACTTAATTTTTGTGAGAGTCACGAAAAAGTGTAAAAGTATTCCCTCCCTACCTGCCAGCTAGTAGTTGTTTTTCACGGTAATAGTATTTATATAAAAGGTAAAAGGAAAACTATCACAGCTAAGTAGGCTTCACACGACCAGCTTACAATTGGAATCTATTTTCAACCACAATGAATTAAGTTTGTTCTAAGGATATGTTCATCCTAACTACGGAACCCTCCATTCAAATACCTCCAAATTTTCACAGGTTGTTCAACCTATGAATATGAACAACTTTCAACATGAGAACAATGCTAAAATCATGAAAAAAACAGCTGTTACACGACCTAAATGTATGAAACAGAAGATTGTTTAGATTTTTTTTTTGAGCAGCAACGAAATATGGATAAAAACTGGCAGGCAATTCGATGCGGCGCGGCGGGACGGGTCAGTGGAGCAAAAATTTGACGCGGACGAAGTCGCGGGCAGAAGCTAGTTAGATATAAAGATTAAGCGCCATGCATATGCTTATGGAATGATCAGAACTTAACATTGTAATTGGAGGTCGGATCCAGGTCGCTTGTTGATTAAAATATGTTTCACGACAGCATTTGCAGAATATAAAACTATCAATACTCTAAGTTCCTTGAATGAATTTCACCAAATAGTCATTTCAATTCAATATTTCTAAGTGCCTTTTATGTGCTTATTTGAAATAAATGCTTTAACTTCGACTTTACTCAATAGAATTAAAATCATTACGTAAACAAAACCAAATCTCTGTCATTAGAGCCTACACCTTAATAAAAATCTAACATTCATTCACTGACACCATGCTTGTGGGGGTATAGAAATATGAAATTTTGCACAAAAATTCCATTATATAATGGAATTTTTGTGCAAAAGTCAACCTCTTTTTTGTGGATGAGAAATCATCAAATTACGTCTCCCTCTCTGGGTGGCGAGAAAGGGCTTGTCAGACTTTTACTGACTAAAACCCACCCGTGTTCCGTCAGTTGCCTTTGCGAACTTTAGTAATGGTTTTTTTTAATATACAACTGAAGTCTTTAGAGAGTCAAAAAATTAAAGACAGTTCGTCATTTTTGAAGTTGGAACGTAGAATTCTGTTTATAACTAAAAGAACAGTGGCGAACTCCCGAACAAATTTTTGTTAAAATTTTTTTTAGCGTCTGCCTATGCAAAATATTTTAAAGTATAGAGATTGAATTGCTGAACAGTTTTGTCTTCAGTTATACTTTTATAGGAAGTCAGGAATTTAAGATATTTCAGGTTGAAGTTTTAGAGGTTATGTCTCGTCAACAACAGACTTATCGAAAAAGATATATAGAAATACCTACTTATTGCTCAAAATATCATTGATAGAAATGCATTTTAGATATAAAATAACTGTCTGTCTGGTCTGCCACATGGTCCACGTAAGTAGGCAGGTACTTACCTACTTAATTATATGTTCAGAAGAATATTTATTTAATAATCTTAGTCAAATATCTTTAGAGCAGTTAGTTACAGATATAGTATGATTCATTACATGATAAGGGTAGGTCATTGGTAGATATAGAAAAAAAAAACAACTTTGTTTTTTAAATATTTATTCCTCATCTTCTCTAACCACAATGTCATCAAGAAAACCTGCGGGTGCTGTGATATATGGTTGATGTCTGGCCCATCCTAGATATCATACTTCAGTCATTGTATGAGCGCAAAATCCAACTCTCGAGTTAAGTGCCAATGCCGGGTATCGGCGCATCTTATTGACACATAATATGTTGCAGTTGACACACATGATGCGTGTAGGCCTTACACGGCTAGTCATCGTGATAAACAAATCGATGCACACATAACAAAATCCAAGGTATCAGGCAGAATCGGAATCCAGAGTCACAGAAAAATGCCGTCGTATAGGCAAACAATCAGAATCCTTAGGCAAGCACTAGTCACACAGGGAACCGTAAATCTCAGAGTCCATAAGCAGAAGCAGTTGATGAAGTAGAAAATCACGGAAAATCGATTGAAAACAAAATAACGACACGCACGCGAAGACAACGACAAGTTATCAGTGCCGGCCGATCCGATTGACAATTGAAATGTCATGTTTTCTTTTTTTGCGATGTTGCCATTCTCGAATTGCACTACGATGTCATATGTACGTATTAAAAAATTATGACCGCTATAATCTTTAGCACAAGCAAACATTTTTATTTTAACATTTGTATTCTGATACAGAAATATATTTTCTAAGTATATTAATGCAATACGTAAAGCCACAGCGTATGTAAGTTGGCTAAGATTTATATTACATGGCAATATTAAAAGTATCGCTTAGCCAAAAGTCATGAAGTCAGCAAGAAAGAAAAAAAACTAAGTCATGATTATTTCTTAGCCTCAATAATCTAGTCAAATAAGCTCTTTATTATGATTTTTTTTTTTTTCAGACTTTGATAATACTTATGTTTGATTTGATAAAACTTAGTAAATTATTTCTTTGGTATCTAGTCGGGTGACATACGTAGACGCTTAATAAGTTCATCAACAATTCTCTCGCCGGTATCCTTTAGTTGTAGCATATTGGTTTAAACTTATTCCTTAAGGCTCTTGAAAATTTTAGATGGAAGTTTATGAAGATAATTAGGGAAATAGATTTCTTCACCACTCTTGGTTTATTAATAGAAAATGCCCAACCTTACCTTTTTTGTATAAAGTAGTTTAAACAAAATTTATCGCTACGTGAAACAAACTGAACTTGCAGATGCTGCGCTGAAAAATGTAGATTTACAGTGCAAATTTTCAGGTTTCATGCGGTTATATTACCAACGATTGTTCATAAGTGCAGTTTTCATTAAAACACACATCATCTCATTCTCCTCTCAAGTTTCTCAAGGAGGATCCGTTAAAATACTCTAAGTTCATAACTTAACAAGTCGCTCTTACCTATAGCCCTTCGGAGGCTTTCCAAAAGTTTCTGAGCCAGGCCCAGGCCCAGACTCCTAAGAAATATCAAAGACGTAATAAATAATAATATTTTTATAAAAGTTGGATTTCGGTGAAGTTAAATGCACCAACTGGAGCTTATCGCTTCATTTATAAGCACTGATCTTTGCACAAGCCAATTAGAACGTAATGCATAAGAATGAAAGTAGAAAGTCGCTTGTTGATTTATTATTACTGCGCTCTTCCATACAATTAAGAATTATGCAATGGCGTGAGAGTTATCGCAGCGGAAAAATATCGAATTTCTTAATTTCAGTAAAGCAAATATTTAATCTATGGAATTGTGTATGGTAAGTACAAATTTGTGCATCCAACCATCGGGGACGTACAACAACAAAAACTGTTTCTGCTGGATTTACGTCATTCTAGCGGCCTTTTTTCAACCATGGACTGAAGATTAAGAAAAAAATTACATTCAATAATAATATTTAAAATATCTGGTTGACCGAGCTTTGCTCGGTATTTTTTGGTAAATTGTGTTTAAAATAATAAGTTAATGTTCAAGTTGATTATCGATAAAGTTGGTAATTAAAAACACGAATAAAACGACTTTTTATAAAAATGAATCCTAGCTAGATCGATTTATCGCCCCCGAAACCCCTTGTATACTAAATTTCATGAAAATCGTTGGAGCCGTTTCCGAAATTCAGATTATATATATATATACAAGAATTGCTCGTATAAAGGTATAAGATATCTGCTAAACTGAAATGAAGAAATCGGCATTTTTCCGCCGCAACTACGCACACTGCAAAGCCCTACGTAAACAGGAATTAGATACCTAAGCTATCCAATTTTACTTCTGGCCCTGAATCTAAACATAGGGGCCGTTCAAGTATTACGTAAGCACTATAGGGGGGCGGGGGGTCTTTGATTGGCGTATTTTTGATGACATGGGGGGTGGGGGAGTCTAGATGGTGATTGCGTAAACAGTAGTTATTCACTTTTTTACACTTATGGCAACCGACACATTGTCTTTGTGTGAAAATGTAACGCATTTTCAGGGATTCCCACAAATAATGTAGACGTTTAGGCTTAGACCCGAGTAGGGAAATTACCTACCGCGCTCTATTCATCATTTTCCCGCCCTTATTCCAATTTATTTGCGGTCGGTGCAACATGTCTTTTTCTTCCACACTTCTCTATCAGTCATCTCAGTAGTCACTCCCTTTCTATCCATATCATAATTAACACAGTTCATCCAGCGTTTCTTTGGTCTCCCTCTTTCAAAGCCATTGACATTCATACTCAATATTTTCCTCACGACATTTTTCTCATTCCTCCGTATCACGTGATCCGATACCATACCATGACAATCGATTCCCACACAAATTTTCAATTACTGGTGTCACTTTCAGACTTCATCTTATGTCCTCATTTTTTATTGTATCCATTCGCGTAACACCACACATCCCTCTTAACATTCTCATCTCAGCTGCATTCAATTGCCTTTCATTCATCCCTTGTAAGGCCCAACATTCTGACCCTTACAAGACAGCAGGTCTGACCATGGTTTTATATATCATCCCCTTAAGTTTAAGGGAGATGTGAGAGTCGCAGATTGTTCCTGTGACCTGCCACCATTTCATCCATCCAGTGTTTATTCTGTGCTTAACCGTCCGATCTACTTCGCCATCGCTTTGCACGCACGAGTGAACCGAGATACCGAAAGTCGGAGCAGACCGAGAGAAGCACACCATCAAGCGCTATAGTTCCACAGCTGGAGAGACCGCTGAAATCGCAGAACATTATATTCGGTTCTGGTTCTGTTGTTTTTCAAGCCAACATTCTCCAGCTTCTGTTGCCACTTCTCCAATCTGCTCTGGATCTCAGACATATCTTCATCGACAAGAACAATGTCATCGGCAAACAGCATGCACCAGGGTGCCTCTTCCTGTATGTCCGACGTCAGAGCGTCCATGATCAACAGGAAAAGGTAAGGACTTAGAGCCAATCCCTGGTGCAAGCCTACAGCCACATTGAACTCGTCGGTATTGCCAGCAGCCGACCGGACGTAGGTACGAGTTGACTGTACATAGCACGAATTAACTCTACATACTTCCCAGGCAACCCTTTCTCTTTCAGAGTCCACCACATCACATCCCGAGGTACCCTATCATACGCTCTCTCCAGATCAATGAACATCATGTGCAAGTCTTTGTGTGCACGTCTGTACTTCTTGCACAATTGCCGGAGAGCAAAAGTGCCGTTCATTGTTCCTCGCCCTGGCATAAACTCAAACTGATTCGGGGTAATCTCACTCTCCTCTCGCAGTCTTTTCTCTATTACTTTCTCCCATACCTTCATACTATGTGACATGAGCTTTATCCCTCGATAGCTGTTGCAGTCCTGTACATCACCTTTATTCTTAAAGATGGGCACTAGCAAACTATTGCACCATTCTTGTGGGATCCCTCCTTCATGCAACAACTTATTGAAGAATTAAGTATGTCAGCCACATACATCCATCTTCTTTTAAACACTTCCATACTTTTACGGGTACTACGAGTATATTTTTTTATTACCGCGCTCTATTCACTTGACTAAATTTCTTCCGTCAACCTATTGTTTCGTTTCGTTACTATTGACGATTTGACGTATTTTCAACCGACGAAAAAAAACGGAGGAGGTTCTCAATTCGAAGCGTATATTTTTTTTTTATGTATGATCACGCATAACTTTTTACATAGTGGTCCGATTGTGACAATTCTTCTTTTATTGGAAAGGGTATACTTCCAAGGTGGCCCCATATAAATTTGGAAAACAAAATCGAACCCTAAGGGTTGGAAAACAGGGGATGATTGATTGTTCACTCACTGATTGTAACGTATAAACACGCATAACTTGTTACATAGTGGTCCGATTGTGACAATTCTTCATCTATTGGAAAGGGTTTACTCCCAAAGTGGTCTCATATAAATTTGGAAAACAAAATCGAACCCTAAGGGTTGGAAAACAGGGGATGATTGATTGTTCACTCACTGATTGTAACGTATAAACACGCATAACTTTGTACAGAGTAGTCCGATTTTGATAATTCTTTTATTGTTGGATAGGGGTCAATGTACTAAATGAAAGAATCAGCTGATTTTTTATCAGATTTGAGGGTTATCTCACAGTAAAAGCTGATCGTAATGATAAGTTCATTGACTCCTCCGTTAATTTAATTACAGGGTGGCCCAAAATAACTTTGAGACGAAGATTTACGAATAATTTAAAAAAGTATACGTGAATTAAACATAAAAAACATAACATCACGCTTTGTTTCCCCGAAGGGTTGAGCAGAGGTGTACCTATAGTACATCCACATTTCGCCTGTATGTTTAAGTCCCATGTAATAGGGGGCGAGCCTATTGCCATCAACCGGGCACAAATTCAGACTCCGGGCTATATACGTGAATTAAATGATATAAATACATTTTATTTTATACGAGAATCCCTATTTCTCTTCATAATAACCTCTTTTAGCGCGTATATAGAGAAAAAAATGCTTGGTAAAACTTTCTATAATTTTTTCGCATTTCCTCCACAATATTTTGTCAAACTCCCGTGTAAGAGTTTTCTTTAGCTCATCAACAATTTTATGATGTGTAGCACAAAAAGGAGCTTCTAGGATAAACCATGCACTGTAATCCATTTTTTTTTGTCAGGGCCACATCTCTTTCGTACAAATCTACTGCCCTAGCAGGATGTACTGTAATCCATGGGATTCAGATAAGGCGAGTAAGTGTGCCACGCATTGGAGATGATGAAACCGGGGGAATTGTCTTTGCACTACTGTTGAACACTTCAGGCCCTGTGGGCTGAAGGAGAGTCTTGTTGAGATATCCATGAATGATTACTAAAGTGCTGCTGACTCCAAGGGAATATCACATTTTCAAGAATGTCACGCCAGAAGTTTTCTCAATTGATTTGATGCCCTTTTTGTTTTGGGAAATCATCAGAAAGGTTATTATTTACTCGATATATAAAATGAATATTTGTAAACGTTATTTTGGGCCACCTTGTAAACCTATCTAGAATTGAGTGCTATATAGAATATGTTAAACTCATTATACAGAATAGTTAAAGTACTTACAACGCCCATGTTGAAATAAATTATCACCCTCATAGGCAGTGGACAGCGCCGCAGGAAAAAAAACTGCAAAAAAAATGTTGCCTTTTTGTTGCCGTCCAGTTAATGCAGTAGGCCTATCAGGCCACCACCACCTCATCATCATCATCATCATTTCAGCCGCAAGACTTCCACTGCTGGATATAGGCCTCCCCTAAGAACCGCCACTTGGACCGATTCATTTTTGGAGGGTCACCTCGTCTTGGTGCAAAAGCCACTGTATCCAGTCACAGATATTTTTTTCGTGTGAAAATTAGTACTTTGGGTGAAATTACTGTAATATTACTCTATTGCGACGACAGGAGGTGGAGGCTTGGCGCCGATGCGATGGAGCAGGCGCGCCCTGACCACGATCTAGCCATATTCCTACTCTAATTAGCCAGATGGGGTCCTACGGGTCATGGTGGTTACCGTCCATGGACCACAGCATTTCTACTTACAGGAGTGTTACATACGCAATCTCTACAGAGTTGCACGGGGATGAACCTACCTACTTGAAAATGTCATTAGAGTGCAAAATGACGTCCACATTTTACTTTAAGCATTTTTTCAAATGCGTATGACTGGCCCATGATTGGCAAGATTTTTAACAAAAAAAAAGATAATTTATTTGGCAAACATGCGTTTATATACAAATCGAGCACGCAAGATCTTAAATATAGGTAAAAAAAAACATATACGCATACAAATTTGACTGCTTTCTCATATTTGCGTTGCGAATCTAAGTTTTACAGCATTCCATATTCCTACGTACTTATAGTATGTTCCGGAAGTGTCTGACCAAAGTGTTAACAAACCCATTTATTGAATTATTTCTGTTCCTGAGCAGACAAATTTTCCGAACATATGAAGCAGTGAATAAGTCTGGTGGGCTGGGCTTCGGCGCAGGTTAAACTGCTGGAACCCAGACCTCTGAGGTGCTTCCGTTGGCAACTGGGCAACCATGTGGGTGCGACATGCACCTCGGAGGTAAACCGCAGCGGTCACTGCTTCCGCTGCGGTCAGCCCGGTCAAAAGGCCGGCTCATGTGATGCCACGCCGCACTGTTACATTTGTGCAGCAACTGGCAAGCCGGCCGATCACCGGACAAAGAGTAAGGCCTGTGCTCCACCTACCAAGGCTAGGGGCAGGGACATGCCCTCCGCCACCGTCGTCAACGCTGCTGTCGCTGCCGGCTCGACCACCGCTGTCGCCGCCGGTACCGCCACAGCAGGGCCCTCGCAGGGGGCTCGGGAGTGGGCAGAAATGGACTGCCAATAATGGTTACTCCATCACGCCTCCTCCAGGCTAATATCAACCACTGCGCGTCCGCTCAGGATCTGTTGCTCCAGAGCATGGCGCAGTGGTCAATTAACATCGCCGTGGTTGCTGAGCCATATGACTGGGTGGAGGACCTGAGCAGCTCAGTGACCCTCATTTCGTCGGCTGCCGCCAGGACCCCAACCCTCGAGGCTGTCAAGAGGGGAAGGGGTTGCGTAGCAGCATGGTTCGGGGAGATTGTAGTGGTGGGAGTATACTTCTCCCCGAGCCGAACTCTCACCGAGTTCCCTTGCGGAGTTGAGAGTCGTCGTCGTCGGGTTCCGTCCCCTCCCCGTGCTCGTACTCGGGGACTTCAGTGCCAAGAATTTGGCTTGGGGTTGGTCAAGCGCCAATACGGACACACGGGGCAGGATGGTGGAGGAATGGGCTCTGGAGACAGGCCTAGTCGTCCTAAACCGGGGTTCTGTACCTACGTGTGTACGGATACAGGGCGAATCAGTGGTGGACATTTCGTTCGCCAGCCCCGCTCTGTCGCCGCTGGTCATAATTACATATTTAACCATAATTATAACAGATTCATCATATGAGGAAATGAGTCTTTTTTGATTTTTGTTTAGTCCATGCACATTTCAAAGCCTCACTTTTTCGGAAGCTCTACTGAGGTCAGGAAACATTGTACTGAGCTCCACCATAGTCATATGGCTAAGTCTCATGAATATTCACGCTTAATTTTCAGTGATTCTGATAGCCGGATATCTTCTGGGGATTCTAAGCTCAAGGGGTGCTAGAAACCCCCGCAATGACCACTATCATAGCCGAGGGTAGATGGGCTCCCGGGCCCTAGAGGCGTTTTTTTCTGAGTGCTTGTCACTTTGTGGTAAAATGTATAGGGATCATTTTTGTCCATTCTTTTAAATCCCTTAGTTCTCTTTCCGATACCCACAGGAAAAATAGGATGATGATATTTTTTACTTAATTTTTTATGCTATTTTGTTATTTTTAATGTTAGTGAGAATTACCTTCTATGAGCTAAGACATATTTAAAAAATCCGTATTTTTGTAGGTACTCCACCGTTTTGTTAGGCGTTTTTGAGTGGTCCAGGAAAGGCTGAAAAATATTTTGATATAGTATCCTTAAAATAAATACAATCATACATTATCATAGTTATTTTTAGTACGCACGGCCACACATCAAACTATACATCTCTAATATATAAAATTCTCGTGTCACAGTTTTCGTTGCCATACTCCTCCGAAACGGCTTGACCGATTTTGATGAAATTTTTTGTGCTTATCCGGTATCTATGAGAATCGGCCAACATCTATTTTTCATCCCCCTAAATGTTAGTGGTAGTCCACCCCTAAATTTTATTTTTTAGACAAAAATTTTAATTTCTATTTTTTTATGATACAACATACAAAATACATACAATCCTCAATTTTCGCCCTTCTACGATCAACCCTTATTTTTTAATAGCTATTTTAGTAATTTAATCATTTTTCCTCTCCGGTCGAAAACTGATCAATCGTCATTTAATTAGTTATCCCCGCCTAGGAAATTATTTATATGGCAAAACAACGTTTGCCGGGTCAGCTAGTTTCCAGTATAAGCTGACATCTCATTATACGATAAGCCTATACTATGCGAGGTCGGCTAAAACTGGAAATGCTTAGTTTGTCCTGTAGCCTTGTGTACAGAGAAAACCTCAACCTACATCAAACAAATCCAAGTAACAAACAGTCCATATTTGAAAAAAAAAGAGAAATATAAAATGACAACTAACATGTCAAACATACATCACAATAATAATAAAAGATGTACTGGACCAACTTGTTTCGAATACAACTAATGTAATTCGTGATTTTGAAGAAACTTATAATTGGCTTTACTTTCTACTAAAAATCACGTTACACCTATAATTAATCCTAGCATAACAAAAGGTCACCACGTCTGTAATGGGTTTCATATTTTGTTAAAAAGGAAGCGGCAAGGTAGCCCGGAAAATACCAAATTTTCTGACGTTTATCATTTGTATTCAATACATACATATCTGTTACGATTGTGCATCATATTTTGGTAAATATACAACCTGTTACTGATATACAAATTACATAAAACGTATCAAAATTTGAATTTCGTGACCTACCTACTATTAATGTAACTACAGTACAAAAAAATCGGCGTAAAAGTATAAGATAAGCAAACTAAAGAGGAAGGGATTATTTTAACTTAGTTTCTTTTAAATTCTATAAAAGCTGAACTGACACTTGCCTACAAAATCGAATTCTTCTTTATTCTTGTCGAATACTAACCTTACGTAGGTCTAATGTGTCAATGTGTCCGGCTGCGATATAGTTGTCAGGCGTTAAGGTCATAGCAAAAGCCAGATGTGCGAAAAAAGTCATATGTAGGCAAATCTTCATCATTTTTAAAATGAAAATCTGAAAAGAAAAGTACAAATGAGACGTGAGCAGACCGTACGAATTTCAAAATTTTTAATAAAAATTATTCATAATTATTTATTGAATGTTTTCAATTTTTCACTCTGTAATCAGCATCTTGTTTTTGTTTTATTTGTTTGTTTCTTGTCATTAGCGAATGTCGTTACGTTTAACAATTGTTTATTGTCTTTAGTCACTGGCCCAAGCAATAAACCAAAGTGACTAACTTAATTGGTCGAGTAAGAGGCTTTTTGCTATTGAGTATGTGAGTATTTAATTTTAGTCATCTATTTTGTAATGTGCGTCCGAAAGTAGTTGACCATTTGACGTTGACGTTGAAACTACTTTCGCGCGGTCCCATTTCTTGCTAGACGGACCTAGCGAGTGGTCCCCCAATTACCACAAAAACGATTAGAGTTAACTTTATTTTCTTTTTTACACTTATTCTGTGACAACTGGCTACATATTGCGGTTAAAAAGCGATAGACATCAAGCGTATGCTTACTTAGCATGCTTTGTATAGGCAAACAATAAAAATAACCAGATCAAAATGATAACATGTAAAATTTATTTAAAAACTATAATTGTATGTATGTGTAAGAACTAAGAGTGGAAAGAAATGTTCCGCCCTACTAAAGGGTCCCGTAGAACGGCAGATGCGACAGTACAACGCGACTCAAGTTGATACTGGACGCAGTTATCCAAAAAGGATACAATCCATTCTTGGTCAAAAATGAGTTAAGTGCACCAAACTGATCCAAATTATACCTACATACTCGTAGTATGGGTCAGTAAAAACGAACTAGCTAAAAATAGCTTTATTTGTCGTATATTTAAACTATAGAACCAATGGTATGGCGCTTCTTATGAGTATGTATATATATATTTTTTTCAGAAATAACAATTCTAACTTTTTGGTTCTTATCTAGTATTTCTAACAGAATATGTTAATATACCATTACTAATAAAAAAAACGTTTTTAATATTCCACTGACAAAAGTAAAACAAAAATAATATGAAAAAATACCTCTTGAACATCAAAAATCAATATCTCAAAAGTAATTGGGTGTGGATTGAATCCTTTTCGTTTAACTACGTCCCATTTATATGAAGTTTTTATAGAAATTGTCGCCAGTTTCTTGCTGTGTCAAACAATAAAAATGAAGCAACAAATAAGTTGCATCAACGTATGGTGCAGGCATCAGTCGCAACATATAAATCAAGTTGATTGAATCTGTCGAAGTGTGCCTCTATGTCTAGGGCCTATGTAACGTTAAAGGATTTACAAAGACTAACAGGATTTCACGAAACCCGTGCGCATCACATGGACCCATAATGGGATAATACCATTGGACGGACACCGGACTGATCCAGTTAATTCAGCGTTAGCAACAACGCGACCCCCTTAAAATATTTGCGCACTGCATATGAACCCGACAAATTAGGGACCGAAGTGTCCCTACAGTGCAGTCAAGGAAATGTAGTAGGTTTGAACTGTTGAACTGAAAGCCATTACTAATGTTAGCATTCCAACTACCCCGCTGACGGGGTGTCATCCAATTAACAACCCGTAATGGGATACATACATTCGACTAATCGTGAAATGGTAACAGAGGTTGAAATGGACACATGGCGATGGGACGGCGCAGTATGTAACACCGTACGACATTCATAGGATTCATATCGGATCAGTCGGATCAGGAAACGGATTGGTGGATAACCAAAATGTAGACTTCGTTTGAAGCGTGTCAGTAAAAGAACAATAGAACCTACAATTACCTAGTTACTAAACCTACATCCGATTAGCCTGGATACTGACCCCAACTTTATTGGGGATAGGCTAAGGAGACTGATTGAGAACCTATGATTAACTAACAGTAAGTACCTACTTATTTCGTATCATTCATTCGCTGGAACAAAACGATGAAGGAAAAACGTCGTGAGGAAACCAGCATGTCCTTGAACCGAAAATGCGAAGAAATGTGACATATACAACCCGTAATGAGCCCGCGTGGTGGTTTACGGTGCAGTCTTTCTCACCGAGAGAAGGCCTGTATCCCAGCAGTGGGAACTTAATAGGCTGATCATGCTTATGCAGTCGGTATATATCCTTAAATCAAAATTTGTTCTTATTATGCCACTAATACAGCTTATAAATTGTTATTGTATCTCCAGTACAAATATCTATATATTAAGTACGTGAAGCGAAAACTTTGGATCCACTTTTACGAAAATTGGGCTGACGGAGGAGTATGAAATTTCGCACACTTATAGTTTATAGAAGACATATATGTCGGAGATGGCTGTCAAATACAAATTGTGGGTAGTCCGCATAATTAGTTATGATTTTTTCTTATTATCATTAATTTAGGTGATGTTTCTATGAGATATTGTCCTATAAATCAAAACATAATTTATTGAGTACTTGGTGTACTCACTAATTCATTTTTGGAAACTTATTTTGATAACTGTAACCGGTAGGTTTGTTCAAAACAATGAATGACTTGTCACTTTAAATTTTAAAATGATTCACGTTGTGAATTCATCATTTGTTTATTTACGACAATTATTCTAATATTATTTGATTACTTTATAATGTAAGTCTTATTTTGTTTAGTTTACTTTAGTGCTTTGTATCAAGTAAACACATGGCGTACTTCCGCGCGCATTGGACTGAGTTGTCATAGATATTATGGCGGGACATTGTCCTATAAAAGAGCTTGCATTCAGTGAGCAAGTCAGTCTATCTTCGGATTAGACTCATTACAGAGCTCCTGCTCCCGACACTGTCGGTTTACCTGGTACAGCGCTGCTGTATATTCACATAGCTGTATTGACTAGCTGATAGCGAAAGATACACTTTGTGTTTGGGTGGCTTAGGCCTCTATACGAACTGCAACCTTAAGGGTTTGTTCGTTGTACTGTATTGTTATTACCTATTTTATCTTGTAACCGTTTTATTCAAGTTCTTCTAACTTAACAGACAGCTGTGCTGCTGGGGAGTTTGTTCCGCCACTTCTTCTTCCCAGCTATAGCACTAGGAAGTGTCGAAGGGCGGGCGTTTTGGGGGACTGTCTTATGTAACTTTGACGTTCAAAAGTGCTGACTCTCAGCCTAGTTTGAGTAAATGACTTTTGACTTTGACTTTGATTTTGATTGTTTCTTTTTATCATTTAATTAATATTGTAATACAACTTGGTAGTTGTTTATAATATTGTTTGTAGTTGTTAATAATATTGTTTATCCCAATAAAAAATGGCAACGCAAAATCCTGACGATATATACCACCGCTCGGCATGCACTCCTCCTCCTCCTGACGATCCGACTTATATATATATATAGTTTTATACAGAGAAGAAGTGACGAATGCTAATAGTTTTTTTTTAATTATGCGTAAAAATACATTGTTTTCAATAAATAACACGTAACACACACTATTCATTACCGTGTATTTAATACATTATGGTCGAATGCCGACCACTGGGCGACCACTAGTAATAGGTAAATATTGAACATCGACTTTGAGAATAAATTCAAGTAGCTGATAATTTCCAGAACTTATTTTTACGGAGATACGTTTCTAAGAACTCTCAATATAGTAGCAATCACTTCAAACGATCTGAGCCCTTTTCAAGAGCTTCAAGCGGATCAATTTTATTATTCCTCTTCACTCAAATGAATCGATACACTCTATAAGCTTCAGTAATTGGAGATTTTTGAATCATTTCTCGTTGAAGCAGAGTTTTTTCCGACAATTTATAAATTACGAAAAAGGCACCGTACCTTTAAGGGCTTAAAGCTCTTAATTGGTATCATATTTTTTTCGCGTCAAGAATAGAAGTATTATTTATATACAGAGTGGCGATTACAAAATAATACAATGAACGGTTTTTACTAAAAATTTAAATCTGAATTTTTCCAACAAAATAAATAGCGTAAACAACGGCACGTATATGACCACCCTTAAAAACAAAGGTCGAAAAAGAGGTCCCACGGGTAAAATATTAAATGTTGTTAATTATTTTAATACTGTATGTTTAATATACGAAATATTGAATACGTGGTTTCTTACTCGCTATACTGATGTACCTTAGGTAGAACGGGCTGGTGTCCGCAACTCCACGTCTGAGCGCGTATTTTGCGTAATGATGATGATGTACCTTTTATACTACTTAATATATATGGTTTTTATTTCATCTAATATCCGATTTATTTCTAGTATCGATTACCTTATTATATTAACTTAACACGTTCACGCGATAACGCGATATATTAAATTTTCCTTACTATGAATAGAACGACCGAATGATACCAAAGAAAAAGAAAACACTAAACGAAACGCAAATACACAACACATGATATAATTTTGAATTTGGAATCCCTAATCTAACACCAGATATTTGAGATCGAAGTGGCCAGTTCGACGAATCACCATTTTCATATAACACCAATAGTTTGTGGTGAATGAAAAAGCAACTGGGACAATTAAGTAGACGCGTTTTAATCATTACTGTAAATATCATGTTCATTTTCTAGGCAAATTCGATGTTATTGCTTATGGTAAGGGCCACCACGTATACAGAATATAGAATATACCATCTATCTATCCAACTTCTTCACCAACATATTAATCTGTGAAGGAAAACCTCGAGAGCAAATCAACATGTCCTGAAACCTAACATTTGAAGAGATGTTACATCTATAAACCCAGGGTACATGCTTGCTTAGAGACTTTTGTATATTTTCTCAAGTTTTCTTATAGACATTGCTATCAGATAGAACCTTCATTTTACGTGACTTATCTATTGGCAATAATCTTATTTGTGAAGTGTAAATGTTTAAAAAGTTTATTAATAGATCAAAAAACCTGACTGCATAAAAACTGAACTTTAAAATAGGTAGAAATAAGACTTTGTTATTTTAACAGGTAGATTGAAGTTAGTTAGATAGTAGGAACATGAGATTGTCATGCAGTCAGAGGCAATAAAAGTTTTTATACTTAAATTTAAAACGTCGTTGCCTTATTCAAAATGAATAGTGATTAAAGAAACCTTAAAACGATTTTCAATTACCTATTCAATGATACACCACTCGATAGGTATTGAGAAAAAAAAAATTTAAGAGAATTGAATAATTATGGCACCCAAACTCGGCCAATTTACTTTTCATAATTTTGAAATACCCAATGTTACTCTCATAATTAAGACAAATCTAACGACGTCTCTCAAGCTAAAATCCTTACAAATCGTGTTGGCTACAGAGCGAGACTAATAAATATTCATAGAGTCAAAAAAACATCTACACACATCTTTAGAAATAAATCAATTCATAACTACAAATAACACACGCATGAATGCACTCAATATCTGTTAATAATGAGGGAACTACCCCTCGTAGTTAATATCAGAAGCGGAATTTTATAATAAATACCCATATCGCACAGTCTCAGTTACAATCTCCCCCTATGTCCACACAGCGCTTTGTAGTAAAGCTTTCCCGTACATACGTAGCCAAATTACACAGACAATCATATACGTAGGCACAATGCTCATTACCCTAGAACTGAATTTTAGAAATTGGTGCTTAATTTGTGTTTACACATTATGCAGATTTGGTGCTAATCATCATGGTCATTAGTAAGCGCGGTAAATTCTTCAACTGCAAATGTAAGTTTGTAACCGACTAAACATTTGTTAATGCGATTTTTCTGATGTATCCTCACTCGTGCTATGATACCGTCACCTACCTTTGATACCTTGTGCTATGGTCGTTGTCAAATTTCATGCTTCTCAGTCAACGGCTTCCCATTGACCCGAGATATGCGTTTGATTTATTTGCGGGTAGCTCTATCATTTAGATCCCCAAGAGACCGTAAACTTATGGTTTGTCCCAATAGACGGAATGTATGTGTATATAGTCGGTCATCGTGTGGCTTAACCCTATTTTAGGAAGTCCAACGACCCATCATAAGACGCTTCAAGAACTGAAGGATATTTGCGCCGGCCATATACAAAATACTCAAAACAACCAGAAAGTTATTATTCAATCAAGCCTGCATTAAAGTCAGTTTGTTCTTTAAAGTCTAACATGAAACCGTAATGGTTCCTAAGAATAAGAGTTTTGACAGACAGACAGACAGACAGATAGACGGACGGACAACGTAGTCATCCTATTAGGGTTCTGTTTTCCTTTTGAGGATCGTAACCCTGGAAACGTATAAACTGTAATAAAACTCAGTTGTGACTTAATTTCATGATTTGGCTTCGAGTTATTTCCTTACTTATCTACGTAACATCAAACCTTTTTAAAGAACAATTACATTTTTAAATTAACCATTAGATATCATTAAAAGACTTATTTTAAAATCAGGAAAAATAACAGGCAAATTCTCTTCCGCAAAAATACAAGTTTTCCTGAACAAAACCAAGATATACCATTCCTTTTTTTAATGCATTCGTAACTTTGACGTTTCGAGAGATGTCCATACTTTGTCGAAAATCGAATTTGATTTATTTTCCTAGGAAACTAAACCAATTATTGAACTGAAAACATGACTTTACGTAACTCAAAAAACTGGTATCTATCATTTGTCCAATAGAATTAAATCTCTAACTTAGAATAAAAGCAATGATGGTAACTCTAAGGTATCGTAATTTCTACATAGAATATGAGCAAGAACCACGGGGTATTCCAAATAAGGAACACTGTTTCATGAAAAAACTGTTTTTTTTTTTAACCTAGTTCTGCATGTCCTAACTTCATTAGCAATATACTATACTATCCTTAACGACGATGTTTAAAGTGGCATCATACTGTAAAATATCAAATTGGCTAGTGTTATTTCGCTTTTCTCAGAAGCAATTGTGCAAAGGTAGCTAATTGCTATAAGAGCCACTTTATTAAAAATTTACGCCTTCCTATGAAGATTTTACAACGAAATAATGAGCGAATGGCTCTATTTGTATTTTCGTTAAGGGGAAATTTCGTCCCGCGAATCAGTTCCCACCCCACCTTTGCCGGGAGTGGATGGATAAGAAGCTCTAGTTGAGTACTCCAATAATTCCATACTGTAGCCGGTTACAGTGCGCGAGTATAAAATACACAGACACGAATCCGATAATACCGTACAGGAATTTTCACTATAAAATTTTGCGAGTCCATAATTAATAATCATACATATTGCCTTCTTTTTTTTTTAATTTCGAACTAGCAATTTCGTTTTTCTGTGAATAAAAATGTGAAAGAGTGCGTAGTTTTAGTTCGGATTTTATTTAACAAATCTGTTTTACAGAATTAAAATTTGACTCTCGACATTTATTATAACGTAACATAAAATTACGCTTCGTTTCCCCGAAGCGTTGGGTAGAGGTGTACCTATAGGCCCAGTGTAGTAGGGTGATAGTTTGGTATACCACCAGGCATAGTTCCAGACTCCGTGCTGCTAATGAAAAATTTCAGAAAGAAGAGCCCAATAACACTTGCCCGATATTCATTATGTGAGTAAATATTTTTAGGATTGTATTGTCATGTTTTAAACTATACTTTGACTGTGCGTAGGTTTATTTAAGCTGAGATTGATATGTTCATGTATTTTTTGAGCTTTGTCAGCTAATTATGGACAAAGAACAAAAGGCATAGCGATTTAAATTATTGTATAATCTTTTATTTCATCATTAATTTTAATTTTTGACTGGCCTGTTAGTCTAGTGGTTAGTGGCCCTGACTGGTAAGACTGAGGTCGTGGGTTCGATTCCCACCCAGGACAAATATTTGTGTGATGAGCGCAATCATTTGTTCTGTGTCTGGGTGTAATTTATCTATAATATGTATGTATTTAGAAATATTTAAGTATATTTATCAGTTGTCTGGTTACCATAGTACAGGGTCTGCCTAGTTTGGGACCAGATAACGCTGTGTTGGTTGTCCAAAGATATTTATTTATTTTATTTTATTTATCAAAATTGATCTTACACCAGATGCAAGTAAACACGTACATATTCATATTCATCTTTAGATGTCTTGAGATTTTGATGTTAATAGATTTTTTAAAGTTTATCTGCTGAAAAATGTCAGGCATCAGTCTACATACTCTTTACATGATCTGACCTAGATTATGCCTGGACTTGAAAAGAGACTGTGATTTCTGAGTTTGTTTCGGTATTTTTTCTCAGAGTAGTCAGATAGGAAACGCCAACCACATCTGATTTTTTTAAATATAATTGACGTATAAAAGTGTTTGTACAAATCGAAATAAAACAATTTTTAAGATTTTAATTCTCTTTTGAACGGTTTTAAGGCACGTGTGGAGTTAATATTTAGAACCGACGCACAATTTTCAGAACTTCAGTTCCTACTCACAAGATATCAATTGATAGATCGTAAAGCTTTGTACAATTTATATTTTATTTTATTTTAATATCGATGCCCATTTTCATGGAGTACAAAAATATTTTCGACAGCAAATTTCATATGCCGAATTCCGTACCGTGAATTCCGAAAAGTGAATGTCCAAATCATTTATTGCTTTTAAACCAGAATAAATCCAATTTTCCTTTAGAGTAGCTTTCAATGGAACGTAACCGGAAACATACATTTTCACATTCGCAAATTCCTAGCATTTGCAAAATACTACGTACCAGAACAAAAAAGGCATAACGCTTTTTTTTTCATCATGTGACTAGGCAATAGCATTTAAAAAAAAATACACAATAAATAAAATCCGGCTGAAACGCAACTGTCTGTTATAGTGAAGTAAGTGGGAGTGCCTCTTTTGTCAAATGGTGACCCGCCTAGCGCCAGGTGCGTGCTACATCTTAGAAATTGTATTCAGAATTAAAACCTTATCAGTAGATCATCACCTACCATACTCCCAACGAAAATATATATAACCATTTTCGATACTGTAAGACAAAGATAAACCACGGTACCGTCTTAGATGTGGGATATAACCTATAAAAATCTGAGTTGCACATTGAAATACCTACTAATATTTTACTATGTATGTTAAGTAGTTGGTTTAGGGCAAGTCTTATCAATAAGTACCCATTCAATTATGATAGGACGTTCTAATACTTGATATTAAGTTGATAGAGCTACTCGGTTGCTTTCACATCATGACTTGTATATAGAAAGGCGTATTACGATTTGTTGTATTTTTCATTAGAAGTACCTTTCAATTGCAGGTGATAGAAAGGATATTAAGAAAAATATCTAATGTTGAAATTACAAAGTAAAATTTAATTCAAAAACAAGCTTTTAATCAATTAAAAAGAACTTAAAACTTACGTTAACATGAACTTTAAAATTTTCTTCTACGCTTGAAGCTTGAACATTCTCCTGACGCAAGATAAGCCTCTTGGGTACATTAACAGTCGACAATAATGCAGATGATTTTTTACGTGCCAAAACTTATTTGGCGAGAAGACTTTAGACGCGTACTGCAAGGATTGGATCAAGATGGGCCACGAAAAGGAGGACTTTGGGGGAGACCTTTGCTCAGTAGTGGGACAGCGTAGGCTAACAAAAACAAAAAAAAATTGTGAATAGTTTTCATTTGGGTTAGGATATAATTTTCCTATTTTATTTTATTCATTAGGTATTTGTTATTGCCTACGGACATTTTAGTCGTGTATACGATTAAATAAATTAATATTGTGAATAATAGATTTTTTTAAAGGTTTTTTGTTTACCTAGATACTACGAGTCTTGTACTTTAGGCATACCTCGTCTGGGTAGTACGTGCTCTAAAACTAAGTAACTGAAATATTTTGTCACACGACACTTGCATTATATAAGAACTTTGAAACTAAGCTTATTTCATATTACTGTATTCGGGTTTTCTTTCGGAAAAAAAAGCCTAATCAAACTCAGAGAAACCAATCTCTTAACAGAGATAATCTTTGTAAAATAATGTGAAAGCCATGTAGATTGGTTTCTGAAATGGTCTTTTGAGGAAAGAAGAACAAAGATTGAGTGGACCTGTTCTGTCAGTGCATGCATTTTTCAACAATCGTGCAGGTCAACTTAGAACATATAGAACACAAAGATTCGACAAGCAATACAAAGAAATGGACAATTTGATAGGCCACATATAGAACTCAAACTGCCAGATGGTCATTACAAGTTGCTGAGAAGGAGATAAGAAAAGGATAGACAAGTGTGTGTTCTTAAACAATATGTAATCAAAGGCCACTTATAATTTTCACTGACAATAACTGAGGAAAATGAAAGGGTGGCACGAAATACCTATACCAAATTACCAATTAGGAAATAAATACGGCACGCGATCAAAATAAACAAACTAAAAACCGGAACAGCGCGAGTCGGACTTGTACCCAAAGGTATTCGTACCATAAGCCAAAAAACGCCGAACAAAACATGTCTCTTGTATGGACATTGGACACCCCTACAATTTTTAGGGTTCCGTTGCCAAATGGCAAAAAACGGAACCCTTATAGATTCGTCATGTCTGTCTGTCTGTCTGTCTGTCCGTCCGTCCGTATGTCACAGCCACTTTTTTCCGAAACTATAAGAGCTATGCTGTTGAAACTTGGTAAGTAGATGTATTCTGTGAACCGCATTAAGATTTTCACACTAAAATAGAAAAAAAAACAATAAATTTTGGGGTTCCCCATACATAGAACTGAAACTCAAAAATGTTTTTTTTTCATCAAACCCATACGTGTGGGGTATCTATGAATAGGTCTTCAAAAATGGTAATGAGGTTTCTAATATCATTTTTTTCTAAACTGAATAGTTTGCGCGAGAGACACTACCAAAGTGGTAAAATGTGTGTCCCCCCCCCCCCGTAACTTCTAAAATAAGAGAATGATAAAACTAAAAAAAATATATGATGTACATTACCATGTAAACTACCACCGATAATTGGTTTGAACGAGATCGAGTGAGTAGTTTTTTTTTTTAAACGTCATAAATCGTAAACCGCAATTTACCTTACATTCAATCAACTGAAATATAAAAATTAAAAAAAAACATTTATTTTTAAACCGAGAATACCTACAGGTTTGTACGGAACCCTCGGTGCGCGATTCCGACTCGCACTTGGCCGGTTTTTTTACTTTGTTTTTATTTTGATAATTTGTTGTTATAGCGGTAACAGAAATATACATTCCGTGAATATGTCAAATGTCTACCTATTACGGATTACGAGATAAAGCCCGCTGACAGACAGACGGACGGATGGGCAGCGGAGGCCTAGTAATAGGATCCCGTTGGTTACCCTTTGGGTACCAACTGGAACCCAATGGAACCCAACAAATCATATTTACTGGACTATTCATTAAAATTTCTGCTTAACTCGTTATTACATTCTGGGTAATTCATTTGTTAGGATTATCACTGACGCGAGTATAGCAATTCAAATCGAAATTGTAAAAGACGCAAGTTCAGACTAATTTTGATGGCAAACAAAACACATTATTCTGCTAAAAGCGTCACATTTATATTGTTTAAATCTGTTCAATACTCTGCATAATTTAATTTAATTGCAAAACTGGAACATGTTGTACTATTTTTATAAACCCCTTTGATGCTGCACGTTGTCTGACTGGCACGTGCCGACCGCAGTAAAAGGCACGTGTAATAGGTATCGGGTTGTCATTTAAGTCGTACATATTACGCAGTAGCCGTATTTTACTTTGACAGTTTGACAGTGCAGTGGGGAATCATTTTTCGGTTGATTTGATTAAAAATCGTACGCATATTCGGTTCGTACTTTTTCATTCCATCCGACTTTTGGATATGGAATGTTTTTTTCTTCTGTCGGTTTTTCTGTACTTCTTTCCGTTCTATTATTGATGTTTGCATGCGAGACTAAACGGATTTCATTGCCAGTTTTACTTTGTCTTTCTCTTGTTTTAATACTAAGTAGATGACCGAGTTTTGCTCGGAATTTTTATTTTTGTTTTCGTAAATTGTGTTTTTTAGAAATTATATACATTTTGTTATTTTTCTTCCAATAAAAATAAAAACATAAGTTGATTTATCGATAAAATTGATTATTGAAAACACGAATAAAACGAAATTTTCTAAAAATGAATCCTAGTTAGATCGATTTATCGCCCCCGAAACCCTCTGTATACTAAATTTCATGAAAATCGTTGGAGCTGTTTCCGAGATTCAGATATATATACAAGAATTGCTCGCTAGATATAAGATAAGATAAGATAAGATACGTCAGGCGTGTACCTGAAGGACTTAGTGACAACAGCCGTACGGGTCGATCGATCAGGTTAACCTACGATTACAGCGGTTAGTCCGTGGATAGTTGATCATCTATACCAAGCCCCCGCCGTGCCTCAGAAAACACGAAAAACCGTTGGCTACAATCACTCCATGTAAAATAATGGTACTCAGCTGCATCTGGTTAGACTGAAAGCTGACCACAACATAGTTGGGAAAAGGGTAGGCAGATTTAATTTTGAAGTAAGGTGAGTAGTTAGGTGGGAAGTGTATGTTCTATGTGTGTATGTAGGTTTATGCGAAATAAAAATAATTTGATGTGATTTGATTTGATTTGAATCAGTTAAGAAGGAAATCTTGGAATACAGCCAAAACTCATGGATTTTCGGTACTAAGTAATATTAAGATATTCGGGTTGTGATAACTGGTTTTTTTTTTTTTCAAAGCTAGATATTATTATTGGAAGTTACTATTACTACATTTTCACGAATGACATTCGAATTTATTTTTACTTTTATTTAAAGAATAAATCTTATTTTTTCCAAAAAAAATAAATCGATAATTTATATTAATTACGACTAGAATAAAAAATATATGCTCGGTACACATCGACTCCATTGCAATTGCAAAATTAATTTTACGTTCATATACAGACGTGGACATCATTAGCGGCAAATCGGCTGTCAAAGTGATTGAATCACCGGGGAATAAATCCCTATGTGAGCACTTACATTATGTAATAAAAAATATATGCTCGGTACACATCTACTCAATTGCAATTTCAAAATTAATTTTACGTTCATATCATCGACATCATTAACGGCAAATCGGCTGTCAAAGTGTTTGAATCACCGGAGATTAAATCCCTATGTGAGCACTTACATTATGTAAACAAATAATATCAGAAACTAATAACATGCACCTGTTTCAAAGCTTGTCCAAAGTATTGCTTAATTAGGGCGAGCCTGTGTTCGAGGGGACGCTCGTGCCTTTTCAACAAAACCGAGGGTGCATGCTTTTATGAAGTTCAAGAGCAACGCACCAAATAAAAGCTTAGAGAATATTAATAATTCCTTTTTGCATTTATTTCGGCATTCTATAAAGTGCTCTCATATTTTTAGGGTTCCGTTGCCAAATGGCAAAAAACGGAACCCTTATAGATTCGTCATGTCTGTCTGTCTGTCTGTCTGTCCGTGTATGTCACAGCCATTTTTTTCCGAAACTATAAGAGCTATGTTGTTGAAACTTGGTAAGTAGATGTATTCTGTAAACCGCATTAAGATTTTCACACAAAAATAGAAAAAAAAACAATAAATTTTGGGGTTCCCCATACATAGAACTGAAACTCAAAAAAAAATTTTTCATCGTACCCATACGTGTGGGGTATCTATGGATAGGTCTTTAAAAATGATATTGAGGTTTCTAATATCATTTTTTTCTAAACTGTATAGTTTGCGCGAGAGACACTCCCAAAGTGATAAAATGTGTGTCCCCCCCCTGTAACTTCTAAAATAAGAGAATGATAAAACTAAAAAAAATATATGATGTACATTGCTATATAAACTTCCAACGAAAATTGGTTTGAACAAGATCTAGTAAGTAGTTTTTTTTTTATACGTCATAAATCGTAAACCGCAATTTACCTTTCATTCAACCAACTCAAATATAAAAATTAAAAAAATAGGATTTAATTTCATAAACACAAGCCTTATGCATAAACCGTGAATACCTACAGGTTTGTACGGAACCCTCGGTGCGCGAGTCCGACTCGCACTTGGCCGGTTTTTTTTATTGTTATTGTTTCTCTGTCAGATAGAGATAGTGTGTGGAATGAATTCAAAATATAATCCTTTCGTGGCTACGTATTGACTAATTCCCAACTTTAGGAACATTATAATTACCAATACATGTTGTAAAAGGTGCTTGTGGCTAAGTAATAACAGCCGCACGGGTTGATCTCTTAGGTTAAGCGGTGCTTGCCAGGGTAGGTCCGTGGATGGGTGACCATCTTTACATACTGAGACCCCCTCGTGTCTCATAATACGCCGTTGATTCTGGCAGTCATTTGTGGATCTGTGGCAGTTGCTACTGCTCGATCGAAGTCTGAAAGTCAACAGTTTTTTTTTTTTTTTATTGCATATCATCAAATTTCTTCTCCCGTTCTGGACGGACCGGGAGGGCGTGTCAGACTTTTACTGACTAAAACCCACCCGTGTTCCTTCAGTTGCCCATGTACCAGGGTCACGGTGACTCTTTTGAACAATCTAGCGACCCTGCCAGGCATCGGTCCTAGCGGACCCCTTCAGTTCTGCTGACGAAAGTCAATAGTCAGACTTGTTCGTAGACTTCTTACCAAGGGGTATCGTATTACTTCGTTATTGGGCTGTGGAAGTCAGCTAGGTAGTCGCTCTATGGACTGCCGGTTAGACTGGAGGCCGAATCCAGAATAGTAAAGGTAAAAGGCTAGACAGAATGAATACTTTTGAGCGAATAATGAAAAATATATATTTCGGTAACGTATTTAAATTATATTAACTCCAGTTTCCGAAACCTACTCCATTTTTCAGTTTCTGATCGTAAAGTTACAATCGTTCCTACGTTAGTCTTTATCCCAGAGTTTATCTATTACAAAAATACATTAAAAAAAAAATAATCTTTCCTCCTTATAATCTTATCTTATCTTATACCTTTAAACGAGCAATTCTTGTATAAATATATATAATCTGAATCTCGGAAACGGCTCCAACGATTTCATGAAATGTAGTATACAGGGGGTTTTGGGGGCGATAAATCGATCTAGCTAGGATTCATTTTTATAAAATGTCGTTTTATTCGTGTTTTCAATGACTAACTTTTTCGATAATCAACTTGAACATAAACTTATTATTTTATACACAATTTACCAAAAAATACTCCGACGTTGACCGAGCAAAGCTCGGTCAACCAGATATTATTAGTTTTGATTAACATCACAAATAAAAAAAAAACTAGTATTGCTGTTTTGATTTCTTTTCTTTGATTGATCCGTTTATGAGTACTACATATATTTTTTTTTCTAAAAAAACTTCGATAAGTATTGAACTGCTTGCAGTACCTTAAATACCTTGGTATTGCGAAAGGAATTTGTTGAGAGTGCTGTCGCCTTTATTGAATACTTTATTTAGGGCTCCCGCAAACAGGCGCGACGCAATAGCCTTCGGACAGTGTCTGCTAGAATCAAATCCACGAAGAGTTCATAAAAAATGTTCTACGAGTACTAGTATTGCGTTGGGCTGTCGGTCGTTTCGCACCTGTCTGCGGGGCCTTTTGAGCCCGTAGCCCCCTGGGGATGGTTGTACATTGTTGGCGCATCTGTTAACACCCCATCGTTGCCGAGAGTTAACTCAATTTATGACTTTATTGAGTTGTTTGCATTTGAGTATGTTTATTGAGTTTCCGTACATTTGAGTTTTATCGATTACTAAAAAGCAGTTTTGTGTTAACATTTGAATGACAAAATTGGCGATGAGAATGAGAGCTAGGGGTAACTCTCAAAATTTCGTAATTACTTTCATTGTCCCTGTTACCCTGCCTGGTTCTCATCATTACACATCATTATGATTTGGAGTAAAATTTGCATTAACTTTGTCTTACGTAGGTATGTCTTCTTTAAGTACATTTATTTACCACTGTAATAATACGTAATAGCAACGAAATTAAAACTGAATATATAGATTTTAGACTTTCACCTGTTTGTCTGAATGTATGTTCCGGTATGGCGCCAACCAGCAGATTTTTTTTCCAAAATTTAAGTATTCCAATATTTAGTCCACCGGTGTTTTAGCAGGGTCTAAGTTACCGGTGATTAGGGCTCCAGAGACAGCCTTCTATCAGTGCAAACTGTCTTAAGAAGTACTGCCATCTGAATCAGGCTCTTGATTCAACCGCCTAGTGAGATTTTTATTATTAACTAGCTTTTGCCAGCGGCTTCGCCCGCGTGGAGGTCGGAAATTATCCCGCGGGAACATACTACCGGGCTAAAAAGTAGCCATGTCCTTTCTCAGGCTCTAAACTATCTGTGTACCAAATTTCATTTAAATCGGTTCAGTAGTTTTAGCAGGAAAGCGAGACAGACAGACACACAGAGTTACTTTTGCATTTATAATATTAGTGTAGATTACTAACTCTTGCTTTCGCTCGCGTGGACGTCGATAACTATTCCACGGGAACATAGTACCGGAATAAAAAGTATCCTATACGTTATTCTAAGTTATCCACATTTCCACACTAATATTATAAATGCAAAAGTAACTCTGTCTGTCTGTCTGTCTGTCTCGCTTTCCTGCTAAAACTACTGAACCGATTTAAATGAAATTTGGTACACAGATTATTTAGAGCCTGAGAAAGGACACAAGCTACTTTTTATTCCGCGACTTTGTCTGCGTCCGCGATAACCGACATTTACGCGGACGAAGTCGCGGGCAAAAGCTAGTAAACTATATATTTGTCCATTATATTCAAATCCTGTCGTTTTTGCATGATTGAGTAACAAACATCCATACATCCTCACAAAGCAGTAGACCTTACACGTTTGCCAAAAAGTAACGTGAACAGCCTCTTTATTACATACAAATGTAATATCATAGCTCTGTGTAAACACGCAAGCAGGGTCGCACGTTTCGCTTCTCACAAAACAACCTTTGTATCAATGTCAAGTTCAATTCTAAATGAGGGCCGCCTTGGTGTTGTTAATGGAACCTACCCTATGTTTTTATTGCGTACCCTTCACATGAATGAATGCTCGCAATGATTTGTACAGTTCATTCTTTAAACGGTTGAGCAAGTTAAAGATGGCGGTTTTAAGTTTATAGACTGTTAAGTACGAATTGTTACGTAAAATCATTATTTTAATCCTGTCTATAAGATAATGTTGATATTAAAATCTGCTCAATAAAACCTCATTTGTACATATTATTATACATACTGCATAATCATGTAATAAAGTAAGATAAAAGAAAAACGAAATTCTCTCTCTATATCATTCGAAGCACTTTGCCGATGAGATCCAGTATTGTCAAATTAATTTGTAAAATGGCATCCAAAACTTTATTAATTTATTAGCTGATAATCGATTGCACGTGTTCGGTTGTGTTTTATTGTAATGTCAAATGCGACAACTATGTGTTGGAATACATCATAGTAACATATTCTTTTTTTTTGTAGAGATATTTACGAATTATGAACAGTATAATGAAAACATTTTAACTGAGGGGAAATTCAAAGATGAAATTACAACGAGAAAATTATATTTACGTCTCAATACTGAAGTGAATACTGAAGTGTTATGAGTTGCTGTTAATTTCGCGCGGATCTTGGTAAACACTAGATTGTTGTCAAATTATTCTAAGTAAGTTGAAATCGTACTGGAAACTAACTAGGTTTTTAATCATTAAACATTGCAATACCTACGCATCAAATTCAAGCTCGTTTGCGCCCATTTCGACCAGAAGTTCTTAAAATAGGTACTGTTACTGTATCAGTTTAAAATAACCACAATTACATCGTAAAATCAAAAATCTTATCGTCTTTTAGAAAAAAATAACATTGGAAAAGTTTCAATATTTTTAACCAATCTGTTGGAATAATTGCGCAACTATATATTAGACAATTTATCACAAGTATTGTATGTATGTATTTTCTTGTTTTGCAAACATTTTCACACAAATAATTTAATGTTGATCATCATCTGCTTAGCTCTTTCCCAACTAAATTGGGCTCGGCTGCCAGTCTAACCGGATGCAACTGAGTACCAGTATCTTACATGGAGCGACTGCCCATCTGACCTCCACAACCCTGTTACTTGGTAATACGATACCCCTTGGTAAGACTGGTTGTCAGACTTTTAATGTTGATATCATAATCAAATTACACAAATAAAAACATACAATATATAGCTTTCGGTGTGAGTAAGAGCAAGCGGTCATTGTTACAAATGTCAATAACCGCATGCTTCGACTTATTGGCAAGATATTCAACCATCAATCTACCTAGCCTTTTACCAACTACGTCAGGGTCAGCTTTCAGTCTAACTGAATAACAGTATTTTACATGTAGTGACTGCGTATCTGACCTGTGAAAAGACATTCAACAAAAACAGAAAAACATAACTCCTATTATATTTGAGGTTGAATGAGACTACATGAATTTATTGATTGAATTAGCTAACGTGTAATATCCTTCGATTCAAAGGAAACTGCATTGTTTTCCCATATCACAGACATGAACAAAGCTTCCATAACTCCATACGATTCCCTTTGTGAAGCACTGATAGACCGCAAATTAAAAACGGTAGCATTGGTGACTTTCCAATCTATAAATGTTGGAGTTCATATCTGTTGGTTTATCGCTAATTAATTAAACGAATAATCTTCTTTAAATGTACGGCTTATTAGGCGACTTTTTGTAATTTATGTAATAAATTTTTCATACAATTTTCTTAACTTTTCGATGTTTCCATATCGTTTCATTCGAAACATGCCAGTTGCCTAATATGAATTACTGGAACTTTCGATTCGCTCATACATAAATTAACTTCGTATGAGTCGCTTATAGAAAATATTATATTACTTATTTAAAACTGACGATTCGCCCGATTTGGGTGAGTTATTTTGTTCGAGGCGACTATACAAGATTATTTTTAGTATATGCGAAACCTGAATATAGTTTGTTCAGAATCAGTAACTGAATCGATTCCAATAATTTTTACACCATGTTATATTTTGTACCAAAAATATTTAATTACGCTTCCAAGTCGCGGGCCTTAGTGTTTTGTTTCGATTTTAAAATTATCATGTCTTTCTCGTATTTAAACGTCCATTACACGGAGATGGTACGTACACTAGCTGTTTGTGGTGATCTGCATACGTTTTTGCGTGGACAACCAGGTAACTTATCAAGCTTATAACTTTGTGATTATTAATGATACAGTTTTGAAATTTTTTTCATAGATTCTTTACATAAAAATACTAGACCCGTGTTTCGGGTTTCGCATAAACAAAAATTAATGTTGTATAAGGTATATAATAATAATAATATTCCACAACTATCACACAACGTCATCTAGTCCCAAGCTAAGCAGAGCTGAATGAAACCTTCGAATACAATTAGAGAAATTTTGTGAACATTAGGTCTCTGTCAATCCTAGTTCCTACTTATATTAAAAATGTGAAAGTTTGTATGTTACTCAATCATGCAAAAACTGCTGAACGGATTTGGATTTAAAATTTTGAAATTTGGCACGCAATTAGGTTTAAGCCGGGATTAATGATAAATGATAAATGATAAATGACTTTATTTTTGCAAGTAGGTTTGTACAAACACTTTTACACGTCAATCATATTTTTTAAAACTAGATGAGGTCGGCGTTTCCTATCTGACTACTCTGAGAAGAAAGGCCGAAACAAACTCAGAGGTCACAGTCTCTTTTAAAGTCCAGACATAATTTGGTTAGATCATGTGAAGACCAGGTGGATTGGTGTCTGAAGTGGTCTTTTAAGGAAAGAACCACACAGATTGAGTGGACCTGTCCAATCAGTGCACGCATTTGTCAGTAATCATGCAGCTCAACTCAGAACTTAAGGAGGTCAATGATTCGACGAACAATACCAAAGAAAGGACATTTGTGTAGGTCGCATAAATTACTCAAACTGCCAGACTGTGATAAAAAGTAAATGAGAAGGAACCTAGAAAAAAAAAATAACACCCACTTAATCTTCACATTTACAATAATTAAAACAATACAATACTTTAAAAGTAAATATTAAATGTCATTGTATAGGTAAAATTCATCAATGGCAATGTGTATATAAAATCAGGAGATAGTCGTTGTCTGATCATTTGAGGATCATGTACATGGAGGTGTCTGAAATGGTCTTTTGAGGAAAGAACCATACAGATTGAGTGGACCTGTCCAGTCAATGCACGCATTTGTCAGTAATCTTTCAGCTCAACTCAGAACATAAGGAGCACAACGATTCGACGAACAATACCAAAGAAAGGACATTTTGGTAGGCCGCATTAAGTACTCAAACTGCCAGATTATCATTAAAATGAAATGAGTAAGAGGGATATATAAAAAAAACAAACATCTACATAGTCCTCACATTCAAAATTATTAAAATAATAATAATAGTATACTCCTCAGAGTATATATTCATGTCAAAGTTAAGCAATAATCAAAATGTCAAAGTGTATAAGCAATAATCATAATGTCAAAGTGTATAAGCAATAATCAAAATGTCAAAGTGTATAAGCAATAATCAAAATGTCAAAGTGTATAGCCAATAATCAAAATGTCAAAGTGTATATTCCCAATAAAAAATTAATAAAAATAAAGGAAAGTAATTAATAATAAAAATAAAAAATATCATTCAGTACAATAATAATTTAAAAATAAAAATTGGAGCAGCTTAATCCCAAGCTTTTTTGTCCTCAATATAATCTTTAACAGTGTAAAAGGCTTTCTGGTTAACACATAGGATACTCATAATCCCGATAGTCCGTTTCCGTGCGATAATTTTCGACCTCAACGCTAGCAATGCTATTTCAAATAAATGACTTTACAATTCACGCAAGTTTTCATGGCCGAATATGTCTCCTATCATTTAGAATAATACTTTGATTCATGCCAAACAAACAGCCATACTGCGAGTATTAGTAGCAAGTAGCGAATGCAATCGAATAAGCCCACGCTCGATTTTCAATTCTCAGTGTTGATCCAAGCATAGCGAGTACAATAAAGCGCATCCCAGCACGCGTAGCATGACCACCATAGAAAGAACTTTGTCTACTCTTGGTAGAATAGAGATAGAATTGACATGCTACGCCAGCATAAAACGGTACAAATCTTTCTACAATTTTTATTATGTCTTTAATATTTCTACTATCTGTAATTTTGTCTATTCTTCTGTCGACAAAACCCATTTCTACGGTGGTCATGCTACGCGTGCTGAGCGCGTCTGAAAACAAACGCGCCCTCGAATTTTCAGCCCTTGAAGCTAAGCTGTGCGATGGTAATATAATGTGCGAAAATAAAAACGCCGCGAGAAATACTCGCCCGTCTCTACCTATAATCATTCTGGTGCCTTTCAGAGTTTGCTTGTGTTTTTGTATGGCAAGTTGAGATACGTTGCAGCAGTATTTATTGAATATAGCCATAGTTAAAAACTGAGCCTGCATTGTATTTTGTTTGGGCATAAAGCTCAACTTTTAAATACATATATTTCAACAGGGGTATTTTAGTGCCTGGATGGCATTAACATTGATAGATTGAGTGTCTAGCTTTTAGATCACGCGCCACTTCGGACGTGAATTTGTATCGTACGTAAACGTGTGAGCATCGTCTTACGAATTGAATGCGCCCACATGAATACATTTCATTTATGTGAAATTTTATAAGAAGACACAATGTATCACGTCTTGTCACAAACGTCTTTGATACGCCTGTGGTCAATTGGACATGGTACACCTCGTTGGACGATTCCTTCTTCTGTGAAATTTGCAGTATGTATGCGCGCTCTTTTAGTGTTACTTGGAAGTTCGGGATCAATCTTGCGTAATCGTACGTGTTCGCACGAGTAAAAGCGTTAGTTTCTTTCAAATCTTCCGGGCTACTAGTTCAGTTAGGTGTATCTCAAGGATCAATACTGGGTCCATTCTTATTCTTAGTGTATATTAATGACTTACCATTTTATTTAAAGAATATCTGTGACATTGTACTATTTGCTGATGATACCTCACTTATCTTTAAAGTAGACAGAAATAGACAAGATTTTGACGACGTAAATAGTGCGCTCTCAATGGCTACGGAATGGTTTACCACAAATAACCTAGTTCTCAATGCAAAGAAAACGAAATGTATAAAGTTCGCCTTACCGAATGTTAGGAATCTGGGACCCAATGTCGTTTTAGATAATGAGGTGCTTGAAACTGTACACTCGGCGGTTTTTCTGGGCATAACAGTAGACGCCAAACTTCAGTGGGGATCACATATATCAAGCCTAGCGGGAAGGCTCAGTTCGGCCGCCTACGCAGTAAGGAAAGTTAGACAGTATACGGGCGTTGATACAGCTCGATTAGTCTATTTTAGTTATTTTCATAGCATAATGTCCTACGGCATTCTGCTGTGGGGCAAAGCCGCGGACATTCAAAATATTTTTGTTCCTCAAAAACGAGCTGTTCGAGCGATTTACCAACTAGGTGCTAGAGTTTCTCTGAGAGATTTGTTTAAAGATATTGGTATTCTTACGGTGGCATCACAATTCATCTTCGCCAACATCTTATATATTAGGCAAAATATACACCTGTACACTAAAAACAGTGATATTCATAATATTAATACTAGAAATAAGGACAAACTACGTACTCCCTTTCACCGGCTTCATAAGGTTCATAATTCTTTTGTTGGTCTTGGTATTACCTTTTATAACAAGCTTCCCTCTGCTTCACTAGATTTGCAGTTTAATGAGTTTAAAGTCAAAGTAAAATCCAACCTTTGTTCAAAGGCATATTATTCTATCAACGACTACTTAAACGATAAGAATAGTTGGTCGCTGTGATTAACTCAAGACAAACTCAAGACAATGTTTATGTTCTTTCAATCCAGAATTAGCTTTCCTACTGACAGTTTATATGGGTAGTTCATATAATTGTTTTTTATTTATTTTTTTATTTAACAGATTTTGTTAATTTATTTATTTATTTTTATTTTCTTTTAATTTCATTTATTGTGGAAATAATCTACTCATTACAATGATTTTAAATGAGTTGTATTGCAACATGTAGTTAGCTAGCGACCTCGTCAGCTGTTTATAATATTCTTGCCTGACCAACCGGCAGCAAGTTCGTCATGCTCCCTTAGATGTCACTGTTGCGGTAGCGTCGGGGGTCGGGTTACCACCTTCCCTCAAATATGGCGAGGGGGGTAATGGCTGACCTTTGCGTTATGCTCGTGAACGGGTGCTGCTTGTGGTGACTGGTCGTCTTGCTGACCATGGTTTTTGTTATTGTTATTTGTATTAACTGTTATTTTATTCTACTCCGGAGGTGCTAGTTTAACTATTGTAACTTCAACTTAGCTATATGCATCAATGTATGTATATGGATCATTTTGCATCGTTGAACATGTAAGCGGGCACGCCCTTTATGCCTGGAGGCTTTATTTAGTTTTTAAGTTTTGTTTACGTTTTTGTTTTATTATTTCAGCTTGACTTTAGTTTTCAATTTTTTTGTTGGTATATTGGCGTGTGCTAGCTGACATATGGCGAATAATGTATGTTTTGTTTTATAATATTAATTACTTACACAATATTGTATAGAATCAAGTTCTTCTAACTTAACAGACAGCTGTGCTGCTGGGGAGTTTGTTCCGTCACTTCTTCTTCCCAGCTACAGCACTAGGAAGTGTCGAAGGGTGGGCGTTTTGGGGGGACTGTCTTTTGTAACTTTGACGTTCAAAAAGTGCTGACTCTCAGCCTAGTTTGAATAAATGACTTTTGATTGATTTTTTTTTCAACATGTGTAGAATTGTGTTCCAGAAATTTTATTCACAAACAAAAATGGCGTCGTAAGTACCGACTTTAATCACGCACGGAAATAACTTTGTTGCATTGTAGATAGTTCTTTGTAACGATTGCTTACTTGTATGATAGTTATATCTGTAGGTTTAGCACGGATCGAACATGATGTCTTAGATAAATGTTCGTAAAATAGTTTGTCTATTTTCTTCCAACATAGGGAGACTGATAAGTAGTGGCCAGTATTTAAACATAATTGGACTGTATGCTTCATAAAAAGGTTTAAAAAAGCATGACTTATTTTAACCGCAAGACCAATCACCAAATAACATATTCCAGAAGAATAACACACTACCATCATTCTGCTGCCCTTATTCCAATTTTTTTGGGGTCGGCGCAACATGTCTTTTTCTTCCATACTTCTCTATTACTCGTCATCTCGATTTCCCAGGGCTAACCATGGTTTAAATAACACACTATCAACTGTAATTTAATTTAGTTACAAATCTAGTTTATAAACAAAACTATTCCACTTTTACCGTGCATTATTCTTGTTTCATTCATTCAACAACCGTCAGACAGCGCGCTATCGCCTTTTAGTCGCTTGACCCCTTGACGTTGAAAAGGGCTGTCCTGGCTGCTTAGCTGTCTAAAGCATAAGTGTTTCTTTGGGAAATGCGTTATGATGAGTACAATCACGTGTATGAGTATCGGTCAGTTATTGCCTACTTTTTTTATTGGTTACATTCTATAATTATTCCTGCAGAGCGTGGTTGGAAAAGTGGAGAAACTTACCATTTTAAATCTGGTTAAAAAAAAACAGTGTAGTCATTTCTTTACAAGTTTTTCCCGCAAAAATCCGTCGCATTTTTACTGCGAGTAATCAACTGACGATTGCAAGGAAAATCAAAAAACGGGCAGTATTTTCGGGTAACTAAAATGAAAAATAGAAAATCTAGTTAGCCGCCCCCAACCCGTAAGTTAATATTTATTTTAGGTTAGTTACGGGTATTTGTTTAAACTTGACGGCTAGACAAGTGACAATCGTTTACAAATTGTTTCGTATTTCTACGACCTACAACTGGATTGACATAAGACTTTTTAGTAGCTTATCTCAGTCGGTGAAACTTTTATATTTTCCGTCGTTGTTAACGCTGGTAGAATTTCACTTTTTTTAAACATTTATTGTTCCTTATTGCCTTCTTAATTTCTAACCTTATCCTATTTGATATAATCCTGACTAATATTAGAAATGCGAAAGTACGTTTATTTATTTTCGGATTTGGATGAAATTTGGCACACAAATATACCATGACCTGGGTAAGGACACCACTTTGTATCCTGTATCTTAGACGAGGTCGCGAGCAACAGCTGTTAATTATATAATCCTGTTTCGTCACATAGCCATAACAATATCGTATAATAGAAGTACGTGACAAAATTTGTAGTTTAGATGAGTATGACTTAAGCCTTCTACAAACCGGCGCGACGCGGCAACGCGACGCGACACTCGTAGAACAATTTTTATGTGAACTTCATGGAAATTGTTCTACAAGAATCGCGTCGCGCTGTCGCGTCGCGCCGGTTTGAATAAGCCTTAAGTCGATATGCGCGGAAGATAGGAATTCACAGACGATGTGTATTTATAAAATCTATGTAAGCTTTTTTTTTCATGTCATCCCATTGTTATAGTACTCACATATGCAGAAGGTACTCAACCAATTTCAAAATATAATGACATCACAACATGATCAGACGGTTCAGAGACTTTCATCTTGAGTCTTTGTAAAAATTCTAGTGAAATTTTCATTCCCGGGTCTAAAGATCCGAGCTTATCATATTATTACTTTCCTTTTTGATCTCGCATAATGCTTTGAGAATTACACATTTTTAGCATATATTAGTTTATGATAAAGAGACGAGAGAAACCTTATACTAATTCAAGGAAATTTCATATAGATTAGAATACATATCTAGAGGAGACACAAAGAATTCTAGAGGATGAAAAGTTTAATTTGTTTAGTTTGTTTCATGGTTTCAATTTTATAAAAACGGATAGTCTTGAAAATGAACAGTAAAATAAGTTAAAAATTAAAAACTTCCATATAGAACATGAACAATACGCCGTTACAGAGTATTTAACTTGCTTATCCAATTTTGGTTTTGAAATATTTGGTCATGATCATAAAGGTTACACTCACAATAGAAATTAAATTTAAAATTATGATTTCGTACCGCTTGTTTCAAATACATAATAAACATTTTTGTACAAAAGGAAAATGAGCAGCGCTACTTTACACACCAAGGTTTTAGGGTCGGTTCACATCTGACGGAAGATGCGTCGAGCGTATCATCAGTCGCGTCTATTCGGTTTAATAGTGTGTTTTCATATCTGACGGAAGATGCGTCGGACGTAACTTGTACTTCCGTGATAAATCGTTTCGAACGGTCTGTACACAAACGATCTCCGCTGATATTACGCCTAGTCTGAATGCATCAGTCAAAATACACGTGGCGGAACGTTGTCGCTCTTTACGTCGGCCGACAATGCGTTGACGGAAACGGAATAGACGCTGTACGCTCGACGCACTAACGCATCTTCGGTTAAGTGTGAAAGGTTGAATGTTTTCTCATATAATTGTCTGTTCTGGCGTTACGCAACCGATGATACGCGACGCATCTTCCGTCAGATGTGAACCGACCCTTAGTTGCAAACCAAATTTAAAAAAGTGTCTGATAGAGTTTTTTTTATATTAAATTTTCATTCCAAGATTTGGCTGTTTGAAGATACTTAGCTAATGAAATTCTCTAAACAATTCATGGCAAATGGGCCATTAAACTTTGTCAATCGCCGGTAACAACAGATATTTTGTAAAAAATTTGCTGTTTGGTTGCAGCGTCCTCACCATCAAATTAATTGTTGTCGTAAAGATATGTCTTTCTGCGAACAATTTTATGGTGGTGTTGATCAATTATGTGAAGTCAGACTATGGTCTGACTTCAGACAATTATTTTAAGGTCTGCGCAAGGCCTTACATCATTGTTATAGGTACTTAAGTCAGATTTTAATAATTTAGGACGAACAAGATAACAACATTCATAAATAACCATTTTAGTGGGGTAAGCTCTCTAGCTGCTCATTCCTTTTTATAGTTGTAGAAAGCAGAAGGTTCAATAAATGAGGCTTTGTAAAGCCATAAGATAACAAAGAGCATTGGATTTTTTTTTAACTGGCTTCCAAAACAACCCTATTTTAACTTGATTTTCGTTTTTCGTTTCTTTTTTTTTTTAATGTTCGTCTTTTAATTTGAAAACTCGTAACAAAAAAAGTCTTATAAACAACATTTTGTGAATCGCCAAAATAGACTCGCCAGATTTTTACCTAGTTTGTTTTTACTAAATCTATATACTCCTATCTGGATTTTCTATATTTCAGTTTTCTATTTTCCCTATCTATTTTATAATTTTCTGTTTTATACAGACACATTTATACATAAACTCAAGCCCTTTTCCCATGCAGGTCGGCAGAAACTTCAGAAAGCCACTTCTACGATCCTCACATACTCTTTTTACTTCGCTCGTGTTCGTACATCAAGACATACATGCACGCCGGTTGCGAGTACAACGCATCTGTTTTTTAGGAAAAACACTCACCATTAAGATGTATGTCATATTAGGGCGTTCCCTCCCGGAGATGGCGTTTTCACTCACCTGTGTCTTCTATATATCCTTTTTTAATCTCCTCCTTTATTTCTTGTAGAGATCTTGATCTCATTTGAATTAAGTGTATTTTCGCTTGCAGCAACAGTGAACATGTCTTAAACACTGTTCTAATCCATTTTGAATTCGAATCTTTAACACTATTTTAAATTTATATACCTAAACGTCAAAAATTCTTCTTTATTTTTTTTTAAAGCTAGTTTTGTTTTCTCAATGCCTATGTGTTTATGTTTCATGGCATAACCTGTTTCACCAGCCTCGGTTAAGTTATTCCGCTTGTCTCAGCGGGCAGATAACTGAAAAGAAATACAAATCAAATATTGTATTTATCTGATAGCTAGCGCTTATCCGGACATTGTGAACCAGGCCGCACATTTTGTGTTCTGCATTCTAAATAAAGCAAGTCACAGTTAAAGCATATTTTATGAGTGACTGATAAAAACTTCAAAAATTTCTCCCAATGAATTGCGAGAAACTTCTTCCCTTTTATTTTTGTTAATGTGATGAATGATTTTGTCTGCGTGTGCTATACCATAAGTTAATTATATATAGGTACGGCTAGATAAGATGGAATCAAAATTCCTGCAATTTTAAGCAGTGTTTTTGTGACGTAAAGCTTTAATTTTTTATTTATGGTCGGTTGAATGACGTTGTAAAGTCCCACATTTTTTTTGTTTTACTCTATTTATATTTAGTTCTCTATTTTATTTAAACAATTATTGGCACAAAATAAAATCTCCACTCTGAAACCGGTCGTAATATGTAATGAGGCTTATAAAACTCAACTTAAAAGTCACTTCTATTCTTCTGAAACCCACTTGTATGTTAAGATGGGTTAAATGAATTAATGTAAGGATTGTCAACTCAGAGTTACGTACGAGGCATGCCTTTTAAGTTTTGTCGTTTGAAGAAAAAAACACAACTAGAACCTTATAGTACTTTTTATTGTTTTTCAAAGTATTCAACACGTAACTTAATACACTTTTCCATTCGCTCAAACCAGTTATTATAGCATTTATTCCACTCTAAAGTGGGGGTGTTCAATATGGCTGACTTGAAAGCGTCGACTGCTTCTTCACCGGACTGGAACCTTTGACCACGGAGACTTTTCTTAATTTTAGGAAATGTAAAGAAATCGTTAGTGCTTAGGTCAGGACTGGATGGTCAAGAATTTCTACTTTTTCCTGCTTCAAATACTCAATCGTATGGCGAGCGCTGTGTGAGCTTGCATTGTCGTGGTGCAGGATGATGCGTCGCTTTGAGTAAGATTTTCGAAGTTCGGCGATGACTTGTGGTACACAAACTGTGGTATACCACTCTGCGTTAACCGTTCTACGATCTTCAAGTGCAATAGTCGCAACATGGCCGGTTTTTCCAACGAACGTGGCCACCATCTTCTTTGAAGTGCTTCGAGAACGAACAACTTTAGTCGGCTTTGGCTCGTCTAGAAAGACCCATATTGTAGATTGTTGTTTGGAATCAGGATCGTAGGCATAATTCCGAGATTCGTCACCACTGATGATGTCGTAGACGTGATTTGACTCTCCTCGGTTGAACATTTGCAGAGTTTTCTTACACCATCTGACGCGAGCCACCTTGTGATCGTCGGAAAGCAGATGCGGTATCCAACGGCAAACTAGCTCTCTCACACCAAGCGCTTCATGCAAGGTCTTATTAATGGTTGTCCCTGAGATGCCTAATAGAGCCTCTATCTCTCGATATATCACATGACGATCTTCGAGAATTAGTTGTCTCACAGCAATGATGTTATCTTCAGTGAAGGCGGATTTTGGGCGTCCTTCGCGAGATTTGTCACTAACACTGGTATGTCCACGCTGGAATTCTAAATACCAGCGTTCGACAGTCCGCAAACATGGGGCTTCATCACTGAACACAGATGTTAGCTCTTCAAAACACTGAAGCCGAATCAGGCCTCTTCTAAAGTTGGAGAAAATTATTGCACGAACATTTTCCTTAGAAAGATTCATTTTCGTACGTAACCTGACAGATTCCAATCGACGCTGTGACTAAACAATAGTAATAATCCTAATACTTTCAACTGTTTTGAGATTCAAAATTTAAACACATTCTAATACAGAACAGTTCCAAATTCAAAATTGCCGGGAAATATGGAAACGACAGAACTTAAAGGGCATACCTAGTAGTTAACATTTAACTCTGATTACGCATTGCGCCACCAAAAAGTAACACCTAGTTATCTAATCTGACATTAGGGTTTTTTTATGTCTAGTATTCTGAACATTACAATTAATTCGACGATCAAATCAAATCAAAAGTTATTTATTCAAACTAGGCTGAGAGTCAGCACTTTTTGAACGTCAAATATACGAAATATTAAATAAAATTGCAATGTCTGTTCCTCTCTTATGTAATTGGACCAGAAATTATTGAACGAACAACGAACGGGTATTGTATACCCATCTCTTTACACTACATTTCGTTACGTAATACTTTCCTGTCTTTCAATTTTACAACATTACATTTCATTTTAATTATAATGCATGTGGTTCCCAAAGAGAATTAGGTCATTGATTGACAAAACCTCATGACGTCAATTTATTTTGACATTACTGACATCAATTTAAAAAAAGTTAAACTCTAGGTTTACCTCTAACTCTTGGTAGGTCAAAAATAATGATTGAATTTAATTAATCCAGAGTTAGTTACCCTTGTTAATGTCGAGTTTGTTTGAATAGCCCACAAACGTGCAAGTGGACCAGATACTAACCCAAATGAATGTTGGCATGTAAACGTATGGATGGCATGAAAGAGACAAACGTTTCACAAAAACGCATTGTTTCTTGAGTAGTTCCATCTGCAAACTGAAGCTATACAAGTAGAAATAGACTATATGTCGTAAACAACACGTGCTTGTTTAGTGAATCGCGCGTCAAGTTCTTGAGTTCTTTCTGATAATACTTACCCCTACGGGAAAAACAATCTGAATGTCCAAGTTACATAGGACACTACCCCAAAACGCACGATCTTCACCACTTATGCTTGTGCTTTAGCTGGGAAGAAGTGAAGCAACAAATTCTTCATCAACACATTTTTGTCTATACAATTAAAAGTCTGTTCATCGAGGTAATTATAATTCTTAATCAGCTTATAACTATCCCACTACTGGGACACAGGCCTCCTCTCGGTGAGAGGGTGTGGATAGTAATCCACCACGTAGGCGTAGTGCGGGTTGGTATATATCCATCTCTTCGAATTCGGTTCTAGGACATGCCGGTATCCTTCACCATTTTGAGAGCAGTGGTGATGAAATAATTTACTTTCACATTAGGGCTTGCAACAGATTAGAAAACGCAAACGCAATCCTTCTCACTCAAGACCTGAATACCCTCAGAAATATTTAAAAAAAGATATGTGGAAGAACCACCCTTGTATTGAAATACACTCAAAATCAAAATATTTTTATTTCACATAAACCGACTTATGAAACATCAGAAGCTAGGCACAGCTAGGCTAGGCGTTGTTTTAATTTTCCTACTACTCTACTTACTTACGTTACTCTTTTAAGATACCACTGTTGACATTTGGTATGAGACAGAGTGACCATCCCTATCCTCGAGAAAATCTACATAAGTCCTTAGCGAAAACTGTAAATACTATTTTAAAAAAACTTTAAAAGCTCTTTCTTTCAATGCATTATTTAATGTTGGTAATAAATAAAACACGTACTGAAAAAGGATTCTAAACATAAAATGAAATGATCGGTAATCTGATTAATGAAGTGAAATTGGAAATAAACATAAAATGATATTATCAGCTACTATCACATTTTCAATTTGCAGACCCCGATTTACCCGTCCTTTGCTGTTTTGAAATCGTACAAAATAATTAAGCTTACTTGACTGCCCTTTGACGTGTACACCCGGTAAAACATTGTTTGTACACTTACTGAACAATACTAATAATATGTCATATTGCCGTCCCCTCACAAAGCTGAATTTGATTGTATGATTACCACTAATTATATTATGGTATGCAGCTGCATCCACTTCAAATGTAAAACTGTAAGCTGACAAAGTCGGATTGATTTCGATCACTAATTAAATTATTCCAGTAATTGCCACAAATTTCCAGTGGACAAATGGCATTCGTCAATTGTGCAGGTGATACGGAGAGTAAAACTTTGTTTGACGTACGATATTATGTGAAATGTGGTCACAAAATTAATTGGAATGCCAGAGCAATCTGGATTTTCAACAACTCAATGCATGCGTTTAACTCTACTTGTACCGTAGCCATTTCTGGACAATGTATCTATTGCTCTCCACTAGCTTCCCGATTTCAAATCGTTCATTTAATCCTACTACTACCACTACTACGACAATCAGTGTCAGTCACTAGTCAAAAATGTAATTTAATTATAGGTATTTTTACGTAGGTAAAAGAAGGGTTATGGATTTGACCGGTATGTATGTATGTACGTCAATATTTTCCCGCATAACTTCCAAACTATTTATTTTAATGACAAATGATGTATTGGAAGCGTCTTGGTTGTTCGCTGGTTGTCGGCTTTGTGCCGTCACATTAAGATGACGCCCTCTAGGGGACAAAAGTCATGTTTTTTACATATACATAATAGCGTGTTCAGTATCAAATAACAGGTATTAAATAATATGTATATTATAATACATACCTTAGTCTACGATTATAAAGTAGAGGAGGCGCCGATGCAGCGAGTGTCTCAGGTACGAGACCTAGGAGTACTGCTTACCCCGGATCTTACTTTCCGGGATCACATATTTAAGATTTGCAAGAAGGCGTACAGAAACCTGGGTTTCGTCCTGAGACAGTCGCAGGGTTTTACGAACCTTACCACGCTTAGGGTGCTCTATGACGCGTTGGTGAGAAGTCACTTAGAACACAGTGCGGTGATTTGGGTTTCTCATGAAGCGAAATACAATGTCATGCTGGAGCGAGTACAGAATAAATTAACAAGACACTTGTATTTCAAACATTATGGAGTTTACCCATTTTACCCGCTGATGTATCCTACACTGTTTCTGCTGGGTATGGTGGGGTACAATGAACTCAGAGTGCGCAGGGAATTTACACTCGCGGCGTATGTGTTAAAGCTCCTGCGTGGAGGTGCACATAACCCGGGAGTGCTGTGACACCTGAAGCTGTGCGTGCCGGACCGGTACGTGTGGAGGCGGCAGCGACCGCCACTGCTGGCCGTGCCTGTTGCCAAAACCAACCTGCTGTCAAAAACACCCCTCACCCGCACAATACGTGTACTAAATGAAGTGAGACATATTTCCGTGCAACTTGATTGAATTCGCAAGAGTTTTGTTGAATTTTGTTTCTTATATTTAATTTTTACTTTATTTTTGTGTTCCTTGTTTGTTGGTGTTTTACAAATCATTTTAAAAGTTTAGTGTTTTAATAGTATTAGTCGTAGGTTACTCGTATTTTCTGATTATCTTGTGTTTTTTTTTTTTTTTTTTGTTTTCAAACCACTATTGTATTGGGTCTGCATGTAAAGATAGTGTGTGTTTATAATTATAAATAAATAACATATTTGGCTAGCCTCAAAATAATTTGAATAAAAAGTAAATTTATAAACTGAAACACTACAACCGAAAAATCACTGCGGTTGTATACCGCCTGTCCTAACGTAATCTAGGCCAAGGGGACACAGGGCCGCCATGGGATCTGGAGGCAAAGGTCCTCGCGCACATGTGGGAGTGGCGCGAGGAGGCGAAACGCCGGGGCGAAACTCCGCTGCCGCGACAAATGGCGGCACGGCGGACAGAGCTCCGGTGTGATCTCATGGCGACATGGCGGGTACGATTGTCGCAACCCAGTGCTGGGCACGCCACAATTGCGGCGGTAAGTCCCCTCTTTGAGGAGTGGATAGAGAGGCGTCACGGCGTCCTCACCTTCCGCCTGACGCAGGTTCTCACCGGGCATGGGTGCTTCGGTGGGTTCCTGTTCAGGATAAAGCGGGAGGATACGTCCGGGTGTTTCCATTGCGAGGATCGTCTGGAGGACACGGTGGAGCATACGGTGGAGGTGTGCCCTGCCTGGGCGGAGCACCGCCGTGTCCTCGTAGAGGCGATTGGCGGCGGCGACCTCTCGCGTCCGGCCCTGGTGCGAGCCATGGTACGGAGCGAGAGGGAATGGGAAGCCGTCACCTCCTTCTGCGAAGCAGTAATGCTCGCGAAGGAGGAGGCGGGGCGCGTGAGGGAGTGGCAGTCTCTGCGCCCTCACGCCCCTAGCCGCCGCAGGAGGAGACGCCCCGGGCGTCGGGAGTCGATTGCGGACTCCCGGCCACCGTAGGCGCGAGCTTGCGGATGGCGAGCAATGGGTAGCTCGCCGCCCGGTAAGGACCAGGCTCGGGTCGACGGCGCGCAGTGTTCCACGCGCGCCTCAAAGAGATGTCAGCAGCAGTGTAGGGGTCTACTAGGACCGATGCCTGCAGGGGTCGCGTGATTGTTCGAAAGAGATACCGTGACCCTGGCACATGGGCAACTGATGGAACACGGGTGGGTTTTAGTCAGTAAAAGTCTGACACGCCCTCCCGCTCCGCCCAGAGCGGGAGAAGTCATTTGATGATTTCCCATCCTGAAAAAAAAAAAAAAAAAAAAAAAAGGGGACACAGGACTATTGCGATCACATGTGAATATTTTTTTGTTTCATACTTTTTACACCGTGATTTTATTTACAGATTGAGACTGAGTTGATGTCAGAATGCGAACTGTTTCAAAAATATGGGCATTTTCCCTCTAGTCTAATAATTATTTGAAAGACTGGTAATCAGAAATAAAATTTCATAAAATATCACACTTAGTGCTAAACAAACGAGAGCCTTGTGCTCGGTCACCAAAACAGATAATTAACTAGAGTGGTTGGCTATATATGAAGTTTAGTAAAAACCAATGGTAGTTTTCGAATGAAACTTAATGAAGAAAGAAAGAATTGTTCAAGTTTCATTTTAATCAAATTATCTTGAATCAAAGTACGATAAAAATTTATTAAAATTATACTACTCAATAAACCAAGTACCGTGTACCTGTACCGTGTGGTGCCGGACGTAAAGAATAACACCACGCCATTTTTCCCGTTGGTGTCGTAAAAGGCGACTAAGGGACTTACTAGAGAATGGGCAGCAGCGTTCTCTATGCATTTTACCACTGTACTGCGATCGCCAACCCGCCTGCCAAGCGTGGCGATTATGACAAAGCCCCCCAAATTGGGGTAGGCCTAAGTCCAGGAATGGACGTCTTACGGCTGAAATGATGATGATGATGATGATGACTCAATAAACCCCCACAAAACTTGCTAAAATAAACTTACTGGACAACATTACGTTCCGTCGTACGCGGACGAAATCTGACACCAATAGTAGCGAAACATTGAATGAGACTAGACGACATAAACAGTCTGCCCAATAACTACGATGAACTACACGAATAAAAGTACAAGAAAGAATCGATCAACTGCTACGTAAATAGACTATTCTGTCAAAAGCTTAAGTCTACTGCGCCAACGCTTCTTGAGGTATTTATTTGCTACTAGTGATCGCCCATTGGTCGAAATTCGACCGTACTTCATTTGAATAGAAATACATTATTAAATCAAAAAATATATAGAATAATAAATAAAATAAAAAATATATGGTTATATTTGACACTAGCTTCTGCCCGCGACTTCGTCCGCGTCAAATTTTTGCTCCCGTGACCCTTCCCGTCGCATCGACTTGCCTGCTAGTTTTCGTCCACTTTTCGTTGCTGCTCGCTCCTTTTGAGTTATAGTGAGTCAACCTTAAAAGATAGACATATGCTCTCGCGGACTTTTTTTTAGAACTTTTTAAAAGAAACAATTCCGTCATACATGATTTTTGCGTTACTTTAACCGTTTACGCAGCGCACGCAACGGAAACTCTCAAAAGGAATAAATTTTCCCCGTTTTTGCAACATTTTTCATTACTGCTCCGCTCCTCTTAGTTGTAGCGTAATGTTTTAGCCTATAGCCTCCCTCAATAAATAGGCTACTCAAAACAGAAAGAATTTTTCAATTCGGACCAGTAGTTCCTGAGATTAGCGCGTTCAATCAAACAAACAAACAAACAAACTCTTCAGCTTTATAATATTAGTATAGTATAGATTCAGTAACACTATAGACAAATAATATTAAAGACAAAATATTCTCGATATGATCATAGATTTAAAAAATGAAATAGGTTATATATCTATAAAATTAATGTATTACCTATGGTTATACTTGACATTCAGTAAGACTATAGACACAAAATATTAAAGACAGATGTTCTCGATTGGACCACAGATTTTGACCATAAACAAAAGAATATCTATGCATGTGTGTACTAAATACACGATAATGTATAGTTGTGTGTGTAACGTGATATTTATTGAAAATAATGTATTTTTACATATAATTAAAAAAAAATATTAGCATTCGTCACTTCTTCTCTGTATAAACTATAAGTGTGCGAAATTTCATACTCCTCCGTCCGCCCAATTTTTGTAAAAAGGGATCCAAAGTTTTCGCTTCACGTATTAATATATAGACTAGTGATCGCCCATTGGTCGAAATTCGACCGTACTTCATTTGAATAAAATACCATTATTAAATTTAAAAATTCTATACTTATAATAAAACTGTAGTGAGGTCAATTCTGTACATTGAAAATATATTCAAAATTAATATTGGAGGATGAATGGTGATCAATACTGATGCCAAAAATGCAATCAGTAAATTTTTTGTCTGTCTGTCTGTCTGTATGTGCACGCATGGGTCAAAAATTACTGAAGAATTTAAACCAAACTTAGTACGATTTTAGTCCATACTCCTGGGCAGGTTATAAGCTATATAACATAACGCTACAACACATAGGAGCCGAGCTGTGACGATAAATTTGAAGCAAGTCGCATGAAAATGCGCTTTCGAGCTAAAAAAAATTAACCAAGATTAACACATAGGCTACTTTTTATCCCGGTAGTATGTTCACGCGGGATATATTCCGACCTCCATGCGGGCGAAGCCGTTGGCAAAAGCTAGTAAAAAAATAATATGGTTATATATATTTGACATTCAGTAACACTATAGGCAAATTGTTGACGCTGTACTACTGTGGAGAGGGTTGGCTGGCGGGCTGGTGATGACCAGGACCAGGACCAGGACTTAGGTGTAATGAGTACGAATACTTCTTCAGGACTCTCTTCTTTATTTTCTTAATACTTCTTAACTGCTGGATATGAAATGAATTATCACAGTTTGCTCTGTTTTTATAGAATTTTCTCTATTATTTTTAATTAATTATGACAGTCCAAAATTTCATAATTATAACCAGCCTGTACGATCTATGACCAGCCTATACAATAGCGAGGCATACAACCTCTACAGTTTGCACACGACACTAAGTTTTGTATGGGAAACTTACTAATGCCATACTTGACACTCCCCATAAAACCACAAAAAATATTTCTTATAAATCTAAACTAAATTCCTAACGTCGCTAATACAAATAATATTAAAGACAAATATTCTCGATATGATCATAGATTTTAAAAATGAAATAGGTTATATATCTATAAAATTCATTTATTACCGATGGTTATACTTGACATTCAGTAAGACTATAGACACAAAATCAGGCTTACCAACTTAGGGGTTCCCCAAATGTAGGGGGTAAATAAGAGGATTGGGATTTTTTAGGGGCGTTTCATTTTTAGGGGTATTCTTAGGGATTTTTTGCCATCTTACATTTCTCATTGTGTTTTTGTATTAGCGACTTCTAGTACGGTTCCTCGAAACTAAGAATGCAGAGTGAATGATTAACAAATGTCGCGTAATAAATATGGACAAATATTATTACTGTGTGCCGGTCTATGATTACTGAACATTCGTTGGTTATTTTCATCATAATTTTTTAGGGGATTTTTTTAGTAATTGTGGTATTTTTAGGGGTTTTAACATACGCTTTAGGGGTAAATATTTCTGGGTGTTGGTAACACTGCACAAAATATTAAAGACAGATTTGGACCATAGACAAAAGAATATCTATGCATGGGTGTATTAGATACACGGTAATGAATAGTAGTGTGTGTAACGTGTTATTTATTGAAAATAATGTATTTTAACGCATAATTTAAAAAAATATTAGCATTCGTCACTTCTTCTCTGTATAAACTATAAGTGTGCGAAATTTCATACTCCTCCGTCCGCCCAATTTTCGTAAAAAGGGATCCAAAGTTTTTGCTTCACGTATTAATATATAGATATAACCAAGAATACTTATTTATTCAATATCGCCAGTTTCGCCAAGGGATCCAGCCCACCCGGATTCGGAGAGTAGCTTGCTGGGAAGCGATAATAACAAAACGCCAACTATTTATGTATATATTTTGGAGTGCTAAAAGAAGTCAGGAAGATATTTGGATTGGTGAAACTGTTCACCAACTGAAATATCGATGAATTTAAAACAGAAAAGATGGTTCTCTTCTTGGCTAGGCAAAAAATTAGACACAGCAGATCAGTCCAACATTACAAGAAATATAATACCCACATTAACATAGAACATTTTCTATGTCTTGAAGATCTTGAAAAGAGAATATCTCAGTTAGAAAACCAATCGAAAGAAGACACAAAGTATGTATCACTTTTGAAGAATAGAATTGAAGAAATAGAAACTGGAAGTCGTAAACCTAATTTCGTTATTAAATGATAAATAGTTTTATTTCTGTAAGTAGGTTGGTACAAACACTTTTACCCTTCAATGATGTTTTTTTTTTAACTAGATGAGGTCGACGTTTCCTAAGAAAGGCCGAAACAAACTCAGAGGTCACAGTCTCTTTTAAAGTCCAGACAAAATCTTGATCACATTGTGTGAAGACCATTTAAATTCGTGACTGAAATGGTCTTTTGAGGAAAGAACCACACAGTTTGAGTGGACCTGTCCAGTCACTGAAAGCATTTGTGTAACAAGTGTAAAGCGACTTGGAGCGTCATACAAAACGAAATTAATAATACTAACCCTAAAACCAATATAGAAAGCATAAAGATAAACGATGCTATAGTTACAGACCCTGTAGAAATAGCCTCGGTATTTAACGACCATTACGTAAACTTGTCGCCTTTACCTACACAAAAAGGTGTCGACCCAAGCTTTAGGAAAAATAATAGTGTTAACTCAATGTTTCTGAAACCAATGTTGGAAAGTGAGGTGAGCCAGGAAATAATGTCACTACGCAACACCAAAGCGGAAAGCTACGATGAAATTAACACGAAAATCATAAAGGCATGCTGTAATGAGCTGACAGGTGTTTTAACTCATTTAATTAATATGTCGTTTTTGATCGAAGTTTTTCCCGAAAAATTAAAATTATCAATAGTAAAGCCCTTATTCAAAAAGGGTGATATATATGATATCAATAATTACCGGCCCATTACTTTAATACCAATTTTATCAAAAGTATACGAAAAATTTATGTTTAAAAGACTTATTGATTATTGCAACACATATCAAATTATAAGTAGCGAACAGTTTGGCTTCCAAAAAGACAAATCCACTACGTTAGCTACTTATTCTCTTATGAAAATTATACTCACAAATATTAATAATAACTATCTGACTACAGCTCTATTCTTTGATATGTCTAAAGCCTTCGATTTGGTGTCACACGATTTACTGCTTCAAAAGTTGGATTGGGATTGGAACAATTGGGATTAGGGGACCTGTAGTCCAGTGGATATCATCCTACTTAAGTAATAGGCAACAATGTGTTATTATCAGTAAAATCAATGAAACCAAAGATATCACATCATACTCGTTGAAATATAGACATAATAAATATGGCGTCCCTCAAGGTAGCGTACTAGGCCCAATATTATGCCTTTTATATATAAGGTGTATCTATTCATAGACGAAATATTTTAAGGGGTACACCTGTAGGTGGTAAAGAAGCTATAGAAGCAAAAATATTTTTTTATCTAAGCGTTTTTGAATTTTCGTAATTATTATAATTTTAAAACTACTTGAGACGTTTTGCATAAAACCTTTACTCCAAATTCTATGAATGGCCCGCCTGACGCTGCGAGGGTGACGACTGGACGGCACGAGCATGGCCGCGGTGTCTCGGGCCGTAAAAAATAAAAAGGAGCCAGTATTTCTCGTGTGCGTCAAATAATTTATAATTTATAAATATAAAATTTAAAAAAAAAACCTTACAAATTTTTTTTTTCGTTGCTATAGCTTCTTTACCACCTACATGTGTACCTCTTAAAATATTTCGTGTATGAATAGACACACCTTATATACATGACATTATAAAAATAACTAATCATAAATGCATCTTATTCGCTGACGATATATCCATGATTGTGACATTTGATAAAAAATAAAATACCGTTATAGATCACGAGACTGACATTAATAAAACTATTGACATACTACTACACTGGATTGACATGCACCATTTGAAAATAAATTTAGACAAATCCGTATACATACAATTCAATAAATCTAATAATAATAAAAATGATATCAAACTTAACATAAATAAAATTAAACAAGTACCACATACAAAATTTTTAGGAGTAATAATTGATCAAGATATAAACTGGAAGGAACACGTAAGTAACATCAGTGGCAGAATCAATAAATTCGTGTACGCCTTGAAGCAAGTCAAAAACGTAACAAACATAAAAACTGCTATTATATCTTACCATGCTTATGTTGAATCGTTACTACGCTATGGTCTTATCATGTGGGGTAATAGCACTAATCTAAATAGAGCATTCATCGCTCAAAAGAAGTGCCTTAGATCAATTTATGGACTTCAGACGGATGATACATGTCGGCCAATATTTAAAAAACTGGGTTCGTTAAATATTGACTAATAGTGGCGGAGCTTGGGGGAGGCCTATGTCCAGCAGTGGACGTCTTTCGGCTGAAATGATGATGATGATGATGGGTTTGTTACCGCTTCCATCTCTCTATATTTACGAAATGTGTGTGTTTGTGACCAAGAATAAACAATTATTCAAGACAGCAAGCGATATATGTCCTCGGAGCAGACGTGATCCTTATGGATTAGTATTAAATAATTCACCAAAGCTAGCCAAATATAATAAAAGCTGTCTAGCAATGTGTGTGCGTACTTATAATAAAATACCATACAATTTCAAACTAATAAATGTAAGATTATTTAAAAACAAACTATACAAATGGCTAAATGAATGTAACTTTTATAGTTTGAAAGAATTTATGGATAAAAAATATTGACATTCTACTCTGACGTTATTGTACTTATAAATGATTACCCTGTAACATGAAATTTTTGCATGCTATGTTTTATCTTAGCTAAACATGTTTGTGCCAATCTGACCTATGCTTAACACCATTGAATACCATGTTTTACGCAAATAAATTATTTGATTTGATATGATTTGATTTGAAAGGTAAACACCACATGCATGAAACAGTAAATCAGAGAAATAAGCTAACTTATTTAGTTTAAGCGCTAACATTGGTAGAAAAAAAAATCATGATTACAACTTACCAAGAAAGACAAAAAGAAAATTAAGAAGAATAAGTCTAAAAAAGATCTAATAGATATGCTCACTAGCCTTTCCTGGAATATAAACTTTCCCTACCTTAATAGAATAAATAAGAATTTATTTAAGAAAAATTACAGTCGAGTAAGGACTACAAAAAACTTTCGACATCATTTCAATAAGAAACCAAAAGAGTACAAAAACAAACTAAAAATATCCACGGGGCCGGTTTCGATTACAAATGATTTTGCGTCACGCAGAAATCATACAAAGTCAGAACCAACAAGGACATTTCGCATTAAACGAAAAGTTAAGACCAAGAACCCTTTGTTTTTTTTTTCGTAACTGAAACTACTATCGGCCGGTGGAAATTAAAGATTTCTCGTTCTCGACTTTTCTTTTATTGTGCAACTGTCCTTGTTCGTTCTCTATTTATATGATTTCTGCGTCATTTCTAATTGAAAGTTTTCTGCTTTTCTTTTATTGTGTTATGTCCTTTTTAGTTCTCTATTTGTATGATTTCTGCGTCATTACTAAAATAAATTGGTTGTTTGTTTTTCTTTTATCACCACGTGAGTGACTCGGTGTTGGAAAACCTTATTATAATAAACATAATAACAACACAATCCATTTTGGGCACAATCGAAAACATCCATCGGATTCTTTTTAAACTTCACCAATATCTGAGGACCCTGGTTACTTACCTCTTTTTGCGACTATACATATCTACTGACATTATGGACATAACTGCCTAGTTTGTGTTTGTCTATGAAAAAGTAGGTAGATGGATAGGTACTTTGTTTTCCTGTGACTTACCTATTTCAGAAAAGGGAGAGAAGATGTATCTGAAACAAAACAATACTTGATAAATCTACTGTTGCTTACATGGGAATTAAACAAAACTGGCGATATATGAGTGTACAAGTGTGACAATACAAGGGTGACGCTCCGGGGAAATTATCATAAAATCGTAATAAAAACTGTATTTTAAGTAATGAATTACCTTAATCGATGACTGAGTGCGCAATTTTGGAGCGCAGCGCAATAGACGAATTAGAAATTTAGAGTTGAATCTGTAACAAAAGAAAACTATTATTAATTTGTGTTTTGCTACAGTTTTATGGGTAGGTAGGTATAGTCGATGTCATAGTTCTACCACTCTAACCTGATATTTAGCCACGAGCTCCTTCCTCGCCAGGTCTTAAAGGTAGTTTTAATGTTACAAAACATGATACCGTTGATAGCGTCACCATACTATTAAAGTTACATTTTTTGAAAATAATATTTAGTGCCTATTTGTCAAATAGGCAAAACAACTGCTTTCACATATTGAACAAATAAATGCATTTATCAGTTAGTGTTGGTGTCAAAAAATATAAACTTGTCATGATCGTAACAAGTTTATATTTCTTGACGCCAACATTTTTGTTGATGAGCTAAGGTGGAATAGGGAAACTGTGCATCTGCCTATTCGTTTAGACTTGAAATAGCTAGACAATTTAGCTTTTCACATCAACCCAGACTTAACTAGTATGTCGACGTCGTTTATAATAAACACAATGAGATTAAGGCGCTGCCCAGACACCATAAAACGCATTTTTATTCAGTGTATTACACAGATTTTTTATAAAAGCTAGGTAGGGTTAAACTCAACTATTTAAACGTAACTTGGGAATCGAATCCCGAACCTCATGCTCCTCATTAGTGCCTACGGTAATTGGATTAACGACGCAGTCAGTACACTGTACTGTCCAAAATATCGTTGAACATCGTGAAGTAAAACAATTAAAACTTATAATTATCTGCAGCAGTGTAAGCCTGAATAGTAAAGTATTATTTTTTCCTGAATATCTACTGAACCATCTGAAAAGTGCTCTTAAATGAATAATTTTACCATATAATCCAGCAGGACTAAGCAGCTGAACAGCCGCCAAATTCGAATACCGTCGTAACAGTCGCCGCCGTATCACACACACCAACTTTTGAGTCACAAGTTTTAAATGAACTTTTAAAGTTTAGTAATCGAAGCCGAAATTATCCGATAAGAGTCACTGCACAATAATCAAAAATCTAATCGCTAATAATGTTCAAGTTCTGAACGGTTGTAAAAAATTGCTATGAAAATCGCAAGCGATGTGACACTCGATTGCGCCGACACCTGCATACAGACTGGAAGTGCGTATTATACAAAACGGAAACTATGCGCAGGTTTCCACCGCACCCTCCTACCGGGGGTGAGGTGAGGCCTGAAAATTTTTACTGGAGCATTTATTATTGTTGCAACGTATATGCCAGATGTCAAGTGCGTCTCGCGCCCGGGACTATCACGCCGTTCTCTTGCCACTATCCCCATTTTATTTAGTGTCGCTGACGTTTGTCTTCTTCTCTTTTAACATAGTTCTCTCATTATAAAGTCACTTATCTCTTTCACACGGTCCTTTCATCGCTTCTTTGGTCTCCTAAAATCGGACTGAATTTCGTTTTTGGTATTCGCCATTTTTTGTCCGAAATACCCACCCCATATTCGGGAGTTTTCGTATTTTGTTCAGGGAAAGCCGATTAGATTACAAATCGATACCGTTATTTTTAGGGTACCATTTGTCCTAATGAAAAAATGGTACCCTTATTAACAGTCGAAATGGGCGACCTTTTAAAATAGTTGGCCAAACCTTTTAATTCTAATGAAGTCACGGACCATAGGTACATAAGATGTAGTTACATTTAAATTTAGAAATCACGTTGCTTCTGTGTATTATTAGTGATTCCAGATAAAATATATATAATTAACAACATTTCATTATTCATTGGTTCTAGACACCGCAATCATAAATGAAAAAGTGTGCAATATAACCATTGTCAAAGCTTTGATAAAATAATCAATTTGATCGTGTTATGTCGGTCTTTACCTGAAAGGAAGTTATTCTCTTTTTTAGCGTGAACTGAAATGAATATGCTTTTATCACGCGTAATTTGAAAATAGATCGTGGTCCATAACAAAGGATCGAGCCGCATACGGCCCGTGGGCTGCGGGCATTGCCCGTATATGCCTTAAAGGATCACTCGTGTCTGTCTCCTTGTCCGTTTGTCACTACGACTACGTTTACTTCGAATCTACTCGATTAATCACGTTGAAATATGGTACATAATAATATATGAACCTCTGTGACGTAAACACGGGGGTGTTACGTAAATAAATGAATTTACATACAAGGGCACTTTAGGTGACAAGCTAAAAAAATAATAAAAACAAAGGACGTGACGCAAGTGACTATGGACTCAGACCCCAAATTTGTTTTGAACAAATATACTATATTTTTGTCTCAAAATTTTCCTTAAGAAACAAACAATTTCATTTCAAGCCAGTTTGTTTCCTGAAAAAAAAAACTTATTTTGGTTTCAATTTCTTCCTCCAACGTTAATAAGTTGTTTGTTTTCTATTTTCGTCAGAATGAAATAAAAATATTGACTTTTATGTAACATGGAACAGAAACAACAAAACACCATGCCTGTATTCCACAAAAGAGTAGGCAAAAGTGTGTGGAACATTCACATTTCACAACTCACTCACACACACACATTTCACACATTTCATTCACTTTTACTGTTTCGACATCATGACTTGCTTCCCCGAAAGGTTGGGCAGAAGTATACGTATTGTACATCCATTTTTGGCAGTTATGTTTAATCTCATGTAATTGGGGTCTAGTTATTTGCCATCAACCGGGCACACATTTCTGCTTTTAGAAATTTTAAGAAAAATTGCTTCCATTTAACATGGGGCCCTGTCCTGAATTTAACAGGGACAGCTAAGAAAAATTCTCGTTTGAAATTGGACATGATGATGACCTACATGAACTCTTTAACAGAAACAAAAAAAAAATAGTGAATAGCTACACTCATTCCAAAGTACCAAAATGCTATGAGAGGGTCAATATTACATCGATTATCATTTATCTCACTCTGTTTAGACTTTATATTTTTCATAATGCAAGAAAACATTTTCTTTCTGCGTTTTTTTGCTTTGTGGTACGAAACCCTTTGAGTATGAGTCCGATTCGCACTTGGTTGATTTTCTTTCCTAAACCGTATAGGTACTAGTTACATCATTACAGAAAACAGATTTTTGACAAAATTGCAATAAATTGATTCATTATTCAGGCCTCCATGTAGTAATAGGCCAAGGCCCCACAAACTCGCGGTCACCCCCGGCGCTGCGATCAAGTTTTAGGTAATAAGTCAAAGTCCTTTATCAATGTGAGTATAGATGCATATCAGTGGCGAGGCGTAAACTTTTCTAAAAGAGAAGCCGAAGCGAAGTCGGCCTTAACTTACTGACTCATCAATAAAGAATACTAACTATCATTCTAAAATTAATATAGGAATGTAATGAATTAAATACAATTAAATTGAACAGCTGAAAACGAATAAAATATGCAATATTCCTCTATCTCGTTCTCGCTGACGCATTTTTCTATACCTGTCTCTGTCATAACCCGTTGTACAGCGGCTTGCTCTCGTACATATCAAGCGGTGCCACGTGACCTAAAATGACATCATTACGGGATCGCTGTTGTATGAATTTTTAGTTCCCGATTATGACGTTTTGGCGCCGGGTTAATTTAGAACATTTCTCTTTTGTTGTAATACAAAGCTATAAATAACCTTTTTTGTTGTTTGAATGTTATGGTGAATTAAATACCCGTAGTGTAACTATATTTATTGACAATAGGAGCCACTATTTACATACTATTGTATTTTTAATAGTGATAGAGTTACCAATGCGAATCCCCGAAGGCAAGCCGGTAGGAATCGTGTTATATGGTGCTTTCGCCACTGATGCATATGTATCTTTTATCTTTTTATGTATTTTATATTATTAAACAACACATAGCACAAATTACTGATCGGTTTGAGCTGCATTTTAGCACACATATTATACACCGTGACATTTTAAACGTCTTACAACGGTAGCCCACTTCATGTATCCAATGACTATTACACATCCATAACATTTGAATAAAGAATAAAAATATTATTTATTATCATGACGCAGGACGCAGTTTTAAATTGATATTTTGTCTCATCGAAAATGGAGATGGAATGATCTAGTCGACTCGTGCGCTGGGTAGGTCTGTTCTCTACCGTCTGATACGTAAACATTATAAACATGATATTTCATCACTCTCATGCATTATTTATTTTTCTTATTATCTTAATTAATGGTAACAATTTTTTAATCACGCCTAGAGGTATTATGTCGGATACATTGAGTGGACAACCTTTGTAAGACAACTAAAATGTCACGGTGTATAATTATGATAACAACATAGGTATCGATTATTAACGAATTTTCAAATTTCAGTCGTTAGAGGGGTGTAACTGGGATTCAAAATTGTATGGAGAAATCATATAATTCAGATATATCAATATAAAAAATCGTAATATTACTCGTGTTAATAAATAAATAATAACGTGTTTCGTACTTTTTCAATAACAACCCCTTCAGGAGGTAAACGAGGCATACAGTTTAAAAATCATCATTGGTGAAATTTTAATCTACGAAAATTTTCTGTTGAAAACAGTTGGACCGATTTGGATATGTTCCGTTTTTTTTATGTTTGCCATAGTCCGATTTAGGTTTTTATGGAACGAAACATTGGAAAAGTTGCCCAGTAGATTGGAAAAATTGGAATAAATCTTAATGGCCTTTTTCCATTGTGATTTTTTATTAAACTATTGAAATTTGGACAAGACAACGCCTTGTCTGACGAGTCAGCTTGTATCTAATCTATACTTATAATAAAACTGTAGAAAGGTCAATTCTACATTGAAAATATATTCAAAATTAATACTGGAGGACGAATGGTGATCGATACTGATGCCAAAAATGCAATCAGTAAATTTTTTGTCTGTCTGCCTGTCTGTCCGTCTGTCTGTATGTGCACGCATGGGTCAAAAACTACTGAAGGGATTTTAACTAAACTTGGTACGATGGTAGTCGGTACTCCTGGGCAGGTTATAGGCTATATAACATAACGCTAAGACACATAGGAGCTGAGCAGTGACGATAAATTTGAAGCAAGTCGGATGAAAATGCGCTTTCGAGCTAAAAAAAATTAACCTTGATTAACACATAGGCTACTTTTTATCCCGGTAGTACGTTCTCGCGGGATATTTTCCGACCTCCACGCGGGCGAAGCCGCTGGCAAAAGCTAGTCTATACATATAATAAATCTGTAGAAAGGTCAATTCTGTACATTGAAAATATTGAAAAAATAAATAGCGGGGGGTGTTGCTGGATCGATACCAAACCCAAATATGTGATTAAAAAAATTGTTGTCTGTCTGTCTGTATATGCAGGCATCACGTGAAAACTAACGGTTCGATTTCGATGAAACATGGTATAATTATACCTTATTATCTTGGGCATAAAATGGGATACTTTTTATCCTGGAAAAATACGTAGAAAAAAAAAACTTATTTTTCAGTTTTATTCATAGACGTTGTTCTGTAGAACCGCGAACACACGTTGCATTACCCGCAGTGGATTCAGCGCCGTAACCTGTAGCGCCGAAAGTCGGATTTGGCTTGAACCGTTTGCGGCACACGCGGGCCATGCCTCCCCGACTCCTATATAACGAGCCACGTTCCGCGCCGCGCGACCAAGCCCCGGCTGGAGGCCTAAAAAGGTAACTTTTTAGAACTCACCACAATCCGTTTAAGTAGTAACAATCTTTTCAGGATTAACTACGAGATGCCCCACAAAAAAAAAAAAAAAAACGCCGCGCTATGCATTTAAATTGTGAGTTTTGATGCGAGCGGACGTGTCCAGTGTGGCGAGCGGTCGTCCGTGGAATTAATATTGTATGCGTGTAATTCGTGTAATTTTAAACCGTGCTTTTCAGCGCGACCTTTTTGATTACTGTTCCGATCAGTTATTTGGAAATACTTTTGTAAATATTATAGTACGTACGTAGTTTAAGTTTTCATCGTAAATTGGTTTATTTAGGTTGGTATTTTATTTTCTTTCCGGACGAGCTCACTAACAATGTTGTGTATGCTGAAGCTCTCAATTAACTTTCTGTCGCATTGTCACGATCACTTTTTTATTATTGCAAACTTTTCGTCACTGTCAGTACTTTACTGCTACATGCTACTTATCAAGGTCGGAATTACTATGAAAAAAATACTTACTACAGAACGCGAGCTCAACAGCAGAAGCTCAATAGAGGGATCTCCTTAATTATTATAGGCTTAGCCGTATTTGGGTCCAATAGATATTTATAAGATGTCATTGTCAGAGTTACTCAAAATGGAGAAATAAACCATCCACGCGAAGACCGACATCCGCGCGGACGGAGTCGCGGGCGGAAGCTAGTAAGTAAATATGTGTATTTGTTTTCTTTCTTAACAAAAGTAACATCAGGTACGTTGCTATGTACTTGTAATTATAGTCAAGCGTAACCTTTTTCCAACTATGTTGCAGTCGACTTCTAGTCTGAGCGGTTGCAGCTGAATATCAGTAGTCTACATAGAGCAATTGCCTATGCCACCTTCACAACCAACTAACTAGTTAACACGATATCCCTTGGTAAGGCTGTTAGTAACGTAACGTCTGTCAAAGAACGAGATGAGAGCCATGAATTACATTTGAGATCTTGGAGCGACAGCCGGGACTGATGGCTTAAAATGCTTTCCAAAAACCTTCTAATAGAAACAAAATCTTTTACGACGTTTACTGTTAACTATTTGAAGCATGGCGCAGTTATGTACCTATGTATACTTCGGCTGTTTAAAAACCTTAAAAAGTTACATCGCGAAATATGTAAAATGTGGGCGATGTTTTCGATATGAAATTATGTAATCCGATGGTTATTTGCGTATAACCTGAAGGGTGAGCCATCGACTTAACGTGACCGATTGTTACTTTTTTTCTTGTATACATTTTAGAGGTTTCTTTTAGCGCAATAAGAAGGTAGACAAAGGGCTCCGTTTCTGCCACTTTTAAAAATAGCGTTGCGTAAAACTGGTATTTTTGTGTTTTGCGTCATCGACCCACCTTGGTCGATTGTTAATTTTTTCTTGTTTACATTTTATAAGCTGCTTTTAGCGCAATAACAAGTTGGAGAAAGGGGTTGGCTTCGCCACTTTTAAAAATATCGTTGCGTAAACCTGGTATTTTTGTGTTTAACGTCATCGACTTGATTTGGTCGATTGTTACTTTTTTGTTTACATTTTATAGGCCTCTTTTAGCGCAGTAACAAGGTGGAGAAAGGGCTCGGCTTCGCCACTTTTTAAAATACCATTACGTGTGGTTTGTTTATTTTATTTATACACCTTATAACCTGCAGGGTGAGTCATCAACGTTAGGTGGTCGATTATTACCCCTTCCATGTGTAGATGGTGACCACCGGGGTGGTTTTAGTGGGGTAAAAATCCCACACTCCCCGGTCTTATCCCCGAAGACCGGGCGCCTTTTGAAGGTTTCCCCCCGAAAACAAAAAACAAGGTGGTCGATTATTGCTTTATTTTTATTTAATAAAACTATTTACGAGTAAAAACTTGAACTACTTGATTATTATTATTTTGCTATTTTTACTCTTTTTTTTATTATTTCACATGACATTAATATTAATTGTATGAATATTACTTTGATTATTGAGAATTTGAGGACTATGTGGGTCATTGTTTCACTTTTGATTATGGTCTGGCAGTGAACTTAATTTCTGAACCATTTTCTATCAGTCGACCTTAGAGTGGTGCACAGACAAAACGTGGCAGGTGCAATATACGGGATATATAGCTCGGAAACGACTGAACAAATAGAAGATATTTATACTATAATACACACAAACAAAACAACACACACATATACACGAACACACACAACACACACACAAACAAAAATCACAAAACATTTGTCTGGAGAAATAACAATCAGTAGAGGAGGAAACGAATCAAGCAAATCAGTGCTGGGATGTATCGGCCGACTTCTGACGGATATGTTCACGTACCATCTCTTTAAACACTAAACGAGTGGTTGCCATCTTGATATTCAGAGAGAGCGCATTCCAAAGAATCACCGCCTATACAAGGAATGAATTAAGCCAGAACGGTGAGAAGGATATCCCTGAATACGATTGTATGTGGAACGAAGATTTTTGTTATGAACAGAGCATAAATATTGTTTATGTGAATTCAGGTAAAAATGAGAAGTGGATTTGTCGAGAATACAGAACAACTGCCAGGGTCGCGAGATTGTTCGAAAGAGATACCGTGACCCTGGCACATAGGCAACTGAAGGAACACGGGTGGGTTTTAGACAGTAAAAGTCTGACACGCCCTCCCGCTCCACTCAGAGCGGCAGAAGTCATCTGATGATATCCCATCCAAAAAAAAAATCAGAACAACGTTGACAGAGCCCACATTTGTGAGCACCGATTGTGTTTTATGTTACCGAACTAAGTACTTGCTGCTCGGAACTACTCGAGGGATTTTTGTAAACAGTCACAGCATGTGTCGTAAAATCAACAACTATGAAAACAAAGGGACAACTTAATATACGTTCACGCTATAGAACTACCCCACAAGTAGATTAAATGCTGTGCGAATAAAATTATTTCTACAGGAATAAATATCAGGATTGAGGGTTACAAAGAGTTTCACTCCCCCGTAAGTAGGTTTATTTAATCAAAATGCGCATTTTGCTGCTCAATGCGAACCAATCCTAATTGAAGATGATTATGTCACATATTGCGGTGACATAGATCCCAAACCTGGTCGCTTTTACTAACAACAAACCCCAGCGGAATGTAGTGATGTCCTCATCACTAAATTCCACTGGTTGTTAAAGAATCCGGCCCTGGTCATCACACAATAGCCTACTACCGCCTACGACAAATCTCGGCACACTTGTACATAATGCTGATACCGCCGAGCTCCGTGACCGCACTGCCCCCTACGCCAGTGCTCGCTACGCCGCCCGTGGGACGAGCTTTTTCAAAAGCAAAGCGCATTATTATTATATCATATATTATATGATATAATAATAATGCGCTTTCCTTAATTGTTACATATAAAATACTTTATATATAATTCCGATTAAAAAGGTTTTTATCACGTTTGTCACGTTGCGTCATCATGAAGGCTGTAGTTTCTCTGAAAGAGGAAATTCGTTCTTTTGTCCAACAAAAACATGACTTGCAATGAAAAATCTCCCACCACTTTAACTTGGTGTATAAGATTTAAGACTTGAGCCAAGCCGTAAGTTATACATTCTCTGGCTATTTCGCGAATGTTTTTCTGATTTTTATAAATTTCGTAGTCACTACTCTATTTTTTCTGTAATTTCATGTGACACAATCTATAAAAGAAACAAATCTTTTGTTCCATCGCAAACAAGAAGTGGCGACCATGGCAGGACTGCACCGAGCACACGCGGGCCTATTTGCTGCTCAACCAACTTCCAACTCTAAATCAGGAGGAACCGGACGGAACCGCTACATCTGACTCGTCGCAAGATCTAACAATCTAAAGTAAGCTACCTTTAATTTCATATTTCCTAAATTTTTCCTCTTTTGTCTAAGTGACGCCATATGCTGATAAATTTGACATATGATGTAGTCAGCTCAAATTATCATAACAATAACGGAATGTTTCTGCACGTAATCGCGCTAGATAACGCCTACTCACTCTTTCAACCTATTCACCTATGTTATTTTTGGCCCGAGGACCATAGTTTAGTTATATTTTTACAAGCTTATTTTCAATGCATCCTCAGTAATCTTATGAATTAATAACTATGTCTAAGCTTGAGTGTGTGCGCCTAAGACCTATATATACCAAAACCTTGTTGTTTTTACTTGATGTTCAGTCGCAAATCTATACATTCCAGGATATCTACCTACGCTGAGTTCGTGACGTCGCGTATTGTTTGCGTGCCGCAGGCTGACTGCGCACCTACTTAGCGTCGTGCTTACTAGCTGTGTGACTCCTCACTAGCTTCGCTCCACGACCACCGGTCTCTACTGCACATCAGACGACGAAACGAGGAACGAACCGTACGGTACCTAAGTTCTTTTATTGTATTAAAAATTAATCACAGTGAAACAACGCTTAAAAATCCTATTGAACGTGGCTCCATCACGAGCTATATACATAGTCATTACAGGAAGTTATGAATGAAATATCATCGGCAAACAGTATGCACGCTATATTTTAGGGAGGTAGTTGATATAAATTGAAATAGAAAACTCCCGACAACACTACCTCGCGGAATCGAATTATGAATGCAAAGCCTATTCGTACGTGTTAGGTGGAATTCCCCGGTGTCATGATCCCAAAGTTCAATTTCTACGAATTGTTCTCGAGTTTGTTGGTAAGAGATGTAAAACACTCGAGATTTATTTTGCTGACGCCGCGCGATACCGCGTAGTTTGTGTACTTATTATAGTAGCATATTATCTATTATCTATACTTAATATTATGAAGCTGAAGAGTTTGTTTGTTTGTTTGTTTGTTTGTTTGATTGAACGCGCTAATCTCAAGAACTACTGATCCGAATCGAAAAATTCTTTTTGTGTTGGGTAGCCTATTTATCGAGGGAGGCTATAGGCTATATAACATCACGCTACAACTAAGAGGAGCGGAGCAGTAATGAAAAATGTTGCAAAAACGGGGAAAATTTATTCCTTTTGAGAGTTTCCGTTGCGTGCGCTGCGTAAACGGTTAAAGTAACGTAAAAATCATGTATAACGGAATTGTTCCTTTTAAAAAGTTCTAAAAAAAAGTCCGCGACAGCATATGTCTATCTTTTAAGGTTGACTCACTATAACTCAAAAGGAGCGAGCAGCAACGAGCAGGCAAATCGATGCGACGGGAAGGGTCAGGGGAGCAAAAATTTGACGCGGACGAAGTCGCGGGCAGAAGCTAGTTATAATATATAGCAGCTTATACGTTGCTCATTTCATGTAAAGTTTGATTCTGAAAGCGTTTTTGTTATAACTAGTGGTCGCCCAGTAGTCGAAATTCGACCATAATTCGTTTAAAACTTATTATATCTCTAAAGTACTATGATTTAAAAAAAATATTAGCTTGCTGGACTCCTACTCCACATAAATTTTGACTTTTCCAATTTTCCTACTCCTGCGTTCACCGTAAAAAGGGGTTCGTCGTAAAAAGGGGTACCTACAAAGTTTTTGCTTCACTTAAAATACATAGATTTAAAAGTTAGGTATTTATTGTGTAGTCTTATACGTATGATGCTAATATCGTGGATCTTTGGTTTCGAAAAACATTTTGGCATTCTTCTAAACATTTAACTTATCACAAACGTTATAAACGCATTTGCACATTGCTCTTTCGTAAGTTTTTGATGGCGTGGTTACAAGTGCAATGAGGTGATCATTATTTGAATCTGCCCTTTCTTTCTTTTGTGAATAGGTTTTGTTACAGTTTTTTTTAACGCACCTGGGTTTACGCCTTCAGAAAATGATTGATAAATTAATAGATAGAATGGTAATGTCAGTTCCTCAGCACACGTTTAATCCGTCTAAACAATGACTAAATTTTCCTTTTAGGTTCTTTATTTTATTTTTTATTTCTTGCGTTGTAGGTGACTGTAAAAAATCGGTTGAGCCGTTTAAAAGTTGTGGGGGGGAAAGTGGGGAAGAGTAACCGAATGTCAGCAAATATACTCGAGTGGGATCTCAAATGAAAGCGCACTAAAAGAGAATATTGATGAATTAATCGAAGTGTTCTTAGCTTCATTTGATTCTACATTATATTAAGTATCTACCTATAAAAAGTACAAAACAAAAAATTAAATTAAAAATTTTAAAAACCCCCGACACAAAAACCTAATTTCCCTTTAAAAAGTAAAAAATAATAAAAAATAACTCAATGTTAAAGTACCTAAGAATGTATTAATAATTCAAAAAAAAATACGCCGCGTTGGGGTACCGCGCGCACAGCGCTTTCATTTGAGACCCCACTCGAGTATATTTGCTTACATTCGGTTAATCTTCCCCACTTTCCCCCCCACAACTTTTAAACGTCTCAACCGATTTTCATCAAACATCTCTAAGAACACTCGCAGATAAGTCACCTTTAATACATATTTTTTTTAATTGAAATCGCATCATCCGTTCGGGAGCTATGATGCCACAGACAGACAGACACGTCAAACTTATAACACCCCTCTTTTTGCGTCGGGGGTTAAAAAATAGTGTCCTCTATTTGTCGGAGCAGAGGCCGCGCGGAACTGAGTCCACCTTGCTTGTTCTAGTGATGGGAAAAAATTATTGAATGTGTTATGCACTTGTTTGGGATCGGCCGGAAGTATATAGTCAATGTTATGTTTAGTTGTATCTCAGACCGATTTAATTATTTTCCACATCGATTTAGTTTTGTTTTGTAGTTGAGATCTACTGACTAACTGTTTTAATACGTCGTTAGTGTAAGAGTGGATTCTTAACAACCGTTTATTTTTGCGTGACATTTTATGCTTCTTGCCAACCTTTGGTTTTTTCTTATTGCTTGACTTAGTTTTATGGTTTTTTTGCAGTCATTTCATATTTTGAGTAAAAGATTTTCGAATGAGTTGTAATTTTCATTGAAGGGTTTTCCCAAGCTTATATTAAATTCGAATAAAGTTTGAATGCCTTAATTTACCCATGGATTTACAATTAAAATACGTTTTTAAGTGTTTAAGTATCGTATTTTTAAGTTTACTACTATTCCTTTATTATAGGAAAAACCGTAATCGTGCAAATGATTAATTATTCAGTTAGAGCCAAAGTTTATAAATACTAGATCAAGACAGATTGAAGTGGATTTAGTCAGTTTCGTAAAATCCTTCTGAACTGACGTCGCCTACTCCTCTGTGATAAATTTCATTTTCGTAGGTCCAGTAGTTTTGATATTTCGCGATTTAGTGGGTGAATGTATGAATGGGTGAACCTTTCGCTTTTACACTGATCATACAATTTATACTGATGCGTCAATGTCTAGTAATGAATTTAGTGTCGTCGTTTTATATTAATTTACAAATGCCACGATGGAACTTAAAGCGGATTCTATTCTAGTCACCAAAACAAATAAGTAAACAGGATCGTCGGATACAGTTCAAATTCAGTAAGAAACCGATAAATATTTTCGAAAAATTTTATTTGGAAAACGGACATATAACTTTAAATACAAGTGCATTCGTAATGTTTTATATATAAATTGTATACTAATGTTGCAAACATTTTAAAAGAAGAACGGTGGACTTTCTTGCCCATTCTTCTCCATACGAATCTACCTTTTTGAAAGAGTGACTAGAATCAATTCTATTTTAATTTAAATGTTGATGTTCAAAAGTGCCTTTTTGATATACATATTCGTAAATGCTTTGACTTGACTTGACTTGACTAATGGGTTTAGTCACCAAATTGAAAGCTACTTAATTGTAGTCGTTAATCGGTTAATCGATACAGTAGAATATTCATATATATATATATAATTCTACTGTACGTGTGTATGTCACTGAACTTCTCCTAAACGGCTGGACCGAATTGAATGTTTTTTTTTTTGTATGCGTTTGGGTGGCACCCTGGATGATTTAGATTTACTATTGGACCCGGTAGGTGGCGCTGCTATCGAGTTCTAGGAAACAGGACAACGTCTATACGGTCAGCTAGTAAGGTTATCAAATTCAAAGTCCTGAGTGACTGACTGATATATCAACGCACAGCCTAAACCGCTAGTCCTAGAGACTTGAAATTTGGAGGGTGTGATTTTTGTGATAAGGTATCCACTATGAAATCCCTAGGAGGGTGAAATGGGGAGTTGAATTTTCTGTGTAACTTTTTATTCTCTGGGTCGGATAAGACAAAGCTTGCAGTGCGATAAGACATTGTTTACATGGATTAACACATAGGGTACTTTTAATCCTGGTAGTACGTTTCTGAGGGAAATTTTTCGACATCCACGCGGGCGAAGCCGCGGGCAGTAGATAGTATTTTACAATAGTTTGCATTGGAGCACACACAATTTTTTTTAAGAGTATTGTACGTGATTGTGGTACATAACAGCGTCCTTGCTGCTCCTGCTTCGGAAGCAGCCAGGATGCGAATTTACAAAGGCTATACTATTTTAGTCAGACTCTAATCAGTGAGCTTTTGTTTCTGAATATTACTCGACAATACCTAGTCTATCTCAGTAAAAAAAAAATTGACTCAAATAGACTAGCTTTTTGTTTTGATATTTTCAAAGAAAATGCACGGACAAAATCAAGTACCATTTCAGTCACGCGTGGACGAAATCCCATCCATGGTTAATACCCCGATTCAGAGTACCCCGACTCGGATAGGTTAGGTTAGAAGGCTAAGGCGGGAGCGAAGCGGAGCGGAGCTCCCGCCTTAGCCTTCGTGGTTATTTTTTTTTAAACCACCTAGAAAAAGGAGCCTCGCGAAGCGGGGCTCCGTCTACCTATCTTAGCGCAGGTGGCAATCAGTTACATACATATTAATTTTGAATACATATTAATCAAATAGATAAGCTTCAATTATAGGTTGATAGTTACATGGCAACTATTATCATTTTAATTGCTCGTTTCTATTATGTATTTGATAAACAAAAATAAAACGAATTAACAAACGAGAAGTACTTTTATTAGGTTAGTACTTTTAAAGAACACTACCGTAGGGTAGTACTTTTAAAGAACACTACCCACTTGTTGCGAGTATAAATTTAAAAATATCACGCCAAAAGCTTAGCTATTCGAGTGATATGTATTATATAGAACTAGATTTTGTCCGTGCATTTTTTTTGAAAATATTAAAGCAAAAAGCTAGTCTATTTGAGTCAGTTTTTTTACTGAGATAGACTAGGTATTGTTAAGTAATATGCATAAACAAAAGCTCACTGATTAGAGTCTGGCTCGTGACTGAAATAGTATAGCCTTTGTAAATACGCAGCCAGGATGCTGTACAGGCTCGTCAACATTGATATTAATCGCAAAGGTAGTGTAAAATACTGCCAGGGTCGCGAATTTGTTCGAAAGAGTTATCGTGGCTCTAGCACAGGTAACTAAAGGAACACGGGTGAGTTTTAGTCAGTAAAAGTCTGACACACCCACTCACTCCGCCCAGAGCGGGATAAGTAATTTGATGATTTCCCACAGAAAAAAAAAGAGGTAGTGTAAGCTAGTTTTTAGTTGTGCAGTAACGTGTAGTAGTATGTAAAGTCGATCTCTGTAGCAAAATAACCTATTCCTACGGGTTATCAGAAAGCAAATCTGTCGCCATGAGTGGCACGTTCGTAATTTTATAGACGGTGTCCCAGAAGTCGACATGAAGTTGGAATCGGGTAATAGTTGTAAAAAAAAATATAAAACGTACGTTATGAAGACGGAGAGAGTCGTCACTATCTGTCTCGCTCACACTTCGTAAAACGGGTCTCTCCGTCTCTGTTACGCTAGCGTCACTATCTATCTCGCTCGCACCTCGTTAAACTACTCTCTTCGTCTCACTCAAACTAGATCATTTAGTTACGTCTTGATGGAAGCCTTGATTGGAACTCTAAAATCATTTAATCTTATTCTATATATTATGATAAATGAGTTTATCTATATATTAATACGTGAAGCGAAAACTTTGGATCCCTTTTTACGAAAATTGGGCGGACGGAGGAGTATGAAATTTCGCACACTTATAGTTTATACAGAGAAGAAGTGACGAATGCTAATATTTTTTTAAATTATGCGTAAAAATACATTATTTTCAATAAATAACCCGTTACACACACTAATATTCATTACCGTGTATTCATGTCTTTAATATTTTGTGTACATAGTCTTACTGAATGTAAAGTATAACCATAGGTAATAAATTAATTTTATAGATATATATTTCATTTTTAAAATCTATGATCATATCGAGAACATTTGTCTTTAATATTATTTGTATTAGCGACGATAGGAATTTAGTTTAGATTTATAAGAAATATTTTTTGTAGTTTTATGGGGAGTGTCAAGTATGGTTTCCCATACAAAACTTAGTGTCGTGTGCAAACTGTAGAGGTTGTAAGCCTCACGATTGTACAGGCTGGTCATAGATTGTACAGGCTGGTTATAATTATGACATTTTGAACTGTCATAATTAATTAAAAATAATAGGGAAAATTCTATAAAAACAGCAAATTTCCGTGATAATTCATTCCAAATCCAGCAGTTAAGAAGTATTAAGAAAATAAAGAAGAGAGTCCTGAAGAAGTATTGTTTACTCATTACACCTACGTCCTGGTCTTGGCCATCACCATCCCGCCAGCGAACCCTCTCCACAGTAGTGCAGCGTCAACATTTGTCTATAGTCTTACTGAAAGTCAAATATCCACATTTTTTTTTATTACATATTTATATTTATTATTACATTTTTTTTTTTTCATTTAATAATGTATTTCTATTCAAATGAAGTACGGTCGAATTTCGACCAATGGGCGATCACTAGTATCTTTAAACGAGCAATTCTTGTATATATATATATATAATCTGAATCTCGGAAACGGCTCCAACGATTTTCATGAAATTTAGTATACAGGTGGTTTTGGGGGCGATAAATCGATCTAGCTAGGATTCACTTTTATAAAATGTCGTTTTATTCGTGTTTTCAATGACCAACTTTATCGATAATCAACTTGAACATAAACTTACTATCTTAAAATCCTTTACCAAAAATACCGAGCAAAGCTCGGTCATCCAGATATTTGTACAAAATTTAGGAAAAAATCTAGCAAATAGGGATTCTATTTTGCAATGCACCCATTTTTAAATTTCGTGTAGTTCATTTTTCCTTTCAGTACTGCCATTCAAAGTTGAAAGAAACGTTAATTTTGAATAGCTGGTTGGATAAAAAGGAACATTTTCATCCAAGCATTGTTGCAATGCTATAGTTGAATTTAATTTGCAGTTCTTTATGGGTGAACTCTTCTGTTAATAATGTTTTAAGTATTTTATTCTGGCTGGCCTGTTAGTCTAGTGGTTAGTGACCCTGACTGCTAAGACGTGGGTGCGAATCCCACCCAGGACAAATCGTTGTGTGATGAGCACAATCATTTGTTCTGTGTCTGGGTGTTATTTATCTATAATGTGTCTATGTATTTGGAAATATATAAGTATATTTATCAGTTTTTTGGTTGCCATAGTACAGGCTCTGCCTAGTTTGGGATCAGATAACAGTGTGTTAATTGTCCAAAGATATTTATTTATTTATTCTGAAATAGCAAGATTTATAAAGTGAAGAAGATCATAATTAGTTTTTTTTTTTTTTGTTTTGTTCATTTTATTTTGTTTTAAGCATAATTTTATATAGGTTCGAGAGAAGGTTGTATATTTTGTCTAAGTAAGTTTTAGACGTTCTTTCATAGCTAATAATTTCATATGTGATTAGTGACTCTACGAGTGCATTATAGAAGTTTAGTTATATTGTAAGAGGTACTTTATATTTAATTATTTATTATGGCCCATTGGTCAGGCTGTGGATAATGGTGATGAGACGCGCCATTAAAATTAACCTTTGCTAGAGATCCAATTGCAAAGAGTATTCAATTTTTCCACAGTTGAGCACAGTCAGTGCCAATAAAAATTAAATCATTGATTTAAATGTAATTGGAAACCTGCTTTAATTTTTAATAAACCGTTTTGAACCGCAGTTTCTTTTAGAGAGGAATATTTCGACGGTCCCCACGTCAATAAAAACATGTCAAAAGATTCCATTTTTGACATGTCTCTATGTACGTAGGGACCTTCGATTTATGAAACCCGTGACCCATAGAATTGAGAGATGAACCAATAACCGAACTATCGTGCAACGACTCAACCAAATGTAGGCAAAAAATTAGACCCGCGACCCCGAGATCCATCCTAATGGCTCAAAGAAACATCCGTTAAGTGATTCCTTTATTCAGACATCTTCAGCAAAATGCAGTACTGTTTTATATTGTACTAGTGATCGCCCATTGGTCGAAATTCGACCGTGCTTCATTTGAATAGAAATACATTATTAAATGAAAAAACGTATATAATAACGAATATAAAAAAATATGGTTATATTTGACATTCAGTAACAATATAGATAAATAATATTAAAAACAAATATTCTCGTATGATCATAGATTTAAAAAATGAAATAGGTTATATAAAATATCTATAAAATTAATTTGTTACCTATGGTTATACTTGCCATTCAGTAATAGTTAGGGAGCTGGCGAGCAAAATTTCGATATGATCAGCACACAAAGCAGACGTTATTAATAGTGATAATTATACCCTAAGAAACATCAAGGACCTCGTCTGCCACCATGATGGCGCTGCGTTGTAAATCTACAGCGTTTCAACAATGTTTAAAGAAAAGGTGTGCTATATTATGCGCACACGTCTGCCTCTGGGGCTGATGATCACAGTCATCCTGGAAACAGAAAGAATCGAAAAGGCAGACATCCAGGGCTCTGACTTTTGTAGTATTCATTTTTTACTTTCGTGGTGTCTCTCTTTTATTTAGGAATATGAGTGAGAACGGTACCTCGACCTCGACCTTTTCCGTATTGTGAAACTAAATGTATAGAGCGTATATCTATATACAGCCTCCCCTTTCATTTTGCACGCTTTACCTCTCTCTCGCTCTCAGGCACTTTCACACGTCATTGTTCAAAATCTACGTATTTTACACAAATAAAATGTGATTAAAAAAAGTTAAAGACTATTCCTATCCAGATCCTAATCCTATTCAGATTACAATCAAGCATGCAATAAAAAAAAATACTTTTTGATTAAAGTTCCAAGCGCATTTCGTTTCTGCTTGGCATTGAGAAAAAATATGATTGCATAGATTTCAGCTCCAGAAGTTTAATCGTTACCGTGAGTTTAGAGGATAATATTAAACAAAATTATAAGAATAAAACTATAAATAATAACAATAATCCCATACAATACCCGCTGTCCCTTGATTCTGTGAATTTCAAAAAGTTATACAGCTGAAAATCAGCTGAAATCATGTTGTTGTGGCAACAAAGAGTCTGCCACATGTTTTTCGAATCCACAGAGTCATATTGAATCGAATGGGCGCAATGAGAACCGCGTGCAAATGACTTAGTAGAGCTTTTTTTAGCATTTTTACAACTCCGTCCCATGATAATGCAGAGTCCTGAATGACTGCCTCTTCGATTTTCTTCGTTCACAAGATGATTGTGACCATGAACTCTAGAGGCATACATGTGCAAATGATTTAATACCCCGATTTTTTTAAGCAACTTCAATCCGCTGTAACGCGAAAACGCAGCGACATAGGACCTTAATTGATTGGACCAAATCGATTCGTAATGATTTAAACTGCAACCCACCTCGACGTGAAACGTGTCCAAATCATATACCGAAATGCTCGCCAGCTCCCTAACTATAAGACTATAGACACAAAATTAAGACAGATATTGTCGATTGGACCATAAACAAAAGAATATTTATGCATGTGTGTATTAAATATATGGTAATCAATATTAGTGTGTGTAACGTGTTATTTATTGAAAATAATATATTTTTACGCATAATTTTAAAAAAATATTAGCATTCGTCACTTCTTCTCTGTATAAACTATAAGTGTGCGAAATTTCATACTCCTCCGTCCGCTCAATTTTCGTAAAAAGGGATCCAAAGTTTTCGCTTCACGTATTAATATATAGATGATATTTATTACACAACAATAATGATTAAATATGAATGCAATAATTACTTAATAAATCGTCACCTAAATTTTCAGGATATTGTTATCACCAGTATCTACCTAACCCGTTCCCAACTATTTGGAGTTAGCTTCCAGTCTTAACGGATGCAACTGAATACTAGCTACATGGAGCGACTGCTTATCTGACCTCCACAATCTAATTATTGGGTAATGTGATACGATGTTACGAGATATTGAGGGGTCTTAAAATGAATGATCATTTTGCGTAGAGGATGACCTCTACGGACCTACCGCGGCTATCGTGGATCAACCTCATCGATCGACCCGTGCGGCTGTGATCATTTATTTTTATTACAGGAAATTGACATATATCGCGAAATGCTGTAATCTTCACTAAAAAATATTTGGAGAGCTATTCTGATATAATACCTAATGTGTTTTTGAAGTGAAAACTTCTTTAGCGGCGTTGTGCACTTTTTTTGTAATGGGTAAAAAATGTTAAACTCGCGTCAGGACACGTGACCCTGATCGAAAATTTGTAAGACGGACGGAGAGTGAATTTTCTGAGAGATAAACTTTTTAATGTAATATAAATTGTCATGTTTGTGTACGATAGCCCAATAAATAAATATTGTATTCTACCACATAAATGAGAGTACTTTTATACTGATGATTAAAGCAATTCGTGCAAAATTATTGCCTAACCATTCCAAAATATCAAAAATGCACAACGTTAATATTCAAGTTTTCACTTCTGCCGGCACTCCCGGAGTGCAAGCCGTCGTTTTTTTTTTTTCTTTATAATGTAACACAAACGTTTAACTGTCGTCATTAATGTTTTATATTTTCCCTTTATTAAATTCGTAACCACATCCTTAAATTTGCAATAATAATTAAGTTTTACAAACTACACTGCCGATCCCTCATTACATTTATAAAAGTACTCTGTTCTGTTCGAGACCCGAACCCGCGAACCATAGGATAAAATTAAGAAGACCAGTTTAACCAGATCGAACCAATATTATTCGTAAATAGGAAAGTTCCGAGCAGGAATCGGAAGAAATGCCAACCTCTTTGAGGAGTGGATAGAGAGGCGTCACGGCGTCCTCACCTTCCGCCTGACGCAGGTTCTCACCACGCATGGGTGCTTCGGTGGGTTCCTGTTCAAGACAAAGCGGGAGGATATTTCCGGGTGTTTCCAATGCGAGGATCGTCTGGAGCACACGGTGGAGCATACTGTGGAGGTGTGCCCTGCCTGGGCGGAGCACCGCCGTGTCCTCGTGGAGGCGATCGGCGGCGGCGACCTCTCGCGTCCGGCCCTGGTGCGAGCCATGGTACGGAACGAGAGGGCATGGGAAGCCGTCACCTCCTTCTGCGAAGCAGTAATGCTCGCGGGGCGGGGCGCGAGAGGGAGTGGCAGTCTCTGCGCCCTCACGTCCCTAGCCGCCGCAGGAGGAGACGCCCCGGGCGTCAGGAGTCCATAGCGGACTCCCGGCCACCGTAGGCGCGAGCTTGCGGGTGGCGAGCAATGGGTAGCTCGCCGCCCGGTATGGACCAAGCTCGGGTTGACGGCGCGTAGTGTTCCACGCGCGCCTCTAAGAGATGTCAGCAGCGCTGAAGGGGTCTGCTAGGACCGATGCCTGCCGCAGTCGCGTGATTGTGCGAAAGAGATACCGTGACCCTGGCACATGGGCAACTGAAGGAACACGGGTGGGTTTTAGTCAGTAAAAGTCTGACATGCCCTCCCGATCCGCCCAGAGCGGGAGAAGTCATTTGATGATTTCCCATCCAAAAAATAAAAAAAAACCCTTACAGTACCCAAATAAAAGTACGAACGGCAATTAAAAAATATATATTAGTAAATTCCGTTAATTCCTGAAATTTACGATCGAATAATAATATCAGAAACGTACCTACGCAATAATCGCGCTTTAACCGTTTATAAGACGGCTCATACAAAGTGGCCAGTAAACTGAACAGTGAAGAGTGAAGAAGTGACCGTCCCCTTCAAGGTCCTAGGTACCTTGAAGTGACTGGCCACCCTTTATAGGACGGCTCATACAAGCCAGTAAACTGAAAAGTGAAGAGTGAAGAAGTGACCGTCCCCTTCAAGGTCCTAGGTACCTTGAAGTGACTGGCCAGTTTACTGGCCACTTTGTATGAGCCGTCCTATAAAGGGTTAAATTCAAAAAACTCTTATAACGACACTGCCTCATTGATCTAGCGCTCTACTGCTGAACACGAGGTCCTCGATTTTTCTATTTTTAGAATTTTTCAATAGCAGCCCGGAGTATTCCATCGGACTTCAACATAACTAGCGAAATGTGGGTATGCTATAGGTACACTTCTGTCCAACCCTTCAGAAAAACAAGGCGTGATACTATGACTATCTCTTTGAACTGAAATTAATTAGAATAACGAAGTCGCGACCTATCTGCGACGCAAATGTACAAGTAAGATAATTTCAGAATTGTTTAAAAAAACAGTACCCTTTAATAGGATAGTAAATTAATAACGACGCGTTACTGTTAAATAATTCCGACCGGCCTCCAAATATAAGATCAGCTACCGAACTAACCGAGAAAAATCGATATTAAAATCTTACCTCCAGGACAGTGCATGTCCGATAGCCAAACTCCTTTCTGTGCTGAAAATCTCCTGAACCACCTGAAAAGTGCTGTAAAATAAATAATCTTACCTTAATTTCCTGTAGGAGCCAGCAGCCGAAGGCCAGTTCAGTAAATGGAGACGAAGTTATTAGATGCGCGGCGCTTTTGGTAGTGGAGTGGTTCAAAGAATTCCTCCAGAATAAATAATTTATTCGAGGACCGGATATTCGCCAGAACGTTAGTTAGGAACTAGCGCTCGAGTGCAAATGCGGCACTAGGAGCCGCCGCGCTTGCCGCAGCGGGCTGCCACCCCTCTCCCTCCCGCGCTACCTACTTCACCCCCGCCTGAAAATCTGCTCTGTAAAATATATTTCCACCTATTGGACGATTGAAACGCTGGAATGAAATAACTCTGCTTTATACGCTGCAGGCTAATCAATAAAGGAATCAATTAGGTCGTAGCGAGCAACGAGCCTTTGACATTTAGCAGTAATTTAATTATAATAGTTGTCTATTTTTTATTAAATGTGATATGAAATCAAAGTAAATAAAGCCAGACCTACCATGAACGAGTATTTGATTTAAATTGAACAATAAATATTTTTCGTTGTGAAAGTACCTTGTTTTTACTATTACCTGCGTGTAAAAGAGTGCGTATACAAGAACTATGATTAAGTGGGGACATTAAAGGTTTTAGTACATTATTTATCATAAAATATATGTATTTTTTACGAAGATTTAAAATATGGAAACTTTGCCACGCATTATCTGTGTAGCCGGTGACCAAGTGGTGTAATATAAAAAAAAATATGCCAAAAACGGGAAGGATATGACAGGACTCAGCGCTGACATTTTTTACAACGATTATGATGATAATAATGATAAATTTAGAAACAGAAGCGACTAAATAACCTGTGATTGGTCGGAACAAAGAATTGTAGGCGTTGTTCTGTCCAATCAGGAATAGAAGGAACCGCCTTCTTAGCGGTAGAAAGGCGAAAATGAAATGTCCGTTCTCCGTTATATGGTTGCTATTAGATTGCTGTTCCCAGACGTAAATGACTTTTGATTTAAGAAGTTTCTATGTTAAGATGTTTGTTACTTAATCACTCAAAAACGGCTGAATGTTTGCATTATAACCAAGATTAACACATAGGATACTTTTATCCCGGTAGTCCGTGCCCGTGAGATAATTTTTGATATCCACGCGGACGGAGCCACTGGCTTAAGCTAGTGTCAAATAACAGTGGTCAAATAATGTTGAAACCTCATTAAACTTGATATAATGTTATTAAGGCTCCTTTAAGCAGGAGCGACGCGACAGCGCAGCGCGAATCTCGTAGAACAGATTCAGTAAAGAATGTTCGACAAAAGTCGCGTCGCGCTGTCGCGTCGCGCCTGTCTGCGGGAGCTTTTAGTTACTTAGTTGACCTCAAACATTCAAAATATTGTGTTTCAGTGCTTTATTCTATGTTACTAAGTGATTACAATATGATGAGAAAATTATGTCAAAGAAGTATGTAAAAAAACACATAATTGGGAAACAGTCAATAGACATTTACATAGTTACGCCGTTTACGAAAGGTAGAAGTCAAATGTGCAGAAGGAATTATTGCTAAAATTCCTTGTCTTCAACGTAGTTGGACGTGAGTTTGCAAGTGACTTTGGCAACTGTTTATTAAAACCCGTTTGTAAGACTTGCCTGCTAGTTTAGTTTATTTTAATTTGGGTAAAACAATTTAATTTTACTATGTGTATTTATACTATGGAAATCGTTCCTCATATTGAAAAGTTCTAAGTTCTTGCGAACCACTACCCATTCACAAAATGTTCATTATGTACAAAAAGTATATTTTTTATTACTATCGCCTATTTTCCAGATGTTTATAATTTCAACCATAGGTAAACAATCACTCGGTCGAAGCATCCTCGGTGACCCTTTGGCTGAGGCAACTCCTCGATAAGATTATCGTTCCATTGAACTATTTATAATCAATAGTGATCACCAACTGGACGAAATTCGACCACAATTCATTAAAATTTTAAGCTCGAACGTTATAAGTGTGTATATACCGGTATGTGTGTCAAACTCATGAATATAATGTTTTTGGTTCTTAAATTCTTATGCATTAAAAAATAAAATATAAGCTTTATGCATTCCTTATGCATAAAAACTTCAACAGTGGCAAAAATCATACTCATTCGTCCGCGTAGTTTACGTAAAGATGAGGGATCTTTACGTAAACTACGCGTAAACTTTACGTAATTTACGCACACATAGATTTCCCTTCAGGTGTAAATATAGAGATAAATAAATAGTTCAGTTTTCATCAATAGACAGAGTGCTAACTTTGGTTGTGGCAATTCCTCAGTGGAGTTATTATTGCACTGGATATCTTAGTAAAGAAATAAATTAAAAACTATGCGATGTTGGGATTTTTGATACACGATTTCACTTTGAACCATTTGAATTATATTTGAACCCTCAGTCCCGTTCACTGGATTTTCTGAGCAACAATAAAATTAAATTGTCTAATGACAGTATGAGCACGCATCATAGGCATTTCTGTAATCGTATACAGCCATGTACATAGGCTGTAGTTCAGATTAATGACATCCTGTTCGTGGCTCACAGAGAGTTGATGTTGGAAATAGTATTGTGTGCCATGCATAATTCTACTGAAGGCCTAATATAAATGGATCTCTATTGTCTAAGATAATAAATAATTTCATTTTTAATTTAATATGCGTTTCAGTACACGATCATGAGTGTTTCTCACTAACTATTACGTCACTGAGTTTATCATTATTACTGGCCAAGGTTTCCGTTATTGATGTGAGCTCCTGTTAGCCATATCCTCGAAAATGGCAACATAAAGTTGAAACAGAAATTTTACTGCAATGTATCGAGATAATTAAATACAGTGAGAGAGCTCTCAACACAACGTTATAAAAGCTCTGAAGCACTACATCAGAATTAATAAAATTGCGCTTTTCGAGTGCAAGCGATTGCTCGTGAATGGAGGAAAATTGAAATTGAAATTGAATATTAGTTTCTATGTAGACTTACTATTACAACGTCGAAGGTAGCTGAGCTTTTAAAAAGTACTCCAGACTACAGAACTTATTATTTTTTCTCTCCGTTTTAACTTGTTCCTCCACAACTGCTTGTGGAGATTTCTATCCAAATCAATTAAATTAAATATCATTTGATTACCCAAATACCCTGTTTGTGTGAATGGGGTATATGCTTATTAAATGATTTAACAATTATAAAACTAACAGTACTAACCAACAATAGTGTTTAAGTAATATTTTCGGGAACGCACTCAACGTAACACAAAGTCAGCATTCAAGATTTGAAAAAAAAAGTTCTGTTGAATTACTATCCTGACCATTCGTATGGAACACGCTCGCGTCCTTTACCTCAATATTTACGCGGTCTCAATAATCGGACGTCATGCCGTTTAGTAGTGCATGACGTCCAAATGGGTACCAATTTAACAATTCTTTACCGTCTGCACATCGCTTTCGTTAGGTTAGCGGTGCCTCCTTCGCTGCTTTCGCTCGAATCCTTTTTTTTTTTGGTCTCGAGGTGGAAATCCTCATGGATGTCCTCCGCTTTGGGGTGGGCGGAGGGGTCTGTCAGACTCTTACTGACTAAAACTACCCTGGTGTTCCATCCCACACCTACGTCGGGGACCACGGGAACCAATATGTCTTTCGCGATCCCCGACTGGTGCCGGCCGAGAGAAACTGATCTTGCTTTTCCGTTTGATGCAATTCTGTTTATTTTTTTTATTCCGAGCAACGCTGTGTGTGTTTTGTTAGTATTTTTTATTTAAAACACATGAATAGAACCTTGTTTTACACACGACTCACGACTGTTTATGCGAACAAAGGCTTACGATTTATTTTATTTTTTAATTGCACATTTCGTTTTTCTTAGCGACCGGCAGGATAATTACGTAGTACAGACGCCAACACATCAAGCTACTACAATCTGTCAGATTTCTTTGATAGATTTTCGACTTTATTTCTATAGCATTAGGTTCAAAGTTCATTGGGAAAAATTGACAGTTTCTGGTAGCTTGACCTGGTGGCGTCTGTACAATAACGGTAAAAATGCCTTTCATTTTGACGTTTGAACAACATTAATTGTGTTATTTCCGACAAAGACGACCCCCTACAAAATGTTAGGAAAAAGCCATTCAGCGAATTATTATATTAAATAGAATTAGTAAATAGTAAGTACACAGTAACTTGCTAATTGAAAAAAGAAAAAAGTAAAGGCCATGTTGTATAGATAAAGCCATTTTAGGTAGATGTTAGTATTATGTAGTAGGTGCGGTCAGAAGTTTTTATACTATCTAACAGTATTCCCATCAATCACAACGAGTTTCAATTCATATTTTATGGTTGAGAAACGTCATATTTTCGCATAGTAGACAAGGCGTCCTCCCGATTTAGCTGGACTGTCAAATGTCTTGATATATCTTTATATATATTATACTGTACGTGTGTATGTCACTGAACTCCTCCTAAACGGCTGGGCCGTTTTTTTTTTTTTTTTGTATGGGTGGCACCCTGGATGGTTTAGATTCACTATTGGACCCGGTAGGTGGTGCTGCTATCGAGTTCTAGGAAACAGGACAACGTCTGTATTGTCAGCTAGTAATTATATAAAAAACTTTTTAACAAAAAAAAAATAACTGTCGAAAAAAATCAATGAACAAAGATATAGAAATAATAAAATCTTGTTTGGCGCCGACTCAGAATTACTTAGGCTTCTTATTTTTTGCTTTTCAGTATTTTCGACGGTTATTTTTTTTGTTAAATAGTTTTTTTTTGTGGCTATAACCTACTAATTACTACATGCTTGCAAAATCGGACTATTCTGTAAGAAGGATATATTCTGCATTTCAATCATTGAGTGAACAATCAATCATCCCCTGTTTTCCTACTCTTAGAGTTGGATTTTATTTTCCTAATTTATATAGGATCAGTTTCGGGGTGTATACTTACCAATAAAAAAAGAATTATCAAAATCGGACCGCTCTGTAAAAAGTTATGCGTGGTCATACATAAAAAAATATACACGTTGACTTGAGAACTTCCTCCGTTTTTTTCGTCGGTTAAAATTACCCACAATCATTATGCACCAAATCCTTGTCGCAGGTTCTGTTCAAGCTGCGACAAGGACTTAAAGACAACTTTTAAGAAAGGGTTTTTAGAATTGGAACTTGGTGTAGTCGATGTGCTTTTATTTATATTTTAGCAGTAACTTTAAAAATATGAATATCCTGACTTCAACATAAAAATAGCTATATCTCTAAAATTGCCGATTTATTTTTGCACTTTTCAATCAGCATTTTACAGGCTATATTGTTTATATGGGGGCTATTTCAGGCAAATTGTACGAACTGATTTTTCCTACCATTTTGAACGGGGTCCTATTTCGAGCATATGAAGTAATGTATTAGCAACATCCTTCGAGCTGATTCAGATTGAGATGGGATAGTTTATTTTGCAATTCGGGTGCTGCTTTCAATTAATTCCTTCCCAGTAAGTTATTTTTTACGTGTGCTGTTAGACAGAATGTCCATGTGATGGATTCTTTATCAAATTTGAATCATTTTTAGTTCACCTATGTATACTTATTAATTTATGAAGCCAAGGAACAAATTAATATTGACGCTACGATGCCGTGTTGCCATCGCTCCTCCGCTGACCTTCATGCTCGCTGACTTAGTATTGATCAAGGCACCTGATTATAGTCATCCTAAAAATATACACACACATCACACACACACATTCACCACACACACACACGCACACACATCACACACACACATTCATCACATTTTTCTATAATTTTGAATCAATGTTAAGGCTGACTGTACAAAGCCTCACATCTGTCCCCACACTCGTACAAAACTAATATAAGTTGGCCACTTATACTACTGAAATTCCAAGCAGCCATTCGCGCACCCCTCAAAATTCCAGAGCCCGTATTATCGGTCCAGCGCTATTTTACGCTCGCAAAATTTCGTACACAGAAGTGTATAGATAGTAATGTAACATTATTGGTTCGTTGAAGTCAACTTGTTTATACAGTGCGATATTTTTACATTATAAATATACCTATTTATATTACAACAGAACGAAATAGGCCATAGTCCATTTTTATTATCAATCGGAATAATACGCGTAATTTCCAGTAGATGTATCACTGTGCTACAGCGCGGCGTGGCTAGAGTTTACGGGATCTACGGCGTAGCAAGACATTACGGCGTAGCTAGAGTCCACGATAGCTACGCGATACGAGCTACGTAGTACGTAGCAGTCTGTATGTAAAATTACGCGCTACGTGAGTTCGTAGAGCTACGCGCTACGTGGGGTCGTAGCACGCATTGCTTACGTGCTTTCTGCTTTAGCCGCATCATTGAGTTTAGTTAAAAGTAGTATACGGAAGACAATTATTGTTTTTAGATTTCTTGGTAAATCCGTACTTACTACGCATACGGATAATTCATTGACTGTAAAAAAACTGACAGCAGTTTCACGTTCCATATGACGTATTTATGGTAATACCGATAATTTTTATTGGTATCGTTTCCAGACGTAAAAGGATTACATTTTTCAAATAATTATAAAGATTTATCAATAGATCATAGACTAACGGACTTCTATTGCTACAAATATTTGAAAAATCCGTTTGGTCAACAAAGTAAGATACACACTAAATATTGTTGGATTTTTTTATTTAATGGCGTTGGAATTACGAATGTATTACGCAATAATCCTGCAGTACGTTCATTTTTCTATACACGCGTAAATTCATTTGTGTATACTGTAAATGATGTGGTGAGGTTTGATGTGCACCTTCGTAGATGTTCTTATACAGGGCAGCGCACAAATCGTAAGCACATCTTCTCTTCTGTTCAACACATGGTTCTAGACATCTGGCGTAGTTTTTTTTTTTGTAGATAAGACAAAAGTTTAATCTGCTATTTCACAGTGTTTTGTTGTCGAGAGTGTTATTTGTATCAAAGCGGTCCACGAAAAAATTACTGTCCCGACGTTATTTTTTTAAATACTGCCAAAATCTTTTAGGTACTGAATCTACGCCAACAGGTTGTGCGCATTGCCACCCTCCCTGTATTCATTTCACGATTAAATATAACTTAATGCAACATTCATTTCTTTGAAATAAATACTAAGAACCTTTCTAGAAAAAGTACTTACAGGGACGTTTTATTAAATCATTATCACAAGGGAAATAATTGCATGCAATTGACTAGGTTGTATTTGGCTTCACTTGTCTGATTAGTTCGTCAAGCTCTTTAAATGCAAGACTTTCATTTAATAATAGTTCTTATTTCTATTCGTATTCGTTCCAGGTTCCATTTCTACGTTCATTTAATTGAACAAGTTATTGAAAGTACTACTTACTAGTCTTTTTTTACAAGCTTTTGATTGACTTCCTTTGGCTGGGACTTTTTGAGCTAGGACAAATTGCACCCTAAATGCGTAACATTTATTCAATCAGAATCGGAGTCATTTGAAGCTTATGTGTCATCCATTTTTTCTGATGATCGAAAATACGTAAACAACGCTATGAATGATGTGGAACTATCAAAATTAAAGCGCTTACCACAGATCGAGTAGTACACAATTACCCTTAATGTTAGTAGGTATGTCATTTTAACTTGTTCGGTTTTTTTTTCGACATTCTGACTATGGGCATCCGGAGATTCCCATTTTGATCAAATCGAGACATCACCAGGCGGTTAGTCGGCTCTTGAAATATCAGGAGACTGTCATATATGTATGTTGGTCAAGGAATTAGCATGACCAGACTACATGGCAATGACATGACATGGCTCTTTAATCCATACGGGTTTCCGTATGGATTAAAGAATATATACCTAACTGTATAGTTGGTTGCATATTAGAAAATCAAAACTTTCACGAGCAAATTTCAAAAGAACAATAAACGAAATAATAAAATTTAAATGACCAAATGTTTTATTTAGAAAAATTTTAGAATCCCTATGTATGTGACATCAAATGAACGACTGATCAAAAGTTGCTAGATGTAATTTTAAAATATCAAATCATTACTAATCAAATTACATAATCACAAATGACGACTGAATAAATTTGCTAGATGTAAATATAAGTACCTACCAAATCATAACTAATCAAATTTTATAATCACAAATGATTTCTTATTAAGAATTATTTCTGTCACTGCTTCGGCGCTTCAGGGCTCCGGCAGTCCCACGCGAGCTTAATGTCGCAGATGGTCTAAACGCTCACCACCGCTCCTCAGCTCGCGGGCTGCCTCGCCCCTCCGCGCCTACGCGATTCTGAATTACACTCTAGGGGTAGGGCAGACAAGACTACGTGGAGTTGGTTTTGCAGCGATACGTTTCTGTCACTAACTTTAGTAGCACAACATATTGACTTTCAAGAAAATATTTTAATTTAAAGACCTAAATAATACCTTCACGATTGACCTATGCTTGTACACTGGACACTGATTTTCATGGATAAAATAGGTCGAAGTTGTTCCAAAACCGAATTGGGGCACCCCGAATTTACGTAGAATTTTGGCTGTTACCCTTAGAGTGTATATAAAAATCCGGAGGCGCGAAGGGAGGGCAACCCCCGCCCGCTGTAACAAAATATAGGCACCCGTGGAAGCCGTAGCGGCTAAGGCTGCGGAGGTGAATATGGGTGCCTATCCTTTGTTACGCAAGGACGAAGGGGTTGCACTTCCCGTAGCGCCGGAGACGTTGCAGAAGCAACCTTTTTCAAAGCAAAGCAGAATGCCTATCGTCATAACTGTGTTGCAGTGCCATCTATGAGTAATCGCGGGAACTACGTCGCTGCTCTTTGGGATTTCATCCATCGGTATTTCGTCCATTCGGGATTTCATCCATTCGGTCATTATTATTTTTACCTTTTTCAGTTAACCCATTTGATAATTAATAATTTATCCAGTAATCCATTTTGACCTTTAAACGATTTGGTCAATAGTGTAATAAATAATTTAAACATTGATAATCCAGACTTTGGTCAGCTGAACTTTTGATCAAATGACTATCGTTATTTTAAACTTTGTTGATTTGTACGGTGTTCTTTTGAAAGCTCAGGAAAGTTTTGATTTTCTAATATGCAACCGTATAGTTATACGAAAGAGACGCCCTATAATTTGATGACGCTTATAGCGGAAAGTAATTTCCGTATTTGGTAAATGTACAGACATCAAGATACCCGAAACTGTCAAATTCTCCCAATCAACTTTGAAACGCTTTAGCGCTAAAGTTGAAATCTATTAAATAAATAAATAGTATTATAGTGAAGAATAATTATAATGTAGCAATAAAATAGTTAACTAGTTCAATAATCTACATCTTAATGAAAAAAATAACAAATGCTTTAGTTAACGCTACCTCATATTAGGTAGATGAAAACTAACTCCGTAGCATATGCTGTTAGAAAAATTCGTAATTTAACCGACATATAGACAGTAGCTATTTCCGTAGTGTGATGCCGCCGACATTCAGACTATCTGTGTTTGGTAAGTATCGATATCGATAAAATAAATAATTAACAGAACTTTACTGTTCTTTTTGGGTAGTCTGCTATTCATGCTCTTATTTTAAATGTGAGTTCAGAAAAGCTGCTTACTATGTTTTATTGTGTTCAGTATGATACTCATAACATTTCGTACATCCGTTAAAAATCTGTCATAACACAAAAACACAGAGAAATACACAGATAAAAAAAAAGACGTGTGGCACTCGGGGACTGCCGCGGTAAAGCTATTGCATAGCATTTTGTATCAACTTATGCAATTATAATTATTTATTTATTTTATTTATGCAGTATTTCTTTTTCTTTGATATTAAAAAAAACGTACACTAAGGAAAACTTATTTTTGGTGGTAAAATTTGGAACTAAAGCATAAAGGTTAGTACATATGATTGCCACCGCAAAATTTGATAAGTAAACTTTAGTACCTAGTTTTGCCACCGCACAAAAGGACTAGTACTCCATGCCCATAATACTCTATGGCCTGGTTTGTTACCTAGTAACCGATGACAAATAACAAGATGATAAATATTTTGGGTTTTTACCTAGCAACCGATGACAAATAATACAAACACTTTATACACAAATTTTACAAGTACAGCTATTCACTGTTGTACATAAATACCTATACACCTATATACTTTCTCATAAACAGCTGCTTATGTATTCGTCCGATTTCGGAGCAGCTCGTCTCGAATGAGCTTCGTAGAGTCGTACAATATGGCTAGTTGCACGCACACAAACACCGTGTCGAAGACTGCCGAAAAGAAACGACGTTAGACAATGCACGGCCTTCAAGCCACACCTCCGTGCCCGTCGGAGTGGGGAGCGTGAGGTTTTTTTTTCGTTACGGAATTTCTGGATTCGGTCCCCGCGCTCAAGGCCCTCGATAGAAGCTATGCAATAGCTTAACACAGTCATATCATGACTTTTTTTTGGATGGGAAATCATCAAATGACTTCTCCTGCTCTGAGCGGAGCGGGAGGGCGTATCAGACTTTTACTGACTAAAACCCACCCGTGTTCTTTCAGTTCCCATGTGCAAGGGGCACGGTATCTCTTTCGAAAAATCTCGCGACCCGTTGTATTTTTTTTCTGGATGGGAAATCATCAAATGACTTCTCCCGCTCTGGGCGGAGCGGTAGGGCGTGTCAGACTTTTACTGACTAAAACCCACCCGTGTTCCTTCAGTTGCCCTTGTGTCAGGGTCACGGTACCTCTTTCGAACAATCACGCGACCCCGGCAGGCATCGGTCCAAGCAGACCCCTTCAGTGCTACTGACATCTCTATGAGGCGCGCGTGGAACACTACGCGCCGTCGACCCGAGCTTGATCCTTACCGGGCGGCGAGCTACCCATTGCTCGCCGCCCGCAAGCTCGCGCCTACGGTGGCCGGGAGTCCGCAATCGACTCCATCTCGCGACCCTGGCAGGGTCATATCATGACTGTGTTTTTATCTGTGTTCTTAGTTTTTGTGTTATGACAGTTTTTTAGAGGATGTGCGATTTGTGAAGCTTAGATAAAAAGCCATTTAGCCTAATATTTCATGAGATAATAGAATCATGTCACATATTGATTTACGACCGATATACGGTATACTTAACACGTCTGCCAACTTTGACTAGCCAATTTGATATAACCACGTATGTAATGGTGGCCCAGTGGTAAAAAGCTGTGGTGGCCCAGCAGTAACGGCTGTGACCTACGAGTATTCGGTCACAGATTAGAACCCAGATATCGCTTTTGTGAAAATTACTTCATCACCACTGCTCTCAAAACGGTGAAGGTAAACATCGTGAGGAAACCAACATAACCTAGAAGCGAAAGTTCGAAGACATGTGACATCTACCAACACGCACTGGGTGCGCATGGTAGATTAACGGCCCACTCTTTCTCACCGAGGCGAGGCCCAGCAGTGGGATCATTATAGGCTGATTATGTATGTGTATGTACATATGTAATTCTCATATAACTTTCATGGGATTTATACAACTGGCGAAATGGGTGTACATAGGAACCCCTCTGCCCAACCATTCTGAGAAAAAAGCATGAATTTATGTTATTATAATCTTCTGTATTACTATATGTCACTGAACTCACAATTGGCCCGATAAGTTGCGCTACGATCGAGTTCTAGGATTCAGGACAACGTTTGTTCAGTTTATTGCAATGAGAGAGTCCGAAGCAATTAATCCCAAATCAAAAATGGATGAAAAAAAAAACATTTTTATTTTTGATTATGATTTCCAGTGAAATCCCATTTAAATGTTATTAAAAAATCCGTATACAGAACATATTTTTTCCCAGAACTACGTGAAATAACATTTATAGTTAATCTGACTACACAAGATTTCATCATATAATATGTAGGTCACTCCTTCACAAATACGTGGAAACAGCAGAATGTGAATAAAAATCTGTTTAAATACATACAGTTCTATGAAATTCATCAAACTTTATTCACTAGAAAATAATATTAAACGTAAATTTCAACCTTATTGAAGTAGGTGTGCGAGGTAGCATTGAATTTATTAAACGCAAATTGCTTCACTAAGCCGATGTTCACTCGGGCATAGTACTATCGCGGCTGGATTTAATCGCGCAATATATTTTCAACTCTCGGTGTTGAACCGAACATTGAAAATCCAACAGAGTGCATCACAGGGCATCGAAAAATACACGGTGAGGATCCAGTGCGGTGAAAATCGACTAACACTTATTTTTGGCATGGTTTCGATTAAATTAGAGAAGACAGTAATGTACATCCACATCACACAAGTTTTTTTAAGCCCCATATAATAAGGGCGAGCCGATTTACGATTAAACAAACGCAAACCCAGACTCCGGGCTGCTACTGAAACATTCCAGATGAGAAAACCGAATAAAACTTTGCCCGAGCCAGGAATCGAACCAAGGACATGCTCAGCACCGGTGCTGACTACCGACCGCTTCGCCAGTGAAGCACTAAATTAGAACAACCCTACAAATATAAACAGTTACATGACTGTTACAGTTACAGTTACTACAATTACAATACAGTTACAGTTAATACAATTGGGTGAGGTCGAGGAAGTGCCAACACTGAGTTGACGGCAGTTGTTTGCAGGTTGACATTTGTTATTTTCAACCGACGAAAAAAAACGGAGGAGGTTCTTAATTCGACGCGTATTTTTTTTGTATGCATGACCACGCATAACTGGTCCGATTGTGACAATTACCTCTTCTATTGGAGAGGGTATACTCCCAAGGTGGTCCCATATAAATTTGGAAAACAAAATCGAACCCTAAGAGTCAGAAAACAGGGGATGATTGATTGTTCACTCACTGATTGTAATGTATAACCGCGCATAACTTTATACAGAGTAGTCCGATTTTGATAATTCTTTCTTTATTGGATAGCGTATACCTAGCCAAGTATTATTAGTACATTAAAGTCACAAAAAAATATAAAATAAAAAAAAAAAAATCACTCAAAGCGCCGACTCATAATTTTAAGGTTTATTATTTTATGCTTTTCAGTTTTTTCGGCGGTTTAATTTTTTGTTAATTTTTTTTTTATTTTATAATTTTTTGTGACTTTAATGTACTAATAATACTTGGCAAGGTATACGCTATCCAATAAAAAAGAATTATTATACGCTATGCAAAATGTCCTAGAATTAACACACACGACACTAGCCTTTGAAGAGCAGTGGTGGCCCAGTGGTAACGGCCGCGACTTACGAGTAGTAGGTCGTGAGTTCGAACCCAAGCAGGCGCTTTACTTTGTGTAAATTATGTCATCACCAGTGCTCTCAAAACTGTGAAAGAAAATATCGTGAAGAAACCGGCATGTCTTAGAACCAAAAATTCGAAGACATGTGACATCTACCAACCAGCACTGGGCCCGCGTGGTGGAGTATGGCCTACTCCCTCTCACCGAGAGGAGGCCTGTGTCCCAGCAGTGGGAACATTTATAGGCTGCTGATGATGAGGACACTAGCCTTTCCGCGACTTAGTTCGCGTGAAATTTTGACCTCCGTCGCGTCGTATCAAATCGCCCGCGCTATCACTTCGTTTTACAGTTAGCGTTCTTTCCCACTTTTTTTATTTTGCGCTACTTCTAAGGGCCGTAGCGTGATGTTAAATAGCCAATAACCTCTCTCAATAATTGGGCTATCAAATACTCCCCTGAATTTTTCAATTTCAACCAATAGTTCTAGAGATTAATTCCTACAAACAAATTCACAAACTAACAAATTATACCTCTTTATAATTAGTGTAAATAATGGAATAGACACACAGAATTTATAATGGAAAAAAAACAATGTTTATTTTTTTAAATTATTTTACTGATTGTAGGAGTAAAAAGTGTCCACACAGTCGCACACGTACATATATAGCAGGATTGTAGCCGGTGGCGTTTTTTTAAAAAGTGAAACGTTTATTACATCGTCTCACACTTTTTCGTCTGTGTGTTGCATGTCGCGTGACGGTCGGCCGCGGAGTAGGGATAAAGTGAAAGGCGCTCGCTGGTGCATGTTGTTGTTTATGGGTTTATTTCAATTTTGAGTGCTTGAATTTATTATTTAACTTATTTTGTATGAATATTAAATTAAGTCTTTTTATTAAGCTATTGCATATATTCCGAAAATTTTTAGTTAAATGTCTATAATGTGAAAAAAAGTTTTACTTTTACCGTGGTTTCATAAAAACCACGCAATCCTCTTTTTATTTTTGCTCCTGACTTTACTCACTGATTCGTTCGGGCAGTGGTCATCAATGATTACCCTAACACGTGCACTCCGGCAATCCGGATTACTGATATGTTACAGCTTTCAATGATTCAATCCTTCACTGATTATTGAATCAGTGAAGGGCGGGCTTTTTGGGGGCGCCGTCGGGTGAAATGGCGTTCGAAAAGTGCTAATTTTTTGCCTAATGGGAATGTGCGACTTAATACAGTCATTCATTCCATTTAGGCTGAATGAATTTATTTCATTGACATTGATGATAAACAAAGCTGGCACGTTGGTCTAGTGTTTGCTACCGCTACTGTTGAGCATGGGTGTTCGATTCCAAAGTCGGACAAAGTGATATTGGACTGTTTTCTCTATAATTTCTTAGTAGCAACCAGGAGTTTGGATTACTGCCTGATTGAAGGGAATAGACTCGTACCTATTATTATGGGACTTAAACATAACTGTAGAAATGTGGGTGTACCATAGGTACACCTCTGCCCAACCCTACAGGGAAACAATGCGCGATGTTATGATGAGTGACAATATTTTTATTGTAGGTATTGATGTCTGAAATTATACTATACAGTTTTTAACACGCTTTTAATAGCATAATACGTAAGTTAGTATATTTGTATGTTAGTATGTGCCTATGTAACGGAAACTTTGAACATAATTTTGACTCCCTTCCAAACGTCGGATTAACTCGAAATTTGACATACTTATCAAGGATCCTTGCCGGGTTACCAGGATAGCCAAAAAAGAACTGTCTTCGAAAACTACGCTGATATACGTCATAAAATTTTAAGCACCCTAAAAAATGGAAAATAAATAATAGTTTAAAAGAACACGCCTTCATAGAAAACCAAACTAAAAAGTAGAAAATAAAGGAAAAAGCGTGTGGTGGACACCTGACATAATACATCCCGTCGACACAGTTGATGCGTCATAAATCAAAATATTGTCGAGCGGAGAGGTTTAGTTTAGCAGTTGAAGGTAATATTTTGAGCAAAGCATCGTCGTCTCAGGGCCGGTCAATGCTCTGCAAGGGAGGGCCTCGTCTGGCCCAGCAATAATTAATATATTCTATGGTAGAAAGGATAACATTTTCATTATCTGTCGATCGATGAACTATTCCGTTAATTCCTCCTCGATTCCAATCACAAAGTCAGATCTGTTGGTTTCACATTGATCCTCTGTTTGAAGTGCAAGTAAATCGGCCGACAAACTGCTACCGCTGCCGCGTATGGTGAAACCGCTAGACGTAGTTCATTGTGTACTAATAAAGCTATGACGAAGGGCTTATAGTCCATATTGACATATTCAGATGCACATCCCCCTCTGCTTTTATATTCGATGCCTGTCAGTAAAACAACAGTAATCCAATTCGGTTCTTGACTCGAGAGAAAACTTTATACCATTAGGTGCGACACGAAGCACGCTGTTGAAATGAAACTATGAAGCTTGTGCCAGCTTGGAGGTCAAAATGTAACCCACAGGAACGAACACCGGTATAAAAAATATCCTGTGTTAAACCAGGTTACAAACTTTCTGTGTGCCAAATTTCATCCAAATCCATTTGGCCATTTTTGCGTAATTGACTAACAAACATCCGAACATATAAGCATTTAAACTTTCACATTTATATTAGTGGGAAATAGGAAAGTACGATAAAGCATAAGCATAATGAGCTTCTAGCGACTTTACTGAGTATGTGTGTTTTTCAACGACAATCATTTGTAAATTAAAAACATAAGGAACAATGGATTAGGAATTTCTAAAAATGTGTACTACTCTATCGTTGTCTAAACAAATCTTCAAAAATCGACTTATTTAATAATTTTACATATTTACTATGGTACAATTCAGACCAACCAGCTCGCATCGCGCCGGGCCGGGCGGCATTTTACAATGCGGTAAAGAACATTGAAATGTATCAACAGTAGGTAATTACAGTTCATATTTGCATGCAACTTACGCATAGTTACCTCCGTCGGCATCCCGCGACGCGTCGCGACGTGTCGCAGAATGCGTTCGGCTGTCGCAACGTCTGACCGGCCCCGACCGGCTCCGAACGGCGCCGTCGGCTTCCAATAGGCTGCCGTCGGATAGCGGTACGGCTCCGACGGACGCGATCGGCTGCCTACGGCTCCGTTCCGATGCGGCGCGACGCGAGCCGGCTGGTCAGAATCGTACCTAACAGCTTCTACTCGCGACTTCGTCCATGTGAAATTTCTAAAAATCTTATAGCAATGCATTAATCCGTTAACTTAAGAACTCGGAGAAAACAGTTTTAAATTACAACAGTCCTACTAAGAAAAAGCAAAAAGTTTCGAAGTAAGGGGAATTTTTTTAACGTTCAAAAATCTTTTTCAAATAAAATGTAAAGTAACTTTTCACTTTTTGGAGCTTATTGGAAGTCAGTTGTTCGTTTTTTTTTTTAAGTTTCGTTATTGTTTACATTTTTATTTTTTTGGTTTACCACTATTGTCAAAGAACATGCAGAATAAATGAGAACCTCTTTTATGAAGAACATAAGAAAATATATAAAATACAAAACAATACTAAGAGAAGCACTTTATGTGTGTACGGAGCATTGTGTGTTATGAGTGCGGTTTGGGTCCTCACACACACAGCCCACCAGACGTAGGTACAATGAGGGATTCGCTCCCTCCACCAAAAATTTGTCTGCTCGAAAACGTATGTAACGCAATAAATGTAACGAAACTAGCAAAGTGAGAGCCAAACCTTTAGTTAGGGTGCTGCGCAATTGACGAGTAAATTAAAACAGTATGTCGTTCGGTTCAATAGAGTCATTTTTTTAACGTTTTTTTTATAATGCCGCCTATTTTACCAGATATTATATTTCTAAAGGATGATGCTTTTGGTCCCACCCTTCAATAGTTACATTTGATACATCGTTGGATTGGTATTTTGGCGCAACGCGGGCGACTATAAGTTACTACCTACTACATATATTATGTACGTATGTTACGAGCTATATTTGGCTATTGTTGAACTGACTTGTTTCTGTGTGTTTAGTGCATAACTTTTAACAGAATAAGATTTAGAACTTGGAGCCATTGTAACTTTGTTCGGCTTAAAAATATCGATCCAACATTGTATTATATATATAGCTATTGGAGAGTGGGACCAGAGTTCATATAAATCCTGTCATCGCCCTTTGCTTGACTGTCCGAATGCAACTAGAGTTAATATACTACCAGCTTGCGCAACATAAGGTCGACTTTCGCTTAAAAACTTTTTAGTACACACGTATCAGAGAGTGCATGTGTAGCTGTTTATCTAATACGTAACGTGGTCTACGAGTTTATATGGCTTTTACTTTCTACATAATCTAATATCTTAGAATTCATAACGGTTCTTTTGTTTCACTTGCTTTCATGTATGGGTGCAATCTTGTAAGCTGCATTAAACCCACTTCCTTTTATCGTAGTTCAGATTTTGCTTGTTAACATTTAGATTTGCACATCAAACAAACGAACTTCAATCAACGCAGCCTATCGCAGTCCACTGCTGGTCCTATCCTTGGCTGCACCACGAAACCCTGTCCTCCCACATCCATTCTGTGCCAACAAGGTTTTTTAACGTCGTCGGTTCATCTAGCTAGTTCTGTCCCACAATACGCTAATATACTCACACTGTCTAATAGTACGGGGAGTAAAAGTAATAGGTCTTTACCTATGAAAATGCCGTTTTGTATGAAAAAAATTAAACGATTTTTTTTTCATTTATTTTTTATTTGTATTAATCGAAATAATCACCCATGCAATCAATGCATCTTTGCCAACGCAGCGGCAGTTTATTGATGCCCTTCTTAAAAAAATCAGCTGGACGGGAGGCAACAAATTCTTCAAAGGCATTTTTTACTGCCTCTCGGGTATTGATTTTTTTTCCCGCCAAGAAGTTATCCAAATTCTGGAAAAAGTAGTAGTCTGTAGGCGCAAGGTCTGGTGAGTAGGGCGGATGACGGAGAGCTTCCAACCCCAGTTCTTGCAACTTGGAGACCGTCTGCTGTGCAGTATGAGGTCGCGCGTTGTTGTGCAGGAGCAGCGGAGACGAGCGATTGACCAATGCTGGTTAGAGATGTGCCAGCTTCTCCATCATTGAGTTTAGTTCTTCACAGTACACATCTGCAGTAATGCTCACCCCGTTTGGTAAGAAGCTGTGATGAATCACACCGGCGCTAGACCACCAAACAGTGACCATCACTTTTCTAGGGGTAAGTTTTCGTTTAGGGCATTGTTTAGGTGCTGAACCAGGATCCAACCAACTTGCTGAGCGCTTGCGGTTATCAAACAGAATCCATTTTTCATCGCAGGTAACAATGCGGTTCAAAATTCCTTCATTTGTGTGTCTGTTAAGCAGTGCAAGGCACGTCTCGACGCGTACTTCGCGCTGGCGATCATTGAGTTCGTGGGGCACCCATTTGTCAAGCTTTTTTACCTTGCCAATTTGACGCAAATGGACCAATATTGTTTTGACGCTAACGTCGAAAGCTGCTGCTAATTCAGCCGTAGATTGTGTATCATCAGCTTCCACAATCGCCTTTAATTCGTCATTGTCGACCAAAGTCTTCGGACGACCACGAGGTTCATTTTTCAGGTCGAAATTTCCAGAACGGAAGCGAGCAAACCAATAACAGGTGGTGCGTTGGTTTGTAGTATTAGCTCCGTAAACGTCGTTGATGTTACGTGCCGCTTGTGCCGCGTTGCTGCCACGACGGTACTCATATTCCATAATTACTCGAATTTTTAACGTATCCATGTTGACGAAAAAGATTGAAATGCGATGAAAATGTAACACTAATTAATAAACAAATGACTACATTTGGAAAAAGAATTCCGTGTTTTTTAAATAAAATTAATTTAAATTAGAATTCTTAGACAAACAAATATTATTTTGATTTGAAATGGCCAGTACTGCAGAACGGCAATTTCATAGGTAAAGACCTAATATTACAAAATCTAAGAGGACGGGGATGGTTGATTCAGTGCACGCAATCAACCCATCCCGTACTTTTAGATTTTATAGAGACAATTCACTAACTTTTATTATTTATAAAAATTGTATGCTATTATAATTGGAGGAACTTTGTCTCCTAAAGCACAGGTTTTTGGCCTAGTTTAGGAGGCATCAGTTTGCCTTTTAATGTGACTCTATTGTACAATTTTTTTTCATTAATGTGTACTTATATATGTTTTTTCTGTCTGTACAAATAAACATTTTTATTTATTTATTTATTGTTAATTATCTTACATAATAAATCCTAAAACCTTCCTGAAAGTATAAAGATTATGATAGTTAAACAATATTCTAAAACTGACTCATTCGTTTTTGAAAAAATCGCGTGCAACAAACGTACTACACGATTATAGAACCTCTTTTATTCTAAGTAGGTAAAAATCTCATTATCATCTGCCTAGCCTTTTTCCAACTATGTTAGGGTTGATTTTCTGTCTAACAAGATGCAGCTAAATATAATTATAATAATATTATACAATTAATTCAACAATTCAGTCGTTTCCGAGGTACGATGCCACATACACACGTTACACTAATAACACTCCTCGTGTTATAAGTTTAACGTGTGTATCCGAGTTACGGTCGGAGTTTTAATGGGATGTTTGGATGTTACTTCATTAATCAAGCAAAAACGGTAGAACGGATTCAGATTTAAGCACGACGATTCGCTCTGGCGGTAGGCGTTACAATGACACAAAAGTAGCAAGACAAAAGCTGGGTATCTATGTCTGGCTAATTCTGGGTAGTATTTGTTATCTGTAAGAAAGTCATGTGCAACTTCAAAAAAGAAGATGAAAAGAAAACAAAGAACATGAAAATGCTACAGTAAACAGGGCGTATGGCGCATAGACCGACAAATTGTTTAAATTGCGGGGGATTGAGTGGGTCATGTCACCCATAGACTCCATGTCCTAGATGTTACTGTTATGGAGATACGAATTATTTTGTTTGTTTTTGAACATTTCTGGTATAAATACAACAAAAAAAGAATCATCTCATCATCAATTGACTGGCCTGTTAGTCTAGTGGTTAGTGACCCTGACTGCTAAGACTGAGGTCGTGGGTTCGATTCCCACCCAGGACAAATGTTTGTGTGATGAGCACAATCATTTGTTCTGTGTCGGGGTGTAATTTATCTATAATATGTATGTGTTTAAAAATATTTAAGTATGTTTATCAGTTGTCTGGTTACCATAGTACAGGCTCTGCCTAGTTTGGGATCAGACAACGATGTGTTGGTTGTCCAAAGATATTTATTTTTATTTTATCATCTAAATAAAGACTCATGCTGGAGAGAGTACAAAACAAGTTTGTTAGATACTTGTACTTGCGCTTGTATAGTGTATACCCATTTTATCCGCTTATGTATCCAACTTTATTTATTTTGGGTGTGGTTGAATATAACGAACTGAGGGTCAGGAGGGATAAGAGATACCGTGACCCTGGCACATGGGCAACTGAAGGAACACGGGTGGGTTATAGTCAGTAAAAGTCTGACGCCCTCCCGCTCCGCCCAGAGCGGGAGAAGTCATTTGATGATTTCCCATCCAGAAAAAAAAAAAGGTTCAGGAGGGATCTCGCACTCGTCTCTTATATATTCAAGGTACTTAGAGGGAAGGTACATAATGTGGACATTTTAGGGCACATAGGTTTGTGTGTCCCGGACAGGTATGTGTGGCGAAGACGACAGCCGCGGCTGCTGTCGGAACCGCGCGCTCGGACCAGTTTTGTAAGCGAGGCGCCACTGACACGTGCACTCCGCACTCTCCACCTCATAGCTAGTTCTACCACACTGACCTATTCTGTTGTTCTCTGAGTGAGTTCAGAAAGGCTGCAATGTTTATAATAAATATAAATAATGTAAAAAAGTAATAATATTAAATTAGTCACTAAGAATTTAGATGTTACACTATCGCATTAGGTACAAACCTGTAATGGTAGTTGTAAGTTGGAAAGTAAAAAAATAAATAAATAAACATTTCATAACATTCTGACGTTTCATAAGTGGCCATGTAGGTTTATGTGAAGTAAAAATATTTGATTTGAACAAACTAAAAACTTATGTAGTTTTAAAGACGATGATTCTGGTAATTTTTCAACCTCCCTGGATACATCTTCATAAGCATTATAACGATTATTACAAAAGCGATATAACAACACGAGTCAGAGATTATCTCTTCCTTGAAGTATTAATAGAAAATAATCCAAAGGGCGTGCAGATTAAAAAAATAAAAATAATTAGCTATGGGAGCAGACATGAATGTTTTATACCATTGTTGTTATGAGGCTACGACGCTAATTTAATTAGTGGCAAGCAAATGTCAGAGATCAATCTAGCAGTGGCTAGAAACAGGAGCAGATCATGGGATTTAAAAGTAACTGGCGAAATATGGGTGTACTTAACTTAACCCAACCCTTCGAGGACACAAGGCGTGATACTATGTAATCTATTAGTAGTTCAAAACCAAGGAAAGGTGACTTTGAACCTGATTTTTAAATTTTCTTTCGTTTGGATTCTAAAAAAGACCATGACCTCGGAGTCGGGTTCGGGATCTCTCTTCAGGGACCAGTCAGTAAGGAAATGCCGATACCATCTAGTTTGACCAACAAAATAATGATAACAAAAGATCGTAGAGACTCGTTTAACCGAACGAATTGTTGTCGTTAGGCATTCGGATAATCGAAAATCCTGATAATTGAATGTATGAAGAACACGTACTATTGCATAATACAAAAGATAATTATTAAAAACAAAGTTATTGATCAATATCAATCCATAATAAGAAATTATTAAGAGATGACATACTTCTAAAGTTACTAAAATATGTCAAAGCGGAGTACAATAACAATTGGTTACTAACTAAAATAAAAACAAAACGCGTGGGGTAGAGGTAGCGCGGGCTCGTGGAGGCGATTGGCGGCGGCGACCTCTCGCGTCCGGCCCTGGTGCGAGCCATGGTACGGAGCGAGAGGGCATGGGAAGCCGTCACCTCCTTCTGCGAAGCAGTAATGCTCGCAAAGGAGAAGGTGGGGCGCGTGAGGGAGTGGCAGTCTCTGCGCCCTCACGTCCCTAGCCGCCGCAGGAGGAGACGCCCCGGGCGTCGGGAGTCGATTGCGGACTCCCGGCCACTGTAGGCGCGAGCTTGCGGGTGGCGAGCAATGGGTAGCTCACCGCCTGGTAAGGACCAAGCTCGGGTCGACGGCGCGTAGTGTTCCACGCGCGCCTCAAAGAGATGTCAGCAGTGCTGAAGGGGTCTGCTAGGACCGATGCCTGCCGGGGTCACGTGATTGTTCGAAAGAGATACCGTGACCCTGGCACATGGGCAACTGATGGAACACGCGTGGGTTTTAGTCAGTAAAAGTCTGACACGCCCTCCTGCTCCGCCCAGAGCGGGAGAAGTCATTTGATGATCTCCCAACCAAAAAAAAAAAAAGAGGTACCGCGGGGCGCGGGCGGGGAATGCAAATTCCAACATGTCCGTACATACATGGATTCGTTAAACATTGAAGGTTTAAACTTATTTGATCGCGGTTGGTAAGTCAAAGTCAAAGGTCACATAAAAGGCACGTTTGAACGTCAACATTTACAATAAAATAGAATTGATTCTAGTCGCCCCAAAGTTTTCAAGGTAGTCCAAATAATGGCGAATCCGTAAAACTGAGGGCCGGATAAAATAAATAAACATTTAATTTCATAGATTGCGACATTGGGAAAGTTCGTCACCAAACTTCGACGGCTGACTTATTAGTCACGGGTGCTCAAAAAAATAAACAGTAGCGTAGGTATAAACACGAGGCGGCTTTATAAGGCTACGGGGTAAACAATTTCAACATCCAACAATAAATCTATCAGCAACTAAGTTTCACAGTATTTGGTATTTCTCTTTTAAAGACGCATTTTTAGGGATTTAGTCGGAGCAACCAAATATTGGATTTCGCAAGTGAATGTACTAATATGCTGAATGTTTCACAATTCAGCAGTTACTCCATTAGGGCGATACTAATACTCGCGAATGCCATTTGATCAGATTTGTGTTTTGAAACCTTTAATAATGACAAACGATAAATCAATTATATTTCTATCTGTAAATCTTGATATACTTACTCTTTTTGCTTCCTTTCACATCTCGTCAAACACGCACGCCAGTTACCAGTACTACGCACCTGACTTTTCCGAAGAACATCACCAATAAGGTCACCATATGTTCTCCTAGGGCGTTCCCTTTCGGCCTGTCCAGTCACATCTGCCTTGTAAACCTTTTGTTAGCCGACCAACGACCTTTTGCTCAAACCATCTAAGCATATCATCTTCAATTTTTGTCACTACATCTTCTATTAAACCCACCGTTGCCTTAAAACATCAATCCTCAGCCTATCATTCACAGTCATACTACACATGCTTCGCTACGGACGCATTTTCTCTGCATTTATTCTACTTTCATTCTTTTTTTGGCACACCCAACATTCACTTCCATACATAAGCGTAGGTAACAGCCAAACAGCTAGTCGAGCCTTATCGGACATCAACCAGTTGGTCACAATCGATCAATAATATAATAATTAGCCAATAATATAACAAAAATAATAATTAAAGAAAGTTGTAATAATAATAAATTAAATACTTTTTTATTTTTAAAAGTTTTTTTTTTTAATATTTAAAAATATAATTTATAAGTTTATAGATGAATAACGAAAATTAAATAATATAGCAAAAATAATTCTTGAAAGAAAAATAATTTATATAATAGTACATTATGGTACAAGTGTGTAATGTTGGTGATTACCGCTGAGGCGCCATTGAGACCCGAGCCGTCAGGTGCGGGTCTTAAGAGAGCCGAGGACGGTAATCATCAATACACACGTGTATCATACGACGTTTTTCAACACACTTGCGAGGAAAAAACAAATATGTATTGCATAAATCGTTTAATTATTAAAACAATTGGTGAATGTACAATTTTCAAAACGATATTGGATTGTTTTTGATGGCAATTTCACAGTTTGTGTTACATTGGTACTTGCCACTTCTTTAGTACCTTCATTTACTTCTTGTGTAAATGTCGGCGACAAAGGTAAATCATACAAATTACTGGAAGGAGAGGGCACCAAATAACTCACGCTAGTAGATGTACATGGTTGTGGTTCGGGGCAAAACTTTTTTGCCTTTGGCTCCAAATTAATGGCTTGCGTTATTTTGTCATTGATTTTTGCTTTGTTATGAATTGAGTCTTCTATGTACGATTCAGCGATTGCGTCAGAACGCCATCCACCATGTCGCTTCAAAGTTAGTATATCAGGCCCCGAATCAGCCAACATTGTAGCCGAAGTTCTTCTAAAACTGTGTCCAGTGTAAAAATCGGCCTCAGGCAAACCTAAATACTTCGCTATTTCTCTTGGCATATTACCAAATTTGTTAATACCGATTGTTTGTGCAGTACATTTTCCTTTCTGAAAGTTTTGGAACAAGCGGTCATTCTTTGTTTTTGTTGAACGGAGATCTTGGTATTTTTTCACTATTTCACGAAACGTTCCTTGGATTGTAAAAGATCGTGGAATCTTGGTTTTAGTCTGGGTAATTTTGACAAGAAGCATATCTCCGTGGATTTCTACATCTTTTGTTGTAATATTGTACAGCTCTTGTCGTCTACAAGCACCAGTAACACCGAATATTAAGGCAACCTGCAAAGAAATCAATTAATTAGTTCTAAGAAATTATGCTAAAGATACACACTTGTATATTGTAGATTCGTTTCGATTAAAAATATGAAACGTACCTTTGTTGCTAGATACTGACTATCCGGAGCCTCATTCAAAAACTTTTCAACGTCGGCTGGTGACAAAACTTTAGATTTCCGACCAATATATCCATCCGAGCGTCTCTTCAAAAATGCCATCAGGTTACAGTACGTTTTGATATCAACACCATGTTTGAGCTTAACCATGCTTCTTAACATGGAATAGATGCACCACAGGGAGCTAGGTTTGTATGTATTGGCGAGTTCAGAGAAATACGCCAAAAACACATTTTCAGAAAATGACTGGGTTTTTTTGTTGCTCTTCCATTGCAGGAAACTATCGTAAGCAGCTAAATACTTTTCTCTAGATTTTGCAGGTATTAGGCTTTCGTTTGCATTTTGTGCTGCATTTAGTATTTCTGGCGGGGTTAAATCAATCAATTGTTCATCTTCTGTACTAAAACCTGACATTTTTATAATTATTTACCACACAGCAACAAATGCGATACAAACAAAATATGAAAATTAGGGGAAAATTGGGAAATGGCGCGCAATTTTTTTTTTTGCACGCGCCAAATGTAAGTTGATTGATTACAGCCATACAGCCTACTTCAAAATGATAATTTTTGTGATAAAATGCAAATATTTTATAAGAAATTATTGTGAATTATAAATAATTTGATAATAATAAATGTTTTTTCGTCTTAATTAGGGACACATTTATTTATTTCAAAAATGTAAATAGATTTTCGGTGGCATAAAACCTCTTTGTTGTTACAAAAAAAAAAAAAAAACTGTATTACCCGGTTAAATTGAAAATGCTCTGTTTACTCGCATATAATTTGCAGTTAGGTACTAACTTAACTTTGTAGGGATCATTCTATTATGCACTAGTGTGTAATATTATTATGCACGTGTATGTTATAGTTCGGTTTATGGCCCTAAGAACGATATAATAAGGCTCACTTTACGAGCAAGTGTGTTGAAAATAAATAAACTGAATGACAATACATATGTACAGATATATAAAATTATCTAAAATATATGAGTACATTTTCCAGATAAAATAATAGAAAAGCGAAATGTAGTACTTTATTCGCACCGTTCTGACTTTGATAATATGCAACTTAAAACGCGTTCCTATGATAACAACTCAATGATCTAAAAGTGGGCTTCCTGTCTCCTACCCTTTTGTTGTGCCCTACAAGGTCCATAATGATCTAAATTATACATATAGCTACCACCTAAGTACAGATTATAGTAAATCAATTAACATATTGACTATCGAGATACCTACTGTAAAACAGTTCAAAAAAGAAAAATTACCGTAAATCAATACTTTTGCGCATATTGTGTTGTGTTTCAATTATCACGTAACTTTATTGTATACTAGCTTTTGCCAGCGGCTTCGCCCGCGTGGAGGTCGGAAATTATCCCACGGGAACATACTACCGGGATAAAAAGTAGCCTATGTCCTTTCTCAGGCTCTAAACTATCTGTGTACCTAATTTCATTTAAATCGGTTCAGTAGTTTTAGCAGGAATGCGAGACAGACAGACAGAGTTACTTTTGCATTTATAATATTGGATTTCAGTTAATTCGATTATAAAATACAAAGTTATTTGTGATTAATTAATTTCTACATTTATAATATACTAGCTTTTGCCAGCGGCTTCGCCCGCATGGAGGTCGGAAAATATCCCGCGGGAACGTACTGTCGGGATAAAAAGCCTATGTCCTTTCACAGGTTCTAAACTATCTATGTACCAAATTTCATTTAAATCGGCTCAGTAGTTTTAGCAGGAAAGCGAGACAGACAGACACACAGAGTTACTTTTGCATTTATAATATTAGTGTGGATTTACACTAATAAACTCAAACTCAAAGCATTTAATTTAAAATAAACCAATTACAGGCACTTTTAAATTTTCAAGTGGCGATGAATCCGAATAATAAAGCTAATTGCCAATTCCAAAGCGTAAGTATGTACCTATGGAGAAGAACGGGCAAGAAACTCGTTGGAACACTCTTTTCAATCAAACATTTTGTTACAAATAGTTGGTTACATCATATATGTTGAAATTGTCAATGTGAGAATAATGTAAAAATACGTGCGCATTAAAAGTGTCCGTCATTAAAACAAAAATAAAATAACAATTCAGAAATTAAAATAAGCCGTGGCAGCTAAGAGGTGACCACTCCCTACTGATGACGCCCGTTCACGAACACGACGTACGGATCAGCACCATTTAGCTCGACCATTTTGAAGGTAACTAAATGATCCAACACATGCCACCATCAGCGAGACATTTGAGTGAACATGACAAACTCTCAGCTGCCACGGCACATACAAGTCAATAAAAGACGTACCGAGTAGTTTACGTTAACTAGTTGACGTACTTTGTAGTACACACATGTGCTATGCAATTATATAACGCTAAAAGATTGAGTTTATACAATACAAAGATATCTATTTACAATCTTCAGTAGCTCCAACAATATTTTCGAATGCTAATCAAATTAGTTTAAGCGACATAGTGGAGCAGGACAAGCACCGTTTAGCCAAGTATTTTTATCAGCATTGTAATCCCCCAACTTATAATATGCTTGGCTGCATAGTGTGCTTTTTATACAAGATTTAAATTTTGTTTCATTGAGTTGGAGTATGTGGGGAGGTATTTTATTGTAACATTTTAAACAGTACCCCATGAAGGATGAGTCGACTTTAGCTAGTCTGAAACCTGGTTGATCTAAGTGGTCCCTATTTCTACGTTAGGAGTAGTGTGTCTTTCACCTCTTTTACTGAAAAGATTTAATTTTATTTTTTACGTACTTCATGTTCTCATAGATATATTGGCAAGGTACCGTCATGATATTAATATCTTTGAATAGAGCCCTTAGAGAATCTCGCCTATGGACGCCATATATTGCTCTAATGGCTCTGCAGAATAAAAATAGACTCGATATCTGCAGCCCTAAACTATAATAGGCTGAACCGCAAATTGGAGATATCCCCTGTACGACTGTAAAATAACAGAATGGTTAATATCCAACCATATGAGAAGAGGAAGCTAAGAAAACACATTCGCACGCACGTACATACATACACACACATATACACACTGATGGCTGCAAAATAATGTTTTATTTTATTTGTATTTTTACTCCTTTTCATAAGAAAAAAAAATCCATAATCCCTCATCTTCGTTAAGCTACCGGTTCTAGGAAGAGTGAGATAGTACTTTTGTTACTAACTGGAGCTGCCTCAATTTATTTATAACACAATGTTTACGGTGAAATAAATATTTTAGTATTTTGTATTTTTGCAATTCCAAATGGAAGGTATCGTGATGATGAAAACTTGGGATGCGGTTGCTACGCGAAGATTTATTTTATTGTATTGTTGACTTAAACATAACACGTCTTTGCCCAATCCTTCGGGGAAACAAAGCGTGATGTTATGTTGTATTCATACAAAAATTTTATCTATATTAATATTGTAAAGCAAAAGAGTTTGTTTGTTTGTTTGAACCCGGTAATCTCAGGAACGACTGGTCCGAATTGAAAAAAAATATTTTTGTGTTAGTTGGCCAATTTTTTGAGGAAGGCTATAGGCTATATAACATCACGCTACGATCAAAAAGAGAGGAGCAACAACGAAAAATGGACGAAAACTGGCAGGCAATTCGATGCGACGGGAAGGGTCAGGGGAGCAAAAATTTGACGCGGACGAAGTCGCGGGCAGAAGCTAGTAATGAATATTAACGTAAAAATTCCCACGTGCACACTGACGGTTTACAGAATAGCGCACCCAGTCTAACAGCGGCTGCATGAAAATGAGTTCCAGACTATTCTATATCATATTTTCGAAGATTTTCCTTACAAACTCTCTTGTTGGCTGAAATGTAGTTACCTGTCCTCAGTCCCCATTAGCTTTAAAAATGCTCTTTGAAACATCATTGATGTATAAAATGTATTTAGGAAAAGTCTCCGTAGCGCAGGCAATGTTTTAACAAAATCAACTTCTCAGTATAGATTATATATATATATATATATATATATATATATATATATATATATATATATATACTAGCTTTTGCCAGCGGCTTAGCCCGTGTGGAGGTCGGAAAATATCCCGCGGGAACATACTACCGGAATAAAAAGTAGCCTATGTCCTTTCTCAGGCTCTAAAACCATCTGTGTACCAAATTTCATTTAAATCGGTTCAGTAGTTTTAGCAGGAAATCATGACAGATAGACAGACAGAGTTACTTTTGCATTTATAATATTACTATGGATATTCGAAGCGTTTAGCATATAATTAGCCTATAAATTTTCCACTGTTGAAACACAGGCCTCCTCTTCGAGAGGGATTGGGCTATCTACCAAACGGGCCCAGTGCGGGTTGGTAGACGTCACATGTTTTGTAATTTTCGGTTCTATGACATGCCGGTTTCCTCACGATGTTTTCCTTCACCGTTCTGAGAGAATGCTCTAGCCACTGCGTATTGAAATTATTTACAAAAGTAATGCGCCTGCCTGTGTTTGTACCCACGACCTACAACTCGTAAGTCACAGCCGCTACCATTGTTTCGTTTAATATGCTCGACAATTAGTTCATATTTAAGCTACGGAGGTACGTTAAAACGGCCCGAAAAATTCAAATTTTCATAAGATGTTTGCTATTTGCATGTCCGTCTGATGTTATATTTTGATTAAAATATGATTTTTGATCGTAGCACGTTGTTTTTTATAGAATTATAAACACTAAAATCATCAAAACCACCCTTTAAATTCATATTATCTAATGAAAAGACTGTTATGAAAAAGTCTAAAGTCAAATAGTTTAGAAAGATTTGAATTTCGCGGGCTATCCTGACGCCCTCTTCTTATGCATAGAAATAAAAATAAAAAACATTTTTTGTTGTATGACAAAAAAATATATATATTAAAGTGCTCATGTTGTGGCATCTACACCCCCACATACGAACTACGCATCGCAATGACGTCTCGTAAAATCCTGTGTCACGCATGCAGAGTTTACGGCGCAACTAGCAACATATATACAACATCCAAACATCCATCGTCAGGCAGTTATCTACTAGACACGACACCCGTCTGGACGGAGAATCCTCTCTTTTCTATAGAGGTTCGACGACCTTTACACCCTGTTCCTCAAACCTCCTAAAAGTAAAACATGTTTGTAAATTTTAAGTTACCATTTCTACAAAACAAAAACAACAAGTAAAACTCCACACTTTAGAAGTTCTATAAACACAGTGGGTTTCTAGAATGTCTGGTACAATCTGCCCACAACGTTCCCACGTGTGTTAAGTGGAGTGGACTGTAATCTACCTCGCGAGCGCAGTGTGGGTTGGTAGTGACAAGTCTTCAAACTTTTTGGTTCTAGAACATTCCAGTTTTCTCACGATGTTCGCCTTCATAATTTTGGGAGTAGTAGTGATGAAATTATTTACTCAAAGTAAAGCCTTCCTGAGTTCAAACGCGCGACCTACAACTTTAGGTCGGGGCTGAAACCACTGGGCCACAATTGCTCACTCAATCACTGGAGAATCTACGACAGTTACTATGCCACCATCATTTCAGTAATTATTGGCTATCAAAACAACAATTTCTAGCCAAAACAACAACAATTTACCTGCATGAATATCAACGGCTATTTAAGGCGAAATGGTATCGTGGTCACGTACGTTTCGAGGGGGTGAAGCAGACGCGGGCGGGTAAGAGGCACGCGGGGCCCCGCTCTCTGCCGCATTCGGCCGGCAAGCTATAGTCCGACCGCTGTAAGCGTGACCCTCTCTCGTGAACCAAAATACTTCTGCAGAGGCTCGCACATACGGCGATCGGACTGACTCAGCAAGTTGCAGATTTACGTCAAGTATGTAATGAGTACATAATATGGTGCAATAAATATGTATAAAATCATATTTTCATTACGCGCATACACTAGTGTTTTTATTATTATATCTATCTACTTACGAATACTGGCCTACTTATGAGTTCCTATAACAATCCCAATTGGTTCGTTGTTTGAATGGGTACCAGTACTAGAGATGAATCTAAACCGGTTTTTCCAAAAATTGGTTCTTTACACAGGAAATTTTTTATCACTACCCAAATTTTCATAGGGTGATCTACACATGAATATGAACAACTTTCACTATGGGACCAACTCTGAAATCACGGAAAAAAATTTTGCTGTTTTTTACAAAATTCGATACCTACTCGACCAAAATGTTCAGCAGATTTTTTTATATCATGAATATTAAAAAATCTGCTGATTCATACATTTTGGTCGAGTTTGGTAGAACAACCTAGACGAAAATTTGGGTTTTGATAAAAAAATTGCCATGTAGAAATGAAAAACAACTAATTATAACAACTTTTATTTTTAATAAAATAAAATCATTCATTACGTTAGCGGGGTTCTATTACGGGTCCACTATCGCCTCCAAATTCTTTGTCAGAGCCTCTGAAAGGCATACCCCGGTTTCGGCGGGAATCTACCAACTCTGGAAGAATGTGTGTGTGATAAAAGTTGACAAGTTTTGGCTCCATTTTATTTTTCCAAAAGTCGTCATCTTTTTGGATGTATACAATTTCCATTTTTTTCTCTTCTACTCCCCATATCCCGAAAATGCACCGCTGCTTACCCGTCACTCGTAGCTGCCCTTAAGCCTGATAGTACCAGTTACTATTTTTATTTATTGTAACTTCGGTATTCTTTTTCTTATACTTTCGAATTTGGACCTTGTTTTGTTTGATAGCATTTTCTATTCCGTTTTTAAAAGCAGCTACTGGGCATTTGACCTCAACGATGGTATTTTCTCCAACGACTCCATCCGGCGTGGCACCAATGTAAAGAAATTCTTTGTCCACAAAAAGTCCACAGTCCCTAATCTGTAAATTTTCTTGGCTGCTCAGTTGTTGAAGCGAAAATTTTTCATTTTTGAGTCCATGTGCTACAGATGCGACGGATGAAATATTCGATTTGTACAAAATGTTATTCACCAGAGCAGCAAAAATTTTTTTTCTCTTTATTACTACTCCAAAGTTGGAGGCCGTTATCATCAATCTTCTGATTTGCAACCATTCAGTGCTTTCACGTGTGGTTCGTTTTTGTATACGCTCCCGGTCATTTACCAGTGTCTTCAGATTTGTGATAAAATTGTGCAATTGTGGTGGAGTGACGGTTTTACTAATTTCTTGTGAGTCAGCTGGCAACTCCGCAATGTCAGACTCAGTGCTGATACGACTTCTGTAAAAACATAATAAACCATATGTATAAAGCTATTGGGTTACATGGAAGTTTTAGAACATAATATCTATCTCTATTACAAAACGAAAGTTGTGTGCTTATACAATAAATACGAGTTACTATGTCAGTGTCAAATGTCAAAATTGGTATTTTTTTGGGATAATAAACATGTACATACCTATTCAAATTCATCAATTTCAGCTTCTTGAGCTGCAGTCTTGAATATTTTTTTATTTTATTACGTTTATTCACCATTTTTGTGACTAAGTATCAGTGTTTACACTTCAATGTTCGCTTGAGTAGTAGGCGACAACGGGCGCAATAAAGTTGTACACGAGTGCTCTCTAAGACGCGCTGCGGCCGACTGACAGGATGCGGGAGCGGAGGGATGTGCAATATCATTGCACGCTTTTTATAAATATTGCTTTCTAAAATTCTATTTGCTCTGTTACATTAAAATAAATCCATAATCCCCTAATGTCTTTAATGGTCAACGTGTAGACGAAATATGATTGAAATTGCTTTAATTACAATCGAATAAAACCGTTTTTTTCTCATAAAAACGCTAATTTTGAGGAAACTTTGCGATTTTTTTGTATCGAGTCAAATTATATCAATCATGTATTGGCCCTCATAATTCACAAAAAAAAATCTTCAATTTTAATAATCATGAAAAAAAATTACGCAAATTTGTAGTTTTTGAGGACAAAAATTGATTTTGCGTGCAGCCGAAATGCGTCTAAACATCTTCTTTGGGACCCATTTCACCTTAAGTTATTATCAATCAAATAAAAAACGTTGGTGATGTTGTTCAGAAGGGTCAAGTGCGTAGCACTAGTAACCGGCCGGCGTGTGTGACTAGATGTATGAACTAAAACGAGGCCAAAGAAGTATGTAATTATCGTTGCAAGTGGCGTTCTGTAGTTTCTGCCTAGCCTCATGTGAGGAAGGCGTGAGTTTATGTATGTATGTATGTTCGAAGGTACAGTAGAAGTAAGTTTTTAGTTGTGAAGAAACGCGACGATGGCGATCAAAGACTACACGAATCTTTAATCGAGTACCGCGGACTGTACACAGTATGGAAACCAAATATATTTACAATAAATGAAACCACAAGTCATACTAATCCAAAGGAAACAAAAAAACAAAACCACACAAAACAAAATTAAATACGTAAAATGAAATTTTCAAAGAAAATTCATATCAAAATAAATGCAGTAAAAGTAAACACTCTGTTTAGACATCGTAACCTTCGTACCTTGTGGTTTAAGTGTACCGATTTAATTTTTATGCAAATGACTAGAATACTTGAAATTCAAAATGTTTGGCATCCATATTGGATTTGTATTGATTTTCATAGTGTACTGTATTCAATCTGCCATTTTTGTGCTAGTAGCCATCTTAGAATTGAAATTTGCCAAAGTGTACAGTACTCTACTAGTCGAGCCCTTTCATTTGTTACCCCATATTGATGGAGTTGTGAAATAAAAATGCTATCCACCATTTTGTAGCGGTAGCCATCTTGGATTTACAATGAAATTGAATGAATATTAAATTGTATTGTCGTAAGAGACTAAAGGGCTAACTAGAGAATGTGCAGAAGCGTTACCACCATACTGCGATCGACAACACGCTTGCCAAGCGTGGCGATTATGGCATCCTCTCCCCCCCTCCCCCCCAATTTGGGGAGGCCTATGCCAACCAGTGGACGTCTTTTGGCGGAAATGATTGTCATCAGATCTAAAAGTGCGGAAAAAACGCGGAGATCGTCACGTCACGACACACGAATCTAGTTCAAACGTTCCAACTTCTCGCCTAAAAATACATTCTTTAAGTCCCTATAAAAATATATGAAAAACTACCCAAACCACTTGACCATCGAAGCAGTCGAAGGTCCTTTGTTGAAAGGGAAATCAATCGGTTACCGTTGGCCATATGCAGAAGGAGCAGGATGTGGACTCACACCCAAGTCAGGTTTGAGGTGGTGCAAGAAAAATAATAATTTAATCTCGGACTTATTTCACAAAGCAGTCGGTTACGAAACACCCTACAGCTAGTTTAAAACCTGATAAAATTTAGACGTTTTAAAGTACTTTTAAGGTGTTCAACCATTTGGGAGAGCCCCTTGATAAGTTTTTGGCCTACCTTAAGAAAAAATATCTATTCTTAATGTATTAACCACTAACAGTTGGTACTCCCACGTCTACCAACACAGTTCACGAAACTTCCGAAACCTCCAGGCTAAATAGAAAACTGGATAGCCAGTGGTTTACTAAAAACATTGAAATAGCGCACCTACGCAAATAGAATAATCTAAAGGTGCGAAATGCCCCTCAATCGAATTCCAACCGGTGGTGAAGTATGCGGATAAATGTCGTTAAATTATGCGAAAGTATGCAAGGAAGTCCACTGTTCCATGCTATTTAGAAAATATTTTCTATTTAACATAACTATTGTACACGTAATAATTGTGTCTGTGAATTAATATGTAGCTGTTGTACCGTTTCATTAACTAGAAATAAATATTCAAATACCAATATCCACTTCAATTCAACTTGAAACCTTTTAAAAGTCTGCCCAATTTTACCTTTTTATTTATAAACTTTACGAGGCTCTTAACGTCCAAAATGTACGACAAAACAGTTGCTAATTATGACGCAACTTTCAGCAATTCTAAAAGTAAACCCCTAGAATTTAAAATATATATGTTTATGGTGTACCTATCAAAGAATTTTCTATATATCCGTCTAAAAATCATAATATGTAACAGTCAGAGACGTTTTATTTACTTTTCAAAGTTTGTCTGAAATTCAGTGTCATATTCTCAATACTTACAAAACTTTCTGTAACTGCGTAGCTAACCGAACAGCGTGGCGACTCACCCCGACGCGGCAGACGCGAGTTTGCGCAAACTACGAAGGCTTGCGCGGCTGAATCAGGTGGCGAGCGACGTGCGACTGAAATAAGTTATTGGGATAGTGGCGGGCGGGATGGCAGGTACCAAGGCGTAAACACAAACACGTAGGTGTTTCGACGCATTCCGTGGTACAAGTCTCATCAGTTAAGGACTAGAATTTCTAAAATTGACTATTCAAGGTTTTCTTGGTATTTTGGCGTGTGCTAGCTGACATGGCTAATAATTTAATTTATGTTTTGTTTTTCGTAATATGAATTACTAGTACCTACTAACTTTAGATTTTGATTGGAATAATTATTTTTGTATTTGATACTTCAACTCTAGAGGAAGGTTATAGATTATTTAACATCACTTCACAACCCTTAGGAACCGAGTGGAATGAAAAAGTCGAAAAGTACGATAAGGGATTAGCGCGGGCGGGTGATGGGATGCCACGTGGTCGGTCGGGGACTTAAATTTTACGTGGACGAGAAGCTAATTATAGTATATATATGTTTAAATGTTTGATCGTTTGTGATTCAATGACGCAAAAACTATTTCACTATCTGTTTCAGAAAAGTCACAAACCATGAAAACTAATTTACTCTCTCTCTCTCTCTGTCTATTACTATAATAAAATGCATGGAGGGGCACGATTCACGAACGTTACGCAACACTTCCCGTGACGATTTCTACAACGATACACCTACTTCAAGCTGTGTCAAAGAACTTAGTTCCAAGAAATATTTTTTTTTTAAATAAGTGCTTCGTATGTCAATTCGTACATCGCTAACCTTATCATCATCGCCTTCCGACATACCTTTTTTTTTGTTTTTGGATGGGAAATCATCAAATGACTTCTCCCGCTCTTGGGCGGCGCGGAAGGGCGTTTCAGACTTTTACTGACTAAAACCCACCCATGTTCCTTCAGTTGCCCATGAGCCAGGGTCGCGAGATTGTTCGAAAGAGACACCATGGTGTCGCTTTCGAACAATCTCGCGACCCTGGCAGGCATTGGTCCTTGCAGACCCCTTCAGTTCCACTGACATCTCTTTAAGGCACGCGTGGAACACTAGCGCCATCGACCCGAGCTTGGTCCTTACCGGGCAGCGAGCTACCCATTGCTCACCGCCGGCATGCTCGCGCCTACGGTGGCCGGGAGTCCGCTGTCGACTCCCGATGCCCGGGACATACCTTACACATACCACACATACCGACATACCTTGAATTGTCTCAAACGTTGATTTAGCAGGTTCACGCTGAGATAAACAGCTTGGACAATCCAATTTAAACTGCAGTTTTACTGAGCCTATCACTCAAATTTACCGTAATTGAAATATGTTATTTTTTCATTTTAATAAATTACTTCACAAGTCAGACATTTTGTAAGTACACAATCAATCACTCAAACTATAAAATAACGTCTAATTTTAGTTCATAATATTATTAGTGCAATGTTCCTTTTTATTTATTGTATTTACTGAGCGTGTCCTACTGAAAATATTGATATGTACCTTACCAACTATGTTTGTCTTCGCTTAGCCTCGTAAGGCCCTACGTACAATGTATTGAACAAAGTGGCATGCAACATACCGGCCCAAACTTAAAAAAAACTCCTAATTGCCCGATGTACAGACGCTAGTATACCAAGCTACTACAATCTATCAAATTTCTTTAATAGATTTTCAACTTTATTACTAAAGTTTTAGGTTCAAAATTGATTGCGAAAATTTGACAGTTTCGGATACTTTGATGTGCTGGCGTCTGTACATTACAATAGACTATTCTAGATTGTGTTTTGATTTGATTGATTTGATTTTATTTGACATAAAGTACACAGATACAGGGTGACACTTAATTTACTATGCAAATAGACTGGTGCAAGATAAATGATCAATGACCCCTGTGCTAGGAAAAACCTGTGTTAAAACGTACATTTAATTTAAATGCATATTCCCTTTAAATAATCGCGCCAACTGTCATTTCTTGTGAATGGTAAGATTGGGTGATACCTTAGGAAGTATTTTGAAAACTGACATATGAGACAAATCTAAAGACAATCTGTCAAAATCCGGCTTTTTGCTACCATGTCACCGATTCAGGAAACACGTTAGTAAATATCTTAAATTATAATTATGATTTAAATCTTAGCTTATTCTGTTAGAAAATAAGAGAAATTCTAAGATAAACGCATATTTTATCTGGTATAGTTTTTATTTTAGTTTAATAACAGTTATTTGTAATTTTTATGCTTCATCGAAAAGTTATGTTTATTATCTTGCATATTGGGCGCTACTGATTAGTAAGACGCAAATAAAAAAAACTTTTTCAGGAGTGATCGGATTGAGGATTTGTTCAACAATTCCGAGCTTGAAGACTTCTTTCCCTCAGATGAAGATACCGACCCAGACACCTTCCCTGACCTTCGGAATCTGTCTGTTTCTCCACTTGCTTCTCTTTTGCAGCTTATGTTATACTAAATTAAGAAATTGTTAAAGTGACTTCAGCAAAAAAAAATGCATAAGTTGTAAGACATTAAAAGATTTATTCTTGTTGATTTGAATTTTTATTTCCTTTTATGGATCTCACAAATCAACAAGATTATCACGTTCATGTTGCTTTGATAACCATGTTTATTAAGAAATTGATTTAAATCAAATCAAAATATTTTAAATCAAATCAAAATATTTGTATTTCACATAAACCTACATGGGCACTTATGAAACGTCAGAAGCTAGGTGCGCGGTTCTAAATTGTAGATTCCTATGGAGAAGAACCGGAAAGAAACTTCACGGTTACTCTTTTAAAATTTATTGGTTTTTACAATGGTTTCAAATTACAGTGTTAATAGTGGGAGGACGGTGTAGGCCTGTCAACAAGTACCAGGTACTGAATAAGACAAAAAATTGTCCATTGTCTACAGGTTTACAGGGTCTACAGGGTACTACAACGTTCTCACATTCACAAAGTATAAAATAATCTACATAAATAATAGTATTTCATAAATAAGACGTATTACACTATTTGAACCAAATGTCATCATATGATTTGTTTTGGTAAGTCTAATCTAGACTCTTTTGTGATTCTGAGTCTGATATTCTTTGTTTATCTTCTATACTATATACTATAATATTATAAAGCTGAAGAGTTTGTTTGTTTGATTGATTGAACGCGCTAATCTCAGGAACTACTGGTCCGAATTAAAAAATCTTTTTGTGTTAGGTAGCCTATTTATCGAGCAAGGCTATAGGCTATATAACATCACGCTAGAACTAAGAGGAGCGGAGCAGTAATGAAAAATGTTGCAAAAACGGGGAAAATTTATTCCTTTTGAGAGTTTCCGTTGCGTGCGCTGCGTAAACGGTTAAAGTAACGCAAAAATCATGTATGACGGAATTGTTCCTTTTAAAAAGTTCGGAAAAAAATTCCGCGAGAGCATATGTCTATCTTTTAAGGTTAACTCACTATAACTCAAAAGGAGCGAGCAGCAACGAAAAATGGACGAAAACTAGCAGGCAAATCGATGCGACGGGAAGGGTCAGGGGAGCAAAAATTTGACGCGGACGAAGTCGCGGGCAAAAGCTAGTTTAAAATACGACCGTCTTTTTTATTTTTTACGTTACCAAAATGTAAATAAACAATGATTTATTTAACCATGTTTTATTAAAAATGATACCACCAAAACGCCCAATGTACATTTAAATGAACATGTAATATCTACTTAAAAGTTATTGCTTTATAATCCTTTGTAACACAGAGTACCAAGAAAAATGTTTAAAAAAATCCTGGTTGAGATTTTACTAAAGAAAACTAGTTGAGTGTGCTTGGGCCGGAACCATGTTGGACGATATTGTTCACTGTATTGTACATCGGGCGTTTAGATCATCTTTCGAAATTTAACTTGGCCTTACGAGGTTAGACCGGGGATGGTTGGTAGAACGAAGTCGAACACAGATCTATTTATCTGGTCTATTTTATTTTGTGCGTTTTGTTTGTGCAGAATAAACATTTTTTCTTTCTTCTTTCTTTCTTTCTATGAGTTTTAACAAAGGAAACCATGGCGTGGTTTCCTTAAGTCATTCCCTGGGTCACAAAATCATAATTTCAGCCGAAAGACGTCCACTGCTGAACATAAGCCTGTCTCAATTTGGGGGGGCTTAACATAATCGCCACGACCCTCTAAATATCAATAAAAGTCACAGTGAAAAGAAAACAAACGATATCCATATACTAACTTTAAACTGCCCATCTCTTAGAACCACCGAAAAACTTCAAGAACTAGAAATAGCAATAGAAGGAATAAAAATGGGATATTTTGGGGATCAGTGAGATGAGAAGATTTGGAGAACATATAAAAGATCATGGAAAGTATATATTACACTATAAAGGGGAGACACTAGGACTATATGGATTCATGGTCAAAAGGAAATTTGTAAACAACATAAAATAAATAAGAGGTATCTCTGAACGTATCGCAATCCTTAACATAAACCTAAATGGTGAACCTAATGGTGAAGAAGAAGAAGAATGGTCCATTATTAAAGCATATGCACCAACAGAATCCGACAAAAAGGAAGACTTAATAAAAATTGAAAAATTCTACGAAGACCTGCAAAACACAATTCAAACCACACATAAAAACGTCATAGTGATGGGAGATTTTAATGGCCAAATCAGAACACAAAATAACGGAGAAGAACAGACCATAGGAAGGCACGGGTTTGGCAGTAGAAGCAAAAATGGCACAAGGTTGGTAAATTTTTCATTAGAGAACAGATTAAGTATTCTAAACAGCTTTTATAAAAATAAAATAACTAATAAATGGACATGGATCTCACCGAACGGACATAACAAACATAATAAAGTCTATTTCGTTCTTATGCAGTCATTCTACGGCGTGAAACCGCTATGAAAAACTTAACAGAAGAAAACAGCAATCTTAAAAGCTCTATGGCGGACCTAAGCCACCGCTTAAATTACTTGGAACAACAAACTCGATCAAACAACCTCGAACTCCAATGCTTACCCGAAAATAAACAGGAGAATCTTTATAATGTCGTTAAGCAGTTGGGATCAGTCGTCGGATGTGTGCTTAGCGACCAAGACATTCTTCACTGCACCCGCGTAGCCAAACTCCAAGCTACTAACACCCGCCCGCGATCTGTCATCATCCAACTGGCCTCTCCAAGAATTCGCGACAACCTTCTGGCTTCTACTATCGAGTACAATAAAGTAAAGAAAAACAATACTGAGAAATTCAACACTGCTGACCTTGGGATAGCTGGTTAAAAAAAGCCGGTATATGTGCTCGAACATTTATCTCCATCTAATAAAGCGCTCCATGCTGCTACAAGACTAAAGGCAAAGGATAGGGGCTACAAATTTGTCTGGGTAAGAAATGGCAGAATTTTTGTCAGGAAAAACGCGGAAGCCGACCATATTCTGATAAAAAACCTAGACACCTTAAATAAGTTGATTTAACATACTGCGCCTTATCTGATTGTTTTGCTTTTCTAACCTAAAAATGCACGTTATTGTTGAAAAACTTTCTGCAAAATTCGATAGTTTGCAAATATTATATCAGAACTGTAGAGGTTTGCGAACAAAAACGCATATGGTATATCGCAATGTATGTTGCAATAATTACGATGTCATCATTCTCTCGGAGACGTGGCTTAATGGTTCCATCCAAAGCAGTGAGCTATTCGACGACAGATATGTCGTTTACAGAAGGGATAGAGAAAGTTCTTGTCTATGCAGTGGTAAAGAGGGCGAGGGCGTATTAATAGCAGTTAATAAAAAAACCGGCCAAGTGCGAGTCGGACTCGCGCACCGAGGGTTCCGTACAAACCTGTAGGTATTCACGGTTTATGCATAAGGCTTGTGTTTATGAAATTAAATCCTATTTTTTTAATTTTTATATTTGAGTTGATTGAATGAAAGGTAAATTGCGGTTTACGATTTATGACGTATAAAAAAAAACTACTTACTAGATCTTGTTCAAACCAATTTTCGTTGGAAGTTTATATAGCAATGTACATCATATATTTTTTTTAGTTTTATCATTATCTTATTTTAGAAGTTACAGGGGGGGGGGACACATTTTACCACTTTGGGAGTGTCTCTCGCGCAAACTATACAGTTTAGAAAAAAATGATATTAGAAACCTCAATATCATTTTTAAAGACCTATCCATAGATACTCCACACGTATGGGTACGATGAAAAATTTTTTTTTGAGTTTCAGTTCTATGTATGGGGAACCCCAAAATTTATTGTTTTTTTTTCTATTTTTGTGTGAAAATCTTAATGCGGTTTACAGAATACATCTAGTTACCAAGTTTCAACAACATAGCTCTTGTAGTTTCGGAAAAAAATGGCTGTGACATACACGGACAGACAGACAGACAGACAGACAGACAGACAGACAGACATGACGAATCTATAAGGGTTCCGTTTTTTGCCATTTGGCAACGGAACCCTAAAAAATCAGTTCTAAACGCATCGTGCATTTTGAAAGTAGTTGTGAGGACCTCTGGGTTACTCTTGATTTACCTGTAGCTAAGACTTTTCGTCGAATGGCTCTCTGTGCAGTATACCTGCCACCACCTGTGCGTTTATCGTACTTAGAAAACTTTTTAGATAAATTTAATGCGGCCTTCGAGCAACTTAGCGATTCATGCGTATGTATCATTGGTGATTTCAACTTGGGTAGTATCGACTGGAGAACAGTCAGTATCTCGAATAACAGCCTCAAGCTAACTAACACTTGTGAAGCTTTGGTAGATTTTACGTACGTAAACAAGCTCAATCAATGTAACAATAATTATAATTAATTCTTCAGGTCGGATACTTGATCTTGTTCTGTGTAATCATCCACAGTGTAATGTAAGCCAAAGTATAGGTTCCTTATGTAACATTGATCATCACCACCCACCCCTAGATATTGTCATCTCTTTAACTAAGGAAGCAAAACTTTCATATAATACTGTCTACGAAGTGCCTGACTTTCGAAAATCAAATTACATACCGATTCGCAAATACTTAAAAGAACTCAACTGGGAGGAATTATTTGAGGGACAGCATGAGGTCAATGGGATGTTGCAGGTGTTTTACGACATTATTAATGCAGCCATAAAAATGTTTATTTCTACTAAGGTACCTAAGAATAGAAAATTCCCTTCATGGTTTAGCCGAAGTCTTATCAAAATGTTAAATTCAAAAAATAAGGTCAGAAAACGTTATAACGTTTACAAGAACCCACTAGATAAAATTGAATTAAAAATAATTAGTAAACGCTGTGTTAATCTTGCAACTGTTTGCTACAATAAATACATAAAGAACTTAGAAGACGACCTTAAAAATAACCCCAAATTGGTTTGGACTTATATAAAAGCTAAAAGGGGAGGGTCTAGCGTATACCCTGTATTGATGACAGATGGTACCACAACGTCATCAGACGGAACAGAAATATGCGAGCTTTTCGCATCTTACTTTTCTTCTGTTTATAGTCCTGCCCAAGATAATGAAAATATTCATAGTGATTCATACTTACATAACCTTCAAAATTATGGTTTATGCTTATCTAACTTAATAATTGATTGTGAAGCTTTATACAAAAAGTTAAATAACCTTGACTGCACTAAGGGCGCTGGGCCAGATGGAATACCACCTACATTTATTAAAGAGTGTGCGGCTGAGTTGGTTATCCCACTGTCGATTATTTTTAATAAGTCCTTGGCTTCTGGAGTTTTTCCGTCAAAATGGAAGGTAGCGAAGGTCGTTCCCATACACAAGTCTAATAATGATGACATGGTTTCTAACTATAGACCCATATCAATTTTATCTACACTTGCAAAAATTTTTGAATCTCTCATCTGTCCCCACATTCAGAACCACTTAAAGCTGTACTTAAGCGAGGAGCAACATGGCTTCGTGGAGTCCAGATCCACAAGCACTAACCTGATACTTTTCACTGAATTATTAGGGAATGCCATAGACTCAGGTTACCAAGCCAATGTCATATATACAGATTTCAGTAAAGCTTTCGATAAGGTTTCTCATGGAATACTGATCAGTAAATTACGAGCATATGGCATCACCGGATTGTTACTCTCATGGCTGAGTTCGTATCTAATGGATCGATTTTTCTATGTGGTTATCAACGGCTTTCAATCTGCCCTACGATGCATCTTGTCTGGCGTGCCTCAGGGATCTCATTTGGGGCCCGTTTTATTTAATTTTTTCATTAACGACATTTCCAAATGCTTTTATCACTCTGTTATCTTCATGTATGCCGACGACTTAAAATTTGTCAAAATCGTTAAATCAAAAGACGATGCTTCTGCCCTACAGACCGATCTAGAAAGGCTTATAAAATGGTGTCGAACTAACAAGATGCACCTAAATCCATGTAAATGTTATCATGTAAAATTCACACGAAAACTTCATATAATAGACCATGACTATTATATCGAAGAACTGGACACAATAAGAGATCTAGGGGTTATGTTTGATCGGAAGTTAACTTTTATTCCACATATTGACAATATAATAAAAAAGTCCTCTAAAATGCTGGGATTTGTTATAAGAAATTCCAAACAGTTTAGGTGTTGCAAAACTAAAATTACGCTATACAACTGCTTAATTCGAAGCATATTAGAATATTGTAGCGTGATCTGGCGTCCACACTATGCTACACACTCGTTGCGTCTAGAACGCGTTCAAAAGCGTTTTCTTTGGCATCTGGCGTTCTCTAGCGGGATAAGCAAAAAAGTACATTCGTATAGTAATCGGCTGAAACACTTTAAAATGGTTTCGCTGGACAATCGCCGACGCATCAATGACGCAATGTTTGTGTGCAAAGTAATGCACCATAAAATTGACTGCCCACAAATACTGCACACCTTTAATTTCCGTGCCCCCTCAAGAATTCCCCGCAGTGCAATAACGCCACTCTGCCCACCGCAGAGAAGAACGGTCCTAGGCGCCAATTCCCCATATGCGAGGTTATGCAAAGTTGTAAATAGCTGCAGCGATCAAATAGATTTACACTTTGAAAGTTTGGGTAAATTGAGAACCAATTTTTTCAAGTATCTTCCACAATAGATCAGCTTTTCATTATCTCTCTTGAATAATTTATTTTCATCATCATTCATAAATTAAGTTACATTGGAATGTTACAACATCATTATCATGTTATAGTTATTAATTATTTAGATTCTAAGGTAGGTAATTAGAAACTAGTTTAAGTTTTATTATTTTCTGTAACCCTTTTTTATGCTTGCGGAGTTTGCCTGTAAGTGATTGTTGCACTGTTGTAATTCTTGCATGTTTAGTTTTAAATAAAAACCTGTGTAAACAATTGTTGGTAAACCAAAATAAATAAATAAAATAAAAAATAAATAAGAATGAAATAGACTTTATTATGTCCAATAATAGAAAAGTTTTCAAGGACGTGTCGGTCATACTTAATTTAAATTTTAACACAGACCACAGAATGATTCGGGCTACAATAGCAGGAATACGCCCCAAGAAAACAAGAAGATTTCATAATAAATACGCAGTTGTTCAATATACTGGCGATACTCAGTTACTACTCAACAATCTCCAATCATCATTAGACAGCAGAAAACCTCTACCAATATAAGGAAAATACAACAAATTACTACACCAACTAAAAACTGTAACTAGAAAAACAAGCACAAACAACAAGAAAGAAATCTCACTTAAAAGTAAAGAACTACTTCAGAAACGTAAGGAACTACTACAAGAAAAGAAAACTAAAGTCAACCGTCGAAAAATAACAGAAATAAGTAAAATGATTAGCGAACAACTGCGGAAAGAAAAAAAATTAAACGCTCTAATACAATGAACTATATTGAAAAAACAGGAGGAATAAAAAGGCACTGAAAGAACTAAATCGCAAAAAGCATTGGATACTCAGTATGAAAAAGCAAGAAGGTGAAAATACAGCGAAGAGAGCAGAAATACTAAAAGCTGCTACAGAATTTTATCGAAATCTATATCAAAGTCAAAAGATTGAACAAGCGTTAAAGGAATATGACACATCGAGTGATGAAGAGGACATACCTGAAATACTAAAAGAAGAAAGCATAAAAGCAATTGGTACACAAAAGAACGATAAAGCTCCTGGATCAGATCTCGTTACAAATGAATTACTGAAAATAACATTACCAGTGATTGCTCCAAAGCTCACAGATACATTTAACGAAATCATCAAAACAGAAATAATTCCTACAGATTGGACTAACTAAATGAACCATTATACTACTACATAAAAAAGGCGACAAAGGTAACATAGCAAATTACAGGCCCATTAGTTTAACGTCTAATGTTTATAAGGTATTTTCAAAAATTATGCTATCGAGAATTACTAAAACCCTTGAAGAAAATCAGCCCAAAGAACAAGCTAGATTCCGTAGACATTTCTCAACCATAGACCATATTCACGCCCTTAGACAAGTACTACAAAAATACAAAGAATATAACAAAACTTACTAACTAGGGTTTGTTGATTTTAATAAAGCATTCGACACACTAGAACACGGATTTATTTGGAATGCACTAAAAACACAGGGGGTACAAACAAAATACATACAAATACTCCAAAATGTATACACGAAAAGTACAGCGCAAGTAAAGCTAGAAGCTATAGGCGAAGAATTTTCTATCAAGAGAGGTGTATGCAAAGGGGACCCTATATCACCTAAACTATTCTCAGCCGTCTTAGAAATGATATTCAGGAACCTAGATTGGACGAATAATGGACTAAATATAAACGGTGAAAACCAGAGCCACTTACGTTTTGCAGACGCCTTAATAATATTTTCGGAAAGCCCAAAAATGCTACAAATAATGCTGCAACAACTAGCCGATGAAAGTGACAAGGCCGGGCTAACAATGAACTTATCTAAGACAAAAATTTTGACTAACTCTTCACAAACAGACATCATAAAAGTGAATAATTAGCAAATAGAATACGTACAAGAATACATATACTTAGGACAGTTAATATCTACTGAAGACTGCATGAAAAAGGAAATAGAAAGAAGAATAGGTAACACCTGGAAAAGATATTGGTCACTTAGCGAAGTAATGAAAAACAAAGAAATGCCGATGAAAGACAAAAGGAAGGTGCATGTGCATTCTACCATGCTTACTATACGGGTGTCAAACCTGGGAATTGATGGGCACGCCACAATTGCGGCGGTAAGTCCCCTCTTTGAGGAGTGGATAGAGAGGCGCCACGGCGTCCTCACCTTCCGCCTGACGCAGGTTCTCACCGGGCATGGGTGCTTCGGTGGGTTCCTGTTCAGGATAAAGCGGGAGGATACGTCCGGGTGTTTCCATTGCGAGGATCGTCTGGAGGACACGGTGGAGCATACGGTGGAGGTGTGCCCTGCCTGGGCGGAGCACCGCCGTGTCCTCGTGGAGGCGATCGGCGGCGGCGACCTCTCGCGTCCGGCCCTGGTGCGAGCCATGGTACGGAGCGAGAGGGAATGGGAAGCCGTCACCTCCTTCTGCGAAGCAGTAATGCTCGCGAAGGAGGAGGCGTGGCGCGTGAGGGAGTGGCAGTCTCTGCGCCCTCACGTCCCTAGCCGCCGCAGGAGGAGACGCCCCGGGCGTCGGGAGTCAATAGCGGACTCCCGGCCACCGTAGGCGCGAGCTTGCGGGTGGCGAGCAATGGGTAGCTCGCCGCCCGGTAAGGACCAAGCTCGGGTCGACGGCGCGCAGTGTTCCACGCGCGCCTCAAAGAGATGTCAGCAGCAGTGTAGGGGTCTACTAGGACCGATGCCTGCCGGGGTCGCGTGATTGTTCGAAAGAGATACCGTGACCCTGGCACATGGGCAACTGATGGAACACGGGTGGGTTTTAGTCAGTAAAAGTCTGACATGCCCTCCCGCTCCGCCCAGAGCGGGAGAAGTCATTTGATGATTTCCCATGCTGAAAAAAAAAAAAAAAAAAAAAAAACCTGGGAATTGACAGAACAACTGACAAATGAAATAAAAGTTTGTCAAAACGGATTGAGAGAAGTACGTTAGGAACTAAAAGGAAAGACCGTGAAAAATTAAAATACATAAAAACTAAAACCAAATTTAAGAATGCATCCATAACATACAAAAAACTAAAGTGGAGGTGGGCAGGACACATGACAAAAGAGAAAAAAGAAAAATGGACAAAACAAATAACAGTAGCCACTCGACAGTAAAAGAAACAGAGGGAGACAGACAAAGAGATGGGAGGATGACCTCAGGAAAATAGCGGGCCCAACATGGACTCGAACAGCATTGAACAGGACAGAATGGCGATCTTTAGAGGAGGCCTTTGTCGGAAGACAAGCTGAAACAGAATAATATTACCGTTTGCCGAATAAAAATAAAGTTTCATTAAATTGTATTAGATAAGTTTAAAAAAAAATGTATAGCATCTTATAGTATCATATATAGTAGTTAAGAGTGCAACAGTTAATAATAAGGTTAAACAAGTAACTCTTGTAATTTAAACCAAATTCAACAATAAAGGCTTTTTATTTTATTTTATTTTATTTAACATAATCGCCACGCCACGCAGTCAGGTTGGCGATCGCAGTATGGTGGTAAAATAACTAAAAATATCAAAAACCTGACGCTGCACTGCGCAAACTGGCAATAGACATTTCCACGAATGCACTGAATGGCAACGACAGCGCGTAATTGAGATGGATGTGATAAACTGGACGGAGACATGATTTAATTTCTGAACTTAGGTTTTCCATTTGCAGTCCGGACCCCAGGCTCTGGACTGCTCCGGGTGAGCTTACTGTCAGCTACCATGTCAGCTCCATTATATAGACGTTAAACAAAACTGGTGAAATGTCGTATGTAATTAATTACGTATACCTCTACTTTTGTTTCGTGGAAACAACGCGTGATGCTATGTGATTATGTGTACTAGGCTTGTACATACCTATACTTTAACACATCCTACTAATATTATAAACGCGAAAGTTTGTGACGATGAATGCATATTCGTTATTCTTTCACGCAAAGACCGCTGAACGGATTTGGATGAAATTTGGTCAAAGCAGTTTATAACTTAAATGATAAATTATTTTATTTCTGCAAACAGTTTTACGCGTCAATCATATTATTTTTCAAACTTGAAGAGGTCGGCGTTTCCTATCTGACTACTCTGAGAAAAAAAGGCCGAAACATACTCAGACGTCCCAATCAGACGAAAGAACCACACAGATTGAGTGGACCTGTCCAATCAGTGCACGCATTTATCAATAATCATGCAACTCAACTCAGAACATAAACAGCACAACGATTTATAGAACAATATCAAAGAAAGGACATTTTGGTAGGCCGCATTAAGTACTCAAACTGCCAGATTATCATTAAAAATAACATAGTAAGAGATCACATAGTCCTCACTATAATAATTAAAATAATAATATATGTGGTCGCGGTTGACAAGGGCTCTCTCCCCGCTCTCCTTGGCTAACGAGAACTGGTGCAAACCTGTAATACTTGACACTAATGAACGCATGGTATGGCAGAGTAAAGAACTTCACGAAGGTTTTTTCCAGGCCCTACATGGACCTAATGTAGATCTCTAGCGTCCGTAGCCTGGTTGCGTTTCGATGACCTCTTTGGGAAAACCGAAGATTTTATCTGTGCAATTATGGATGAAGTTATGATGACGAACAATTACCGGAGATTTATTGTGAAAGACGGCACGGTTGACATCTGTCGACCATTCCACAGTCCAAGGGGATTAATGAAGGCACATAATCTCCGGGTGTTCTCGTCTAGCTAACGAAGAGCACTTGTATAGGTACAATCTAGTAGCCAGGATTATCCATCAGCAACTTGCTCTTAAATACAGCCTTGTGGAATCGGAAGTACCGTACTGCAGGTATGTGCCCGACCCAGTTCTCGAAAATGGAAATATCACATTGTATTGGGATCGATCCATCATCACTGACAGGACAATTGTTGCAAATAAGCCTGATATAGTGGTAGAGGATTGAGTAGAGCGGCATATATATATCGATTGTTGACATAATGGTCCCACATGACGGGAACCTCGCGAAAGCTGAGAAAGATAACCAGATCAAGTATATTGACTTGACTCGCAAGGTTGTCGACATTTGGGATGTAGATTTAGCTATCATTGTGCCGATAGTCGTCACAGCCAATAGCTTGATATCCAAGAGCCTCGACCAACACCTCTCTCAACAACGGCTCTCGTCGGGCAGCCGGATCAAGGGCTTGATTCAGAAAGCAGTACTTCTGGACACGGCTCGCATTGTTAGGAGGTCCGTCTCTCTGGATTCCTGACCGCCAGTAGCTTGTACCCGCTTCCCGATACCGATAGGGTACTATTTTTTATATTTTTAAATGTTTTTATACTTTTATATTCTAACTAGCTTCTGCCCGCGACTTCGTCCGCGTCAAATATTTGCTCCCGTCGCATCGCAGCCTGCCAGTTTTTGTCCATTTTTTGTTGCTGCTCCGCTCCTTTTGATGTAGCGTGATGTTAAATAGTCTTTCTCAATAAATAGGCTACCCGACTCAAAAATAATTTTTGAATTCGAACCAGTAGTTCGTGAGATTAGCGCGTTCCACCCCCCATTTTAGGGAAGTGGGGGTTAGAAAGAGACAAAAAGTAGCCTATGCCACTCTCCACCCCTTCAACTATCTCCACTTAAATAAATTTATAGTTTAAAAACACTAGGAAAATACGCTTTTATAAATGCACGTAAAAACCAAAAACTTAATCGTGTTCAAAGTTCATTACAAGATCTTTCTAACAAGTCCAAACACGGCTATGATACGATATTCCATCATGGAATGCCAGTGCCTATCTTCCGGCTTCATCATCAGACCTTGAAACCTAATCGTGGTCAAAGTTCTTTACAAGACTTTTCTAACAAGTCCAAACACAGCTATGATACGATGTTCCATCATGAAGTTCCAGTTCATATCTTCCGGTTCCTTCATCAGATCAGTTTGACAGTACCATATTATTGTATTGTCACCAGAACTACATACAGTTGCCAATTTTCATGACGCTACGATCCTTAGAAGATGGTTAAATTAGTTACCTTAGATTCCATTACATAGTTAGTTACATACAGGTCGACCTAATAAAAGCGTGTTAAAAATCACGTCAATTTGTCGCTCCGTTTTGCCGTGAAAGACGGACAAACAGACGGGTACGTATTTGAATATCGAAGATTAAAATACCTACGCTTAAAATACCAATGTTCAAAACATCGAAAATTTAAATATCGATTATATCAAAATGTCGAAAATTGTTATACCTAAGCTTAAAACGTCGAAGATTGAAATGCCGAGTGATTAAAATTTCGAATGATTCAAAATATCGAATGACATTATGCCTAAGTTCAAAATATCAACATTTCATACATCTAAATTCATAATATCTACGTTAAAAATACCTACTAGTTGAAATACCGAAAAAAAATTATATAAGCAGTATGAGTGTATTCATAAATGTAGGTAGATGTGAAATTCTCACACCTCGATTATATTGTACATTTGCGTACAAATGTGTTTTATTTTGGGTTTTTATTATGTAAAAATAGGAAAGGAGGTTTTCCTTGTTTTTTTTGTAACCCACCTAGTAACTGATTACCATCTAGCAGCAAACAAGCATGCAGCAATCATGCAACATGCAAGCAAGCATGGTTTCTGTCACGGCTCCGGCGCTGCAGGGCTCCGGCAGTCCCACGCGAGCTTAACGTCGCAGATGGTCTAAACGCTCACCACCGCAGCTTCGGCTTGTTGGCCGGCTTAGCCGGCCAACCTCAGCTGCGGCGGCGGGTGTTAAAACCACCTGCTCCTCAGCTCGCGGGCTGCCTCGCCCCTCCGCGCCTACGCGATTCTAAATTACACTCTAGGGGTAGGGCAGACAAGACTACGTGGAGTCGGTTTTGCAGCGATACGTTTCTGTCACTAACTTTAGTAGCACAACATATTGACTTTCAAGAAAATATTTTAATTTAAAGACCTAAATAATACCTTCACGATTGACCTATGCTTGTACACTAGACACTGATTTTCATGGATAAAATAGGTCAAAATTGTTCCAAAACCGAATTGGGGCACCCCGAATTTACGTAGTCTTTTGGCTGTTACCCCTAGAGTGTATATAAAAATCCGGAGGCGCGAAGGGAGGACAACCCCCGCCCGCTGTAACAAAGCATAGGCACCCGTGGGAGCCGTAGCGGCTGAGGCTGGTCGCCGGAGGCGACCAGCAAGCCGAAGCTGCGGAGGTGAACATGGGTGCCTATTCTTTGTTACGCAAGGGCGAAGGGGTTGCACTTCCCGTAGCGCCGGAGACGTTGCAGAAGCAACCTTTTTCCACTCATACTACTTACATCAATTTTTTTTCGATATTTTAACTTGTAGGTACGTATTTTTAGGGTGAATTAATGAATGTATTAAATGTTGAAAATTAACCCATTTTTACACGTAGGTAATATACCTACGTGTAAAAATCAAATACGTACCCCAAACAGACACACACACTTTCCCATTTATAATATTAGTATGGATATTTAAAAATATAATTTATAAGCGGTATAAATGAATAAAGGAGAAAAATAATAGTAGGTAATATTATACTTCTCAGTGAGAAGTATAATATTACCGGGTACGTACTTGAATATCGAAGATTAAAATACCTACTGTTAAAATATCGATGTTCATAACATCGAAAATGGAAAAATCGAACGACCATAAAACCGAAAATTAAAATAACGAAAGTTTATAGTATCGAATGGTTAAATATCCTACGTCCAATATATCTAAAATCTAAATATCTACAAAAGTTACATCGAAAGATCCAAATATCGAAATACAGATTATCGAATGTCCTAAATATCGAAGTACAAACTATCGAACGTCCTAAATATCGATGGCTACATAGAACATCGAAAATGAATATACCTACGTGTAAAAATGGGTTAACTTTCAACATTTAATACATTCATTTATTCACCCTAAAAATACGTACCTACAAGTTAAAATATCGAAAAAAAATTGATGTAAGTAGTATGAGTGGAAAAAGGTTGCTTCTGCAACGTCTCCGGCGCTACGGGAAGTGCAACCCCTTCGCCCTTGCGTAACAAAGCATAGGCACCCGTGGGAGCCGTAGCGGCTGAGGCTGGTCGCCGGAGGCGACCAGCAAGCCGAAGCTGCGGAGGTGAACAGCGTGTTACAGCGGGCGGGGGTTGTCCTCCCTTCGCGCCTCCGGATTTTTATATACACTCTAGGGGTAACAGCCAAAAGACTACGTAAATGCGGGGTGCCCCAATTCGGTTTTGGAACAATTTTGACCTATTTTATCCATGAAAATCAGTGTCTAGTGTACAAGCATAGGTCAATCGTGAAGGTATTATTTAGGTCTTTAAATTAAAATATTTTCTTGAAAGTCAATATGTTGTGCTACTAAAGTTAGTGACAGAAACGTATCGCTGCAAAACCGACTCCACGTAGTCTTGTCTACCCTACCCCTAGAGTGTAATTTAGAATCGCGTAGGCGCGGAGGGGCGAGGCAGCCCGCGAGCTGAGGAGCAGGTGGTTTTAACACCCGCCGCCGCAGCTGAGGTTGGCCGGCGAAGCCGGCCAACAAGCCGAAGCTGCGGTGGTGAGCGTTTAGACCATCTGCGACGTTAAGCTCGCGTGGGACTGCCGGAGCCCTGCAGCGCCGGAGCCGTGACAGAAACCATGCTTGCTTGCATGTTGCATGATTGCTGCATGCTTGTTTGCTGCTAGATGGTAATCAGTTACTAGGTGGGTTACAAAAAAAACAAGGAAAACCTCCTTTAGATATTATGAATTTAGATGTATGAAATGTTGATATTTTGAACTTAGGTATGCCTAAGTTCAAAATATCAACATTTCATCAGTCATTCGATATTTTGAATCATTCGAAATTTTAATCACTCGGCATTTCAATCTTCGACGTTTTAAGCTTAGGTATAACAATTTTCGACATTTTGATATAATCGATATTTAAATTTTCGATGTTTTGAACATTGGTATTTTAAGCGTAGGTATTTTAATCTTCGATATTCAAATACGTACCCAATATTACCTACTATTATTTTTCTCCATGTCATGTCATATTTTATGTAATAATCATCAAATCTCAAAGTGTATGTACCCAATAAATAAAAAAACAACATTCAGTATTGAAAAATAACGCATAGGATACTTTTATCCCGATAGTATGTTCTCACGGGATAATATTCGACCTCCACGCGGACAAAGCCGCTGACAAAACTAGATGAGAGCGACTTTTTCTACTCGACTACTCTAGAGATGGAACTAAAGTTCCGTATGGTGCCGGACGTAGCGTAGAATAGCACCACTCCATTTCTTCCAGTTGATGTCGTAAAAGGCGACGAAGCGACTTACAAGAGAATGGGTAGCAAAATTCTCTATACATTTTTTATCACGCCTACCAAGCGTGGTTATTAGTGCAAATACCCCCCTTTGGGGAGGCCTATGTCCAACAGTCGACGTCTTTCGCCTGAAATGATAATGATGATGACTCTAGAGAAATAACACCGGGACTAACTCAGAGCCCAGTGTCTTTTAATATGTAATGTAACTAGGTAGTTCATAGAAATAATGCTAAATTGTAAAAATTACGGACCTCATGGTCAGCAGTAGCGCTTGAGCACTTGACCAAGGAGGCAGTTTACTAGCATTTCACCTGCAACTTTGTCAACGTTAAATTTATAGGTTATAATTACGCCGATATAACTTAGCTTTCTATTGGTTTATATTCAACAGAACATAAGCCTACCTAACAAGGTATGTAGTTTTTGAGTTTATCCACTAAAACAATCAAATCTTTTCTCTTTTCTTTTAATGTAGAGTGCGGAGTTGCTACGTTAGCACTTGTGGAGCGACTACGTAGCACTTGTAGAGCGACTACGTTGTAGCACTTGTAGAGCAGCTACGTAGCACTTGTGGAGTTACTACGTCGTAGCATCGCTACGTTGCTATACCGTAGCAGTCCTTTTTTGGCTGGCAACGTGACAAACTTCATATTCCTTTCAACATGAAAGCCAGTATAACCGTCAGACGATTCACGAATGGCTGAAATTCAGGCACCCGCACCCTAGTTAATGGGGTTTAAGCCCTAAAATAATGATAGATGATTTAGTACATGTTCATAATGCAACTGATCTCGGGACGTTGCATATTATACTAGTTACGCGGTTTACTGTGCTTGCGAGATGTAGGATTTTTACATGATGATGTCAGTGTGATGCGTAGTTCGTATGTGGCGTAGAACATAACTGTTACTTCTTAATTTCTGCTTTTAACACGCCTGCCCAAAAAGAGTAGTGTTCTGTTTTCAGTGTTCATGTGTGTTTGTGAGTTTCTCCATTCCACCATAACTTCTAAACGTCTAAACCGATATCACAAATGCAAGTGGTATCGTAAGAAGCATTACGGTATCCCGGGTAACTTAGGCTTATTAAAATTTAAATAAATGTAATGGGGTAGCCATACTTCATCAAAAATACGGAATATTATTGTTTTTCTTAAAAAATACTATTATAGTTTAAAGCTTGCTTAGTACATAACAAACATGTATAGAATAGAATAAATTTATTATCTTACCACACCTTAGAGTTACGAGTAAATCAGTCTGCAGGTACAATTTTGTAATATATAAATAACAATACACACAATAACCAGCTAACTTTTTAAGAAATTATTTTCTTACTTAATTTAACAGTTTTAGTAGTTGACACTGTTATCTGATACCAAACTAGGCAGAGCCTGTAATATGGTAACCAGACAACTGATAAATATACTTATATATTTCTAAATACATACATATTATAGAATAAATTACACCCAGACACAGAACAAATAATTGAGCTCATCACACAAACATTTGTCCTGGGTGGGAATCGAACCCACGACCTCAGTCTTAGCAGTCAGGGTCACTAAGCACTAGACTACCAGGCCAGTCAACATCATACCAATATATTAATCATCATCATAGTCATCATCATTTCAGCCGAAAGACGTCCACTGCTGGACATAGGCCACCCCCAAGCACCGCCACTTCGAAGAGTTTTGTGCTTCCCGCATCCAGCGGATTATTGCGGCCTTAACAAGGTCATTGATCCACCTTGTGGGAGGCCTTCCAATTCTACATCTTCTGGTACGCGGTCACCACTCCAGAACCTTTCAAACATCGACCATTTGTTCTGCGAGCAATGTGCCCTACCCACTGCCACTTGTATTAACAGTACTATTATTATTGTTGCAGATTTTGGAAGATGACTATATCTGCAACGCATGCAGGGTACCTGGCAGTGAAGAAGCTGGTCCAAGTATAAAAGGTCATGCAATGTGTGCTTTTTATTATTTACTTTCCTGTCTGAGGAATGAATATTAAACAATATTATGGCCTTACTTATTTTGTTTTATTTCATCTATACCTGTCTATGACCTACACCTACTATCAACCAGCTGAAGATTTCTCTCCAGGACATGCCTAACCTGTCCCTGCCAACCTGCCTGGCCATACGAAACCAGGAAGTCTCCAAACAGACTCCGGACCCAGGGTGACCGGAGCAGGGAAAACCTGTTCAGGTCTCACAACTAAATGCACCGATGGTCTCAAGAAAATGGCTGAGATAGACTGGATGCGGAAGATGGAGGAAAGGGTGTTGTGGCGGAGCCTTGAGAGGCCTATGCCCAGCAGTGGACTGAGCGATAGACTGAGTTGATAGTTGATTGATTCTTCTGAACAATTGTTTACTTACTGCGCATATGGGCCATGTGGCAGACCTTCGCATGTCACTGTCACCTAAACTTACAATATAATTACGACTACGTCCTCCGCAGTTTATTCAGCGATACAAATGCATTTTCTATCATTGATATTTTAAATTGGTGAGTAGATATTTCTATTGGTATTTCTTTTCGACAATGGTCTGTTGTTGACAAGACATAAACTTTAGAACTTCAGTCTTTAATTCCTAATTTCCTATAAAAGCATAACTGAAAGCAAAACTGTTCAGGAACTGAAACTATTTAATTACATCATTTACTCAGCGGCAGACGAAAATAAAAATGTGAACAAAATTTGTTTGGGAGTTTGCTATTATTTTGCATCATTACAGCAAATGGAATGCCTACGCATGACTCGGCAGCGGTGCGTGGCGTAGCATTTCTGAAATTCGTTTTACAATCGGAATTTCACCATCCAAATATGCACCGGTTGCAAACATATTAAAATGTTTACTATCTACAGTCAATATTATAATACAGTGTCAAATCATCATTGGATTCTGCACTTTCACGCCTTTTTCAAAAGCTATAAAGTAAGTTTAGACGCAGAATGTATGCTGTGGCACTTTACATTTTCATATTTGCCGTCAGTTTTTGGTAAATACAAATGTTCGAGTAGGGAATACAATGTCGTTCGTGTTGGTCGTGTGCGTAAAGTGTGTGTTAATTCGATGCGTTAGATATACATACATATGAATGCGTAGGTCAGATGATATTTTTTGTTTCAAGATTCGATGTTTTGTTTTGATTTCCCTATACAGTATCAATGCACATAAGTGCGTGAGATATCGTTGGATCACAAATTAAAAGGATTATTATGTCATAAGTGACTTTTTTATGTAAGTCGATGGTTGATAAGTTATGGGATCCTTATGGTTACAACCGCAGTGATACTTTTGATGTTTATACAATACAATAGTTAATTCGAGAATGACTACTACGGCATGCGTAAATATTCATCTCAACTAACGAACCCTTCATTGTACGTAGTTGGACACACAAATGGCCGGTTATTCTAAAGTTCATTTAACTTTTTTATTTGCTAAAGACACCCCGTTTATCGTAAAACACCGTACAAAGTCGGGGCAGGGGGCCAGAAAACCGCAAAGGTCCGTATGGTAACCCTATTTAAAGTCACGCCGCACACCGACCCCTAATTATCTCCACGATGATATCGCCGAGTGGAAATTAATTTATGGGGTGTCTATTGAATGCAATGGCACGACGAGACATATATATTACCCCCACGCTGCTCGAGTCTGTGGAGATGGCGCTTATAGTGAAACACAATGCAAACAAATCATTGTTTTTTTTTTTTGTAATCTTGCTTCCTTGGAATTTTAAACTACACTAAAAAACATTCTAAAGTAAACTAAAAACAAACTAAAGTAAAATATACTGATGCACATAAGCCAGATAACACGAAAAGCACCAAAAATAAAGTTAAGAAAGAAAACAGTAATAATTATAAAAATAGAATCAAAAATTTAAATTAGGAACAACTTGCCATGGATAGCGTGATTTTCTTTTTGAATCCAGGTAGCTTGTCGTGGAAAATATCTAATTCAGGTATGTTTAATACAATGTTGTTGTATTCGTTGCTCATTCGTATAACTGGAGACTGTAAACCTAGATTGGTTTTTACAGAAGGTGTATCAAATACTTTTTTTTTTTTTGGCCCTGGGATAAATTCTTGGAACTGCTAAGGAAACACTTTGCAAAAGACAGTTGCACTGTATTTTTACATTAATTATCTTATGAAGGAAGCGTAAATCTAGCAAACGCCTGCAATCGCGAAGGGACATCATTTTAAATTTTTTTAAACGTTCCATGTATGGTTTTCTATGGGAAAAGCCTCTAGTAGAGAAAGCAAGATGTCTCGTGAAAGCTCGCTGTATGCTTTCGACACGATGCGAATGCACTGCATAAAAAGGGGTCCATACACTGCTCGCATATTCAAGGTGACTGCGTACTAAAGCATTGTAGAGTAACACCTTGGTCGTCTGGTGTTTGAAACCTCTGGAATTACGTTTCAAAAATCCTAGCATTTGCGCGACCTTTGTCACTGCTTTATCAATGTGTGCGGTAAATTTCAGCTTGCTATCTACGATTACCCCCAGATCACGAATTTCATTCACTTGTTTCAGTGTTACGCCACCGATGTCGTACTTTGTTTGAACTGGTGTCAGTTTCCTTGTAAATTTTATGTGATGACATTTTCAGCGTTTAGACTCATATAATTTGCGTTACACCAATGTAGAATATTGTTAAGATCGGACTGAATCAAGACAGCATCAGAAGGGGAATTTACCACTTTGTATATTTTTAGATCGTCAGCAAAAAGCGAAATTCTACTATGTCGTACGTGATCAGTTATGTCATTGATGAAGATAAGGAAGAGAAGCGGCCCTAAATGTGATTCCTGCGGTACACCTGAGTCTGCATAATATACTTGAGATTTAAAACCCCCTACCTCTACGGATTGTGGTCTTTTTGCCAAATATGATTCAAACCATTCCAGTAGTTCGCCACCAATACCAAACCATCTCAGTTTTTCTACTAATAACAAATGATTGACTTTATCAAAGGCGCTGCTGAAGTTAGTATATATATTGCGTCTATCTGCATTCCTTTGTCAACCTCACACTATATTTCAGAGACAAAGGGAACCAAGTTTGTTACCGTTGAACGCCCACGTCGAAAGCCGTACTGAAAGTCTGAAATATTTATATCCACCATTTGTGAGATGATTGGACACAACATTGATTCAAACAATTTCGAGAAACATGAAAGTATCGATATTGGGCGGTAATTAACTGCGTTGGCTGGATCACCCTTTTTGAATATGGGAACAATACGAGCTTTCTTCCATTCTTCAGGAAATTTGCCCCCTACTAAGATATCTAATCTTTAGGATTTAGGTAACATGTACTGTTTACTTTTTTTGTTTTTATTCTTCATTTCAGCTCGAGTTTACTTTCAATGTTTTGTTGATACATTGGCGTCTGCTAGCTGATATATTTAATTTAATGTTTTATGTTTCGTCAAAATAATTACTTACTACAGTAAAGATTAAAGGTCTTCTAACTGGACAGACAGCTGTGCTGCTGGGGATATTGTTGCGCCATCCCAGCTAAAGCATAAGGAAGTGGTGAATGGTGGACGTTTTCTGAGACTATTTTATATAATTTTGACATTAAAAAACTGCTGATTCTACTTCTCCTAGTTTAAATAAATGGTTTTTGATTATGAAACAAATTAAATAAAAATATTTTATTTCACATAAACCTTAACATCGACACTTATAAAACCTCAGAAGCTAGGTGCATGGTTCCAATTGTTTGATTTCTATGAAGATGAAAGTCCACCATTACTCTTTTAAAAATTATTGGCTCCAAATTAAAGTGTTGATAGGTACGGGAAGACTGGAAGCCTGTCAACAAGTACCAGGTACTGAATAAAATAGAAGATGGTCTACAAATGTGGTGTCTAAAAGTGACGCGCGCATGTCGACTGACTCATAACACGGCGTAACTCGCATCGCTCCAACTTGACCTACATTCTACAAGTTGTTTTGTCGCGTTTTCAGAACGGAGCCATAACCAAAGGCCCCTCCTACATCGTCTGTATTTATACGTCTCTATAGGATAGCACGGCTGTCATGAATATTAATGTCTTTTGCTGAGCCAATCGCAGTACACCGTTGGCGGTGAAATGACTCCGCTGCGAATAGGCTTACGGCTGCTTGCTCCAATGACAATGGTGCCTGAAATACAAACACAGGTAAGTACCTACATTAGTTAGGAAATGTTGAAAGAATTCTGGATTTTTCGTACCCTCCTTAACGGGGAAGGGGCAGGGTAACAGAGTAAAAAATCATGAAATTGTCATTCAGTGGGTTGTCTTGATGATGTTTTTTTAATATCATTCTTTAAATACATGCTTATCACCGTCGTAAATCATATTTTGTTCAACATGCAGACTGTCAGAGACCTACAAATTGAAACTTTTAAATTTTAAAGGATTTTAGCTCAATTTAAATGAAAAATACAAATAATGAAACGTTATAAAGTCAAAGAGTTCATTTTAAGCCAAGCCACCACCGTGTAGTAGTATTCCGTGTAGTATCTGACGTAAAGAATAGCACCAACCCATTTCTTCTAGTGAGTGTCGTAAGAGGCGACTAATGGACTTACTAGAGAATGGGCAGCAGCATTTTCTGTGCATTTTACCACCATACTGCGATCGCCAATCCGCCTGCCAAACGTGGCGATTATGGCAAACCCTCCCTTACTAGAGGAGGCTCATGTCCAACAGTGGACGTCTTACAGCTGAAATGATGATGATTAGGAATCCACCACCGACTGTTACTGTTCGTATCTACGAGTATATTAAAATCACTGCCAATTCAAGCGCCAAAGAGGGAGACAATTAAGGTCCCTAAAAAAGGGACCATTCCTTTTTATTTCAAAAGTGTCAACAGTAGACAAACTGGACATAATGAAAATTCGCGATTTCCTTCTGAAAAACACAAAATAGGTACTGTACCATATTATTTTCCCTCAATTGTAAAAAACGATACGTTTTTTCGTACCTAAAAACACAACACCCACATCACACAACTTTAGACTTAGGTGTACTCTTTGACTCAAAGTTACACTTTGATGCACACGTTGATCACATCACAGCCAAGGGTTTTCAACTATTCGGCTTTGTAAGGCGGACCTGTAACTCATTTAAGAAACCATCTACATTCTTATTACTGTACAAAGCACTTGTTAGATCTCAACTGGAATATGCCACTTGTGTTTGGAACCCCATCTACAATAAAATTGGTCACTATATTTTATTGTAGATGGGGATCTACAATAAAATATAGTGACCAATTGGAATCAGTGCACCGGAAATATCTTAGATATCTTAACTATAAACTATTTAAGAAGTGGTCATCATATGATACTCTTATAGATAAATTTTCCCTGTCAACTCTTAAAACAAGGAGATCGTATCATGATCAATCGTTCCTATACAAGATTTGTCACAACAAATTTGATTGTAACAGTCTAATAAATTTATTTTTTACGCATTCGTGATACCTATTCTCACAGTCTTTTCGCGCCTAAGCGGTGCAGAACCAACGCAGGCGAACGAGTTCCTTTACGTCGTATAATGAAAAGTTACAACGATAATTTTGCTGATATTGACTTATTTACATTATCATTCGCACAGTTTAAAAAATGTATTCATAAAAATCCTTTTTAAATAACACATAGCTTCAGTTCTTATCTTCTCACATCTAGTTTGACACAAGTTTATTTCACAAGACTCAATAGTTAATCCATAATACACAATTTGTTTGCTAAGTTTGCTTGGACCTTGTTCAAACTGTTTTTTTTTTAAGTTTAATTAATATGTGGATAACGATGCTGGTTGCGTTATTACTTAAGTGTTTTGTCAATATCTGTACCTTAATATTAAGCATTATTGCGCAATTGTTTGTTATCCTGAAGAAATAAAATAAAAATAAAATTTAGGATACTCCACCAAAACATTGCTAGTGTTCTCTCTAAACAGGAATTACTGGAGTTAACATTACAGGAAATGAGAGATTTGCAGAATGACCCACAAGTGATTTGCCTCTCCGAAACTTTTATTAAAAAAGGATATGAGAACTATCTTAAGTTATCAGATTATAAAATGGCTACAAATGTTTGCAGGGAAAAACACCGAGGTGGCACGTGCATTCTCATCAAAAAGGGTCTAACTTTTAAAGAATTACCGTTTATAAAAACATTTTCATCGTTAAATACATTCGAGGCATGTGGCATAGAATTAGGAAATGAGAAATTAGTTATTATTTGCTTATACCGTACACTCCAGTCTGATTCTATTCAGTTTTTAACTAAGCTCGCTTTAATTTCTGCTTTTATTTCAAGCAGCTTTAATTTCAAGACCTAGCACACAGTCATAATGTAAAAATTCATATTGAGGTAGCCACTCGGAAACTTTCTTGTATAGACCACATATTGAGCAATATACCAGGCGCAATCGCAAGAGTACTACCACTTCATCTCTCTGATCACGACGCAGCACAAATGCTATGTTTCCCTCTAAGGTTACAAACAACAAAACCCGCAATAAACTATATTTATAAAAGAGATTATAGCCTAGATTATACGCATAAGTTTAGAGAATGCTTACAAAACCTATCTTGGACGGACATTTACATGGAAAACGATGCTAATAAAGCATTCAGTTGTTTCCATGAATTGATATGTCTGCTTTACAATCTCTGTTTCCCAAAAGTGACAATAAAAATTAATGTTAAAAATAAAATAAACCGAAAGTGGATAAGTAAGGGTCTTAAACAGAGTTCTAAAACAAAACGCTTCTTACGATACCAATTCTACCAGAATAAAAATTTAAGAAACAGGACTAGATACACTACATATTCTAATCTACTACAAAAATGTATCTACAATGCTAAACGGAATGCTAACATAAAATTCATGAATAATAATGACAACAAATGTAAGGCCACATGGACAGTTATAAAAGACAAAATACACAATTCGAACCCTAAAGACACTATTGAACACATTAAGATTAACAACACAATACTCACAAAACCAGTAGAAATAGCCACCGCCTTTAATAATCACTATACAAATTCTACCCCTACACAAACTTGTACAAATAATTCTCGCAGTGAAACCCTAACTGCTAATTCGATGTTTCTCACACCCATGTCTGAAAGTAAGGTGAAACGACTGATACTATCGTTGAACAATACCAATTCTGAAGGTTACGATGAACTCAACACCAAAATTATTAAGTCTTGTGTCGATGAGATAACTGGAGTGTTGACTTATCTAATTAACCTGTCTTTTTCACAAGAAGTGTTGCCTAATATACTAAAAATATCTATTGTTAAACCGATATTTAAAAAGGCTGATAAAGCGGATGTAAATAATTATCGCCCCAAAACACTAAAACCCATCTTGTCAAAAATATTTGAAAAATGCATGTATCAAAGAATAATGAATTATTGTGAGAAATTTAATAGCATACGAAAAAAGCAATTCGGCTTTCAAAAAGACAAGTCCACGTCTTTAGCCATCTTTTCACTTTTGAAAACGATACTGACCAATATCAATGGCAATCAGCTGACGACAGGCTTATTTTTTGATCTATCAAAAGCATTTGATCTAGTTTCACATGATATATTATTAAAAAAAATAAAGGCCATCGGAATCAGAGGACTGCCGCTTTAATGGGTATCGTCATATCTAACTGACAGACAACAGAGGGTCACTGTCACTAAACTTGATGAGAGTAGGGACATGACACAATTCTCGTCTGAATATAACATTGTAAAATGCGGCGTTCCCCAGAGTAGCATATTGTGTCCTATTTTGTTTATACTCTACATAAACGACATCGTAAAGGTGACAAAATCATAATTGCTTTCTTTTTGCTGATGATATTTCCATAATTGTCACTACCGATCAAAAAAAATTAAATGAATTACTGATCATGAAGCGGACATAAATACTACAATAAACAATCTAATTAATTACTTAAATAACAATAATTTATCTATTAATCTTACAAAATCTGTGTATATACAATTTAATCAATCTCATCAAAATAAATTTAATTTTAAAATGGACATACTACAAATTACAAAGTGACAAATAGGTACTAAGTTCTTAAGAGTAGTTATTGACGAACATTTAGACTGGAAAGCTCAGGTCGATAATGTATGTAATAAAATTAATAAATTTGTATACGCCCTCAGACAGATTAGAAAGTTAACAAATATAAAAACGGCTGTGATGTCATACCGTGCATATGTTGAGTCCTCGTTACGGTATGGATTAATTATGTGGGAAAATAGTACTGACTACAATAGAGCATTTGTCGCCCAAAAAAAATGTTTACGAGCCATATATGGGATTCCATCTGACGAATCATGTCAACCTTTATTTAAGAAGCTTGGTTTGCTACCGTTACCCTCATTATATTTGTATGAAGCGTGTATGTTTGTTAAGAAATATAAACAATTATTCAAAACAGAAGAGGAAATAAATTCTCGAAGTCGGCGTGACCAATATATCCAGCTCGGGATACTGCAGCGCAAGCACCTCGCCAGCTGGAGGCCACCATGCCGCTCCGCTGATGTCACTCTTAACTTTGTAAGGAGACCGCGGCAATCGCCAACACGGCCGTCCTACCAGGTGCCTGTCCCACCAGGTACCACACGAGTTCAGATAAAATGCTGAAACACAATTGAATAATATTTTATCAGTTTGTCTGTATCATACGCATTGATTGAGTATCGAATGTTCAGGATTATAACTGCCATGTCCCATTACAATTAATTTCATCAGTGTATCCGAGGATAAGCTTTTATTCAAAGATCGGATTTGACCACTTGCACTTAAAGCGCATAAAGCGTCACTTAAGCGTACCAAGTTCGTCTTATCGTCACTTCCGCTCAAAGGGCATGTACCTGACTTAAGCGTATTTATTTTATTTTATATCGTCTTGCACTTAAAGGGCCTTATCCACACTTAAGTGTCAACTTTCGTCCCAGAACCACTGGCATTCAAAGGGTTATCCTCACTTGAACGTACCAAGTTCGATCCCGATACACTGGCATTCAAAGGGTTATCCTCACTTGAACGTACCAATTTTGTTCTCGATTTTAAACCTACCACTCGGCTTACAATGTTTTATTTACGATATGGAACAATTATCATCCTTAAAACATTTTATCTTGACTCGCACATACGCCTACAATAACATTCCAATTACCTTCATCGCCAACACGGGCATGAATGGTTTAAGTCAAAACGTATGTTTGTTTCATCTCCCAATCGTCAACTATTTCATGATCTCAGCAGCGGTTAAGCCACTATACTTTTTAACCGACGAAAAAAAAAGGAGGAGGTTATCAATTCGACGCGTATATTTTTTTTTTTAACCGACGAAAAAAAAAGGAGGAGGTTATCAATTCGACGCGTATATTTTTTTTTTTTTTTTATGTTTGACCACGCATAACTTTGTACATGGTAGGACGATTGTGATAATTCTTTATTTATTGGAAAGGGTATACTCCCAAGGTGGTCCCATATAAATTTGGAAAACAAAATCGAACCCTAAGGGTCGGAAAACAGGGGATGATTGATTGTTCACTCACTGATTGTAATGTATAACCACGCATAACTTTATACAGAGTAGTCCGATTTTGATAATTCTTTTTTTATTGGATGGGGTAAACCTTGCCAAGTATTATTAGTACATTCAAGCCACAAAAAAATATTAAATAAAAACTTTTTAACAAAAAATTAAACCGCCGAAAAAACTGAAAAGCATAAAATAATAAACCTTAAAATTTTGAGTCGGCGCTGAAAAATCAATGAACAAAGATCACTTAAAGCGCCGACTCATAATTTTAAGGTTTATTATTTTATGCTTTTCAGTTTTTTCGGCGGTTTAATTTTTTGTTAAAAAGTTTTTAGTGCTCCTTTCATTGCTGTTTACATCTGTCACCACATATCGATCATTCCCCGATACCTTCATATGATAGGGGCTTTTATAAATAGGTATCAACTTTCGACTTTGCCCGTCAATTCTCTGGATTATATTTTAATTAGTACCAAATGTCCTTTGACGTAAACTTCTGCTTTTGTACGTGTGTATTAAACATCGCTGTTTTTCTGATTTCGGACTTAATATTTATTTCTGTCCTCTCTAAGGTAATTCAGTGAGATTCAATCTATGCTCGTTGCCAATCAAATCAGAGAAAAATTCACAAGGAATATTTTTTTACTGTCGTGTGAACTGTTGTTCATACCTTGTTGTGTGTTTGTATGTACCCCACCTATCATCTGTTTCGTTAGCACCTACTGTTTTTAGTGCTTCTTTCTCGAGTAGTTTTGTAAAAACCTTATCTGGTCATTATTAATAAATTCAATGTATACAGTTTTAAAATAGGTATATTTTATTATGATATGTCGCATTCTAGGAAATCAATAAAGATGGCTTACTCGTTCTACTATTTTATCAAACTGTAAACTTTGCCACCGTTTTGACTACATACTTGTTAAAAACATCCTTATTATATTCGGCCTCTCCTGATTCTTTAATTGTTATAATACATTGTAACTCAGAATCTTGTATTTTTACCGAAAGTAACCAATCCGCTTCCCTAATTGACATTATAATCTCGTTTCTAATTTTTATTTATCTCAGCACTACATTGGCTTACGAGGAGATTCATTCGTCTACGTGTTGCATTCGGGTGCCTTCTCCGTGAACGATATCAAAAGTGAATTCTCGGATGAAACCCAACGCGTAATCCAAGGAATAATCTCCTTTTTTGTTAATGCGTAACTTACGGCCTTGCAATCGGTCACTATTTTAAAAGATGATCCGATTAGGTATAATTGAAACTATACGCCGAAACCTTTATCAGTAACATCCAGTAAAGCAGTAGATGTACTGCGCTGTTTTCTAAAACCAGATTGTAAATCAGGTAGAACATTATTTTTTCCAAAAAAACACGTTAATTGGCGGCTTTTCTAATACTTTGGATAGACATGGTAATATACTTATAGGGCGTAGGTCTTTTAAAGTGGTTGGATTAGAATTTTTGGGCAAGGGTCTAACGGAGGCAATTTTCCATAGGTCGGGGAACGTGGACGTCATTATGGAGCGGTTAACTATGTCCATTATAACATTTAAAGTGTGTGGCAGAGTCATGTTAATCATATCCAGAGTAATGTTGTCGTAACCTTCAGCGTTACTTTTAAGGTTGGAGAAAACGCGAGTGTCGGCGACGAAATCTAAGCATCTAGGCGCAAGTAGTATCGGAATCGGAGTGCACCCTGACAATGATTTTGTAAGTTAGAAAGCATTTTTAAATTAGTAAAGGTCTCAAAAGTTCGTAAAAATGTCAAAATTTAGACCCCCTCTGGGTAACTGGGTGCAAGTAGCGCAGAGAGCGCCTTGATAATAAAATGTAAATATAAGGAATAATTTTGTAGCTAGTAAGGAATTTAATAATTTTGAAAAGTCTTGTTTATAAGTTTATGTTTTAGATTCTAATTAGTTTTAGTTTATAGATTTCATGCTTAGTTTTCTTATTAGAATCTAATTAACTTCAATTTGAGTGAATCTTGTAAGGAAATGTACAAAATTTCGAAAGGATGTTCTATAATTACGTAACTTGAAAATGAGGTTTTTTGTTTATGGTCCGATTGTTGCTATTTTTGTTGTTAACGATAGAATTAGATGTAAAACCACTTTTAACTTTTAAATTATCAAAATCGGACCACAGAATTCAGAGATATTATAGATTAAAGATAGTGGCAATTGTCCTAAGTCAAACTTTGTAAGTTTTTGTTCTAGAAAGTTTTAATTGTGACTATGTACATGCAATATTGTGTTTTTATATAAGACGGGACCACATAACAAATGTAAAAATATATAGATTGTAAGGGGTTATGTGATAATTAATGCAAAATAAAGGGTTCAAAGATTTCGGCTTGGTGAAAACTAACAGTAAAATGGGCTTAAAAATCGCGGTCCTCTATGAGGTAATGGGAAGCGGCCCCCGCGACTATAAAATACGCACGATCGGCCGGGCTCGTTTAGTCGCAGCTCAGCCGTTGAAGAGGCACAACGAAGAACAAGCCGAAGTCTATGGACCAAAAGTACTAGAAGAAAAGTGTTTTATTTCGTCCGTTTCTCTCAGAATTCAGTCTCACGTTCAGTCTCCCGAGGTCTTGGTCGACCGTATCGTTATTACGCATTCAGGGGTGCGTGGTGACGTGTTTTACCAGCGCAGTAGGTAAGTAGGGAAGCACGTCAAAAACGTGGGAGAAGTCCCAGGGCGAGTAAGGGTGCTGATCACATCCTTTTCGTCCACTACAATTGGTCCTTCGAGCGCCGGATTCCCTGCAGGAAGAAACCAGAAGAGTTCAGAAGATTAGAAGTTCAGAAGTCCGAAAAATTCAGAAGACTGAAACAAGCCGGTTACCAGGTCGCAGAAGGATGCCCTCTCACGTCCGCCGTCCCGTCCTTCCGCTAAGGACGCGACAAAAGAGGCTACAGAATCAGAAGGGGTCACGTCGGCGTCATCGGGAACCGCAACTACATCGGGCACGAACACCTCTTCGGGTACGACGGCTACGGAAGAGACCACGACAACGGAGACAACGGTGGAGACTGCGACCACAGCGGTGACCGAGAAAAACGGTCAGAAGAAAGAAGCCGCACAGAAGGAAACGACCAAGAAGGCCCCAGAAGATGCCGCGGAAAAGGCTGTTCCTGGTTCTACCAAGACGCTAAAGCCGAAAGGGGTCGGTCGTCGCGCCAGGTCCACGAAGACCACGAGCACCACGGCCAGAAGACGCGAGCTGGAAGCCAAAGAAGAGTTAGCGCGCCTGGAACTGAAGCAAGCACAGGCTGCGGCGAAACTAGCCCGTGTCAGATTGGAACTGGCACAGTGTGAAGATGATGACTCCGTGGATGAAGACCTGGAAGACAGAACAGCACAGGTGCAGAACTGGATCCAGACATCTATAATAGAAGACGACAACAGGGAACGACCGGAGCCATGAGATCAACCTCCAGCAGAAGAACCTCAGAAGGTGAAGCCAGAAGAGCACTCTCCAACGAAAGGAACTACGATTGAAATTCAAACGTTGGCGACGGCGTTGAAAGAAGTCTTCACTATACGGGAACAAGCAACGCAGCCGAAGTATATCCACGAGTTACCCTACTTCGACGGCAGCAGCAGTGAGTGGTTGGTGTTCAAGGTTGTCTACGAGGATACAGCACCGATGTTCAACGACGTCCAGAATATGGCTCGCTTAAGAAGAGCACTTAAGGGCAACGCAAGAGAAGCTATCAAGAGTCTGCTGTACTCCGAAGCCTCTCCGCTGGAAGTGATACAAGCCCTGAGAAGAAGATATGGAAGGCCTGACGCGCTGGTGTTAGCAGAATTGGACAAAGTCAAGGCGTTATCGAAGATTTCAGAAAATCCAAGGGACATATGTGTCTTCGCAAGCCAGATCAACAACAGCGTAGCAGCTATTAAGGGGTTGAAGAAACCGCAGTACCTACATTCACCTGAAATAGTGAAACAAATAATAGAGAGCATGCCAACGGTCCTCAAGTTCAGATGGTATGACTTCACGGCAGCAGCAGAAGAAAGTGAGTTCTCCGACTTAACCCTGGTATCCAACTTCCTGAACAAAGAAGCAGACAAATGTGGAGCCTTCGCGACCTCCGAAGAAAAGAGTGGGATCAAGAGGACTCATCGACAAGCGGCGCATGCTACGAAGGAGAAGGACTTCAAAGGAAAGGATGCTAAGAAGACTTGCCCCATGTGTGAAAGTGAGCACTTCCTAGTTGAATGTCAGGAGTTCCAGAAGGCGTCGGTTCAAGATCGGTGGGCAATAGTTAAGAAGAGCCACGTCTGTTTCAAGCGCCTTCAAGGGAAACACCGGAAGGAGAGCTGCATGAAACCACCGTGTAAGGAATGCAAAAGGTGGCACCATCATCTGTTGCACGTCGACTCAGAAGACAGGACCTCGGGAGACAAAAAGGAGACACATCAAGAAGAAACAAGTGTCACGGCGTCAGTGAATGCGGTAAACAACGCAGGAGCATACCTGAAGATAGTTCCAGTGGAAGTTTTCGGGTCAAAAGGATCTAAGAAGATACTAGCCCTCATGGATGAGGGGTCAACAGTGTCACTCTTGGATGAGAAGGTGGCAGAAGAAGTCGGCGCTCAAGGAAACAGAGAAGAACTGGTCATCGAGACAGTAGGAGGCAGGCTGATAAAGAAAATGGATTCTCAGACACTTGACCTCACGGTGAAGGGAGTTCACCAAGGAACCAAGAAGACAATCAGAAGAGTCCGAACTATCAACGAGCTGAAGCTTGCACCACAGTTCTTAGACAGAAAAAGGATTGAAGAATGTCGACACTTAAAGAAGATCGCCGACTCGCTGTACTACGAAGGGGAACCACCGCAGCTACTTATAGGTCAAGATAACTGGGAGCTGATTGTGACTCAAGAAGTAAGAAGAGGGAAACCAGGACAACCAGTCGCTTCAAGAACAGAACTTGGTTGGGTGCTACATGGATCGGACAGCGGGAGTACAAGACCAGTGCAATTCCTGAACACGTGTCTTCATGTCAGCACACCTGAAGAAGAGATGCATCAAGCCATCAAGGACCATTTCGCGATCGAAGCGCTTGAGGTGCTACCAAGAAGACCTACTACGGACTCAGAAGGTAGAGCACTTGCCATCCTAGAGAAGACCTGCAGAAGACTTGAAGATGGTCGATTTGAAGCTGGACTCCTGTGGAAGAACGAAGAAGAGCAGATGCCAGAGAGCTACACGTCTGCTAAGAATCGATTGATCAACATCGAGAAGAAGATAGACAGGGATCTCCAGCTGAAGGCAGAATACAACAAGCAGATCCAGCATCTAATCGACAGCAAGTATGCAGAGGAAGCACCTATAGGACAAGAAGACTCCAAGAAGAAATGGTACCTCCCTCACTTCTCCGTGGTGCATCCCCTTAAGAAGAAGATAAGGATCGTCTTCGACGCAGCAGCCAAATCCAGGAGAAGAAGCCTCAACGATGCTCTACTGCCCGGACCAGACCTACTGCAGTCACTCTTTGGAATACTGCTCAGGTTTCGACAAGGGCCAAAAGATCAAAGATCAAAGATCAAAAGTCATTTATTCAAACTAGGCTGAGAGTCAGCACTTTTTGAACGTCAAAGTTACAAAAGACAGTCCCCCCAAAACGCCCGCCCTTCGACACTTCCTAGTGCTTTAGCTGGGAAGAAGAAGTGGCGGAACAAACTCCCCAGCAGCACAGCTGTCTGTTAAGTTAGAAGAACTTGATTCTATACAATTGTAAGGAGGTAACATTATGAGACACAAAACATTAAATTAAATGATTTGCCATCTGTCAGCTAGCCAACCCAATAATCCAGGAAATAAAATGAAATCTATACTCAAGCAAAAGCAAAAAATATTTTTATCATGTAAATAAAGGTACCAAAATAAAAGCCTCCTGGCATAAGGGCGTGACAGCTTACATATGCAATGCTGAATCACGTTCACATAGCTGTTACGACCCAAGTTACAACTCGAGGCCTCAAAATGATAAACTAGGACCATCGGCGTAAAAACAAATAAACAGGTAGGTAATTAACAACAATACCAACATCAAGGTCAGCAAGACGACCAGTCACCACAAGCAGCACCCGTTCACGAGCATAACGCAAAGATCAGCCATTACCCCCCTCGCCTTATTTGAGGGAAGGGGGTAACCCGACCCCTGACGCTACCGCAAGCATTGACATCTAAGGGAGCATGACGAACTTGCTGCCGGTTGCTCAGGCAAGAATTGAATGACAACTTGTCGAGGTCGCTAGCTAATCATTTTATGCAATACTAATCATTATAATATGTCAAAGCATAGAACATGTCAAAACCAATAAATACACAAAAAAATTACTAACACAGTAAAAAAAATATATAATAAAAATTATATTACAGCTATATAACCTATCACTAAGTACGCTAGTACTGGAGAAAGAACACAAACATTGTCTTGAGTTAATCACAGCGACCAACTAGTTTTGTCATTTAAATAGTCGTTGATGGAATAATATGCCTTTAGACAAAGGTTGGATTTTACTTGAGCTTTAAACGCATTAAAAGGTAATTCTAGTAAATAAGGTGGTAGCTTGTTGTAAAATGTTATACCAAGCCCAACAAATGAGTTATGCACCTTATGAAGCCGGTGAAAGGGAACACGTAGTTTGTCCTTATTCCTAGTGTTAACAGTGTGAAAATCACTGTTTTTAGCGTGTAAGTGTAAATTTTGCCTAATATATAAGATGTTGGCGAAGATGAATTGTGATGCTACCGTAAGAATACCAATATCTTTAAAAAAGTCCCTTAGAGAAACTCTGGCACCTAGCTGGTAAATTGCTCGAACAGCTCGTTTCTGAAGGACAAAAATATTTTGAATATCAGCGGCTTTGCCCCACAGTAGAATACCGTAAGACATAATGCTGTGAAAATAACTAAAATAGACTAACCGAGCTGTATCAACGTCAGTATATTGTCTTACTTTTTTGACGGCGTAGGCGGCTGAACTGAGCCTCCCCGCTAGACTTGAAATATGTGGGCCCCACTGTAGTTTGCCATCCACTGCTATGCCCAGGAAAACTGTCGAGTCTACAGTTTTAAGAACCTCTTTATTTAAGACGATTTCGGGACCTAGATTTCTAACATTCGGTAAGGCGAACTTTACACATTTCGTTTTCTTGGCATTGAGAACTAAGTTATTTGCCGTAAACCAATCCGTAACCATTGAGAGTGCACTGTTTACGTCTTCAAAATCTTGTCTGTTCCTATCTACTTTAAAAATAAGAGAAGTATCATCTGCAAACAGTACAACGTCACAAATACCCTTTAAAAAGAATGGTAAGTCATTGATATACACTAAGAACAAGAATGGGCCGAGTATAGAGCCTTGAGGCACACCTAACTGAACCGGTAGCCCAGTAGATTTTACACCATTAATATCTACACATTGGAACCTATTATGTAAATAAGAATTTATTACGTTTAAAGCTTCGTTATGGACACCGTAATGACGTAGTTTACGCAAAAGCGTGTCATGGTGCACGCAATCAAAGGCTTTGGAGAGATCACAGAATACTCCGATAGCATTTTGCGAGTTCTCCCATGCGTTAAAAATGTGTTTCAAGAGAGTAACACCCGCATCTGTAGTTGAACGACCTTTCGTAAAGCCATATTGCTCATTATGAAGGAGGCTGTTTAAATTAAAATGTCTTAACAACTGCTTGAGTATTAACTTTTCGAATATTTTGCTAAATGCAGGTAAGATAGAAATAGGCCTAAAATTAGAAACGTCTTTTTTATTACCTGATTTAAATAATGGTATGACTTTGCTACTCTTCATGAGGTCAGGAAAAGTTCCGACATCAACACATTTATTAAAAGTAACAGCTAAAGAGGGGGCTACGATGTCTATTATATTACTTAATAGTTTGATGGAAATGCCCCAGAAATCACCAGTGTTTTTAGACTTAAGTGTGTTAAAAACATTAACTACATCACGAGGCGTTACATGTTCAAAATTGAATAGGCAACTACTTTTAGGCACACTACTATGCAAAAGGTTTTCAGCTTTAGACGGGGAGGAATTTAAGGAGCGAGTCGTAGTTATAGGTATGTTGGCAAAAAACTCATTAAATGCCTGTGCTACGTCAGCTGCTGTATTTACTAATTTGTTGTCGACCATAATTTCAAGTTGTTTTTCTTGTTTAACCGATTTACCCGTTTCATTGTTAATGATTTTCCAAGTGGTTTTTATTTTATTATTTGAATGTTTAATTTGATCGCTTAAAAATTTAGATTTAGCAAAAGCACTAACCTGTTTAAATAATTTTGAATATTTTTTTACATACTCTAGGAAAGGAGTATCAAACCTGTATTTTTTTAAACCATATAACTCGTATAGCCTCGCTCTACTTTTATAAATACCTGGAGTAGCCCATTGGTTAAAGCCGACGGAGGTGCCATTAATGTCAATGGTTTTGGTCTTGAAAGTAGATTTGTACTCTTTTTGCACTACATTAAAGAGGGCTTCATAAATTGCATTAGGATTCTCGTTTTCTACTATGGATGGTGTAATTCTACGAGCTACATTATTTTTAAACTTGGTGCAACGACTAGCTGTATAAGGCCTGCATTCAAGTTTATGTGCCTTTTTAAACAATGACATAGGGAAGCTAGATAGCAAACCACAGTGGTCGGACGTTAAATCAGTTAGCACTAATTTATTTTTGGCATCACCATCACTAAATATATTATCAAGACAAGTTGACGAAGAAGCTGTGATCCTAGTTGGTTCAAAAAACAAGTTAAATAAATTAAAAGACCTGAAAAGATTGAGAAGTCTAATACTCAATGGAGTAACATCTAAAATATTAATATTAAAATCGCCACATACAATTATACTTTTATTACTTGATTTTAACTTATTGAGTAAATCCTCCATTACTGACTCGAAACAAACGAAATCCCCAGAGGGGGGTCGATAAACGCAAATTATAACGTATCGCTCGAGTTCAACACAAGACAACTCAATAGTGCGCTCAATAGAGAGATTTACTAAATCTGAACGTTGCTTACATTTTAGCTTGTTTGAAACAAGAACTAAAGAACCACCACGGATGGCCCTTTTTCTCGCAAATGCACTTTGTACAGTAAAATTATCATCATTGATAAACACTATTTCATGTTCTTTCAACCAGTGTTCAGTTAAACATAATACCTGAACATCATGGTTCTCTATAAATAAACTTAACTCTAACTCTTTGCCGGACAGACCCTGCATATTTTGATGAACAACATTCAACATATGCGGCTCATCCGTTGTCGCACCTAGTAGTTTAAACTACTAGGCGTATCAATAGTAGTGTTAGTATCACTACCAACACTAATTAAATAAGACTGTGACATACTACTTATGTCTGAGTTAATATAAGCTAATAGCCTCGCTATTTGATGTCTAAACCTAAGGGGAAGATACACTGTATTCCTTGTCGATTTTAACTTATCAACAAAAATGTTAGTGTCAAAAAATATAAGTTTATCATTGTAGTGACTGACCAAAAACTGCATATGATTATTAAGCATATGAATATGTTTGTTTTTCCTACTAGATAATTTCTCAAAATATGGAAATGCACACAAAATAATTTTGTTACAATTAATCTTTAAAAGCTGAGTAACACTGTCAGTTATATCATTTTGTTTGACCTTTGAACTATTACCTACAAATACAGTTATGTTGGTATTACAATCATATTGATATCTCATAATTGATGTCATTATTTCTGTAAAGGATTTCCCAGGCAAACAATTATTTTGATTCGAAATATTCAACTTGTTACTAACTAATTTCCCTAAACCTCTTCCTATACTATCTGAAAACATAACGGACTGAAAACCAAGTTGACTGCAACAAGGAGTAACACTACTAGCTACTACCTGTACCCCTTGAGATTGTTCATGCACAGTATCAGGTATATTTTGAATTGAGATAGAGTGCAGACTACTCACAACTTGGGACGGGTTCACCATTGCCTCAGGCTGGAGGGCATCAGGGTTGGATACCCTTCGACAAGTGCACTGAGTGTTACTGAGAGTCAGCAAATCCACTCTGTCTACCAATTCATTTGTAGCAAGGATATGTTCCTTAATTTGGTGCTTAGAGCATACATATTTATTATAAAGTGACTTAAGGGATTCATCAAGAACTTGAATTTCAGACTGTAAGCGCTGAGTGTCTACTTCATATATATTTATGCTATCTTCTAATTTAATTTGATAATTTTTCAATTTGTTGACAAGAGAAACACGTTCTTTCCTTAATTGAATATTTGTGGAATAATGTTTTTGATGTTTCTTGAATTTATTACATTTTTTAATAATTTTATTCAGTCGCGCATATTTTTTAAATTTATTTTGACTTATTTTATGACTACAGTTATGTTTCAGTAAGGAATCCTCGGTTAGGTCAATTGTCGTTATAGAGTGTGGGTTACAATTTGTATTAAACAATTCATTAAACAAATGGTCAGTTTCTTTGACCTGATTACGGTCTTTATCCTTTTCTAACTGTTGAATTTTGACATTTGCATGGATTAATTCATCCTCTAGGTCCCTAACCTTACTTTAAGCCTGCTCATACAAATTACTACAGTTGTTGAAACCATCTGTAACCACCTTTAGTTGATCCCGTTCAGCAACAACACTGAGGTATTGGAGATGTAGGTCTACTAGCTCCTGTTTTAAGCTTGTGTTTTTGTAGACAACTTTCTCGACTTCCTTCTCACTTTCCTCTCTCTCGTCTAACAGCTCTTGACATTTAATTTTGGAAGCCTGTAGTTCGTGAAGGGTCGTTCTCAACTTAAGCTCCAATTCCTGAGCAGCAGCTTTACGGGTCATCACAGGCATGGTTTCAAGCGTAAGTACTGAAAGGATAATTAAAGGAACAGTGAGAACTACTTAGAAAGATAAATAAAAAAATGGAAAGCTAGAAGTGAAAGGGAAAATGGGAGAAATTAATGATAATAGATAATAGTTAATGTTAAGGTTGATGAGATAGGCTGGTGTATCTTATCTAAATGCAACTATTGAGATTAGATTAAGTACAAGATATATTGATTTTATTGTCTTAATATTACTTTTACATAAGTGGGTAGGAGGCCTAGATTAAAAGTTTAGTTCTAGTTTTGCATAGTTAAAGTTTGCAATTAACCAATAGACTAAGACTGGATAAATGTGTTACTAAGTATAAGTGACGATTGTTTGCTAATTATAAAACAAAGTGAACAATACTTCCCGTTTAAATCCGCAGGTCAAACATCAGCTGTTCGTGATAGGTTACCGGTATCGTTAAGTAACCAAACACTGTCTTTTACTTCGTTAATTTGCAGGAAAACAATAATCCTTAGTATTTAGGCAGTTATTTTACATATAGTTATATTATTACACCTTAATTACACTTAAAAATTAAATAAAACTAATTTTAAAATACGGAACAAAATTTTGACATGGCCCTTAGCAGTGGCAGCCGACATAAAGGAAATGTTCCTGCAAGTTCGTATCAGACCAGAAGATAGAGACAGCCTGCGTTTCCTGTGGCGCGGGGATCGGCGCGACATAGTACCGAAGGAGTATAGGACGACATCAGTCATCTTCGGCGCGACCTCATCTCCCAGCACAGCGATCTACGTCAAGAACCGAAACGCAGCGGACTTCAAGGAACAATACCCGGAAGCTGCAAGAGCGATCGAGCTGAACCACTATATGGATGACTACCTACACAGCTTTCATTCAGAAGAAGACTTCAGAAGAGTGACGTCGCAGGTGGACTACATACATCGGAAGGCAGGCTTCGAGCTTAGAGGATGGGCATCAAACCAACGTGAGCTACTGCAAGACGTAAAAAAGGACACAGCAGAGAAAACCGAAGTGGACCTTGGCGAGAAAGAAGAGAAGACACTAGGACTGCGCTGGTTCACAGAAAGGGACTCCATCGGCTTCAGGGCGAACCTTCGAAACACACCGGAGGAGATAGCTACAGGGCTCCAGGTACCTACGAAGAGAGAAGTCACCAGCGCCGTAATGTCAACCTTCGACCCACTGGGATTAGCATCACCGGTTCTCGTCCAAGGCAAGAAGCTGCTTCAGAACATATGGCGAAGCGGCGTTGGCCGGGATGAAGAAATAGAGGACAAGGAGTACGAAGCGTGGAAAACCTACCTGGAGAAGATAAAGCTGCTTCAAGACCTCCAGATTCCAAGATGTCTAGCGCCACATGGCACCGAGGGGGAGCTGCACACCTTTACAGACGCAAGCGAGATGGCGTACGCAGCAACAGTTTACTGGAGGACACAAGGCCGGGACGGGACTTACCACATCAGCTTAGTGGCAGCAAAAGTACGTGTCACACCACTGAAACCAGTGTCGATCCCGAGACTTGAGCTGCAGGCGGCCCTTCTTGGAAGCAGACTAGCACACTCGGTGGAAGAAGAAATGGACCTGAAGGTGGTAAAGAAGACCTTCTGGACAGACTCCAGCATCGTACTCTCTTGGATCAAGACGGACCCGAGAACCTTCAAGACGTTCGTAGCTCATCGCTTAGCAGAGATAGAAGATCTCACGAAACCAAAAGACTGGAGATGGGTACCGACAGCACATAACCCTGCTGACGATGCGACGCGCGACGTACCGGAACACTTCAACTGCTGTCACCGCTGGTACGTTGGACCTGACTTCCTGAGGAAAGAAGAAGCCCACTGGCCGGCACCTAGAACATTCAAGAAGGAAGCCACCGGTGAAGAGAAGACAGCAGACGTCGTAGCAGCAGCAAGCACCACTTATCCATCACCAGATCCTGAGAGGTTCTCGTCCTGGAAGAGACTTTGGCGAGCTACAGCAAGAGTGTTGCAATTCATACAACTCTGCAGAACAAAGGAGAGGGTCAACGTCAGCCGAGAAGATCCCGCCTGGAAAGCAACACAAGGAAAACGAACTAAAGGTGTCGAGAAACGACATCAATCTCCAAAAGTGCCAGACAGGAAATATATACCGCTGAACGCCGAACTACTAGAGCAAGCTGAAATCATACTACTGAAAGGCAGCCAAGAGAGAAGCTTCAAAGAAGACATCAAGTGTCTGCAGCAAGGAAAACCATTAGAAGGAAGCAGCAAATTGAAAAAGCTCGACGTAGTGCTGGAAGACGGTCTCCTGCGGCTGAAAGGAAGAATCGACGCGATACGGGGAGTAACAAGAGAATACAAGAGACTCATCGTGCTCGACAGTAAAGACAAGACCACGAGACTTATACTGGAAGATTTCCACTGCTGATTCAACCATGGTAATCACGCAACAGTAATAAACGAAGTGAGACAGCGTTTCTGGGTGCTGGGAATAAGATCAGCAATCAGAGCAGTGCAACATCAGTGTCAATGGTGCAAAGTGAGAAGAGCAAAACCGCGAGAATTACCGACGGGCAACCTACCTTCAGAAAGGCTGATGCACAGTACACATCCCTTCACGTGCACTGGCATAGACTACTTCGGCCCGATGACAATCACCGTAGGAAGACGCCATGAGAAGAGATGGGGAGCTCTATTTACGTGCTTAACAACTAGAGCCGTACACATAGAACTCACCCCTTCACTCTCCACCGACAGCATGATAATGGCCTTACGGAGATTCGCAGCAAGAAGAGGAATGCCGAAGATTGTCTACACCGACAACGGGACTGACTTCGTCGGCGCGAACAAAGAACTACAAGAAGCACAAGACACCATGAAACAAGAAGATCTCATCTCAGAAGCAGAGAAGATCGGCGTGCAGTGGAAGTTCATCCCTCCTGGTGCCCCGAATATGGGCGGTGCATGGGAGCGTCTAGTGCGATCAATCAAAACTGCGCTGGACACCACCCTGAAAGAAAAACACCCGCGAGAGGAGATACTCCACACCCTCCTCTTAGAGGCCGAACACATCGTTAACTCTCGACCTCTCACTCACCTCTCCGAGAATCCTGAAGAAGAAGCGCTAACGCCTAATCATTTCTTAATTGGGCGGTCATGTGGCGCACCAAGAGTCGGCAACTTCGAAGACAGCGAGCTGGTGGGCAGACCCACCTGGAAGGCCACACAGTGGCTTGCCGACCACTTTTGGCAAAGCTGGCTGCGGGAATACCTACCTACCCTGCTGCCCAGGAAGATCAAGGGAAGAACCAACCCCACCGATCTACGAGTCGGAGACGTCGTGCTCATCGTCGACCACAGCCTGCCGAGATGTACCTGGCCACGCGGCAGAATCCAGCAGGTGTATCCTGGACCAGACGGGCGAGTCAGGATCGTCGACGTCGAGACCAGAGGAGGAGTTCTACGAAGACCCAGTTCGAGAGTGGTGTTGTTGGTGCCGGGAGTATCGCCGAGCCTGGAGGATGGTGCGGCGCACGAGGGGGAGAATGTCGGCGACGAAATCTAAGCATCTAGGCGCAAGTAGTATCGGAGTGCACCCTGACAATGATTTTGTAAGTTAGAAAGCATTTTTAAATTAGTAAAGGTCTCAAAAGTTCGTAAAAATGTCAAAATTTAGACCCCCTCTGGGTAACTGGGTGCAAGTAGAGCAGAGAGCGCCTTGATAATAAAATGTAAATATAAGGAATAATTTTGTAGCTAGTAAGGAATTTAATAATTTTGAAAAGTCTTGTTTATAAGTTTATGTTTTAGATTCTAATTAGTTTTAGTTTATAGATTTCATGCTTAGTTTTCTTATTAGAATCTAATTAACTTCAATTTGAGTGAATCTTGTAAGGAAATGTACAAAATTTCGAAAGGATGTTCTATAATTACGTAACTTGAAAATGAGGTTTTTTGTTTATGGTCCGATTGTTGCTATTTTTGTTGTTAACGATAGAATTAGATGTAAAACCACTTTTAACTTTTACATATTATAAAATAAAGTCACTTCGCTGTCTGTCTGTCCCTATGTATGCTTATATCTTTAAAACTACGCAACGGATTTTGATGCGGGTTTTTTAAATAAATAGAATGATTCAAGAGGAAGGTTTATATGTATATAACATGCATAATATAGTAAAGAAACGCTGATAATTTTAGAGGTTTCTAATGTGATGTCATAAATAAACACATTTTTTTGCGCTTACATTGCGAACGCTGGCTGAACCCTACGAAATAGCTCAAAATAATGTACTACAGTATTGTACACCTTAAAAAGTTCTACAAAAAAGTCCGCGATGGTATATGTCTAACTCTTAGGGATAACCCATAATAACCATTTGTATCCTTTACTTTTTACGAGAAATAATGGCTTATTTATGAATGCGATTTTAAGCAATACAGCATTAATCCTTATGCAATTAAGTACCTTAAATAAATTGTGCATTTCATGTAGATAAAAATTGCCCTTTACAGCATATCATTAAAATTAATATTTTAGAAGATACAGAGATTATAATAAAATCGCCGCAGAGCGGCTAGCGGGCCTTCGGGCGTCCGGCCGTCCCGGTTGATATTTTCCGAAAGCTATACGGGCGAAGCCACTGGCAAAAGTACTATTCTTATAACTATGTTTAATTTGGTGTCTGGTAAATAATTGAGTTTCTGTATAGGTAGAATACGAGCGTTAAGAAAAACCAGGATGACTTATATCAATTCAACCCAACCCTATTTGACAGTCTTCTTACTCTGAATACTATTCATCAAACACACATGATATTCCCATAAACTATGAATCCGAAGTAATATGAATTATAAACCTACTTATTACTAATATTATAAATGTGAACATTTGTATGATTGGATGTTTGTTTCACAATCATGCAAAAGCGGCTCAATGGATCTTGGTCGAAAATGGCACACAGATAGTATTTATTACCTCTATATAATTAGCCTATATAATTCCCACTGCTGAGACACAGGCTTCCTGTCGGTGAGAGGGAGTGGGCCGTAATCTACCACGGGAGCCCAGTGCGGGTTGGTAGATGTCACATGTCTTCGAATTTTTGGTTCTAGGACATGCAGGTTTCCTCACGATGCTATCCTTTACCGTTTTGAGAGCAGTGTTGATGAAAATGTTTACACAAAGTAAAGAGCCTGCCTGGGTTCGAACCCACGACCTACAATTCGTAAGTCGGGGCTGATACCACTTAGCCACCACTGCTCTCTTATCTATACATCTATATAAATAACCATTTTTTACTAAATGTATATGGTTGTATACACGGTACATATAATAAAACAACATTTTTTACAATTTTTGTATGTCTGTCTGTCTGCCTGTTTGTTCCGGCTAATCTCTGAAATGGCTGGACCGATTTTGACGAGACTTACACTGGCAGATAGCTGATGTAACAAGGAGTAACTTATGCTACTTTTATTTTAGAAAAAATCTTTTATTTAAGAAAAATACCTGCGTTAATTTCCGACATCCACGCGGGCGAAGCCGCGGGCAAAAGCTAGTTATTTATATTTTGCTTAAAATACGCTACCCTTTCATTATACAACGAACTAATTACTAAATGTTTCAGCTCCTTGTAATATACTTTCTTTGAGTCGGCTTTCGTTTTCCTATAAACACTAAGTACGTCGTCACGTAAACGCATCATAAGTTTGATTGTATCTGTAATCCACGGATACGATTTTTCCTTTACAGTAGACGTCTTGACCGGTGCGTGAACATCAAACAAAGAAATTAAATGGGTGTTGAATACATGCACCATATTATTGACGTCGTCAAGCGATGAAATAATTCTGAGGTTTGAAAATGATAAATCTAAATTAAAGCTTTCCAAGTGTACATTTCTAAGAGGCCGTTATTTTACCACGTATGGTTTAAAGTTGTCACGCTTAATGTGAAATTCACCAACTACAATAGAATGGCCGTTGATTGAACCGAAAGGTTCTACCGCTGTTTGTCTTGCTCTTAGGTCAGTACATAGAAGATCAATAAGGGTTTCACTAGATGCTGTAAAGTGGGTAGGAGTTGTGACCAACTGTGAAAGACTGAGGCAATTTAAGAACTCATTAACATTTTTAGTCTTTATCCCGTTCGTGTCTAGCAAATTGACATTGAAGTCGCCTAGTAATATGTAGTGGTCGCAATTTCCCAGTGAACTAATGGAGTCAGTTAAAGCATCTAAGAAAAGGACTAGGTCATGCCATGGTGGTCGGTAGGCTGTACCTACAGCAATTTTTTTGCCGTTCATAGAGATCGTTAACCACATTTGTTCGACCGATTCGAACCTGGGATCGATCGCACCCGTCCATGTGCGCGCGCTCAGTCCCCGCCGCAGATAAAAGCCGACGCCCCCACCACGACCCGAGCGCACACTCGTCGGCCGCGGCGTGTGACGCAGACGGTAGCCCGGCAGCGTATTTACAAAGGCTATACTATTTTAGTCACGAGTCAGACTCTAATCAGTGAGCTTTTGTTTATGTATATTACTCAACAATACCTAGTCTATCTCAGTAAAAAAATTGACTCCAATAGACTAGCTTTTTGTTTTAATATTTTCAAAGAAAATGCACGGACAAAATCTAGTTCTATATAATACATATCACTCGAATAGCTAAGCTTTTGGCGAGTATACACGCAACAAGTGGGTAGTGTTCTTTACCTAATAAAAATACTTCTCGTTTGTTAATTCGTTTTATTGTTGTTTATCAAATACATAATAGAAACGAGCAGTTAAAATGATAACAGTTGCCATGTAACTATCAACCTATAATTGAAGCTTATCTATTTGATTAATATGTATATGTATGTAACTGATTGCCACCTGCACTAAGATAGGTTGTCCTATTTCGGGGTGGTTTAAAAAAAAATACTAACCTAACCTATCCGAGTCGGGGTATTAACCATGGATGGGATTTCGTCCACGCGTGACTGAAATGGTACTAGATTTTGTCCGTGCATTTTGTTTGAAAATATTAAAACAAAAAGCTAGTCTATTTGAGTCAATTTTTTTACTGAGATAGACTAGGTATTGTTGAGTAATATACATAAACAAAAGCTCACTGATTAGAGTCTGACTCGTGACTAAAATAGTATAGCCTTTGTAAATACGCTGCCGGGCTACCGTCTACGTCACACGCCGCGGCCGGCGAGTGTGCGCTCGGGTCGTGGTGGGGGCGTCGGCTTTTATCTGCGGCGGGGACTGAGCGCGCGCACATGGACGGGTGCGATCGATCCCAGGTTCGAATCGGTCGAACAAATGTGGTTAACGATCTCTATGAACGGCAAAAAAATTGCTGTAGGTACAGCCTACCGACCACCATGGCATGACCTAGTCCTTTTCTTAGATGCTTTAACTGACTCCATTAGTTCACTGGGAAATTGCGACCACTACATATTACTAGGCGACTTCAATGTCAATTTGCTAGACACGAACGGGATAAAGACTAAAAATGTTAATGAGTTCTTAAATTGCCTCAGTCTTTCACAGTTGGTCACAACTCCTACCCACTTTACAGCATCTAGTGAAACCCTTATTGATCTTCTATGTACTGACCTAAGAGCAAGACAAACAGCGGTAGAACCTTTCGGTTCAATCAACGGCCATTCTATTGTAGTTGGTGAATTTCACATTAAGCGTGACAACTTTAAACCATACGTGGTAAAATAACGGCCTCTTAGAAATGTACACTTGGAAAGCTTTAATTTAGATTTATCATTTTCAAACCTCAGAATTATTTCATCGCTTGACGACGTCAATAATATGGTGCATGTATTCAACACCCATTTAATTTCTTTGTTTGATGTTCACGCACCGGTCAAGACGTCTACTGTAAAGGAAAAATCGTATCCGTGGATTACAGATACAATCAAACTTATGATGCGTTTACGTGACGACGTACTTAGTGTTTATAGGAAAACGAAAGCCGACTCAAAGAAAGTATATTACAAGGAGCTGAAACATTTAGTAATTAGTTCGTTGTATAATGAAAGGGTAGCGTATTTTAAGCAAAATATAAATAACTAGCTTTTGCCCGCGGCTTCGCCCGCGTGGATGTCGGAAATTAACGCAGGTATTTTTCTTAAATAAAAGATTTTTTCTAAAATAAAAGTAGCATAAGTTACTCCTTGTTACATCAGCTATCTGCCAGTGTAAGTCTCGTCAAAATCGGTCCAGCCATTTCAGAGATTAGCCGGAACAAACAGGCAGACAGACAGACATACAAAAATTGTAAAAAATGTTGTTTTATTATATGTACCGTGTATACATCCATATACATTTAGTAAAAAATGGTTATTTATATAGATGTATAGATAAGAGAGCAGTGGTGGCTAAGTGGTATCAGCCCCGACTTACGAATTGTAGGTCGTGGGTTCGAACCCAGGCAGGCTCTTTACTTTGTGTAAACATTTTCATCAACACTGCTCTCAAAACGGTAAAGGATAGCATCGTGAGGAAACCTGCATGTCCTAGAACCAAAAATTCGAAGACATGTGACATCTACCAACCCGCACTGGGCTCCCGTGGTAGATTACGGCCCACTCCCTCTCACCGACAGGAAGCCTGTGTCTCAGCAGTGGGAATTATATAGGCTAATTATATAGAGGTAATAAATACTATCTGTGTGCCATTTTCGACCAAGATCCATTGAGCCGCTTTTGCATGATTGTGAAACAAACATCCAATCATACAAATGTTCACATTTATAATATTAGTAATAAGTAGGTTTATAATTCATATTACTTCGGATTCATAGTTTATGGGAATATCATGTGTGTTTGATGAATAGTATTCAGAGTAAGAAGACTGTCAAATAGGGTTGGGTTGAATTGATATAAGTCATCCTGGTTTTTCTTAACGCTCGTATTCTACCTATACAGAAACTCAATTATTTACCAGACACCAAATTAAACATAGTTATAAGAATAGTACTTTTGCCAGTGGCTTCGCCCGTATAGCTTTCGGAAAATATCAACCGGGACGGCCGGACGCGCGAAGGCCCGCTAGCCGCTCTGCGGCGATTTTATTATAATCTCTGTATCTTCTAAAATATTAATTTTAATGATATGCTGTAAAGGGCAATTTTTATCTACATGAAATGCACAATTTATTTAAGGTACTTAATTGCATAAGGATTAATGCTGTATTGCTTAAAATCGCATTCATAAATAAGCCATTATTTCTCGTAAAAAGTAAAGGAAAAAAATGGTTATTATGGGTTATCCCTAAGAGTTAGACATATGCCACCGCGGACTTTTTTGTAGAACTTTTTTTGTCTTTCTTATGAACCTTCTCCTGACAGTAACAAACACAACAAAAAATATCGGTCCAGCCGTTCACGCGTGATGGCGTGACCAAGGGAAATAGAGATTCATTTATATATATATATATATATATATATATATAAATCAAGAGTAGTAAGAGTAGTAGTGAGTCAAGACCACGATTCTATCAAGCAATCATTGCAGAGATTAGAAAAAGAAAACAGTGATCAACGCAACTATTATATATACAGGAACTGGAAAAGAAAGTAGAAGATATACAGCTGAGCTCGCGCTCATCATGTATCGAGATTAGGAATATACCAGCAATTGAGAAGGAAACCACTAGTGACTTGACCTCGATTGTTAATAAAACCTGTGAGATTCTCCAGCCGCCGGTTAACCCACCTCAACTACGTGTCGTATATCGCTTGCCCAGAAAAAAGGGCTCAAACAGACCGATAGTAGCAGAGTTCCTAACAGTCCCCTCGAATAATCAAGTACTAGATGCATGCCGTTTGTTCATTAAGGGTCTGCCATCGACGGAGAAACTGAACATGGGACACATTGGTGTTCCCGGTGAAGTCAAGCCAGTCTATATCGCCGATCACCTGCCTCGCACTCAGCGCCAACTATTCTTCGAGGCTCGTTCATTTGCCAAAACACACAAATATAAATGTTGGTCCCAAAATTTAAAAAATTTTCTTCGTGAGCGGGAAGGACTGGACTTCATTGTTGTCAACTCAACTTCGTGTCTTAAAAAACTGCTCACCCCTGCATAAAGAATGCAAGGCATCTCATTTTTATTATTATTGCATGTTTTTTAAATATTTTAGTGCCGTACAATTTTATTTACAAATTCGAGCACTACTAGCCTCTTACAAACCTATTTTTTACTACCTACTTTATAAAAACAACTTGTTACCTTTTTATAAAAATCATATTTAAATTATCTACTTTAAATAACTTATACTGTACAAATCAACCTCTGTGTTTCGCATTGAACCTTTTTAAACCTTGTAAAAATTATAATAATTGGAAAATTAGTTATTACAAACACACAACTCTCTATATCATACCTACATTTATGCACATCCTATCGACTATCTTTTTTCTATGTCCTTTACGTGCAACGTACAAAACAGATTTATCAAATACATACAAACTAAATAACAAATACACAATCCACGACATATGGTTACAATCAATATACACTTAACATCAAACATCAACTTTCGATTCTAACACATGAAATTATATTGGTGCCGATTCTGTTGTCACAAAATTCTCTAAACTAAACTAAAAATCAGTAAAATTTGGTTTATTCCTGTCAAACGACGATTTCCTATTCTGAAATAGACTAAAGTGTCACAACTTAACTATATTTTAGTTAGACAGCACTAAGATTGCACTGAGTTATTAGTTTAGTGAAAATGTCAATTTTGCTATTCTGAGTTTGCCGGTATTCACCAAAAATGTTGACTATAATCATTTATTTTAAAGGTACAATTCCGTGCATTGCGATCGATCGCGGCCGCGCGCGGGCTACGACTGTCGTCGATCGCTCGCGACAATAGTCAAATTATGAAAATGTATGGCACCGCTGCCGAGGCCCGCGACAGACGCGCGCGGCCGACGAATGTCGTGAGCCGCGCGCGGCCGTGCCTGTCTTAACATGTTCTAGCTAGCGCTTAGTAACATCGTGGCTTTCATGGCGCAAACATATCTAGGAGCGCAGGAGAAAACTTTTCGGTCGAGGAAGACGAAATATTAATAAATTTTGTGTCTCAAACTCCAATCATATACGATATGAGGCATGGAGATTATCCTCCTCTTCTTCTTCAAGGATGTCAATTTGTACTTCGACCATGATTTTGACTTCGGTAGATACACGTCTAGAGGGAGCTTTCGAACAACATCTACTAATTTCAAGACACGGCCGCGCGCGGCTCACGACATTCGTCGGTCGCGCGCGTCTGTCGCGGGCCTCGGCAGCGGTGCCATGCATTTTCATAATTTGACTATTGTCGCGAGCGATCGACGACAGTCGTAGGCCGCGCGCGGCCGCGATCGATCGCGATGCACGGAATTGTACCTTAAGTAAATCTGACTATTTTTAATCGCGATTAAGACGATTTGGAATAAAACTAGTGGTCATGAACTAAAATTCACACCAACGCGACGCCTCGCCTTCACGTGCAAAAACAGTTCTGTATTTTTTGTTTTCCTTTTCTTTTGCTTATATCTTAAAAATGGCGTGTGCTATCGCAAAAATAATGACATTTTTAACCCCCTTAGAAGACCCCTGCCCATTTAAATCTCAACACATGGGTAATATTTTTTTTACATTTTTCAATCAAAAGTAAAAAATTCCACATAAACCACGTCCAGGCTGCCCCCTAGCAGGCGCCTTTGTCTCTCAAAAAAATCATTCATAGTACAACGTTGCGAAACCAAAGAAAAAAAAATACCACGTTGAGTCGCGATTGTCAAATTGGATTTTAGTCGTGTCAAAATAATTTTTAAATTTAGAGATTTTTTCTTACAGAATAGCGTTACAATTCTCACAGCGAAAAGTAAGTAATTTTAGAGATAGTTTAGTTAGTTTAGTTCGTGTACAACAGAATCGGCACCATTGACTCTTTTGGTATTAGTGACTCACATATCTGTGTACCTGAGTCATGCAGACGTTTCATTAATGACAATAGTAAGTCGCTTAATATCATACACCTTAACATACGCAGTGTAAACTGTAACTTCGATAGTTTTCTTGTGCTACTGGATAGGATGAATATTGCATGTGATGTTTTAATTTTATCGGAGTGCTGGTTGATGATGTCAACGGTTCTACCACTGGAAGGTTATGTCTCTTATCACACAAGTAAGCCTATCAACAAGAGCGATGGTGTTATAATTTATGTAAAATCAGAATGACCTCATATCGTTACTGAACCTTCTATATCTAGTGCTAGCAGTTTAATCTGTAATGTAAAATCTCATAATATCGTACTTTTAGCCATATATCGCTCACCCTCCACACGAAACCTAGATGATTTTATTGACAATTTAGACACTGTCCTTACTCAAGCGTCAGTCCATAAAAACTTAGTGATAATGGGTGACATCAATATTGACATCACTCCGAATGCTAACTCCCAACAAGCAAATCAGTACCTCAACCTTATTGCTTCACACGGACTCCTCCCGACACATCTATTCCCAACTCGTATTAACTCTTGTATTGATCACGTAACGTTAATATCTGATCTTAAAAATACGACTCTAGTGTTGGGGACTTACATTACTGATCATAGACCTACGATTATAAGCATTCAACATGCAAATTCACTCCCTACCTTGTAAAGTTAATCGCATAATTGTTAATGATACAGCTGTAGTTGCTGACGTATTGTCAATGGACTTCAGTGGCATATTGACTATTCAAGACGCAAACGATGCTGCCGAGTCTCTGGTTGCCCAAATTTGTTCTGTCATCGCTAATCACTCCAAACTGGTGTACATGTCTTCAAAACGCAGAATCCTGAAACCTTGGATTACCAGCGGTATGTTGCGCTGTATCTGAAATAGAGATAGTATGGCTCGAATCTTAAAGGCAGATCCTGAAAATTACATTGTCATGGTCACCGTAATTTTTGCAACAAACTTCTCAAAAATTTAAAACATAATGAGAGAAAGGAATTTCAAATGGCGAAGGCAACCTGGAAGATCATAAAAAAGTCACCGGAAATAGCCTTAACACGAAATCCCCTAACGAGCTACTAAGCAAGTCTTCGGATGAAAAAACTTCAGTCAACGAAGTTAACGAGTTTTTAGAAATTCTCATCCTCCTCGTATACCTCGGAGTTTTCTCTCGATGCGCCGCCTTCTAACTCGTTAGTACTGCTACCCACAGATGAAGTGGAGGTCTCAAATCTCATTATTAGGTTACGAACAGATGCAGCGGTGGGCTGGGACGGCATTTCATCGAGACTGTTAAAATCCTGTATGCCCGCGATTGTCCCTGCCATAACTCATATATGCAATCACTCTATTTCCACGGCCTGTTTTCCGAGGGTTTTGAAGAGGGCTGTCGTTCATCCCATTTTCAAAAAAGGGGATAGACACGGTGTAGATAATTATAGACCGATCTCAGTCTTGCCTGCCATTTCTAAAATCTTAGAAAAGGTACTTAATAACCGACTGGTAGACTATCTCGAATCAAACAAATTATTAAGTAACAACCAGTATGGTTTTAGACGTGGCAGGTCAACTGAAAATGCTGTAAGTGCCTTGGTAGATTGTGCAGTATCTAAACTAGATAGTAAGAAGAAATGCTTAGCCATTTTCCTCGATCTTTCCAAAGCATTCGACACGGTGTCTGTCCCGCACCTCTTATCAAAGCTGGAAGCTGCCGGCATTCACGGACATACCTTGAAAATGTTCCAGGATTATCTGTGTGATAGAACCCTATGTGTCAAAATAAATGACGTTATTAGTGGCCTAAAATCTTTGAACTTCGGCGTTCCCCAGGGTTCTATTTCGGGCCCTACCCTGTTTCTTATCTATATAAATAACTTATGCAAAATGACTCTTACAAACTGTTCAATTTATAGTTACGCCGATGACACTGCCTTGCTTCTTCACGGTAACGACTGGACTGAAATAGTAAAATACTCGGAACTTGCTCTAAATTCGGTGATGAAGTGGCTATCAAATAACATTCTTACTTTAAATCTTTCTAAAACAGTATACTTACCTTTCTCTCTACTATCCACCACCCTCCCTCCACCAGATTCAGTGGCACTTAGAGCTCATACTTGCTCACTAGGTCTATCCTCGTCACAATGCGGCTGTCCACAACTCACGAGGTGTGAGTCTGTTAAATATCTCGGAGTCTATGTAGATAGTTCTTTGAGCTGGAAACCTCACCTGAGGAATCTCATATCGCGAGTCCGCAAATGTATATTTATTTTCAAAAAACTCAGACACTCCGCGGACTACCGCACCATTAAAACTGTATATTACGCCCGGTGTCAATGCATAATAAGCTACTGCATCACAGTCTGGGGTGGGACTGACAAGACAACCTTACTCCCCCTTGAACGAGCACAGAGAGCTGTCCTCAAAGTCATGACTTTGAAGCCATTCCGATATCCCACCTCGGCTCTTTACACCGAATGTCAGGTCCTCACTGTGAGACAGCTCTTTGTGCTCGGTACTATTCTGCGTAAACATCCCACTGTAATATACAAGCCAAATGCGGTTAAAAAGCGTAGATTCTACGAGACATGCTCAACTGGCGGATGTAGAACGGCCCTTGCTCAACGTCATTATGGTATACTGTCTAACCATTTATATAATAAAATAAATAAAATATGCACAATTGCTCCCAAGTGCCTCAATGACTGTAAGACCAAGGTTTCAAAGTGGTTATTAACGTTGAGTTATGATGAGACTGAAGCATTACTGAAAATTTCAATCGGTTAAATAAACTTAATGTAGCTAGAGACATATATTTATCACTAGCTTTTGCTAGCGGCTTCGCCCGCGTGGAGGTCGGAAAATATCCCGTGTGAACGTACTACTGGGATAAAAATTAGCCTATGTGTTAATCCAGGTTAATTTTGCGAGGATAAGAGCTCGAAAGCGCATTTTCATCCGACTTGCTTCAAATTTATCGTCACTGCTCGGCTCCTATGTGTCTTAGCGTTATGTTATATAGCCTATAACCTGCCCAGGGGTATGGACTACAATCGTACTAAGTTTGGTTAAAATCCCTTCAGTAGTTTTTGACCCATGCGTGCACATACAGACAGACGGACAGACAGACAGACAGACAAAAAATTTATTGATTGCATTTTTGGCATCAGTATCGATCACCATTCATCCTCCAATATTAATTTTGAACATATTTTCAATGTACAGAATTGACCTCTCTACAGTTTTATTATAAGTATAGAAGATTAGATTAACACAGACTTATATAAACAATTTTTCACTATATTTATCCCAACAATTTTTCACTATTTATCCCCCTCTCAACACATACACATACCCATAGGTTCATTAATAAACCTCATCATAGTTGCATTTATTATTTGTAAATAGTAGTCTTAATATTTATGTTGTGCTTGTCTTACAACTACTGATTATGTGTTAATATTTTAGGCGAAGACGCTGGCACCCTAAACACAAGTTAAATCTTACATTGGGTGCCAGAGTTCATCAAAAACACTCACTACCTTAGTTGTAATGCTGCATAGTATTTAGATAAGTGTTTTTGTACAACCGAAAATAATAAAAATCTTTTTTTTTTATAATTCTGTAAATACACACATTTACGGTCGCGAATCATATTTTGTTCACCATCCTACAGCTTGCCACGGCAACAGAAAACGTAATAAAGGTGTAGATTTGAAATATCAGATTGGAAAGTTTTATAGATTATTGATTTTAAGTTATTTAAACTTGCTTGTTAGAAAATATCCTTACATTAATCAAACTGACATGGCACTTCCAAATCAGTAGGTTTTGATTTAACTTGGGTTAGTTACTTGCCGCCAGCTCCACATGCGAACGTAAGCACGCCACGTGAAAAGTAAGCACCCTACCTTTCATGCGTTTTGACAAATTGGATCAGTAGTTTCCTATAAAATCTACTGATTGAGATTGAAAGTGAAATGCGTTACCACGTTTATTTTACCCTGTATTACACATGTCATCATCATATTAGGTTATCTGGACATTACTAATAGCCCAATGTGCCACGGGATTCTGTGATTCCTGTCATTTCCCGTGACGCCACCACCGGTAGTATCACGAGGAATGAACAAAGGAGCAAACGTTCTCTTCGTGGTATTTATAGGCAGCGGTCTGTGGTGACCTCATAAGTTTTGGTTTTCTAGGTGGTTCTGCGGTTCGGTGCGGTAAAGCGGTTGTCATACATACAACGGCCGTCATGAAAATGTCATTTTGTCTTATTTGTGTGACCGCTAACCGCTTTCTTAGGAAAACAAAGCGTTACCCATCGAGAATTTAGGATATCCATCTGAGGATACACATATACAAGTCATAAAAAGGTTATTTTACGTGTGCTCCTTAAATTAGAGGACACAACAGCATACACACACAATTAAATAGAGAAATAAATTATGAAATAAGAAAAAAAAAAATATAGCAATATTGTGCATTCATATCACGATGGTGTAAACAGGATAAAATAACAGAGAAAAAAAAACATGAAATAAGAAAAATAACATGTCAAGTTGCCCAACTTCATTCACATTTCATTTGTTGAAGAACTATTGGAGAAAATGTGTCCAATCAAATACAAGTTGCGAAATAAAAGCATCGTGTTATAAAAAAACATTTTATTCTTTCCATCAAATTAAAAATCTATAAAATAAAACAAAATATATTACAACAAATATATGAACATGGCTTCATGAACAAACAGAGCAAATCATTCCAATGATTTTGTTTGCACACGCGTACCTCAAATATTACTGCGTACGTGGCAGTAGAAAGTGGTGTACGGCAAACAATATAATTACAGAGAAGAAGCTATAACATCTATTTAAGTGGTTACAAGTTGCACTTGATCGGCCTTTATTTTAAAACTACACATTTATACCTAAAGATTTCATAAATACTTACTATCTCTATCACTTTCATGACCATGAAGTGAGAAGGAAAGAATAGACAATATTTCACATTTTAGTTTGAGGTTTTAGTAACCAGTTAATAAAGAAGAGGACGGAGGGGGCGGCTCCAAAAGCAAAATACCGACTGCTGATCTACAGCTTTGTGAAAAGACCCCAGAGTGAACGTAATCTGTTCTTTTTATATATGAAACGTTCAACAATTTAGATTAATATGTTAATACACTAACATGCCAACTACTGCTTTCAAAGCTGTAATTAGTATCATGAATATACACACGAAAGACGCAGCTTCGGTTACCTATCAGGTAAAGACATCAGTGCCTGTTTGACTACACTAATATATAACAATATTAAAAAAAAACATTGTTTTTTTTTATTATAGCCTAATTCACCTTGTATCACAAGTTTAATAAATCAAGTAGTTGTTTCATGACAACTGATTTTGCAATTGTTGTTTTAATTTACGACAACATTTATCAGTTTAAATGTTTATTTAAAATATTACATTACTTCAATATTAGTCATTCAATATATAAATTACAAAACATGAATATTAAGAATTCTCCATAACACGATTAATAAGCCCTCAATTTTGTTTCTTATTATGTAATCGTTCGACGTCTGACGTCAAGCCTTGATATCGGGATTTACAATCATTCTTACGAATGTTACAAAACATCAATTTTAAGGATTCTACATACCACGACTTATGCCCATCTTTCTTTAAAAGTAATCGTTCAGACGTCTGACGTCAACCCATGAGCCTTGATATCGGCATTTACAATGATTTTCACGAGTGTTACAAAACATCAATTTAAAGAAGTCTCCTTACCACGATTAATTATGTCGATTTTTTTTTAAGTAATCGTTCGACGTCTGACGTCAAGCCTTGAGCCTTGACATTGGCTTTTACAATTATTGTTACTAGTAAATACATGAAATATTATACTTAATACATTTATATCCGTGACATTTCTAAAATACTACGTACACAAATACGATATCCAGTAAAAAATTCAAAAATTGTAAATTGATTATAACATATTATATTAATCACGGTGGTAGGGACATCGACGCAATCTAGAACCCCCATTTCAGAACCGGGGGGTTCCGCACCTGCACTGAAATTTTAGTCGGTTTGACCGCTTAGGTAATTGCAGTTTTGGAGGAAACAGTTGTTACCTTTTGAAATTCCATGGCAGTATCTTGTACCGAATCCATGGTAAGGTGGTTGTGTGTAGATGTCCCTGCCACACTGTATGTAAAGAAATAGTCAGTCCCATGTTTGAGCTGGCCAAATCTATTTTACTATGGTAACTTTAATAACTTGGATAATGGCTCATTCACCATCCAATTCATCAGCGCGCGTGGCCTTTGTTTGTGAAAAACGGACAGAACGGATAAATGAATAAGCAGCTTACTGATTCCATTGAAAATAGGACCGTATTACTTTAGCCTAAAGTAGGCAACTGTATGAATGTCGATGACGGTGCGAGCTCGTGCATTGTATCACCAATTCCTACATGTAGTCACAACAAGTAACATCACCAGCCGATTTGCAAGATCTATACATTTTATGAATATATTATTATGACAAACGATTATTATGATATAATATTACGTAAAATACGACACCAAGAATCTTAAATCCTGTACTATGTTATGTAACTAGGTATTTGAAGACGAAAAATAAATTACATGCGGAATTATACAATAAATTACGTTTCTACATCTATGAATGGAACTTGTTTTGTGTGAAAACTCATAGCTGAAGAGGGTCACAGAACAGAACAGAGGAACTGCTTCGATAAGTCGTAAGTGTTAATGTATATGTCCTCTTACTGCAATCCCTTAAATCTAACCGTTCCCTGTGTTCCATATGGATCCTTATGGGCTGAGCAAACGACGGACAATTTGTTCGCGAAATAATCGCCCGCCACGACAGAACATATGCAATAAGCAATAAAGCACACGGAGGACGAAACGACCGCGCCCCCGCCGATGGTTGCCGGGTAAACTCTCTCGCTGTCAATCGCAGCGACAAAATGTCCGCCGTTCGCCGCGCGCTTTAAATACTAAAATCGCTGAGCCATTTCGTTAATACGGTCGATAATGCCAATGACTGGCCGTATACATGATCAATAACAAGTATGAAATGTACCGCAGTGTTACAGAAAGTTTAGTGTGTCTGGTGTAGGGCAGGATGGAAATTACAGAACTCGAAGGTAGCCGCGAGCGCGAGGTGATCGGAGCCATACACGTGGTTGGGCAGGCAGCCCAGTACGTGGCATTCCGCCTGCGTAGGCAGCCGCAGGCGTTCCAGTAGTGTTAACGGACTACAGCGACTGAAACAACATTAATTATGTTACGCTGAACAATCACTATCGTGTTAGCGGTGACTATATATGTGTATGGTCTATTCCAATACTATCTGATGCAAATGTAAACGAACGGATCTGCTGTGGATGCCAATTATTTGCAGCACCACTAAAGCCTCGGTCACACACAGCGATTAATCGCTGCGAATGCCCACTTGCCGCGAGTATTCGCTGTATGTGACAGGCTATTCGCTGCGAATAGATTCAGTGGTCGCGAGCTGAATTCGCCGCGATTTGAATTGAGCACGTTCAATTTTACTCTCGGCGAATGCGCATTCGCTGTGTGACAGGGAGTTCGCTGCGAATAGTCTGTGTGTGACAGGCAGGCAGCGAATTGTCGCTGTGATCATTATTTGCAACGAATACACTCGCAGCGAGTATTCGCTGTGTGTGACCGAAGCTTAACAAACTAAGTAAAAGTTTAATTTGTCACCATCGTAAATACGTTTTATATTTCGATAATTCAGGTTAATTTTATAACCTCTGTTTTTTTGGATGATACTTTTGGCAAAGAAATGTCTGTACCTAAAGTATCTGAAGAAGTTAAGTATCAAATGAAAATCATGTAATAGAACGCGATTAACAAAACACAACTTACCTAAAATACATATAGTCGACGGTGATCCATTGGTTCTGGAAGGTGGTGGCGGTGTGGTGGCTCTCGTAAACCGAGTTGAGCTGGAACGACTGGGAGACGTGGCTACCATTGAACAAATTGCTGTACTGGTCCACCAGCGTGGGGCTGTGTGCGAAGGGCTGCCCGCCCGGGCTGTTGTCCGAGTTGTATAGCTAAGGAATATATATTATGACATGATTACAAAATAACATCCGTAAATTCGTAAATGTCGCGGGAATCCGATCTGGGAAGCGCAAACCGAGTAGCGATGCATGGTCCCAGCTCTATTATTTATTACTAGCTTTTGCCCGCGGCTTCGCCCGCGTGGATGTCGGAAATTAACGCAGGTATTTTTCTAAAATAAAATATATTTCTAAAATAAAAGAAGCCAAGTTACTCCTTCTTACATCAGCTACCTGCCAATAAAAGTCCCGTCAAAATCGGTCCAGCCATTTCAGAGATTAGCCGGAACAAACAGACAGACAGACAGACAGACAAAAGTTTTAAAAAAATGATTTTTCGTTGTAAGTACTGTATTTACTTTCATATGCATTTAGTGAAAAGCTGTTAATTTGAAATTACAAACAGACACTTCAGTTTTATTTATTTGTATAGATGTATCTTATCTTATACCTTTAAACGAGCAATTCTTGTATATATGTATATATATATATAATCTGAATCTCAGAAACGGCTCCAACGATTTTCATGAAATTTAGTATACAGGGGGTTTCGGGGGCGATAAATCGATCTAGCTAGGATTCATTTTTATAAAATGTCGTTTTATTCGTGTTTTCAATGACCAACTTTATCGATAATCAACTTGAACATAAACTTATTATTTTAAACACAATTTACCAAAAAATACCTACCGAGCAATGCTCGGTCAACCAGATATTCGATTATTATGTGTGTACAACTGTACATATTTGAAGACCATGAGACCCCGGACTTTTGGAAATCGTACGAGGGGCTGAAGACAACTCGCAGAGGCGTGTGCGTTACGATTGCTCCGCCAAATTATCCAAATTGAAATTAACTTTGTAAAAAAAATTGACGGAGCAATCGAGTCTCACACGCAGAGGCTTGTTAGTGAAATGAGGCACTAACCGACGTCTATCCCTGTTCGTACCGTGTAAGTGCACTCAAACACAACCCCGGAGGACTAGTGCAGGATATTGAAACAAAGATAGTCACTCAATGAGGAGAATTCAATGCTCTTTCTAAATACATTACTAACAACTTTTTGCATGGATTAAAGAGAATTTGTGGTTGTCAATTACCTACCAACTTAATATATGAGATAAATTAATGTCGTGACACCCGCCATACGTAGCACGAGTTTGCCTCTTATGAATATGGTGGCTTCTTCACATATTATAATGATAATATAATAAACGTATACAAAATATTGTAAAACATTTAAAAAAAGAGTAACGGTGGAGTTTTTGCCCATTATTCTACTACTTTCACTACGTTTTCAAAGGAGCGACTAGAAACAATTCCACTTTTTGTAAATTTTTAACCGACTTCAAAAAAAGAGGAGGTTGTCATTACGACTGTATTTTTTTTAAATGTTCTATAGTGTCTTTTATGTGCTGATCTAAACTAATATTATAAAGATGAAGTTTGTTTGTTTGGTTGAACGCGGTAATCTCAGAAACCATTGGTCTGAATTGAAAAAATCTTTTTGTGTTGGCTAGCGTATTTATTGAGGAATGCTATAGGCTCATGCTACCATCAAAAGGAGTGGAGCAGCAATGAAAAATGGACGAAAACGGGTAGGCAATTCGATGCGACGGGAAGGGTCAGGGGAGCAAAAATTTGACGTGGACGAAGTCCCGGGTAGAAGCTAGTTTGAAATAAATGATTTGACTTAGCTTTAACCTTTTGAATGTCTTAAGTTACACAGTTCGACATAAACAGTTGTCTTTCTATTGTGTCTCTAATTACGGCATTCGATGAGTTAAGTTGTTTTAAAACTAAAACAAGTAGATATTATTAAGGGGCGTATGTGTGGCTCACCTTTATCCTGCTGAAGTTAGTGTCGCGGCCCTGCTGCCTGTCCACGAGCACCGACAGGTGCTGGCAGGTGTCCGTCACTCCTATCCGCCTCCAATCTGAATCATCCCGGCGTGGGCCCACACTGTAGAAAAAACCGCAAATTACTTCATTGGTTCCCCGTCTCTCTTAGAGAATCGAAGAAAATTTTAAAAAGTTCAGAAATTCTTTATTTCAATCACATGTATTATATAAGGTGTATCTATTCATACACGAAATATTTTAATAGGTACACCTGTAGGTGGTAAAGACGGTAAAGCAATTAATTTTTTTTTAGAAATATATATTTTTTAAATTCAATATTTATATATTACTTGACGCACATAATAAATACTGGCTCCTTCTTATTTTTTACGGCCCGAGACACCGCAGCCATGCTCGTGCCGTCCGGTCGCCGCCCTCGCAGCGTCAGGCGGGCCATTCATAGAATTTGGAGTAAAGGTTTTATGCAAAACGTCTCAAGCAGTTTTAAAATTATAATAATTACGAAAATTCAAAAACGCTTAGATAAAAAAAATTTTTTTGCTTCTATAGCTTCATTACCACCTACAAATGTACCTCTTAAAATATTCCGTGTATGAATAGATACATCTTATAAATATTTTTTAAATAAAATAACTCGTTAGTTATCACATTCATATTAAAATATAGAAATGACTTACTCAACATGTCCTAACTCTAGCAGCTGTGTAACAGGGCTACCGGGTGTGGAATTTAAATCACCCGTCAGTATCAAAGGAAGGAATCTCGCACTGAAAACAATAATATAGGTACTGGTGTAATAACATGTGAGAAACGTGTCGGTTCAACAAATAACCAAGTTATTAGCGTCATCAAAGTAGTAGAACGTCCACAACAATTTGAAGATACTACTGGGCCTGCCGCCAACGAGTGAAGTAAAAGTGACGTAACTTCGAATTATTTCAAAGTTGAAGATACCTACTATAATATCTTCTTAGGACAACCAACACACCGTTATCTGATCCCAAACTAGGCAAAGCCTGTACTATGGCAAACCAGACAACTGATAAACATACTTATATATTTCTAAATCTATACTTAATATTATAAAGCTGAAGAGTTTGTTTGTTTGTTTGATTGAACGCGCTAATCTCAGGAACTACTGGTCCGAATTGAAAAAATATTTTTCTGTTGGGTAGCCTATTTATTTATTGAGGAAGGCTATAGGCTATATAACATCACGCTACAACTAAGAGGAGCGGAGCAGTAATAAAAAATGTTGCAAAAACGGGGGAAATCGCACGGGTAGGCGATTCGACGCGACAGGAAGGGTCGGGGGAACAAGAAATTTTACGCGGACGAAGTCGCGGACAGAAGCTAGTACATACATATCATAGATAAACTACACCCATACACAGAACTAATGATTGTGCTCATCACACAAAGATTTGTCCTAGGTGGGAATCGAACCCACGACCTCAGTCTTAGCAGTCAGGTTCACTAAACACTAGACTAACAGGCCAGTCAACTATACTAACTTAGTTTTAAGACCTACACCCTATTTGCATAACGGTACACCAACAATCACAATTTGAATAATTTTGGAGGATATTGCTAATCTATTATTGCTTCATATTTTCGAACAATTTGTCTGTTCAATCACGTTAATAACGCAATGAATATTGTTGAAATAAGAAAATGAAAGACATTGCTATCGTTAGTTTATTCCGCGAATACGGAGCTGATTTTTATCTAAGGGTGATTAATAATTGTGCAGGACGCAAAAATGTAAACTAACATTCTGTAGGATCTGTTGTATTATGGATTAAAAATCGTTCGAATACGTTGCGTATTGTGTAAATTATTTCATCGCCACTGCTCTCAAAACGATGAAGGAAAACATCGTGAGGAAACCGGGATGTCTTAGAACCAAAAATTCAAAGACGTGTAACATCTACCAACCCGCACTGGGCCCGCGTGGTGGATTATGGCCCACTCCCTCTCACCGAGAGGAGGCCTGTGTCCCAGCAGTGGGAACATTATAGGCTGATGATGTTAGCTGGCACGGACGCGCTACTTGGATGCGTGCTAGCACCTCAACGCGCGAAACCGAAGAAGTTGGTAATTTAGTCAAAGAAGCGTCCTTAAAGGGTGGTCCGGTGATGTATAAACATTAATGGATATATAGTATTTTAAGTGTAGTCAGAAAAACTTTTTTCAAAAAAATTACAACCGTCTTCCTTAAAAAAAAAAAACACTACAAAGTGAAAAATAACTTTCAATTTCGGAAGTCAGGGGCAAAAAAGATTTAAATACAGATCCTAAGACACCAACTTCCGAAATTAAAATTATTTTTCACTTTGCAGTGTTTTTTTTTTTAAGGAAGACGGTTGTTATTTTTTTGAAAAGTTTTTATTTTTAACTTTTTAGTTATGGTATGTACCCCGAACCGGGACCACACGACATGCACCAGCTTTCAAATAAAAAAAAGAATCATCAAAATCGATTCACCCTGTCAAAAGTTCTGAGGTAACAAACATAAAAAAAACCGGCCAAGTGCGAGTCGGACTCGCGCACCGAGGGTTCCGTACAAACCTGTAGGTATTCTCGATTTAAAAATATATATTTTTTTTTATTTTTATATTTCAGTTGATTGAATGTAAGGTAAATTGCGGTTAACGATTTATGACGTTTAAAAAAAAAACTACTCACTCGATCTCGTTCAAACCAATTTTCGTTGGTAGTTTACATGGTAATGTACATCATATATTTTTTTTAGTTTTGTCATTCTCTTATTTTAGAAGTTACGGGGGGGGGACACACATTTTACCACTTTGGAAGTGTCTCTCGCGCAAACTATTCAGTTTAGAAAAAAATGATAATAGAAACCTCATTACCATTTTTGAAGACCTATTCATAGATACCCCACACGTATGGGTTTGATGAAAAAAATCATTTTTGAGTTTCAGTTCTATGTATGGGGAACCCCAAAATTTATTGTTTTTTTTCTATTTTAGTGTGAAAATCTTAATGCGGTTCACAGAATACACCTACTTACCAAGTTTCAACAGCATAACTCTTATAGTTTCGGAATAAAATGGCTGTGACATACGGACGGACAGACAGACAGACAGACAGACAGACAGACAGACAGACAGACATGACGAATCTATAAGGGTTCCGTTTTTTGCCATTTGGCAACGGAACCCTAAAAACAGCCGAATTGAGAACCTCTTCCTTTTTTTGACGTCGGTTAAAAATGTTACGATCTTTGGTAAGAATACTACGATAAGGAGTCACTAACAAAAAGTAATTAATTGGTATCGGACGATGCAGTCCACCATTCAAAATTATCCTTGGGTTGATAACGCCGATATGAAAAGAAGAGAAATCGTGACGAATATAAGACATCGTTCTGGACACATACCCATTGAATAGTTTTGCTGATTGATGAGCAATGTTACATCTTCAAACTGCACGGATGCAATGTGGTCGAATATATGTGGCGTTCCGCTTATAAAGGTACCAGATGTCGGCATTTAGTTTCCGAGTTATTTGCGTTTTTGTAAAATCAGGTGAAAATATGGCATTTTATGTTTTTTACTGATTATTGTTCTACAACAAAGGACCATGCAAAAGATTGTATGGGCGCTGTCCCAACCCACCAACAGAGATGGGACTTGTTTCAATATTATTATGTAGTCTCATAAAAACAAAAATAACAATTTTTAGTCCGTAAATATACGGGGATAGTAAAAAAAAAAGATGTAGGTCAATATTTTATATATTATTATATTGAAATACTTCAAAAATGTAACAAAAAGCATCGTAAAAATGCCCTGCTTACATATTCTAAGTCTGCTCACTTAATATACATATGTATTTAATAGTTATCGATATACTAATGATTGTTTTATAATGACTTATTAGTGTCAATCCGTTTTGGGATATGTAGGCCACTAACTCAGGACTACTTTGAAGCAAAGTAGCCTGTAATATGTATCGCCTCTGTCTTAAAACTGATCTTGGGCACATTACACATCGGCGTCCAGTCTCCATAGTTGTAAAAATCACAGTCCAATAAACGTGCCAGGGTAATCAAAAAACAGTCAAAGGGTCCAATAAACGTGCCAGGGTAATTAACAAGCAGTCAAAGGGTCCAATAAACGTGCCAGGGTATCAAAAAGCAGACAAAAGGTCCAATAAACGTGCCAGGGTAATCAAAAAGTGATCAAAGGGTCCAAATAAACAAGCAGGGGTCAGTAATAGTCGCAAACAAGCCGATGTTGTACAGCTAAACAACGTTAACACAGCAGAACGTACTAGACACGACTGAGGTGCGCGCACGCAGGGAGTTAGCAGAGCAAGGAGGGAGGGTGCGGGAAGATAAGACCATTTTTTTTCAGTGCATCTCACGGCTGTTCACTATCAATCATTTTTTTATAGTTAAATAGTGTTCCTGTACTTTTTTTTTACAATTAACTCATAACTGTAACAAAAAGTGTGTACAAGAATAATTATTTTCCGCGATATCCCCATGACTTACGGTGATGTCGTCATAATAAATAATGATCATGCTGCCAAGATGAATTAATTGAGATACGTTTGAAATCTGTAGGTGGTATGGGACGATTCTTTGCATGGTCCTTTGCTACAATTTGATACAATTAACATCACTGCAGACAACATTTCTAAGCACATTTTTTTTTTTGAAAGGAAATATTTAGTAAATAGGCACCAGATGTCGGTAGATCTTATAAAATGCCGATTTTTCATAATTATTATGATAAGTTTTTTTAACTACTATTTGTATATTGGCAGTACAGTATCGGTTATTATGTTAGTGATACATTGATGCAGTACGGTATTATGTTAGTGATACATTGATGCATATAATGTGTTGGGATCTATGTGGAAAAATCTATGTAACAAACATTGTTTTTTTGTAGCCTTAACTTTCAAACTCCATTTTCCCGAAATTTTTTTTTTCAAAATTTCAACTTTAGATGTCTGTTACATAAAAAGTTAATAGTTGTTGTTGTTGTTAGTTTAATATTGTGGTTTATTCGTTACAAGAGTAGATAATTAATGTAATCTACAATCGGCATTTTGTTTTTGTTTTGTTTATGTGATGTAATTGCCAATGTCATAACATATTCTGTTTTGTCTTTGGTCACTAGTCTTAGATCACAAGCAATGTCAATATTGGTAAACTGTTAATTTTTTATTGACTTAAATACGGGGCTTTTGGCTACGTTGCATTTTATGTATCTTTTTTAATTTTTATTTTGTAATGTGCGTTTTGTTTGTGCAGAACAAACAAATTTTCTTTCTTTTCTTTTCTTTCTAAGTTTTAGGTTTTTTTTTTGTAATCAGCATAATAAAGGGACTCTTCTAGATTCTACATCCGGCCTTAACTCAATACCTCCCTACTGGTACCTTTATGCGCGGAACGCCACATATTATTAATAATTATGGTGGAGTGTGTCCGGAATGGAGCGGAAAGGTATTTGAATCGAGACCAATTTAATATTTGTCAAATAGGAGAATGTAAAATTATCTATTTTACCTGTTCCAGCTTCCAAAGCCGCTTGAATATGACATATATTAAATTAATTTAGGGATTAAGCGTAGATGTTAAGGTTTGCAGGTATTAAACAATGCCCTACGAGGGTTTGATCACATAGTGAACATTGGCATGCTCACTATGTGATCTAACCCTCGTTAATAAATAAAAATAAAAAAGGAGTAGGAAGTAGGTTTAAAGATTTTTGCACGTATTAATTTAAATAGATTTAAAAAGTAACACTTGCAGGCTGTTCTGAGTGAGTGCTAATGAAAGATAACGTTGATACTTAGTTAATATGTGAAATGTATTTATAGGGTCACTCGCAATAGTTTGTTGTAGGCAATATTCGTGGTTAAGGACACCTATCATTTATTTTCCCCAATTGGTAGTTTTCTAACAAGGGGTGAGGCCTTGTTTCACCGAAGGGGTGAGCAGAGGTGTACCTATAGTACACCCAAATTTTGCCAGTTATGCTCGAGTCCCATGTGATAAGGGGCGAGCCTATTGCTATTAACCGGGCACAAATCTATACTCCAGGCTGCTACTAAGAAATACCAGATTGGATGATTATATCATAGATAAAAATGTTTGGCTTAATGCTAGACTTGCTGCAAAGCCACTTGAGCTAACTATTCAAAATTAATGTTCGGAAGAGACGCTTCCCATTTTCATTATTATTTTCTAACATTAGAAACTTAATGTTTTGTTATTTATTGTATCAAATTCGAAGCGATAAATACTACCATAGATAATTTATATGTATTTTTTTTTTTTTGATAATACTATTTTAAGCATCTGTCAAATACATTGCTAACTATAGCTTTGTTTTTAACGATTTCTGGACTTGAAAGAGTATGGCAAATGAGAATATGTCATGTTCGCTTAAATCTCTCTAACGTCATAAATTGTCTTAATGGCAGCGATGATCGTGGCGCGAGTGTTGGATCATTCGGTTCCTAACAAAATATTTGAGCAGGATGGCGCGCCGTTGGTTAGGATGGCTCATCTCATTAGAACGGATATTAACCAAAACTGCATATCTTCAATTTGATGTATAGAATAAATTTAACATGAGTTAAAACATAATATATAAGTTTTATATTATGGCCTGGTTATCCGGCGCTGTACGCCTTTGAAAGGCTTCCTCCGCCACACCAAATTGCAGTGCGACGATATTAGTGTGGGTGTACTATAGGTACACCTCTGCCCAACCCTTCGGGGAAACAAGGCGTGATGTTATGTTATGTATGTTACTACGCTTTGCAGGCGGGTTGGCGATCGCAGTATGGTGGGAAAGTGAATTGAAAACGCTGCTGTTCGTTCTCTAGTTAGTCGCTTAGTCGCCCCTTACGGGAAGAAATGGGGTTTCTCACTTGTTTTCACATACAGGGTGTCCCAGAACTCAACGTCAAGCCGAAACGGGGTGACAGGCTTGATCATAACCATCACGAGAGAAATCTGCAAAAAAATCTATCCCATGCAGTTTGAAAATTATGAGCATTTTAAGAAAAACCCAGAAATTTGATCAAACTGTACAATTTTTTGGTTATTGTGGTTATTCTTTTTTACTTTTGTTCATTTGAACTTTGGAAACGTAATCCTAAATAACATTTCTAGAATCCCAATTAAAAAATAATGACACTATTGCCTCAAGTTTCCGAGAATTGAGACTATTTGTTAAACTACGAATTTAAAATTTTCAAGATTCGTCGAATTTGACAGGCCCTCCTTTAAAAAAAATGTACTAGAGTGCCTTGGCAAGTGCCATTAAAAGTTGGCGCATTTAATCAGAATTCTAAAATGGTACAATACTTGTTAGTTCCATACAATAAAAAAGAGTAAAAGAATTAAAACTTCAAGTAACCCCATTTTTGCTATCTCAGTTAAAATGTTTTTGATTCGCACAAGCTCTAGGTAGGTTCTTAATTTTAAGGCAAAATGATGAAAGAGATGGATAGTGGGTATGTTTGCCATGAGTGAGCGAGACAGATAGTGACGCCACTTTTACCAAAGTGAAAAAAAGTTAGTAAAATTAGTAAAATAATGAAAAATCTTGATCTAGTTTAATTAAGGTTTGTTGGAGTAAAAGTCAGATAGAGAAATAACATTTTTTATTACAATAAATGTTCAAATTGTTTACCATCAGCCTCTGGATTTTTCTATTGGGGAGTTCTCAAAGAAAAAGTTTACTCAAAGCCCATTGAGAACGTAGCCGACCTGCGTGAACGCATTTCTCAAGCAGCTGAGGAGATCAACTCTCGAAGATATGCCCGACTAATAAGTAGATCTTTTTTAAGAAGATGTAGGGCTTGTATTGAGGCTGATGGTAAATAATTTGAACATTTATTGTAATAAAAAATGTTATTTCTCTATCTGACTTTTATTCCAACAAACCTAAATTAAACTAGATCAAGATTTTTTATAATTTTACTAATTTTATTAACTTTTTTTAACTTTGGTAAAAGTGGCGTCACTATCTGTCTCGCTCACTCATGGCAAACATACCCACTATCCATCTCTCTCATCATTTTGCCTTAAAATTAAGAACCTACCTAGAACTTGTGCGAATATTAAACATTTTAACTGAGATAGCAAAATTCGGGTTACTTGGGGTTTTAATTTTTTTTACTCTTTTTTATTGTATGGAACTAACAAGTATTGTACCATTTTAGAATTCTGATTAAATGCACCAACTTTTGATGCCACTTGCCAAGGCACTCTAGTACATTTTTTTTAACCTTTTGAACGCCAATGGCATGTATAGATGCCATGCGCAAGCGTGCCCTGTGCGCCACCGACATCTATAGATGCCAAGAAACAGATCATAGAAAAATACAAAATAAACATATTAAATCATTACTTTAACGTGTTTTATTGATATATCTTAAGAACTGAATCCCCAGTTATTACATATAATTGTACACAATGAACAAAATTGCAAAATAGTTATTCAAATATTTATGATAAAAAATAACTTAATTAATGGCTGAAAAACATGTTCTCTTGCGCCAATGGCATGTATACATGCCTACTAGTGATGTGGTGTAATATTCAAGTAACTTCATTAAAATTTCAGCTAAATTACTCAAATTCGCTTAATTTTTGTAATAACTATTAACCTCTCGCATGTTTTCAATCAAAAAACAGCGGGAATTCAAATGTATTTTACATGATGCACATGGTGTATCATAAACAGTTGGGCATTGAAATAACATGATGCACACGTGTGCATCATAAACACGCGAGGGGTTAAAAAAATATATAAGCTTAGTCACTGACAAAAAAGGTAAATACTACATTCTTTGGTATAATATCATATTTTCTATATTGTCGATATTGTTGATTTGAATATTGTCTTTTTCGCCAATCATGCGCATCCCTAGCACAGTACCGATATTGCAATCCCTTCTGCGCCAATGACATGAATAGATGTCGGACTCGTGACGTCGTAAGCGCGTGCCATGTTTTTAAGTGCTGGGAAGTTGAAAAAATATTTTTTCGATATTTTTTTCGATCTGCCAATATTATAATTGCAAAAATGGCAAGTGAAGAGTTATTTAGTACAGAAGAACTATTGCGTATTCTAGAAGGCACTGAAGATGATGAGTTTTCTGAATCGGAATCAGTAAATGAAAATGATTTTGAGGTAAGTTAATTTTACTTTAATATCAGATGTTTTAATAGTAAGTACAATCAACAGTAAACATATAGATCTATACAAGTATTATGTAAGTATATAGGTAAGTACCTACTCATCTAAAGACGACGCGTTTAAATAATATTTTATAGACTTAGGTACTACTGTCATTCTCTTAATTAAGCTATATTAGTGATTAATTATTGTAGTTTAATTTAAAATCCGTTCGGTAGTTTTCGCGTGGAAGAGTAGGTAACAAAATTTCGCGTTTATACCTTTAGAATGTTACATAGGTAATAGGATTTAGTTGTCATTATAGGATTAAATAAAAAAAAACTCCATAGATATTTAAATTGTATTAAGTACTTATTATATAAAAAGTATAATTTTGGACACATAATTAACACTTATGTAGGTACCAATAACAAGTTAACTGGCACGCCGGACTATGTAAGTACCTACCTGCCTAACGTACCTGTGCCTTCTTGTTATTACGTATCTAATCAACAATTTAACAATTCACATAGGTAAATAACAATCAACAAATTAAAAAATTAGGTAACGTGTAATAATCAACTAATTTAATAATTAACATATTCAATAATCAACAAATGTAATACAAGAATCAATAAATAGGCACCTATCTTAAACAAAATAATCACATAAATTAATTATATTAATATTGATAAATTATTAATGCGATGACAAATAGGCACAGTTTCCTACATATAAAGGCCGCTGGCCAGCAAGCCGGCAAACTCGCGTCGAAGCTCGAAGACCAATAAGTTTGCCGGCTTGCTGGCCCGCGGCCTGTCTTAGAACCTGTGCCTACTAGGTCATCATATTAATTTATCGATATAATACGTTACAAGAAAATGATTAAATATAATTTAATCAATTTTCTTGTATTTTATATTTAATGGTACGGTGCCCGAAGAAAATTCTGGAATTAAATCTATGCTTTATAAGTACTTATCTCTAAAAAACTGTACTTTACCTATTTAGCAGTTTTCAAAATGTATTACCTAATAAGTCTATTCAGTGCCTTTATTAGAATATTCCTATGATACAAATTGTCGCTATGTCATATCAAATTATGGTAATTGAACTACATAAATAACTAATATTTGAAAATATAACTCGTAAACTCTATTAAACTAAATGATTGGAAAATAAATATTTAGTTTTAATGCAACTCCCTTTATTTAAAGATAATAGTTGTTTTGATGATGAAAATAAAATAAGTAAATAAAAGACTGATTATGAATTAGTTTTTTATTATAAAATAAATCTAAAGTAGTAGGTAGCTTAGGTAACCCGCTATAATACTGGCTGTTTAACAGCAAAAGTCCTGTGAATCTATCCGAAATTAACAGTTACAGACTAAAAAAAAAGGTTATTTATGTCTTTTTACTTTATTGTGTTATTGATACTTTCTTTGTTTTTTTTTGTAAATAATTATTATTTTGATACTCACAAATAATCACTCCACAATGATACCTAGTTCATATAAACTTAATAAATAAATTCGATAAGTTATAATAATATACAGCTACACATCCCTAATCAGAAGCGAGAAATTATAAAAAAGGATGGTTGCCCGCGCCATTGGCATGTATACATGCCAATGGCCGCGTAACTGATAGAGAATAGTGCTGTAACTTGCTGCAATTTTATATGTATTTTTGTATCTCAAAAGGTTGATTTTTTTATTGATAGTTGCTATAAATGTGGTCTTAAGTTTTTTACAGTAGGAGATGAGGTTAAATAAATATTCTTTTTGTGTTATAAGCTGTTTATTCACAAATTTCAGACGAAAATTATTATGTTTATCGATAACATTTTGGACTCCCTACTATTTTCAAGGTTATTTCATTGAATTTGTCGGCTTGGCGTGGAGGGCACGGCGAAGCGCTTTTGCTCTGGCGGTCAAAAGGTTAAAGGAGGGCCTGTCAAAGTCGACAAATCTTGAAAATTTTAAATTCGTAGTTTAACAAATAGTCTGAATTCTCGGAAACTTGAGGCAATTGTGTCATTATTTTTTATTGGGATTCTAGAAATGTTATTTAGGATTACGTTTCCAAAGTTCAAATGAACAAAAATAAAAAAGAATAACCACAATAACCGAAAAATTGTACAGTTTGATCAAATTTCTGGGTTTTTCTTAAATTGCCCAAAATTTTCAAACTGCATGGGATAGATTTTTTTCAGATTTTTCTCGTGATGGTTATGATCAATCCTGTAACCCCGTTTCGGCTAGACGTTGAGTTCTGGGACACCCTGTATATGTTGATTTTAAGAGTGTTCTTGGAAATTCAAGGTCGATCTTGTCCGTAATGATCCACGTTTTGGAATGGGCACTAGCTTCAATTTTCTGACTAACTGACCGCCTGTTTGTCAATTCTAAAGTGCTTGTAGTAGGTTTAATTGAAATAAATTTATTTTGAGTTCATTACCGACATAGCTTAAAGAAATTGCGAAAGCCTCTTGAAGAAGCGTGGTGACCATAGCTCGCGTTCTCTGCATTAACTGAAGGCTCTCGCCCTGCAGAAGGACGATAAAAGGCTGGTATTGAAATGACACTTACGTGTTCCCCTGTTCACAATAAGCGAAGCGGTCGAGCTCAGCTAGGAACACTTTCATTTGGGCCACTTTCACTTCGGGCCTCTTCGGGTTAAACAGCAGGTGCGTGGTGGCTACCACCAGTGGCGAGTTGGGCAGTGCATATGGCACCAACTTCACCATGATACCAACGTTGTCCCGGTTCAACATTGTAAGCTCGGGTTGGTGAAATTCCACCTGTAGACAAGTTTTTTCGGTTAGTTCCACCAATATATTGCGTAGTACTAATTAACAAGCGCTTCTCGCCATTCACCTAAAAAGTTAAACTAACTACTACTAAGATTAAGTATTGTTTGTAAAAAAAAAAAAAAAAAATATTTGAATGCAGACGAAACAAAAGGAGTATGCTATTCTTCCATCTAATTTTGACATTGTTTGACATCTTGTCGTCATTTGGCATACTGCGATAATTTCACAAAAACCGAAGATATTTTTGTTTTCTTTTGAGGCCACACTATCTTTGTCATTGAGGTGCCAAAGGATCCATGTAGCGCTCTAGGTTTAGAGCCCGCGATTAGGCTCCAAAAAATAGTAGTTCATCTAAGTGCCAAAGTATACCTTTTTACAACAAACTCCCTAGCCATTAATTAGAAAGAACTAAGCTTCAATAAATTTAAATAATTTATTAAAGAAAAACTCTTTCAAAATCGTTTCTATAAAGTTATGGATTATTTGGATGACAAAAAGACTTGCGATTAGTTAAGTTGCTCGCTCCAAAGTACCCCAAGTAACAAACTATTAGTGTATATTTTCATTTTTATATTTATCGATTTTCGTGACATTATTTTTGATGAGTATGTCGTCAAAAATGTGCACCACACATTACCTCATGAAATAATAGAGGCAGAAATAAAGACAGGCAACGTTGGCGAGATCATAAATGCGCGTTTTGGAATTTACAAAAAACCATCGAACATATTCTTTGTTAACTTAGAGCCAAATGTTAACAACAAAGCCACCATAAACATCCAGGACATCTTACACCAACGAATGAAAATAAAAAGATCTCGAAAATCAAAATTCGGACAATATCCCATATTCTGTGCTTCCACTGAAAAACGAGGTTCTTGGTCGATGTTCAAAGCATTCCCTTTTGAAGGACTGATTGGTAATATCTAAATCGATGATCATTTACAGTTCCTGCTCAAAGAACGGACCATGATGCCTGTTGCTAGCTAAATAAAGACGATGACTTTATTTCGATTCCAGAGCAAACAATCAAAGGTTTATGATAATTTGTAGTGGGCAGGTCGGGCATATTGTTTCTGGGTTTTTCTATGTATAATTCCACACTAGGAACTAGGAGTCTGGATTTGTGCCCGGTTGATGGCAATAGGCACGTCTCCTATTACGCGGGACTGAACCATAACTGACGAAATGTAGGTGTACTATAGATACACTCTGCCCCTCCCATCGGGGAAACAAGACATGACGTTATGAAACCACAGCATCAACGTTACAGAAACCGAAACAGAATTTTATCGGGATTCACCCATCATCCGACACGACGCACATCAGATAACAGAAGAGCATAACATACAATAGCATACATTTTTCCGTAGATAAAGACATTCGCATTTAAATTTGAGGGCGCATAACAAGTACTATTACATACAACGGTAGATAAACATCCGCGAATGAGCCGCGCTGATAATCGGAATAAGAAAAGTTGCGCAACTTGGTGACAATGGTGCTAAAAATCAACTTAGAGCTGAACCAGTTGTCTCCGTGATTGAATCGAGGTCGCAGCTAAATACAAAAGTGATGTCAAGGTTTATTCCTGGAGTTTGCATTGTCAGTTTTGGAATACAACATTCTGTGGAAAATATACACACGATGGCGCCCTAGTTTCCTAATGAACTCAGTGACCTCACACACAAGTATAGGAATAATGCGCATAGCATACATACGTGAGTCACACTAAATGTTTTAAGAAAATAAAAAAACTGAATGATGAAAAAGCCTGTTAATATTTGTCTTGCTTTTCGAATTACTTTCTGTTCCTTTCGAAGCATTTTCACATTTGATGGAACCTCAACGGTTCCTGAAGCAGTAGGCCCACTCTTCTTTAGGTATCCTTTGAACGCCTTTCTCAAACGCAGACACGGCATCTTCAGGGTTCGTAAAACGAATTCCTCTTAGTTCACTTTTTATTTTTGGGCATAGAATATTCACAAGGTGCCAGGAGGAAGATGACTCACTAATTCCACAACTTCAATAGACAAATATTCGATAGTCCGCCTGGCCGAGTGAGGTGGAACTTTGTCCTAGTGGGTAAGGATCCCCCTAAGAAACAGTTCTGACTAAGTGCGGATTTCACCAATGAAACTGAACGCCATCAAACTTTTAAAGCGCGTGTCAGTGTTAAAACAGAAACAATTTTGACAGTGACAGCTCTTGAACGCGGTTTAGATGTGCTGAATGCGTTCAGTTTCATTGGTGAAATTTTACCTAAGTGGCTTGTGTGTTTATACTTACAGCAACATGCGACACCAGCGCGAACATCGAGTTCTTGAAGTAGATGGCGCAACCATCCAGCCGGTGTCCAGTCCTCTGCTTGAATACCTTGGAGTAACCCATCTGCTCGAACCTCGAGAAAAAAGTATCTAAGTGCGTCACTTGTACTTCTTGTAGACATAATATCTGAAACACATGAGTATTCAAGTTATTTCTCCCAATCGGACCAGCGAAAGAGATCGCAACATGGCGATATCGAACCTGGCTGCAGCACCAGGTCATGTTTACCAGTTAAATGCAAGGGTCATTGTAACTTAATAAGTACTAGTTTACAAAAAAAGCTTGCTAGATTTGACCAAAGCATCAAAGCTCTCAAAATAAACGAAAATTGAAAATGATAACAAAAACGGTTTTTTACTTTTGAGTTTTATTATTTAGAACCAAGTTACCGGGACAGGTGAAACTAAATTTAAGCTTGTTAAATATATTGTGACTCGGAACGTACATCGGGTGACAAACTGATGATTTCATTGAAGAGCCGAGCAGCCCTGGTGCTCCACTTGATATCGTACGGCCAGCATGCGGTGTACAAGTAGGGGTGGCATTCCACCAGGTACTGAGCTAGCAAGTTGTAGGACAGCACCTTGAACCTTATTGATGGACCTGCGGAAACCACTCCTTCCGTAAGCAGTGACTGTGGTCAGCTTTTTCAATGCAGCTTCAGAAAATTTCTATATTAGTACAAGGACAGTGTACAATTTAAAATTTGTTCATCGTCAATTCAACGGTTCATAGAATACTTTCCGTGCCAATGGTCTCCGAGTAAATGGATGTGTGACATACAGACAGGACATTTGAATAGTTCGCCATTTGGCTATGTAACCATAACAAATCGTATTGAGTCTCACTCGGGAATAGAAACATGGAATATTCGAAAATTTGTGACTTCTACCATGACGCACTGTGTCCGCGGGGTGCATTACGGCACAGTGCCAGTGCCTGTTCCTCAGTATTGGGCCAAATTTAGGCTACACAAGAGATCATTTTAGAAAAATCTGACTGACGTTATAAGTTTAATGGGAACTTAGGTTGAAAGGAATACAATACACACCTTTGCTATAATTTCGGGCGACTGCCACAGGCTCCCACATCCTGAAGTTAGTTGGTATAGTAAATGACAGCTTGCCACCCTTGAACGTGGCTGTTGACGTGATTGGCTTCCACGGATTATAATTTGCAGTTGGTGTACTGAACAATAAATAAATGATTAGAACCATTTAATTAAACATCATATTATTTGTAAGTAACACAATATCAATAACTAAAGGCGGGTTTCCTCAGTTTCGGTATATTTATTTCATTAATTAAGTCGGTCAAAACCAATTAAAAAAGCTCAGTATGGAAAAGAAATTATAAAATCTAGATAAAAGCATAAAACATAAAAAATTACAATACTTTAATGACTCCTTCACTGTCATTACTGTTTTTTGTAACTTCTGACATGCCAATAAAATCTTCCTCCATACATCCGCAAACATATCGTTTAGAGGATTAGAATCCAAGGCAATTAACAAAATCATTATCTCACACTCCAATGAGAGCGTTTGATTCATTAAGAACCAGAGATTATTTATAAAGCAATAATTAGAGTTTTAAATGGAAGTAAGTAGGGTTTCGTTGTAAGCTTTGAAATATAAAATAATTCGAGATAAAACCTTCGAAATGAATGTTTATTTTCAGCGATACGCAAAAAAGTAGGGATTAATTCCTCAAAAAAAGTGTTAAATAAAAATAAATGAAACACTTTTATATATTGTTTTCATTTATTCGATTCCATAACAAATGTGTTCGGCTGACTTTGCATTGTATCAGCCCATGCAACCGTGCTCTCAGATTGACCACAATAGCGACACGAACTTGACGTGTTTGCAAGAACTCTGAACGAATGGTACAGTCAGTGCATTTATCTGCATTCATAGTACATGTGGTCACATCTTAAACCTGTAAAACACATTTTATTACGACATGATATCAGACAGCAAGAATGACTGCGAATCGTCGAGTCCAAGATTCGACCTCCGGGTCAAGCAATTGGGTGTTTCCTAATAACATTGGCGAAGTGAGGGCGTCTTTAACCTCTGCCTATGAATTAGTATTCCTTCGTATTCTATGGTGGTCGGTATCATTGTAGAGGATAAATGATTACTTAATGGATAGTTGAAAAACATTACCGGTCTATCGTGGCCTTTTCAGTAATAAAACCAGTTAAACGTTTATCGGTAACAAAATCCCACTTAATTGGTGGTTGAATTAAAATTATTAATAATTTGAATTCAACCACCTATTTTATGATAGATCTGACAGACAGATAACAGTGTCAGTCAATAAAACAATAGGGGAAGAGGTTTTATGACAAACAATAAAAACTTTTCATTCATTAAATAAGGTCGGAAACTTAACCATCACAGATATGTACATACTTAAAGAAATAGATAACTTGGAACTGGTTACAGACTTGTTCAGATTGGAAAGACAGCAACGAAAGAGATCTCTCTCTACCTAGTCTATTTCCCGACTATGTTGAGGTTAGCTTCCAATATAACCAAATGCAGCTGGAGTAGTGCAACAAGAGTCGATTAAAATTTCAGTTTTTTTATCATAATTTGCCTACGTCTAGGATTCCCGTTTTGGACCGCAGCGTGATGTTTCGTACCGTGTCGGGTCGTTTAACGCCTAAAAAATATTTTATAGTCACTGACTTAACCGATACCGGCACAAAACCAAACATGTATGCACGGATTCTATGAGTTGAGTTTCATAGAATAAAATGGGGTAGCCCGCCCTATTTATTATTTTTACAGATGAGTTAAAATAATACCGCATCATTTTTATTTTTCTCCTTAGGTACTTCTAGTCCCACGCGACCACTATAAATTACGTTTCATTTTTTTCTATTTAGCTGATTGATTGCACTTGACTAGGTAAACATCACACTTTTGCTATAACTCTGTTCCTCACATTGTTTTTATTTTTGTGAAAAAAGTTTCAACTAATTACAATATATATAGGTAGCCTAACTCCGAAGCTGTTATTAATGAACATTATTTATTCTACAAACACGGACACATAAACACATGCAACATCACATAAACACACCATACACTACACGCACCCCCACAAAACACCCTCTCCCCTCTCATACGCCACACCATACCACACCCTCTCCCCTCTCATACACCACACCACACTCCATCCCATACCATCAAATCATCACAAAAAATCCCAGCAAATCAGTTCATCATGGGTTTATTGTTAGAATCACACACTTAAATAAAGGTTAAATTTGTATACTTAGTAACTAGTAGAACACTGACTCGTAGGTCACAGGGTTTCTCTAGTTTTGGAGGCAGGGTTTTCCACTATTTGTGCAGCCGTCTCTCATAAACCAATTCAAACTACCTATGTGAATGGTTATTGTTATTGTATAAAAAAGGTTTTTGTGTGAATAAACTTATTATTATTATTTTTTATTTTTTAACTGGGCATTTGGCTGGGCAACTTTTATGGATAAAGAAAATCAAAAAAATCAAAATCAAAAGTCATTTATTCAAACTAGGCTGAGAGTCAGCACTTTTTGAACGTCAAAGTTACAAAAGACAGTCCCCCCAAAACGCCCGCCCTTCGACACTTCCTAGTGCTTTAGCTGGGAAGAAGAAGTGGCGGAACAAACTCCCCAGCAGCACAGCTGTCTGTTAAGTTAGAAGAACTTGATTCTATACAATTGTAAGGAGGTAACATTATGAGACACAAAACATTAAATTAAATGATTTGCCATCTGTCAGCTAGCCAACCCAATAATCCAGGAAATAAAATGAAATCTATACTCAAGCAAAAGCAAAAAATATTTTTATTATGTAAATAAAGGTACCAAAATAAAAGCCTCCTGGCATAAGGGCGTGACAGCTTACATATGCAATGCTGAATCACGTTCACATAGCTGTTACGACCCGAGTTACAACTAGAGGCCTCAAAATGATAAACTAGGACCATCGGCGTAAAAACAAATAAACAGGTAGGTAATTAACAACAATACCAACATCAAGGTCAGCAAGACGACCAGTCACCACAAGCAGCACCCGTTCACGAGCATAACGCAAAGATCAGCCATTACCCCCCTCGCCTTATTTGAGGGAAGGGGGTAACCCGACCCCTGACGCTACCGCAAGCATTGACATCTAAGGGAGCATGACGAACTTGCTGCCGGTTGCTCAGGCAAGAATTGAATGACAACTTGTCGAGGTCGCTAGCTAATCATTTTATGCAATACTAATCATTATAATATGTCAAAGCATAGAACATGTCAAAACCAATAAATACACAAAAAAAAAATGACTAACACAGTAAAAAAAATATATAATAAAAATTATATTACAGCTATATAACCTATCACTAGGTACGCTAGTACTGGAGAAAGAACACAAACATTGTCTTGAGTTAATCACAGGGACCAACTAGTTTTGTCATTTAAATAGTCGTTGATGGAATAATATGCCTTTAGACAAAGGTTGGATTTTACTTGAGCTTTAAACGCATTAAAAGGTAATTCTAGTAAATAAGGTGGTAGCTTGTTGTAAAATGTTATACCAAGCCCAACAAATGAGTTATGCACCTTATGAAGCCGGTGAAAGGGAACACGTAGTTTGTCCTTATTTCTAGTGTTAACAGTGTGAAAATCACTGTTTTTAGCGTGTAAGTGTAAATTTTGCCTAATATATAAGATGTTGGCGAAGATGAATTGTGATGCTACCGTGAGAATACCAATATCTTTAAAAAAGTCCCTTAGAGAAACTCTGGCACCTAGCTGGTAAATTGCTCGAACAGCTCGTTTCTGCAGGACAAAAATATTTTGAATATCAGCGGCTTTGCCCCACAGTAGAATACCGTAAGACATAATGCTGTGAAAATAACTAAAATAGACTAACCGAGCTGTATCAACGTCAGTATATTGTCTTACTTTTCTGACGGCGTAGGCGGCTGAACTGAGCCTCCCCGCTAGACTTGAAATATGTGGGCCCCACTGTAGTTTGCCATCCACTGCTATGCCCAGGAAAACTGTCGAGTCTACAGTTTTAAGAACCTCTTTATTTAAGACGATTTCGGGACCTAGATTTCTAACATTCGGTAAGGCGAACTTTACACATTTCGTTTTCTTGGCATTGAGAACTAAGTTATTTGCCGTAAACCAATCCGTAACCATTGAGAGTGCACTGTTTACGTCTTCAAAATCTTGTCTGTTCCTATCTACTTTAAAAATAAGAGAAGTATCATCTGCAAACAGTACAACGTCACAAATACCCTTTAAAAAGAATGGTAAGTCATTGATATACACTAAGAACAAGAATGGGCCGAGTATAGAGCCTTGAGGCACACCTAACTGAACCAGTAGCCCGGTAGATTTTACACCATTAATATCTACACATTGGAACCTATTATGTAAATAAGAATTTATTACGTTTAAAGCTTCGTTATGGACACCGTAATGACGTAGTTTACGCAAAAGCGTGTCATGGTGCACGCAATCAAAGGCTTTGGAGAGATCACAGAATACTCCGATAGCATTTTGCGAGTTCTCCCATGCGTTAAAAATGTGTTTCAAGAGAGTAACACCCGCATCTGTAGTTGAACGACCTTTCGTAAAGCCATATTGCTCATTATGAAGGAGGCTGTTTAAATTAAAATGTCTTAACAACTGCTTGAGTATTAACTTTTCGAATATTTTGCTAAATGCAGGTAAGATAGAAATAGGCCTAAAATTAGAAACGTCTTTTTTATTACCTGATTTAAATAATGGTATGACTTTGCTACTCTTCATGAGGTCAGGAAAAGTTCCGACATCAACACATTTATTAAAAGTAACAGCTAAAGAGGGGGCTACGATGTCTATTATATTACTTAATAGTTTGATGGAAATGCCCCAGAAATCACCAGTGTTTTTAGACTTAAGTGTGTTAAAAACATTAACTACATCACGAGGCGTTACATGTTCAAAATTGAATAGGCAACTACTTTTAGGCACACTACTATGCAAAAGGTTTTCAGCTTTAGACGGGGAGGAATTTAAGGAGCGAGTCGTAGTTATAGGTATGTTGGCAAAAAACTCATTAAATGCCTGTGCTACGTCAGCTGCCGTATTTACTAATTTGTTGTCGACCATAATTTCAAGTTGTTTTTCTTGTTTAACCGATTTACCCGTTTCATTGTTAATGATTTTCCAAGTGGTTTTTATTTTATTATTTGAATTTTTAATTTGATCGCTTAAAAATTTAGATTTAGCAAAAGCACTAACCTGTTTAAATAATTTTGAATATTTTTTTACATACTCTAGGAAAGGAGTATCAAACCTGTATTTTTTTAAACCATATAACTCGTATAGCCTCGCTCTACTTTTATAAATACCTGGAGTAGCCCATTGGTTAAAGCCGACGGAGGTGCCATTAATGTCAATGGTTTTGGTCTTGAAAGTAGATTTGTACTCTTTTTGCACTACATTAAAGAGGGCTTCATAAATTGCATTAGGATTCTCGTTTTCTACTATGGATGGTGTAATTCTACGAGCTACATTATTTTTAAACTTGGTGCAACGACTAGCTGTATAAGGCCTGCATTCAAGTTTATGTGCCTTTTTAAACAATGACATAGGGAAGCTAGATAGCAAACCACAGTGGTCGGACGTTAAATCAGTTAGCACTAATTTATTTTTGGCATCACCATCACTAAATATATTATCAAGACAAGTTGACGAAGAAGCTGTGATCCTAGTTGGTTCAAAAAACAAGTTAAATAAATTAAAAGACCTGAAAAGATTGAGAAGTCTAATACTCAATGGAGTAACATCTAAAATATTAATATTAAAATCGCCACATACAATTATACTTTTATTACTTGATTTTAACTTATTGAGTAAATCCTCCATTACTGACTCGAAACAAACGAAATCCCCAGAGGGGGGTCGATAAACGCAAATTATAACGTATCGCTCGAGTTCAACACAAGACAACTCAATAGTGCGCTCAATAGAGAGATTTACTAAATCTGAACGTTGCTTACATTTTAGCTTGTTTGAAACAAGAACTAAAGAACCACCACGGATGGCCCTTTTTCTCGCAAATGCACTTTGTACAGTAAAATTATCATCATTGATAAACACTATTTCATGTTCTTTCAACCAGTGTTCAGTTAAACATAATACCTGAACATCATGGTTCTCTATAAATAAACTTAACTCTAACTCTTTGCCGGACAGACCCTGCATATTTTGATGAACAACATTCAACATATGCGGCTCATCCGTTGTCGCACCTAGTAGTTTAAACTACTAGGCGTATCAATAGTAGTGTTAGTATCACTACCAACACTAATTAAATAAGACTGTGACATACTACTTATGTCTGAGTTAATATAAGCTAATAGCCTCGCTATTTGATGTCTAAACCTAAGGGGAAGATACACTGTATTCCTTGTCGATTTTAACTTATCAACAAAAATGTTAGTGTCAAAAAATATAAGTTTATCATTGTAGTGACTGACCAAAAACTGCATATGATTATTAAGCATATGAATATGTTTGTTTTTCCTACTAGATAATTTCTCAAAATATGGAAATGCACACAAAATAATTTTGTTACAATTAATCTTTAAAAGCTGAGTAACACTGTCAGTTATATCATTTTGTTTGACCTTTGAACTATTACCTACAAATACAGTTATGTTGGTATTACAATCATATTGATATCTCATAATTGATGTCATTATTTCTGTAAAGGATTTCCCAGGCAAACAATTATTTTGATTCGAAATATTCAACTTGTTACTAACTAATTTCCCTAAACCTCTTCCTATACTATCTGAAAACATAACGGACTGAAAACCAAGTTGACTGCAACAAGGGGTAACACTACTAGCTACTACCTGTACCCCTTGAGATGGTTCATGCACAGTATCAGGTATATTTTGAATGGAGATAGAGTGCAGACTACTCACAACTTGGGACGGGTTCACCATTGCCTCAGGCTGGAGGGCATCAGGGTTGGATACCCTTCGACAAGTGCACTGAGTGTTACTGAGAGTCAGCAAATCCACTCTGTCTACCAATTCATTTGTAGCAAGGATATGTTCCTTAATTTGGTGCTTAGAGCATACATATTTATTATAAAGTGACTTAAGGGATTCATCAAGAACTTGAATTTCAGACTGTAAGCGCTGAGTGTCTACTTCATATATATTTATGCTATCTTCTAATTTAATTTGATAATTTTTCAATTTGTTGACAAGAGAAACACGTTCTTTCCTTAATTGAATATTTGTGGAATAATGTTTTTGATGTTTCTTGAATTTATTACATTTTTTAATAATTTTATTCAGTCGCGCATATTTTTTAAATTTATTTTGACTTATTTTATGACTACAGTTATGTTTCAGTAAGGAATCCTCGGTTAGGTCAATTGTCGTTATAGAATGTGGGTTACAATTTGTATTAAACAATTCATTAAACAAATGGTCAGTTTCTTTGACCTGATTACGTTCTTTATCCTTTTCTAACTGTTGAATTTTGACATTTGCATGGATTAATTCATCCTCTAGGTCCCTAACCTTACTTAAAGCCTGCTCATACAAATTACTACAGTTGTTGAAACCATCTGTAACCACCTTTAGTTGATCCCGTTCAGCAACAACACTGAGGTATTGGAGATGTAGGTCTACTAGCTCCTGTTTTAAGCCTGTTGTTTTTGTAGACAACTTTCTCGACTTCCTTCTCACTTTCCTCTCTCTCGTCTAACAGCTCTTGACATTTAATTTTGGAAGCCTGTAGTTCGTGAAGGGTCGTTCTCAACTTAAGCTCCAATTCCTGAGCAGCAGCTTTACGGGTCATCACAGGCATGGTTTCAAGCGTAAGTACTGAAAGGATAATTAAAGGAACAGTGAGAACTACTTAGAAAGATAAATAAAAAAATGGAAAGCTAGAAGTGAAAGGGAAAATGGGAGAAATTAATGATAATAGATAATAGTTAATGTTAAGGTTGATGAGATAGGCTGTTGTATCTTATCTAAATGCAACTATTGAGATTAGATTAGTTTATTGTCTTAATATTACTTTTACATAAGTGGGTAGGATGCCTAGATTAAAAGTTTAGTTCTAGTTTTGCATAGTTAAAGTTTGCAATTTAACCAATAGACTAAGACTGGATAAATGTGTTACTAAGTATAAGTGACGACTGTTTGCTAATTATAAAACAAAGTGAACAATACTTCCCGTTTAAATCCGCAGGTCAAACATCAGCTGTTCGTGATAGGTTACCGGTATCGTTAAGTAACCAAACACTGTCTTTTACTTCGTTAATTTGCAGGAAAACAATAATCCTTAGTATTTAGGCAGTTATTTTACATATAGTTATATTATTACACCTTAATTACACTTAAAAATTAAATAAAACTAATTTTAAAATACGGAACAAAATTTTGACATGTCACTCGGACAGTGTTGCCAGTGTATGACTAGAAAGTAGGATGAATTTATACGAGCCAAGGCTGGATATTTTTTTTGTGACCTGCGAGATAATCAGGCAAGACTGATTTGAAAGAGTCACACCGATAGCGAAATAACACTACAGATTCATACTACAGCGGATAATGTTAAGGTTTAAATGATATGAAAATATTTAATTTTTTTACAAACTTATGATATGCTGATATACTATGTGTAATTAAATAAGTATATCTTGTAATAGCATATCGTAAAAATAATTGGTATTTACAAAAATGGGTTAAAAATTTCCATTATGGGCCATCGATTTATTGGACGGGGAGGGGAGGGGAGGGGAAGGGAGGGGGTGGTGGGCTACCCCCTGTACCATCCCCACCCTTCGGAGCCCCATGGAAAGTCGACGGAGCCCCGCTACGCGGGGCTCCTACTTCTGAATGGTTTAAAAAAAATAACCACGAAGAGGATGGCGGGGTCAAAGACCCCGCCATCCTCTTCTAATCTCACCTGTCCAAGTCGGGGTGCCCCAAGTCCAGAAACCAAAAATTTGCAATTGGCGTGTTATTTTACAATTTGTATGGAAACTTTAAAAAAAAATATCCCATAAACCGTGAACATCTGTAACTTGAAAATTTGTAAAAAGCTTTCTATTTATGAGTACTATCTACACAAAAAATATGAACCTCAAAATCAATGGCCCATAATGGAAATTCTATCCCAAAAATGATACAATATCATGATCTAGCTTTTCCCCATTATGTTGGGGTCGGCTTCCAGTTTAACCGGATGCAGCTGTGCGAACATAAATGTATGAAGCAGCAATTTTTTTTCTTGGCTTTTCACCTATAGCCAATGTTGATTATAATGATAACTTCAATGATCTCTTTTCAGGTTTACAATTATTTCAATTATTACAATGGTAAAGAATCATTGAAACTCACTTTGCAAGAAGCTAATAAATATTTATTGAATGTAGGAAAAACACTTGCGAGTGTGAATCTCAAAAATATTTAAATAAGAAAAGATTTAGGTACCCAATTTCAGAAGATAACATAGAAGATGATGTACATAGGGCAGTATTGCTCAGCACTGGACCCGCGTAGTACATTATAGCCCATTTCCTCTCACCGAGAAGACGCCTGTGTCCCAGCAAGGAGGACAATACAGGCAGTGTTATAGGGTGATTTTTTTACGCCATACTGGGTAGATTCTGAAATATACTATAGGTCTTAGTGAAAGCCGTTCAAAGGAACAAAGGGAAACATTTTAATTTTTGTTTCTTTAAAATTTTCCCGGAACCCTTACATGTCAAAACAAAAAAAAAACTCTAACCTACCTATAAAATAAGGCGTTTCTGTAGGTGTGCAACTATACATTAACGATTCATCAAGATTTATACTGAGTGATGGGGACCGGAATTGCCTTAGATTATAATAGTAGTTACCTAGGAACATTAAACAAGGATACGATCATGCATACCTTCAAACATACATAAAAAATACGATACACACCCTTTGAATATCTCGAGGAAGTAGAAGCTATGTATCAAACGAATCACTCTTAGTTTAAACGACAAAGCCAAAATAATGTTAACTTTGTTAATTAATTCCATTACTAATTTAATTACGTTATTCATTTAGATTTCTTCATCACAATAATATTATTAACCACAGATGTAAAATGAACACAAATCTTTACTTGTCTGTATGAAATGGTGAAAAGCAATTAATTCTAATCATTTTGTGTCAATTTAGACATGTTAAAATGGAAGTAAAAAAAAGTAATGATCATTCATTCATATTCAGTGCTGACCGTACTACACATCCCTGTAGGAGATCATAAGGAAACCCGCCAATCTATTTAACAGAGGAAATAAAAATGTAAATAAAATATTCTTATGACTTACACTTCGAATTCCCCTCCATAACTTGCATGGTTAAGTGATGGATAAAATTGGTCACTCATCGGCTTCTTTTTCTTGCACTTATTAAAACCCAAAGGCGGGCTTTTGATCTTCAACCGCTTCTTCCCGTGGCCGTGTTGTAGCAACTGAAGATGCGAATGGAACTGTGCAGTTAGGTTTATGTCCGCGCGCCCCGCACTACATGTCTTCCGATCACAATGCAAATGGGAGAATCTCCTCACATGTGTCTTGTTAACCTTCTCACATGTAAACCCTAAATATCTGTAAAAACTATTCGTCAATTTCAGCATAGCTTTCTATGGATATGTCTTACATTTAAATTAATCATAATAAAATTTTCATACTAGCCTAGCTACATAAAGATACATAAGTACGTTCTATACATGCATTACTAATATCCTCAATGCGCTACAGTTATTCTTAATATATTTATTGTATTATTGTTGACATGAAATTTGCTCTGTAGTTAGTTTTGCATCCTGAAACAAAATCATTATAAGTTGAAATATTTTGTAGTTTTAAATCGTCCCCCAAATGTCAGCTTACAGATGGTAAAAACGGACTTTATAATAATAAAAATAAAACAATGGATATGTTGCCACACATATAGCTGTATTTAACATGCAAAATATCAAATAATACAAAGACCCAAAAAACCAGAAAGCTAACGAAAATCTGTCAACTAAGGTGTATTACTCAATAATATAATAACTCAACATTCAGATTAAAATCACTCTCAATAGGCATACACAATTATTTTGACAATTAATTTCATGCAAACAATTTGTGCCCTTGATGAGGATACTAAATTTGGAAACCGACCACAACATTGGAGAAAAGATGACAATGATGACGGTATTATATCTATGTTTTCTTTTTACTATTATACGGATTATTCAAATATATCATCGCCATTATTATTTCCTTTATTTATTTTTATACATATATAATTACTTTATTAAATATTTTTACAAAAAAAAAATATAAAAAACATTTTTAAATATCATTATTATATAATAGCTTTGCCCAGCGGTTCGCCCGCGTGGATTTCGCAAAATATCTCATGCGGAAAATGCTACCTATAAAAGCTGTGTGCCTTTCATCCACCGTTTTTGCGCCCATGCGAAACATGTAGGGACAAAAATTCTTCGATATGTACCTTTTTATTATGACGAATAGAATTACACGACATTTATTTAAAACGTTTAACGTATTTACATACTTTAAATCGACGTGCAAATAGTTAGGGACCGACCGAAGTTCCGATTTGGGTCCGTTTCGACCCAAAAACTGGTGTCGATCGGCCGTATTTCCGGTTTCGGCAAAAAATTCGGGTCTACCGAAATTGGCATTCTTGGATTCTTGGCTTTTTTCTGAATGTCTTATACAACTATGAGCCTAATAAATTATTTATGACTGTGACTAGTGCTTATTAAGTTGTTATGGAAACACAATCAAGGAATTTCTTAATAATTGTTCGGAGACACTTTAGTGGAAAATACGCGTACTGATGTCAAGTTGCCGACCGTTTTACCTATTCCATTTCGGCTAAAAATCGTATTTCAATAGGACTCAAAAATTCAATCAAAAACTAACCTCCACATTCTTTACATTCTACTAGTAATAATACATTCACAAGTGTTACCTCATGGAAATCTCAACCAGTATCGAGTGGAACTAGTAGTTTTGTATATCTGATGATAAAGACGCCATTGAATAAGTATAAGAAATTAAATGGATTATTAACAATCTCTTGAGCACATCCTAAACCTACTAATTTTTTTTTTCTTCTTTGACAACTGAGCCGATGTCGACTATTCTGCCAGCGTCAAGTAGTGACTAATATTATAAACCAGCTTTTACCCGCGGCTTCGCCCGCGTGTATGTCGGAAATTAACGCAGGAGGACGTACCTACTAAGTGGTAAGAATGTGTTAATCCATGTTATATAGGTAATATATACTCTGATCTGATTTTACCTACACAGACACTCAATCATTTACCAGACACCGAACATAGTTATAGGAATAGTACTTTTGCCAGTGGCTTGGCCCGTATAGCTGTCGGTAAATATCATAGATAGTTGATTAACAGAAATAAACATTTTTATCCTAGTAGTATGTTCCCGTGGGGTTATTCCCGACCTCATTGCCACTTTTGCTGCTGGCAAAAGCAATAAAAGGGCATCCCGGGACTGTTCTAAAGACTATTGGAAAAATATAGAAATGATGCAGTTTTTATGGATAAAAAGGTGAGGGATGTTGTGAGCCTTTCTGGTAAGAAAATCGTTATAGGACACTAAAAATTTATTCTTAAGAAAAAGGGACACCTGTGGTTAATGTTTAAAATTGAATGTGGAAGGCCAAAAAAAAAATGAACAAAGAAAACATGTAGGGAAAGAAGAAACAGGGAAACCATTGAATGAATTTTGTAAACTATGGTATGGATAAGAGAGATAACTAAGATGATAACTGACTGAGGTGGATGAAAGAAAATGAGAAGCAGCACCAACCATCATCGTCAGCCTACCCTTCTCTCAAGTATATTGAGGTCGGATTCCATTCTAATGCCAGTACCCTGGAGCGACTGTGAATCTGACCTCCTAGATAACAATATCCTTTGGTAATACTAGATGTCAGACATTCGAGTTTCTGACAACCCATAATGACTATCAAAGATCCACAAGTGAGAGCTGTGAACCAACAGCTTTATGTGCTTTCCGAGGCATGGTAAGGTCTAGGTATGTAAAGATGGCCACCGATTCACGGATCAACCATGGCAAGCAAAGCTTAACCTGCTTGAGAGACCAATGAGGCTGTTATTAGTAAGCCAGAAGCCCTTCAAGCAGCACCAATCACAAATAAAAAATCATGATAGGATCAATAGGATGGTGATAATCACGCTCATTTCTTTGAAAAGTTTTTTATAATTGTTAAAGATTATGGCTGTCTTTTTGACAAAACCCTGAATATGATCTAATAAGTAATATTCAATTTATTTACTATGATAGTTTAGTAAATGAGGCATATTTGTACAAAAGTATTATTTTACTTCTGAACGACTACTTCAATTTACAGAACCTTTATTTACTGGTACATGTCACATGTTTTCGAATTTTTGGTTTAAGAACATGCCGGTTTCCTCACAATGTTTTCCTTCACCATTTTGAGAGCAGTAGTGATGAAATTATGTACACTAAGTAAAGCGCCTGCCTGGGTTCTAACCCCTGACCTACAACTCGTAAGTCTGGGCCGATACCACTGATCTAACATGGTCTGTACATGCAACTGAGTAAATTTTAGGCAGCGACCAGGATTAGATGCATTCATCATGAGTCCATGACTAAAATCCTATTAGATGGACATATTTTTTTAAAGATTTTACAAGTTTGATGTTCACACTGTTATTTCTGCAAGTCTCCCAAGTTGTCTATAGCTTGAATTTAGTGTTTTCCAAATAATTTGTTAAAAATTGAAAAAAAAACAAGTTGCAACTTATACACTTTACTTCAAAACATACTGAATTGTAAGAAGTTTTTGTGCAACAAGTTATGTGATTGAGTTTTCCATATAAGTGACTGTTACGCTAGTGCAAATGCAAAGTAACTGATAGTTTATTCCGCAGTGTCTTATATGTATCTTTTTTTATACAGGGCCCTCCTTTCAAAGCAGCATGACTGATTCATACAACTCGGAATAGAAATGTATACTAGTTCTTGATAGTAATAGATAAGAAAAGAAGCTATGGCCCAACTATGATAGGGCAAACAAGTATCATAATAAAACAAACATCTTTGTTTCATATTAACTAACAACTAAAAAACGGAACTAAACAAACTGTGACAAAATATATTCTGGTTTAAACTAAACATTTTGGTTGGCAAGATAACACAATAACAATAAAACATGAAATGATTGAAAAAATCGGTGCACACCCATTGTTCATAACATATATGTAGATGTCTTCCTGACCAAAGTTAGCGAGATAGACATTTAAAATTTATGTTTTCATTTAGCCAACAGTGCATTATGTATTATTATATAACTTTATTTCATCAATTTCACACTAACAGATCGTTGGAAATACGACAAAACATTGCCGGAATAATTATTTATATATCTAAACTTAGACGGAATATTTGAATGACAACAAAAGTAACTTACATGCATACAAACAAAACCATAGCATTTAATGGCAAAGAGCAAAAACCATGACGGACACCAAAAATCTACTGTAAAAATACATTTTTACTGACCCACCGACCTTATAATATTGTATCTTCGTATCTCGTCTGTCAACACGCCCGCTGTCATCAAGATGGAGTCTGGATCAAGGAACTTATACCCGACCCCTGGAATGTGCATTGCCAATTTGACACCATTATAAAAATAAACCTTATGTATATGTTCCTAAGTTCTATTACAGACAATCACTTGGCCAGAGAGAAATTCGGTCCGAGAGAGAAAGCGTTGCGAGAGCCCTGTGTCCCTTTCTTGTAGTCCGGGAGCGAGCAACAGATTTTCATGACCAATTTCCTCTCAAGCGGTAGTTAGTAAAATGCATCAGAGTAAAGAATTATAAAGCCTCGTGAACGTCAGCTGGCGCTCGGTTGGGGGGATGAGCGGTTGTAGCCTCCCAAACACGAAGAAAAAAAAATACATTCACTCATTTCCTCTCAGCTAAATATTTGTCAAATTGTAGCTCATCTAATATCTCAACGAAAAAAAAATAATCAGTGCAACTCCTATGTAATAACTTTCAAAGTATCAGCTGACGGTTTTTCCACCAAGATACAGCCAGCTGACCTATATATTTATCCACCGTAACATATAAGCTATCATCAGGTAAATTTTTGTTTGAAAGGAAATCACTGAAAAAAAATATTCATGTTCGAGACACCATGTGACGTACAATGTTGTAACCAGCTGATTATTTTTTTTCGTTGAGATATTAGATTAGCTACAATTTGACAAATTTTTAGCTGAGAGGAAATGAGTGAATGTATTTTTTCTTTCTTGGTGTTTGGGAGGCTACAACCGCTCATCCCCCCAACCGAGCGCCAGCTGACGTTCACGAGGCTTTATAATTCTTTACTCTGATGCGCCTCACGAATTATCTCTCGAGAGGAAATAATTAACCAAATTTGCACCTGGCTCCCGGACTATTGAAGTAGGGTGCCCATAATGAAAGAAATTATAAGATAATTTACGGGTAAATTCCATTGACGCATTTGACCAATAAACTGTCCCAACCATTTTTCTTAAAAACGACGTCTGTTAGATTTTTACGACAATTAATACTAAACAAAATGGTTATTTGCACAGCGCGCCAGATATTCCAGGTTATACAATAATACTCGACAGCAGAGTTTATGCGTTGCATTGCGTTTATGTTTACTGCGTTTTACTTTAATCCATATTTAAAGCGTAACTATTTTTTTTTTAAATCAAATTATTGGTTAATATATTTTATCCTGTTATATTCGTATCTACCTACATCATATTGCTTGGTCACCCTAATGAAAGGGACAGAGGGCTCTCGCGAAGCTATCTCGCTCGGACCGCGTATTGGCAGCCTGTGCGCATTCCAGGTTGGATTTAAGTTCCTTGGTCTGGATATAAAAAATAAAAATGTACTCTGTGGTCTGGATCGATCAAGTTCGGAATTAACTTGATCAGTCGCCATAGAATATTTATTAAGCACAAGATCCTGGTTGACCTACTAGGCAGTGAATTTTATTAACGTTCTTGGCAGACAAGCATGTGTAAATTATTTACAATTTAAAGGAGAATGTCTAAATGTTTATTGATCACATAATGCTGCTCAATTAATTATTCGATAATTGCAAATACTACAGGAATGGGCCTGTCATGGCCAAAAGTAGTAAAATATTAGACAGTTTAGATTGAATTCGCTAATATTATAAACTACCTGTTGCCCGCAGCATCACTCGCGTTTATTTACAATTTTACGATCAATAGGGGTTATACTCTGTTTATAATAATATAATTCAATAATTATTCAAAAGACACGTGCCGCCATCTATTATCATAATAAACGTTATTGTTGTTTTCCTCGAGACAGGCGCGGTCCGAGGGGGGGTCATGACCCCCCCCCCCCCCCAAAGTCAGTCATGCTGTCGAGACCCAGGAACGATTTGCCTGTCTTACTAGCTTAAAATTGTTTTCATTTGAGCCACGGAGACTGATGAACATTTGTAAAGAGATTAAGAATATAAGCAATCAAGAGCAAAGAGTTAAAAGTGTAATAAAAATCAAAATGTCATAATTTTTGGTACTAAAATTTATCAGGCACGCTTCGCTCTCTCTTGTATTCTACATTCTATTAATACTTGAGGTTTTCATTTGGAACGACCAAAGAAAATCTAACCTATCGGAACGTAAGGAAAGTTTTCGAGCTCGCTACGCTCTCTCTTGCATTCATAATTCTCATAGTTGCCTGGGCTTTCCTGGCATAAATCGACAATTTAATTCCTATTTATATTGAAAATATAAAACAAAATCGAACCTTAAACAGGCGGGTTGTTAAAATTTTCGAGCTCGCTTCGCTCGCTCTTGGATTCATAATTCTCGTAGTTATGTGGATTATCCTGGAAAATACTAACAAAACCAAACCTAAATCAGGCGGTTGTTAAAGTTTTCGAGCTCGCTTCGCTCGCTCTTGGATTCATGATTCTCGTAGCTACTTGGACTTTCATGGCATAAATCGATAGTGTAACTCCTATTTATATTGAAAATACAAACAAAACCGAACCTAAACCAGGCGGGTTGTTAAAATTTTCGAGCTCGCTTCGCTCGCTCTTGGTTTCATAATTCTCGTAGTTACCTGGACTTTCCTGGAAAATACTAACAAAACCAAACCTAAATCAGGCGGTTGTTAAAGTTTTCGAGCTCGCTTCGCTCGCTCATCATTCATAATTCTCATAGTTGCCTGGGCTTTTCTGGCATAAATCGACAATGTAACTCCAACTTATGTTGAAAATATAAAAAAAACCGAACCTAAACCGGGCGGGTTGTCAAAATTTTCGAGCTTGCTTCGCTCGCTTTTCTCATCCTAAGTGACCTTTTAATTTGCTACTCCATTTTAATTGCCTAATACTTATCAAATAGTGCTGGGATTAATTTCCCAGCATTAAGTACCCCCTCCCCATTGTAAAAGCTGCGTCACTGATTAGCATAAGTAGTGTGGAGCTGGAGATGTACATGAACATATACGTATCATTACGCCTTGAATTCCAGAAAGGTTGACAGAGATGTACCTAAATATAGTACACCCATATTTTGCCAGTTCTGTTTAAGCCCCATGTTATATGAGGCGAGCCTTCTGCCATCAACCGGGCACAAAATCAGACTCCAGGCTGCTTCTGAAAAATTTCTGATGGAAACACCGAATAATACCACCCGACCTGGGAATCGAACCCAGGAACTCATGCTCATCAGTAGCGCTTGCGACTACTAGACCAACGAGGAGATGTACCTTCCTAATAATATTCTTCAGTACTCATGGTGACCCCCCCCCCCCCCCCCCCCAAATCGTTGGCTGCGACCGCGCCTGCCTCGAGAACAGTACTATTTTTAAGGTACCCTATGTCCGTTTTTGTACACCTGCCAAACTATATGCAAAATTTCAGAATGTTTGGTTCAGAGATTTAAGTGTGAAAAGGTATCAAAGAAATTAACATACGCATTAATAATATTAAAGTTAGGATGTAAAAATGGAATTAGGAATGTCCTACCTGCTTAATTTGCATACTTGAAACTTTGCAAATATCGGATTTCCTCTTGTAACTTCAACTTAGCTATATGCATCAATGTATGTATATGGATCATTTTGCATCGTTGAACATGTAAGCGGGCACGCCCTTTATGCCTGGAGCCTTTATTTAGTTTTTAAGTTCTGTTTACGTTTTTGTTTTATTATGTCAGCTTGACTTAAGTTTTCAATTTTTTTGTTGGTATATTGGCGTGTGCTAGCTGACATATGGCGAATAATGTATGTTTTGTTTTATAATATTAATTACTTACACAATATTGTATAGAATCAAGTTCTTCTAACTTAACAGACAGCTGTGCTGCTGGGGAGTTTGTTCTGCCACTTCTTCTTCCCAGCGAAAGCACTAGGAAGTGTCGAAGGGCGGGCGTTTTGGGGGGACTGTCTTTTGTAACTTTGACGTTCAAAAAGTGCTGACTCTCAGCCTAGTTTGAATAAATGACTTTTGATTTTGATTTTGAATCAAAATGGCGGTGGGTCGATATTTCAGCTCCCATACAAAAAGTTTGAACCCCTTTAAAGAATGTTAACCAAGAGGTTCAAATAAACAAACCTGCCCGAAAGGCAGGCTCCTGCCACCTATGGTCACATTGCTACCAATGACAGTGTCAATGTTGCAAGGATTCAGACGTTATTTTATATTGATTAAGATCATGGATCAAAATCAAAATAGCTGATGGTGGATGCGCTAAGCCAGATTTTTTAAGTTTTTTGCAATCGTTTTATAGGTCAGTGTATGTTAATTCAGGGTTGTTTCTGCTTTATCTTATCTACATAGTATATAATATAGTAACTTCCCGCATCTGTACGCTTAGATTTTTAAATTACGCAACAGGTTTTAATGCGGATTTTATCAACATTAAGAGTACTCCAAGAAGAAGTTTTAATATGTAATACGCGGGCGAAGCCGCTGGCAAAAGCTAGTATTAATTAAATTATGATTTGCGAGCATAACAAACATGGCTTTACCGCATTATAGGATTAGAATAACCACAGATAACAGAAACTAAAGGGAGATATGAAAAGGGGGCGGGGCCGGTGTCTCAGCAATATGCGCAAAAGGAGAACACATTACTCGCGGCACGTTTAGTTGAACTTCGACCGTCGGCTGGGATTCTTTAAAAATGCCGTGTTGTTCTATAGTAATTTGCAAAAATCGAAGCAATACCAGTAACTTTAAGTCAAATGGAATCACATACCATCGGTAATTATTGAAAATTATATGTTTTTCTCAATAAAAATTCAAAAACATTATTACTTAGATTGATTTGTTGCTTTTGCATCTTTTTATTATGTGGCAGAATGATAGTCGCAATATTATATTATGCCAGTTTACAATACTTGCATTGTATTAACGAAAATTCGAACGCTGAGTTCTAACACCGCAGTGTATAATGAATATATCGAAACTAACAAAATACGTTAATAACGTGGTGCGGCCGCTGCTCGCAGTCGTCAGTTAGTGATGTGCCTCGAGAGTCTTCGAGTGTGACCATGTCGATAATATTTATATTGGCAACTGAAAATTAAGTTTTTAGAGTTCATTATATGCAAAAGTGTTAGTTATAATAAAAAAGTATTATAACTAAGCATCTTTTCATTTTCAAAATTTTAATTTCATTTATTTGTGTAACGACTAACGGATGCTCAAATGGCCCCGGATTTGATTCCTGTCTGATGAGGTAGATATTTGAATGGCGAAGCGGGTAACAAACTTTGAAGATGCTATAATGTTTGTTAAATCGCTCACTATACTTTCCAATGGAGCATCACAGACGGATCTTAAGATACTGAATGAAATCGTTAAAATGTCACGTGATACCTTTAGATGCTGAAATATATATTAAGGCTATATTTATATATTAAATATATCACGTGACATCTGAAGATATTGCAGATATCATTAACATTAGATTGACAGTATTATTATATTAATGGTTATTTATTATTTATTGTCGTTTTTATATTTTGTTAGATATTTAATACATATCTACATGACGTTTTTGTGATTTTAAATAGTACAGCGGTCGATACAGTGAATACTGTCGTTGTAGATTAATAAAACTGATCCTAGTATGGCGCTACAAAAGTGTGCGTTTATTTATATTGTATTACGATTTACGAAGGTAGCTTAATGAAGTTTCTTGTTTTAATTTTCAATCGTAGATATATGAATTATTATCGTTACCCATTTTATCGACAAGCAATCCCTATTGGAAACGCATATTTTGCAGCGGTAGTGGTGCTATACGTACGTAACTTGCAACTTAGTATGCGAACGAGTAATCGCTCCCAAATTCTTGTGTGAGTACATGCATACAGCGCATAGTCTTGTTTTTATTTTGTTTATTTGTGTTGATTTTATATATTTCCGGATAGGTATATGAAAAAAAAGAAATTATTTAAAGAAAATTAAACGGAAATATTATAATACAAGAATGTGCTAAAATTAAATATCGATAAAAATAATCGACCATAGCTTTCGACTCCCTAATTGCATGCGTGTGCATTGTATGTTCGAGTGTTTACAAGTGAATGCCCCGCCCATTATATGTATGTGTGCTATTAGAAATTGATTTAGTGTAGCTGCTTTCTTCTTGGTGTGCGTGTTCAAATTTTAAGTGTGTGTCGTCAGTACAGTATTTGTTAATGTTGTAATTTTTTGGGTGGGAGATAAGCGGCGACACAAGACTCCTTACTATTCCGCAATGAAGGCATATCTCTAGATATCTATGAGAATAACCCATACAACCCTTTATGTTCTTAAAGGGCGTGACAGACTTTTACTGACTAAAACCCACCCTTGTTCCTTCCGTTGCCCATGTGCCAAGGTCGCGGTATCTCTTTCGAACAAATCTCGCGACCCTGGCAGGCATCGGTCCTAGCAGAAACCAGTAACAAAACCACCTTACGCCTTGTATTATTAGCTTGTGTTAGGAACAAGCTACGATAGCGCCATTTTGACAGTTGCCTTCCCCAAAAGCTCCATTGAGATGATTTATTTCGATTACTTGGTAATAAAAGAATAGGGGTCGCCTATTTGATTTTAAATTGAAATAAATCCATAAACAACAACATGCACCAGCGAGCGCCTTTCACTTTATCCCTACTCCGCGGCCGACCGTCACGCGACATGCAACACACAGACGAAAAAGTGTGAGACGATGCAAAAGCAGAATGACATGACTTTTATATTCAGTTTTGTTTCTATTAGATGAAAACTAAAATACCTGTAACTAAAAATAATTAATAATTGCTAAATTCCACATCTTAAGAACGAATTTTTAAAGTTTTATTTAAATTGAACCCTTTTTCAGCCGACGAAAAAAAACGGAGGAGGTTCTCAATTCGACGAGTATATATATATATTTTTTTTATGTATTACCACGCATAACTTTTTACATAGTGGTCCGATTGTGACAATTCTTCTTTTATTGGAAAGGATATACTCCCAAGGTGGTCCCATATCAATTTGAAAAACAAAATCAAACCCTAAGGGTCGGAAAACAGAGGATGATTGATTGTTTACTCACTGATTGTAATGTATAACCAGTATAACCACGCATAACTTTATACAGAGTAGTCCGATTTTGATAATTCTTTTTTTGTTGGATAGGGTATACCTTGCCAAGTATTATTAATACATTAAAGTCACAAAAAATTATAAAATAAAAACTTTTTAACAAAAAATTAAACCACCGAAAAAAGTTTTATTCGTTCTTTATGCGCAATCGTTCACTATCCCAACACTATTAGTTTTAGTATGGTACCTATTATTATTTTTCTTTGAAGTTGAACTGTCAAGTGTCAAGTTAGTATTATTATTGATAATTTAATGGTCGTCAGTTCGGTCATCACAAGCGCAGAACAGAAAATAGAGGCACCATGCAGATTGACGACATCGAGGTAGACTCAGACACCGACTCAGAAGTCCACAGTGAAGACGATTCAATATCCGACGATGAAAACATGAGCGAGCATCTTGACAATGACGACGCTTTACTCGGTGCCGGAAAGTCGCGTAGCCACACGATGATCAAACGAACAACCAAAAGAAGCAGTGAATCCTCAGCAGCACTAGCTCAAATAGACCTTGCGTTGGCGGCAAACAAATTATTAGACGATAAGATGAAAAGACTGGAGAAGAATCTCACCTCACGGCTGAATGAGTGTCGGGAGAAGCTGAAACTGGTTCAAAGTAGCGTTGGTGTGCAAAATGATAAAAATGAAACTTTCCGCTACATCAACTGTGGCAGACCTTACTTTAAGGACAACCAGAACTTTCCCGCTCCAGATAATGAGGATGCTAAATTGGTAAAATCTCAGATGTATGATTTCTCCTTAGTCATTTCAGCACCTGGCTGGACAGTAAATGACAAGTCTCAATTTGTTAACATGATGCACAAATTGTCAATAGATATAAAAAAAAATGAGCTGTATAAAAAAATTACTACCTTAAAATGCAAAAGTAAATCAAAAAATGTGGAGAGAGAAATAATGGCCATTAGGCAGGAAATTGATAAAGTAAGTAAATTGCCTTTGTGCATGGTAGCTCTTCCGATAGATGAGGAATATGATTGGGATATGTTAGCAAACAAATTAAATAGAAGGCACACAGCACAAGAGTATCAAGCCTTCTGGAAGTTATTCTTTCATCCTTCAATTAACAAAAGTACTTGGAGCAAATCTGAACATGCAAATTTACAGAACATTGCTTGCCGACATGGTAGACAGGACTGGGATAAAATTGCTCTTGAACTAAATACTGGCAGGACTGGGTATCAGTGTTTTGTATACTATCGGACAAATATGTCCAACTCTTTTAGTGGAAAGAAATGGTCTAGTGAGGAGACCACATACCTAAAAAGATTGATAGAATATTTCAAAGAAGACTCTTATATTCCATGGGGGAAGATAGCTGCAGCAATGGAAAACCGAACTAAAATCCAAATCTACAATAAGTATATGAGACTCATTGAACAGAGGAAAGGCAGGTTCCTCCTAGAGGAAGATTCAGTTATTCTTAACTGTGTGGAAAAATTTGGAGAGAATTTTAGGAAGATGACTTCTTATTTACCCGGCCGATCTATGATCCAGATTCGTGCGAGATATCAAGTCTTAAAGCAAATGAGAGTGTCAGCTGTATGGACTGTTGAAGATGACAAGAAACTTATTCAATTGATGGCCAACCAAGAGCCCCACATGAACTTTTCAAGAGTTGCCCAATATTTCCCAAACATAAACAGAACAAAAATTAGATCTAGATATCTTACCTTGGTTAAATGGTTAAAAAAGAATCCTCATTTAAAATTGGAACAAGCACCGCGACGAGGCGCACGACGTTTGAATCATGGAGAAGCTAGTGGAAATCTGATACAAGCACTAGAAAATTTAAAAAATTCCTTAGGTACCAAGATCGAAAAGACCCCTATGGAAAAGAAGCTTAATGAATTGTCTAATAACAAAGATTTAAATGATGCTATTGTTGTGTTTCTCGTGAATTATACATTAAAAGAAATAGAAGCAAAGAAAACTCTAACAAAACCTATAGTTTTAGATCCTCAATATGTTATTTCATTAGAAGATTTAAACATTATAAACCTGCGCCAAACTATAATATATTTAAATGCACGTCTTAAAGAGTCCGCTTACAAAGACAGCACCTACGAAAAAGACTATCCATCTTTAGGAGATAATAATCAAGATGTTTCTCTGGGTAAAATGAAATGCTATACTCGGAAGCCAAAACCGACTGTGAAGGATAAAAACGCTCCTAATGTTTGGGGAACTCCTACGCTGTATCAAGGTATAATAAGGCTTATACAACGAAAGACTGTGTTGTCTCCGCATCTGGCAACCATTACTGGTGCTAGAGCCATAATGGCATTTGCGACAACCAGTTCCTACAGTGATGTTATAAATCTACAAGTTCTTAGCAAGCGAAACTTATTACTAAGGGAGCTCTTTGCTCAGAGTCTTGAACGTTGCTATGTTTTGTTCACATGGCCAGTGATCTTATCCAATGAATTGCCTTATGATGAACTTGATTCAATACTAACAAGAACAGATTCAGTTTTTACCCGACCAGCTATAATGCCACCTGCACCAGCAGTTACAATTAATCTTAAATGCAAGAAGAAATTTAAAAATTTAGATGTCACAGAAGTTATTGATCTAGATGAAGATGCAGTTAAGAAGGTTGGGATTTCTGTAGAGGAAAAAATTGATATTGAGACTGGTAAAAAGATAGAATAACATTATGAATTCTGATTATTAACATTTTAATCAGCTCTGTATCTGTAGATATGTAATGTTGTGAATAACGTGGTGTGCGTGACGATTGCTCCGCCAGATTATCCAAATATATTTTTTTTTAGCTAAAACTTTTGTCGAAATTTGTCAAAATCGAATGGCACAAACCAAAAATTTGTCAAAGTAGAAATAAAGAAGTTATATGGGTTTTAAGTTGGCCGCGCGAACGTAACGTGGAGGATGGCGCGGCCATGGAGATCTCAGCAACTACTTAGGCTAGAGATCTAATTCTTTTTGTCAATTCAAGACTGAATTTGTCAAAAATTGTCGAAAAAAGAATTACATGCTCTAGATTAATATTTTACGAAATATTCACCTTGGAAGTTATGCCCGCGCAATCGTGCACTTGTCGTTTCTTTGTTGTTGATTATTTCTTTAATCTTAAGATTTTATGCCGTAAAACTGTTACAAGAAGGAATGTCTTAATTTGTCGAAACTAACTAAAGCAATAAATAATACTAAAGTTTAATTAAACAGAAGATATCAGTCCAAAACAAAAAAGCCGTGGCCGAGCAATCGTAACGCTACTTTGAACGCTGATATCTCATTACTTATAACTGCTAGGAGTTCGGTATGAACATCCATTTATACGGCATATTACTCTCATTAGAATGACATATCGTTTTACCCTCAGAACAGTTTCCAACGAGAGTAATCTCAAAAATTATTTCATCTCGTACAATGTTCGAGTAGGGTAACCATAATTTCGATTTGATTTGGGAATACCTGTAACTGGGGACGAGCAATTATATTGAACAATCTGCAAAATTAATTACTATTAAATAAAAACTTGTATGTTTCTTGTATTCTCTCTGATGGGTCCGAATTCAGGCACGTACTATTGGAACAATTACCAATGGAACCAGCGCTAAAAATAATGTCATTTACGATGTGTTCATAAAAAATGCAGCGTTACAGTCGCAACTATATCGGTTATCGTATTTCTACCGTTAAATTTGGATATGATAAACATTTCCACAATTAGCAACCTGGAAGATGCTATTATTATTTATGAATGGGAGAATAAACGTTGCAGAAACTGCAATGAATTAGTTGCATTTACTTATACCTTATCAAAAATAGTAACATTTGATTTAAATGGCACACAGATGATGTTGTTACATGGCATACCTCAAAATATTATAATAAAAAATATAAATTGTTACGTGCCATTGAATATATTCCTCCAATCCTTGGAACAATAGGACTCTGTGTGCATCCATTTTGTTACACATGGTTTTTTAGAAATCTAACGAGATATACCAGTCCACTCAGAAAGTATACATCTTCATCCCCCAAAGTTAGTCGACCACGTTTGAATTCGTTCCAACGATACCAGTTGCCTTGGAAAGGCCTCCATCCATGAATGCAATTTGAAGTCTATCGTATGATTCGTCCGGTTTCAGGCGACACTTGAAATCGTAAAAATCATAGCGTGAAAATGTTCCCGGCGCAAATCCATTTTCCAATGAGACACGATAATTTAATTAGCTCGCAAAAAATGTGGAGCGAAATTTTGAAATTGGAACGTATCTATTTTTACTTATAAATAATCATTATTTTTATAATAGTTTATTACTGGCCAGTCTCTCATACAAAAGAACTTTTTTCGCAATGCTTTCTGAGTGGCCCGGTATATCTGGTTACATTTCTACAAAACCATGTGTAACAAAATGGAGAGTCCTATTGTTCCAAGGATTGGAGGAATATATTTAATGGCACCTAACAATTTATATTTTTTTATTATAATATTTTGAGGTATGCCATGTAACAACATCATTTGTGTGCCATTTAAATCAAATGTTACTATTTTTGATAAGGTATAAGTAAATGCAACTAATTCATTGCAGTTTGTGCAACGTTTATTCTCCCATTCATAAATAATAATAGCATCTTCTAGGTTGCTAATTGTGGAAATGTTTATCATATCCAAATTTAACGGTAGAAATACGATAACCGATATAGTTGCGACTGTAACGCTGCATTTTTTATGAACACATCGTAAATGACATTATTTTTAGCGCTGGTTCCATTGGTAATTGTTCCAATAGTACGTGCCTGAACTCGGACCCATCGGAGAGAATACACTTATCAATAAATATATCTAATTTTTGAAACATACAAGTTTTTATGTAATAGTAATTAATTTTGCAGATTGTTTAATATAATTGCTCGTCCCCAGTTACAGGTATTCCCAAATCAAATCGAAATTATGGTTACCCTACTCGAACATTGTACGAGATGAAATTTTTGGTTTGTGCCATTCGATTTTGACAAATTTCGACAAAAGATTTGGCTAAAAAAAAAAATATTTGGATAATCTGGCGGAGCAATCGTAACGCACACAATAACGTGTAGGTTATAAGTTATTTATTGTTCACTATAGCCATGGCTCTTGTTCTAGGAATTTATGTATCACAAGAGCCACATAATGTATGCGTAATGCTATGCTGTATAATGCTAATGATAACTATTATTTAAATAATGCTTGCGTTTCAATCAAATTGACAACTCAGATCTACATAATATAGTGTTGTTAGCAAACAACACTTCACTTTCATTTGACTGGATTGTTATTCTCGTAGGTAGTCATTGACCCTGACTGCTAAGACTGAGGTTGTGGGTTTGATTCCCACCCAGGACAAATCTTTGTGTGATGAGCTCAATCATTTGTTCTTTGTCTGGGTGTAATTTATCTGCAACTAGCTTCTGCCCGCGACTTCGTCTGCGTTAAATTTTTTGTGCCGTCGACCCTTCCCGTCGCTTCGAAATGCCTACCCGTGTGATTTTCCCCGTTTTTGCAACAAACCTGTGTGGTGACTTCCTGTTGAATAAAATGTCTGCAGTACAAAAGACTTGCCCAATCTCTATCATTATAATAATCTACTCTAATCTATGTTTTGTGATCAATCTAAATTAATCTCAGTAATCCTAAGTCATAATTGTATTTGTGTGCCATATTATAAAAATATAGTGTCTCAAATCGTACCGCAGTCGTATACTTTGCCTTCCCTGATATAACCTTAGAGGCAGTACTCCGCTACAAGAACAAACTTAACATTGTAGTTGAAAAATGAAAATAATGTTTTTCCATACATCAACAAACATCACGTTACCTACGTGATGTTTGTAGATGTATGGGATAACGTATAAATCCATACATATTCCAAATATAGACAAAGTTTGTAATAGAATTTTTTATGCTATCAAACTTTCTTGTATTTTGGGTGAGTACTCTTCAAATGACGTCTCCCGCTCTGGTTGGAGCGGGAAGGCGTGTCAGACTTTTACTGACTAAAACCCACCCGTGTTGCTTCAGTTGCCTGTGCCAGGTCCACGGTGACTCTTTCGAACAAATCCGCATCTCTAGTAGATGTCGTCAAACTGCAAATAAGCATATTTCGAACTTTTCCTTTACTAGTGCTGTAAGTAAACCTTTCCACGAACCAACCACGGCAAGCGTAGCTTAATCTGATTTTATCGACCCGTGCGGCCGTTATTACTTAGCCACAATCCCAATGTGAGCAACATTAATTAATTTCCTGTAAGTCGTAGTAAGTTTACATAATAAGTATTTATCACCCGTTGCGGTCCAGTAACAATAGCAATCGTTGCTCCATAAAAAGTAACGTGCTTTGGTGTGGATGCACTATAATGGCTTTTCTCAGAGATAAAATTACACATTACAGGATTTAGGGTATTGCAAATGTCCATTCGTACCTAGCTACTAAGTATTTTCTGTAATGTCTGAGAAAGTAGCACCCTTCAAGCTGTGCTAGCAGCGCTGTTTGGTGGCTTAAAAAGGAATGGTGGCGATACATCTACGAAAGAGTCTGTTCCTGAGTAAATCTACAACTAAAATCTGCTATCTGTAGAGATTTGTATAATCTGTGGTGCTAAGTCCTTCCAGCCTTCCAGCTTCTCGAAAGCGGATGATGTTGGTGGTCTTCTATTGACAATGTCAGCAGAAAGTCAGAAACAAAAAGAAAGGCAGGACTACAGTGGCGTAAGCTAGTCCTAAGGGGGGCAGTATCACAATATGCTGGGGGCCCTTTGTTCCCGACTGCGCCGTATCGTGTTACCCAATAACTGGATCCTGGAGGTCAGATATGCAGTCATCATTTAGTAGGAAACTGCAAACACGGGCGTAGCAAGCCAAAAATTTGAGCATGCGAGCTCGGATAGGTTAGATTTTGTGTGACTCTACTAACTAAATGTTGGCAATAGCTAGGGATTGGATAGCGCCTGTAGCAATTTTAAGCCATGAACAAATGTCGTTTGATATATTCATATTTTTATTTAGTGTATACTCTGTTTTCAATAACAATTTTAGGTTTTGGATTATATTGTACGAATTTATGCTTACACACGGGGCCCCTGCAGCTTAGGGGCCCCGTATAATTGATACGGCGGTAGCTACGCCTCTGGAGGATGATCTTGAGATCTCAAATCAATGGTATAAGTTAAGACACCATTTACAATGGTAGGAGAGCAGAACAATTGTAGGTCGTGGGTTCGAACCCAGGCAGGTGCATCTGCATTACTTTGTGTAAATAATTTCATCACTACTGTTCTCAAAATGGTGAAGTAAAACATCGTGAGGAAACCGGCGTCTGCCAAAATGCATTAGGCCCGTGTGGCCCACTGCCTCTCACCGAGAGGAGGCCTGCGTTCCAGCAGTGGGAATAATATAGACTAATGATGATGACCATTTATTATGATGTACCAGAATATTCGCGCTTGTGATAAGCAGTAGCAGTACCAGTATTTTCCATAAAGCGACTGCGTATCAGTCACCTTGTGGGAGGCCTTTCAGCACTACGTCTTCCAGTACGCGGTCGCCACTCCAGAACCTACCGGCCCCATCGGCCATCTATTCTTCGAGCAATGTGCCCTGCCCACTGCCACTTCAGTTTCGCAATTCTTCGGGATATGTCGATGAACGGATGACCTGGTGAAGGGCGCAGGAATCCGCTGGATGCAAGAAGCACAGAACCGGTCGAAGTGGCGGTGCTTGGGGGAGGCCTATGTCCAGCAGTGGACGTCTTTCGGCTGAAATGATGTATTGATGATGACTGCCTATCGCAGCTCCATCCCAGTTATTGTGTATTTCAAAAGAAACCGATTCAAAATAAAACGATACTTGCTAACTAACATGATTTAATTTACGTGTTTTTTAATAAACTTATAACAAACAATCTACTATATGTACATTTAAACGGGGGGGTTGTCGGGCTTCGCTGACGGGGCCCCGACGGGTGTGGTGGAGGCAGTTTCGGGCAAGGACGCCGACGTCTCCAAGCTCTTCAGGTTCGTCTCAAACTCGACGGGCTCAATGAATTTCTTATGCGGGAACGGCGTTGGGCCCAGAATACGTTCCACATCTTTGAAGTTTAACGTTTCCTTTTTGAGAAGCTCTTCGGCCAACTGTGGACAAAATAGTTATATAGAAAAGTGAACTCAACATATATCATCACATCTTGTTTCCCTGAACCGAAGGGTTGGGCAGAGATGTTCATATTTCCACCCACATTTCGCCAGTTATGTTTAAGTCCTATGTAATAGGAGATGAGCCTAGAGAGATTTCAGATAGAAATACCTAATAACACTTTGCCCGACCCAGGAATCGAACCCAGGACATCATGTTTAGCAGTAGAACTTGCGACCGCTAGACCAATGACATTAGTCATATGACCCGGACACCTTCTTTCTTAGACCATCCCGGATAACTTTTCACTCCACCACATTCAGACTTCCTCTCCATAATCGCCTATAAGTAACCACTACTCAAACTGTAAAATTTGTATGACTTACCAAGACAAGTTTGTCCTGGTTATCCCTGAGCAGCTTCTCAGTCCTGAAGTACGCTTCTCCGATCAGTTTCCTCGCTTCCAGGTCGATAAGGTTCTTCAGCGTCCTGCTGAACGGACTCTTACCGTGTGTCTTGAGGTCAGGGAAAGATAGTAGCCCTACTTTTTCTGACATGCCATAGACTCGAATCTGGGGAAGAAAAAAGGTATAAGACAAGATAGAAACTCCAACTGTTTCAAATAAATCACTTACAGGCACTTTTGAATTGTCGATTCGGTCTGTTAGTCAGAAAGATGGGTTAGCTAAATCAAATTAGTTTTTGGTTCTTTATACACGCAAAGCCGATAAAAAAAAAACGCAAGCAAAGAACGTTTCTGTAGCGCGTCAGGAATGTTCGCAGCAGCGCGTACGGATGACTTCTTTGCGATCATACGTAAAAGATCCGCATCATTACTGCGTCGGATGCAGGACAGCGACAGCAGTCTTCTGAGCATTGTTGCTAGCAAAACTAAGGACCATATGATGGAGCACCTGTGCCAAAGAACTCAGACGTACATAGAAGCACAGTTCTTCAGGATTATTTGTGCCGATTCTACTGGGGACATGTCCCCACGGTTAGTTCTCGCTTAGTGGCGCTGATGGCAGAAACATTCTCACGCTCACTCACTCTCGTATTCTCGCGCTCACTCACTCTCGTGGGCTCAAGCAACGAATTCAGATGCCGGCCCGCACCCCGCACCGCAGCGCGACTGCAGCGCTGCCCAAGCGGCTGTTTGGGTCGCCTTAAGTTTGTCTTCAAACCGGCTATAAGAACTGTGCTTCTATGTACGTCTGAGTTCTTTGCCTGTGCGCAGTGCATGTATTGTTGCCGGGTGTGTCTAGAAGATGGCGTGATAGAAATGGTGTTCCTTAAGTTGCATTGAAAACAATGTAACTTGAGGAATACTAGATCTACTTTTAAGTGTAATTGATTGTTTCTGATTTGTTGTATCTTTTTATTAATTAATTATACTAACATAGTTTAAGTAATACTAACAAAATTATAGGTTATGTGCCTGATATAAAGATAAATAAAATAAAATAAATAAAGAAAGAGCTAGAGGCCTACGTCCACATCTTTCAGCTGAAATGCTGATGATGATCAGTTATCCTATGATACCTGAGCGTAGGCGATCTTGGTGACTTTCTCGAGGTCGTTCTGCGCGCCGCTGGTGATCGAGTTGAAGGTGATGGCTTCGGCCGCCCGCCCGCCCAGCGCCATGCACATGCGGTCGAACAACTGCAACAGAAAACATTACTCAATAATTTATTATCAAATCAAAAGTCATTTATTAAAATCAAAGCTGAGAATCAGGACTGACTGCCAAAATTACATAGGATAGTCCCCGGGCACATCCGTTCACGACTTCCTAGTACTTTAGCTTTGTGGAGGTTAAGTAGGCAGTCGGTCTATATAAAATACTGGTATTCAGCTGTATCAAGTAGGGGGCCAACCATAAATTACGTCACACGTAAAGGGGGAGGGAGGGGGTCGACGAAGTGTGACATTGTGTGACAAGGGGGTGGGAGGGGTCCTAAATTTCGTGACGTCATATTAAAAAAAAGACTAACTATTAACGAAAAACTCAAAAACATTTGCAAGTCTATCCATAGAAATATAAGGTTCAAATTGTGTTGTCGGCCACTCGGCCTACTAGTGTTACGCGCCCACCACCCAATTGCCCTTTGAAAATTGCTAAATGCACCGCGCCTAGCGGTGATATTGTTTATATTTCGTTTCGAAAATCATTTAAATTTAAATAAAACAAATTCCGGAACTGTTGTTTTAATTCAATAATATTATTTCTAGGTGTAAAATGTGTGACGTCACTAATTTCATGATTTTTGACCCCCACTAGGGGGTCAAAAATCATGAAATTCGTGTGACGTAATTTATGGATGGCCCCTAGACTGGAAGCAACATACAGATAGATGGTTTATTTGGTTTTCGAACGTCATCATAATCAGCCCAGTGTTCATAGGCCTGCTCTGTGAGAGGAAGTGGGCCGTAATCTACCACGCGCGCTCCGTGCGGGTTGGTAGATGTCACATGTCTTAGAATTTTTGCGTCTATGACATGCTGGTTTCCAAACGATGTTTTCCTTCATTGTTTTGACAGCAGTAGTGATGAAATCATTTACACCAGGGATGTTAGGGAGCTCCGTAACCGAAACTATCGGATATCCGATATAAAAATTTATCCGTAACCGTAACCGAATCCGAAATGAAAGTTTCGGATAATATCGGATTTGTTATTACATTTTTATTTTAGGTAGATTAGATAACACTCAATATTTTTTTATAATCATTTATATTTTAAATAGCTGTAATAATTACTCACTGACTGATTGTAATTCCTACCAAATGGTGACATATAAATAAAACCATTTTATTAGCTATTTGTATTTTACTTTTGAAATGCCTTAACAGTTTAATATTCGTAACCGAAATTATCCGAAACTAACGGATAATCCGAAATAATTTCATATCCGTATCCGTATCCGGTATAATAATCATTCCTATATCCGTAACCAATCCGTATCCGAAATTTCATATCCATAACATCCCTAATTTACACAAAGTGAAGCGCCTGTATGGAACTCGAATCCACGACCTAGAACTCGTAAGTCCGGGCCGATACGATTGGGCTACCAGTGCTCCTTTCCCTACGTTTTCAATCGTGCTGAAGGGGAATGATGAGGTTTGTATACAGAGATTCCCTCACCTCTTCCTTGTTGTAGAGCTTCTGGTCGGACGTGGTGTACTGCGCGAAGCCCAGCGCCATGTTGGTGCGTGGCACGATGGTGACCTTCAGCAAGGCGTCCGTATGCTCCAGGAGCCAGCCGGCTAGTGCATGGCCCGCCTCGTGGTAGGCCACCACGCGCTTCTCCGCCGGTGACATCGCGTGACTACGCTTCTCCGTACCTCCTGCATTACGAATATTGGAATTGTTATTGAAATTATAATATCAACTAGTTTCTGCCCGTGACTTCCTCGGCGTGAAATTTATTGTTATCACATAAATTACATATATCCTAAAGCACCGCATGTATTTTCTTGAAATTAATTGTGATGTCTTTCTTTCGGCTCGTCAGGGCCGTAGCGTTAAGTTAGCCTTGCTAATTTGCTATATCTTTTCTTACTGCTTGAATTCTCAATCCTCAATACTCAATTCTTTAATGCATTCCATATGTTACATAGATGGTTAAAAATAAAAATGGTACAAGATCAAATATGGACCCTGTCGGGCACGCAAAAATTAGGAGAGAGGAAGAGGGCTGGCAGTTTTCACTTTACCAAAGTAAACACACCAAAGTAATTTAGTAAGTGCGATTTCTGCTTAAATAAAGCACAAACAAGTACTTAATTTATGATTTGGGGCTAAAACAGAAAGCAGTATCGTGTTAAGTGTCGTCACAATATCAATATGACCGCGACAATAATGCACGTTCGAACATTTTCAATTATTTCGGTGTCTAAACGTTTCACATTATTGTGATTTAATTTATTTTTAATTATAAACTTCTTTCTAGGCAGACTAACTTGACTAACAAAAAAAAAAGAAAATTGATTTTTGATCTGTAACACTATAATATTTTGATGTTCTAATCCCTTTTAAAGTTTCCTCCCAATTCCCGAACCCTATTTGCCAGATTTTACGGTACTAATGAAGCTGATGAGGACTGACCTACGACTCTCTCGACGGCATACTCCAAGTCTGTATGTCGCACGATGGTCTGCTTGTGCCGGGCCGCGTGTAGCGCCGCCTCATTGCAAACGTTCGCGATGTCCGCGCCACTGAAGCCGGGCGTCAGGTATGCGAGCCTGCGAAATAATAAATAAATAAATATCTTAGGACAACCAACACACCGTTTTCTGATCCCAAACTAGGCAGAGCCTGTACTATGCCAACCAGACCACTGATAAACATACTTAATATCTGGATGACCGAGCTTTGCTCGGTATTTTTTAGTAAATTGTGTTTAAAATAATAAGTTTATGTTCAAGTTGATTATCGATAAAGTTGATTATTGAAACCACGTATAAAATGACATTTTCTAAAAATGAATCCTAGCTAGATCGATTTATCGCCCCCGAAACCCCCTGTATACTAAATTTCATGAAAATCGTTGGAGCCGTTTCCGAGATTCCGATTATATATATATATACAAGAATTGCTCGTTTAAAGGTATAAGATATATTTCTAAATACATACATATTCTAATACATATATATGGATAAATTACACCCAGACACACACCATTATTTTATTACACCATCATCAGCCTACATATTGTTCCCACAGCTGGGATACAGGCCTCCGCTCAGTGAGACGGAGTGGGCCGAAATCAACCACGCTATCCCAGTGCGGGTAGTTAGATGTCACATGTCTTCCAATTTTTGCTTCTAAGTCATGGCGGTTTCCTCACGATGTTTTCCTTCACCGTTTTAAGAGCAGTAGTGATGAAATTATTTACTCAAAGTAAAACGCTTGTCTGGGTTCGAACCCACGATCTACATCTCGTAAGTCGGGGCCGATACCACTGGGCCACTGCTCTCAATAATTGATAAAATAAACAATTATATAATAATGGTGCCGATTCCCTTATTCACAAACTAAACTAAATTTAAGTTCAGTGCATCTTTTTCTTTCTATTTCATTAAGGAAAGGACAGAAGATAAATTTTAGTTTAGTCCTGTCAAATTAATCAGCGCTTGACGTAAATTGACGTAATTTTAGTAGGCAAGTTTTTAATCACGTCTAAACTTGTATAGAGTAGTGACAGGCGCTGATTAATTTGACAGGACTAAACCAGAAAAAAATCTTTTGTCCTTTTCTTAATGAAATACAAAGAAAAAGATGCACTGAACTTAAATTTAGTTTAGTTTGTGAACAAGGGAATCGGTACCATTATTTTGTTATTGTTACTGAATGGAGTTTTAATGCCCGTAGTCACCACGCTTGGCATGTGTTATTGACCGCAGATTCCATCCTTTCATAGCGATGATACTGCCCGTCATCGCTCTGGAGAATTTAGGTTGATTAGGCTTCTTGGCCCAATTCTTCCCGTGGGTGTCGTAAGAGGCAACTAAGGTTCTTACTAGAGAATGGGCAGCAGCGTTCTCTATGCGTTTAACACCATACTGCGATTACCAACCCGCCTGCCAAGCGTGGCGATTATGGCAACCCTCTCAAAAAATGAACCGTTCAAATGGGCGATTCTTGAGGGACGCCTGTGCCCAGCAGTGGACGTCTTTCGGCTGAAATGCTGGTGATGATGAGACTTCTTGGATGGTTATACCGCCATCCGTCGGTCGCCAGCGCATCGTCTATCAGTGGCAGGGTGTACCGCGCGCTGATGAGATTGACATTTGGAGATTCCGATTGTTCTGTGCCCCATACACAAGCAAACGAAACGCTCAGATAGACCGTGACCTGTTTTAGGCCATAAAATACTTTTTATAGTAAACTATGTGTTTTTTGTGTTAACTGTTACGCAGTTTGGCAGGTTTATGAAATGTAACACTATTTTGGTCAAAATAAATGTTTTTTTTTTTTAGTATGTTTCTGATGTATAAATTCCGTCCTTAATGCGGGCGAAACCGCGTTCTTAAGCTGTTTCCGTATAAAGTGTTTTGATATGGCAATTGGAGGTTATATCTTACCTTTTCACATAGTACTCGGGCAGTTCTTCGAGCACTATGTTTTTGAGATGCCTGTTGAAGATTTCTTCGCGTTCGATCAGCGTTGGCAAGTCGATCAGGATGTGACGGTCGAAACGTCCGGGACGCAACAGAGCCTGAAAACCATATCATTATGTTATATTTAATCTGTAAGTGTGTAAGTGGCATGACAGCGGGCACTATATGAATATCAGCGCTATGGTAGTGTTTGTTTTATTATATTAATATCACAGCATTGTCTTTTTGTTATTTTTAATTTAAAAGTTGTAATGTTCTTCTTTGTTGTTTGTATTTCTTTATTATTTTTAAAACATAGGTTCTACTTCAAGTGTGTTAAGACTCTGTTTCAGATTCCTGTGGCTACACTAAGCCATTTGTCCACCTTAACCATTTGTCGACTTACCAACACTACGTGTACCGATTTTCGGTCGCCACTTCAATACCTTTCGACCTTATCAGCTATCTGTTTTGTGAGCAATGTGCTCTTTCCACTGACGCCGCATATATTGAGAATCGGAACCATCTGAGTGATACATTGAATGGACATAACACTAAAGACATTACCTTATCCAGTACATCAGCCCTATTAGTAGATGCGAGCACCACAACCCCTTCGCGGCTCTTCATGCCGTCCATCTCTACGAGCAGTTGGTTGAGGGTCTGTTCGCCCTCGCCGCCGCCCGGGCCGAAGGAACTGGGCCCCGTAGCCCGGGCACGCCCCACTGCGTCCATCTCGTCTATGTAGATGATGCATGGGGCCCGGGAGAGGGCCTCCTTGAACAGGTCTCTGTATGGAATGAAGATCGAGAAGTTATACATAGAACATAAATAACATCACGCCTTGTTTCCCCAAAGGGTTGGGCAGAGGTGTACCTATAGTACACCCACATTTCGCCTGTTATGTTTAAGTCCCATGTAATAGGGGGCGAGCCTATTGCCATCAACCGGGCACAAATCCAGACTCCGGGCTGCTACTGAGAAATTCCAGATGGAAAAACCCAATAACACTTTGCCCAACCTGGGAATCGAACCCAGGACCTCAAGTTCAGCAGTAGCGCTTGCTACCACTAGACCAACGAGGCAGTCTGGATGGTTTAATATTAGAGATACCACAAAATAAATTGATCTGTTTGCATCAATTGCAAATATTTTATACCTACCTATAGTAGTAAAGTATTTTTATTCTAAAAAACATCATCATCATTTATCTAGACTTTTCCCAAGTATATTGGGATCGGGTTCCAAACCAGCTGCTGCTGGATACCAGTATTTTGCAAGAAAGCAGTCGTCTATCTGACATCAATATACAATACGATATTCTTTGGTAAGGCAGAACAACTTGATGTAGGAGGCCCAACCCCAAAATTAAATAACGAGAACAGGGACGGAACAAGAAGATTCCTTGGTAAGACTGGTTTTCTGACTTTCTAGCTTCTGTCCACCTGTAACGACTGTCGAAAACCCACGAATAACAGGCAGACGGGACAGACAGGTTAACTTGCTTTCCGAGGCACGGAGGTGTCTAGGGATATACAGATGGTCACCCATTCACAGACCGACTGTGATATATGTAGCTTAACTTCATCGTCGAGCTGACATGACAACCAGCCAACATCCGGTTAAACTAGAAGCCGACTCCAAAACCAGTTGGAAAACTCTAGAAGATGATAACTAGATCTATATATTCTTTTTTGTTGTGTTTGTTATTGTCAGGAGAAGGTTCTTATGAAAGAAAAAAATTAAAAAAGTGAAAAAAAAGTGAAATCGGTCCAGCCGTTCACGCGTGATGGCGTGACCAACGGAAATAGGGATTCATTTTTATATATATATAGATACCAATTCGAATTAAATAGTTATCGTTAAGACAGGACAACGTCTGTCGGGTCAGCTAGTACTTAATATAAGTAGATATACATACCTGACTCTAGCTGCTCCAAGGCCTCCAATCATCTCTATGAACTCTGATCCGTTCATAGACAAGAACGGTACGTTGGCTTCAGTTGCCACCGCTTTTGCCAGCAACGTCTTACCGCAGCCGGGGGGTCCGAGTAGCAGAGCGCCTTTCGGTACCTATGTAACAAATAAATTGTATGCCTAAGACCATTTCACAATTACCATTCTACATTGCTTAGGGGAAAAAGGTAAATTATTTAAAAAAAATGCTGCATGTACGTGCTCTTGAGCTCGAACACGCCTGATGGAAAGTCATAGATGAGGTGATCGGTGATTCCCAAAGTGGGTGGGCTACGTTAAAAAAAAAAATCGCGCCGCGCCGAACATATATAAGGTGTATCTATTCATACACGAAATATTTTAAGAGATACACCTGTAGGTGGTAAAAAAGCTACAGCAACGAAAAAAATTTATTTAAATGTATTTTTTTTTAAATTTAATATTTATAAATTATTTGACGCACATAAGAAATACTGGCACCTTCGTATTTTTTACGGCCCGAGACACCGCGGCCATGCTCGTGCCGTCCGGTCGCCGCCCTCGCAGCGTCAGGCGGGCCATTCATAGAAATTGGAGTAAAAGTTTTATGCAAAACGTCTCAAACAGTTTCAAAATTATAATAATTACGAAAATTCAAAAATGCTTAGATAAAAAATTTCTTTTTGCTTCTATAGCTTCTTTACCACCTACAGGTGTACCTCTTAAAATATTTCGTGTATGAATAGATACACCTTATATGTAGCATCCACAATCATAATCCGCCTAGAATGCTCCCACTGCTGGGCCCACTCTCTCTCGACAGAGATCGATTCATTATCCACCACGCGGGCTAAGCGTGGGTTGGTCACGTCTTCGATTTTTTGGGTCTAAGACATGCGGTCTCCTCAAGATGTTTTCCTTCACCATTTTGAGAGCAGTGGTGATAAAACAAAGTAAAGTGCCCGAAGTTACGACCTACGTACTCGTATGACGGGGCCGATATCACTGGCCCACACTGCTCCAACAAAACATCATCATTGTAACATCATAATAATAATCATTTAAAAAGATGTTTTATAAGATCACGCAGTACCTTAGCTCCCAAGCTTTTATAATGTTCCGGCCTCTTGAGGTAGTCCACAAACTCCATGACTTCGATCTTGGCCTCTCGTAGTCCGGCCACGTCTTCGAACTTCACTCCTCTGCCCTGGCCACTCATAGAGTCTACTAGAGTGAACTTGGCACGACCTAGCTGATTCTGTGAACAAATTAATGTATTTTTTGTAGGTAAATTACAAGATTTAAGATAGCCGTGTTTTTTTGTATAGATTAGTTACTATTAGGCATTTGTGTTAAATATTGTCAATAAGCATTTTTATAATAATCAGGACGGTTATAAAAAAAAAATTTCGAACATTTTAACCACGTAGCTATTGCACGAAAAGTGAAATGGCTGATATTTTTTTTAGAGAACCGACGAAATATGTCTGCCCTCTGAATTAATGTCTATAGTTTGCGCGTTGATCCAGTATATTATATAAGATCTTCGCATTTTAAACTCATTAGTCTTCATATCATAATAATAAAGTGATATAAGAGAACATTTAAGGGAACAGTGTGGATTACCGCTGTGTTCAGGTTTCACTCTAACCGGATAAAGTTGAATACCAATATTTTACATGCAGCGACTGCCTATTTGAACTCCACAACCTGCTAAGATTACTTGTCAGACTTTTGGGTTTCAGACTTAGCCGTTGGTTTCTCATTTGACAGTCGGTCAAGAATCAGGGAATGACAGACACAGCATGAAGACAGAGGAGAGAAAAGTCTAGAACAACGGCTTAGCGCGTTTTCAGAGGCTCAGAAGGGCTTCGACATGTACCTATTGGACGGCCACGCATCCTTCGATCCGCCCGTGCGGCTATTATTATTTGTCAAAATCTTCAAGATATGCTCAGTCAGTCCTCCTACAACTATTCGGGCGAATATTTTGCATCGATTTAACACAAGATAGATACTCACAAACCCTCCCAAGTTGATATTCATCCTCATAGACTTAGTGGAGTAGAGGAAGGACAGTATCACGGCTGCTATCAGGAGAGTCGTTATCACCTTGCCTGCTACGCTGCCGTTTCTATCGTATATTACGCGTACACCTGCGGACAATCAATTACAACTTTGACCACTAGCACTGATGGCGAGAAAATAGCTACGGACACTCTTGTTTATAAGTAGACGGTTGCTATCTTCAAAGACTAGCTTTTAAATAACTTATCAGGACGCCTGTAAGCCACGAAGTGAACCAATAGTACACCCACATTTCGCCAGTTCTGTTTAGGTAGGTGTTCGCACGGATATAAAAATATAGCGGGGGAATTTTATCGCGCGCTGAATTTTCGACTCTCTGTGTTGTACTGAGCATTGAGAATCCTATAGAGGGTCTTTCAGCGTCGGTAGAACATACCGATCGATTCTGAACCCTCGGCGCTAACTACGCAGTGCAGTATTGATCTCCTGCGCGAAAAAGTTCAAACATAACTACTAATTTGACATGACTCCTACGACACACCTTCTTTAACTCCCAAATTCTTCTCGGTCTCTCGGAGCTTTTCTTCAAAGCGGTGGATATCACCCACATTCATATGAAACACACGATGATTGGACTGAAAAATAATGCAAAAAAATATATTAATAATATTGATCCACTTCTTACTTTTATCTCGGTAAAAGCCAACTTCGTAAGGCGTAGCCGTTTTCGAGAACCACAAGCGACTTTGCCTCTGCGCTGCGTTTTAACACTGAAATCGACTAGGGAGGCCTTTGACCAGCATTGAGACATTAATGTCTAATAATAATAGCAAGTATCTTGACTAGGCTCGCGAGGTTGTCCACATGTGGGATGGGGACTCAGCGATCGTTGTGCTGATAGTCGTCACAGTCAATGGCTTCATAGCCAAGAGCCTCGACCAACACCTGAAGAGGCTTTCGCTGGGCAGCTGGATCAAGGGCTTGACTCAGAAAGCGGTACTTCTGGACACGGCTCGCATTGTTCGAAGGGCCTCTCTCTGGAATGACCACCGGTAGCTTGGACCCTGTTCCCGATACCGGTGGGGTACTATTTTTTATATTTTTAAATGTTTTTTTTTTTAACTTTAATAAAAAAAAATAATAATTTATATGTATGTTTAAATGAAATAAAGAAAATAACAAATATTAGATACTAAAGTTATTCAGTTATCCACAAAAGCGTTTAGAGTTATATAAAACCAGTAGTGTAGTTGCGGTCTGTTACTGCCTCTGCAGTTTGCGGTCTACCGTCGCATTCGTAACTGAACCTTAAGAAATGACACCCATGGTACAAAATAACAATGGTAAAGTAATGTACAACACATACAGTGATCACTTACCCGTTTCCCTTTGATGATGGCACCCTCATGCAGTATGATAGTGACCACTTCAAGGTCCGGTCTCACGATTAGCTCCTCGACCTCGCCTTTGGACAGCATGGAGTACACAAACTCGTTCCATGATACGTAGCGTATCATCTGAAAGTTGGTAAAATAAAATGTTACCTTTTTTAAGCTGTTACAGCAATATTTTTATATGTCGCTGGCCATATGGAGAGTTGCAGGGTTTGAAACTAGACAAAAGATACAATATTGTCCGATTATTACTAACATCGGTGTATATACGGGGTTTTATTACAACTTTCAAGTGGAGGTATTCTTTTCTCAAAAAACCCTTTTATTTTTCGGATGGGAAATCATCAAATGACTTCTTCCGCTCCGGGTGGAGCGGGAGGGCGTGTCAGACTTTTACTGACTAAAACCCACCCGTGTTCCATCAGTTGCCCATGTGCCAGGGTCACGGTATCTCTATCGAACAATCACGCGACCCCGGCAGGCATCGGTCCTAGTAGACCCCTACACTGCTGCTGACATCTCTTTGAGGCAGATGGTACCCCTTGGGCGCGAGTTCTACTTGCACTTATCCAGTTTTTTCTCCGTTACCTTGGTATTTTGATTATCCATGATTTCCATAAAAAAAAATCACAGCATTTATAGACGATTCACGCTGGTTTACTTGTAAGGGTTTTTTTTTTTTTTCAAAAAACCCTTACAAGTAAACCAGCGTGAATCGTCTATAAATGCTGTGATTTTTAAAGCATTTCACTTGTATTTCTACATTGTATTTCCTTTGCAGGAATTATTGCCAAATAAATGATATTCATTCTTAAATTCGTTATTTTTTATTTAATAATGGGCAAGTTTAACTCTCCCACTGCAGGTTTCAAGCCTTTTCTGAATATGACAAGGTGTGGGCCTAAAAGGATTTACCATAGGGTTTACTTTTATTAAGCTACGTACTTTTATCCAGGCTGCTAGACCCAGCAATTTAAGGGTTTGGCATTGTCTGTTAAGGAATTTAAGGCTAAAATGTCTAATTCAGTCAATTTTGGAAATTGATGAGTGGATTCAGGAAATGCATATATTACAATATGCCATACATGTGTATGTATGTACAGCACAGTATAATAAATGAGCATTCATCACAATCACATTGTTGAATCACAGACCGTCTCACCGAGCTATCACCACAGTCATTCTTCACTGACAATTATTATTGTTTGTATTAATGAGCCAAATATAGAAGAGTGATAAATCCTGCAGTGGATAAATACTGGCTTGTAATAATACTATTGTATTATAAAATATCCCACCTCATTTTGACTATTATCTCCTCCTGGTACAATAAGAGAGCTCATAATAATCAGAAAGCAAGTTGTGAACAGCCAGAAGGCTGCCTTCATCATCAGTGACGACATTTCTTCATTCTTTTTCTTTTTATCCTTATCATCCTGAAAAAGAAAATAATACTTAGATAAAATTAGCAGGTATATATTAAAAAATAGTAAGAAAATTTTAATTCCAAGGGCCAGTAAGGCGCTTTTCCCTTAATCAAAATTAACCAATATATACTTTATAACTAATATTTGTAGTACAAATTGCTGTGATTGACATGCATTCCCAAAATGTAACAACTGCATAATTATATGTTGTAAATGTTACCTACCTTATCGTCCTTTTCATTTTGTTGGTTTTTATTTGGAGGAGTAGAATGAAATCCCCGGATATGGTTGTTGAATAAAGAATGTACAATCGGTAAATTAGATCTCTTAATTAAAGCACAAGCTGCTTTGTATTCCGCATTGAAATGACGCAGTTGCTGTGAAAAGACAATAAAAGATTTAATTTCTAAACAGACAATTAAGTTTTCACAGTCTATGAAGCAGACTCAATGCTAAAAATATCACCATGAGAGATAGGGTATGAATAGTGAGAGCTCAGATTCAAGAGCTACCACTCACAGACACCTTGCTGCTTAAAAAACAGAATGACACACAATGATAGTCTTAATATTATTCTATAACTAGCTGACCCAGCGAACTTCGTACCACCTCCGAATCAATAAATGTTGTGTTAACTTATCAGATCCCACCAACACAAATCAAAAAGCACCAAGTATACCCATGTTACACCAAGTTATAACAAACTGGTACTTTGAAGGCATAAAGCGTTTTCTAGCTACCACACACACATGTTAGGTGAGCTCCTACCAAGTTATGCCAACCTGGTACTTCGAAGAAATAAAGCGTTTTCTAGCTATCAAACACCCATGTTAGGTGACTTTGTATTCTTAAATAAGTGTTCTTAAATTTTCTAATTCTCCGCGCAATTATTTAAATTTTTTCTTTCATAAGAACCTTCTCCTGACAATAACAAACACAACAACAAAAAAAAAAGTGAAATCGGTCCAGCCGTTCATGCGTGATGGCGTGACCAAGGGAAATAGGGATTCATTTTTATATATATAGACAAGGTTGTTAATTATTTAACATTGTTTTAAGGCTATGTTAACACTATTTTCCAATATCTGAGAGTGCTGTGATACATGCTCTAAGTAACTACTGCTGTTTTTGTCCAAACACAATGTGAAGCTCACCAGCTATGTCACAGATAGAAGGCTACACCACTGGTAGATTACTGTTAAATTCACGCTTTCTTCCCATGGAGGTAGGCAGAGACTACAGAATGCCACCGGTTATCATCATTTTGCTGCATTTCCATTCATACATTTGGTTATACACGGACACCAGTTGCTAGTACTACGCACCTGACCATTCTAAAGAACTTCACCAATAGGGTGTAATTATGTCATTCTAGGGCATCCCCTAACAGTTTTCCACTCATATCTGCCTTTCTCACTCAGCCTGTCGCAGTCCACTGCTGGACATGACCATACATGATGAAAAATATTTTAAAAGAGTAACGGTGGCTTCTTGCCCAATCTTCTCCATACAAATCCACCTTTTGGAAGGGGCAACTAGGATCAATTCTATTTTCATGTAACTGTTGACGTTCAAAAGTGCCTTTTTGAGCCTAATTGAAATAAATGCTTTAACTTTGACCGTGAACATGTTTTTTCCACTCTACATCTCTTTTTAAATCACAATGTTGCATTACCACATCATCATTTCACAGATTTATTATTCATAGTTCCCCACAATTGCTTGGTATGTAAAGATGGTCGCCCATCCTCGGCCCCATCTGTGGCAGACTTAACTTAACCTGATGGATCAACCCGAACGGCTGTTATAACTTAGTGTTAACTAGGTAATAGGTAGAACGGGCTGGTGTCCGCAGCTCCACGTCTGAGCGCGTATTTTGCGTAAGGTAGTGTTAACTAATGTAGATAATATTTTGCCATCCATGGTGAATAAGTTCAAAAATAAGCTAAGAAACTTTTAAACAAATGTAAGTCATGTCATGAATTTCTAACTGATGGGGGATTCCCTAAAAAGTGCTTGAATTCTCTGCTGACAAAAACATTAAACTGAACTACAGTGTCAACCAGTTTGTTACATTAATTATTACTGAGACAAGTTTGCAATTTGAATTTGAATTTTGAATTCTATTTTTACAGCATGTATTTTTTTTTTAATAGTAGTATGAATGCATCCGATTGGTCTGGAAGCTGACCCTGACATGGTTGGGAAGCAACTCGACAAATAGTGATGATATTTTTTAAAATACTGAAATGTTATTCTGTGCTATTCATTTGAAATGAATACTTAAAACTATCTAACTAATATTAGCAGTAAATATCATAATGATTTGGCACATTATATTTCACAATAATGTGACTCAATTGCATTAGAAAATGTTCATCAAGATCATTATGATAATCAAGTTTAAGGATTGTTGATCTTATACTTAAAAGAAAACCACTCAAAATAAATGATTTATCATTAGGTAATGCTGTATAAATAGCCTTTTATAGCTCTAAGGAATGAAAAGTAAATAACATTTATGTAACCCCGGATATAAAAATATTTCAAAATCGTCATCTTACCGGGTGCCTCGATTTACTCGTTAAATTGTGTAACACGGAGAAAGATCTACACAAATTCACTAAATCATTCTGGCACTGTTTATTTATATGCCTTTCAACAACACTACTTCTAAACAGAAAATTTTGTTTCGGTTGTATCTTAGATGCAGATATAGCCGGTAATCGTTTAATTGAGAGCATTTTTAAACAAGGCGCATTTATCTCTTTTTTAATTCAAGTATTATGTAGCAGTACTTAAAATAATCATTTTTTTTTTCTATTTCCAGAGTGAGGACAAAAGTTAGGTTAGCCCAAAACTGTCACTTTGACTTTGACATAAAAACATCTATTTTTGTCATAGTCATTTGATGGTGATTGGCGGGAAAGATACAAAAAGTTTTCAATAATTTTATATTTATTAATATAATTCAAGATATGGATGAAAAACCAAATAATGTTGAAGAAATTGATGTTAACAGTTCAGATTTCTACGAAAATGTTAACATTGAAACAGCTGCTTTATTCCACGACGAGATCTATGATTTGCTACTAATTGAGAACGAATCACACGAAAACTTTGAAGATGAAGAATGTGAAGATGAAACGGAAGAGAATACAACAAAAACATAAATACATATTTTAAGACATTGAAGCTAAGATTCATCAGTGAAAGCAAATGTACCTATTGTTCTGAAGAAAATGCGGATATAAAACACGTTAGACTGTGAATCGTTCGCCATGCAAAGACTGTTACTTGTCAGTGAAATTCAAAGAGTATAATAATGTGAAATTAGTGATATAGCAGAACAAAACTCTTTTATGTGTTCCCCGCCACGTTCAGGAATTACTTTCCAACACAGTTTATTTCAATTCATTATTTAGATATTTACTGAATACTGTAGAAAAAAATTAATTGTTTCGGGATGTACTTAGCTGAGAATAAGAGTAGTATGTTTAATGATTACGACTGAAGGACATGTATCCATGGTCAGGAATAAATTAAATAAAAAAAAAAAAAAAAATCATAGTCATTTTTTTTTTTGGTTCTTTTCGTCCCTCTTTGGGACAGGCAAAGTTGTCATAGTCAATGGCATGGTAACAAAAAATGTTTTAATTCGTGGCAATGGATCATTGCATTTATAGTAAAGATGTGAATACAAAATAACTACATTTGTGTCGTTTATATGTAATAATTCGCGATCACAGCTATAGGCGTCGGGGCTAAGGTCACGACCATGTTTCCCAAAAGAATGTGAATGGGGATGTAGGCATTTAATAGTCCACTGCCTAAAATTACCTAAATGACTCGGCTTGTTGCTAAACATTCTGCCTAATGATTTTCCAAAACATTAGAGCATCGAACGTCAATACGTCAATTAATCGAATTCAATTCACTTTTACAATCGGAACGTACGATCGTTATTTTTAAAAGTATCTGTATAATACTAATAAGTGCTATGATTCGTTTGCGACCTTTAATTTTGGGTTCTTTGCGAGCAAGAAGTGTGTTAACTCCTATACCTGGAAAAATACAAAGATTTGCGAGCCATATGGGACCTCCACAGCCGTTTGATAATATGCCGTTTAGAATACTAAATCGGTGAGCTTTTTCTCAATATAAAGCAATATCACAGCTATATGTACGTGACTATTACACGATTACCATGAAAACGTACGTATAAAGTAGGTATAGGTTGGGTACTGTGAGTACAGTTTCCATAAAACGAAGTCTTCAACCAATGGTCCAATTAAATATTCCAAGAAGTACTTACCTGTTTAACAAAACATGACGTGAATAACATCACGCCTTTATATCGTTATAACTTAGGCAGAGTGTTCCTACATTTCGCCACGCGATCCCAATGGCATCAACCGACACCCAAATTGCGTAACACTATTAATTGCTATTCCATTTCTTTGTGTTCCGAAAATTTGACTGCGTAACAATGTAAATAACGCAATTAATGTGGTTGAATTGTCAAAATGGAAGCCATTCCTAGTGTATTACGCAATTATCCCACAGGCAGTTATCTAGACTACGGGCTGCTACTGAGAAATTGCCCTACCTGGGAATCAAACCCAGAAGAACCTTCGAACGAGGGAGAAATCTCCATCCACCATTAAGTCTAGCTAGCTACAATAAATTTGAGTATGTCTGAGTACATCTTGACTCGAATAACACTCCAACTCAATCGATGGAGTAGGAGTTACGAGACTTAAATAATATTACCGGAAAGGCTTAGAAAGTAAAGACGTGCGTACCTATCGCGTGGTTTACAACAACATTAATCGTGTGTTTCTCTAATTCTAGACAAAATAGACCATACGGAGGGTATATGTAGGTATAGAGAGAGTATAAGAAAACGATGTTGGTTTCTCAATACGCTAGTCAGATAATGATGCGTCGCAACAAATTCATCGAATGTAGTTGTAGATCCCGAATTCCCGACGTACTGCAGAGTGACCGGATTCAGCTAGTTCAAAAATAGTAATTTTAGATAATATATTTCGACAAACGAGTTAATTTTTGTGAATAAAAAGCCGAATGCATTGATTGTATATGGTGTATTTCTTTTTACAGGTACATGGCGACTGTGTTCTTCTCAATCTTCTTCGGTGTTGGTTTGTGGGCTCCATTCCTTATAGTGTGGTATTCAATGGCGAAAAGAACTTTGTAATAATGATACCACCTTTAAATAGAAAATAAAGAAGCAATTCGTAAAATTTTATTGAGCCCATTTCTTTATCCACAACTTTCCATTGTATGTTCCGTGCTACTCGGGTAAAAATTTCGAACATCTTTATTATTTTTTCGCATAGGTACCGCTTTTAGACTTCTGTACATAATAATTAGCCAATATACATTTATAATAATGTTCACACTGCCGGGACACAGGCCTCCTGACCTCCTCTAAGTGAGAGACCCCAAAATAGTTGGGAAAAGGCTAGGCAGACGATGACGATAAGTCGACACGCACGCGTACGTATTAATATCGCGGCGCACGTTGGATCGACGCCATACAAGCAAAGGGAGGCATCTCTAAAATATATGTGTCAGTTTTTGAAAAACAAATCATTCCATCGTATACGCCTACTTATAAGCTGTAAAAAACCTGTGAAGCATTTTCTTATCGGAATCTTATATTGAGAGCTACGGCACCAAACGTGATTTTTTTGTATGGGAAACGGCATAAAAAATAGTACACCTTCTGAGTCCCTTCGTGTTTCGACTTGATTTTTTTATATGGTAATAAGACATATATTTACTACATTTTCTCCAAACGAACATGGTGCGCCACTCGCACTCCTTTTGAGGTAAAGCGTTGACCGATTTTTTCCTTATTATGTACAAATTGATTCATACCTAAGTTATTATTTCGAAATATTTTATCTCCAAATTTCACTTCACTGGTGACTTACTGATAAATTGGTCAGGTCAAAAATAATCGGTGCACTGATAATAGATTAACTTCCACATAATTGGTCGGCAGTAAGACGTTGAGGAGGGGCGTTGGTTTTACCAAATAACACATCCATCTTCTGCTGTGAGCTTCAATGGTATAAGACTTGCCATGAAAACACTTTGTAAATCTGAATTTGAACATCAGATTATTGTTGATATACGCTTTGGTTTGAGGCTCTATCAAAACCCCATTTGCTTATAAGCAGAAGTTTACTTTTGCCAACAGTTTGGCCCATAGACTGAATAATTCTCTTTACAGTTAAATCCAAAAATGCTTGTAATGTTATTTTAACCAAGGTTTCTGTTATAGTTATAGCACTTCCGTCATCAGGGTAACACTTTTTCTTCTCTTCTTGAATTTTATAATAACTAGGATATTTACAAATTCCTTCTTTTTCACTGAAATCTCTTAGTGTTATATAGCGAAACTTTGATAATCTCAAAGTGATAAATAATGCTATTGCTTTTAGGGTTTGATATTTCTTTCATTTCTCCAATTTGAATTTGAATTTTAGAAACTTAGTCTGCGTTTTCCATAAAGTATTGCAGTATTTCAGCAACATCTTTTTTTCCAGACGATTTAAGGCTGGTTTGAGCTGAGAAGACGATTTCTTCCGTACTGTTGATGCTGCAAGTTGCTTCTGTGCGTCTTCTTTTTTGTTTATTTGATAGGTCTTCGAAAGATTTGCGGCTGTCTATCGAAGTAGACGTAGATGCGTCGGAAGCCCGACATACCGGGTCCATTATAATATTTGTAAAAGAATCAGATGTTGTCGCAGCTGGTTCTTCAGACGACTCATTCATACCTTTTTCTGTTAGAGCACAATTCTCTTTCCAATTTTCCGGCCATTGAATGTCTGTCTGCAACCAGGAAGAATTCTTCTTCATAATTTTTGCCTGGCTTCTTGAAGATTTTGTCCACTTAGCAAAGATCCGATAACAGAATTTACGGCACCAATCTTTTACTTCTTTATCAACACTGTCACTTAACTAAACATTACAGTTTGTTCTTAAAGATGTATATGATAGATTATAGTCCCGGAGATCACCACCATCACGTAGAGAAACGTAAAGGTCGAGGTAAGTAACGAAACCAGGGAAAGACATAATGACAACACTCGGATGAGGATGAAATTACAACAGATGCACTTCAAGTAATACACCTATTTATATGGTTTAAAAATTGATACTAATGAGAAGGATAATTACAACAAAAGTATAATTATCAATTAGCTATTGATCGATTCTTTGAAAATGATGGTTATGTTCGACATTAAAGAAACATACCTTTTAGAGAGATTAACTAGTGATAAGAATTACAACGAAAAGGTCATTAATACACAAAAGGTGAGGTAATCAATAATTATAAGGGGGTCTCAGGTAATGGCCTCATTAGGTGTAATAAAAATCGATTTACAGAATTTAACAAGAATCGATGCTTAGGTGGTCAACAACACAATCGTTTCCAGAGATTGGGTGCAATAAAACGTTTTCTGGTAATTTATTATCAGTGCACCGATGATTTTTGACCTGATCAATTTATCAGTAAGTCACCAGTGAAGTGAGATTTGGAGATAAAATATTTTGAAATAATAACTTATGAATCAATTTGTAGATAATAAAGAAAAAATTGGTCAACGCTTGTACCTCATAAGAGGTGCGAGTGGCGCACCTTGTTTGTTTGGAGAAAATGTAGCATTTATATGTCTTATTAACATATTAAAAAATCAAGTCGAAACACGAAGGGACTCAGAAGGTATACTATATTTTATGCCATTTCCCATACAAAAAAAACACGTTTGGTGCCATAGCTCTCAATAATGTAGTGACAAAAATTTTGTTTAGATGGTTTGGTCACACATTGAGGGGATGAATGTAGGACGGCTTATAAAAGATGATTTACAAGGCAGATGTGATCGGAAACGCGGGGAAGACATATAGTGGACTTGTTGGTTATGTTCTTCAGAAAGGTCCGGTGCGTAGTACTCCGCAACCGGCGTGAGTGTATGACCAGATGAACCTAAACGGAACAAAAGGATCGAACCAGGTGCCGTTCCGTAGTTTCTACCTACCCCCATGGGAATAAGGCGTGAGTTTACGTATGTATGTAGAAATTTAGATTAGGTAAAACCTTATATTATCAGTTGGAGAATATGGACCGTGCGTAACTTAAATCCAGTACTCCTGCTCGTACTCCCATACCTACCTATTAACACTGTTATTTGAAGCTGTGGCGTCACGTATTGTGCATATGTGAACGCACCTACACTCCTGTCTCCAACAATTTGTTACCGGCAAGTGGGACCTTCTTGTCTTCTTTAGCAAGAAACTTACAGATCAGCAAACGCAGTGGCCGGCTTATTATCGCGAATTACTGGCGGTGTACGAAAGCGTACATCATTTCCGCCATATTCTCGAGGTCCAACACGTAACCATTTTCACGGACCATAAGCCGCTTCTCTACGCTTTTGTACAGCGCCGCGAAAAACTTCCCCCTGCTTGTACCAACTATCTTTTATCAGTCAGTTTACGACTGACGTAAAATTTATCAAGGGAGAAGATAACGTCGTCGCCGACGCTATGTCACGTATCGACGCTATCGCATTTGACCAGGAATACGAAGCCCTCCCTGAAGCAAAAAAGACAGAATCAGAGTTATCTTTCATGCGTACTCAAGGGTCAAGCCTGCAATTGATCAAGGTTAATATTCCAGGAACTAAGATCTCTGTCACCTGTGACGTGTCCACAGGCAGGGCTCGTCTCTATCTTACTCCTTCCTTTCGAAGAGAAGCTTTTAACAAGGTCCATAACCTTAGTCACCCCAGGGCACGAGCTACCCGCTTTGTAACCGAACGCTACGTTTGGTCTTCTGTCAACGAGGATTGCAAAAAGTGGGCACGAACTTGCGAGGCTTGCCAACGCGCCAAAGTATCGCGTCACAATTTTACGCCTATTGGTAATTTCGAACTACCATCTGGTCGCTTCAAACATGTCCATATTGATATCATCGGCCCCCTGCCGATCTGCAGCGACTACCGATATTGTTTGACAGCTATTGTTAGAGTTAGTAGATGGCCTGAGGTCTGGCCAATGCAGACTATCACTGCGAAGGAGGTAACAGAAACGTTTACCTACTCGAGAATGAGCTGCACGTTTCGGTGTACCATCAGTCTATAACGGCAGATCAAGGCACTCAGTTTGAATCTGATCTGTTCCGCCGAATGACGTCACACTTAAGCGAATTAGAACAACGGCATACCATCCCTGTGCCATTGGCATGATTGAGCGTGTTCATCGCCAACTCATGTGCCACCGAGAGTCTTGAGTACGTGCATTGCCTTTCGTCCTTCTTGGCATGCGATCCGCTTTCAAAGAAGATCGGAAAGCTACAGCTGCTGAATTGGTTTACGGAGCAACACTCCGGTTAACCGGCGAAATGCTTTTTCTAGTTTCCGAAACTGAATCTACAAACGATCCTGCAGATTTTGTCGTACAACTTCGACGCAAAATGTCGCCTGTACGACCAATCTCTGCATCTCGCCATACTCAACATAACCATACTCAAAAGTCAAGTATAAGTTTTTGTAAGGTAACAAACGACTCAGGACGCTACCCATAGTGTTTCTCTCTTGTATCAACCGCAACGGGACACGGACTAATTAAGTCATTAGTTTATTCTGTCCCTATTAGTTTAATTACTTATATAGCTGTTTTAAATAGTGTAAGTAATTCCAAACTGTACTACGTGTGTATTAATTATATTACCTACAAGTACGATTTTTACTTCCGGCTTCCACAACACAACCTCTCGCGTACAAGACGCGTAATAACAGGACACAGGTAGAATACCTTTCACCTATGTCTCCAAAAAGCCATTGTAAAAGCCAATTATAAATGAATAACCGTGGAGTTTCTGGCCGACTCTTCTCCATAGAAATGGAAGAACTGGTTCCAGTTGGTTGATTCCTACGGCTTCTGACATTTCTTAAGTGCCCATGTAGGTTTATGTGAAACTTGTTTTTGCCCGCGGCTTCGCCCGCGTGGATGTCGGAAATTATCGCAGGTATTTTTCTAAAATAAAATAATTTTTCTAAAATAAAAGTAGTCTAAGTTACTCCTTATTACATCAGCTACCTGCCAATAAAAGTCCCGTCAAAATCGGTCTAGCCATTTCAGAGATTAGCCGGAACAAACAGACAAACAGACAAAAAAAATGTTTTTTTGATGTAAGTACCGTATAATACTTTCATATGCATTTATAGAAAAGCTGTTAATTTGAAATTACAAACAGACACTACAATTTTATTTATTTGTATAGATGTATAGATAATAAATTTGATTTGATTTCTTAGGTATGAAGACGGATGTTTTTTCAACTACTATGTTAAGCTTGTTTTTGCCGACTAATAGAGAAGCGTGGAAGAAAAGGACATGTTGCGCCGACCCCAAATCAATTGGGGTAAGGGTAGGAGAATGATGTTAAGCAAATTTTTAAGATAAGTTCATCCTGTCTACGGAACCCTTTATTGAGCGTGGTCCGATACGCACTTGGCCTGTTTGTTTTAAGTTAGTCTACACTGTACCACTGCTGATCAAAGGCATCTACTGAAATCCTTTTAATTCTCCTTTTCCAGAAACACCACGATGCAACCCTTGCGGTAAGCCTCTATTGTATTTCGTCTCACCACTTCTTCCTGAACCGGCTTTGACGACGCGCGACGCCACATAAATATTTCAGTTCTTCCTTAAAATAAAAACCTACATTTGGTTTGTTCATGCTGAGAGGATAAATGAAGGACGGCTTACAAAAGGTAGGGACGCCCTAGGAGGACATATAGGTATATCCGGCGTGTGTGTATGACCAATTGTATGAACCTAAACGAGGCAAAAGGAGTGTGTAAGGATCGTAACAGGTGGCGGTCCATAGTTTCTGCCTTCCCCCATGGAAAAAACGCGTGAGTTTATGTATATAAGGTGTATCTATTCATACACGAAATATTTTAAGAGGTACATACACCTGTAGGTGGTAAAGAAACTACAGCAAAGAAAAAAAACAATTCTAAATTTGTTTATTTCAAAATTTAATATTTATAATTATTTGGTGCACATGAGAAATACTGGCTTTCATCTTATTTTTTACGGCCCGAGACACCGCGGCCATGCTTGTGCCGTCCGGTCTATGCCCTCGCAGCGTCAGGCGGGCCTTTCGTAGAATTTGGAGTAAAGGTTTTATGCAAAACGTCTTAAGCAGTTTTAAAATTATAATAATCACGAAAATTCAAAAACGCTTAGATAAAAATTTCTTTTTGCTTCTATAACTTCTTTACCACCTACAGGTGTACCTCTTAAAATATTTTGTGTTTGAATAGATACACCTTATATACATACATTTGTAGCGGGGTAAATGGTCTGGTTGTACTATCTTAATTATATCCCTCCAAGTCATAGAGCAACACGGACCAGAGGGGAGTAGCCATACGCAGGCGTTCCCCTCTGTCAAAGTACAAGTCCACGCGGTCCTATGCGTATAACAAAACTAGTTGCAGCCGCACTGCTCAGTAGACTAAATCTAGTTGCGCGACTAAATTGATGTCCTACAAAAATGACGAATTGTTCTGTATTTTGCTGCAAAAAGAGATTTGCCACGTCAAATTTACAATAAGATGGCGTTACCTTTCATATGTAACTAATATTTAATCACATTATTCCCATTTACTTCCATAAAACTTAAAAATTACAATATTATCGGTCGTGTTGTTTCGGATTTGTTTACCAACACAGGCCGTTCATCAGTCGCTCGACCGATCCGCATATTGTATGAGGGCTCATACAATATGCGGATCGGTCGAGCAACTGATCCGAGTTTGTTTCCGAGTAGACGCTGTCACCGAGCGATAGTGTTGTTACTGGTTTGTTAGTGAATAGTTATCGATAAATTTGGCAAAGGAGTCTATATTCATACAGAGACATTTTTGAGAATAAGTTTTCTGATTTATTTAAAATATTATAATGTAAGCTGTATATTAATGTACATAGTTGTATAAATTAAAAATATTACAAAACTTACGAGTTAACACGTTTTATTAAAATTACTTACTACTTACGTGTGAACTTAAACCATTTTTTTTTAAAGTGAAACTTTTTCTTCGTCTCACACTTTTTGTCTGTGTGTTGCATGTCCCGTGACGGTCGGCCGCGAATTAGGGATAAAGTGAAAGGCGCTCGCTGGTGCATGTTGTTGTTTATGGATTTAATTCAATTTTGAGTGCTTGAATTTATTATTTAACTTATTTCATATGAACATTAAATTAAGTCTTTTTATTAAATTCCGAAAATTTTTAGTTAAATGTCTATAATGTGAAAAGAAGTTTCACTTTTATCGTGGTTTCATAAAATCCTTTTTTAATTTATTTAAGTATTGCAGGTTTCCTAAAGATCCAAATTTAAGGGATACATGGAAGATATTTTGTAAAAATAGACTAACCTGGATTCCCACAAGAAATAGTGTTATTTACTCAAATCATTTCAAGACCTCTGACTTTCATGTGTTTTACGAACAATAGGAGGAAATTAGTCGAGGGCACCAAACCAACTCTAACGCTACACTGTATTTGTCCCGGAAGTTTTTTATATCACGGAAAAGGTAAAACAGCGTACAGTCTACCTGATGTACTACACATTAGTCATAGTGGCGAAATGAAGCTTAGATTTCTCAACTTAAAAAATTAACAGTTTTAAACCTAATTTTCCAGAGTCCTCAAAAATGATTCACTCTACCAAATGACAGACTATCATCTATGATGCCATTAGTGCCATTCTCACTATTCCTGATTCGTTGACATCTCCGTGTACTTCGTCAATCAAGTCAAAAAGCAGACCCACAAAAATGTATTCATATTTATACAAAACTAATCCACTTTAAAAACCCAGTGATAGATACAATTCTATCTAGTTTTTGAAATGACGTAAACCTTAATTTTATTTGTTAAATGATAATTATTGTAGTACATAATAAATAAAGTCAATCTTTATTAATATAATATCTATCTTTGTATCACTTTTTAAACGTAATATTCCGAACCGAGTTCTTGAATTTATCGATAATGCGTATCGACAGTAGTTGCAACCACGGCTGTAAGCAACTTGTCAGTGTAGTTGCGTCATCTCATTGTACTGTAACGACACATAATGTATCTATGTGTGTGTGAAATTGTTAGTGTATGTTTTAATTTTTATGTGTGAGTTTCGTATTAACAGACGTTTATTTTTGTGTGAGAATTTGAGAAAGTGTGGGTAGAGCAGATTTCCCCCCGCAAAAAATGACAGACAGTTTTGTATCGGGAAAAATCGCTATGGCGTCTCCCCTCCGGTTCGCCGGTGGTCCGTGTTGCTCTATGCTCCAAGTACATAACTATAATCCCATTGAATGACTATTCCATTCAAAAAAACGTAAGAACATTTGAATTTCGTCGGCTATCTTATCGCACCCCAATCACCTATTGTGGGGTTGAGGCCTCTTTAATTTTCCGCCATGGAAATAATATTCAGCGCAAGTACCACACTCAACTCGCTTGGTACCAGACAATCTCTCCCCTTCATAATTACGAAGTATTGATTAATGTTACCGGTTAGCACTGGTCTGTAGGTAGGGGTGTCAAACGTGTGGGTCGCAATGGGGGAGCAATGGATCTAGATATAGGCATCAAAATAGTGCACAAGTCACCAATCGATAGCATTTAACTTGCGCATTCATAACCCTTGTATTACTATCTACCGCTTTTCCTGCCGCCGTATGCAAAGCTTGGGGAAACTTGAACGTGGTTCGAATGAGCAACTTCAAAAAACTTTTTAACAAAAAATTAAACTGCCGAAAAAACTGAAAAGCAAAAAATAATAAACCTTAAAATTATGAGTCGGCGCTTTGAGTGATCTTTGTTCATTGATTTTTCCGTTTATTGCCCGTGGTTCGACCGCGTAGTTCTACTAGTAGGACCACGGGTATTTCTCTTTTCGGTGGTTCTACCAATCGGACCATTTTTATAAAATTATCATATTTTATTGTCAGTAGATCTACTGGTCGAGTAGAACTAAGATAAATGTTTTTGCCCATGGTACTACTTGTAGTTAAAAATGATTGAAAAAGGTTTTTTTAAATTTAAAAATGGTTTTATTGGTTTCACATAATGCGATTCATCCACTGAAGATGCGTCCCGCCGCGGTGCGCGGAGCGACGTATAACGCACGGGGCTCCTACCCGCGCATTTTCGCGTCAGCAGTGTGTTGTGCTAGGCGTGATAACATACATAAATTGAGATACTTGCATACAATGGTAAAATCTGCCATCCCGCGCTACGCGACGGGACGCGGTGCAGTGGGTGAAGCGCCTAACACTAACTGTGAAACGAATTGACTAACTATGTAAATTAACTGACTTAAAACTAAACAAATAGACTAACTATGTAAATTAGGTGGGATCCCTTCTTTTTACATAATGTTATTTTTCCTAATACATATATTTTTTTGGCATACGTATTTTGGTATAATTTGTTTTGCCATAATAATACTTTGTCTTATACTTTTTTGGCATACAGTTTAAGTTGGCATAATGATCGTGAAGGCTAATTTATTTTTTAAATTCGCATCATTTTACTAGGTGTAATGACTATTAGCATAATAGTATTAAGGCATACTTTTTAAAATTTAATTTTAAACCTTAAATTAAAATTAATGTCTCAAATATTCGATATGTTGTGCTACAAAAGTTAGTGACAGAGACGAATCGCAGCAAAACCGACTCCACGAAGTCTTGTCTGCCCTACCCCTAGAGTGTAGGTAAACTAAGCCCGCGTCAGCAGTACCTACTGAAGGGGTCTGCTAGGACCGATGCCTGCCAGGGTAGCGAGATTGTTCAAACGAGATACCGTGGCCCTGGCATATAGGTAACTGAAGGAACACGGGTGGGTTTTATTCAGTAAAAGTCTGACACGCCCTCCCGCTCCGCCCAAAGCGGGAGAAGTCATATGATTTCCCATCCAAAAAAAAAGCCCGCGTAGGCGCGGAAGGGTGAGGCGGCTTGCTAGCTGAGGAGCAGGTGGTTTTAACGCCCGCCACCGCGGCTGAGGCCAGCGAGCCTATTAATCTATACATTAACAAATCTCACGACCCTCGCAGATCTACAGGAACCAGATGATTAATTTCGGGTGAAACATCAAGCAAGAACAATAACGTGCCTTATTGTTATTGCACTTACCTGTACATTTTTGTTTCTTATAATTAGAACACCGCTACACTGCAGATCCATTTTTATAATGTCGCATTTTATAATATTGGTAATCGCGATATAATATTACTGTACCCACCACCTTTCCTATGAATAAAACAAATATCTCTGTCTAAATCTACTTCCTTTGTGAAACAACAACTATATACTTTTACAACTATATACTTTGTGAAACAACAACTATATATTTATTTACTTTTAATTGTTAACTATTTCTTGTCCTATAGAAGTAATTTTTGTTTTTTTATACATTTAACCGTTAAATATTTTGTGTTCTATAGAATAACTTGGTGTTCATGTTTAGTTTTAACTGCTCATTACTGTCTTGTGTCTTATAAAAATACCTATTCCTATTGTTATATTTTTATTGTTTACTATCTCGTGCTCTATGAAATACCTTTCTGTTCTCGTTTATTTCTAATTGGTAGTAACTGTCTTGCGTTCTATAGGAATACCTACCCATCTTATTTACTTTTAATTTTTAACTTTTATGTGTTTTATTTTAATATTTTTTGCTTATTTTTAATTTTGTACTATTTTGCCTCTTATGGAAATTTAATTTGTGAAATGTTTCATATTCAAATTATGTCACTTACACACACCATCACACACACTCTAAACACACTAAACAACGCGTACCTACATACACTCAGACATTTATTATCGTACAGACGACGTTTCCTTCAGTGTCAGAATATCCTAAAACTTCCAGAAGGTGTTTTCGTTAATCTTGGCAAATGGCTCACACTAGCGAGTTGGTCACTGACAGACCCTTTAAATAAACTTTCGTACTCAGAACTAAAATACTACGTTAATGGCATTACTTAACATAGTGCAAGATTTAGACGAATATCTACAAGTAAACTGTCACACCGTTGAAACTATTGAACATTGCCAAACATTAATGAAAAATACCGAGTCCAACTTTAAAATTCTTTCACTCAATATCAGAAGCTTCCAACACAATTTTGAAAACTTTGCGGTAATGCTACAGCGAACCACTATCTGTTTTGATGTTATTATTTTAACGGAATGCTGGCTGTCTGACGGCAGTATTATAGATCCTCTACCAGGATATAGTTCATATCGCACAACGGTTCAGCAAAATAAAAACGGAGGTGTTATTTGCTTTGTGAAAACGGAATACAAAACTGTAGCAATCGAACCTTTAATATCAGACGCAGATCGACTTCTCATAACCATCGATGATAAAATTGCAATACTAGGCATTTATAGATCTCCTTCGTTTAGTACTATCGAACCATTTTTAAACTCACTGGATACCTTACTAAGCTCACACGTTAATAAACAATCATTGATTGTCACTGGTGACATTAATATTGATATTTGCAATCCTGCCAATAGTCAGTCATCAGAGTACCTAACTTTTATGTCCTGCCATGGGCTACTTCCTGCCATAACCAGCCCAACCAGGGACAAAGCGTGCCTAGACCACATATTTATAAACACTCAGAACAAATGCTTTGGGGTCATATGCAAGTCTTCAATCACTGATCATGATATAGTTATTGCTAATATTTCCTTACGCAAACCTTCAACCAGTGCAGCAAAAAGATCGATAAGTAAATTAGACACCGAAGCTGTTATTGCTGACCTAAACTGTGTTGACTGGTCTGTCATCACAAATGACACGAATGTAAATACCGCAACCACTGAATTTACGAACATTGTTACCTCTATTGCGGTTAAACACACGCGAAATGTAAAAATTGGTAGGAAACTGGCATGCATCAAACCTTGGATCACCCCGGGACTAATAAGATGCATGATTCATCGCGATAAATTGCATAGTGATTGTAAGTCTAACCCTGATGATCCCGTTCGAAATAAAATATATACTCGATACAGAAACTTTTTTTCCAAACTTCTTTCAAGAATTAGAACTGACTACAATAACCAACAGATTATTGATAGCAAAAACAATCCAAAACATCTCTGGAAAGCAATAAAATCAATAGGTCACATATCTCCTAAAAATAATGAAACCTCTCAATTACTGATCCCCAATAGAGAAAAAGAAACCCTCAACTCCTGTAATTCACACTTTACCTCAGTAGGAACCCGTCTGGCAGACAAAATACTAGAAAAACTAAATCTAACTCATGAATCTTTAATAAATACATACACCTCATACGCATCAAACCCACATTCTCTTCTCCTTGAACCGACAGATGCTTACGAGATTACCAAAATTATATCCGAACTCAAAGACGATAGTGCTCCAGGTCCTGACAAAATTTCGATTTCACTTATCAAAAGAACTTTAAAATCCTTACTTATACCAATGATGCATATCTTCAACTTGAGCCTTGAGACCGGTACCTTCCCAGATTGTTGGAAAATAACTGCGGTTTCCCCAATCCACAAAAGCGGCCCAAACATTCACCAGACAACTACAGACCTATAGCATTACTAAGCTCTGTCTCTAAAATATTAGAGAGGATAGTTAACTCCCGTCTTATTTCTTTCATTGAGAAAAATCATCTTATCTCTAATAACCAATTTGGCTTTCGGAGGAATAGGTCAACTGAAGACGCAGCCACTCTTCTTGTTGACTGTGTTTCGTCTCATATTGATAAAAATGAAAAATGCCTTGCTATCTTCCTTGATCTTGCAAAGGCATTCGACACGGTTTCAACAGGCCTACTCCTCAAGAAACTAGAATGTGCAGGAATACGAGGAATTTGCCTTGAATGGTTCAAAAGCTACTTGACAAACCGAAAGCAGTACATAAAAGTAAACTCTTATTCTAGTGATAAACTTCCCATAGACTTTGGAGTTCCACAGGGCAGTGTACTTGGTCCCACGCTTTTCATTGTCTACATTAACGACATACTTAAACTCTCTGTAAATAATGCTGAAATAATAACCTATGCAGATGACACAGCCGTAGTATTTCACGGAAAATCGTGGAAACATGTACACCGGCTAGCAGAAGAGGGATTGGCACAAATTGCGCATAACCTAGACAGAAACCTCCTGACGCTCAATGGCAGCAAAACCAAATATATTGTTTTTTCCAAAACCAATGCTTCTAACCCACCGATACACTTAAAACTTCAACTACATCAATGCTCTTCTATAATTTCTACAGTCTCTTGCGACTGTCCTCCTCTTGAATGTACCTCTTCTATTAGATACCTCGGAATTCTTATCGACAATCACCTCATATTTAAGCATCATATATCAAAAATTTCTGGCAGAATTAGGAAACTCATTCACACTATGCGTAAGCTACGAGACTGTCTACCGATAGACACACTACAACAAATGTACCTAGCGCTTTGCCAATCAATAATCCAATATTGCATCAGCGTGTGGGGTAGTGCTGGAAAGACCTACTTGATTGAAGCTGAAAGAGCACAGAGAGCGCTTCTTAAAGTAACTTTTAAGAAGCCCTACCGGTTCTCCACGGATTTACTCTATCATGAAACTAGAGTTCTTAGAGTCCGCCAGCTTTTCATTCTTTCTGCCTGCATTAAAACGCAAAAAAATATTAAGAGCAGGCCTGACTATAAATCAATCATAAATAAAAGAAATTACAGAATCCCAACACCTGACGTCACCTCATTACTAGCTAGACGCTCCCCGAACTACTCTCTCATTAATACATACAATAAAGTTTGTAAACTGTGCGATATTAAAAATACTACCGCATTCGAATGTAAGAAAATTGTAAAGAAAATGTTGCATAATACTGGTTATGACGATTCGGAACAATTAATATAACGACCCCGACCTGACACTGAATCAAAACTACACACATACACGCCACACATACACACCACACACAAGCCACACATATACACCACACACACACACACCACACAAACTTTTACACATACACTCATACCATTACTGAAATCACCTTTCTAGTCTCCACTCTGATAATCGTATCCTGAGCCCCAAAATACAGACCAACTGTCTAGTTTGGGGTTCACTGGAAAATAATATACTGTAATTAGCTGTAGGTAATATTTAAGCCACTCATGTCGTCTAAACTTAATGTTAACCTATGTTTGCTAACTGTATTACCTGGACAATAAATATTTTTTCTATTTTTTTCTATTCTATTCTATACTCTACAAGAATCAAGGTAGCCAAAGAATATAAACAATAATTTATGATGCTCTTTCAATATAAATCTAGGCAGAAAATATTAAATGTCAATGCCATTATGATACAAAAAAAAAAACTAACATACTTTCCGAATGAAGTACCTACATATACAAAGAAGTTAAATACTGATTTTAGTTTTAGTAGAACCACGGGTAAACAAATGTGCCCGTAGTAGTGATGGGCAGTGGATAAATACTCGGAGGATAAATACTCGAGTTTTTATCCGAAACAGATAAATACTCGTTTTTACTCATTTTTATTGGATAAATACTCAAAATGATGGATAAAATTAAATATCTTTTTTGCGCATCGGATGATTATTTTAAAATGTTAATAACTTTTATTGTTATTTAGGCTTTTCAAAGTACTACGTCATTACATTATTTAGTTCTAATGTCAATTGCCAGAGCTGTAATTGTATCAGAAGTCCAAATTTCTCTAATAGAGCATGCTCTTTAGATACAAATTTAGAATCTTTCTTTGTTGAGAGTGTACTTTAATAGCCACATAATAGATTATCTCTGTAAAGAGCTTCTAAAAGTCAAGAAAAATGCAGCGAAGACAAGTTTGTTGTTGTTTGCCAGTGCTATAAACATGCAAAGGGCTTTTCAATTAGTTAAAAGTGTTGAGCCTATAAACTGCGCAGCACACACTAGTAATTTACTGGCTCATGGTGCACTGAAATGCGGTAGTTTCAAAAATGTATGCAGATATGATCAAATCTTTAATAAAAAACAATTGGTTGTCTGTAAAGTCGGTATACGGACGATAATTTTACGTGATAATGTTTAACTTTCTTTTTCTCGGATGTATTGGCCGATGGAGTGGAAGAGAGATAGATTTCACAAGTCGAACGCTAAGGCCGATCGTGCCTTTCTATCGCTTGTTTCGCGCTCTCGCTTACACGCTCGGTTCAGGCGAAACGTGACAATGAGTCATGCTTTTCCGTGCATGCAGCCAGCGTTCATCGATTTATAAGACAGTCAAAAAATCATAAGAACTAAACCCAAAAACCACACGATCGAAGCTACAACAAATCGTAAAACAAAAGGTAACGGGAGAAAAGTTAAACCTGCCATGCTACACAAAATAGGGCAGCTATCTACGATCACTAAGGAGTATGAAAAATAGAAAAGCCGGTCTCTCAGCGGACGCATAAGAAAAATATATCGTCAAGTCAAATGCTATAAGCAGCTTTGCTTGACGATAACTTTTGGGATTAGATACCTATATCAATGCATATCTGTTTTTGACCCATAACAGAACCTGTCTTTCAACAAGAGTCCAACAAATGCAATGCGCTTCTAATGTTTATAATATTAAAGTATATGAAATCAACACAAAATGGGTTATATTTACAGACAGATACTGATAATGAGTAATTGGATTTGAGAAAATCTAAAAGTAGGTTTCAGTAAATTTTACCACTGTGTAGATCGCCTGGAAGATACGGTGCAGCATAGAGTGGAGGTTTGCCCTGCTTGGGCGGAGCAACGCCGTATCCTCGTAGAAGCGATTGGCAGCGGCGATCTCTCGCATCCGGCCCTGGTGCAGGCCATGGTATAGAGCGAGAGGGCATAAAAAGCTGTGACCTCCTTCTGCGAAGAAGTAAGCCTCGCGAAGGAGGAGGTGGAGCGCGTTAGGGAGAGTCAGTCTGTGCGCCTTCATGTCCCTAGCCACCGTAGGAGGAGACGCGCCGGGCGTCGGGAGTTCATTGTGGACTCTTGGCCACGGTGGCCACGGGCTCGCGGGCGGCGAGCCACCCATTTCTCGCTACGGTAAAGAACAGGCCCGTGTCGACGCACACTGGTCCCAAATTAAAAAAAAGTGGACATTGATAGTAGACCGCTGATATTTTTTTTTATTGTTGATATAATGATAACAGATAAGGCAAAAAAATATTATTGTCCTACTTCAAATACTTTTCTCTATAAAAAATATTTCTTTTTTTTTGTATGGGAGTGATTACATTTTACTCAATTTCTCAAAAACCTTAAGCGATGTCGAGATGGCATTCACATATGTTAGAAAACTAATAATTCTTAGTATTTGGCTCGAAGAAACTTATTGCTTATCTCTGCGTACTTTCGAGATAATAGTGACAGAAAATAACAATTTTTTTTAATGTTAATTGTTCGCTTTTTTTTAATCATAGCCTTACTCATATCGCAATAGGTCCGCTGGCCAGCAAAATGGAGCTTCGACGCGAGTTTGCCGGGATAACAAGATGGCCGCCTCTCATGACGTAACGTAATACGGTCACGAATCGCGCGCGTACACCTCACTCAGTGTACAACTAAATGTGGTTGCGATAAGACGTGTCCTTATTTTTTCTGTGCGCTTGAAGAAATGCTTGTTGTTTGTTTGTTTTGTTATTGTTGTATTTTGAATCTTTGGATTTTAAAATCAAATAATTTTTGTTTGTCTTTCTTTCGTCGAATTTGTTTTCGTATTTTTTTTTATTAAAATCAAAGTCACTTTGTCTTTGATATCTTTGATTCTAATTTGTTTTCAATTTTCCTTAAAATTATAATATGTCCGCATTTGTCACCAACTTAGACTTATACGTTGTTTTTAAATCAGGAGGTGGTTTTAAAAATGTCGAATTTTTATTTAATGCCCTTATTGAACGTATTAGTGTTGAATTGTCTTCCGAAGATTTGAGTAATATTAAATTATTTTGTCGTAATTTTTCAAGTAATATCTCAAAAAGATTGTCTGCTTCCAGTAGAGCTCAAAAGACCTTTCTTAACAAAAATTCAGACTGGTTACAATCCCAAATAGTTTGGCCAAAATGTCAAAATATCGATTTAAGCACCATTTTTAAAGTTGCCGAGGAAGTAATTCCAAATTTCGAAACGCAAGTGGATACTCATCAATTAAGTTATGGTACAAGTAAAAAACCATTTGTTGATATATCTGATAAACAGAAGAAAAGGCGTTCTCTAACACTTCTAGATCACACAGAGGAGGAATTAGTTTATGCTTTATGTGCCAAATTAAAAGAGTCTAAAAAAACAAAATTAGCAGCTATATTAAACGAACTCAGCCAAAACAAGGAAAAATGTGAGATGATACATGATGTACTATTCGCTAAAAAGACTGACAAACCGTGTTTACCAGATGATAAAACGTTAGCGCTTTACACCTCAACAAATTTGTCAAAATGGCAATATCGAAATTTAAGAACTATTCTTGCTTCAGAGAAAATGTATGGTCTTCCATCCTATCAAAAGCTCCTGGAAGCTAAAAAAAATTGTTATCCTCCAGAGTCAGACATAACTGTAACTGAATCTGATGCTAAGATAAGACTTCAATCGCTTCTAGATTTGACAACTAATAGGATATTAAAAACAATTCAGCACAACTCTGCCGACAAAAAATCGCTAAAACTAATAAGCAAATGGGGTTTTGACGGGTCATCTTCTCAAAGTAATTATAAACAAAAGTCACACTCCGACACTAAAATTGACGATTCTTCAGTTTTCATGATTAGTTTGGTTCCGCTTCGTTTGGAAGAAGAGAGTGGTACTATCTTGTGGCAAAATCCTGCTCCCTCTTCAACAAACTATTGTCGTCCAATTGGCTTTATATTTGCAAAAGAAACAAATGAATTGATAAAGAAGGAAAGTGCATCCTTAGAGAAAGAAATTCGTAATCTTGTTCCCACAATTGTAGATAATTTTGATATTAAACATGATTTGTACATGACTATGATTGATGGGAAAATTTCTACTGTGATTTCCAATACTTCTTCTGCAGCTGTTTGTAATATTTGCAATACCCCACCTAGCAAAATGAATGACTTGGACTTTGTATCCAAAAGACTCATCAGAGAAGATATGTATAAATATGGTCTGTCTTCGCTTCATATGTGGATAAGATGTATGGAATGTATTTTACACATTTCGTACAACTTAGACTTCAAAAAGTGGGCTGCACGAAAAGAAGATAAATTGTTAAAAGAAATTAAAAAGAATTTGACACAAGAAAAATTCCGGGAAAGAACTGGTTTGTTAATTGACATAGTAAAACAGGGATTTGGTACAACCAATGACGGTAACACGGCAAGAAGGTTTTTTGAAAATTATGAAGTATCTGCTGAAATAACGGGTATCCACCCTGATTTAATCAAGAGATTTGCAGTCATTTTACAAACAATTTCATCTGGTCAACTTATTAATACCAACTTGTTTAGGGAATATTGTAAAGAAACAGCAATGCTATATGTAAACTTATATCCATGGTATTACATGCCTTCAAGTGTCCATAAATTGTTGATACACGGTGCTGATATTTGTGAAAATTTCTCCTTTATTCCGATAGGCATGCTTTCCGAAGAAGCTTCCGAAGCGAGGAATAAAGATTTCCGGAATGTTAGAATGGCACATACAAGAAAAATCGGTAGAGTTCAGACTAATTTAGACATTATCCACAGCTTTCTAATTAGCTCAGATCCTTACATCAGCCATATCAAACCAAAGTTTGCTCGCTTACATAAACAGTTGTTTCCAGAGGCTAGTGCTTTGATCTTGAACAATGAATTGCTTTCGTTGGAAAACGAGGAAATAGAGATTTCTCAAGAGAATATAGACCCAAATATTAATCTTTCACCATAATATTTTTTCAGAATCGTTTGTGAACATATTCAACTTTATGTTTGCAGCTTAATATGTCTTCATTTTGATTGTTTTTTAGAACTGATGAAAGTACTCCTTCAGAAAGGTCATAGCTTTTCAGTCATTAGTGAGCCCCCATAACCTCTTTTACAGAGAAGTCTCTTTTTACTTATTTGACATTACGCATACATTATAATTATGTGCTAAAGTAAGGCTATGATTAAAAAAAAGCAAAAAATTAACATTAAAAAAAAATGTTATTTTCTGTCACTATTATCTCGAAAGTACGCAGAGATAAGCAATAAGTTTCTTCGAGCCAAATACTCAGAATTATTAGTTTTCTAACATATGTGATTGCCATCTCGACATCGCTTAAAGTTTTTGAGAAATTGAGTAAAATGTAATCGCTCCCATACAAAAAAAAAAAGAAATATTTTTTTTACAGAAAAGTGTTTGAAGTAGGACAATAATATTTTTTTGCCTTATCTGTTATCATTGTATCAACAATAAAAAAAAATATCAGCGGTCTACTATCAATGTCCACTTTTTTTTAATTTGGGACCAGTGTGCGACGGCGCATTGTTCCACGCGCGCCTCAACGAGATGTAATTACATATTGAAGGGGTCCGCGAGGACCGATGCCTGCCAGGGTTGCGGATCTGTTTAAAAGAGGTACCCTGGCACAGGCAACTAAAGGAACACAGGTGGGTTATAGTCAGTAAAAGTCTGACATGCCTTTCATATTGGCGATAGCAGTGGTGGCCCGGTGGTATCAGCCCCGACTTACAACTTGTAGGTCGTGGGTTCGCACTCAGGCAGGCGCTTTACTTGTGGTAAATAATTACATCACCACTGGTCTCAAAACTGCACATTGCTCGCTGAATCCATACCCTACAATGTCGACAACCTCGCGAACCAAGTCAAGTTATTTGACTTGTTTATCTTTCTCGACTTTCACGAGGTAGTTCTTTTTATTTTTACAATGATTTAAGCATTACTTAAATAGTTTCTGCCTACCCCCATGGGAGAAAGGCATGAGTTCATGTAGGTATGTATGTGAAAAACCAATGTACAACTGTATAATTTTATCTAACTTTGACAGTGATTGACTAAGTGTATTCATAATTGAATGAAATTATTGTCAATATCGGCGTTTTGTAATTGTTAAAATGATTAATAAGGTACGATACCAATCTGCATTGTCTATTTTTCATTAATTTTAATCCTTTTGTTAGTAAAATGACAAAACTTACGTTACGAAAACATAAAATAGTATTTATCCGCTGTTTTGGATAAATACTCAGTTAAAACGGATATTTATCGAGTATTTATCCATTTTGAGTATTTATCCGGATAAATCCCAACACTAGCCCGTAGTACTATTGACAGAACTTGATTTACCCATGGTCCGTTTGGTAGAACCACCGAAAAGAAAAATACCCTTGGTCCTACTAGTAGAACTACGTGGTCGAACCACGGGCAAAGTCAAAGTCAAAGCATTTATTTCAAATAGGCCCAAAAAGGCACTTTTGAATGCCAATTATATGAAAATAGAATTGATTCTAGTTGCCCCTTCCAAAAGGTAGATTCGTATGGAGAAGAATGGGCAAGAAACTCCACCGTTACTCTTTTAAAATGTTTTCAATATTTTTATACAATTATATGTGAAGACAATTGCACCTAAAATGAAATTACCATACCTACCACAACAGGTAAAAAATTTAAAAAGAAGCAAAGAGAGATAAATTAATTATATGATAGATACATGGCAATAAACGATTCCTGTGATTAGCGCATTCAATCAAACAAACAAACTCTTCAGCTTTATAATATTAGTAAAGATATGGATGAAACTTCCTTACTGCTTTGTGTTATAGGATTATTACTATTGTCAGCCATTTGTGTCCCTCTGCAGAGCGAAAGCCTCGTTTCCCTCTTCCACTATATTATCCCTATCCACTGCTGTATCTGTCACACTTGGAGAAGTCTAACGGTTACTTAGACGGCATGTTTGCATGCTAATTAGTTTAGTATTTAATTAGGATAACTTTAATTAACTTTTCTGAGTGCAGCTGTGTGGCCAGACTTAAAGTATCACCTATTCCGGACCCTATTAGGTGAACGCTAGTTGGTTGTAATCATATCTCTGTGGTTTACAACACCTCACCGTAAGCCCCATCAAACCTTGTAGTAACATAATTGAAACAAATAAATTTAATAAGACTATTTTATTTTAACTGAAACATAACAATCACTAAAATACAAATAACTTCAAGGCCATGTTGGAGGTGATTTTTCCTTGCCCTGGGTTCCATAGAGTTGAGACTTGTCCCTGTAACTAATCATCCTCAATGTTTCTTCGTCATCCACATATTTACCTAAGAGGAAGCCCGCAATTGGAACGGCAAACCAGGCATAACGCAGAGTGATGCCAAAGATAGCCATATTAGTTTTGGGCGTTCTGTTGTAATTTCCAGGTCTTTGTGTTGCTCCAGTCAAGATAAATGAATGCAGAAGTTAAAACTGGGAAAGCTATGCTCACCAGGTTACGGCGCATGAATCCTATTACTGCCATATACCTGAGGACAATAATAATCAAATAAGTTCATCTGCCAAACAATAGGAAGAGAAAATAATTTATATAATGAGTTCACATTTTGTAGAAATGGTAAAGGAGCAATCATCAAACAAGACTATATCAAATATTAAAAGATTCTAAAAATATTTTTAGCATAGTATCAAACATGGCCTCATTATTTTTTGTTTAGTAGCACAATTTTTTAATAACCCTACTAGACCGCAATACGTAAAGACTAAGTTACATAATAACTTATCACAGGTGGGTTTTTTTTATGTTTATTTAAATAACGGAGCTTTTCAATATTATTGAAAAATATCATAATATCTTAAAATAGTGCACACCTATAATTTATCATGGAATTTGAAAGACTGAATAAAATAACAAATAAATTCAAGCACCAAATTGAAAACAAAGCTACAAAGAAACTGTTCCGTATAATCTGGCGGAGTAGATTGTCAAACGCAGAACGATTTACTTAGGTTCAGTTTTAAAACCAATTCTTGAGAATAACACAATAAATAGGAAAATCTAACTTAATTCCAACTGGCGATTCTGGAATCTTTTCATTTGACGTCAAGCTGATCTACAGAACATATTTACTCTAAGAGAGCTGGCCACAGACGACATACGGTATAGCCAGTACCTACCGTATTTTATATTACATTAAAAAATATATTTTGAACTCGATTAATATAACTTTTATATTGTAACAGAACGAAACCAAAAACATAATTCAAATCATTCGCGCGTGAGTCGTTTGTTATGACTACGGGGCCCCTGTTTATTATTTTACTCTTTGACGGGGCCACTGAAGAGGATGAGTGTAAGAACGTGTTATGTATGTTGCCCACCTGAGCAATATTGGGTTTATGGTTTTATTAGTTTTATCCCAACTTTTCAATATATTTAAATGTCTTTGTGTACAAACTTCTGTGACGAGTACGCACGGCCAAACATCAAGCTATACATTTCCAGAATAAGGTCTCATTGTACGAAAAACCTATACAATGTGAGGTCAGCTAAAACTAGAAATGTATAGCTGGACCTGTGGCAGTGCGTACAATATAATATGAAACAAAAAAAAAACACCTTCAACTCTTCGAAGACTGGAGGAAAAGATATTGTACAGACGCCAGCACATCAAGCTACCCAAAACTGTCAAATTTTCCCAATCAATCTTGAACCTAATGATATAGCGATAAAGTTGAAAACCTATTAAAGAAATCTGACAGATTGTAGTAGCTTTATGTGCTGGCCTCTGTACATCATCTGCCCTTTTCCCAAATAATTTGAGGTTGGCGTCAAATCTAACTGGATGCAGCTGAATACCAGTATTTTACATGAAACCAAAATCATTTTACTACAGGGTTTTTCTTTGACTTAGCAAAAGCATTTGACCTAGTGTCTCATGATGTATTATTGCAGAAGTTACAAAAAATCGGGATTAGAGGAGCTGGAGTTCAATGGATGTCATTGCACCAGAACACAAGACAAGGGTAACCATTATTAAAATAGACAGCAAAAACAACAGCTGTCCCTTACACACTGTATAACAAAATTGGCGTGCCAAAAGAAAGTGTTCTGGGGCCAATCTTGTTTCTACGTAATCAAAATTATATTACTGATAAAACAAATAATGAATATGTACTATTTGCCGATGCTATTTCCACTATCCTTACTTACATTCAATAGCAAAAGTAACACGGTTAGTGATAATGAGACTGACATAAACAACACAATCAAATAACTATTATTTTAATAAACATAAAAAAAAACTCTATAAATCTAATCTAATCCGTCTTTATGTAGCTTTAATCAAATAATCATCAGTACATTAAAAACGAAATATACCTTGAATAGAATTGAAGGATCAAAAACAATTTTTCAGACTTATCTATCAAAGACCAATATGGTAATTGGAAAATACGCCAAGTTTATAGTATCTCTAAAATAACAAATAATTTAGTAAATGCACTGATACTGCTTAGAAACATGACTAACATTCAAACGACCATAATATTATATAACGCATTTATGACGAGTCGTTGTTGTGATATGGTTTGATAATAAGGGGTAGGTAACCGCACCGATCTTCTAATAGTACACGCATTGCAGAAAATAAGAGCATTTTACGAACTCCAACAAGACGAATCATGTAGAACTCTATTTAAAAATTTGATTTATTACCGCTAAGTTCTTTTTTATTATTAGGTATTAATTGATCACAAAGAATCTATGATCATATCGAGATTATTTGTTTTTTTTGTCTATAGTGTTACTGAATGTCAAATATAACATAACCATATTTTTTAAAATATTTATTAAAAAAAAACATTAAAAAAAAATAAAATATACGCGTCGAATTGAGAACCTCCTCCGTTTTTTTTTCGTCGGTTGTTAAATATGTTTTTTCATTCAATAATGTGTAAGAGCTCAATCCAAACTCAGAAATAAAACAAAGATTGTCAAGATATTCTTCGATTTAATTATCACTTCAAAATATCAACGGTCTGTTCGACGGTTCGAATCCAAGTGCCGTGCAAGGCTCAAACTGACATAATCTAAACGTTATGACCAACGTCAACCCTCAAAAACGCTAAACACACAAAGTCAAATAGTCTATTACTAAATATTACTAAATTAGTGACGGGTATCTGTCAATGTTACCAGACGAAAAATACTAGACTGTTTATCGTGTCTATGACAGCTGACAGATACGCGTCACAGTTACAATAACAATTGGATAACCTAAATCGTGAAATAATATTAGTCTTACAAATGTATTTCTATTTAAATGAAGTACGGTCGAATTTCGACCAATGGGCGATCATTAGTTTTCAAAAACCCACAAATCAATGAAATAATCTGTATTTGTGAAGCATATTGCTTATCTGTTTTTGTACCACTTTTACGAAAATTAAGCGGTAATTTTTAAAAGTTTTGAAGGTATGTTTGGCACAATTAAAGTGTAGGTATATGGAAAAGGAGTGCAGAAAACTAATACTTAATTTGAAAGAGAGATAGGTAGATAGAACGGGCTGGTGTCCGCAACTCAACGACTGATCGCGTATTTTGCGTTATTTTTTTAATTTGAATAATATTTAAGCATACAGCTTGGCAAAAAAGTCTAGAAACGGAACTAATTTTTTTTGTCTGCTGGCAACATTCTCAAAATAATGACGTTTATAGTAAACAAAGTTTACGACTTCGTAGAATTTTTATTTCAACCATATAACGGTGATTATATTAGGTAAAAAGTGAAAAATAATGAATAAAACCATTCGCAGTACTGGGAGGGAGATTATTTATAATGTGTACAGGCGATGTCTGGCGGGACAGGAGGCCCAAACTATTTTTTCCGATCTTGACAATGTTTACCAAAGAACCGCTGTTATGGCAGGTATGTAAGAGTTTGTTTTGTTGTTTTTAGTTGAATCAAGTGTTAATTGATGAACCCAAACCTGTTTTGAATTGCTTGCATACCGAATAAGTGGAAATTTGGAACAATTAACATCGAGCACATAGGTTATGTTTACATTTTGTTTGCATTACTCTGGTATAGCGCGCCTAGATTAATATTGATCCTTGAGTGACTTGTACTCGCTATAAGTAAATATAAATTCGATTTCTACTTAACTTTTTTGAGTGTGATTACAAGGTAATAATGTATTTGTTGTAGCATTTGCATTAGAAATGTACAGACGCCAACACATCAAGCTACTACAATCTGTCAGATTTCTTTGATAGATTTTTGACTTTATTTCTAGAGCATTAGGTTCAAGGTTCATTGGGAAAAATTGACAGTTTCGTGTAGCTTGACCTGGTGGCGTCTGTACCAGAAATTAAGGTGCCATAGACTAAATAACAAAATAAGTTATTACCTCGTTTATATCACATAGGTCACAGAAGATAATGCAATTTTTTTGTACATGTATGTATTTTATTCAGTTCAGGTAAATCTGTTAGCACTATAAGAAGAGTCGTGTTGGAAGAAGACAGAAACAAAGGTGTATTTTCTACACCCGGAAAAATGTACATGGCATACTGTGGTAAGACTTCTACCTTACCACTGTGACCTAAATCCAATCGAGCTAATCTGGGGGATAGCAAAACACAAAATTGCAGCCCAAAATGTAGGATCGATCGACATAAAGGTATGACTTATTAAAAGTGTGTGATAATACGTTTTACTTTTAATATTGATAGAGGTATAATTAAATATTTCATCTTTTTAGGAAACAGCTGAACGTGCATTCCAAGCTATTACCGAAGAGGATTGGAAGAATTCCTGCCAACATGTGATAAAAATAGAAAAGGAGTACTGTGAGCGGGAACTGACTCTGTATGAGGAAATAGAGCGATTAGTCATAAATCTTGAAGATGATAGCAGCAGTACCTCTAAATCTAAGTACGACTCAGATGAGTGTGCGGCCAGCTCTAGCCAGTAAGTACATGGATGTGATGGGGGTGGAATATTTAGAGGAAGATTTATTGGAATAAAATAAAATAATGTTATAAAATATAATGCCTTTTTTATTTTTTCAAAAAGATGTTGTAAACAGGAGTATACCTAAATATTTATTTTTATGTACTTAGTTATCAGATACATGACGAGAACACGTCTTTGTTCAATTAAATTACTGATTTGAATAAATTATTTATAAATAAAGTGGACATGAATTTATGTTTACCAAAAATACAGCTAATTATCAAGACCAGAGTGGTACGCTATACGGGTTGCCATACGAACAGCACAGTGGTGCCCCCATTATTTTCTACTCTTTTTTGCCAAGCTGTAAATTCGCTTTTGCTCATTGAAGTCATTGAACTTTATTAAAATATAATACTAATTCCATGGATATTTGGTGTTGCATGAATAAATAATTTTATAACTTCCAATGTGCTACTATTAATGATCGAAGCTTCCAATATTTTATTAGACATTGGTGGCTGCAATTATGTAGGATATCAGTAAATTCAAGTTTTTGTTACAGTAGATTACAGTTATAGTAGAGAATTTAATATATTTTCAAGGTGTTTTTTACGTTTTGGTTATGGACTTCTTCTATCCTAAAATATGCTAGCAACATTTTTCAAATTGATTATGTTGGTATTACGAGGTTGAGAACCAATTTCGACTTGTGCGTCGCGACGATCGCGAGCGAGCATGGAGCGAGCGAGCGAGTGCCTTCGTCATCGTTTGCTGATTTTCCACGTAAAAAATTGCAGTGTAGGGTGTTAAAATTATGTTAACGAAGTGAACAATAGAATTGGTGATGTTGGCCTTAGGCTTATTGTTAGTTCGCAGAAAAACTGTTAAAGATCACAAGTTTACCGTAGTAATCCCTCGAAAATCGAGAAAGCTTCAAACGTGTTTGAAGCTTTCGTTTTTGCATTAATGGAACTATGAACCTGGACTCTTTAACGTTTAGCTTATCGCAAATCAATTATCTCGTTGTAAATTTAAGTAAGAAGAACTTCAAGCAGACGAATCAAGAGTTGTCTCAGGTAAGATATTGCCACTTTACAACTATTCTTTGTTTTCTGTTGTCGCCATATTGTGCATACGGAAAGTCATGATCGTTTGGTAATATAGCATTGGCTGGTTTTGACTGTCATAGTTTACTATAATTATTCGTGTATTATGTTACGATGCACGATACTGGTTGCCAAATCATCTATTACGTGATTTTCTTCTTTGCCATACGTTATGTTACGGATGTGGTTGGCTGCGTGCTTCAGCCCGCCACCGTTATTTGCCTACCTACAGAAATGTATCTATTTAATTTTTACCTATATGTAATCGAACAATACTATTAATTTTACTGTAAATACTCGGATGCAGTAATCCGTTCAATAACAGCTCTGTAATATAAAAAGTCCAGAAAATTTTCGTGAAAACACAAATCCTTATTCGAATGGGGTAGACAATCAGAATCATTCGTGGAAAACAATAATACGATGGGTAAATGCTACTGACGTGTACCACATGGGTGGAATTTATAGACCACACTTAGTCCACACAACAGCTATTTTTATCCTAGTATTGATAGTACAAATTGAACTAAAATAATATTGTGGAAAGTTTGTTTTCAGATTATTACTTACCATAAATAAATAGATATGAATTGCATAGCAACAATAATTATATCTTAAAGGTGAATAAATCAACACTCAGAGAATAGAGAATATTTCAAGAGTCTAGTCTAGCTAGAGCTGTTAAAGGCTAAGGCAGACTCAGCCTTAAGTGAAGTGCTTATACATCAACAAAAATTCTAGTACACATGCAAAAAATGATGTTTACTGCTCAATTTCTGTGGTACACTAGGAATAATAGGATAGTTTCAATAGTTTTGCTTACAGGCTCTTGGTAAACTATTGTGAAATTGATATTATGATTCACCGTCATGAAAACATAAAAATAGTCATCTACATTGGTACACAGCTCATCACATCAATGTAAACATTTCCAGTTTTAGCTGACCTCACATTGTATAGGCTTTTCTTTCAATGAGAACTCAGCTTATACTGGAAATGTATCGCTTGACCTGTGGCTGTGTGTACTACCTAAAATCAAACTTAAAAACATTAGTAACATGAAGTAACATCCCTATACCTATTAACAGTTTGTAACAATTCGGTGGTGATGCATAGAGCATGTTGTACAAGGCCTGCAGTGTGTTTATTTATCAGATATGTAAAGTACTTATTGTATGTTTCTATGTAGTTATCCAAGATAACCTAAGCAAATAGACAAACCAACTTATTATTTCAGTCTCATCTTCTTTCATACTACCCATTTTCAATCTGCCAATTTATTCTTTCATTCTTTGTGGTATAAAAATGGTTTACCCAATTCTTTTTTTGTTTGCATTTGAGTTAGTTTCAAATTTGGATTTGAAAATAAAAAGAAACTTAGGGATAAACCCAAAGGAACAGCCTAAAAAGATCTGGAAAAATGCATTTTACATGGGAATTTTGTATAAATTATTGAAAATTGGACGGGACATCTGTCAGATTAGTTAATATAAAATAAATAAATCTTTACAAACCACTAAGCCCATAAATTTAACATGTTTTTTTTTTAAATACTATTAAGAAAATTATAAGAAAAATTGCTTACACAGCTATAAGCAACCACTGCTTGTAGGGCTTGATATATGTTGTAGTATATGTCCATAAGTATACTGTTTCTACACATACAAAATCCATGTTCAGGGTGTACATGGATGATGCAGTTTTCCTTGTCTGGGTTCAGCCTTGCCTCTGTGAACATTCTAGAGGCACTACAGTAGTGCTTCAACCCCATTAGGTCTGTTGATGTTATTGTACTATACTATACTCAGTCCAGAGCTTGCAACAGACATTAGGGGTTGTCAGAAACCTGAGAGTTTGACACTCAGTCTTACTAGTGGGTATCATATTACCCAATAACTGGGTTGTGGAAGTTAGATAGGCAGTCGCTTCATGTAAAATACTGTTACTGAGCTGCATCCAGTTTAGGATGCGGGCCAAATAGTTCGGAAAAAGGTAGGCAGGTCTATGACTTATTTCCCTGCATTTCGTAGTAATTAAAAAAATGGTAGTTTGGAATTAAATGAAATCCCTAATATTATTAAAACTATTATTCAAGCAATGGCTTAAGTAACTCCTTATGTCAGGACCTAGACATAAGACACTTGCTATGGATTCGACAGCAACAACATCAAAATCGACTTGTACAGGTTCACCTAAATCAGTTTAGTTCTGTGTCTTGTGCCATATGTTCTACATGAAAAGTGGTTAAAAGTTAATGATTATTTATTAAAGAAAATATGCCAAATTGTACATTGTGGTTTTGCAAACTTCATACTGATAAAACAACTAGACTATGGTTTATTGGTACTATTCGTTTATAAAGTATTGACTATTTAGATAAACTCACTGGTTGAATGTCATAATTATAGAAACAATTAAAAAGCCATAATGTCTCAAGTGTATGTTCATACAAAGGGTTAAATAGTTTCTAAGATGTGTCGAACTATGCTAACGCTTGTGGCTAACTGATAACAACAATAGGTTAAGCTACATTTGCCACGATCGAATGAGTGACCATCCTTATCACATTAAGAGCCCTCTGTGCCTGAGAAAGCATGTTACCCTTTGATCTAGCTGTCATTCATAGACAGTTATGAGTCAGAATTACAAAAGTCTGACAACCAGGCTTACAAAGTGGTATTATGCAGGTTTAATCCAATAACTGATTTATCTTATACCTTTAAACAAGCAATTCTTGTATATATATATAATCTGAATCTCGGAAACGGCTCCAACGATTTTCATGAAATTTAGTATACAGGGGGTTTCGGGGGCGATAAATCGATCTAGCTAGGATTCATTTTTATAAAATGTCGTTTTATTCGTGTTTTCAATGATCAACTTTATCGATAATCAACTTGAACATAAACTTATTATTTTAAACACAATTTACCGAAAAATACCGAGCAAAGCTCGGTCATCCAGATATTGAAGATCTTATAGGCAGTAGCTCCATGTAAAATACTAGTATTCCGATGCATCAGTTTAGACTGGAAGCCGACAGTACCATTGTTACGAAAAGGCTAGACAGAATGATTGAGGTCAATCTGTCTGTCAGTTGGTAATCAAACATGTCTCCAAAAGTTTATTGTGTCAAGCTTAATTATGTAAGTTTGCTCATAGTTTTTCTTTTTCTCTCTTATAGTATCTTCAAACTTTGCTTCTGAATCAACACAGTTATTCATTATTTTAATACTTGTAACTTTCCTCTTCAGATTAGATAATATGAATCAGACATTGTATGCCACCGCCTGTCCTAAACTCTCAGATGGAATTGTCTTCATTGACCTTTCGATTTGTCATTATTTTCTAAAACATCAAACAGTTAAAGTTAGTAGTTTATTAACAATTTTCCAAAATTACCTACTTACATGACCTTTAACACCACTTATTTCAAAATTGTACTATGACATTAAGGCCTGACGCCCACTATCGGTGCGGCTCGGTACCGCTCGGGCTTCTCACGGCGGCTTCGGGCGCCTGAGAGCTGCTTCGGGTGGCTTCAGGCTGCCTCGGCAGTTGTAAGGACGCCGAGGCTGTCTTCAGGTAGCTCGGGGGCATTTTTGTGGTAGACACGTCACAGAACAGTCATACTCATAATGTTGACCACGCGCGCCTCCATTAGCTTGGCAACACCCAGAGGAAAATAAAAGGCAACAGCCTCATTAATTACACGTATAGGTTCGTTTTATTTAACGACGACAGAACAGAAGTTGATACACATGCTTCCAAAGCTTGTTCACCCAAGACCTTCTTTTTTGCCTTAAGGCTCTAAGTTTGTCTTCTTCTTTAGCAAGATAAACAATGAGAACTAAGTCCCAATCCACCATTATCAATACTCACGCACAACTGTTTTCACTTAACGTTACGACTGCTCTGCGACGTGTATGCCACCCGAACTATTCTTAGTTTTGCCCGAGCTACCCGAAACCAGCCTCGGCGTCCTTAGGTATGCTTACGACTGCCGAGGCAGCTTTCAGGCGCCCGAAGCCGCCGTAAGGTGACGGAGCTGTACCGAGCCGCACCGATTTCGCAAATTAACTTGATTTTACAGACATACTTTTATAGTTAAGATACCGTAATCCATAAGTTTTAATGCACTAAATGAAAGATTGTTTCAATTATTTTCAATTGACCTACTTGTTTATTCATATAAAAACAATTTTTAACAAGTTTATTTTACTTCATTAAATATTTAATCAACAAACAAGCACTAAGAAAATCTTGGAAGTCAATTTTAACCTCTAAGTCCCTGAGATACCACATTTGGTATAGACACAATCGTTTTTTAATTGTGTCTGTAATTACGGTAATTGATTGGTTAACATACTTCTAACTGTCGTAATGTAATGAAACTTTGTAAGTATACATACGTAGTCCGAATGACAATAATATAATTTGGAGCTAATCTGATGATGGAGCCAGGAACTGGATAGTGGAACTCTTTAGCGGCTTCTAATAAACCCCTCGAGTTTGGGCTCATATGATTAGTTTTGACGAGTCTAATAGATCGGACGTGGTAACAAGGGTCTGATGATGGAGCCAGGCAGTGGATAGTGAAATTAGTTAGAAATAAATCTCTCTTGGGGATGTATGTCTGTGTGAGGGTTCAAAGTCTTATCCCACTGGGTTGTGGAGGTCGGATAGGCAGTCGCTCCATGTAAAATACTGGTACTCAGCTGCATCCTGTAAGACTGGAAGCCGACCCCAATATAATTGGGAAAATGCTAGGCAGATGATGACCAAACTTGATCAATATTGGTGTAACGGTTTCGGATATTAACTTGAACAAATAGCCACATAAACAAAAATCTTATAAATTGTTTGCTTTTCGTTACAAGGACAGTATTATATACTATCATATACATTTCACAAAAAGGCAGTTATATTTGTTTTGTTATTACAAATAGACATAGATTTTTATTTTTATAGAAATAGATTTTACCATTTAAAAATGCAACACCGAATATACCACTGAAATACGTCGGTTTTTATTTGAGTATTCGATTTTATAATTATTTTTCAAATGACTAGAGAAGAGATTTGGTGTAGAAGATTTCCTATCGTGCAAGGCAAGAAAGAGGTGGGTGCTCAAGCGGACAAGAGGGCAGAAAAGAGAAAGATCTCGTCCGTGTTCCTTGCGACCGGTTAATAAAAGCAAACCAGTGATGAAGAACAGGATTTCTCCCTGGATATAGGGTTTCGTGGTGTTGCTTCTCTCGCCAAACCAACAGGCCCAACAACTTGACCATTTGTAACAAAACAAATACACGAAAAACGATGGATAATATCATTAAATTATATAACTTTTTCTTCGTCAGTTTCGGTCGAAACTAGAAGAGGAGCCGAAAGTTCAGTTACAGTATCGGCTGAATATCGTGTTTCGGTCGGATACTAATTTAAAGAGATGATTATTAATACCACTCCCTAGAACTTATTGATGAGTTACATTATTAGAACATGATCAAAAACATAGATTGAATTATTTAGTTAAAAGCACTACATATATTATTCTTCTGAATTTAACCTATTCACATAAAATTAACTTGAGGTAGGTATACGAATTAAACGACACGTCGCATGATCCCATACTGCGATAAAAAATGAATTTACAAATTATAAAATTGTCTAAGTAATTATCACTAAAAGCGTACATTATAATTATCTAAATATTTTATCCTGATGATAAACTACACACATTGGTACCGTAAAATAAAAATTTGAAAACAAAAATCATACCTCTGTGTATAACACCTTTCAAAACTGACGTATATTTTTCATAAAATTGTCAATTTATTTTAGAATCGTTGCTTCGTAACGCCCTCCAATTTATGGAAATCATGGATAATCAAAATACCAAGGTAACGGAGAAAAAACTGGATAAGTGCAAGTAGAACTCGCGCCCAAGGGGTACCATCTTAAAAGTGAGCCCGGCTGCCTGCGGCTTTCCTGAAGTTATACAGACTATAAATTCCCAATACGAAAATTAACACTAAAAACATGTTTTTCCATACATTCCAACCGCAGATACTGTATAGCCCAATGGTATCGGCCCCTACTTACCAAGTTGCAGGTCGTGGGTTCGTACCCAGGTAGAAGATTCCGAGCAAATAGGCTGTGACAGACAGACATGCGAGTGAAGGATCCTGGTCTTTTTTCAATCGGACCTACCGAACAAAAAAATATTTTGAACATTCGTGTTTTGTTATCAGGTGACTTCTTACAATCGACTTATCGATGTCTGCAGCGTCGATAAATGATTGATTGCAATATTACTATTTTATTTCGTGAATATGCAATCTGTATGTTATTTATTGGCCTACCTAACATCAATATTATTATAGACTATAATAATATTGTTACGAACGTGGTTCTAGATACTAATAGGTAGAACTATAATATTTTGATTGGGAGCAAAACTAATAATAGTACATATCGCACACCTAGATCTAAAGTAAGACAACTCAAAAATTGTGTTCGTAGTACCTAATTTGTATTCACAATGATAACTCAAAATTCATAATTTGCGTTGTTGTGCGTTTTTGAGTTGTCTTACTTTAGATCTAGGTGTGCGATATATAAACTCACGCCTTTTTCCCATGGGGATAGGCAGACATTACAGAACCTGCTATGATCCTCACATTCTCCTTTTGCAGTCCCTCATTTAAGTTCAAACATCTAGTCTTACACGCACACCGGTTAACCAGTACTACGCACCTGGCCCTTCTGAAGAAAATCACCAATAAGGTCACCATATGTTCTACCTGGGGCGTCCCCTTCTGGTAATAATAGTAAATGTATAGTAAAAAAAAATAAGACATCGTACAATATTCTAAAGAATGTAATTACGCTCCTAAATGGGTCAAACGACACGTAGCCAGCTATTTGTGGCCCGGCGATACTTAAAATATTACTGCAATACTTATCAACGTCTTCGGTAAATACCATCCGGCTCTTTACTGGTCGATGGCCTGTCTAGGATGCAAATCCGGCACGGCGTACAAATCCTTCTTCTCCCTATCATTGTACCCCCCGGTCTAGTCCTTGACATGCAATCATCGTGGCTTCAAGAGGAGTCTGGGCGAACCACGCTGGGGTCGGGTGCATTCCATTCATTAATTGTGACTCTTACAACACTGAAAGTATTGCTGCAACACTTTTAACCGCGTCCGCTCCTGTATTGGAATTATATAAAATACAACAATATCAGTTGAGAGAAAATTTCCGTGACATCCACGCAAAACGGCGAGAGGGGTAATTGCGTATCTGTTACACCTGTAGGAATGGTTTCCTTTTCAATCGCCTTCAAAAATAGGAGGAAGTGTATATTCGACTGTTTTTTTTAGATGTATCTTCGTACCGATTTCTCCGCCAATCGTGGACCGATTCAAACTTCTTTTTAGGGTTCCGTTGCCAAATGGCAAAAAACGGAACCCTTATAGATTCGTCATGTCTGTCTGTCTGTCTGTCTGTCTGTCTGTCCGTCCGTATGTCACAGCCACTTTTCTCCAAAACTACAAGAGCTATGCTGTTGAAACTTGGTAAGTAGATGTATTCTGTGAACCGCATTAAGATTTTCATACAAAAATAGAAAAAAAAAACAATAAATCGTGGGGTTCCCCATACATAGAACTGAAACTCAAAAATGGTTTTTTTCATCTAACCCATACTTCGATCAATAATAGCACTAGATACAGGATTAGGAACAAAAATACGTCGCTAAAGTGGCCACGTTTACACACACATAGACATTTACATTTCTTACTACGAAATATAGAAAAAAGTTTTATATTATTAACAACTCCAGTTCATTATAAACCTTAATACTCAAGCATAAAGTTTAATTACGATTGCAAAATATTTATATTTAAGTCTTTCTGTCATCGGAGAAAGGTAAAAGCAATAAATTTTAAATGTCGCTTGAAAATAAATAGTAATTTTTATAATAAGTACAAAAATATTTATTCCAAAATTAAACTTAAAACATAAGCAATAAGGTTAAAAACATTTTGTTGACAATTTAGTGCTTACTCTATTTTGAAACTAGACGTAGTTCTTGGTATTACATTTCAATGCTCAGAACACAGTAAGAATTGAAAGACGTAGAGTAGCAGAATAATAATATTTATTTTTAGGCTAAGGTTCACTTTATAAATGGTAGCAAATATTTTTGACCGATTTAAAAAAGTAGTAGGACTAAATTAGTACAATAGATATTTTATCAAGACATTGCTATGAATTGTCTGAGGGTTGGCTCATTGTAATCAACCCGTTATAGAAATGAGTGCGTCTAGTTATGTACGCGATTTAGAAGTTATCACACTAGTATTATAAAGGTGAAAGTTTGTGAGGGAGTGTGTGTCTTTGTGTGTGTGTGTTTGTATGTTTGTTACTTCTTCACGCTCAAACGGAGATAGCTTATACCCTGGATTAACACATAGGCTACTTTGTGCGTTTACATTAGAATAGTCATAGCCAAGGCGCCATAGTCATTAATCAATGTACCTGTAATTTAAGAACTGCTGTTTTAATCAGTCGACGTCAGTTAGTATTTCCGGATATATCCGATTTATCAAAGTGATCCGAACATTTAACCGAATTCTTAGCTGGCTCATAAAAGTCATCTCTTCTTTCTCTGGCGACAATCGAGATCCATTCTGCACACGTAAATGGATTGCTAGGAAAGCTAAAATAAAAAAGGAAAGCTGAGTATGTAATGAGAGTCCAACAAACAGACACAAAAGTAGCATCAACCAATTTTTAAACAACCAGTTTTGAAGATCTGGTTACAATTTTTTTTAATTATTACAATACAAATCTACTCTATGCATTTACTGTCCTGTTGAACAAAAGTTTGTGCGTATGTTGGCGAGCCTTGGCCAAATATTTGTAGCGGTGGTTTAAAATCGGTAATTTTGTTCTAAATTTCGTATTATTTGTTAGTTTAAAGATTAAAATATAACTTATCCTTCATGTACTTACTGAAAGTAAGATATTCCGGCCGCTATATTGCTTTTTCGGGGATTATTTTTCCAACTTTTAAATACACACTGCGGCATTGTGAGACGTGTTTACATTGGCTGTGTTTCAAGCCAACTAAACAAAATAAAAGCTCAAGTCTCAAGTGCGCTTATATTTACCGAGACGTATTTTTTGCGCCGACCCGATATCTAGTGCTATTATTGATCGAAGAACCCATACGTGTGGGGTATCTATGAATAGGTCTTCAAAAATGGTATTGAGGTTTCTAATATCATTTTTTTCTAAACTGAATAGTTTGCGCGAGAGACACTTCCAAATTGGTAAAATGTGTGTCCCCCCCCCCCCCCCCCCGTAACTTCTAAAATAAGAGAATGATAAAACTAAAAAAAAATTTATGATGTACATTACTATGTAAACTACCACCGAAAATTGGTTTGAACGAAATCGAGTAAGTCGTTTTTTTTTAAAACGTCATACATCGTAAACCGCAATTTACCTTTCATTTAATCAACAGAAATATAAAAATTAAAAAAAAAAACATTTATTTTCATAAACATGAACCTTCTGCATGAACCGAGAATACCTACAGGTTTGTACGGAACCCTTTGTGCGCGAGTCCGACTCGCACTTGGCCGGTTTTTAATGGATGGGTTATGCTTCTGCAGTGCTACCATATATATTTTATTGTCTTTGCTTGGGTAGTATTTGCGTTAGCTATATGTATTTAATTAATTTTGAGTACCGATCGTGATGATTTCCTAATATTTTCTGTCATTGTTGTTTACCTGGCCAGGAGAGGGATAGGAATTAGTGTGAATAGGTATCATAACAAAAATAAATATTAATTTTGGTAAAAAAAAAACAACCGATTAGCAAAAAATAATTTCGGATTTCAATCAATTCTAATATTAATCCAAAGACACCGACTTCCGAAATTAAAGTTATTTTTCACTTTAATCCAAAGACACCGACTTCCGAAATTAAAGTTATTTTTCACTTTGTGTTTTTTGAACTCAGTTGTTTTTTAGCAAAAATGTTTTTGGCAGCTCAACAACATAAATTGCGTTATTTATGTTGTTGAGCAGACAAATTTTTCGAATATATGAACCAATGGATTAGCAACAATACCTAACAAAATGATTCATATTATTATTTGTTACGAAATTAGTTAGCAAGGAGTTAACGCTTGTTTATTTTTTGGTGTACCAAGTTGATCATCAAATCTGAAATGGAACTAAATAACTGTCTCAAACTAGAGATCAGACTCCACAAAAGTGAGCTTTGATTTCACTTTTTATTTTTATAGAAGAAATTCTAGTTGCAAGACGAAGATCGAACCGATCTTTTGTTGCTGATTGAAACGTGGCGGCTCGGGCTAGAATTTGCGGTCCACACGGTAATTTAGGTATTTCCTTCGTATTATTAAAACAAATATAAATTTTGAAAATGTATATGTATTAGAAAACATGTATTTTTTTAAATCCTATATGAAGTATTTACGCTTTTTTAAGGGCTTGTATAGTTTTTGAGATTACTTAAATTTTTCTAAATAGGAAACTGTAAATAATCGTTTTTCTAAGGTGTAAGATTTATATGTAGAGTGAATCCTTGAATATCCTACACTAGCTTCTGCCCGCGACTTCGTCCGCGTTAAATTTCTTGTTCCGGGAAACGGGCGACGGGAAGGGTCGGGACCCTTCCCGTCGCGTCGAATCGCCTACCCGTGCGATTTTCCCCGTTTTTGCAACATTTTTCATTACTGCTCCGCTCCTCTTGGTTGAAGCGTGATGTTATATAGCCTAAAGCCTTTCTCGATAAATAAGATACCCAACACAAAAAGAATTTTTCAATTCGGACCAGTAGTTCCTGAGATTAGCGCCTTCAATCAATCAACCAAACAAACAAACTCTTCAGCTTTATAATATTAGTATAGATAGTATAGATTGTATATTAATTGCATAAGTTTAAGTAATAACCGGTTCAAACAAACGCAATTATTTCGCAACTACGTATTATTTTCGGTAAACCCTAGGGTGTATGATTTCTCGAGGATTTTAATTTTGCGGGTTTCCAAAATTCTCTCCTAAAATTAATTTCCTTAAACACCTATAATAGTTTTCTTTTCTTTGAACATAATTAGCCGACTCCGTTTTACGGCGGTATCCTTTTATATGTCGCAAACTAGACTGTTCATTCAGACAAATGATTTATTGAATTGATCGACATTTCTCGGAAACGAGGATTACGGATTTTTTTATAAGGGTTAGTTCCCGGGAATCCGCGTCCGGGAATCCCCGGGAAGAAACCCTACTCGGTACGCTTTTAAGATCTAGAGTGTTTTTGTAATGTTCCATGTAATGCTGTTGGCTACATTTTATTTGTTTGTTGGTCATGTTGTCATCTCATATAACCAGCAAACATTGCCCAAGCGAAATCATTCTTTATCCTGCCACTGCTCTACTTGGAATTTAAAATATTTTTTTGTTTAGTGATAATAACTATTTTTTTGTTTAGTGAATATAACTAACATTATAACTAGAGATCGGATATTCAGATGCATATTCACGTAAAGTTGAAATGTTGGCTAGTATGGAATGCGCGTTTTTACCGTGTTTTGTGTGTTGCTTAACTAACACATACCACCCTACACACATATGTATTTGCATCTGGGGGTAAAAATTAATTTTAAATAAATATGATCCCAGAAACCCGGCTTTAATAAAAAATACGAAGCCGCTTCCGTGCTTTCACAGCTAAATAGTAAGATTAGGTAAATATGCATCCGAATATCCGATCACTGATTATAAACTATAATGTCGATATACCTACTAAACCATTTTTATTGGATTCTAAATTGATAGCCCAATAAAAATTATACCACTGAAACAGACTTACAAAAGTTGGTAAATTTAACTTCAAAGTTATCTTTTCAAGTCAATAGTAATATAATTAATTATTTCACTATGCTGTGCTACAAATGAATGAATGATAACTTTGCGAAATTGTCATATATCTGAGATTAATAACTAATCAAGCTAAAGCTAGAAAAAATAAGACTAACATTACTAACCAGCTATTGCCTGCGATTTCTTCTGCTATCCACGATGTCCTTGCCCAGGATCTGCATACCAAATTTCATTCGAATTCATTTAACTGTTTAATGTGAAAGCGTAACAAACAAACTTACTTTCGCATCCATAATGTTAGATACATTTCATAATGCTGCGCTCGTTAAAGATAAAATATTATTATCGACAAAAATATGTAAGTCATCATTATAGATCGGATATTCAGATACATATTCACTTAAAGTTGAAATGTTGGCTAATATGGATTGCGCGTTTTTACAGTGTTTTGTGTGTTGTTTTAACTAACACATACCACCCTACGCACATATGTATTTGCGTCTGGGGTTAAACGTTAATTTTAAATAAATATGATCCAAGAAACCCGGCTTTAATAAAAAATACGAAGCCGCTTCCGTGCTTTCACAGCTAAATAGTAACATTAGGTAAATGTGCATCCGAATATCCGATCACTGGTCATCATGAACAATTTCCGTTTGAAGTCAACTAACATAAAAATAGTACCTAACAGACTCAACCGATACTTAGGACCCATCAATAACAAAAATGCAGCGGCTCCGTAGTCTGCAATTTTGTCCCCTTTGTACATGTCAGGGCTATTATAAAATGATTGGGGACAAACAGACTGACAGATTGTATTTACCTTGGTATCCCCCGCATGGGAAGGAAATTACTTTTACCTTGTATACTTGCATCATCATCATCATCATTTCAGCCGTAAGACGTCCACTGCTGGACTTAGGCCTCCCCCAATTTGGGGGGCTTTGCCATAATCGCCACGCTTGGCAGGCGGGTTGGCGATCGCAGTATGGTGGTAAAATGCATAGAGAACGCTGCTGCCCATTCTCTAGTAAGTCCCTTAGTCGCCTTTTACGACACCCACGGGAAGAAATGGGGTGGTGTTATTTTTTATGTCCTGCACCACATGGTACCAAGAATACTTGCATATTATACTACATAATTATTCTGTGTTGCTAGTTTCTTTACTCTCTTCAGCGAATGACGCATTTCAATTCTATACCTTACTTGTGATTAAATTGAGCTAAGTGGTTGCTAAACAATGCTTGTCAAGACAATTATGGTGTCTACGAGATTACTTGGTGAAACACTTGAATTGATTGTTTTCAATCAGTCGATCTGCTGTCTTGTTAACTTTTGTTGTTACTTATTACATAGCCATTGCAGATATATTTAGATAGATAGTGTTGACTCGAGAAGATATTATCTCATGGAGATTGTTCTTTCATTGAGAATATTCAGCAGAATTATTTTCGGCGGAAAATGTTCTGTCTGTTTCATGAAAACGCCATTCAATCGAATTAAATGAAATTAGGGTGTTGTATTTATGACTTAGATCATTATAATTATGTAAAGCCATATTTGTTACGGCCGCGAATCATATTTTTATCAACATACTACCTTAGACTTGTTAAGCTACGCTTGTCGCGTTTGGTCCGTGGATGGGTGACCATCTTTATATACCAAAACCCTGCCGTGCCTCGGAAAGCCGTTAAGCTGTTGGTCCCGACTGTCTTTCGTAGATCTTAGACCGTCGTTACGGGTCGTCAGAAGCCAGAAAGTCTCACAACCGACTGGTAAGACTTTACCAAGGGTTATAGTGTTACCCAGTAACTGAGTTGAGGAGGTCAGATAGGCAGTCGCTCCATATAAAATACTGGTACTCAGCTGCACCCGGTTAGACTTGAAGCCGACCCTAACATGGTTGGGAAAAGGCTAGCCAGATTATGATGATGATACAACCTTGGACTTATTAAGAATTCTAATAAAATTTGAATTTCACGGGCTACCCTCATACAGAAGGATTTACTAAGAATTTAAATAAGGGGGATATATTTTCTGAGAAATATTCATGAAAATGTTCTCACTCTGGATAGTTATCAGGTAATTTATATTGTGGAATAGATTATTTAGTCGATTAGTTAAAATTACCCACAATCGAAATAGTCCTGCCCGGTCTTGTTTGTTGCCCACGACTTATTCTAGGTAAAGTAGAAACTGTAGGTTAATAAAAAAAAATCGAATGTAGATGGGTTTCATAATCAGCATATAATTCCCACTGCTGGGACACAGGCCTCCTTTTAGCGCCTCTGTTTGCGGATGTCATATGTCTTGAATTTTTTTCCATTTATCATTGCCATCGAGCCACCTCTGCTCAAGTTCGGTTTATCAATCACGGATACATCACTATTTGCTGTCAACATCCAAATTGATTGATTGATTTGAGACCTGTTTGGTGTTTTTTACCGGTTTTGGTTTATTTGCAGTCTGTCGTTAGGGACTTAATAAAAGCTAAAGGTGCGTCTCATACTTTTGAGTTATTCATCGTAGTTTCCACCCTTTCTTATGAGCCCCTTAATTGTCGCGTAGGCGAGAGCCTCGACCATTTATATTTTTACCCCGACGAAAAGGACCCTTTTTTCCGCGCCAATGAAAACGCCAAACAGATGAGGCTTATAGAAGTCTCTCAACGCGGGGACGACCCTTGTATCAAAATATAACATTCAATCTGTTATTACAAAACGCGAACCAGTTTTTGCTTTTCAACTTTATTTCTGTTTGAAAATAACAACTCAACGCGGTACTAAGTTGTGAATTTTGTAAAAAGAATGAATCTGTCTGTACATAATAAATAGATTCTTAGTTTGAAAAATGCCTTGATGGTTTAAACCTGAAATAAATACTTTTATAAGGGGGAAAGTGTCAATACATATTATTATTTTGGTATTTGGGGTTTTAGATTGTGTCGGGGGTTCTCAAAATGTTTTACAACTTTAATTTCCTACTGTTTTTTTGCAGTTTCAAACTGCATGCATATCTCGATGGTAAACTCCAAACATTATTATTGCTTTTTAAAATAGTGTGTATGTAACCATATTCCAAGCGTAATTAGATACCGGCATTTACGTAAACATGTAAGTTTCCCGTAGGAAAGTAAGTTATTTAAGCATCTCGGTCTATACAGTGTAGCAGAACAAACTAAATAAGTCGTGACTATAGTTACGTTGTTATTAAAGTTCGTTGAGTCTTGAGGGTTATTAAAAGGTCAGTGTAAAATCAACCTTTAAAACACCTATTTGATTACTTATGCTTGTAATCTAGGTTGCGATTGTTATTTTGAGTTCAGGATAAAACGTTGATGTTATCTCATCGGCTTTTTTTTTTTTTTTGTATGGGAAATCATTAAATGACTTCTCCCGCTCTGGGCGGAGCGGGAGGGCATGTCAGACTTTTACTGACTAAAACCCACCCGTGTTCCTTCAATTGCCCATGTGCCAGGGTCACGGTATCTCTTTCGAACAATCACGCGACCCCGGCAGGCATCGGTCCTAGCAGACCCCTTTAGTTTTGCTGACATCTCTTTGAGGCGCTCGTGGAACACTACGCGCCGTCGACCCGAGCTTGGTTGGTCCTTACCGGGCGGCGAGCTACCCATTGCTCGCCACCCGCAAGCTCGCGCCTACGGTGGCCGGGAGTCCGCAATCGACTCCCGACGTCCGGGGCGTCTCCTCCTGCGGCGGCTAGGAACGTGAGGGCGCTGAGACTGCCACTCCCTCACGCGCCCCGCCTCCTCCTTCGCAAACATTACTGCTTCGCAGAAGGAGGTGACGGCTTCCCATTCCCTCTCGCTCCGTACCATGGCTTATCTCATCGGCTTAGGTTTGGAATCGATAACCCACATTATGACCTGACTCATCGCGTAAACCATGAATACAGATACCTATCCATACTTAATACTTTAAATGCGAAAGAAACTCGGTCTGTCTGTCTGCTACGTTTTCAGGCATACGGGTACTTTCTATTGCGGTGGTAGATACGGAAAATTTTCCAACTTCTACAGTGACGCTTCAGACATATTGTAGTGCAATGTAAATGACGATTCGATTGGACGGAGGAATGGAAGAAGTCAATAATTCATGGAAATACATGTAGCGTAGTCCGTAGTTCTATTTCTGGCGATTAATCGAAGCTATTGATCTACCCACATATCATACTTCACCACAAACTTGTATGCCATTATAAACCCTATTGCAACCGTAATTTAATTTTGATTAGACTGCAAGCTAATCATATAATTAGTCATACCAAATTATTTGTTTTTATCAGTAGTACATTGATCTTTATACTTTAGAGACTGCGCTTAAGGTTCATTTTCGCTATATCGTCGCAGCGATACCATGGCTACGTGGACGCGAAACAAACAACCACCTACCTTTCATGCGTTCTTTATTTAAAAAAAAACCGGCCAAGTGCGAGTCGGACTCCGCACCGAGGGTTCCGTACAAACCTGTACGTATTTTCGGTTTAAAAATATATATTTTTTTAAATTTTAACATTTAAATTGATTGAATGTAAGGTAAATTGCGGTTTACGATTTATGACGTTTTAATAAAAAACTACTCACTCGATCTCGTTCAAACCAATTTTCGGTGGTAGTTTACATGGTAATGTACATCATATATTTTTTTAGTTTTGTCATTCTCTTATTTTAGAAGTTACGGGGAGGGGGACACACATTTTACCACTTTGGAAGTGTCTCTCGCGCAAACTATTCAGTTTAGAAAAAAATGATAATAGAAACCTCATTACCATTCTTGAAGACCTATTCATAGATACCCCACACGTATAGGTTTGATGAAAAAAAACATTTTTGAGTTTCAGTTCTATGTATGGGGAACCCCAAAATTTATTGTTTTTTTTCTATTTTAGTGTGAAAATCTTAATGCGGTTCACAGAATACATCTACTTACCAAGTTTCAACAGCATAGCTCTTATAGTTTCGGAATAAAATGGCTGTGACATACGGATGGACGGACAGACAGACAGACAGACAGACAGACAGACAGACAGACATGACGAATCTATAAGGGTTCCGTTTTTTGCCATTTGGCAACGGAACCCTAAAAACAGAAATATAGTCCGATAACGTCTTGTATCGTGATCATCAACATGTTCTAATAACTATACATAGTTTATAATTTGGGTTCCTACGGACAGATATTAGAGAAAGGGCAATGACCGCTTGCCGTGCCGTATCGACCCGGGCCCCCGGGGGTTACGTATCACTATTATGTATACAACTGTTGAATCTGGACCAGCGCCCTAATTGCGAAATTCTATCTCAATCTGAATCATTTTTATGGATGTTGTTAATCCATTGATTAATAAGTTCGAAAACTTTGTCTGCTCAAGAGTGTGAATAACGCAAATGAATGTTGTTGAACTGTCAAAATGCCGTTTCTAGTGTTTTTTTTTTAAACACGATTACCCCGTGGTTCTTTCGTCATTGTAAATAAAGGCAAGATATTAATGCGAAGAAAGGAAGTGGGTAGGAAGACAGAATGATTTTACGAATATTATATCGGTTTGTTATAAAATTCCATTGTATTTTTGCTTATGCTCTTGGAGCCTCGTACGCGAATTCGAAATAGTGATAAACATAACAAAGCATAACGGTTGTAATCTCCGACGGGTTGGACACAGGCATAATAGTAGACACATTTCGCCAGTTTAGTTTAAGTCCCAAGTAATTTTTAGAAACCAGTAGTAATTGAGTAACGAAATAAATTCAGTAGGAGGAATGGCTTTGGTTTTGACAGTTCGACAACGTTAATTGCGTTATTTACGTTGTAAAGCAGACAATTACTTTTAATCACAGTATTATAAAAACCGGCCAAGTACGAGTCGGACTCGTGCACCGAGGGTTCCGTACAAACCTGTAGATATTCACGGTTTATGCATAAGGTTTATGTTTATGAAATTATTATTTTTTTTAATATTCTGTTATTTGAGTTGATTGAATGAAAAGTAAATTGCGGTTTACGATTTATGACGTATTAAAAAAAAACTACTTACTAGATCTCGTTCAAACCAATTTTCGGTGGAAGTTTACATGGTAATGTACATCATATATTTTTTTTTAGTTTTATCATTCTCTTATTTTAGAAGTTACGGTGGGACGACACACATTTTACCACTTTGGAAGTGTCTCTCGCGCAAACTATTCAGTTTAGAAAAAAAATTATATTAGAACCCCAATACCATTATTGAACAGTTATCCATAGATACCCCAGACGCCCACACGTGTAGGATGGTGAAAAAAATTTATTGTTTTTTTTTCTATTTATGTGTGAAAATCTTAATACGGTTCACAGAATACATCTGCTTACCAAGTGTCAACAGCATAGCTCTTATAGTTTCGGAAAAAGTGGCTGTGACATACGGACGGACAGACAGACAGACAGACAGACATGACGAATCTATAAGGGTTCCGTTTTTTGCCATTCGGCAACGGAACCCTAAAAACAATTCGAAATATCCTTCGAGATGATTTAGATTCTGATTGGCAGTGTATTATGCGAATAGGGGGCAGAGAGCATTGACGTGCACATTGTATCGGATGGACTGTCGGATGTCGTTAGGTTTAGTGGTGAGTGTGGTGACCGACCAGCGTAACGAACTTCACATCCAACCGTGATCCGAAGGATTTTGAAGGACATAACCCATAAGCGACGTTTCAGAAGTGTAAACCCGTGTAAAAAGTTTTTAATACGTCGAAATAAAGGCCTCGAGAAAACGATACCAAAATACGATTTGTGACCCTAGGGTCAAAAAATCGGGTATACCTCAGGGTCTGGTCAAATACAGATTAACTATGCTTGGATAGTTTTTGTGTTTGGTTCCGTAATACGTTTTTAATCCACTACATAGGAAGTCACTACTTGCTGTATTCGAAATGGTGTGGGGTAGGTTAGGTGCCACAGCTAAAAAAAAATTCAGATTTACTGACAAAAAACTGAAATACAGATACAAAGGACAACAGATAGTTCTGAAATTAAAATTATTTTTCGAAAGTCGTTTTTTTGTTGGGTTTTTTATTTTTATCAAAATTCAATTATAATTCAATAATAAAATTCATAGTAGGTTACGTTCATATCCCTCGTTAAAGTCCCCTATCGTTAAACATTTTCTAAATTATCGGGCCCCATCTCGCGGAGTGCTCGATTTCCTTTACAACTGTTTATTCATTATAGTTTTTACTTCAAATCATCAAACAAACGTTTATTCTAAAACTAGAGCACATACCTAATTTATGAACCACTTCAATCGACTCAGCCTATCGCAGGCCACTTCTGGTCATAGGCCTCTCCTATGCTGCGCCACAACTCCCTATCCTCCGCCTTCCGCATCCAGTCTGTATATGAACCACTTACAGAATAAAAATCGCATCTTGTTTTATACGCGATATATATATAAGTTTCGGTTTTCTTTAATAACTCGAATCAAACGAATCTTTGCGGTTTTGTTGTGTTTTCGGTGTGGGAGTTACGTAAAACGATGTCCTTAAAAATATAGTCAGTAAAACCTTGAAACAAAAGTTGGTCAAACTTTTGTTTCAAGGTTTTTATTGTTCACACTGTATCGAAATTTTTTAGAGTGAACGAAATACATTTTGGGTCTTGTATACAGGGTGACCGGTTATAAATAGATAACCTTTAATGAATGATGGCAGAACTAGGCCATTGAGAAAAATATGTAATTAAGAAACCGGCCAAGTGCGAGTCGGATTCGCGCACGAAGGGTTTCCGTACCATTATCTAAAAAACGGCAAAAAATCAGGTTTGTTGTATGAGAGCCCCCTTAAATATTTATTTTATTCTGTTTTTTAGTATTTGTTGTGGCAACAGAAATACATCATCTGTGAGAATTTCAACTTTGTAACTATCACGGTTCATGAGATACAGCGTGGTGGACGGACAGACTGACGGACGGACAACGGAGTCTTAGTATTAGGGTCCCATTTTACCCTTTGGGTGCGGAACCCTAAAAACAAGGACAAACATAGTATAAAGGATTGTTTTTTGATATAATCTCATCATCATTAGATGATGATGCAGCCAACCAACTATGTTGGGGTCCGCTTCCAGTCTAACCGGATGCAGCTGAGTACCAATATTTTACATGGAGCGACTTCCTATCTGACCTCCACAACCCAGTTACTGGGTAATACGATACCCCTTGCTAAGACTGGTTGTCAGACTTTCGGGACTTTTCTCTAAGATCTACGCAAGACAGCCGTTTTTGTTGTTTTTTTTATATATATAATAATCGATAATTTTTGTCACCTTATTTTAAATTCTTGTACACCATTACCACGGTTCTCTATTGTGTTCCTTAGCTTTTTAACCATAATCTAAAGTGCCTTTTTTGTTTTAATTATCTTTTGTCTGATAACATGCCCCCGAACTTGATGTCACATAATATCACATGTCATAAAATGAAAATCCGTAAATACTAGGTATATGTCCTAAATCCGTTTGTCATAAATATTACAATCTATACTAATATTATAAAGCTAAATAGTTGATTTGGTTGAACGCGCTAATCTCAGGATCTTCTGATTTGAATTAAATATTTTTTAGTGTTTGGTAGTCCATTTATTGAGGAAGGCTATAGGCTATATAACATCACGCTACAACGAACAGGAGCGGAGCAACAATGAAAAATGTTACAAATATTAGGAAAATGTATTCCTTTTGAGAGCTTCCGTTGCATGCGCTGCGTAAACGGTTAAATTATCGCGACAATTAATTTCTACAAAAAAGTTCACGATAGCATGCGTCTATCTTTGACGGTTTAAAAATGTAATCAAATCTAAATGTTATACAGGGTGATTGGAAGATGGGTGCAAAGCTTTAAGGCGAAGATAGTACAGACAATTTAGAACCATTTTAGCCATGGTTGTCTTAGACGAAGTCTTACCAAATATTTTTAACCAAATTTTTAAGTTTTTTTTCGGAAATTCTCAAAATTTAATGTAAACTGCATAATTATGGCCAAATTTTATGATAAATGAATTCATTTTTTATTTATTTAATTACGAGGGTGGGGTGAAAAGTTGTCGGCCTGACATAGAGATAGTGTTCTAATCAGGAGAAAATTATATTTCCGCCTAGGTGCATGTATCATTCGTTCATATGACAAGTTTCAACTCGTTCTCTAAAATAGTTTGCTTACACGATTTTTTTGCAGTAAACGTCTTGCGTGTTTTTCGTTAAAATGGATAAACTCGAATATCGTGCGGTCATAAAATTTTTCGTTTTGGATGGATTAAGCCCTAAGGAAATTCATCCGAAGTTGGCAAAAGTTTACGGGAACTCTGCTCTTTCCATGGCAACCGTTAAAAAGTGGGCAGCTGATTTTAAACATGGTTGCACATCCCTCGAAGATGACCCACGTGAAGGACGGCCAAAAACCGCCACCACACCGGAAACCATTGAAAAAGTACATGATATCGTGTTCGATGATAGACGAATGAAGGTGTGAGATAGCTGAGGCTGTGGTGATATCGGAAGAAAGGGTGCGATACATCTTGCATAATGAATTGGGGATGAGAAAGCTCTGCGCAAGATGGGTGCCGCATTTGCTGAATGCCGATCAAAAGCAATTGCGCAAACGATTTTCGCAACGATGTTTGGATCGATTCAATAAGGATCGGACCGATTTTGTGCGGCATTTTGTCACCATTGATGAGACATGGGTCCACCACTACACGCCAGAAACGAAACAGCAGTCCAAGCAGTGGATAGAAACCGGTGGTTCAGCGCCAAAGAAAGTGAAGTCGATCCCATCTGCCGGAAAGGTCATGGCCAAAGTGGGATGCGAAAGGAATCCTCTTAATTAGGGCTTCCAAAATTACGGAAATGTCAATTACGTAACTAATTACGCAACTTTTTTCTCCAATTCCGTAATTACGTAATTTTTCCTATTTTTTTTAAATTGGTTATGAATTTTTGTAAATATTGTAGATAGAGTATCTACAATTTTTACAGTTATCTTTTATTATCTCAAATTCAAGGATGTATCAAAATAAACACAATATTTAAACAAAAAAATATTTATTTATATTTATTTATTTTATTTTTAATTTTTAGAAAGCTTACAGACTAATAACATTATAGTTGTACGGTTAAGCAACCGCACATTGTAATTTGGCCTAGTTAAAATACTGCAAATTTTGTTAATTTATAAAATGTAGTATAGTCACGTACTCATGTATGTCAGTCTTCGGTATAATATCGAGCTCGCGCAACATTCAACATTTTAACATTTTTATAACATTTTTTATTATTTTCTTATTATATTATTTTAGTGCAGTTTCGTATTAAAATACCTTTTTGAACATTACCATTTATTTTATTAACATTGAACATTAACTGTAAGGGTTCATGCCCTTACAATAGTAACAAGAATATATAACTAAATTGCTAATAACAAGCCTCCACAGATAGATACAAAAAAAAAAAAAAAATTCGTTCCATGACAAAATAATCTAACACTGTACTGTCAAATTATTGATTCATTTAAAGAGGTGGTTAATTTTATTTAATTGTTATGAATTATTCAAGAACTTAGTTAAGTCAAACCATTTTTTATCGTCCCGAATATAATCTTTCTTCTTGAAAATGTGATCTCATAAATGACAAGGCATTTAAAGTTTTGTCACCTAGGGAACTTCTTAATTTATTACAAAAATATCCGGCGGATGAAAAGGCTCGCTCGGCTTCAACACTTGTAGGCGTTATCGAAAGTAAATAATTATACGCTGCAGTCAAAAAAACTTCGCGACCGCCGCCAGCGCTGTCGTAAATGCACATTTCTACCCTAATAATGGAATGGAGATCTGTGTTTACTGTTGAAATTGTTTTATTTACAGTCACTTTGTTTATTTCTTTGTCTAACTGTTGTGCGATTGTCAACTCCTCGTCATCATCGTCACTGGTAGCAATTGCATCTGATGCACTCGGTTGTGGTTGTGAATTAGTGCTTTTTTGAGTAGAATTATATTTCAACCGTTCCAAAAGTTCCACTATGTACATTCGTATATCATCCGACGATGGTTTCGTGAAATATTCTGAGGCAGCTGTTTTAAAAAAATCCTCATTGTTATGCAAATATTGCAAAACACCGAATACATTTGTTCGCCTTTCCTTAATTCTCTTTCTAAGAGATGTGGCTAGTTTTCCACTGAGATCGTTTGACTGAAGATTAAGTTTCTCTAGCATGAATCGAAGCGCAGCGTCGGCCGTCAATAAGTTTGAATCACGGCGACATAATGACAAAACTGTAGTTTTTATTACATCCAAGCTGTAATGAATGTCGTGAAGGTCTTGGATCTCTTCGTCTGTAAATTTCGCATTTGATTCCAAATCTAATAACGCCTTAAAAACGCATGATTTTAATTTGAGAAATCGGCCTACCATATCTGATAAGCTGTTCCATCGCGTTTTACAGTCTAGTATTAGGTCAATATTTTTACCATGTTCTTCTAAAATGTACTTTTGCAACAAGTCGTTTTTCAAAGGGGAGTTTTTAAACGATTTTATTAGATCTCTTAATTTTTTTATAGTGCCTTTGTATAAAAACTCCGATTCTGGAACTCTGGTCGATTCTACAATAAACGCATCCTCATCTTCTTCAATTTCCTCTTCTTCTTCAGCGCCGGTATTTGAGACATCCTCCTGGACTTCAGGTTCTGGAGATTTTTGTGTTTTATATAAAACATCCAGGACTGCTAGTTGTATCCCATGAGCCATACACAATTGGTGGTGGCCGTCAAAATTTGTACCCATTTTGACCATAACACTCGCTCCATCTGTTGTGAAAGCAATTATGTCGTCTTCCAGACTTAAACCGAAGTCACTCAAATGTTGCTGTAATAATTGAGTGCCTACTTCAGCTGGCATTGATCCCTGTATCCGTACAAGTCCCAAATTTTTGTATTTGGCCATATCAAAGTCTTTATTGTGGATATTTATATTCATATACCTTTTATTACGGGTAGACGTCCACTCATCAAACGTGATAGTAATCTTTTATTTTCAGACTTCATAATTTTCAATTGATTTTTCAATTTGTTTTTTGTGTTATCACTCTGTTTTAGAATTATCTGTGTTATAGTCGTAGAAGATTTCGGCACATCGTAGCCAGAGTTTTTAAAAAGATATCTCAGATCTTCTGACGTACAAAATGTGCTCAATGGTATCCCATCCAATGCAGCCATTCTGGCCACTCGAACCTCCATATTTGAAAAATAATCAGTGAGTTTAATTTTCTTTTGTGAAGGTTCATTCGTACGTTTTCGTGTTTGAATTTGACCACTATTAGACGTTGATGTACTCGGGCTTTGCGACTCCTGCTGTTGCGGCATCTCTCCGATATGCTTGGCACGCATGTGAGTGTGTAACGCTCCAGTTGCGCCACCTGGAGTTTTCAATTTTTTTTTTTGCAATGCTTACATTCAACACTCTGTCCATTATCAGCTCTCAAGAAATGTTCCCAGATAGAGCTTTGTGTGCGTTTGTTCAAAAACTCCTTGTATACAGTCTTATTTGAAGAAGACCTGAAAAAAAATAAAAGGAAGTTAGGTTAAAATGATATTGGTTAAACATAGTTGTCAACTCATTACAAAATAATGTAAACACTTATTTTGTAGCCAAACGTTTTTTTCTTCTATAATAGGCGAAAGAGCATGCTTAGTTCATTCATTCCTGATTTAGAGACGAACTATGAGGAATTTCAAATTTTTGATAGGTACCGACCTTTTATGTTTTAATCAGTGTTCTTAATTAATATATATTTGGGAACCTAGATATTCTATAATCTAATCGGAATAAATACACCTTAAGAAAATGTTTGATTTACAAATTATTTTGTATGAACTATGCGAGCTCCACGCCCCATGAGGTTTTTAATGCCCTTTTAATACTAAATAAGACTGATTTAAGTACTTACATCTTTGAAGAGATAATCCACACATTCAAATTTCAAAGTCACCCACGATAAAGATACAACTGCTACAAATTGTTAATATTTGCGCGCATTTACCACCAACTTTTAATTAAGTATCAGATCAAGTGTCAACTGTGCCGAGAGTCTAGCGATGTGAACTGAACAACCGACAATAGAGAATATGCATTTGGATTAAAATGAATTGATTTTTTTTTCCCTGAATCCATATCGTCCTGAAATTGTATCTGAACCATTATTTCCTTATTTAGTTTGTTTTTAATTGCATAAAATATTAATTAAAAAAATTGGTTGCCTGTAAAGTCGGTATACGGGCGAAAGTTTTAAGTGACAACGACTTTGAGTGGTAAAATAATTTTAATGTGAATATTCATTCGTATAGTAGGAAGAAGGATGAAATAATAGTAACAATTTAAAACATTTATTTGCATTTATTTGCATGCCTTTCACTTTTTATGTCTGTCTCTCTCGCTCTTAGGCGGGCTAACCATGCCCGAGTGGAAGGGACGCGTGCCTCTCACTCGCTCTCATTGTGAGCGCATAACGTGAGCGGAGCGTAACGCAGTTTCTTGAAGTGTCACCCGGCAAACCAATTTATAAGACGTTGTCACGTCAAAATGCAAAATATGCGAGTGAAATTCAAATTTGCGAAACGCATCACCATTGGTCGAACCGAAACGTGACGTCACATACCATGTTATCGGATTTATAGGCATTGCTGTTTATATGGTGTCTAAAAGAATAATGATTTTTCTTTGTGTTTCTATAGTGTTTTTCATTAGCTAATGCAATTACTACTTTTAACAGCAAACTCGGAGAGAGTTTTATTTATCAGTGCCAATCTTTGTCTCTTAACACCCATTCTCTCGGGTGGTATTTCATTTTTGGCACTGGAATTTACAACTCCTTCCTTCAACCGTAGTGTAACTTTTCCCCTTGTTGTTTCATAATGTGGTATTGAACATAATTTGCTGAAATAAATTCAGCGATGAGATGAGACATAAGTATAGTTCTTTAAACAAAACTGATCTGATGAACTGACATATGGCGAATAATGTATGTTTTGTTTTATAATATTAATTACTTACACAATATTGTATAGAATCAAGTTCTTCTAACTTTACAGACAGCTGTGCTGCTGGGGAGTTTGTTCCGCCACTTCTTCTTCCCAGCTACAGCACTAGGAAGTGTCGAAGGGTGGGCGTTTTGGGGGGACTGTCTTTTGTAACTTTGACGTTCAAAAAGTGCTGACTCTCAGCCTAGTTTGAATAAATGACTTTTGATTTTGATTTTGAAAAAAGTTTTATTGGACCTTCTGTTTGATTTTCAAAATATGCAAAATCTACTTCTGATCAAATATAATATACTAACTATCCAAATCTATTATACTTACATTTAAGTGATCTTCACAGCAATGCAAACACGATAATGAAGATACATTATACCTTCTCATAACCTTACACCATTGTTTTCGTGTATCTTTTGGAACAGGAAGAAACACTTTATCAGGTGTACTTATAATGGTGTTTTTGCACATTGGTAAAAGACGATATCTATAAAATGGTTTTTAAGCTTTGTCTATGGCGTAAATAGCTTTTAAAACTGAAAATTTCTATAAAGGAACCAAAAGTATCTGTCAAACTTATAGTCAACAAACACTGGTAGTGGTTTGTGACGTCAATCAAGGCCCGCGAAAAATGGCGGTGTTCAAACAGATCAAATTTAAGCAATGTTTTAAATCTTATTTAAAAAAATAATTTGAGCATTTCCAACAGTATTTATATTTTTTACTATTTTATAACGATGTGAAAAGTGAATTAAAAATATAAAAAAAATACATGCATATTCCCTATTGAGCAATGAAACTACTTTCTTTTTAGTTAAGAATGTGAGGAGCATAGTAGTTCCCCTAAGTTCCCCGTGGTCGTAGGGACTTTTCGTCAGGGACTCCCCGGCCTTGCCGACTCGCCAAGTTGATATAATATTTGAACTCTATTCTGTACGTCTTAACTATTTTTTGCAAAATAGATATAAAATAAACTGCGGGGAATACCCTATTTGTAGTTTCGATGTAGGTATATAGTATAGTGTTGCCACATTATAAATGTGTACGTATAATGCTTTTTTATTGGTTGACTATTTTGATGGATTGATGATACTAATAATTACGTAAGTACGGAATTGACATCTTCAGTTACGGAATTGAAAATACTTTAAAATGAGTTCGTAATTACGTAATTGCGTAATTACGTAATTACGTAATGGAAGCCCTACTCTTAATTGATTACCTTGACAAAGGCAGAACGATTACAGGCGAATATTACTCCAACCTTCTTGACCAGCTGGATGACAAAATTCGCGAGAAGAAGCCTGGCATGAAGAAGAAGAAAATCATCTTTCATCAGGACAACGCACCTGCACACAAGGGTGCGTCGGCGATGGGAAAACTGCGGGATTTGGGCTACGATTTGCTTGGCCATCTCGTTTATTCACCTGATTTGGCACCCTCAGATTTCTGTTTGTTCCCAAACTTGAAGAATTTTTTTTCTGGGAAGCGCTTTGCATCCAATGAAGAAGTTGAGGGGGCCGTAGATGAATATTTTCGGAGCCTTCCAGACTCTCACTTCTGGGAAGGAATATTGATGTTGGAGAAACGCTGGACTAAGTGCGTTCAAGTCAAGGTAGAGTATGTAGAAAAAAAAAAATTTTTTTTGACCGAAAATTGCCGTCTCTCACTGTCGGGCCGAGAACTTTTCACCTTACCCTCGTAAAGTAATGTGTAAGCAATCAAGCAAAACATGTTTTAGGCTTCTGTGTCATTAGACATTTTTTTTACAGACATTTAAAGCTCAGAAAAAATAAAAAAATTGTACAATACGTCTTTTAAACCTTATTAAAAAAAAAACGGAGGGTGCTTTTTTGTTCAAACCTTTTTGAAGACATGCTTGATAATCGCTCTTTCTTTTGAGGTATCATTTATGCGGATATCTTACAAATTATTGAAATTAGGGCCTACAAACCAATTTGAGGGTGATTTTTTTTTATTTTAGGCAGACTAATTAAAACAACATTTGAATTAAAATTATTTATTTTTCATGTTCAAAATGACGGCCGTGATTCCTAATACAAGCACGGCCCCGTCTTCTAACTTCTGTAGTCGTTATTTTCAACATGATCTCCTGCTTCATTGTCTCAAACGCTGAATTTATTCTTTGTATCAATTCTTCTCTAGTGTTTATTTCTATGTTGTTATCACGCGAAAAAGTCCAACGGGGTCAGATTTGGGGAGCGAGCGGGCCAAGGGATGGGTCCATCCCTGCCGATCCAGCTATCAGGAAAGCAATTGTTGAGGTGTTCCCTTACATTTAAAGTCCAATGCGCTGGACAGCCGTCTTGCTGAAAGATGACTGTTCGGTCTCTTTCGAAGATCGGGACACCTGATTTCTCTACCAGCAGTGGTAAATCAATTTGCAGAAATTGCAAATAATTTTCGCCATTCAATGGATCAGGCAAAAAGTGGGGCCCAATCAATGTTCTGCCAATTATTCCAGCCCATACATTCACAGAGAATTTCATCTGAAATGACGCCTACTTCTTAAAATGTGGATTGTTGTCTGCGTCGGCCCATTCATGGATGTTGTGAAAGTTTGTAATACCTTCCCTTGAAAATTTACTTTCATCCGTCCACAAGATTGATTTCAGAAACCACGCATCTTCGATGTCTCTGTTGAGGAGGAAACGGCAGAACTGAATTCTTCTTTGAGGATCTTGCTCTACTAGACCTTGCACACTCCTGCCATGGAACGGATACTTATCAATTTGGTGCATTGTATGCCACACCTTCCATTGAGAAATGTTTAAATTTCGAGCTACTGCTCTAGTACTGGTAGTAGGATCCGCTTGAAATGCTGCTAAAATGTCTTCGTCGACGGTAGTTTCGTGTCTGCCCGGGTTGACTCCAGGTAGCACGCGGTGAAACCCATCTTGGGCAGGACGACGAAACGTGTTGTAAAACACTCGGACATTCGGTATCCTGCGATTCGGATAGCGCTCTTGATACATCCGTCGCGCCAAAGATCCATTGCCGTCTGCTCTACCGTACATAAATACGATATCCGCATATTCTTGATTGGAAAAAGTAGCCATAGTCACTTAACAATTAAGAAAAACGGCGTAGGAGCGCACTAAATGTCAACTCAACACAATTAAGTCAAAAAATCAACACGTGCAGGAGCGCGAGGCTACGACTGGACACGGTGAAACAAAAAAGTTCAAAACTAACGCAAACAACACGTGCAGGAACGCAAAGGGCTACAACTGAACACGGTAAATTGTGAATCAACACGACAACGTCCACTCACAATGGCAGTAGTTTGACTAATAAGTAAAAGATGTAACGGCTTCATCACAGACCGACTGACCCTGACTAAAGAAAAACGACTTTGTTGCCTCAGTAACTAAGACCATTTTGCTGTAAAAACCAACTCTTATCGCTTTTTGCTATTCATTGGGCGTTCTACCTGGAAATGCCGTCGCACCGCGCTCGGTGGCCATTGTTTAGAGAATCCCCTCAATGGGTTCCCCTCAATTGGTTCCTGCATGTGCCAAAAATTCTTAGAATTGAACAATGTTATCATTTCGAGCACATAAAGTATTCTTTTAAGCAAACATTTTGTGTTTTGTTAGACTGCCTAAAATTTAAAATTTCTCCCTCGAATTGGTTTGTAGGTCCTAATTTCAATAATTTGTAAGATATCCGCATTAATGATACCTCAAAAGAAAGAGCGATTATCAAGCATGTCTTCAAAAAGGTTTGAACAAAAAAAGCACCTTCCGTTTTTTTTTAAATAAGTTTTAAAAGACGTATTGTACAATTTTTTTATTTTTTCTGAGCTTTAAATATCTGTAAAAAAAATGTCTAATGACACAGAAGCCTAAAACATGTTTTGCTTGGTTGCTTACACATTACTTTAATTAAATAAATAAAAAATGAATTCATTTATCATTCAATTTGGCCATAATTATGCAGTTTACATTAAATTTTGAGAATTTCCGAAAAAAAACTTAAAAATTTGGTTAAAAAAGTTTGGTAAGACTTCGTCTAAGACAACCATGGCTTAAATGGTTCTAAATTGTCTATACTATCTTCACCTTAAAGCTTTGCACCCATCTTCCAATCACCCTGTATAGCCTCTCATAACTGCACAGTGTTCCAAAAGCCTCAAAAAATTTCCCACTTGGGTTTATTGCATTTATAAGTCAAGGATCGTATTTATAAAGCACGAGTAGAACTCCCACGTATTTATCTCTTTTAGTTTTTTTTATATAAATTCATGAAAAAGACGTGACCTTTCCATGAAAAAAATGAATATCGGTTCTCAAAAAGTAGTTGTTCAACATAATAATTTGAAACTAATATTATTAATAGAGCTCATTTGAGAGTATATTTACACGTTTTTATTTTTTTTAAATCTCTTTTAGTTTCTGAGTAAAAAAATATTTTCTTATTTTTGTTTTTATTTTTTTTCTCCGCAAAGACGCAAAAGTGCGACTTGAGACTAGAACTGAGATATTGTTCTCAATAAGGTCTATTACTCATAAAAAAATCAAGTCGCACTATTGCGGCGTTTAGGAGAAATAGAATTTTGAAAATTAATGCTAGGGCTGTCACTTTGTTTGACCTTTTATATATAGCTTTTGTAGAACTTTTATTGAGAGTATTTTCAATGGAGGGTTGCACGTAGCATGGGAAGGGGTCCACCCTCGTGAGGCATAGGCTAAAACCCCATGCTATACTTGCAACCTGGAGAAACGGGGGTGAGGCTCCATGGAGCCGTTACAGACCCATGGCGCCACTTTGCCTCAGCAGGGGCTTACCAAACCTGCTGGAGGATGTCCTTCCGAGCCCCGATCGGAGGACTTATTGCAAGGGGGGCATGAGGGCGCCAACCCTCATGTTGGTACACGAGTGGCAAGTGATGCTGTGAATTGCGCCACAGCCGGTACTTCTCAAACTCCGGAAGTATCCGCAAATACACGAGGAGGTTGTACACGTTTAAAGATTTTCGAATCTTTTTATGCGGAGAGCAAAAAATATAAGAAAAATGGTTCACCAGAAGATCTCACATCCTCAGACTTGATGATCATAGTTTACAGAGAAGTAGGTGAACACCTTAAAGATCTTACATTCAGCGAAAAGGACAGACTTGTGAATGAAATCGTTAAACCCTTTCTCCAAAAAGCTACTAATTATTACAAAGGATGTAAAAGAAATAAAAAGAGGTTTACAGACAAACATGGCGTTTTTTTAAATAAATTGTTCATCGACGATGTACCAGAAGACCTCAAGAAGTCCACTGGGGCCGATACGACTCTTGGCGCGCCGTGCAGTACATTGATGGATAATTCTTCTAATGTAAGCTATAAACAAGACCTTAAAGTTAGGAAACGCATTATGGAGTCGTTAGAGAGTGAACCTCAAAAAAAAGTAATAAAGGCTTTTACTTCTATAGCTTCTTCTGATAAAGGATCTAAAATAACACCCAAAGCTTCTAAAGATTTAGAAGAAATCATAAATACATGTTTAGTATCACCAAAACGAGCTTCAACTGTAAGGCAAAGAATTTCTGTGGTGCAAGAACCTTACACACCAGATGAAGCCTTAGGTGTTATTATTGACAGAAAGTTGAGTGTGGAAACATACAGGGGACTACGTAAGGACTTAAACAACAGAGGATTCCCTGCATATCCCGCTTACAATAAAGTCCTTATTGCTAGAAAAGCATGCTATCCAACAGAGGAAATAAAAGTGTCTGAAATGGAAGCATCAGTGTCACTACAAGGTTTACTCACTCACACAATTCAAAGAATTGTCCTAAGCTGCGAGGCTGCTTTTATTGCATATTGCCATAGAAAAGGTAGTCAGGAGGTTAAGTGTGAATTTTAGGGGTCCTGGGGATTTGATGGTGGCACTGGGCATTCATTTTATAAGCAGAGCTTCCAACAAGAAACCGAAGAAACGCTTATAAATGAAAACAGTCTTTTTGCCACAACCCTTATTCCCATACGCATAGTAATGGATAACGATTTTACTGCCTGGTTAAATCCTACACCCCAATCGTACAGATTTTGTCGCCCACTGCACATCCAGTTTAAAAAAGAAACAAGTGACCTTATTCTTTACGAAAAAAACTGGGTTGAAGAACAAATTAAAAGTTTGTTACCAATAAATATACAAACTTCAGAAGGTCACAACTTAACGTTTTCTTATAATTTAACATTGAGCGTAATAGATGGCAAAGTCCTAAATATAATTACCGGAACTACTTCACAGTTAAGATGCCCGTTTTGTAAAGTTACAGCTACCCAATTCAATAATTTGGAAATGTCTTATACAAAACAAACTATAAAAGAAAATATGCGATATGGTATCAATCCCCTTCATGCATGGATACGTATTTTTGAGTTTTTATTGCACCTTAGCTATAAAAATGATCCATTTGTACAAAAATGGCGAATCATTAAAGGCAGCAACGAAAGCCATATTGTTGAAGCAAGAAAAAAAGAATCCAGGCAGAGATTAGGGAGAAGATTGGATTATTAGTAGACGTAGTGAAGCCGAATGCGGGCACTACGAATGATGGAAACTCGGCTAGGACTGCACTTTCAGACAAGTACCGTGGCATATTTGGTGAGATTTTAGGTCTACCTTTTTTTTTTTTTTTTTTTTTTCAGTATGGGAAATCATCAAATGACTTATCCCGCTCTGTGCGGAGCGGGAGGGCGTGTCAGACTTTTACTGACTAAAACCCACCCGTGTTCCATCAGTTGCCCATGTGCCAGGGTCACGGTATCTCTTTCGAACAATCACGCGACCCCGACAGTAGGTCTACCTTCATGGTTACTTGATGGATTTCATACTATTCTAGTGACAATATCTAGCGAGTATTCTATTGACGCCAAAAAATTCGGGCATTTTTGCCGGTCTCTCGCAGAGCGGTACGTTCAATCATATAATTGGCACCCAATGACGGTGACAGTTCATAAAATACTTGTACACGGTGAAGAGATTATTGATTCCTGTTCACTGCCTGTTGGGATGCTTTCAGAACAAGCAGCTGAGTCACGAAACAAATTCTGGCGCTCAGATAGAGAACATCACTGTCGTAAAATGAACAGGATTAGTACAATGACCGACCTTTTTCATCGTGCACTAGAATCGTCTGATCCACTAATTTCTATGGCTCATCTCAGTGATCGTCGAAGATTCTCAAAACGGCCTCCTTTGCCGTCTGCTGTTTGTGAACTTTTAAAAGCAATTGATGTGGAGACATTACAGTCCGCAGAGGAGGACGACGAAAATCCTTCGAATGATGTTGATGATTTAAATGATCTAACATTAACACTAACTAATGAGTGCGATTTATATGAGTAATGTTTCTTTTTTGTTGTTTTACTAGCTGACCCGGCGAACTTTGTTCTGCCTTAGAGGCAATAAATAAGCAGATTTTTTTATTTTATTAAATTTATTTGAATGAGGATTAATACGGTATTGTTAAAAATAGGTTCGTAAACAACCGATCATTTTACTGTTTTAAGTAAACGCAAAAAATGGTTACTGCGGGTTTTCCTTATAAGATAGACATATACCATATACCACCACGGACTTTTTTGTAGATCTATTAAAGAGGTACAATCCTACCATACATTGTTTTGTTATAACTCAAAAGGTCGTTAGTTTGTATAAAACTTAAACTTACTATACACAAAAACCTTCCACAAGAATTGCTCTATCTATTGTTGAAAACCGTATGAAAATCCGTGCAGTACTTTCCGAGTTTATCGCGAACAGACAGACAGACAGACAGAGGCGGCGAGAGACTTTGTTTTATAATATGTAGTGATACTGGGAAATTTACATATATATTTATAATACAGGTTTTTAAAACGGGTCTAAATAGTAATCGTTACACAACGTGGAAAGCCTTTCGACACGGTCAAACTATTAACCACCGCAGCACGGTAGGTAGTACTCGTATAGTCTGTCTATCTGTTCTAATCTGTTTTGTATGGAAAAATATTTTCATTAGATTTGACTAACTTCCGTTGTCCTGATTTTTTTCTCCCGATACAATCATCAAAACATTTTTTCATCAAAATTACTCAATGGCCAACTCGCGGTTGACCAAAAATTTTTTATGCCATTTTTTTCCAAATCAAAAATAAATGTTTCCTAAGACAGTCTCTCTGTATCTCATATGGTTATGAATTTCCTTATGTCCCAAATAAAAAAAAACACTATATATATATAATTATTATATGCTCTGTAAATCTATAGTTTGAGCGAGACGTCCATGCAATACACATTTCATAATAAAATATGTATTTATTTATTTGACCTCAGAGTGACAACCCTGGAGTGTATTATTTGACCTTAAGATTTAAACACCTGTTTCTCCTAAACGCCGCAATAGTGCGACTTGATTTTTTTATGAGTAATAGACCTTATTGTGGACAATATCTCAGTTCTAGTCCCAAGTCGCACTTTTGCGTCTTTGCGGAGAAAAAAAATAAAAACAAAAATAAGAAAATATTTTTTTACTCCGAAACTAAAAGAGATAAAAAAAAAAAAAAAACGTGTAAATATGCTCTCAAATGAGCTCTATTAATAATATTAATTTCAAATTATTATCTTGAACAACTACTTTTTGAGAACTGATATTAATTTTTGTCATGGAAAAGTCACGTCTTTTTCGTGAATTTATATAAAAAAAACTAAAAGAGATAAATACGTGGGAGTTCTACTCGTGCTTTTTAAATACGTTTCTTGACTTATAAATGCAATAAACCCAAGTGGGAAATTTTTTGAGGCTTTTGGAACACTGTGAACTGGGGCGCGCATGTTTATAGCTGAAGAGTTTGTTTGGTTGAATCTACTAATCTCAGGAACTACGTTTAGTGATGCATAGGCCATTTATCGTGGAAGGCTATAGACTATAATATAATATCACGCTAGGACCTTAAGGAGCCGAGCAAAAAGAAAAAAAGTCATGATTACGAAGACTTCGTACTGCGGCGACTGCCAGGCGATTCGATGGCCGGGGAGCAAGAAATTTAACGCGGTCGAAGTCGCGGGCAGAAGCTAGTCAATAATATACAAAAGACTTAAAACCGTTTTGAACAAAAGAAGACCTAAATTCAAATTATTTAGTGTTATTTAATATTATTTAAACAAATTTGTATTACTACGCTTTAGTGCAAGTACCTACATTCAACAGTTGATTGTGAACATGAGGTTTTTATTTCCCTGTAAGAAGCTTGCAAACAAGCATACACCATGCATGCGAGCAAGCATGCAGCGTGCAAGCAAGTATGCAGCATGCAAGCAAGTATGCAGCATGCAAACGAACAGCAGGCATGGTTTCTCGCACAGCTTTGGCGTTGTGGGGGCTCCGGGGGTTCCCCGCGAGTTTATCGTCGCAAATGGTTTAACGCTCATCACCGCAGCGTCTTTTTGCCAGCCGCAGGCGCGGCGGCGAGTTCTACCACCTGGTCCTCAAGTCGCGGGCCGCCTAGCCTCTCTGCGCCTACGCGACTCTATATTATACTCAAGGGGTAAGGCAGCCAAGACTGCGTGGAGTCGAATTAACAGCGATTCGTTTCCGTCACCAAAACCTATTTTTTTCCAAATGTTTTAGGACTAAATTTTTTATTATAAATGAACATTCGGAATAATAAATATTCAACAATCTAAACTAATATTATAAATGCAAAAGTAACTCTGTCTGTCTGTCTGTCTGTGTCGCTTTCCTGCTAAAACTACTGAACCGATTTTAATGAAATTTGGTACACAGATACTTTAGAGCCTGAGAAAGGACATAGGCTACTTTTTATCCCGGTAGTATGTTCCCGCGGGATAATTTCCGACCTCCACGCGGGCGAAGCCGCTGGCAAAAGCTAGTATTATACAGACTGTAAGGGTAAACACCGTTGTCACTTAACCCATGGGTAATTTGACTTAAATATAAAATAACAGAGCGAGTTAAAAAAATAAAAAAAAAATATTCTCCTAAAAAGGTTTAGAACGAATTTTATCCCAGACCGCCCGCAAATTCATGGATACGCGCATCAGTGACGTAATCACTACAACGATCGCCAGGCGTTCCGTCCACACAACACATAAATACACATTACCTGTGATGTAACTTTCCCATCATACTTATCTTGGCTTAGGACAGCCACAAATACCTACCTGTATTGCGTGACGAGTCTAAATGTAAATTTGATTCGAAATGGCTTTGGATTCTAAATGATTTGAAAACATTTTGTTTTTAATAAACCAAACCATTGGGTAGGTACTTTTGGCGTATTTAAAACGTTAATCACAATTTTATGTACAGTTTAATTAAAAATTAAATTAAATTTACACTGACTGAATAAAATATCAACACTTACCGACCTACATTAACCTCAACACGTGTTCAAAATGGGCTCCGTCTAACATTCTGTTGTTATCGAGGTTATTGATAAGCCACTGCGAAAATACCATCCGTGGTATGCGATCGTTATCATTTAGTTCTTGGACCGGCTGAAATGATATGGATGTTGACGATCGATGAGGAGAGTATTGTCCATAGTGTCCAGTGGGAAACATTGAAAATTGAACCGCCGGCACAGTGAACTGGCCGTAGGTACGTTGCGCGCCGCCAACATCGTTTCACGGTTTGGCACAGGTTGTGCAGGGAACAATTCTGCGTACATCCTACGCGCCCCGTTCAGATCATTACCCGCAATGGCGTAAAGCCGAACCATTTCGGTTCACTGTTCATTTGTGTAAGACGTTGTAACACACTCAATTCACGCGCGAGAAATGAGCGACGAACGCTAAGACGCGGCGTTACGTGCGATCGCTAGCGAGACTGCCAGCTGACTGACTGCGGGGTCGCGACCCGTGTCGGCGTCGCGTCGTGCAACGCGGTGTAGTTCCCGAAGTTTGTTGCCCTCGCGCATAGGGTGAAATATTCTTGTGGAAAAAGCAGATTTTCTTTAAAAAAAAAAGTTGTTTTTTTTTTCATTGATTTTACGTTCTATTAACGAAACCAAATCACTGGTTTCAAGGATAACGGTGTTTACACTAACACCCAGTATAGAACAATAGGACATATTACTTTATTTCCTGCAAAATAGAAGATACTTTTACAGCACTCGAAATTATGACGGTGTAGTTTTTAGAAGTAAAGAAGATAATTTTGTTTTGTTAGATTTTTTGAACTTAATGGTTACTGCAGTTTATGCTAATGATCTACGGACAAACAATTTTATACGAAAGGGAGTACACATTACCAAAAGTCATTTAATTCCATCAGTTTTTAGGGTTCCGTTGCCAAATGGCAAAAAACGGAACCCTTATAGATTCGTCATGTCTGTCTGTCTGTCCGTCCGTCCGTCCGTATGTCACAGCCACTTTTCTCCGAAACTATAAGAGCTATGCTGTTGAAACTTGGTCAGTAGATGTATTCTGTAAACCACATTAAGATTTTCATACAAAAATAGAAAAAAAAAAACAATAAATTTTGGGGTTCCCCATACATAGAACAGAAACTCAAAAATTTTTTTTTCATCAAACCCATGCGTGTGGGGTATCTATGAATAGGTCTTCAAAAATAGTATTCAGGTTTCTAATATCATTTTTTTTCTAAACTGAATAGTTTGCGCGAGAGACACTTCCAACGTGGTAAAATGTACATTACCATGTAAACTACCACCGAAAATTGGTTTGAACGAAATCGAGTAAGTGGTTTTTTTTTAAAACGTCATAAATCGTAAACCGCAATTTACCTTTCATTCAATGAACTCAAATATAAAAATAAAAAAAAAACATTTATTTTCATAAACATGAACCTTATGTATAAACCGTGAAAATCTACAGGTTTGTACGGAACCCTCGGTGCGCGAGTCCGACTCGCACTTGGCCGGTTTTTTATGTATACTACTACAGAAGAAAGGTTTCTATACCATACTGTACAAATCACACGGCTGTTGTTGAAAATATATACGGCTATCTACAAAATCATGATTTTACAGTAGAGCGTTTTTAACGCAAAACTGTGATAATTAATATAAGAACAAAGCTATCTTCTCCTAATTTATATCATTTAGATAATAGGGCATTACCAAGGAAAAGGTTACGGCCAATGTTAATAGTTACTGTAATATTTTACGCTCCAAAATAAGGTACTTTGACACAGATAATTATTTTTGTAGTTGTCTTTGATATACGTGATCGTGACATCAGGAAAAATTGAAAGCCAACAGCAAAAACATCCTTTGACAAAACAAATAATTCTGAGTCGAATTATGTTAAAGAGTGAATTTCGAAAAAAGTGCTGTTGGGTCTTTATACTATTTTGCTGCCGTCGTACTGTCTACACGAAACGTCTTTTTCGTGCTAATCCAACTGACAGAGGTCTCTCGAAATCCCGACTGAACGCATATGTTACACAAGCTTCTGCCCGCGACTTCGTCCGCGTTAAATTTCTTGTTCCCCCGACCGTTCCCGTCGCGTCGATTTGCCTACCCGTGCAATTAGCCCCGTTTTTGCAACATTTGTCATTACTGCTCCGCTCCTTTTGGTTTTAGCGTGATGTTATATAGCCTATAGCCTCGATAAATAGGAGGCTATCCAACACAAAAAAAATTTCAATTACGACCAGTAGTTCCTGAGATTAGCGCGTTCGAAATTAATCTAACATTATAATTATGATGTTAGGTCAATATGTATGTAGATCCCAACTTTTAACTGAAATCACTTTTTGTTTATAACAATGTAATAACTTTCAAACTACATAATAAAAACACAGGATGACAAGGGAAACATGAAAACTACTACCTTTACAGCGGTCTCCGAAAAAGTTCCCATAGTTTCTAGAATAATGAAAATTACCGGAATAAAAAATAAGCTTAAATCATCCAATAAAACGTAAATAAAAAACGTAAAACATAGGAAAACGAAGCACAAAACAGTGCTTCGTTTACCTGATTTTTAGTGTATTTATGGTATACCTTTATAAGGCAATAATTCATTAAGAAATACGTACGTGGGATTTAAAGAGTCAGGTCTAGTTAGAACGTTAAAAAAGGCAATTCTGCCGATATTTTTTTTGTCAAACGATAAAATAATTTGCAACAAAAGTTCTTCCGTTTAAAAGATATATATTTCATGTAAACATGACAATTTTTTAAAAGAAATGTATCCCAAAATAAGCCCAAACGTATCGATGGCCGAGGACCCTGCAAAAAATTTTGCGGTGATCACTCTCGCGCTGCAACGAATTATCTGAAACTAACAAAACAGAGCGGATCGTTAGTTAATGATATAATGCTTCGGTTGATCGAGGGTTTTGAAAAAAAATAATTTTTCACATAATGGCGGACGTTGAAAGTCAAAAGTGTTGTTTTGACCAAAATTTCACGTACATTTTTGAACATAAAAAAAAAATTGTCCCAAAAAAAATTCTTTCGTTCATCCGGAGGAAAACTACATGTTTAGAAGAAGTGATATAAATTTCAACCCGATCGGTAAAGCCGTTTTCGAGTTACAGTGATCACCGACTTCGAAAACATGGTTTCCTGAAAAATGAGTTATAGTTTTGAGTACGATTAGCACTCAGATAAGAAAAAAATAGTAACTTACATAGAGTCGTCTATTCCTGTGCCCATATAGTTCGCCCGCCTTCCTGCGCTTTTTTTCCTGCATCTGAAGCCATTTTCAGCTACCGCCGAGCTACCCTCGCCTCTTGAGTGTTTTCCAGGGATTATAACTAGACCCAAGGAACTTAAATCCAACCTGGAATGCGCACAGGCTGCCAATACGCGGTCCGAGCGAGATAGCTTCGCGAGAGCCCTCTGTCCCTTTCATTAGGGTGACCAAGCAATATGATTTAGGTAGATACGAATATAACAGGATTGTATATTAACCAATAATTTGATTTAAAAAAAAATAGTTACGCTTTAAAAATGGATTAAAGTAAAACGCAGTTAACATAAACGCAACGCAACGCATAAACTCTGCTATCGAGTATTATTGTATAACCTGGAATATCTGGCGCGCTGGGCAAATAACCATTTTGTTTAGTATTCATTGTCGTAAAAATCCAACAGACGTCGTTTTTAAGAAAAATGGCTGGGACACTTTTTATTGGGCAAATGCGTCAATGGACTTTACCCGTAAATAATCTTATAATTTCGTTCATTATGGGCACCCTACTTCAAGAAAGGGACACAGGGCTCTCGCAACCACAGAACAAAGAATAAAGGAGAAGTGCCCCTACACTGGCTAAGCACGGGAACCAGTGTCGCCAAACTCACACATTTGCATATCAAATTGTCCTTTACACACATAAAAAACAGTAATATGATTGGCTACAAATTACAAACGCAACTTTTACAAATCATCTTCTTATTGTTTTCAAAAATTATGTCTTATTGCAACGAGTGAAAGTTGTTATTATTTGACATGACACAAACAATAAAGACGTTTTTCGTCTAAAAACTTTAAATAGACAAGTTTACAACGAGTTCAGCAACTCAACGCTAGATGGCGCTGTAACCAATTCATTCTATTCAGAACGCTAGCACCTTTGAAATAGATGTCATATTCATATGCACTTGTAATCTCTTGTGGTGAGTACAAAAAAAAAGTTAGAGATGTAGACATATATCGATATATTAATATTGATGTTACGTAATTTATTCGGGTGAGCAATGTAGTAATTTGTTAACATTATAAAAATGCTTAATAACGGAAAAGGTTGATTAACCCTCCGCCAACCGTGTGTTTTTTTTTGCACACCGCCAACCGTCGCGGACGATATCGTCTAAACCGATAATTTAAACCATTTAAACGTAGGGAAAATATCCAAAAAAAAAATCAGGGAAAATTTTCCAGGTTTCTTTTTCCTGTTCCCATAGTTTTTGACTTGAATACTTTGCCCCCCTGATGGAATAAAATTTCGTAATCGCTGCAAAAACCGTAATTTCAAAGGTTTCACAAAGAAATCGATATCTTGGATATACATTGGTTATAAGGAGTAATGTTTTGGGGATTTATTCTTCATATAAGGGGCTTTCAAAAAATAATAGTTGGATCTTACATCGCTCAAAAAAGTTTATTTATTTGAACACTCGAAAAGGTAAATTTTTAAAGGGAACATTTTTCAATAAAAATAGTTCCTAGAAGCTTCTACGCTACAAGTGAACTGTGGCACAGTGTCGAATGTTCGCGAATGTTCTGCTCGGGATATAAATAGCAAATTGTCGGGCCGAAGAGCAGTTCCCTCCCGACCCTTGCATGAGCCAGCCCTTGATGCTGCGCCTGTAGCTTTAAATTAGTCCCTAAATAATTTTAACCCAGATCCAGCCAGTCCCTTGCTGTCCCCCCCACCAGTGATTGCCTAAGCCGAGGTTCGTACCCCCCTAGGGGTAACCCTTAGAGATTTCGCTTTAGTTTTTAAGTATAATAAGCCCCGGCTGGAGGCCAAAAAGGTTACTTTTTAGAACTCGCCGGGCCACCATCCGTTTAACTTGTAAGAACTGTATCAGGTTAACTACGAGATGTCCTACGAAAAAAAACCGACGCGCAGTTCGTTTACGAATGCGGTCAAATGCGATTCAAGTGATACAGTACAAGCGAAACAAGTGATTCCTTTTGACGTTTCTTGTTGTTGTGGCATTTGTGATTATTTAATTAAACTGTTTTGTGTGTTTCGGTAATATTGGTTTGAATTAATTTATCCCGAAACCCCAGCTCGTAATAATATTTTACATACCTAAAAATTTGTAAAAGTTACGTCGCCAACCGTATAGGACGATATCGTCCGTCCACAAACTTGAACACGCTCGCATTCACTGACGTTACAATAGCTATTGACGCGCTTGCGCCTGCTAGGTGTGGGCGAGTGTAAGTTTTTTTACAGAGGGGTTCGAGGCCACTTCCTTTTCTCCTTCCAAAGATATGCATCAGCTCCAAACTTGGCACGGACGATATCGTCTGGTACGGTTGGCGGAGGGTTAAGGTAAAGGTTCGTTAAAATATCAATGTTACAGAGGTATTTGTATGTTTGTATGTAGGGGGGTAATATTATTTTCATAAAATCAAGTACGCGGGCGAAGCTGCTGACAGAAGCTAACGATAAATGAAACGATAACAGATGGTGCTAAAATATTTACTGACCTTGAAATAATACATATTTATTTAATATTTGCCATTTTGATAGTCGAATATTAATATATTTTGCCGTGATAGCTTTCATTAAGACAGTAATATGATTAGACGTAGGAAAATCCCCTAATTGGTTATAGCCTATTATATATTATGTTTTGGAATATTGATGACCCAATAAACTGGTGCATTATTTCAGCCATGATATAATCTTTATTAAATATATGACCGTCTTATAAAAATATTTCGGATGTCTGACATAGCTTAATCACAGATTCTGATAGGCATAATAACCCCCTCTAGCCTTACCTATAATAAATCTATGTAATTATTGATTTGTTTTTCTGTTACTAAAGGACTAAGGCAAATATCACACTTATGGTATCATATCAATGTCTCGTTTTATATAACCAGCTATGTGAGCTATTGATTTCGTACTAAAATCAGACAAAACTATCGATACCGACCTACTTTACGGATGTGTCCCATCCCTAATCGAGTAGGGTCGAAGTTACTAGAATTTAGTTTGTGATTTTCCAGATGACGACCAAGTGCATTTAGACTTTCTTTCAATGAGTTTAAGGTTGTTTATAGTTTGCATTGAAGTCATAACATGTGGTATTGTAATTAAAATCAATTATATTAAAAATTAACAAAGTTTAGCACTTACCAATGATACGATACACTTCTACAAGATACATTTATTTTTCTGCTTTCGTTTTTGCAGGTCAAAACCGCACAACAAGGCATAATTTGTAATATTTCGCGTATTTTTGAGACATACAATCGCGACAAGTATCTGACGGCGAATAAGCTAAATTTTGCGCATCTGCGCTTAATGTTGACACGCGCGCGATATGTGAGGGGCACTTCCTCTAGTTTTCTTTATTCCGTGCTCGCAACGCTTTCTCTCTCGGACCGAATTTCTCTCTGACCAAGTGATTGTCTGTAATAGAACTTAGTAACATATTCATAAGGTTTATTTTTATAATGGTGTCAAATTAACAATGCACATTCCAGGGTCGGGTATAAGTTCCTTGACTAGACCTGACTCCTTAAAAAAAAAAACCGGCCAAGTGCGAGTCGGACTCGCGCACCGAGGGTTCCGTACAAACCTGTAGGTATCCTCGGTTTATGCATAAGGTTTATGTTTATGGCATTAAATGTTTTTATTTTTAATTTTTATATTTGTGTTGATTGAATTAAAGGTAAATTGCGGTTTATGATTTATGACGTATTAAAAAAAAACTACTTACTGGATTTCGTTCAAACCAATTTTCGGTGGAAGTTTATATGGTTATGTACATCATAATATATATTTTTTTTAGTTTTATCATTCTCATATTTTAGAAGTTACGGGGGGGGGGGACACACATTTTACCACTTTGGAAGTGCCTCTCGCGCAAACTATTCAGTTTAGAAAAAAATGATATTAGAAACCTCAATACCATTTTTGAAGACCTATTCATAGAAACCCCACCCGTATGGGTTTGATGAAAAAAAAAAATTTGAGTTTCAGTTCTAAGTATGGGGAACCCCAAAATTTATTGTTTTTTTTCTATTTTAGTGTGAAAATCTTAATGCGGTTCACAGAATACATCTTCTAACCAAGTTTCAACAACATAGCTCTTACACGGACGGACAGACAGACAGACATGACGAATCTATAAGGGTTCCGTTTTTTGCCATTTGGCAACGGAACCCTAAAAATCGTGGGCGTTACGTTATTTTCTTGTTTATTTTAATGTTAATTATTGCTATTCGTTCTCTAAAGGAGTGAAATGTTTAACAACAAAAGTTTGCATGTTGGAATATTTATTTACATTAATTCTACCTGAACATAGGAATTTAAAATAAAACAACATTTGACATTAATACCACTGTATTGGTTATAAATTACAATACATGATCTTATTATATGACCTGAATCAAAATGCGTGCAGACAGTCAGGTCTGCAAATTTTTACTTTTCTCACTTCGGATAAAATCCGAAATGTGAAATGCTGATCTTTTGGGTTAGAAATTCAGACCTGTGTTATTATTAGCTGCTAAGGCGAAATTGCGTAACAAATATCCAAATTCATTAACTCGCAAGTAGGATTTATTAGCCTAGGAAAATAAGACGATTTCGTGAGCAAAAAAATCTTAGTGATGATTTCTCACCAGATTTCTTTATTTAGACATTAGTAATGACAAAATGTGTGAAAAGTCCATTGCGTTATCTAGTCAGTTAAAGTCCTAAAAAATATATTTAAAAAGAACATAATTTTTATGTTAAAACATTTTCTTAAACTTTTTTTTGTATAAAACGTGTCTTAGTGAACCTGTGTTCTACACAAGGTTCACATAGACACTATAGTTCACGAGGATTTACGGCTATGAAAATTTAAATCATAGGTGCTGCATTGTAAATGACGTAAAACGTAGGGAGGCGTCGTCGGGTAATAAAATCGATGGGCTTACGTTACCCAGTGTTGCCAACTCCGTCCCACAGGAAAACTACCATACATACACCCCGGCTGGGGGCGAGGTCCTAAAGTAAAACTACATAAATGCTTTAAAATGCCGTAGATTTGGAGACCTAAACTAAAACCGGAGAAGATTTCTAAACAAAATTGTAAATCTGTTGTCAAAACTGTAGCGTGCGCTACAGTGCCTCTGCATTAACGTAAAAGCATGACGGCCGCACCTAATTCCCGATTTTATGCACAGGACTAAACCCAGCTATAATAACTTCGTATCATATCAATTTTTCATGATTAAGTAATTAGATAAAAAAAGTCATGGTCAGCAAACCGACCGGACCACCTTATACTGCGCGGCATGAAGTTTCACGCGGATGCAATGGCGGTAGTATTTTAGCGTGCCAAATATATAATGGTGTCTCTGTGATCGGATTAGCATCCTCTACTTATTGAATACACGTATGTACTACGATATATATCGGCGTTAGGCGATGGACATTTAGGTTTACTAGTGATCGCCCATTGGTCGAAATTCGACCGTACTTCATTAGAAGAGAAATACATTATTAAATGAAAAAAATATATAATAATAATAATATATAATTTTTACGCATAATATAAAAAAAATATATTAGCATTCGTCACTTCTTCTCTGTATAAACTATAAGTGTGCGAAATTTCATACTCCTCCGTCCGCCCAATTTTCGTAAAAAGGGATCCAAAGTTTTCGCCTCACGTATTAATATATAGATAAGTCGTGATCATGTCAGAGTAACCCTAGCTTTATAAGCCGATAAAAATGAAAATTATCGTCACGATAATTCGTTCTTTGAATTTTAATATTTACAATTTCATACAGACTACGTTTTTATCACAGAAAGTTTGATAAATAAAGAAAAAAAAAAAGATTCTACACACGAACGAAAAAAATAACTTTATCTTAACAAAACAATAATCCTAATTTATGCAAACAAGAAATGTAACACAAAACAACTAGGTGTTATATTCAACGTGTGACGTTTTTCGTTACGTATCACATATCAGCGCAGCATTATAATCTGCTAACACAATACAATCTCAAATTCAACTTGATTGTACAAAGGATGGAGTATAAATAAAAAGCTTTTAAAAACTACCAACGTTATCATAAAATGGTACATTTGACTTTTGCTCAATGGCAACCCTTGTGATAGGATTCACATTTTTGCAATTTCTATTTTATAACCTGTGCTTGCAACACTAGTGAATATGGTGGTGGATTGTAGTTGGACTATATTCGGGAAAGTGATCAGAATGTTTTCTTTCACGGAAATATCGGCATCACGTGCCATTAAACGCCCCTCGTAATCACAGTGCTAAAAGTGTAAGTGATCAAGACAAAACAAGGTACTGCATCGAGTGCGCTCTTTCCATTTTATGCACTTTTATTTGTATAACCGACTTCTTGAAGGTTTGATTCCAAATGATACCGTGTTTTATTATACCGTGTTTTATTTTGTCTGATTCTATCTCATAATTAGCTACAGGATCGTGTTGTTATTTCAAGAATAATAAACTTGTTTAGTTGCATTTTCAACCGGTGTTGCCTTGTTGTTGCGTTTTCAATATCGGAATCGATCAATACTTTCGACAAGTTAAAGAAAGTTATTTATTTATTGTATTTTCATATTGTACCGACTTTGTTTAAGACTAGTTATTACTTAGGCCAGAAAATTTTTTTTTTGGAGGTAGGTAGGTAAGTAATGCGTGGGGTTATTGTTTAAATATTATTTATAATTTCAGTAGTTTTTCATTTCTGTGCCTTAAAAAAAAAAAAACAATATTCAAAGAATTTGGGTGGAATTACTGTGAGCAATATTTTGTTTTCTCGCCAGTTAAGTAGGTATCTTGATAAAAGAAAATAATTTTATGTGGTATATGGTACTGAAGTTAAAGGGAACCTAAATGTCCTACATATATATGTCTAATAGCTGATGAATATTTGGTTTTGGTTTATTTCAGCCTGTTATTTTGAAAGAGGATCTCATCCAGGATACTTAACAACTTATATAAATTGTTGATCAATCTGACCAATCGGACAGCATTTGTTTTAACAATTTAAGAGTAACAGTACAAATGCAATGTGTGAGAAGGTCGAAGTCAAAGTCAAATCATTTTATGTGTTTCAAATGGAGGAGCGGAGGAGAGTGGGCAACAAACTTCACATTTACTCTTTTAAAATATGGTGTTCACACATCTATTTATATTCTAAAAGTAGGCGATAATTTTAACAAATAAGTAATAAAGTCCAGCAAAATCAAACATTCTCCGTTACATTACATTATGTGTTATGTTTACTAATTTATATATTTTATAATTCTTTGTAAGGAGTAAAGTCCAGTTGTGTTTCAAAGCTGACACACATTTTTTTTTTATTATTCTTATTTCTAGTTTGTAAGCACCTGGTACTTGTAAGCATCTGGTACTTGTAAGCACCTGGTACTTGTAAGCACCTGGTACTTGTAAGCAACTGGTATTTGTTACAGGCCTACTCTGTCGCCCATACATATTCATTATCATTTCAGCCAAAAGAGGTCTGCTGCTGGACAGAGGCCTCGAACTCTGTCTCACGTCTGCCCATACCTATTAGGTAGAAAATTTTGTAAAAGCCAAGTATTTGTAAAACAGTAACTGAGAAGTTTCTTGCCGGCTCTCCTTCAAAGGAAACAACCAATTGAACGATGCACCCTAGCTTCTGACGATTCATAAGTGCATTTAATATGCATGAACACGGAATAATATATTTTGATTTGTAATCAAATACAAATGGTTCATATAGTAATTTATACTATAATACTATATACTATATATATATACTATCTATACTAATATTATAAAGCTGAAGAGTTTGTTTGTTTGTTTGATTGAACGCGCTAATCTCAGGAACTCCTGATCCGAATGGAATAATTCTTTTTGTATTGAGTAGCCTATTTATCGAGGAAGGCTATAGGCTATATAACATCACGCTACAACCAAGGGGAGCGGAGCAGTAATGAAAAATGTTGCAAAAACGGGGAAATCACACGGGTAGGCGATTCGAGGCGACGGGAAGGGTCGGGGGAACAAGAAATTTTACGCGGACGAAGTCGCGGGCAGAAGCTAGAAATAGATAATAGGTAGAACAGCCTGGTGTCCGCACCTCAACGACAGAGCGCGTATTGTGTGTATGCGTGAGCAACGCCAGCAACGCCTTGGCGTTCCTGACTATCTCATGTTGGGTACCTAAATACTTAGCCCTATATGTGGCGTTCACCGGGCATTTTACACAGTAAGCATATGTGCTGATGTCTCGTCGTCCTCCATGCAGGTCCTGCAATGTCTGTTACTCCTATGACAAAGAGGTGTTTACTAAAGGGGGCATGGCCAATTATAGCTGCTGTAACTGTACACAGCTGTTGTTTGTTTACGCGGAGAACCTGTTGCGTGAGGTGGGCATCGACAGTAGGAAGTACTTTCTTGGTCTGCCTGCACTCACTTTGGTCCAACCATAGATTGTGATGTTGATCCCTGGTTGGTTTTCTTAATTTTGGACTTTTAGACATATTGTTCTTCTTCGAAAACTTAATTATTTTTGAGCAGCAATCCACATTTTTTGTAGTTTACAAAATATACCTCATTAACTGAATCTATTTGAAAAAAAAAGAGGCCTCTTTAGTTCGCCTTCAATTAAGATAAATGCTAAAAGCCTTGAGTCAATACACCTACGTTATTTATTATTCTTCCTTTTATAACGTAGTATTTTAATTTACAAAATAATATTATTGCTTTTTCTCATAAATTAGTAATATGGATGAGAATAAAACAGCATGCCAGTGAAATGAAGCTGGCATATCATTCATGTTGAAATGTAGGAAACACTTAAGCAGACTGCAGACACGGCACCACCAGTAACTTGACATGCCAAAATCTGCTGATCATGCCGCAGTCAAAATCGTAGCTGTGAGAATCACCATTGCCATTATCTATACTTATAATAAAACTGTAGAGAGGTCAATTCTGTACATTGAATATACATTCAAAATTAATATTGGAGGATTAATGGTGATCGATACTGATGCCAAAAATGCAATCAGTAAATTTTTTGTCTGTCTGTCTGTCTGTATGTGCACGCATGGGTTAAAAACTACTGAAGGGATTTTAACCAAACTTAGTACGATTGAAGTCCATACTCTCCTGGGCAGGTTATAGGCTATATAACATAACGCTAAGACACATAGGAGCTGAGCAGTGACGATACCCGCGGGATATTTTCCGACCTCCACGCGGGCCAAGCCGCTGGCAAAAGCTAGTTTCTAATAATCTTCAAGTACAGCAAATTTTTGGCATATATTCAAGTACCTAGTTTGCTTCGGTGCAAACCTGCAATTCCTTTTAGATTGCAATAAAAATCTTGTCCATTATGCTGCAGCCTTTTTAGTCAGAACAAACAATCTTCGATCGAGTTTTGTGCCAGTCTGCTTTGATAATAACAAGAGGTTTTTTGTCTTTCACAGCTGGTTAGTATATATGGGCTGGAAGCAGAAAATCAACTTTTGAGGTGTTTGCTTACTGAGGCAGCCAAGAACTCCTGGGACACCGATCGCCCAGGGAATATCCCTACCAACAGCATACACGCGTCGTTGCTAGCACAGCACCTCGCGTCCTTGCTCAACCACCCCGCCAAGTCGACTGTTATCTGTCGCGCTGTAGATCAACCTACCAGACATCTACAAAAGGTAAGTACCAAATACCAATGCCCATTTTACCTGTATCGTATGTTTGTCCTGAATTCCATATTGCCATACCTAAATTTACCACATACTATTACTTAAATGCATGTTTTGATTTTATCAAATATCATTGATAAGATATTTTTTGAATCATTCACTTGTTTCACTATAATTTACTATAATATACAAAATTATGTAGTTTTTGTAATTGTTGGTATGAGATGTTCTGTGAAATATATTTTGTTAACTGCAGCTGGCCGGGAGGCCATGAGCACAAGGACATAACACACCATACAGATGTAGGTACTATAAGTTTTTACTATGTCAAATTATATTGATATGGTGTAGATGTTTTACAACCCGTAATGTTACAAATACGAGATTATCTATGTTGAATTCAAGACCAGGGCCATACAGAAGCAGTTTTTGTATTTCTTACCGGTGCTTATATGAAGCTACTAAAACTCCCCCAGATTCGAGAAGGCGTATGTCAAGCAGTGGACGTCTTTAGGCTGAAATGATGTTGATGATTAAATTAATATACATGAATACTACTAAAGCACTAATTTCTTCCAGATCTTAAAACCATCAAATACTTTATTCAATCGACTGTCAAGATTGTTAAAGCTAACCACTGCGGAGGATGTTGCCCTTTCGCTGGTTTTAAGGAGGAACTCGTCGAAATCTGAAATCGTAAATTTATCCAAGCAACATCTTAAAAAGAGATTTTTAGATCTCGTACAGTGCTACCTCGACGCAGGTCGGTATTTCAAATTATGTAAAACGATATTTTAGAGATAATTTAACTTACTACGATGTTTTTATTTGACTGATGTCGGTTCTGTGGCCCATTAACCCATTTGCGGCAGTTTTACCAGATTTAGTACAGTTAAACTTTTAAAGATATTTTAAAGAATATATCATGTTATGTGCAAAATATTATAAGATATATTCTTGTTTGTAATCATTGTAATCGTTTAACGTATTTTTATTATTTTGGCAGAAAAAATGTTTTTTTTCCCCTTTTTGTATTCTTACTACTTCATTCATTATAAAAGTAAATAATTTTAAACAATAACGTTTTAATTTGGCCATTAATGGGTTAACAGAGCTAACACGTAATGTTTCGGTTCGCAGAACGCGGACATCAAGTGGAGCGTGCCGGACTTCAGGAATGCAGCCCTGAAGTGTTGCAAACTCTTCTAACTAATCTCGCGCATGAAAACTTTCGTTTAGCCGCAGTGACAAAAGACTTGTTTTTGAAAAAGTTACGAATCGATTTCCCTCGCGAAGTAGTACCCATAGTGCTCGCGCCCCTGCTGTATCCCGACGATACACAGACGCCTCTTGAGGAAATGACTACAGCTGATGATATGGCCGCAGCCATGATGGACAACTCGCTCGCTGAGATCATCCGAGACATCGGCTATTCTTTCACCTCATCTGTTGAGGAATGCAAGAACAACATGTTGAACTTCGGCGCCCGGGAGCCTACGGCTACGGATGTCGCCAAGATCATATCGACGATGGTGAGATACCATACGACCGTCCCAGACGGACCAGCAATACAGACACCCGGCAACTTCTGGCATGAAGTCAAGAAGGAAATTCTACAAGGACACGGTGAATCTTGGAATGCAGAAGTGTTGGTGCAAACACTCAAGGATCTGGCCTCTAACCTAAACTGGAAGGAGGTCATTCTACAACTTGATCATCCTGAATTTTTCGTGCCCGACAGGCAAGGACTAACCTTGCTATTCACAATTTTGCGACTCGGCCTTCAAAGTGCGGGCTACCCCGCTACCATATTTCCAGTAGAATACTTGTGCCGTCGTTGGACAAACCTGGAGGGACAGATGAGTCTCATCACCAATATACTGAAGTACACCGACATCTTCAGCTTCGCTGATCACCCATTCCATCCGGTGTCTATTGATTTACTGAAATCGCCTCCCGAAAACGACAACAAAGATGTGGGAACATGGCGTTGCCTGTACTTGGTCGAGCTACTGTTGTTTGCTTCAGAGCGCGGTTACTACATGCAAGTACAAGATCTATTCAAGATTCCTCTGCAATACTGCCCTGACGTTTTGATGCTGGCTCTACTACAGATTAGCCCACCTGTCAATGTCGTCAGACAAGAACTCTTCTCAACACTGATACCAATATTTTTGGGTAACCATCCTAATTCTGGAATCATTTTACACCACGCTTGGCATAACCAGAATCCGAATATCAAGCCCGTCATAATGCATTCGATGGCAGACTGGTATATTCGTGGAGATTGTGATCAATCGAAACTTTCAAGGATCTTAGACGTCGCACAGGATTTGAAGGCGCTGTCCTTATTATTGAATGTTCAGTCATTTCCCTTTGTGATTGACTTGGCTTGTCTGGCGTCCCGGAGAGAATACCTGAAGTTGGACAAATGGTTAACCGATAAGATTAGGGACCACGGCGAGGCGTTTGTGTCTTCAATGGTAAAATTCTTGCAAAGGAGATGCCCTCTGGTTCTTGGCAAAGGACCAGACGAACAGTTGCCGAAAGCGGCTCAGTTACCGCACGAGACTATCGCTACGATGTTGGCATGCTTACAATTGTGCATTCCCAACGTCCAACAAGAGCTACAGGAGGCGATCTGCAATGTGATTGCTAATTGCCAAACTCTCATACTGAGCAAGACGAGGCAGACCATTGCGGGTATCGCACGTCCACATACCAGAGTTTTGGAGACACCTTTCAACCCTGCTGGACTCGGCGGTCAGCTTTTCCCGCCGCATGTCGACTCCATTACGAATTTGACCCCGAACGTTGCGAATATGAGCTTGGGTGCTCCAGCCAACACTGTATTTGCAATGCCCGGAACTCTAGGACCACTAGTTGCAACACCCGGCTCTCCATCTCGAATGATGGGCGCCGGGCCTAATAGCCCTTTCGCTATGATGCCGTTACAACATAACGCTAATGTCGCTAATATGGGACTCGCCAGGATGGCTCCCGCTCCAGCAATGGACAAGCAACGCATCCCAGACCCCATCCACTTCCCTGAGATGATGCACAATGTTGCCAAAGAGATTGAGGACGAAGCTAACGGATATTTTCAACGAATTTACAATCACCCTCCGCATCCAACGCTGTCAATAGATGAAGTGCTTGATATGTTGAAGAAGTTCCAAGACTCGTCGAACAAACGGGAGCGGGAGGTGTTTTCGTGCATGCTGAGAAATCTCTTTGAAGAATACAAGTTCTTTCCTCAGTACCCTGACAAGGAACTTCATATTACTGCACAGCTCTTTGGAGGCATCATTGAGAAAGGATTAGTACCCAGTTACGTATCGCTCGGTTTAGCATTGAGGTTCGTACTCGACGCCTTAAGGAAGCCAGAGGGATCTAAAATGTATTACTTTGGTATAGCTGCTCTGGACCGATTCAAGTCCCGTCTCAAGGACTATCATAAATACTGCGAGCATGTTAGAGCTATTCCTCATTTTAGCGAGTTCCCTCCGCATTTGATTGAGTACGTTGAGTACGGGCTCCAGAGTCAAGAACCGCCTTCGAAGCCATCGGGCGCCGTGTTGCCGACCAGTCTCGCCGCTATGTTAAACCAAACTGCAATCGTTACTGTATCCGCACCGTATAGGTATGTACTCGTCTAAAAAGGCCAGTTTATAACTAGCCCCATAGCAAGAGCCTCTCTCTCATTGACCAATTGTAGTAAAGGTATCTCACAAATGTAACATCATTTTGGTAGTAAAGTTGTACTGTTTATTATTTCGTGAATATAATTTTAAGTTATTTAACAGGTATCTATTAATGAAACATCAATGAATAACGGTGTTTTGACATATTTTCTGATTTTAACTTTTTTGTATTATTTCTTATTTGCCAATACGCTAAGAAGAAGCTGTCTGAAGATTAATAAATGGCCACTACTCTACCTATTTTATTTACAGGGCGGTTGCTCCAGCGATATCCGTGATTCCCAAAGTGGCGTCCGGTACAGGTGGGATGGGAAGCCGGCCATCAATCGCGAACGCAACGAACATCGACACGCTGCTTACCGCTACCGACAGGGAGGAGAAGATAAACGCTCCGCCCGAAAATATTCAAGACAAGACTGCTTTCATTTTCAACAACTTGAGCCAGCTCAATTTGCAAACAAAATGCGAAGAGCTCAAGGAAATACTAACGGATGAATATCATCCTTGGCTATCTCAATATCTAGTTATGAAGAGAGCGTCCATCGAACTTAATTTTCATGCATTGTATTCTAATTTCCTTGACGTTCTTAAAATTCGTGATGTCAACAAGATGGTCACAAAGGAAACTTACCGTAACATCAAAGTATTATTGCGCTCAGATAAAGGCATAGCAAACTTTTCTGATCGTTCATTATTGAAAAATCTCGGTCACTGGCTTGGCATGCTGACCCTTTCCCGAAATGAGCCCATCTTGCATGTGGATATCGACCTCAAAGCGTTAGTTCTCGAAGCTTACCACAAGGGCCAACAGGAACTCCTGTATGTCGTACCATTTGTCGCCAAAGTTTTAGAATCATGTGCTAAAAGTTTAGTTTTCAAGCCACCCAACCCATGGACGATGGCATTGATGAATGTTCTAGCTGAATTGCACCAGGAACCAGACCTGAAATTGAATTTGAAGTTCGAAATAGAAGTACTGTGCAAGAATCTAGGCTTAGACATAGCTAATTTGAAACCAGCTATTTACCTGAAAGATCCCGAAAAAGTAAGACAGATTGAATTCCAACTGTCTCAACCGAAACAGAATAAGGAGGCGGCGGCAGTGGTGCCCGTGAACCAGGCAATCATACAGGCTCCGCAAATGCAGATGATGCCTCCGCAGCCACAGTTGATCACGGCGGAAGACATGGTCGTGAGCGCGCCTACGCCCACCAGCGGCCTCATGGGTGACCCCAACCTCATGGGCGTCATCGGCCTTCCCGAGCCCAGATTCAATTACTTGGACGTTAATGTCTCTTCAACATCTGCATTTGGACAAAAGATATGCTTCAACCCTCACATCCTCCTGTTCCAAAACTATCCCCATTTGAAACAGTTTGTTAAGCCCGCGATCGAGAGGTCGATCCAGGAATGGATCCACCCTGTAGTGGACAGATCAATCAAGTATGCTTTGACTACTTGTGAGCAAATAATAAGGAAGGACTTTGCGTTGGATCCTGATGAAGTGAGAATGCGTACTTGCGCGCATCACATGATGCGTAACCTGACCGCCGGCATGGCGATGATCACGTGTCGCGAGCAGATCATTAGCACCATCAGCACCAACCTGAAGGGCGCGTTTGCTACTGCTCTGATGCCTTCCACACCCCAGCAGGTTAGTATTTCATAAACAAAATCAATTGATTATCTCCTAATACATCTTGAATAGGGAGCTCACTTGTCGGTCCGCTTTCGTGGGTGTTAGCTCTCTATACAACATGGATTACATGTATATGAAATACTAATATAAGTTACTCTTGTTGACAATATCCATAAATGTTATTACTACTCAAATCAATATAAGACATTTATGGATACTAATTGTAGTGGGCAAATAGGTAACGTTTAGGGACTGATTGGCCTGGACAAAATTGTATTTCAATGGGGTAATTAATTAGTAATTTTCTAAAATTTAGTATGCTAACGATAAATTTCGAGGTAGGTGTGTTAGGTAATTGTTTTATAGCATGGGTGGGAAAGATTTTTACAGGTACATTATAGCTGATCAGAACTATTTCATCATCATGGAGAGATGCCCTGGACGTAACTGTAAGAAGGCTTAACACTATTTGTCTCGTTCAATGTCAGGATCAATTTCAATCTTAAGAATGATTTACTTATTTTTCAAGTTTTTAATATCTAAACAATTTTAAAGTTTGATTGTAGAATCTTAGCTTTGCAAATCCTCCACTACAATCTCTCAAAGGTAACAAGGACATGTTCAGTATTTCTCTGATCTTTTGAACTGTAGTTAAAAAAAAACAAAAGCCCTATGATTAAATTTTTAGTTTTTTCCCCCATAATAGCATTCAAAAGATATTTTACTATCATATTAATAGTTTCTGGTATTTCAGAAGGAGGTTATCGAAACTGCAGCTGCTGTTTTAGCTACTGAAAATATGGAGCTTGCGTGCGCATTCATCCAGAAGACAGCGGTGGAGAAGGCTCTGCCTGAGCTGGACAAGCGCCTGCACAGCGACTACGAGCTGCGCAAGCTGGCGCGCCAGGAGGGCCGGCGCTACCTCGACCCCATGGTGCTGGCATACCAGACCGAGCGACTGTCAGAGCGCGTGCGCCTGCGCATGGGCGGGCCCACCGACTCACAGATCTCCGTCTATGAAGAGTTCGCTTGCAATATCCCTGGTTTCACGCCAGTTCGCGATGTCGGATTGTTCATTCCTAAGCCATCCGCTCAGGAACAAATGACTCAACTAACGTTCAGTCAGGTCATCAACCCGACCCAGGTGTACGGCACCGACGAGATGAGCGCGCTGATCACCAGTGCCGAGCTCTTTCTGGCCAATTGCATCGGCTCCGCTTCGCTAGCGGTGCAGGCCGGCAACATGCACTCTCTGCTTGAGTGCCTCTGCATCGCGAGAAGAAATCGCGACTTTGTGTCTGGATGCGCATTACTGCAGAAGGTAACATTGTGATGAATAAAAAAAAAAATTTGCAACGAAGTGTCACGAATTATTGCGTTACTTTTGATGCAATAGTTTATTGATGCATATTGGTTGCAGATTTTTTCATACTTATATTTCCTTTTTTTTTTGTTTAAACTGTCCTATTTTTTTATTTTTTTTTCATTAATTTCGTTATTTTTTATTTTTATCTTCCCTTTATTGCCAATACTCATAAATCAGTTATCTCATTTATAACTTGCAGATATCTAAAAGCGAGACTTGAGAGGATCCGGTAAATTAGATGTTGTTACAGCAAAAGCACGAAACAATGTGTGTGACAATGTTGAGCGGTTGTTGTAATAATTGTTTTCCTGGTAGGCGGTGGAGGGTTTGCTGGACGGTCACATCGTGCAGCCCAACATGGGCAACGAGCACATGGAGATGATGGGGCGGTACCGCGACACGCACCTGCGCGTGCTGAAGCTGCTGGAGGACGCGCGCGTGTACGGGCACGTGTGGACCACCAAGCAGATCACGTGCTGCCTCACCGAGTGCCGCGAGGAGCTGCGCTACAACATCGAGGCCGTCGACTGCCTCGTCAGGAACCACCTCATCAACTTCCCGCAGGTACGTCCTCATCACCTAAGCCTCAGAGCTATTGTGAAACTTAACTCACCATGTCAACACACGCTGAAACTAACATTTTCCTCATCAGTACGACCTGGCGATCGCTCACATGATGGACGGCGGCAACAACTACATGGCTGTTGCTTTCGCGATGCAGCTGGTGCAACTGTACCTTGTCGACGACAGGAACAACATCTTCGTGAATGAATCTGATCTGTTCCACATCAACGAGACGCTGATCCGCGTGATGTCGCACTCGCGCCAGCCGCCGCCCGAAGGTCTCGGCTCCCTCATCGAGATGCTCCGCGTCAATCAGGATCCCAGCGCGTATCTCGGGGAAAGGTCCCCACTGGGCCCCACTGCTCACATTCACTCTGGAATCCTACAAGTTCGTGTAAGTTTACAAACATTCAGGAAGAATATTTTAGTATCTTAATTCGATGATTTCCTCAGCTATCGCCCTATTTTATTGTCATATCTAGTTTTTCCTTTTAACTGATATGAATCATTTTTTAAACTTGATGTACTTCCACAGTCACAGACCTACGACGACCCACCTGGCCTACAAGAAAAGACAGAGAACCTTCTCCGTGAATGGAGAAATGTACTTCTCAGCCCCCTGACCGAAATTGAACTCGCACAGAATTTCAACTTGTACGTCCATCGCATGAACATGAACGGCATCTTGAAGTCGGACGACATGATTACAAGATTCTTTAGGATCGCTACACAGATGTGCGTTGAGAACGTATATCAGCAGCTCAATGAGGATAGGATGAACACTCCTCCCTTGCCTCCAAAGAGGGATAAGTACTACAACATGTGCGATTCGTTCATCAAACTGGTCTCGCTCTTGATCAAGAACACTGCCGACGGGGGAAATCCGACGCCGAAGTTGAATCTGTTGAACAAGGCAAGTTTTCAATTATTTACGTCAAAATTTACATTACTGAAAGAAAATTCAGCACTGAGCTAATACTGTAATGTAATTATCGATATTGCGTAGCTAGGAGTTTTGTGCATTTATATGAACTATTGTTCCGTTTTCCACAGATCCTGGGCATAATCGCCGGATGCCTTCTACAGGACCACGAAGAACATGGCACCAACTTCCAACAGCTGCCGTATCATCGGCTGATTCTGATCCTGTTCCTCGACATGAATATGGCTGAACCCGTTTTAGAATCTATGAATTATCCGGTAAAAGTAACACTCCTTATTTACCCCTACACAATGTTTGATGATGAAAAAAAAAACACTGTCGTAATATTGATTAATTTAGATATTATTTGTGTCTAAATTGAGTTTTCGTAACTTTTTACAGATACTTCGTGTGAAGGTCTGTGAAGTTTACATGATACGTAGTCTGTGACGTTCTGTTATGTACCGGTGTTCTATGTTGTTAATGTTGTTTGTTACAAGAAGTATAATTCGCTATTGTTTTGATAGGTTCTCACGGCGTTCTGCCATACGCTGCGTATCATCCGGCCGAGCGCCGCGCCTGGGTTCGCGTACGCCTGGCTCGAGGTGGTCGCACACCGGGCCTTCATCAACCGCGTACTCGCTGTCACACCACAACAGAAGGTACAGCTTGATATATTTTTAACTGGAAATCATTGTACTCATCTCCCATTTGCTTACTAATAAAAGATAATGAATGAAGATATTAGAGTCAAAGTTAAAACTGTAATACACGTAACAGTAAAAACATTTTAACCATTCACTTTATCAACATGGTCAAATTTTAGTAACTTCATCCTAATTGAGAAGCAAAAGTAAACCGTTATATATTGTGATAAGTAACATTATGTGGCATCAAATGTAGGGTAATCCAAATAAATGAGTATTTATTTTCGATGTGCCGGCCAATTTGCCTAACTCATTGAAAAACTCAACTTGAATAGTGCATTTGTAAATTTTGGATTACTCTTCATGGCATCCCATCTTCATAATGCAAATTTCTTCCGTTCAATTGTAAAATAATTTCATATTTCATTCATTATAGTCCTTACACAGACCGGCATCATCCAGTCTTGTAACAACATTGGTAAAGGAACTTGATCATCAACAGCTGAGTTGACATCCTGGAATTAATTCCTATTATTCTGTTTATGTTTTATTTTATTTTTTCAAAGTCCCATTATTATTTTTCATAATTGCCTGACCTCATTGCTCCCCTGAACTTCAAGATAATATAAACGGGGAATAAATGATTCCCTCCAATTATGATAAAAGACTAAATACAACACAAAATTCAATGGAACTCTTTGGTTGTATTACTCATTTTCTTTTTGGGGAAGCGAAATTTTATGATTATTTTCTGTGTGTTGTCCATTGCTCAGTAATTTTTTTACAATGATAATGATAAATTGCTATACAAGTCATAAATATTTTATTGGAATATTTGTCATAAAACATCACAATAATATAAAAAAAAAAGATCTATTAAAACCAGAAAGTACTGGAGCCCTGATAGGCAACAGCCGCATATGAATTATGGTTTACCAGATAAATCGGCGAAGTACCTTTTTTTTAATTGTTTTCTTTCTTTTCTTTTTTACCTTTTTGGAGGAGGCCAGGCAATTAAATTAATTTCCGTTTTGTGTGTATACTCGAGCGGCCTAATTATTAGAGATGGGCCAAATACATCTTACCAGATCTGCAGTTCAACTTGTTCAGTATATTCTGGTTACGAGTGTAATGCAACACAACTTACAAAATTGCATCAAAACACTATTATCACTCACCAATCAGGTCATTCATTAATGCTAACGCTAAGCTATAGAAATGCTATTTTTTTTTTTTTACTTTATAAATGGTTGTTTTCCAATTGCCAGATCTCTCGAATGTCGGCTATGGACCTAACATTCGGCCCATCTCTATTAATTTTTAGTATAGCGTTACACCATAGTGTGTTTGTCCATGAACGTCACGTAGTTCGACTTGCTCTATATTCTTGGACAAGTCAAATGCTGCTGCCGCGATGAGTCTGCTTTTGAAGCTTACAGAGTCGCTTATTCTTTTAGAAAGACCAGTTATTTATTTGGTTACTAGAACAAAAAATTAAAAATCATGCTAGAACTTTATATTATTTGTGGGGTAAGTGAACACTGAATGGAACACAAGTCTTGTCATTTAAGCCTGAAATGAAAGCATTAATTATAATTATTTCTTCATTCTTTATCGTAGGTGAGAAAATTAATAAAAACTCACCACTGCAGTCATTGGGTTGGGTATTATTTTTACTAACCAGAAATTGTTGTGTTAATATGCTTTGGGTATGATTAATTTTATTGTAACTGAAAATAATCTCAATATAACATTCTTTTCTTTAAATTTCTATATTAATATAACATTCTTGCAATTTTAAAATTAAATCAAGCAAAATACGGATATGAAAATTCAATAAGATATTAAAAAATGTCAAAGTAAAAAATTGTTGTATTTAGTTGATATGATGGCAGTACATTTTGCATGTGCCGTTGCATGTAATTTGTTGATAACAGCGCAGCATCAGTACCCCGATAGTGTAAAACATTTTCTATCAAAAGTCGAAGGATTTGAATTAAATTCCGTCACCTAAAAAAACGCAGTTTATGTTTTTGTATTATCTAAATAAGTCGTTGTAACTTATGTTTTACGCTATTTATCCGGCAGGGTAAGTGATGTGCCGCAATCATTGTGTGTGGTGATCCAAGTGCTGTTTATATTCGCAGGGTTGGGGGATGTACTCGACATTGCTGATCGACTTGTTCAAGTTCCTTGACCCCTTCCTGCGCAACACTGAGCTTGCCACTCCTGTCATGATGCTGTACAAGGGCACATTGAAAGTGCTCCTTGTCTTACTCCATGACTTCCCGGAATTCCTCTGCGATTACCACTACGGATTCTGCGACGAGATTCCGCCGAACTGCATCCAGATGAGGAACCTCATCCTGTCGGCGTTCCCGCGTAATATGCGACTTCCCGATCCCTTCACTCCCAACCTGAAGGTGGATCTGTTGGCGGAGATCGCGCTGCCACCGCGCGCCGTCATCAACTACAACATCATAATTCCGCAGTCGCAGTTCAAGAAGGACTTGGATGCGTATCTAAAGGCCCGCGCGCCCGTCACCTTCCTGTCAGAACTGAGGGGCAATATGCAGGTATGTACGCTAGTAGTAAAAGTCAGCAGTGCTATAATAATGGTTACTGTATGATCAACGGGTCTTGACGTGACGCAGGTATTGAACGAGCCGGGACGCCGGTACAACTGCCAGCTGATGAACGCCGTCGTCCTCTACGTGGGCACGCAGGCCATCGCGCACATTCGCGCCAAAGGACAGACCCCCAACATGTCCACCATTGCGCACTCCGCGCACATGGACATCTTCCAGAACTTCACCGTGGACTTCGACTTTGAAGGACGGTAAGATTATAAACGTGTAGTAACTATCAAAAAGATTAAGTACCAGAATCATGTAAATGACTTGAGTTTATAGAGTTTAGATCTTCCTAAACTTCTATTTCCATGTTCAAATGCAATGCCGTGGTTGTCCTTGCCTTCAATACAGCTCCGTGTTCGCAGGTACCTGTTCTTGAACGCAATCGCGAACCAGCTGCGCTACCCGAACAGCCACACGCACTACTTCTCCTGCTGCCTCCTGTACCTGTTCGCCGAGGCCAACGCCGAGGCCGTGCAGGAACAGATCACCAGGATGCTCCTGGAGAGACTCATTGTCAACAGACCACACCCCTGGGGACTGCTCATCACGTTCATCGAACTGATCAAAAACCCCATCTACAAATTTTGGTCACATGAGTTTGTGCATTGCGCACCTGAGATTGAGAAGTATGTACCATGTACCTTTCAGATTCTTAACTAAGTAATTTTAGATGCTATCGCAGTCATTAACATATTAACCAATCACAGAGTAGTATGTATGTATAAAGTGATAGAATAGCATTCACCCTTTTGTGAGATGTCCGGGGTTCATTTTGTGTTGCACGGCCGCAACAAGAGCTAGCGCAATGGCGATACAAACTGTGCTGATGTCGATGTTACTGTTCACCCGCACATTATCACTCCATTGCTTACAATCCAATATATTAACAAAAAAAAAGCAGTCCTATTCATAGTCTAGTAGTAGCAACTAGACTGTTTATGAACGTCTCATAACTAGCCCACATACGTTTGTTTAATAGACAGTATGTTTTAAATTCAGTCATTTAGTCAATTATGGTAACTCATGGGCGTAAAAGGGGTGAAATAGTTATTTCTATCAGAATGAGGCTGGATGCACTGAAGGAGAAACATTCTGAGCGCATGTAAAAGGTTCTACTCTGATTGAAGTTCAATAAGCACATGAAATATCAATATATTGCTGCATGCTTTGTGAAGCAGTTCGCTTTCCTTATGCTCGAGAGCAAGTAGACTAAATCGAGCCTTTGGCGGAAGTTTTTACTCAATGGATTTTCACAGGAATGTTTTTGTTGAGTTTCTAGAGGTAAAGTTCAAATGTTGTGATTTAAAAAACTGAATGTAATTCTACGTATTAATTTTTTAATGTCTATTGTGTAAAGCACATATACACTCGCTCCACACATGACATAACCAAAAGTTTAAATTTTTAAATAATATTTTATCAAGCTAAATCAATTGAATATGTCTTTGATTTCTGTTGTTATTTGTAGCTCACACTCTTTTGAACAAAATTAAGTATCCAAACGTTCTTGAATGTCAAACAACAAAGTATTCGTTGTTTTTATCAAATATTTTGAGTCTATTGAAACCCAATGGAAAAGGCTCGTGAAAATCAATTGACTACATACTTCGTCGGAGATAAAACTCTGATTGTACTCGACTATAATGTCTTTCATTACTTTCAATTTGTGATATTTGAGGCTGATATAGACGTCTCCTGCCCTGTACGGACTACACAGTCCGAGTTAACTCGCACAATTAAATACCATCAGAATAACGAACTAATAAAAACTTTGTTTACGTGTTCCGAGTGAATAGGAATGTGCCTACAAGGAAACCGGGCATGTTTACATGCACGTAGCGGTTGTCGTTATACCGATACTAAAGTGCACTCGTAACACGTGGACATATATAAACTATTCCTAATAAACCAACTAATTTGAATAGTGGAGACGTGTAAATCTGCCTCTAGATAACGTTGGCATATGAATTCAGTACAGGTGACGATAATCATGTTTTTCTTTTTTCATTAATAGTGCTATCCGACTTCACCTGGAGCGGTAATTAGCCCCCCTTTTATAATTGCTTGTCGTGTACCGATCGAAGCCATACGTCTGTCTCAAGTTCATTTTTTTTTGTATTTTTGTTTTTTCACTTTGGTTTACACCAAACTTGCCTACAATCTCTTACGGGAACCATCCTTGCAGTTAGACATGTAAATGACAAAATTCGGTATGGCCCTCCGATCAGTGCCCGTCGGTGCACATATTAATACCTACTAGTATTATTTTAAAGGACCCTCGCAATCATACATGTGGTCAGGTGTTCTCTGTAATTGATTCAGTTTTTTACAATCCATATTTCTCATGGACATTGTTGAAGCATGTCTGCTAGACTTATACGTTATAGAACGAACGCTGACCACATTCTGGTTGTGCGCGCTCCTGTAACGGGGTGAGATTCCAATAGGATACTAATCATAACTCATTAAGTCATTAGTACATCTTTTTGTGTTTGCTTCCGTCTGCCTCAATGGAGTTTCACCCTAAAGCTGATTCCAGAGCAATAGCAACGCCAAGGCGGCCGGCTGGTAGTCCAAGGTGGGAGGATGGAGTACATAGTATCGCATCAGACTGCCATGATCATGGCCCGCGATGAGCGATATTTCGTGCTACCGAGGTAGCAATGTAGTCCATGAGCTCGAGCTAGTTCTGCTAACCGACCGCGTGGACGTAACCTCTGCACTGGAATAAGCTGAAGGCCGAGACTTAAAAGACGATGCTGCCGGTTCGGCTCCGATATCCACACATACGCTAGTTGAAATCATTGGTCCCGCTCGAAAATGTTTGGACCCCGTGGCCTAACCGGCTCTCGTCTAGTCCCGGACTATCTACTGCTAGTTGGGAATGGTGACGGCCAATAACAGCTTGAAACTAATGCTTGTCTTGGTATTTTCAATAATGCCAATTGTAAATAAATTGATTGAAAATGGGTCGTCAGCCTTATCACCTATCTAGTAAACTATACAAGCTGTAACAGAATAGACGCAAGTCCTGAAAGTAGTTAGTTCATAATTGACAACTGAATCAACTTCAGTCATTTAGGTAGTAAAAAAATATATATTTCAAGGCAATAGGACTCAATTTTAAATGCATAATGTCAGGGTCAACACAATTTTCTTAATAGAAACAGCTTTAAAAGAAAATAGTTTTGGTTATTATGCTTTTAACTCAATACATTGGGGTGTATGAGGACATTGCGTTAATTATGTTACACGGTGTATAGACACTACTAAGCGCGTATGAAGACTAAATCAATAGATCGGTTTTGAATGACAGTGAATGACACAAAAGTACTTACAATCGAACATCTGTGTTGTAGCTTTCTTATCGGCCGACTGAGCTAGCTTCATGCGCGCCTAGCTTTACTAAGTTTTGTTTTAAATTTCGCGCCCAAAATAATTCACGCGTTAGAGGAATGAGATTGTATTATAACAGTTAATAATAACGTGCAGCCGAATAAACTGGCTGTTCATTTTTAAAAAATATGATTTATTCTGATCTCGCGTGAATTATTTATGTCCTTTTTGGAATAGGAGTAGGCATTTCAGGATATTGTATTGATGCAATTTGGGTGGTACGCAGTAGTTTCTCCCAAAGGAGTCGCAGGCACACCAGCCACCCAATTTGTATTTAATAGCTGGGACAAAACTAACCTCATATGACTAATAATTGTGATTAGGGGATAGCTTTCGTCTCTTCCTTTCCGTACAAAGCAATCATACGTTTAAAAAACTATTTAATCGTTATCTGTTCTGGAAAACAAAAAGAGTAATATTTTTTACCAAGAATAGATGAATGGCATTCCCTGGTTTTTTTTTTGCTGCTCTGGACAATGTAAGGTAAAATCCATCACTTTTAGAACAGGACATAAATGAAATATCAAATAAAGCCATTCTTTAATACAAATGGTACTAACAGTATTAATTGGGCAAATCTTTCTAGATGGTGCCGCTTTTGCGTACGTACGTAAAATAAAGTTTATGTTTGTTTAATTTACTAAAAGGAGAATGGCGACGTCTCATACATGCTTGGCACCACTATTTTTTTTAACGTATACTGCAACTGCTATCGAATTCTTCTAGGTTCTTATGTTTTAATTCTATTTTAAAAACAAATGTTTACTAAAAACTTGCTGTTTTTTTATAAGAAGTAAAAAAAATAAGTTAATTTGCTTTTGACTTATGAAATAGTAACACTGGACCCTCACTAGACCCTCACTAGGTTTGATATAATTGTTGAACTATAGTTCAATTAAAGATATGAGATGGCTTAGTAGTAAAATCCCTGATTTTACTACTAAGTGATCGTTTATTTATTGTATATTGTTTTTCGTAAAATGGATTTATATTTACATTGTAAATGCAGACTTCAAAAAAAATAGATGTTGAAGAAATCGATCGTTTAGGCCTCGATTTTTTTATGAATCGATTGATCAAGTTACGATTCGAATCGATTTATAAATGTTTTTCGGAAAGAATCGCCATCCCTAGTGACAATGACATGACACAACAATCGCAATGTCAGTCAAGGAACTACGCGTTTCATTAGACGAAAAAAAAAGGTCATCGTGTTTTAAATATTTTTTGTCTGTTGCACAGTGACTGTGTTTAATATTAAATGCAATGTTATAAAATATAAACTCTGTTATAAACAAAACATTATTATGACTAAATATACTATCAAAAATCTTTAAAACACCTTATGGAAGGAAAAATACTGTAAAACGGAACGTAGGGAGCGAGATTCTGAGTACGTTCCGAAACAATAATATCAATCTAGTGAAACTTAAAAAATGTAAATGTTTATATTTATTTTACAGGCATACTGCTAGTCCTAAAAAATATCCAATTATATTCTTTAATGTAACTTTAATACAGCATTTTTTTGAAATATATCACGTCGCTATACGCAACTGGTGCCAAAGTCGCCATCATCCTTTGAAATACATCTGTATTACAAAAATCTGTTGAAAGAGAGCGCAGTGTCTGCCTTTTTGACATAACGTTGCGTGGAAGTGGCGCCGTCTAGCGTTAGGTTGGTGTGTAGTAAGCATGCTTGTTGTTGTGCGACATCACTTCTGTGGGATTCTAACATTTGTTTTTGGCCAGGCTGTTTGCGTCTGTGGCGCGTTCCTGCATTGTAGACAAGACGGGTGCGGGAGGGGGAGAACGGGAGATAGCCGAGTAGCGTCGCGCCAATTGGGAGTCTGTCCGGCATAAGCAAATGTATAAAAGCTATGCCGAGAAAGGTATGTTGAAAATCGCCATTCCAAAATTTTTCACACATTTTTAAATTTCATATTATTTGTATGATTAAAATCATAATGAGGATCAGCGACGATTTTAGTTATATATGTAGAATTACAGTCATACCTAAACCAATTATTTCAGTGAAATAATTATTAAAATTGGACCAAAAATGACGAAGTTAGAGCGGTTTTAATTTTGCATTTTCAAAAACGCCCGCCAATACGCACAATTTGTTGATGACGTCATTTTCCACGTTCGCGTCCGCGGCACCGCCACGCACGTTCTTACTGCCTTTAGTTACGTGACTCGCAGAACATTTAAACGAATAATGTCTTCTTAAAATATTGTATCGTGCCACGATGCGAAAATACAAGTGTTGCTACACCGGACAAATTGTTATTTTGTGTCCCAAAATACCCAAAAAATAGAAAGAAGTGGTGTACTTTCATGAGGAGCGACGCCCCATATCCCCTTAACTAAAAGTACTATAAACTGCATTTCAAAAATTTTGACTATAATAATTTATTTTAACTAAATCTATTTTTAATCGCGATAAAAAAGGTGTGGATTAAAACTAGTAGTTATGAACTAAAATTCACACCAACGAACGCCTCGCCTTCACGTGCTTTAAACGGTACTGTATTTTTGTTTTCCTTTTCTTTTGCTTATATCTCGAAAATGGCGTTTCCTATCGCAAAAATAATGGAATTTTCGACCCCCTTTGTGACCCCCTCACATATAAATTTCAACACGTGGGTAATATTTTTTTTTTATTTTTCGAAGAAAATGTGAAAATTCCATATAAAACACGTCCATTGCGCGCGCCTTGGTCTTTCAAAAAATTCATTGCGTAGCACACCCAAGTAAAAGCTGAAGAGTTGTACGTTTAGTGTTGCATAGCCCATTTATCGAGGAAGGCTATAGACTATATATATTATATAAGGTCACGCAAAGACCCTTAGGAGCCGAGCACAAAGAAAAACGTCACGCATACAAAGACCTCGCATCTATAAAACATAAATAAACAAGAAACAACGATTAAACTCCGCAAATCACAACAAAGTGCGGCGCGTGGCGAGCCTCGTGACGTCATCAGCAGTTTCGCGCGGGCGGCGTGCGTTTTAAAAACACCCTTTTTTTAAATTTTAATAACTTCGTAATTTCTCGATGGATTTGAGTGATTCAAAAAGAAATGAACTCAGATATTTATATTGTATTCGATGTAGTATTCAAAATTGCTATGTCCTTTTGTCGAATTGATCCTCATTACGTGCGGAAACTATTAGCTGCCAATTTTTTTCCCATTTTGTTGTTGAAGAAAAAATCATGTGCATCTGGATTGAGGGCCCATTTTGTTAACCCTTGCGTAACGAAATAAGGCTTATAGGGACGCGTGCATAAAGTGGCATAGCCTAAATCTCAGTAAGTACTATCTCGCATGTTAGTCGTATTTATGTATTGCGTCATATAAATTCATGTTTTGCAGATTCCTCAGTACAGACAATAATTAAGTGAGGGCCCTAGATTTACCGCCATAAATCTGTTATGACATATTCTACAGATCTGGGAATTTCTTAAAATATTTAAGTTATTCTTAACTAAATTCTTAAACAAAAATTATTAACCCAGAGATAGTACTTACTGAGATTTAGGCCACTTTATGCACGCGTCTGGATTGAGGGCCCAAATTATTTAATCATAACAGTTTCAATTTACGTTTAAGAAATTTATGACCCTTTGCTTTAAGTTTTTACTATTTTTAACTAATTTCCCTAGAAGTTTTATTTCGTTTCGCAAGGGTTCAAAAATGGACCCGCAATCCCATCTGGATTGCGGGTCCATTTTTTGAACCCTTGAAAAAAATCAGTTTTTCCTTGATCATAACTCAAATGAGCATAATATTTACTTCATTTTTTTAAATTAAAACTTTATTAATTTATTATTATTTATTATTGATAACCAACTTATACTGACAGTTTGCACCACACATACAAGTTATAGGTCAATATTAGTTATAACATAGAATCACACAACTTATTAAATTACAAAATTGGATAAAATTTGGTAAAAGTAAACGATTATACAAAATTAATATAAAATGAAAATAGGTATAAAAAGGGTAAAATTAGATAACAATTAGATAAAATTAAATAAGAAAATAGTTAATAAAAAAATAAATGTCATAAAAATTGTGCAATAAAATAATCAATAATATGGTACAGTTCAATTTAATATATTTAGTCCATGGAAATTGTACTGGGAGTGGCAATGGACTCCAGGTATCGAGTAGCAGTGTTTAGGAATCTCAGCTCAGTACCCGCGAAAATATCGGATGATTCGTCATACAGCAAAATGTTGTTAATATGGGTGAGGGCTAGGTATAGTGGACTAGTCTTAAGGGTCACGGAACTGGTTTGTGGTATTAAGAACAGGGGACGCTGGCGAGGGCGAAGTGTGTGTATAATGGGTGGTGGGATGTTAAAGGAGATATCCTGCAATAACGAGGAGTTGAAGTGTGTACCGAATAAGGCGGATGAAATAGGTAACCAGACCAAGATTTCTCCTAACTTCCAAACTTTGGTACCCCACCATACCCAGAACAAATGGTGTTGGGTACATGTACGGGTAATAACCATAAAGTTTTAAGTAGAGGAAGCGGACAAAAGACTTTTGAACCTTTTCGACGGCCAGTGTATAGACTTTTTCATGAGGGTTCCAGATAGCATTATTAGTCTCTAGCAAACTGCGGATAAAGGAGTTGTACAGTATGGTTATTGCTTGACGATTGGTAAAAATTTTGGGCTGACGCAAGACAAAACCTAAGTTTTTACGGGATTTGTTGCATGTCTGTATATTGTGCTGGTTAAATGTGAGATGTGGATCAAAATGAGCACCCAAATCGCGTACAGTCAAAACGCGTTTCAGGGGCTCATTATTCAAAGTGTAGATGTTATGTGTGGGTTGTTTGGCTTTTGTGTAGGACATAACCGAGCACTTACTCATGTTAAGATCGAGGTTATTAGCAGTGCTCCAAGTGTGAAGGTTGTCGATGTCGAGTTGAAGTGTGGCAACATCACTAGAGTTAGCCACTGGAAGTGCAACTTTGACATCATCAGCATACATTAAGACTGTGGAATGCTTTAGATATGTGGGAAGATCATTAACAACTATTAGAAAAAGAAGGGGCCCGACGTTAGTGCCCTGCCCTATGCCAGACGTCACCGAGTAGCGCTCCGATTTGGCATTTTTGTACGATACAAATTGCTTGCGGTCCTGCAGATAGTTTGCGAAAAATTTTAGCGATGCCATTGAGAAACCAGCCAATGCCAGTTTACTAAGCAGTATGTCGTTGTCAACTCAGTCAAAAGTCTTCTGGAAGTCAAAATAGGCTACGTCGATCTGCTTTTTTCCATTCAAATTTTTGGCTAAAAGTGTAGTAATGTGAAGTAAGTTAGACGTGGTTGAGCGATTCGGAAGAAAACCGTGCTGTTCATCCGCGAACCACCGTTGCAGTTTATTAAATATCTTTTTATATATTACTGATTCAAATACTTTGCCAAATCTATATATTAATACGTGAAGCGAAAACTTTGGATCACTTTTTACGAAAATTGGGCGAACGGAGGAGTATGAAATTTCGCAAACTTATAGTTTATAAAGAGAAAAAGTGACGAATGCTAATATTTTTTTTTAATTATGCTTTAGAATACATTATTTTCAATAAATAACACGTTACACACACTACTGTTCATTACCGTGTATCTAATACGCACATGCATAGATATTCTTTTGTTTATGGTCCAAATCTGTCTTTATTATTTTGTGCAGTGTTACTTACACCCAGAAATATTTATCCCTAAAGCTTAAGTTAAAAACCCCTAAAATTGCCACAATTACTAAAAAAATCCCCAAAAAAATTATAATGAAAATAACCAACGAATGTTCAGTAATCATAGACCGGCACACAGTAGTAATATTTGTCTATATTTATTACGCGACATTTGTTTATCATTCACTCTGCATTCTTAGTATCGAGGAACCGTACTAGAAGTCGCTAATACTTTTATTGTAATCAAAAACACAATGAGAAATGTAAGATGGCAAAAAATCCCTAAGAATACCCCTAAAAATGGAACGCCCCTAAAAAATCTCAATCCTCTTATTTACCCCCTAAATTTGGGAAAACCCCTAAGTTGGTAAGTCTGATTTTGTGTCTATAGTCTTACTGAATGTCAAGTATAACCATAGGTAATAAATTAATTTTATAGATATATAACCTATTTCATTTTTAAAATCTATGATCATATTCAGAATATTTGTCTTTAATATTATTTGTATTAGCGACGATAGGAATTTAAATTTATAAGAAATATTTTTTGTGGTTTTATGGGGAGTGTCAAGTATGGCATTAGTAAGTTTCCCATACAAAACTTAGTGTCGTGTGCAAACTGTAGAGGTTGTATGCCTCACGATTGTACAGGCTGGTCATAGATTGTAGAGGCTGGTTATAATTATGACATTTGGAACCGTCATAATTAACTAAAAATTATAGGGAAAATTCTATGAAAACAGAACAAATTTCTGTGATAATTCATTCCATATTGTTCCATATCCAGCAGTTAAAAGTATTAAGAAAATAAAGAAGAGAGTCCTGAAGAAGTATTCTTTACTCATTACACCTACGTCCTGGTCCTCGCCATCACCATCCCGCCAGCGAATCCTCTCCACAGTAGTACAGCAACAATTTGTCTAATAGTGTTACTGAATGTCAAATATAACCATATTATTTTTTATATTTATTATTATCTATATTTTTTCATTTCATAATGTATTTCTATTCAAATGAAGTACGGTCGAATTTCGACCAATGGGCGATCACTAGTATGGATAAAACAGCTATTGGTCTGTAATTTTTTATGTCACTTTTTGGGCCACTTTTATGTACCGGGAGCACTTTAGACGTTTTCCACTCCGTTGGATAGATGTTCGCGTTAGTGGATAGGTTGAAAATATATTGCAAGGGCAATTTAAAAATTTCGCAGCAATCCTTAACTAAGTATTGTGGTATACCATCAGGACCTTGAGTTGATTTTGGAGGAAGCCGAGCCATAGCACTGCGAACTTCAGATTCTTGAACGTAATCGATATTGATAATATTGGATAAATTATTAGGAGACGCATTTGCGGTAGCGATAGCATGCTCGGGATCTAATGATGGTGAATCCGAAAGGAAAACGCTAGTAAAATATTTATAAAACGCATCTACCACTTGTGCTGGCGACATGTCACCAAAGGTAGCGTGCTCATTATTTTGTCTGAAAGGTCACATAGGCCCAGAAGGTTTTAGGGTCACAAACTAAACCGTCGGCGCTTTTACAATACTTACGTATCGTTTCAGGCTTCCAAGGCGAGGCAGGACCGAGCCAGGCGCCGCAGCCACAGCCGTCTACTTCCGGACAGCCCCCCAAACAGGTGTTGCAGTGGAACAAACTTTTCCAAAAGAAGTAAATCTGTGGCGAACAATTATTGTAAATATATTTATATTGTAGCAGTGTTAAAATTTGTACATTGATCAGTTGATTTTTGAGATGTTCTCGATAACTCCAAACTTTTGTAAAAGATTTAATTTTTTTTTGTACTCAAAATTTTGCCTCCTTAAGTTTTCCTCTTGATCACTTTTAATCGGAGTTTTACTGACTATACAACTTTGTACGGGCGTTGATTTTGGTGTAAGTAGTTTTCTGTAAAAATTAATGTTCCAAAGTGTAATTAGTATTTAATAACAATCAAGGATTCTTAACGAAAACGGACTGTAATGGAATTCCTTGAAGCTTTTTTTAGGTCATCGACGCTCGGACAAGGTTTCTGCCTAATCACGTTTAATCGGAGTTAACTATCTATATATACTTGGTCGGGCGTTGATATTGGTGTAAGTAGTTTTTGTCAATTTTTTCTTCCAAAATGTAATTAGTATTTAAAAACAATCAAGGATTCTTAAAGAAAAGAGACTGAAATGGAAATCCTTGAAGTATTAGGTCATTGACGCTCGGACAAGGTTTCATGCCTAATCACGTTTAGTCTGAGTTCTAACTCTATATATCCTTTTGCGGACGTTGATTTTGGTATAAGTAGTTTTCTGTCATATTTATCTTCCAAAGTGTAATTCGTAGTTAAAAACGCACGCTGCGAGCTTGTCGACGTCCCGCTTACCGGGCCAAATATCTTCCAAAGTGTAATTCGTAGTTAAAACAGTCAAGGATTTTTAAGAAAACGGACTGTAATGGAATTCCTTGACGCTTTAGTTCATCGACGCTCGGACATGGTTCCACGCATCGGCTTATTTCAAAAATCAATTAATATAAATAGTATACCTAAGGAATGTCTGCGCGGTGGTATGAGAACTCGCCTGTTCGGTGGTCGAATCACAAAATTTGTTGTATTTTTAAGTAAGTAGTGTAACTGTGTAGTGTTTAAACATAAGCGTGATCTCTGAAGGTCGCATCTCTATCATCGCGCTGTTAAATGAGCGGGTTCCATAGGAAATATTTCTTTTGCCATTTCTACTTGTAAATATTAATTGTTCCTATCATTTTTTGCAAAATTAAAATGACAGTTTACTTGTAAATTGTAAATTCCGAGCAAATCGTTATCGATTGAATCGTTATCCAAAAATTAAAATTAGTTACTTGTATTATTTATTCGGAAACGTATAACCTTCCCGAATAAATGATACCCAACCATAAAAAACGGAATAAACTTCATTCGACTTTAATGAGTCAGAAACCAAAATATATAAAAAATGCCTTAAGTATTTCATTAATTGTTGAAGTGGATTAGCATATGATTTCGATGGAACCCGCAGCGACGGCATGACTGAATTGAGACAGATTCGGACTATTCGCGATTAGTCAGTATGACTGGGCGGCAGCTCGCAGGACGACGGACGTGACTGGCTCGCACCGCGTGACGCGCCGCCGGCACCGCACTGACGTATGACGTTGCGCACTCGCCCAAACGCGCGCGGTACCCGCGAAGACTCCTACCTATGACGTGATGTTACCCAAAATAACCATACAAATTACTATATTTACACCACTGGTGTTTGACAGCAAAAATATTTAATCAAGCAAGAAAATGAACAATTTTACAAAATAATTCTATGAATAATAGTTACGCGGTTGAAAGTGGATTGTTGATGGTGGACGTTTCATAATGCGAGTAGTGATCACTTTGCGTGCACCGGGTGGGATAGGACCGTAAGATTTACGCGACGTTTTATATCACTCATGTTCGGTGTCTTGTGCGGCTGGTCCCGAGCTCGATAGCTGCAATATATTCAACTAGCGACCAGACTCACAATACACCCAACTCACTTATTTTAAGGCAAATTACACTAAGTGATACAGAGATATCTCGTCGAATTAAGTAAATCGACTGATTAAAAGTAACCGCTAAATCGATTGTTAGTCTTAATAAATTTTGTAATGATTGTAATAATTCAACTCGTATCTTGTAGTTTTTAATTATGAATTGAATTAATGATGGATTATCGCAACGGTTGGTTTAATTGTAAAACATTTTAGTGATAATAATAATATTTAATAAGTCTTGAAGAGCGTAAGTTCACGTTGTAAAGTTTTCTAGGTGTGATTTGAACATATTGTAGTAATGTATGCACCGGTGGGGCCTGCGCCCGTTGCTTGTTGAATCGCACGCTGCGACCTTGTCGACGTCCCACTTCACCGGGCTAAACATTTTAGATGTAATGCTAAAATTAAACTTCACTTTGATTAAGCCATGTAATCACCTTTTTCTAAAGTGTTTAACAAAAGTATTTTTTCGATCAATCTGGTTTTTATTTATTACTTCCCTAATTCCTATTTACTAAATCCTGTCAAATGATAGTCACAATAGGTGGTCCTGAATTCCTGTATGTTGATTCTGTAAAAAACTTACCACGAAAACTAGTGTGTCAGTGTTACTCCGCTCATGCTACGGATTGACCAAACTACATTTACAAGCATAATCGAGATTATAATTTAAAAAAAAATGATATTTCTATGCTGTGTAAAAAGACACTTTTTAAATAGAACAGCAAAACAAATCAACATATTTTTAAAATCTCCACTATGATTGTAAATGTAACCATCAAAAACATAAATGTAAAATGAGAGCCAAGTTCAATATTATGATATATACCTTGGTTGTTGACTTCAACAACAAAATAAGTGATACCTAAATGGGTGCCAAGTTCAATGGTCAGTCTTGAAATTTATAACTACCTATAATATCATTTCTTCTTATAACTTAGGATAATATATTGTGTAGCAGGTCTGACTTGGCTGGTTCTCATATACAAGAAAAACAGGCGAAACATTGTCTGCATCAAATATTTTTTTTAGTATTTCAGCAGGCCTAAGAATGTTCAAATATCGTTCGTTCAAATTCGTGTGACAAATAATAAAAAATACCAGCAACGTGAGAGTAGCATCCAATTGTTCTAAGCCCACTCATAATATCATTTCTTCTTATAACTTAGGATAATATATTGTGTAGCAGGTCTGACTTGGCTGGTTCTCATATACAAGAAAAACAGGCGAAACATTGTCTGCATCAAATATTTTTTTTAGTATTTCAGCAGGCCTAAGAATGTTCAAATATCGTTCGTTCAAATTCGTGTGACAAATAATAAAAAATACCAGCAACGTGAGAGTAGCATCCAATTGTTCTAAGCCCACTCACAACTATGCCTCAATATGCTTTTGGGACCAATAGCGTTGTTTTTTTGTACTCAATAAAACATCATTAAACCTTCTTATTGATATGACGAGACTGAATTAGAGCTTCGCGTATGTTTGACTGGTCTTTTACGTATTGAATGGTATGATTACCTGTTTCATCAAGCATTGCTGCTATCGCTTAATTTGTCGCCGTGCGTACAATGTTTATAATACAGGCTGTAAGGGACAGCCCTCCGCAGACTGATGGGGTGTGGATTCAATATATCATACTAAGATGACCAGTACAAGAAATTATTTCAGGACCGTTATGGGAATCCAATAAACCTGATTTGTTTTATTTCCTCACACGCAATGTATCTCGGATCAATTCGGAAAGCCGCCTTTGTGCAATCGCCGACGACGAGTTCGATGAACTCTGTAGTTAGACGGGAAGTGAACAGCTGATTTTACGCGTCGTTCGTTAGAGTATTTCAACATCCATTGCTGCTTTTTTTTATTTTAGCCATTTATGTATTGTTTACATAAATGGAGTGCTGCTTTCAGAGAATGTAATTTTACATTGAAATAAAACTGAAAAAGCTGAAAACACGCTTTACAATCACTTCCTAAGGGAAGATGCAGAAGCCGCTGTGTCCGCCATGAACTGTGACCTGGTTTTGATTAGCGAGTGGTCGCGGTCTTTTGGACTGCAAATCAATCCTAGGAAATCCCAGGCCATGATTATTGGCGGCAGATATATGCGGAATAGGCTGGATGTGGCGTCACTGTCTCCACTCTGTCTGAATGGAGTCCAGATCGAATACGCACAGACGGTTAAAAACCTGGGGGTGACTATGGACTTCTATTTATCGTGGTCTGCCCATGTTGCACAAGTCAGTCAGAAAGTGCACTATACGTTTCACTCGCTAAAATGTCTCCAGAGCTTCTTGCCTTTGAACACCAAAATCTCTCTTGCTCAAACTCTCATTCAGCCCATTATAGATTACGCCGATGCCTGTTATTTGGATGCCACCGAGGAGCTTTTAAATAAACTTGAGCGTTTACAAAACATCTGTATCCGTTTTATTTTTAATCTTAAAAAGTATGATCATGTTTCCCAGTTTCGCAAGACGCTCAAGTGGCTCCCCATCCGACTTCGCAGGAATTCTCGGATATTGTGTCTGCTATTCAACCTCCTCCATAATCCTAAAATGCCATCCTACCTGCGGGACCGTTTTTCTTACGCCCGTTCTTCGGATGCGCCTTGTAGGTCGCATCTAAGAAACCTCCTTAAATCCCCTCCCCACTCCACTGACTTCTACTCTTACTCCTTCACTGTGCACGCGGTGCGGTTGTGGAATGCACTTCCGCCCGACATTAGGGACTGCCAAACTGTAGCAATTTTTAAAAGAAGAGTGAAAGATCACTATTTGTCCACATCGTCATAATTGTGTATGTATTTATTATTTTAATTTTACATATTCTGTATGTATATATGTATGTATGTATGTTTGTATGTATGTAAGTATATTCTTATATTATTTGTTTAATTTTATTAAGTGAATGGTTTTTGATTATATGTATTTTATTTTCTCTTTTACTCTTACGCAAGCTGTCTACATCTCTTTTTCTTGTCTCCTATCGTGGGTATGCTGGAAGAGATTTCTATAGAAATAAGCATCACCTTTGTACCAATTTTTCTGTCTTGTCTACTTATATATGTGTGTACATAAATGGTTAAATAAATAAATAAGTTTTATCGGTATTATAAGTTTCAAGCCATTTTATTGTTTTATTTACTAATAGATTATTAAGGTTATGTTTTCTAGTTTGACAAATCGTGTGTACGTTGACTCTTGATGTTTGATACTAAAAATTGAAAAATGTACCTATATGGAATTAATATGACTGTCTTTATATTTTTTTCAAGGTACAGTACAATTAGAGAAATTGTTAATGAAGGTGAAAAAAATTAAGGATTTTTTTTACAACTGGAGAAACACCAAAACAGTTGGCGGAAGAAAGAATTAGGCGATTTCGATCTGTGTGCAATAAGACAAAATGTTCAACAGTGTAAAGAAACAGGCAAGTATTTTTTGTTAATGCTATTATCGCATACCACAGTAAAAAAAAAATATAATTTTCATTTATTGTTTTTCAGGTGCCTATTCTACGTAATATATTACCTATAGTTTGAGGAGACGGATTGTAATGGGAGCCGTAAACGTCTAAGAAAGATTTTTACACTATTTAGATTTCATAAATAAGAAATGTAAAACTGACACATCAGTGTTATTGGAAAAAATCTATCATAGCACCGAAAAGGAATACACGAATGATGTTATGTTACGTTTTTCTTTTTAAATAAAATCTAAATTTTAGCGTGTTATTTCATTTTCATTGTCATGTGAATAGTGACAATGTTATGTACCCCACATAGACATATCTGACGTCTTCATTAGTCAACTGTTCCATTTTATTCGATATTGCCCGTACCTTTCGAATGGGACATGTCATAGGTACTCTCTGACTTCCAATTAGTTTCCGCCAATAAGCAGCTGTAAGTCGCCTTCTTGTCGACTATAAATTGTCAGCATTAACAGGATTCGTTCAGTATCATTCATGTCAAATTTGATACAGGCATACCAACCATCGAATGGTTGTGAATACCCTAGATGGTGGCCGCAAATGCGATTGCTGAACATTATGTCTTGAGTATCGGGTTTAATCGGCAATCCCTGAGTGTAATTTAATTAATTTTTAAACTGAATAAGTTTTCAATATGTTATTATGATGGCACTCTTAGATAAAAGGTTATTCCAGCGAAATAATGCGCAATCTACTAAATACAATGAAAGTAAAAGACTATGTGCCTATCAAGTCTTGAAATCTTGATTGATGAGAATTTCTGGGATCTCGTGTTTGTGGATTAAAACAACAAGTACCTTATCACTTTTGGTCCTACTATACAGGATGGCCATACCTGCTAAGCAGGCGCCCTCATTTTTTCCAGACTCTTTTTTGCTAAGCTGTAATTTTCAATTAAGTCCTTTGTATTTTACAAAATAATGATAATTCAGTTATAATAATTCAATTCAATTCATAAATGTATGCAATTTTCCATCAATGTTTTTTTTGTTACGTTATCACGTAAGATTATTGTCCTTATATTGATTTTACAGACAACCAATTTTTTTGTTTTAAATTATATCGCCTATGGTTGTTGGAGGAAATAAATTAACTAAAGTAAAAAAAAAAAAATGAGATGACTTTTATATTCAGTTTTGTTTCTAGTAGAAGAAAACTAAAATACCTGTAACTAAAAATAATTAATTCTACAATTCTATTCCACATCATAGGAACGAATTTTTATAGTTTTATTTAAATTGAACCCTTGTTATCATTCGTTCTTTATGCGAAATTGTTCACTACCCCAACACTATTACCCTGCTTTCCGAATTGCGATAAAAGCGATAATATCGCGAATCCGACCAACGTATAATATCATAATTTTAACTCAATAGCCCTTATATTTTGCGACTATTAAATTTGGTAGGATTCGCGAAATAATCACTTTTATCGCAATTCGGAACCGGGCCTTAGTTTTAGTATAGTATTATTATTTTTCTTTGTAGTTGAACTGTCAAGTTATGAAGTTATTATATTATTGATTATTTGATGAATGGTCGTCAGTTCAGTCATCACAAGCGCAGAACAGAAAATAGAGGCACCATGCAGATTGACGACATCGAGGTAGACTCAGACACCGACTCAGAAGTCCACAGTGAAGACGATTCAATATCCGACGATGAAAACATGAGCGAGCATCTTGACAATGACGACGCGTTACTCGGTGCCGGAAAGTCGCGTAGCCACACGATGATCAAACGAACAACCAAAAGAAGCAGTGAATCCTCAGCAGCACTAGCTCAAATAGACCTTGCGTTGGCGGCAAACAAATTATTAGACGATAAGATGAAAAGACTGGAGAAGAATCTCACCTCACGGCTGAATGAGTGTCGGGAGAAGCTGAAACTGGTTCAAAGTAGCGTTGGTGTGCAAAATGATAAAAATGAAACTTTCCGCTACATCAACTGTGGCAGACCTTACTTTAAGGACAACCAGAACTTTCCCGCTCCAGATAATGAGGATGCTAAATTGGTAAAATCTCAGATGTATGATTTCTCCTTAGTCATTTCAGCACCTGGCTGGACAGTAAACGACAAGTCTCAATTTGTTAACATGATGCACAAATTGTCAATAGATATAAAAAAAAATGAGCTGTATAAAAAAATTACTACCTTAAAAGACAAAAGTAAATCGAAAAATGTGGAGAGAGAAATAATGGCCATTAGAGAGAAAATTGATAAAGTAAGTAAATTGCCTTTGTGTATGGTAGCTCTTCCGATAGATGAGGAATATGATTGGGATATGTTAGCAAACAAATTAAATAGAAGGCACACAGCACAAGAGTATCAAGCCTTCTGGAAGTTATTCTTTCATCCTTCAATTAACAAAAGTACTTGGAGCAAATCTGAACATGCAAATTTACAGGACATTGCTTGCCGACATGGTAGACAGGACTGGGATAAAATTGCTCTTGAACTAAATACTGGCAGGACTGGATATCAGTGTTTTGTATACTATCGGACAAATATGTCCAACTCTTTTAGTGGAAAGAAATGGTCTAGTGAGGAGACCACATACCTAAAAAGATTGATAGAATATTTCAAAGAAGACTCTTATATTCCATGGGGGAAGATAGCTGCAGCAATGGAAAACCGAACTAAAATCCAAATCTACAATAAGTATATGAGACTCATTGAACAGAGGAAAGGCAGGTTCCTCCAAGAGGAAGATTCAGTTATTCTTAACTGTGTGGAAAAATTTGGAGAGAATTTTAGGAAGATGACTTCTTATTTACCTGGTCGATCTATGATCCAGATTCGTGCGAGATATCAAGTCTTGAAGCAAATGAGAGTGTCAGCTGTATGGACTGTTGAAGATGACAAGAAACTTATTCAATTGATGGCCAACCAAGAGCCCCACATGAACTTTTCAAAAGTTGCCCAATATTTCCCAAACATAAACAGAACAAAAATTAGATCTAGGTATCTTACCTTGGTTAAATGGTTAAAAAAAAATCCTCATTTAAAATTGGAACAAGCACCGCGACGAGGCGCACGACGTTTGAATCATGGAGAAGCTAGTGGAAATCTGATACAAGCACTAGAAAATTTAAAAAATTCCTTAGGTACCAAGATCGAAAAGACCCCTATGGAAAAGAAGCTTAATGAATTGTCTAATAACAAAGATTTAAATGATGCTATTGTTGTGTTTCTCGTGAATTATACATTAAAAGAAATAGAAGCAAAGAAAACTCTAACAAAACCTATAGTTTTAGATCCTCAATATGTTATTTCATTAGAAGATTTAAACATTATAAATCTGCGCCAAACTATAATATATTTAAATGCACGTCTTAAAGAGTCCGCTTACAAAGATAGCGCCTACGAAAAAGACTATCCGTCTTTAGGAGATAATAATCAAGATGTTTCTCTGGTTAAAATGAAATGCTATACTCGGAAGCCAAAACCGACTGTGAAGGATAAAAACGCTCCTAATGTTTGGGGAACTCCTACGCTGTATCAAGGCATAATGAGGCTAATACAACGAAAGACTGTGTTGTCTCCACATCTGGCAACCATTACTGGTGCTAGAGCCATAATGGCATTTGCGACGTCAACCAGTTCCTACAGTGATGTTATAAATCTACAAGTTCTTAGCAAGCGAAACTTATTACTAAGGGAGCTCTTTGCTCAGAGTCTTGAACGTTGCTATGTTTTGTTCACATGGCCAGTGATCTTATCCAATGAATTGCCTTATGATGAACTTGATTCAATACTAACAAGAACAGATTCAGTTTTTACCCGACCAGCTATATTGCCACCTGCACCAGCAGTTACAATTAATCTTAAATGCAAGAAGAAATTTAAAAAATTAAATGTCACAGAAGTTATTGATCTAGATGAAGATGCAGTTAAGAAGGTTGGGATTTCTGTAGAGGAAAAAATTTATATTGAGACTGGTAAAAAGACAGAATAACATTATGAATTCTGATTATTAACATGTTATCAGCTCTGTATCTTTAAGAGATGTAATGTTGTGAATAAGTTAGGTTATAAGTTATTTATTGTTCACTTCAAGTTACAGACATAATTGTAGCTACGGCTCTTGTTCTAGGAATTCCTGTATCACAAGAGCCACAAAATGTATGCGTAATGCGATGCTCTATAATGTATAATGCTAATAATAACTATTATTTAAATAATACTTGCATTTCAATCAAATTGACAACTCATATCTACATAATATAGTGTTGTTAGCAGACAACACTTCACTTTTATTTAAACAAGAACATTAGCGAAATGTGGATGTACTATAGGTACAGCTCTGCCCACCCCTTCGGGGTAATAAGGCGTGATGTTATGATTTAAAGTATAAACTGGTTCAGTGTTAGACATGTAGAAACTAGTGTTCATAAAGGGTGAAGAACTGATAAAAAAAATTGCACTGGTAAAAAAAATCCTGTTTAAGTATATATTACTGAACCACCAAAAAAAAATTTGGGCACTGGTTAAAAAAAAATATTAAATCCCTGACACAGGGAGTGTCGGGGAATTATTTTTTCGACAAACAAGACAAATTTGAAGATATTAATAAAATACACCTTCGTAGAATACACAGGTTTACAAAAAAAAAAAACCTCCGGACTATTTGACCAGACCATGGTATTCCTAGGTAATTCGGCGCTCTGAATCCGATCCTGGGGTCAGTTTTGCCCCATCACGTCAGGAAAACGAGATTTCAAGGTCATTTAGAGGTAAAAATGGTGATTTCATGGAAGTGGTTCCGGGCCAACTTCCCAAGTGGCATGTCAACCTGGGGGATAACTGTGCAAGTCTTGAATATTTTCGGGACATTAGGAGGGAGCTCTAAATCTCGACCAAGACAAGCCCAGGCTCAGCCCAGTGGGCAAAATGTCACCCTGATCGTTGGAACTCGCGATTTTTGATCTCCCTGCCAACGCGTTTGACTCCGGCGCACACTGGTCCCAAATTAAAAAAAAGTGGACATTGATAGTAGACCGCTGATATTTTTTTTAATTGTTGATATAATGATAACAGATAAGGCAAAAAAATATTATTGTCCTACTTCAAATACTTTTCTCTATAAAAAAGATTTCTTTTTTTTTTGTATGGGAGTGATTACATTTTACTCAATTTCTCAAAAACCTTAAGCGATGTCGAGATAGCATTCACATATGTTAGAAAACTAATAATTCTGAGTATTTGGCTCGAAGAAACTTATTGCTTATCTCTGCGTACTTTCGAGATAATAGTGACAGAAAATAACAATATTTTTTAATGTTAATTGTTCGCTTTTTTTTAATCATAGCCTTACTCATATCGCAATAGGTCCGCTGGCCAGCAAAATGGAGCTTCGACGCGAGTTTGCCGGGATAACAAGATGGCCGCCTCTCATGACGTAACGTAATACGGTCACGAATCGCGCGCGTACACCTCACTCAGTGTACAACTAAATGTGGTTGCGATAAGACGTGTCCTTATTTTTTCTGTGCGCTTGAAGAAATGCTTGTTATTTGTTTGTTTTGTTATTGTTGTATTTTGAATCTTTGGATTTTAAAATCAAATAATTTTTGTTTGTCTTTCTTTCGTCGAATTTGTTTTCGTAATTTTTTTTGTTAAAATCAAAGTCACTTTGTCTTTGATATCTTTGATTCTAATTTGTTTTCAATTTTCCTTAAAATTATAATATGTCCGCATTTGTCACCAACTTAGACTTATACGTTGTTCTTAAATCAGGAGGTGGTTTTAAAAATGTCGAATTTTTATTTAATGCCCTTATTGAACGTATTGGTGTTGAATTGTCTTCCGAAGATTTGAGTAATATTAAATTATTTTGTCGTAATTTTTCAAGTAATATCTCAAAAAGATGGTCTGCTTCCAGTAGAGCTCAAAAGACCTTTCTTAACAAAAATTCAGACTGGTTACAATCCCAAATAGTTTGGCCAAAATGTCAAAATATCGATTTAAGCAGCATTTTTAAAGTTGCCGAGGAAGTAATTCCAAATTTCGAAACGCAAGTGGATACTCATCAATTAAGTTATGGTACAAGTAAAAAAACATTTGTTGATATATCTGATAAACAGAAGAAAAGGCGTTCTCTAACACTTCTAGATCACACAGAGGAGGAATTAGTTTATGCTTTATGTGCCAAATTAAAAGAGTCTAAAAAAACAAAATTAGCAGCTATATTAAACGAACTCAGCCAAAACAAGGAAAAATGTGAGATGGTACATGATGTACTATTCGCTAAAAAGACTGACAAACCGTGTTTACCAGATGATAAAACGTTAGCGCTTTACACCTCAACAAATTTGTCAAAATGGCAATATCGAAATTTAAGAACTATTCTTGCTTCAGAGAAAATGTATGGTCTTCCATCCTATCAAAAGCTCCTGGAAGCTAAAAAAACTTGTTATCCTCCAGAGTCAGACATAACTGTAACTGAATCTGATGCTAAGATAAGACTTCAATCGCTTCTAGATTTGACAACTAATAGGATATTAAAAACAATTCAGCACAACTCTGCCGACAAAAAATCGCTAAAACTAATAAGCAAATGGGGTTTTGACGGGTCATCTTCTCAAAGTAATTATAAACAAAAGTCACACTCCGACACTAAAATTGACGATTCTTCAGTTTTCATGATTAGTTTGGTTCCGCTTTGTTTGGAAGAAGAGAGTGGTACTATCTTGTGGCAAAATCCTGCTCCCTCTTCAACAAACTATTGTCGTCCAATTGGCTTTATATTTGCAAAAGAAACAAATGAATTGATAAAGAAGGAAAGTGCATCCTTAGAGGAAGAAATTCGTAATCTTGTTCCCACAATTGTAGATAATTTTGATATTAAACATGATTTGTACATGACTATGATTGATGGGAAAATTTCTACTGTGATTTCCAATACTTCTTCTGCAGCTGTTTGTAATATTTGCAATACCCCACCTAGCAAAATGAATGACTTGGACTTTGTATCCAAAAGACTCATCAGAGAAGATATGTATAAATATGGTCTGTCTTCGCTTCATATGTGGATAAGATGTATGGAATGTATTTTACACATTTCGTACAACTTAGACTTCAAAAAGTGGGCTGCACGAAAAGAAGATAAATTGTTAAAAGAAATTAAAAAGAATTTGACACAAGAAGAATTCCGGGAAAGAACTGGTTTGTTAATTGACATAGTAAAACAGGGATTTGGTACAACCAATGACGGTAACACGGCAAGAAGGTTTTTTGAAAATTATGAAGTATCTGCTGAAATAACGGGTATCCACCCTGATTTAATCAAGAGATTTGCAGTCATTTTACAAACAATTTCATCTGGTCAACTTATTAATACCAACTTGTTTAGGGAATATTGTAAAGAAACAGCAATGCTATATGTAAACTTATATCCATGGTATTACATGCCTTCAAGTGTCCATAAATTGTTGATACACGGTGCTGATATTTGTGAAAATTTCTCCTTTATTCCGATAGGCATGCTTTCCGAAGAAGCTTCCGAAGCGAGGAATAAAGATTTCCGGAATGTTAGAATGGCACATACAAGAAAAATCGGTAGAGTTCAGACTAATTTAGACATTATCCACAGCTTTCTAATTAGCTCAGATCCTTACATCAGCCATATCAAACCAAAGTTTCCTCGTTTACATAAACAGTTGTTTCCAGAGGCTAGTGCTTTGATCTTGAACAATGAATTGATTTCGTTGGAAAACGAGGAAATAGAGATTTCTCAAGAGAATATTAATAAAAAAAAAATATTATAAAAATATTATATTAAATATTAATCTTTCACCATAATATTTTTTCAGAATCGTTTGTGAACATATTCAACTTTATGTTTGCAGCTTAATATGTCTTCATTTTGATTGTTTTTTAAAACTGATGAAAGTACTCCTTCAGAAAGGTCATAGCTTTTCAGTCATTAGTGAGCCCCCATAACCTCTTTTACAGAGAAGTCTCTTTTTACTTATTTGACATTACGCATACATTATAATTATGTGCTAAAGTAAGGCTATGATTAAAAAAAAGCAAAAAATTAACATTAAAAAAAAATGTTATTTTCTGTCACTATTATCTCGAAAGTACGCAGAGATAAGCAATAAGTTTCTTCGAGCCAAATACTCAGAATTATTAGTTTTCTAACATATGTGATTGCCATCTCGACATCGCTTAAAGTTTTTGAGAAATTGAGTAAAATGTAATCGCTCCCATACAAAAAAAAAAGAAATATTTTTTTTACAGAAAAGTATTTGAAGTAGGACAATAATATTTTTTTGCCTTATCTGTTATCATTGTATCAACAATAAAAAAAAATATCAGCGGTCTACTATCAATGTCCACTTTTTTTTAATTTGGGACCAGTGTGCGGCGATCCATTTGCTGTGAGTTAATGTCGGTCGACCCAGCACTGACCTCAATGCCCCTACAACCTTGACAGAACATTTAAGTTATGCTCCGTAAGCTACCCAAGGCTGGCTCAGAGGGGAACTGTCCCAGGGGGTCACTAACTGGCCAATTTATATTTTCATACCAAGTGTTCGATTGCAACGATGCATTCGCCGTGAGCGAGGTAGGGTTGGGGTGGGTCTGGTCGGGTTGTGCGCCGCTCTCCCTACTTTCCGCGGCCCAGAACGGGGTCGCCACCGTCCGATGGCGGACGCGATGGGGCTGCAGGGGAGGAGGAGTGTTGGTATAGCGTTGACCACTCTCCCTATCCCCTGCGGCCGAAAAGTGGTAGGCGGCGGGGCCACAGTCTTGACCCGTCGCAGGGGGACTAAGTGTGCCATATACGGGGCGTCTGGCGCCCACGTGCTTATTGGTCCTTGGGGTGGTCACGGCGTGCTATGTGTGTTCTGGTGCGCCGTAAATGGGGGACCTTATCCCCCACAGGAGGGTCCGGTGACGGACAGCCGCGGCGGGTTCGCGGAAGAATTACGTGTGCCCGTGTTCCCGCCACAAGCGGCACAGGAGGACACCGTGGAGTTTTAGTGGGTTGGAGTCCCACATAACTGCACTATCTCCCCGTGGTAGTACAGTATGCATGAGCATTTATCCACGTTAAAAAAAAAAAAGTTCTGGCCATGTTGAGGTTGTGGTTAGCTAAGGGTGGGTTAGAGCTCGTTCATATTAAGTCGGCCCGAAAGTTTTATCGGGCCAGTAAACGTATCGGATTCATATTGGCATATGTTCAATAGCACCGTTCACATTAGGGCAACCCGATAAAACTAACGGAGCCGACACTTTTACCGGCCGTTCAGCCACGGTTTCTATCGGGTCGGGCATAATATTGGCGCACTAGCAAGTACGCACGCACGACGCTAAGACTTAGTTCACATTAGGTCGGCCCGACAGTTTTACCGTTTACCGGCTGTCGGGTGTTCCTGTTCACACTAGAAGCTGCCGATCCGACCTAATGTGAACATCACCGCCGACACCGTCTTTTTACCGCTGCCGCGGCAGTTGAGCGCTGGCTTTTGTATATGATGGACGACGACGACGTTTTGATTGTGTGGTATTTCAAGAGAAGGCTGAAGAAAAGAAAAAGGAAATATTAGGTGCATCCAATCATTGCTGAGCGAAATGAAGTTGGAATATTTCAAACTTTAATTAGCGAATTAAGAAGTGATGAGCTAAAGTTTTATAATTACTTTAGATATCTATTCGTTCCTTTGTCGATTTAATCGCGAAAGTTAAAGGAGGCGTAAGAGCACAAAATACAAGATTCAGAGATTGTATTTCTCCTGAAGAAAGACTATCCTTAGGTTTAAGGTACGTAAAGTGAAAAATGAAATAGTAAGTATTAAGTACATTTTTTTAATTAATCAACGCACATAACAAATCTTTTTCTTCTTTATTAATCAGCGCACATAACATTTTTTTTTTATTCCTTGTAATTTGAGAATTACTTATAATAATCATCATAACAAAAATCCTTATAATAATTATAGGTATACCCGAAAAATCTAAACTGTCTTGTGTAGAGTTTGACATATCAGTATACGCAGGTGATTCTGGTGACACGATGTTTTGAATGTCTGTTGTTGAAGCTGTAGGATAGTCATCATCGCTGCGCGTATAACAACCACTCCTGTATTGATTTTGGTAGTCGGATGAAGTAAAGTTTGTGGTAGATGCGTAGTCTGAAACGTACGAATTATCTCGGCGTTTTCTTCGAATCCTTTGTATTGTTGCTAAAATATCCGCCTGGAGTTCGAGAGTCTCATCTTCATTAAATGTATTTAAGGAAGAAAAATACCTTTGAAAAATAATAAATGTGGAGAATCATTTTCGAGACTTGAAATGGTATCTCTACATAACTTTAAATCAAGAAACTTTGACATTTTGCTATCAAGGTCAAGCTTTGGTTTCTTAGCAAGGGGTATAAATGGTGTGGGTGCCGCAGAAGTGGAGGCAGCTTCTTTTCCTTGAGTGTGAGAAGAATCATGTGTATTCCCAGCTCATTGATTTTTGATAAAAACTTCAGTTGTGATGCATAAATGTAAGGCCTAAATGACTTCGCTCCTGCCCCAGACCTCTTTGCTTCTTTTTCTTTTCTTTCTGCTCTTATAAATGCATCTCTTATGTTAGACCATTTATTAGATACTAATTTACCTGTAAATAATAAAAAGTATATTAATGACATAAACATGTTTATTTTACAGATATCTGGCAACGGGATGTTCTTTCAAAGAGCTTCAATATAATTACAGAGTAGGAGTATCAACCATAAGCAACATAATAAAAGAAATGTGTCCTATTATCTGGAACGCATTAAAAGACGATTTTTTATGTTGCCCAATACAAAAGAAAAATGGGAAGATATCGCAAAATCTTTTGAAATTAAAGCTAATTTCCCTCACTGCCTAGGTGCAGTCGATTCGCGTGATTGTTCGAAAGAGATACCGTGACCCTGGCACATGGGCAACTGATGGAACACGGGTGGGTTTTAGTCAGTAAAAGTCTGACACGCCCTTCCGCTCCGCCCAGAGCGGGAGAAGTCATTTGATGATTTCCCATCCTGAAAAAAAAAAAAAAAAAAAAAAGGTACAGTCGATGGTAAGCATATAGGAATCATTAAACCAAAAAATAGTGGCTCAATTTATTTTAATAATACAAGGATTATTTTTCAATTATTTTACTTGCAATAGTCGATTCAGAGTACCGTTTTATTTACGTGAGTGTTGGATCGTATGGAAAGGAATGTGTTTCAATTTTAAAAGAATCTAATTTTTGGAAAATGTTAAACGATGGTAGTTTAAATATCCCAGAGCCCAAACCTATTCAGGAGACCACGCAAAAAGCTTATCCATTTGTATTTGTTGGAGATGAGGGTTTTGCATTAACAAACAATCTTTTACGACCTTATGGCGGCACTCATTTCGATAACAACAAAAAAAAAAAAACAATTACCGATTAAGCAGGGCCAGAAGATACGTAGAATGTGCCTTTGCTATTTTAACCAACAAATGGAGAATATTGCATAGACCACTGGATGTTCATCCAAGCACAGCAATTGAGATAGTTAAAGCATGTACAGCATTGCATAACTTTGTTAGACAAAAAGATGGCATCAATTTCGAAGATATTCGGTATGCTACCTCGTCCACGGATCAGTTAACGAATCGCCTTGAAACTGTGAATGTACCACGTGGTGGCCCAAACTCCGTAAGAACACTATTTACTGATTATTTTTGTTCAGAAATCGGATCTGTTCCGTGGCAGAATACAGCGGCACATGTATCATTGTAATCTAAGCTATAATAATAATAAAATCCGTATTATTTATTAATAAATATATACTTACCAAAATTTTGTCTTGCTCGTTTATCATGCAGCCAATTTCGCTCCATGCCGCGAGTTTCAAACTTTTATTTTTGAATTGTTCACATGTTTTGTCGCAAAGCACACTCCTGTCTTCGACAAGAGAAATCAAAAGTTCGACATTAATTTCGCTCTCCATGACGTACATTCATTGCATACACGCCGCGCCGACTAAAAACTGTTCGCACGAGTGCCGAGAGCGGGAACGTGCGGGTGGGAGGGTGGCGGGCGGGTGCCTCCGCCACTACGCGCCGACAAATATGAACGGCGCTAATGCGCCATACTTGCTAGTACGCCAATATTATGCCCGACCCGGTAGGAATCGTGGCTGATCGTCCGGAAAACACGTATCCGTATGATAGCTATTGCCCCAGTGTCGAGGCATACTTATTTAAGCGATCATGTGGCATTTGTTGTCTATATTTTGCATCATATAGGCCACTAATCAACACAAGCAAATACATAATAAACAACAAGTTTTGCCCATCGCGAAGATTCGTCCTCAAAGAATTTCTGCTAGACGTGCCAGATAAATTCTTTGTTTGGATGATGACGATGATGCTGTATGGTTCGATGAGAAAGATGTGGACACAACGAATACTCTTCATATTAACAACCTATACGAGAACGAAGTAGCTGCTATGCTATGCATATGCCTACCTATAGGGACTCAAGATGATTAAGTTTGATCTTTAATTAATGGGTTCCCTCTATCTGGCAGAAACTTGATGCTCCGAATTTTATTTGGCATAACACACTTGGCATAATCTTCTTTAAACGAATATTTGTAAGGCATAAAAAATGTTTAGCATAATCATTGTTTGGCCGAATGTTTATATGTCCGACTTTACGCTGGCATACTTTTAAGATGGCAGAATTTTATTAAGCATAACATTTATTTAGAGCGATGACTATTTGGTACAATTTCACTTGGCATACTATGAAGATGGCAGAATTTCATTTAGAATAATTTTGTTAGGCATATTTTCATTTCTATAAAATTGTATTTTAACCTTAAATTAGAATTAAAATAATGTCTCAAAAAGTCAATATACCTATGTTGTGCTACAAAAGTTATTGACAGAAACGAATCGCTGCAGAACCGACTCCAGCACGCGTAGCATGACCGCCTAGAAACGGAATTTGTCGACGGAAGAAAGATAAAATGATAGATTTTATCGTAGAAAAATTGTGTAAAAATGAAAAGAAGAGATGTTTCTATTCTTCAGTCGACAAGAGTACGATGTCAAGTATGATGACTATTTTTCTGATGAGATAGAAACATTTTTAAGGAATTAAAATACAAAAAGATTTTTTTTTTGTTCTTGGTAGAATAGATATAGAATTGGTCATGCTACGCCGGCAGGTAATCTTGTCTGCACTACCCCTAGAGTGTAATTTAGAATCGCGTGGTACCGCCGGTGCCACGCAGCGCCGGAGCGGTGACAGAAAGCATGCATGCTGCATGTTGCATGCTCGCCTGCATGCTGTGAGCTTGCTTGCATGCTACATGCTTGCTTGCATGCTGCATGCTTGCTTGCATGCTGCATGATTGCATGCATGGTGTATGCTTGTATGCACGTCTGCATGCAGCGTGCTAAGTATGATTTTTCTGTAATGTAATAGATGAGCGTTTCAATTATAATGGATATGAAATGTATGCCAAAAGATGATTCTGAGATGTGATAGTTCTGCCTTTTAAGGACTATCGATATGAAATAATGGCAAGAGACAATTCTGACTGCGAACTTTCTGCGATATGATGGTTCTCCTTTTTCATTATTATGGATATAAAATTTATGCCTAAAGATGATTCTGACTTATAAAATTATGCGTTGTGAATGTACGATAAATGAGTGTATGCCAAATGATTTTCTGCGAAATGAAGTTTATGCTATGCGCTGTTATGTAAAATAATATTATGACGAAAAAAATTCTGCCATAAAGTGTGGACCCTTAATTAATATAATTAATCGATTTTTGTTTTGTTAATTTCTTGCAGTGTTTGATTTGATGTTCATTTTATTAAAAAAAAAAAAACGGAATTGCTGTTTTAATTCAATAATTATTTCTAGATGTAAAATTATAAAGTACGAGTTTAATTTTGGCGCTTTCTTGCTTTTTAAAATTCCAGATTGCGATCGAAAACGATATCAGTGCCACCTACCGGGTCCAATAGTGAATCTAAACCATCCAGGGTGCCACCAAAACGCATACAAAAAAATCATTCAAATCGGTCCAGCCGTTTAGGAGGAGTTCAGAGACATACATACGTACCAGTAGAATTATATTTAGGTATAAAGATAAGACCTTTTAGAAGTAGATAATTACCTATTCTTATTGATGTTAGCAAGGAGACTAACGGCGGGGTAATTGCGTAACATACTAACAGTTGGAATGGGTTTCATTTTGACAGTTCAACTACATACATTGCGTTATATACATATGTTGTTGCAGCAATGGTTTTTTAAGCCTTTATCGGGCACAGGGAACTATTTTCCCACGGAACTATTTTGACGGGGTAGGAAAATAGTTCCTTGTGCCCGATAAAGAGTTAATATCCTTCAAAATTATTCAGATCCTGTGTGATTGTATGTTACGAAATTAGGGTTCGGGTTAAACGGTCGACATGCTTCTATTGGAAGGGATGCGACAGCGCGCGGGCGAATAAGGCGCGGGACAAATACAAGAGGCGTCGGGCGGAGGTGCGGCGCGGGCGCGGCGCGGGCGTGGCGCCACTTCTTTGATATTTCATACAAAATGTATAGAAGAGGTGGGGCGCGAGACATACTGAGACGGCGGGGTGCGGGCGCGGCGCGGGCGTGGCGCGGGCGCGGCGCGGGCGCCGCTTCCTCGCCTTCGGCGCACCCGGAAATTGCGTGACGATATAGAATTTAACGAGAAACACCGCGCCTCGCCTTTCCGACACCGTTAGCACGCCTGTTCTGCGCTGCACCGGCGCCGCGCCCGCACCACGCCCGCGCCGCGCCCGCACCTCGCCTCCGCCCGACGCCTCTTGTATTTGTCCCGCGCCTAAGGTGATCCGGATAGAGAATCAAGGAAGTGCAGGCTATTTACTATTCAAGGTGTCTCGAGGATCGAGTTTCAAGGGTGACGGTCATCATTGCCTGCTTAGGCTTTTCCCAACTATATTGGGGTCGGCTTCCAGTCTAACCGGATACAGCTGAAAACCAGTATTTTAGATCGAGCTAATGTCTATCTGACAACCCAGTTACTGGGTAATACGATACCCATTGGTAAGACTGGTTGTCAGACTTTTGGGTTTCTGACAACCAGTCTGTAAATCCGTTACGACTGTCAAAGATCCATGTAAGCAATGTCGGTGACTCCGTTTCTTAGACACACAGAGTGAACATTAATTTTGCAAATATAGTTAATACATAGTAGGTGTTCAGAGTCGTATTTCACCATTCGGCATTTTTATTATCGTTCAAGGTCAGGTCCATCAATCCAGGCCAATTCAAAAAAAAAATTCTGTAATAAAAACGGAGTCACATTGTAGTACGCTTTATTCATTAAAATAAAGAGGTACAAGACTTACATAATCTACTCTAAAACAGTATTGCAGTCAAGTCTTTCCAACCATACAGTAGACACTTCTTTTCACTTCTACATACTAAGGTAGGTACCTAGTTGGACACATTAATTAATTGCCATAATTTACTATTGTCACTGCTTTCAAAACGGTGAAGGAAAACATCGTGATGAAACCGTCATATCCTAGAACCAAACAGACAACCTGGACACTCGTGGTCCAGTGGTGGATTTTACTCCACTCCCACTCAAAGAGAGGAGGCCTCTGTTTCCAGGAGTGGATCATTATAGGAAGCTTGTGACTATTTTCACGCCTATTTCTTGCCTATATCTGACATCAGCTGACGTCTAAACGACTTGGATTATGCTTAACAAACTTATCTACTTTGAAAATATAAATACAACTAAGTGATAAGTAATTGTACCTACTGCTTAAAATAGGGCTTGCAATTGTCTGTAGTCTTTTCTGAACAATTACATTTCGGATCTTATTCTCTAAAACCCGAGCACTCCGCTTATTATGGGTGGAATAATACGTATACTAGCTTCTGTCCGCGACTTCGTCCACGTTAAATTCCTGCCGCATCAAATCACCTGCCCGTGCGATTTTTAGGGTTCCGTTGCCAAATGGCAAAAAACGGAACCCTTATAGATTCGTCATGTCTGTCTGTCTGTCTGTCTGTCTGTCTGTCTGTCTGTCCGTCCGTCCGTATGTCACAGCCACTTTTTTCCGAAACTATAAGAGCTATGCTGTTGAAACTTGGTAAGTAGATGTATTCTGTGAACCGCATTAAGATTTTGACACTAAAATAGAAAAAAAACAATAATTTTTGGGGTTCCCCATACATAGAACTGAAACTCAAAAACTTTTTTTTCATCAAACCCATACGTGTGGGGTATCTATGAATAGGTCTTCAAAAATGGTAATGAGGTTTCTAATATCATTTTTTTCTAAACTGAATAGTTTGCGCGAGAGACACTTCCAAAGTGGTAAAATGTGTGTCCCTCCCCCCGTAACTTCTAAAATAAGAGAATGATAAAACTAAAAAAAATAAATGTACATAATTTATTTTTACCACGTAAACTACCACCGAAAATTGGTTTGAACGAGATCGAGTAAGTAGTTTTTTTTTGAATCGTCATAAATCGTAAACCGCAATTTACCTTACATTCAATCAACTGAAATATAAAATTTAAAAAAAAAACATTTATTTTTAAACCGAGAATACCTATAGGTCATAAACAGAACAACCAAAAAAACTGTGCTCTTTATAAAACTGCGTGAAAGAAAACTTAACACATTATTGTTTTCGTGAAAAAATATGTATAAACAAACAATTTACAAATTTATTTTAAAATAACTTTACTTTTGTTAAAAAAGTCAAATTTTTTTTTACAAAAATTCAATAGTTTCTCCCCTTCCGTGGACCGTTCCCAGTCGATGTTCATAAGTTTATATGATCATTAAAAATACTCTAAACGAAAAGTTTCAATTTATTTATCATTACTTTTGTTACTACTATTCTATAGTTATTAATGCACATTATTGTGAAAAATAAATCTTCTTAAAATACGAATTATTATATATAAACATGTTGTTATCAGTTGCTGCGACCCCTTCCGTGGTTTAACTAAAATATGCATTCGATACTGTATTAATCGAAACGCGACATGACTTATTTATTTTTGTTGGCAACACTGTTTAGCTGTCAGTTGAAACTTATAGTTAACAGTGGTGTGTTTGCTCTAGGAATAAAATAAAATAAACTTTTGTTTAAATAAGTGATTGATTATAATTTATGTCAAAGATCGTTACAACTTTTCTGTGACGTTGATATTTCGGTAAGTATCATCATGAAAAATACTTGTTGCAATTTTTCTAGTGAGTTATCGGCGGCCATTGATAAAAATTCTATGAGTTGTTTACTAACCTCAAATTTTTGTATTTTGCATAGCTTTTTAGAACTTGTCTACCCTTCCGTGGACAAACTTCTCTGTGGACACTATGTCCACCGAAGGGTAAGCGTCCACGGAAGTGACTTTTATTAAGTTTGTTAACTTGTATGACACACATTTTATAATAAATTAACACTTAAAAAGCACGTGCCCTTGACGCTTTAGTAACTGTGTGAATGATTATTATTTTTTTGTTATACACATCTCGTGTTATTTTACTGCGGTCTTGTTATACGATGTGCATGTTTAGCAGGAGAAACCTTGTTGTGCGCTGCTTGTTTTATTAAATATAATGGTTGAAGCGGTGTATATGTATATGGGATTTTGCCGTATTTCAGGTAAAAATGCCGCGAGCCTACAGATCAAAACTCCAGCTAAGTGATGAAGAAAAAAAGAATAGACGACGTGAACAAAAAAAAAATGAGTATGCGACGTGCACGCAAAAAACTGAACGAAACTGCTAAGGAAGAAATACGTAAGACGGATAGAGAAAGATACCATAGAAAGAAAGAAAGAGGTGAAATAAGAACGATTGACCAGTATACTCCTAGACAACAGCGCCAAATAAGAAAAATGTGGCGAGAAAAATCTCAAAAACGCCGTGAGTTACTAAAAATGCGAAAAGCTACCACCACTCTTCTGGAAGATAATACTCCACCGATGAGTCCTTCTTCGTCATTTTCGCGCGTTGAAGTTGGAAGGGCAATAGCTGCACGCAACAAGAAAAAAATAAAGGCGGAAAATGAAACTTTGAAGATAAAAGTTTTAGAAATGCGAAAAAGACTGAAAAAATTCAGAATGCGTATAAGAAGACTAGAATCAAAACAGCAAAAAGAGGTAAATAAGCCTGTTTCTAATAAAAAAATCTTAAAGAGAGATGTAAGAAAAGCTGTGCATGACTTTTTAGTAAAAGATGAGTACAGTAGACTGACCGCCGGCAAAAACGAAACTATTACCAGAAAGAAAAGCAAACGCCAAATACGCTTACTGAATGACACTCTCCTAAATTTGCATGGTGTTTTTCAAAATCAAACAGGTATGAAAATTTCGTATCAGACCTTTCGAAGATATCGTCCGTTTTGGGTTCTGTTTCCGAAAGCATCTACTAGGAATACATGTCTGTGTGCATTACATGAAAATAGTGATAATATAGTTCGATCACTTCAAAAGGCACAAATTATATCCTATGGGTCTGCTTCTGATGTGTCTAAAGCAATTTGCTGCAATAATACACTTAATCGAGATTGCTTGGAGCGAATATGTAAGGACTGCCGAAATAAGAAAATTACATTTAACGATTTTGACGAAAACGACTTCATTACGTACGATAGATGGGTTATTAAAAGTGGGCGTAATTATTAAAGGGAAGGAGAAACAATGTAAGAAATGTATTAAAGAGACAGTAAAGACCACAAAGAAATCTCTTGTAGGATTGTTTAACTCAAACTTACCAGTGTATATGCAGCACATAGCTAATTTAATTCACCAGATTAGGTCAATTCAAAACCTTAAACAACAATTATCTCCTTCAGAAGGCTTGTTACACATAGATTTTTCGGAAAACTATAATTGCAAATACAGTGCTGAAGTACAGTCTGCTCATTTTGGTGGATCTAAGCCCCAGTTGTCTCTTCACACATGCGTATACTACAGCAATAACTTAGACGGTGGTTTTAAGACGACATCAATGTGCACTATCTCACAAAATTTGCGTCATGATCCATTAATGATATGTGCTCATCTTAGACCAGTTCTTTATAGAATCAGAGAAATAAGTCCCAACTTAACCGATTTACATATACTCAGTGACGGCCCAAGCACGCAATACAGAAATAAATCAATGTTTTACTTGATTGCAAATTATTTGGGCAAAGAATTGAATAATGTTAACAATATAATATGGCACTACAGCGAAAAAGGTCATGGAAAAGGAGCCCCTGACGGCGTAGGTGGCTGTGTAAAGAGACTATGCGATAATTCAGTTGCAATGGGAAAAGACGTGTCCAATTATGATTGTCTTATGACGTGTTTAAAGGAAAATTGTAGAGGTATAGAGATTTATGGAATCGGTGATCCAAATATTCAAGAAATTCAAGAAATCATGGATCGGAGCACAATCAAAGCTTTTAAAGGGACATTGAAAATACACCAACTCTCTTGGAGTCGGAGCGAGCCAAACATTTTACACGCTAGACGATTAAGTTGTCTATCTTGCCCAGTACAAATGATTTGTCCACATTTTGAAATCGGACAGATAGCAGTTCAACACGAGAGGGCTTTATCGAATTCTACTCCTAGTTCTGTGTCTCACGTTGGTGCCTTGTCTCCAAGAAGTGTAGCAACGTCTGAAGCAGACACAGAAACTTTAAGGTCTGATTATATAACACCTGAAGAAGAAACTTTCCAAAGTATGATCGTCCTAAGAAAAGATTGAGAGTAATAAGTTCGGATTCCGATGACTCAGACATAATTTTTCCTTTCTCTGGTACTAAAAAAAGAAGAATCATCCCTTTCACAGACAGTGAAGACGAAGATTTTATATTTTGATTTAAAGACTTTGTCCATTATTTTTTTAATTATTTTCCTTTATGTTTCAATTTTTCTCAATTATTTTTCATGGTATTTCTAATGTCAGCAGAAGAGAAATCACTTCCCTGGACAATTTTATTTTATTTTTTTTAAATTAACAAATGGTGTATAACTTGTTTCGTTTTTAGTTTTTGCATTTAAGTACACTACAATTATTATTTTGTATAAGTTTACAGAGTTTGAAACCACCGTTATTGATTAAAAGCCTAGCTTTATCTTTTCCGTTGATTTCTTCATCTTTTCGGTGGACACTGAAAAATTAAAATGTGGCCAATTTTGTAGAAAATAAGGTTTTGATCTCTGAATTTAATCATAATATGATCCTTTTGTTACATTTGATAATAAATGTTGATTTTATTACATAAAAAGTAACAATTTTTTTTTCCTAGTTTTGATTCTCACATTTGTTTATGACCCCTATAGGTTTGTACGGAACCCTCGGTGCGCGAGTCCGACTCGCACTTGGCCGGTTTTTTCATATTCTTTTTTTCTTTTTGCTCGGCTCCTAAGGTCGTAGCGTGATGTTATATAGCCTATAGGTTTCCTCGATAAATGGGCTACGTAACACTGAACGATTTTTAGGGTTCCGTTGCCAAATGGCAAAAAATGGAACCCTTATAGATTCGTCATGTCTGTCTGTCTGTCTGTCTGTCTGTCTGTCTTTTCGTGTATGTCACAGCCATTTTTTTCCGAAACTATAAGGGCTATGTTGTTGAAACTTGGTAAGTAGATGTATTCTGTAAACCGCATTAAAATTTTCACACAAAAATAGAAAAAAAAAATTTGTGGTTCCCCATACATAGAACTGAAACTCAAAAAAAATTTTTTCATCGTACCCATACGTGTGGGGTATCTATGGATAGGTCTTTAAAAATGATATTGAGGTTTTTAATATCATTTTTTTCTAAACTGTATAGTTTGCGCGAGAGACACTCCCAAAGTGGTAAAATGTGTGTCCCCCTCCCCCTGTAACTTCTAAAATAAGAGAATGATAAAACTAAAAAAAATATATGATGTACATTGCTATATAAACTTCCAACGAAAATTGGTTTGAACAAGATCTAGTAAGCAGTTTTTTTTTATACGTCATAAATCGTAAACCGCAATTTACCTTTCATTCAATCAACTCAAATATAAAAATTAAAAAAATAGGATTTAATTTCATAAACACAAGCCTTATGCATAAACCGTGAATACCTACAGGTTTGTACGGAACCCTCGGTGCGCGAGTCCGACTCGCACTTGGCCGGTTTTTTTGCTATTCTAATCATTAGTTCCTGAGATCATAGCGTTCAACCAAACAAACTCTTCAGCTTTATAATATTAGTATAGATATTTAACAAGAAAACCAGCTGCTCGCTTCGTCGATTCTTCGTCTTTTTAGGGTTCCGTTGCCAAATGGCAAAAACTGTCTGTCCGTCCGTATGTCACAGCCACTTTTCTCCGAAACTATAAGAGCTATGTTGTTGAAACTTGGTAACTAGATGTATTCTGTGAACTGCATTAAGATTTTTATACTATAATAAAAAAAAACAATAAATTTTGGGGTTCCCCATACTTGGAACTGAAACTCAAAAAACAATTTTTCATCAAACCCATACGTGTGGGGTATCTATGAATAGGTCTTCAAAAATGGTAATGAGGTTTGTATTATCATTTTTTTCTAAACTGAATAGTTTGCGCGAGAGACACTTCCAAAGTGGTAAAATGTGTGTGTCCCCCCCCCCGTAACTTCTAAAATAAGAGAATGATAAAACTAAAAAAAATATATGATGTACATTACTATATAAACTACCACCGAAAATTGGTTTGGACAAGATCGGGTAAGTAGTTTTTTTTTAAAACGTCATACATGGTAAACCGCAATTTACCTTTCATTCAATCAACTGAAATATAAAAATTAAAAAAAAAAAAACATTTAATTTCATAAACATGAACCTTATGTATAAACCGAGAATACCTACAGGTTTGTACGGAACCCTCGGTGCGCGAGTCCGACTCGCACTTGGCCAGTTTTTTCTTTTACTTTTGTGTATGGCATCTCGCAGGTCAACCTTAGACGTGATCGGCTGCTTAACCGGGGTTGCCTGTGGATGCTTCAACTAATTATGGCCGCCAGCCAACTAAGCGACTACAAGCTAAAGGCACCCTGGGGTACGGACCTCGTAACCTCGACTTAGGGCGTCGCTAAGGGGGTAGGCGGCTTGGACTTATCCATTCTTCGTCGAAACTTTGATGAAGACAGTTATACTGGGTATTTTACAGTCACACAATTATCAAAAATATCAGCATCACCATACCTATTGTGAGTATGAGTTGGATTGCAAGTACTTACTCATCTATCCAGCCTCTTCCCAAAGATGGTAGGAAAAATGCTTTCAGTTTAACCGGATGCAGCTCAATACCAGTAATTTACATGGAGTGACTGCCTATCTGACCTCCACAACTCAGTTACTGGGTAACACGTTATTCCTTGGTAAGACTAGTTGTCTTGTCAGACTTTCTTGCTTCTGACGACCGGTAACAACTGCCAAATTATCCACGAATAACGACTGAACGTGCTTTCCGAACAGTGGATTTCGGGTATAACGACGATGAAGGGACCACTCTATTTTCGTCGTTATATCCGGAAGTCCATTGAGCAGTGTTGGTGGTAACAGCCGCGCCTTACGAGCAGTAGTAGGTCGTGAGTTCGAACCCAAGCAGGCAGATTGCTTTGTGTAAATTATTTCATCACTTTGCTCTCAAAACGGTGACGGAAAACATCGTGAGTAAAGCATAATATCTTAGAACCAAAAATTCGAAGACATGACGTGACATCTACCAAGCCGCACTGGGCCTGCGTGGTGGATTATGGCCCACTCCCTCTCACCGAGAGGAAGCCTGTGTCCCAGCAGTGGGAACATTATAGGCTGCTGATAATGATGATGAGGATGTGCTTTCCGAGGCTTGGAGGGATTTTGGTGTGTAAAGACGGTCAGTCATCCACGGACCAACCGCGGCACGTGACCGATCGATCGGTGCGGCTGTTATTTATCTTAGCCACAAATCTATCCAGGTTTGCAATTACTTACTTCTTGCAAATTGGAAATTAGGTACAGCATGTTTACGCACGGCCACCACAAACACTATCAGTAGTATGAAGCCAACCAAACTCACGCTATGTTTAGGATGTATAGTGTGACTGAACATCAAATTGGTACCTTTTTTTTCTGGATGGGATATCATTAATTGACTTCTCCCGCTCTGCGCGGAGCGGGAGGGCGTGTCAGACTTTTACTGACTAAAACCCACGCGTGTTCCTTCAGTTGCCCATGTGCCAGGGCCACGGTATCTCTTTCGAACAATCACGCGACCCCGGCGGCATCGGTTCTAGCAGACCCCTTTAGCGCTGCTGACATCTCTTTGAGGCGCGCGTGGAACACTACGCGCCTTCGACCCGAGCCTGGTCCTTACCGGGCGGCGAGCTACTCATTGCTCGCCACCCGCAAGCTCGCGCCTACGGTGGCCGGGAGTCCGCTATCAACTCCCGACGCCCGGGGCGTCTCCTCTTGCGGCGGCTAGGGACTTGACGGCTTCCCATGCCCTCTCGCTCCGTACCATGGCTCGCACCAGGGCCGGACGCGAGAGGTCACCGCCGCCGATCGCCTCCACGAGGACACGGCGGTGCTCCGCCCAGGCAGGGCACACCTCCACCGTATGCTCCACCGTGTCCTCCAGACGATCCTCGCAATGGAAACACCCGGGCGTATCCTCCCGCTTTATCCTGAACAGGAACCCACTGAAGCACCCATGCCCGGTGAGAACCTGCGTCAGGCGGAAGGTGAGGACGCCGTGGCGCCTCTCTATCCACTCCTCAAAGAGGAGGGACTTACCGCCGCAATTGTGGCGTGCCCATAATCGGTACCTGAAGGTGTATTCCGACTACAGCATGTTGTTGTCTTGTTAGAGCTGCTGGCGTACTGTAGTGCATAACGTGCCCGAATGTATCGTTTTGAATAAGAATGCCCTGTTTTTCGGTAGTTCGTCCCGGTGTTCCACAAAACGAACCCGGGGACGCAAAATTGTCCCGGTTTCAGAAACCAGGCGATAATTGGTCTCCATCGTCATCATTTCAGCAGAAAGACTCCCAAAAATTAGGGCGGGTTGGCGCTCGCAGTATCGTGTAGAAAAGCATAGAAAACGCTGCTGCCAATGATAATTGGTGTACCGGATAAATTACATGAACAAATTGTGATTTTCTTAGAAACCCACATACAGTTCCGGTCCTTATGGCGAAGTTGATAACTTAGGTGAATAATAAAAAAAAAAAACGTATCAAATATTTTGTTCTTACTTAAATCATCACCAGCTGTATTAAAAATTTATTTTGCTGACCAATATAGAAATGACTGAAAATGTATCTTGCTTAGCCTTTCGAATTTGTATTAATCATTTTGACAAAGTTATAAAAATACAGTGGATTTCGGGTATAACGACGATGAAGGGACCACTCTATTTTCGTCGTTATATCCGCAAGTCCATTGAGGGGTGGTGGTGGTAACGGCCGCGACTTACGAGTTGTAGGTCGTGAGTTCGAATCCAAGCAGGCACTGTACTTTGTATAAATTATTTCATCACCACTGTTCTCAAAACGTTGAAGGAAAACATCGTGAGGAAACCGGCATGTCCTAGAACCAACAATTCGAAGACATGTGACATCTACCAACCCGCACTGGGCCCGCGTGGTGGATAATGGCCCACTTCCTCTCACCGAGAGGAGGCCTGTGTCCCAGCAGTGGGAACATTATAGGCTGTCGATGATGATCCGAAAATCGTTACAGGCAAAGGTAAAGAGATACAGACACGTACACATGTATAGTTTAATATTCAATATCTGGTTGACTGAGCTTTGCTCGGTATTTTTTGGTAAATTGTGTTTAAAATAAGGCTTGTGTTTAAACACCACCCAAAAAAGTACCTATTTTACTACCAAAAAAATTCTAAACGGTTACCAAAATGGATAAATGGTCACCAAATAACGTATCCTAAAATATTATTAAATAAAACCATTTTTTCGTATTATTGACTACCAAAAAAATATATGGACGCCTTTAAAATACACTTTAGACCCAATATTATATATTGTCACTACTTAGATGTTACCAATTATGTAATACCATGACTTCTAATTCGAATGCACGCTTATGCGATACACTGAATCTAGTCGTTTCTAGCACTCGCCGGCCGCGCGCTGCCGCGGCACCGCTCGCTTCGCTCGCTCGGCTCGGGCATAGGAGGTCACAGTTTTAACCTAACCTAACCTAGTGTACTGTGTGAGCTCGAGTGTATCGCACAAGCGTGCAAATATTAATCTTTGAGTTGGATAGAATTTGGTAACCGTTAATCCATTTTGGGAACCAAAATAATATTCGTGCGAGGTTTGCGATTTTTCTGATGTTATTTTATTTATTTTGAATCATAATATTATATACTTTAGGGCCCTTTTAATAAAGTCAATTTATTTTTTTTTGGTGCCTTAGCTTAGAGTCTTAAAAATATTTTTGGTGATCGTCTAAATTATACCCTTAAAATAATAAGTTTATGTTCAAGTTGATTATCGATAAAGTTGGTCATTGAAAAATGAATAAAACGACATTGTATAAAACTGAATCATAGCTAGATAGATTTATCGCCCCCGAAACCCCTTGTATACAAAATTTCATGAAAATCGTTGGAGCCGTTTCCGAGATTCAGATTATATATTAGGTCTTTACCTACGAAATTGCCGTTCTGCAGTACTGGCCATTTCAAATCAAAATAATTTTTGTTTGTCTAAGAATTCTAATTTCAAATTAATTTTATTTAAAAAACATGGAATTCTTTTTCCAAAAGTAGTCATTTGTTTATTGATTAGTGTTACATTTTCATCGCATTTCAATCTTTTTCGTCATCATGGATACGTTAAAAATTCGAGTAATTATGGAATATAAGTACCGTCGTGGCAGCAACGCGGCACAAGCGGCACGCAACATCAACGACGTTTACGGAGCTAACACTACAAACCAACGAACCACCTGTTATTGGTTTGCTCGCTTCCGTTCTGGAAATTTCGACCTGAAAAATGAACCTCGCGGTCGTCCGATGACTTTGGTCGACAATCTTATACCTTTAAACGAGTAATTCTTGTATATATATATATATTATATAATCTGAATCTCGGAAACGGCTCCAACGATTTTCATGAAATTTAGTATATAGGGGGTTTCGGGGGAGATAAATCGATCTAGCTAGGATTAATTTTTATAAAATGTCGTTTCATTCGTGTTTTCAATGACCAACTTTATCGATAATCAACTTGAACATAAATTTATTATTTTGAACATAATTTACCAAAAAAAAAGAGCAAATCTCGGTCAACCAGATATTGACGAATTAAAGGTGATTGTGGAAGCTGATGATACACAATCTACGGCTGAATTAGCAGCAGCTTTCGACGTTAGCGTCAAAAAAATATTGGTCCATTTGCGTCAAATTGGCAAGGTAAAAAAGCTTGACAAATGGGTGCCCCACGAACTCAATGATCGCCAGCGCAAAGTATGCATCGAGACGTGTCTTGCACTGCTCAACAGACACACAAATGAAGAAATTTTGAACCGCATTGTTACCTGCGATGAAAAATGGATTCTGTTTGATAACCGCAAGCGCTCAGCAAGTTGGTTGGATCCTGGTTCAGCACCTAAACAATGCCGTAAACGAAAACTTACCCCTAGAAAAGTGATGGTCACTGTTTGGTGGCCTAGCGCCGGTGTGATTCATCACAGCTTCTTACCAAACGGGGTGAGCATTACTGCAGATGTGTACTGTGAAGAACTGAACTCAATGATGGAGAAGCTGGCACATCTCCAACCAGCATTGGTCAATCGCTCGTCTCCGCTGCTCCTGCACGACAACGCGCGACCTCATACTGCACAGCAGACGGTCTCCAAGTTGCAAGAACTGGGGTTGGAAGCTCTCCGTCATCCGCCCTACTCACCAGACCTTGCGCCTACAGACTACTACTTTTTCCAGAATTTGGATAACTTCTTGGCGGGAAAAAAATTCAATACCCGAGTGACAGTACAAAATTGCTTTGAAGAATTTTTTGGCCCCCGTCCAGCTGATTTTTTTAAGAAGGGCTTCAATAAACTGCCACTGCGTTGGCAAAGATGCATTGACTGCATGGGTGATTATTTCGATTAACACAAATAAAGAATACATGAAAAAAAAATTCGTTAAATTTTTTTCATACAAAACGGCATTTTCATAGGTAAAGACCTATTACATATATACAAGAATTGCTCGTTTAAAGGTATAAGATTTATTATTGAAAATATTTGCACACATAGTTATTCACTGGTACATTTAAAAAAATGTGTAATATTAGTTTGCTTCAAATTACTTTTTTGTGCTAGTGTACACGCTTCCTTAGGTACTTTTTTTTTGGTGGTAAATCATCATATGACGTCTCCCACTCTGGGCGGAGCGGGAGGGCATGTCAGACTTTTGGTGACTAAAACCCACCCATGTTCTTTCATTTGCCCATGTGCCAGGGTCACGGTATCTCTTTCGAACAATCTCGCGACCCTGGCAGTTCCCTACATACCTGATATCTATGTATAAACAAAAGGTAAAGGTCTCCACACTTGCTGACCATTTGTGTTATGTAAACAAAAGATAAGAAATGTTTGTGAAAGAAAGAAATCTTTGTGTCTTTGGCGGTCGTCTCCGGGCGCAATATCTGCATGGGATTTCTAGGAATTTGTTACAAATGATTGATAAATGATAAATGATAAATGACTTTATTTTTGCAAGTAGGTTTGTACAAACACTTTTACACGTCAATCATATTTTTTAAAACTAGATGAGGTCGGCGTTTCCTATCTGACTACTCTGAGAAGAAAGGCCGAAACAAACTCAGAGGTCACAGTCTCTTTTAAAGTCCAGACATAATTTGGTTAGATCATGTGAAGACCATGTGGATTGGTGTCTGAAGTGGTCTTTTAAGGAAAGAACCACACAAATTGAGTGGACCTGTCCAATCAGTGCACGCATTTGTCAGTAATCATGCAGCTCAACTCAGAACTTAAGGAGGTCAATGATTCGACGAACAATACCAAAGAAGGGACATTTGTGTAGGTCGCATAAATTACTCAAACTGCCAAACTGTGATAAAAAATAAATGAGAAGAAAAGGAACCTGGACAAAAAAAATTAACACCCACTTAATCTTCACATTTACAATAATTAAAACAATATAATACTTTAAAAGTAAATATTAATGTTATTGTATAGGTAAAATTCATCAATGTCAATGTGTATATAAAATCAGGAGATAGTCGCTGTCTGATAATTTGAGGATCATGTACATGGAGGTGTCTGAAATGGTCTTTTGAGGAAAGAACCATACAGATTGAGTGGACCTGTCCAGTCAATGCACGCATTTGTCAGTAATCTTTCAGCTCAACTCAGAACATAAGGAGCACAACGATTCGACGAACAATACCAAAGAAAGGACATTTTGGTAGGCCGCATTAAGTACTCAAACTGCCAGATTATCATTAAAATGAAATGAGTAAGTATAAAAAAAAAACAAACATCTACATAGTCCTCACATTCAAAATTATTAAAATAATAATAATAGTATACTCCTCAGAGTATATATTCATGTCATAGTTAAGCAATATTCATTAAAAACAGTCGCTACACCCTAACTCGGCGTCACATGCAAAGTTGCTATAGCCACATGAATTTTGTACTAAAGTATGCTTTAAATTCAAGGTACTTAGGGGCCATCCATAAATTACGTCACACGTTAAGGGGGAGGGAGGGAGTCGACGAAGTGTGACATTGTGTGACAAGGGGGTGGGAGGGGTCCTAAATTTCGTGACTTCACATTTCAAAATCAATTTTAATCTAAGTGTTAAGTAAAACATATATTCGTATGATAGCTATTGCCCCAATGTCGAGGCATACTTGTTTAAGCGATCATGTGGCATTTGTGGTCTATATTTTGCATCATAAAGGCCACTAATCAACACAAGCAAATATATAAGAAACAACAAGTTTTGCCCATCGTGAAGATTCGTCCTCAAAGATTTTTTGCTAGACGTGCCAGAGAAATTCTTTGGATGATGACGATGATGCTGTATGGTTCGATGAGAAAGATGTGGACATAACGAATATTCCTGACATTAACAACCCAAACGAACCCGAAGTGGCTGCTATGCCATGCATATGCCTACCTATATGGACTCAAGATGATTAAGTTTGATCTTTAATTAAAATAATTAATCGTTTTTTGTTTTGTTAATTTCTCGCAGTGTTTGATTTGATGTTCATTTTATTTTAATAAAACGTTTAAACTTCGGGATTGCTGTTTTAATTCAATAATTATTTCTAGATGTAATATTATAAAGTTCGTGACGTCACATAAATTCGTGTGACGTAATTTATGGATGCCCCCTCAGATTTAACGTTGCTATAGGGGTCGCTGCAACCAAGGTCGTAATAAATGAAATCCACTGTATTTAAAAAAAATCACAGATAGAATTATTGATAATTATATCATCTGTTTGTATAAAAAAGTCATGAAAATATCTTAAGTAGTTTGAAAGAAATTTCGTTTTTATATTTTCAGTAGACCTTACTTCCTGAATTTATTTCAGATAGTATTAAACTAAAATATTCACCGATAGAATTGATGTGTATGCGGTCTAGTTTCACATATATTTTTTGCGTAACTAACGTGCAGTATTTGAAAGTATAGTAACAGATTTAAAAGTCACGAAAACCATGTATCTATCTGCCCCTATCATGAACCGTAAAAATTACAATGTATCGCATAAACATAAATAATACTGGGTTACTATTTCAACGACAAGCGAAGCAAGATATAAACAAACACTTAAAATCTATAAATGTTGCCTTGTTCCTTATAAACAAAAATGTAGTCATTTCTCAGTGTTAGTGAAGCTAAGATGTCCTTTTCCTGTTGGTAAGTAATATTCTATTAATATTTTGATTTTTAAATTCGTAATTACAATCTTTCAATTTTAGAGCAGTGGTGTCCCGATGGTTTCAGCCCCGGCTTACGAGTTGTAGGCCGTGGGTTCGAACCAAGTCAGGCGGTTTACTTTGTGTAAATAATTTAATCATCATTGCTCTTAAAACGGTAACGGAAAATATCGTGAGGGAACCGGCATGTCCTACAACCAAAAATTGACATGTAACATCTACCGACCCACATTGCGCCTGTCAGGTATATTATGGCCCACTCTCAACACCGAGAAGTGGTCTGTGACCCAGCAGGGTGAACAATATAGGCTGATTATGATTATGAGTGTCAATTTGCACTTTGACATAATTCTGTAGCACTTACTTAGGGTTTGATTATTATATTAAACGATATTCAGTCACTATTTATGCACTACAATAACACAAATGGCTTAGTTCTTTAATGTTTTTAAACATTTTTACAGGCTGTGTTGCAGCCGAGCTGAGCCCGAGAGCGCCTCACCGCAGCCACCACCGCTGCTACCGGCACAGCCACCTCCACCGCCACAGCCGCGGCCGTTGCTGCGTTCGCCGAAGTCGCCACTGCTGGAGTCAGCCATGGCGCTGCCAAAGTCGCCCACGGCGCCGCCGAAGTTGTCCGTGCTTACGCCGCCGCCGCCACCGCCGCCGTCGCCGTCGCCGTCGACACCACCAGCAGGGTGCCAATGTGGTGCATGTGAAGCCCACCACACTGTAATTTTTTTTATTTAGTGTTATTGTGTTTTTGATGTTAAATAGGAAATGTAAGTGTTTTTTTTTTATTACCTACCAATTGTTCTCATCAGCCCGTATTAACCTTCCAGATAAAACTAAAATAACTCGACCGTCGACAAACAAAATAGGTATCAATGTGTTTTATATCGAAAATTGGAAAGCTTGCTCGCGAACATATTTCCTTATGGGGAATGTGCCCGCGAAATTCAAATTTTCAATCCAAATCATTATTTCATTCATATTCTAACTTTAAGAACTGTATGGTTATTTTAATAAAATATTTGTTACGTTCGCGTTCAACGTTTTTTGTACCATTATACCATACGACTTGATTCTGACCTGCAAATAGCAACAAACGTAAAAAAAACGTGAATTTGCATGCATTACGACCAATGGCCGCTTTACGTGAATGTAATGCATCAGCATCATCATCATCATCATCACCCTATAATGTTCCCACTGCTGGGACACAGGCCTCCTCGCGGTGAGAGGGAGTGGGCCATAATCCACCATGCGGGCCCAGTGCGTGTTTTGTTATTTTATTTGATTAATTTTAAGAAAACTTACAGCTAAGTTTTCTTACATTCGAACAATTAAAAGTAACATGTAGAAAAAAGCCAATTACAAGTTTCCACTTTTACATACATATACCTTATGTATGGAATTTTCAAAACGGTACAAACTGCGTGAGAGTGAAACAGGGACAAATAAAGAGAAGAAACAAACATTAAATAAATTACACAACAAATTTACACTCCAAAGAAACGGTTATTAAACATTTTTTTTAAATTTCTGGACATTGTTTGAGAATAGGTCAAGCTCAACATCCTTGCACACCATATTGAACATTCGACATGCTCTCAAGATAAATGTATTTTGACAATAGGAACATGAAGGAGTTGAGGTTTCCGAAGAAACACAGACGTACATAGTCCAATTTTGGCCACCAGCTCAGGGACGTCAGTGTTGGTAGACGTCACGAATTTTTGGTGCTAAGACATGCGGGTTTCCTCACGATGTTTTCCTTTTGTTTTGAGAGCAGTGGCGATGAAATAATTTACACAAAGTAATGCGCCTGCTTAGGTTTAAACTCACGACCTACTAGTCGAGGCCATTACCACTGGGCCACCACTGCTCTCAATGTGATGCATATTTTCCCCAAACTTGGTCTTCTTTGTGTTTTTTCTGTATGTCATGTTTACCGTAAATAAACGTATTTTTTTTCTTTCTTTGAACGCTCTAATTTGCATGGACCGTTACGGTCACAATGGCCTTGTGCCGACATTAGTGTCAATTAAACAACCCCTCCTTTCTTGACCGTTTACGATTTGAAGGTACAAATAAACTTAAACTTACCTCTGTTTTCCGTTCCCCACTTATGTTAATATTTTAGTCAAACACATTAGATAATGTTTTAAATAAGATATAAATCCTACAGTAATTAGGCCACACTTCATTGGTAAAAAAACAGTGGCTGACTGTACTATATATTAACCTGTGGGATAATTGCGTAATACACTATCAGTAGGAATAATTTTTTAACCGACTTAAAAAAAAAGGAGGAGGTTATCAACTCGACTGTATTTTTTTATGTTTGTTGCCTCATAACTTTTGACTGGGTGAACCGATTTTGATGATTCTTTTTTTATTTGAAAGCTGGTGCTTCCCGCATGGTCCCATTTTAATTTGGTTCCATTCGGACAATGGGATCTATGTGAAAACCATATAAGTCTTAAATTTGCATTAAGTATTTGGGCGATAAATGAACGAATAACGCGATTAGATTGGTGCGGGGTATCTATAAAATCTAGAAATAACAACCGACTTCCTAAAAAAAATAACTACAAAGTGAAAAATAACTTTAATTATTTTTCACTTTGTAGTGTTTTTTTTTTAGGAAGTCGGTTGTTATGTTTATGTAAAAAGTTTTTATTTTGTCAGTACCACAACATTCATGGCGTTATTTACGTTGCTAAACAGACAATTTTTACGAAAATATGAAATAATGGATTAGAAATATTCAAAATGATTGAGATTCTGATTAATAGTGTGTTACGCAATTAGGGTGTTGATAGAGTACCTTAATTTAATATCTTTTGTAATAATCAACTAAGATTACAACATATAACTAACTCCGTAATAAAAGTGTCTGGGGAACCCTTTCCCCAGATCTTAACTTATATTTTAACATAATTTTATTCAGTCTAGGATAATTTAGGAACATAGTCACATAGTATTTATTCGTTGAAATCCACGGCGCCTTGTGGTTGCAAATAAAAAAAGGCATGCGAGGTCCAGACGGGTTCGGCGTCGGCGGCGCGCGGGGGCGGCGTCCTCATTCCATGGGGTCGCCGCTCAGCGCCGCGGCGCCACCGTCGGCTGTCACCTGCGACGACCGACGACGCTCATGCCGTTATTACGAGTCTACAACACTCTTGCGCCGACGCGACGCTTTATAAAATTCCTCTTTCAAGTTTACATAAACTCGTGCGCCGCTAAAACCCTGTGATTGAACTAAAACTAAGTGTTTGTTCTGTTGGATCGTAGTACCACGGTAAGTGTTTCAATGTTTTTCACAATAAAGTCGAGTTTTGTATGCCCCCGCGCACGAGGCTTCACTGACAGATAGCCGATGTTTTTGTTTATGTTTTGTGTTTTTGATATTATTGAATTCGCAACTGAATGTTTATATTACTATTAACAATGTGTAGGTTAGTATAACCTATATTGAAAATAATAAATATTGCGAGCTGCCGCGAATGAATTTCATTGATACATAGTAAACCTGATTATTAAATACCTACTAACTGGATAGTATTTCTGCCGTTGCGAGTAAAATCTTTTGAAATGCTTGTTGTTGTTATTTTTTCTTGTGTTTTAAACTTCGACTCGCTATCGAGTTTACTAAGACTCGATTGCCCGGCGTGCATGCTTCATAAAATTTATAGCCATGAGAGATAGGACCTTAAATGAATGCATTAAGAGCGGTATTTCCGTGTGCGTGGGTGTAGCCTTGGGGAAAGGGACGTCGCGTCGCCGCCGCCGCGCCGCCATCCAGGTAGGCAGGCTATCGTCGCGCTAAAGAATATTCTCATCAGAAAGGACACTGCTTTGAGTGATGTCTCATAAGTTAAGTTTAGAGGCTAACTACAATGGTTAGTTAAAGTGTATCTTTTTACAACCGGTTTCTGTCAGGAAAATCAAAGAGGTATAAAATTAAACGCATAAGTACCTAGGTACACAATTAGCTTACATTTATGGCAACACAGATATTTGGCGCTCTAATGACGTTTCTACAGAGCGGCGCTGCTACATTAAAATTTTTTTTAAACGTCGCTTGAAATATTTTCGAAAACAAGAAGGCGGTGATATGTCCGATTTTGGCGACGCACGTCAATAATTTTGCAGCGCCATAGTGATAATGCAGTCAACCAAATACAGCGCCTGACACGGCCTCGAAAATTTGTCAACTAAGTTTTCAGAAACCCGACGCTAATTGCGACACACTACCAATCTGAACCTTAATTATTTTGTTACAGTTAGTGTGTAACGTAATTACCCCGCGGGTTGTTAGCTTACTTAACCATTCTTAACTGTTCGTAGACAAGTTCTTCAAATGTGTTGTCCTGCATAATATAATCGACTTATACTGATTAAGACTGAAAAACTATGATGAAATTGTAACTGTTCTAAATCCTAAAACTCAGTAGACACGTGGTGTTATTCTAAACTTAACCAGTAAATTACCGTAATTACAGACACAATTAAAAAACGATTGTGTCTATACCAAATGTGGTATCTCCGAGACTTAGAGGTTAAATGTATTAGAAGTATTTGTTTTATTCTATGTTTGTAAATAAGTATGGCCAGAAACAAACCACTAACAAATGCCGTGTAGAATGTGAGAGTTGAAAATCGAATAATAAGACTTTAGACTTTTCCGCCTCTGTTTTCGCTTAAATTTTACGAATACCGGTAGTGGCCGACTTACAGTGCTTTCCGAGGAACGGAGATGTTTGATATGTAGTAGAAAGACGATGATAAATGTCATCATTCCACCCTCAGACCTCGGTAAGCGCAGTGTTTAAATTAAATACTTGTTATTTACTTAAGCATATGTAACAAAATACCTCTAAGATGTCTTCATCTCGTAGGCAGAAAGCAAAATCAATTAATCTCATCTGCACAATTGACCAGTCTTTGCTTCAAACGGTGACTGAGAAGTTCGAATGCTACCCGGGTAGGCTCTATAATTTTAATTAAAGTCAAGACTTAATTAACTATTGTGAGACGTTAAGTCCTTAATCGAATTTGTGCTGTTTGTATTATTTTTCATTTGACATGAATCTGATTGGTTTCGAGAAGAATTTACACTTTCGTTTCGAGTTCCAAGAACGAACCTCCAGCGTGACTAATAGAATGTGTCACATTACCTACTCGTATAAAATGTTGAGATTTTCTTCGACCCTAATGTTATTGTTATTTTATTATAGTGGCCATACACTCCATATATTAGCATATTTAAGATACACTGTGGCTCACTGGCAGTGGCTCCTGTGATTCGATCTGCATGGATTTCGGAAAATAACTTCAATGTGAGTCTCATTTAACTTAGCAAGAGTAATCAGATCATGGCTTTAATATTCAAAATAATTTCGCGCCTGCTCAGCTTCTAAGAGCAATAGCGTAGAGAGAGCTTAATATCCTTATTTCAGGCCCACTTACCTAAGCATAGGCTACAAATCTGCCATAGCGAAAAATCCATAAAAAATTGACACAAGTTTGTGACAATCGGAAAACATCAACAATATAAAGAAATAATTGAATAGTTTGAGTTTTATAAAACTTATCTAGATCTACCGTTTCGTTGACATTTATAACATTTATCGGTGTCGATGGTTCAGAATAGCAACTCTAAGAAAAGTTTTAGTTTTTTACAAAATAATCAAAACAAGCACATCTAGGAAGCTCTCCCGAAAGCTGGTTGTAACTCACCTTCATTTTCAGCAATAGGCAGGCACAACGTTGAGCAGTAAGTTTGAGTCGTACGCAAGAGATGGCGCTGCTAGTAACGCTTTTGAAATGGTCGTGCAGTTATTTACTGTGTTGAAAGGGTTGCACGGTGAACAACGGAGTTAAAAGTTCTTAATATCTTCATTGATATATTTTAGCTTATTTTTATAGGTTAGGTTAGGTACATTTCTTGTATGAACACTTATTTCTACTGAAAAAGAACTGTCATCAAAGTAACTTACCAATGCCTAGGTACTCTATTTATGTAGATTCTTTTGTAGATTGTGAATGTGAGAACGTTATAGGCCTTGTAGATTGTAGATTTGTAGATCATATTCTATTTTATTAATTACCTGGTATTTGCTTCAAACCTACACTGTGTACCCAAACCTATTAGAAAAGAGCAACTGTGGAGTTTCGAACTGGCTATTCTCCGTAAGAATCGACCTACTGGTACCGTGCACCTAATTTCTGACGTTTCTTTTGTGCATTTAAGTGAAATAAAATATTTTGATTTACTGCGATTAACAAAACAAGCTATTATCTGTTCCAGAACTAACTTTATTAGGTAGGTAGCTAAATATCTGGTTGACTGAGCTTTGCTCGGTATTTTTGGTAAATTGTGTTTAAAATAATAAGTTTACGTTCAAATTGATTATCGATAAAGTTGGTCATTGAAAACAAGAATAAAACGACATTTTATAAAAATGAATCCTAGCTAGATCGATTTATCGCCCTCAAAACCCCCTGTATACTAAATTTCATGAAAATCGTTGGAGCCGTTTCCTAGATTCAGATTATATATACCCATATATCTATACAAGAAATTGCTCTTTTAAAGATATAAGATTACTTACCAATTTTGCCAATAATTTATTTTTGAATAATAGTGACTGTCTCGTTAGTTTAGTGGTCGCTAGCGCTAGTGCTGATGAACAGGCCAAAGGTTTGATTCCCCGGATAGGTAAGGTGTTATTGGTTTTTTCTGACCTGTTGCTGGGTAACACGATACCGCTTGGTAAGACTCCTCGTAACGTCTGCCAAAGATATACGAATGCCAGCCGGGACCAACGGCTTAGTTAAACCGCGCTTTCCGAAGCACGGCGGGTCTTAGTTTATAAAAATGGTCACCCATTCAAGGACCAACCGCGGCAAATGCAGCTGAACCTGTTCGCTTGACCCGAGCGGCTGTTATTCAAACAGTTGTGAAACCATTTAGCCATTTGCTTTGTTGAAAGTTGAATAAAATAACTGTTCTTTTATATATCAGAGTTGACTGCTTAGCTCCATAGAGGGATATCGTGGTGATAATCATTAAAAGGTTAAACCTATAACTGGCTGTAATATGCTTACCTTTAGGCTCGACTTTTTATGATTCGCCGTAATCTGTTGAATATCTAATACCTATCTACCAAATACAATATTGCTGATCCCAAAGCATATAGCGTGATAAATTATATAGACTGACCGACTATTTTAGCCAATAGCCATCCACTGCAGGACATATGTAGGTCTCCCTCAATTTGGGGTGGTTTGCTGTAATCGCCATGCTTGGCAGGCGGTTCGGTGATCGCAGTATGGTGGTAAAACGTATAGAGAACGCTGCTGCTCATTGTCTAGACGCCTCTTACGACACCCACGGGAAGTAACAGGATAGTGCTATTCTTTACGTCTGGCAGCACGTAAAACACCTACCTATCTATATCTATACTTAGGTATAATAAAACTGTAGAGAGGTCAATTCTGTACCTACATTGAATATACATTCAAAATTAATATTGGAGGATGATTGGTGATCGATACTGATGCCAAAAATGCAATCAGTAAATTTTTTGTCGGTCTGTCTGTCTGTATGTGCATGCATGGGTCAAAAACTACTGAAGGGATTTTAACCAAACTTGGTACGATTGTAGTCCATACTCCTGAGCCGGCTATCGGCTATATAACATAACGCATAGACACATAGGAGTTGAGCAGTGACGATACCCGCGGGATATTTTCCGACCTCCACGCGGGCGAAGCCGCTGGCAAAAGCTAGTAGGGAATAAATATGCAAAATTGAAACACAATCTATCCGGTAGTGTGCGTGATGCAGTAACGTACATTTAGACAAACACAGAAATTCTAAAAACTGTATTTCCATCAGCATCGGAATCGTTTCCAGACCTTGTAGCAATTATCTTTTATGTTTCAAAAACATTCAATGTGCGGTTTTAATTTCGCTACGATTTTAAGATACCTACCTATAGGTATATATGAATAACATGAAGTATAAAATTGTAATTGAATTTATATGAATAACATTAAGTATAAAATTGTAATTGAATTGAGGTTTTAAAACTAACCTCAATTGACAAATTATAAACAAAATGTAAACCGGAAATTCTAAAATAGAATTTGGGGTTTTAAATATTCAAATAATCTAATTAAAGTGCTTAGCTTAGAAGTGCCACTACAAAATGGCATCCACAGAGAATCATACGTATCACACGAACTGTAGTTAACCTATAAACTTTCTCACTACTTAATATAAATATTAATTTTCAAATCAGACCGTAGGTTCTAGAGATTACCCCCTAAATATAAACAAATAAATTATGCCTTTTTATAAGACTAGGTATATAGACTGCTATTGATGAAGGTAACTAACTCATAGAGAATTATTGTGATTGCAGCCTTTACACATTCGTTCGGAAATTCACCATGATCATCATTTCAGCCAAAAGGATCTCTTTTAGACATATGGCTCTCCCAGACATCGCTATTTCACCGATTCTGTGCTGACCATGTCTAGCGGATTCCTACGGCTTTCACAAGATCATCGTTCTTTTCACAACTATGTCTGTCTGTTCTTTTTCCAGCCTTGTCCTAACTGGATGCAGTTGAATAGCAGTATGTTCCATGTTGAAACTGTCTATCCGACCGAGGCCTCTGAGACCTCCGAGGGTAAACGATACCTCTTTGTAAGACTGGTTGTCAGACTTTCGGGCTTCTGACAACTCGCAACACCTGCAAAGATGCACTACGACAGCCGGGACCAATAGCTTAAGGTGCTTTCCGAGGCACGGAAGGTTCTTGGTATTCAAAGATGGTCACCCATTCACATTCCAACTTTGGCAAGGGTAGTTTAACCTGAGCGATCGACCCGTGATACTGATATTACTTAGCCAGAAGCCCGGTTCGTTCATAAATTACCACTTCATGATTCCATATCAGTCGTTTATTATCAGTTTGTCATAATAAATAAGTAGCAGCGCTCATTTTTAGGGTTCCGTTGCCAAATGGCAAAAAACGGAACCCTTATAGATTCGTCATGTCTGTCCGTCCGTCTGTCTGTCTGTCTGTCTGTCTGTCTGTCCGTCCGTATGTCACAGCCACTTTTCTCCGAAACTATAAGAGCTATGCTGTTGAAACTTGGTAAGTAGATGTATTGTGTGAACCGTATTAAGAGTTTCACACTAAAATAGAAAAAAAAAACAATAAATTTTGGGTTTCCCATACTTAGAACTGAAACTCAAAAAAACATGTTTTCATCAAACCCATACGTGTGGGGTATCTATGAATAGGTCTTCAAAAATGGTATTGAGGTTTCTAATATTATTTTTCTCTAAACTGAATAGTTTGCGCGAGAGACACTTCCAAAGTGGTAAAACGTGTCCCCCCCCCCCCCCTCCGTAACTTCTAAAATAAGAGAATGATAAAACTAAAAAAAAAAATTGATGTACATAACCATGTAAACTTCCACCGAAAATTGGTTTGAACGAGATCCAGTAAGTAGTTTTTTTTAATACGTCATAAATCGTAAACAGCAATTTACCTTTCATTCAATCAACTTAAATATAAAAATTTAAAAAAAAACATTTAATTTCATAAACATGAACCTTATGCATAACCTGAGGATACCTACAGGTTTGTGCGGAACCCTCGGTGCGCGAGTCCGACTCGCACTTGGCCGGTTTTTTATTTTAAGGTGGACCATGCGCTAACGCAGCTCTCGAAATTTAAATATTCTTACGGTTTTTGTAAATAACAGGGGGGTAATTTTGTAACCCATTAACAGTAGTAATGGCTTTCATTTTGACAGTTCAACAACATTCATTACGTTATTTAGATACGTTGTTCAGCAGAGTGTTCCGGACATTTGAAGCAATGAATTAGAATATCGTTCAATATGATTCAGATTCTGATTGATAGTATGTTACGCAATTAGGGCGCAGGTTGTATATCTAAATGTGATAATTTTCCCACTGCTGGGACACGGGCCTCCTCTCAGTGGAAGCGAGCAGTGCAGGTGTCACATGTCTTCGATTTTTTGGGTCTAGGACATACTTACCGGTTTCCTCGCGATGTTGTCCACAGTTTTGAGAGTGAGAGCAGTGGCGATGAAATTGAACACAATTAAATGTGAAATTAACACCTACAATTCGTAAGTCGGGGTAACTCGTGGGGATAAAACTTGGCCACCACTGTTCCGTTACACGTATGTAATTACATAATTATTCGCATTAAAATCACCGACACAGCCATTTAAATTAATTAAATCCTAAAAGATTACCTATTTCATGAATTTGTAATTCAATGGGATTAAATAAACATGGCAAATCAAATGCAAACCCCCCCAAATTGGGGGAGGCCTATGTCCAGCAGTGGACCTCATACGGCTGAAATGATGATGATGAAATAAACATGCAGAGTTGCATTGATAATTTTAATTATTATTATCCATTTTAATTATTATTATCCATTTTAATTATACTATACATTTAAATTATTATTATCCATTTTAATTATTACTATCCATTTTAATTATTATTATCCATTTTAATTATTACTATCCATTTTAATTATTATTATCCATTTTAATTATTACTATCCATTTTAATTATTATTATCCATTGAGTGTTGCTGGACGTAAAGAATAGCACCATCCCATTTCTACCCGTGGGTGTCGTAAGAGGCGACTTAGGGACTCACTAGAGAATGAGCAGCAGCGTCCTTTATGTATTTTACCACCAAGCGTGGCGATTATGGCAAACCCCCCTAAATTGAGGGAGGCCCACGACAAAGACGGGAAGACGTCCACTGCTGGACATATCCAGCAGTGGACGTCTTGCGGCTGAATAATGATGATAATGATGATGAATCCTGGTAAGCCATATTTGTTAATGTCGCAAATCACATTTTTATCCCTCTACGACTTGACCAAAAAATTGCAAAAATCGAAAGAAAATTAGAATTTCGCGAGCCACGTTAGCACCCACCTTAAATAACAACATTTTCAACATGGTGTTACGGGCACAATAATTGTTAGTGCTCGTCTAGAAATATAGCTCCAGGGAATGCGCTTAACCTAACTATTATTATTTAACAAGAGCAGTCTGTCTGTCCGTCATGATAATATTTATTGTTTGCAACAATATAATATTAAAAGGTTTACGTTTATGTTCAGTTAATACCTTTAAGATTATACGTTGCGAGCGCCTGATCGTGGCTTTTACAATAAATAAATTCAGTTTGACGGTAAAATTGTATTATACGTTTTAATAAATACCGATATATAATGACAGGGCTTTGAACGTGCAGATTGCAAGGGAATGCTTTAGAAAAATTATATTTAGACTCTTTGGCGAATGGGGAATTAAACGTGGTGGGTAGGAGAAAATAGGCCTGTTTTTTACCTTGATTCTTCAGAGGTGCAGCGGCAGTTTCAATTAAAAGTTCTAACTAAACTCAAAGCATTTACTTCAAATAAACCAATTACAGGAACTTTTGAATTGTCAAGTGGCGGTGAGTAAGAAAAATGAAGTTGCCCATTCCAAAGCGTAGAACGGGCAAGAAACTTCATGGACACTCTTTTCAATCAATAATTTTGTTACAAAAAGTTGATTATATCATTTGTTGAAATTATCAATGTGAGAACGATGTATAAATACGTGCACATTAAAAGCGTCCGCGATCAAACAAAAATAAAATAACTATTCAGAAATTAATATAAGCCTCGGCAGCTTAGAGATGACCAGTACCTACGGATGGCGCTCGTTCACGAAACTGACGTATGGATCAGTACGATTTCGCTCAATCATTTTTAAGGGAATTCAATGATCCAAGACACACACCACCACCAGCAAGACATTTGAGTGAGCATGACAAACTCGCAGCAAGTCAATGAAAGACGTACCGAGTAAATGATAGCGTTATAGGAGGAACATAGTGCTCACTCATCTGCTTTGCAATTATTAATTATACAGTGCTAAAAGATTGAATTTAAACAATGCAAAGATATCGAAGTCAATTTTAGTTCACTAAACACACACTGCCATCATCCAAACGAGTCACTTGTATCACCGAATCAATAAACACGAAAATTCATTCACAAATCTAATTCCCGATCCCAATAACATAATTCCAAGGGTGATTGAGCACCCACCACGCCTTGAAACCGACATTTTATATGATTTGCAAGTACGGTACCCCGCTGAGCGTATAGCATTGAGCAGTTGTGTTTGGAATGGGCCCTCGGGGTACCGCAGGGCGTGCTCTGCGGGCTCCTAATAGGTTGTTTAAATATTTTCCCATTTTTAACTATTTGACGTCCCGTAGAGTTGTAATGAAATCTAAGTAGTGCAATATTTTGAGGGTGCGCGCTGGTGCCATGTGTGACTGTGTGTCCATGCATTTTGCGTGGATCATGCGTTTTTAGTCACTACTGATTGACTCGGTGTTCATTATGATGTTGATTTAAAGTAGATACACTGCTGGATAAGAGCTGACAGGAAAGGTTCCAGAATACAGCGATAGTCTTATCGTTCGGCCAGATTAAAACATAGTTTATACAGGAATATGGCTAAAATATCAGCGTCACCTGCGTCGTCTATAAATGTGTTTAATAAATCTTCAAGATAAGACCGAAATAATGCCTAAATTTGTTAATTAAACCTAAATTAACCCTCACGTGAAGAGGATTTGAAAGAGCAGGGGGTTAAAAAGATAGCGTGGCGATTGACAGTGGAGAATGGAAGACTGCTTGTCAGACTTATGGTCTTCTGACGACACTCAAAGCTCCACGAGTGACGTATGTAAAGATAGTCACCTATCCATGGACAGACTGCGGCAGACGTAGCTTAACCTGATCGAGCGACCCGTACGACTGTTATTACTTAGCAAAAAACCCCTCTGTAAGTAACAATACGTAATAAAACATTTTAATTCAGTGAGTGTATAATAATTAAACTACTCCTACAAAAACCAGCCACAAGAAACAAAGGTAAGTATTGTGTAGCTACACTACGATTTCTGCCCACCCCCTTACCGAGCATGTATGCCTGGCTATCGACCGCGTCCGTACCGTGTAATTCTATCTCATAAATATTACTGCAAATAATACATATTCGAGTTCAAATCGCTCCTTGATTGATGTCAAAGTGTTCTGTACAAGCCGTGGTAATTCCGCGGAGTAAACGTTCCGGCGTCGCTTACTTTAATATCTGTGAGAATATTTGGAACTGACTTTTAATAAAGTACCTATAATAATGGACTGACATTTAAAAAGTTGGATTTTTGACAACGATTGTCAAAATGATTTAATTTCTGTAACTAGAGTTGCATGTCAATCATATTTTGAAAACGATATTAGGTCGGCGTTCCCTATCTGACTGCTCTGAGAAAATAAACTCAGATGTTATCTTTCTGGTCACACCGTCATTTTTAAATACCAGACTTAATCTTGAACAGGCCATATGATGACCATGTGTATTAGTGTCCGAAATGATCTTTTGAAGAAAAAACCATACAGATTGAGTGTACCTGAGTAAAAATAAAAGAAATAAAGACAACAGGTTCATGAAGAAGATTTTGCAGAATAATGGATTGTTTTTTTTTTCTGTACATTATTGAACATATCTCACTTGCCTAATTAGATAATGCGGATTTTATTGAAAACCTTTTTTTTATAAATGATTATATTTGTATTCGATATTACATACTTATTATAGAAGAATCATAAATAGATTACTTTCCTTAACAATCGCAAATCGTACATCGTGTGAATTGCCCCTCACTGGCAGTTAACCAAATCTGGATATTCACGCCTTCGGCTGATTCCATTAAATCTAATGTCAACGTACTTTTGACAACGCAATAGGCACTGCTCAAATGTTTCTCATGAGAAAATCCTAGTTTTAGATGATCATTTACGAAATAATTTAGTATCTAGCCTATCTCCACAAACTTGTTCCTTTTTTGTGATTTTTCTTTGCGTCATGTTATAAAGCAAATAAACGTATTTTCTTTCTTTATTTTTCGATGACTTTGAGAAACAACTTATTTAGTATGCATTTTCAAATTGAGTCAGAGGGGTAATACACTATCAGTAGAAATCGCATTCATGTTGTCAGCTTCACAACATTCACGGCGATGTTTACGTTGATAAGCAGACTATTTTTTGGACATATGAATGAATGGATTAGCAATCAGTTTCAAAACGATTCAGACTGATTAGTAATCTTTTACGCAATTAGGGTGCTGGTCTCCAGCCACGGCCAAAATAAATCGATATTGTAAATAGGGTTACCACCCGTACTTTATAATAAAGTATTGTACGTTATTTCACATACTCTATACTTTATGAGAAAAATAAAGTTCACGAAAATAATTTATTTTGCAAGATTTAATTTCTTTGGGATTTTGAAAAGATTTGTCGTAAGTACTTTTTCGTTAAACGAAATTTATTTGATGCAAACTGCAAAAAGCAATAAGCAGCAATAACAATATATTTTTAAATATAACAATAAAGAAAAATAATAGTACTTTATTTTTGTACCATGTACTTTTTTCTTACCTATATAACCAAAGTACTTTAATTGCACAAAAAAAGGTGGCAACCCTAATTGTAAATGACGCTTCATTTGGGGAAAAAACCTTTATCTCAGGAATAAATATGGCGATTTGATGGCTTTTCTACAGTTATGTCAAACTGCCACTCATTCTCCGATAAAACTTTTGAAAAGTCATTGTTTTAATGTGGGTAGATTTCAGTACAAATCAGTTCTGAATTTTGTGGTGGTGCTTGGTGAAATCATACTTTTTAATTATTTCCTTACATTAAGATAACAGTCTGATTTGATTAAATTATCAAGCAAAGCTGTTTATTTTTAAACACCCCTCAACATAGATTTCAAAAATGCATTAAAAAAGAACATGAGCTTACCGAAACCGTCAACATCAACGGCAGTCTATTGCACCTAATATGTCTATGGTAATTGTTCGAGGTTGCGCAGAGCTAGCCTGTGTCTATAAGAGAGGAGGGAAGCGGAAATACTCTCGCATAATGTGTTTGTAATTACAGAGCTATGAAGAAAAGGGTGTAAAGTTTACTGCTCTTCAAAACGGAGGATCCGGAGAATCCCAACGATAGATGTCGAGAGGTTTCTATCCTGTAGAGCGCCAAGGGGTACTGTAGTACCCAGAACGAACATAACTTTTTAACTGTATATTTTACTTTGGTATACAATTGTGATTTTAATTTACGAACTACGGATGTGTATGTGATTGGATTCGGATGTGATCGAATAATATTTGCGGTCGGCCGGAAAATTGCGGAAAATGAGGCTATCAAGTCGCTATTAGCTTCATACGTATGTTAGTATTTAACGGAAACTTTGAACATGATTTTGACCCCTTTCAAAACGTCGGATTAACTCTAAATTTGGTATACTTATCAAGGACCGATGACAATACAATAATTTAAAAATTTGGGCCATTATCCTTGCCGGGGTTACCAGGATAGCAACAAAACTGTTTTCGAAAACTACGCTAAATTCGAAACACTCTAAAAAATAGAAAATAAATAATAGTTTAAAAACTAAAACATCACGCTTCCATAGAAATCCAAACTAAAAAGTAGTGAGGGTGCTTGATATCAATGAAAAAATACCTCAAAAAGCACCCCACGATTTTTTCCATTATTTTCTACTTTTTAGTTTGGTTTTCTATGGAAGCGTGTTTGTTATTTTTTAACTTTTACTTATTTTCTATTTTTTTGACCGTTTCGAATTCAGCGTAATGTTCGAAAACCCTGGTAACCCCTGATTTTTCATGAAAATGTTTATATACATTAGATATACAATTTTTCATACGATTCATGTATATAATAATTAGACATTTTCAAAATCAACTCGATGATGAAAAAAGATATTCGCGCAAACTCAACGCCATTTGGAAGAGCAATTTATACTTTAAAGCATTGTGTGTTTTGATACCTTAATTTGTCACGATGCTACATAAGTGTGAAAATACGCTTAAATCGTGTTTTTTGCACTTTTAGGTTAGGATATCTAAAAATGTGATGTGATGGAGCAATTCCGAGGCTGAATTTGAATTCAGTGACCCAAAATCTACGGGGAGTGACTACTCTCATTCAAGGAGCAAGAGTCACGTCGTGGTGTGTTATTAATATTTTAATCAAATATTTAGTACCTAATTAAAGTTGAAAATGAGAGCATTATATAATAATTTAATAAATCATAAAATTGCCGCTTTTCCGGGGTGTAGTCTGTTACGCAGAGGTTCGTAAATTAAGCCCGCACTATTAAACAATTGTTCGCTAGGAACACTGGCTGGTGGTGTCGTTATAAACTACGTCTATTTTCTTTCTTGTCGCGACCTGTGCAACATCTGCATCCGCATGAACATCCGCAATGATTATTACGGATGCGGATGCAGATGTCCAAATCAATGCGGAAGCTCCGCATTTGCGGATGCGGATGCGAATATTCGCAACATCTCTGCTCCCTAGCTTTACCCGCTTACTCGCTCCGCTCCTATGCACAGGCAGGCTTACAATCGCGTTAAAGTAAACACCTGTCACGGCCATTCACTGAGTAAAAATTTTTTGAAGTGTTAACGCACACGCTTTTGCAGGTTTTTGTTTTTGTTTAAAAACATTTTAGTTCTTATTCTACTGTTTTTGAGCGGTGGTTTGTAACTTTGTAATGGCAAAGTCGCTTTAATAATTGAAACTGGCGTGTGATGTAGAAAATTGAACTGTTTGTGACTCGGTAACAGTTTTTAATCAGAAGGGAAATTCCGTTATTTTGAAAACGTTAAAATTTTTGTTTTGTTTCTTTCCATATTCGTTGTTAATTTAGGTTATTGTTTTAGATTTATAATTATTATCCACCTTTAATGTGTTTCTAAGTTAATTAATGTAATTGGTGTTGTACCGTTTTAATCGGTCTTTATTATAATAATATGAAAAACTTAAGTTTTAAATTACTTAAAAAACAAAATTTTAACCTATATTAACGAAAACTATTTACAAATTAAAATATAGCCTCGAAAAATTGATCCGCATCGCTGTCGACTGGTAATGTATACCTAAGAGACTGGCGGCATTACCACGTTGTATGGCCTCTGGCCAAGGTAAAACCCAGTCCTTGGGTCACGGGTAGTGTCCACCAGCCGTTTAGAGATTTTAGTTGCATGAATTCTGATGTTATATGGAGTAATATAGGCTAGACCATTTGTCCCGGTAGCAAGCACCCGGGGGATGGTTTCCGACATCCACGCGGCCGAAGCCGCACACAGCTATCTACTTGTCAATATGATAAAAACTTTTACAAAAAAAAAAAAAACAACCGACTTCATTAAAAAAACACTAAAAAGTCAAAAATAACTTTAATTTCGGAAGTCGGTGGCAAAGGCGGTTTTTTTTTGTAAAAGTTTTTATTTTCAACTTTTTAGTTATGGTAGATACTCCGCACTAATCTAATCGCGTTATTAGTTCATTTGTCGCACAAATACTTAATGCAAATTTAAGACTTATATGGTTTTCACATGGACCCCACTGTCTGAATGGAACCAAATTACCAATGGACCATTCGGGAAGCACCAGCTTTCAGATAAAAAAAGAATCATCAAA